>JAWNNK010000658.1:1250000-2500000 GCA_035045065.1 Hirtodrosophila trivittata | reverse complement strand
CCTTGAGGCACTTACTTGCACAACAGCATGGAAGAAGGCCAGAACATAAATTAATGAACGATAGGCACGATGTGAGCAGGCCTCCAGGCGGTCCTGACGCACTTTGAAGTAAGTCGAGCGCAGATTCAGCTTTAAGCCATTCGGCGGTTCAGTTACCACTGGAAATTAAAAGGAAACTTAATAGAAATTACATAATATACTTTGTATAATTTACCTTTTAAAGACTTCTGTAGTATGCCAATTGGGAAACTTGGCGTAGGATCTGTGGTTATCCATAATCTGAAGTCTGGATGGGGATTCTCCACTTTGTCCAGGAACTTTTCCAATTCACGCACAAACTTGACCAACAAATGACCATTTTGCAGCATCAACCATTGGCCCATTTTGAGGGCATTGTCCAGCAAACTCATGGCAGCCTTCTCCTGGCCCTGTCCCAGTGAAATGTGGCAAAAATTGGCCATGCCACCGAACGTTTGATCGGCGAGCTTAATTAAATCATTGGTGGGATCCGAGCCGGCGCTGAGTATAAAGCAAACGGGTATCGAGGCGGTTGTCTGCTCGAAAATGCCAGAGAAGCTGACAACGGGAGGCATTATATAAAATTCATCCATCGTTTCGACAATATATTTATTTATGCAACGGAATATCCGATCCACACGGAAGCAGCGGAGGAACAACAATTTCTATAGAGAAGAGCATGAGAAATGATTCGGCGTTAGGACATTATAATACGAGTAACACAATGACAACGAAGCCTCTGACAGCTCTCATCAATGCTCCCATCCTCCCATCACCCTGCTATCCACTCAGCTTCATAGTGTCTGTTGTCCTTGCCACAAGTTGTATTGTTGCTGTTGCCATCCTTGCTGTGGTTTTTAGCTCAACTGGAGTGCAAATTGGGCTCGCTTAGTTTGGGATTGCCGATGGTTTCAAGTGCGACTGCGGGCGTAAATTGCCGCTCATCTAATGGCTTGGAAAATTGATAAAATATGGTAATGCACACACCCACGCACACACACATAGACACCCACACATAGACACTTCCATGCTAGCTGACAAAAACAGGCTGCTAATAACTTGAGCAGAAAATGTGCGCCAAAGTTGCAGGACGTAGCAAAAGTCGAGTAAAACTAAACCCAGCCCAGCCCGGAGTCTATGTGATTGTGTGTGTCCTTGTGGGTGTGTCTGTGTGTGTGCTTAAGTGTGCGTGTGTGTGTGTGTGTGCGGCTTGTACATAATAATCCACTAGAAACGAGCATAAAGTACGAAATCCAATAACGCTCGATGGCAACGGCAACTCCTGGCAAGGACCCGCACTCGGACTCGGACCAAGCGCAAGCCACTTGAAGCTGAAAGCATGCAAAGCGAGAGTACACAGCAGCAGTTGGAAGGAAGAAGGAGCTGAAAGAGCCATCGGCTGAGGCACTTGCCTGGAATGCATTGCATTTGATGTTGTAGTCGCCCGGGCATGGCACCTCCTCGGGATTCTCCAAGTCGAACCACTGCACGGTCCATGGGCATTCGCCGATAAGTGCAAACAAAATGAGCATCAGCAACGGAAGCCAGTGAATGCCACATGCCAGTCAAGAACAGTTTCAGCGACCATCCACAGTCCCAAATTGTTGTCGTTGTTGTTGTTGTTATGCATTTTATGGCATAGTCACAGGAGGAGCAGTTTGATTACGGCGTTCAAGTTGACGTTGACATGAAGATGGTGCACCGAAAATCAGAGAAAATAAAACAAGAAAAAAAATTATAGAAAACATGAACATCATCGCTTAACCCATTAACGTGGACAGACAGCCCAGTGGATCCCTTAAGCGTCCTTAACTTTGAACAAGATAAAAACTATATGGCAGCTTACAAATGATACAACCTCTTAAATGTCCTTTTGAAAGGAGCTAGTCATAGTTCATAGGCACTTACCTCCTTCCATTCGTCCAGAAAACGACTGAAATGATCGGGTAGAGAGCCAAACTGATCGGGGAAATCAAAGGATAGCTTCAGTATATCCTCCCAGCTCTTCTCTGGCAGCCACTTAGTAGGATTGCTGCGTTCGCTCTTGGTCAAAGCAATGCTGCCCTTAATAAAGAAGTCAATCTCCTGCTGCGATAGGACGCCCTCCCGCTGGGCCAACTTTGTTGCTATCTGGAACGAGAAGAGCAGCTTGTGCCGCTCGAAGATGCCCGTGCAGCCGTAACTGTAAACATTCTCCGTCAACGTTTTGAGTATGTTATTGAGCCGCTTGGACAGCACCGTGTCCGGCACGGCCTTTCTCAAGGAGTAGACAAACACATCCAGATACGCGGCCAGGGCGTATTGGTACATGCTGTTAACTGTGGCCATGTCGGCCAAGGCGAAGAAGAGGACAGCTCCACGTTTGGCAGCTGCTCGATAGCCGTTACGCAGGTTTTCAATATCGGCGGCGGTGTCACTTGCCAGCTTCAGCTGCTCCATGACTAGGCCAGCTTTGGACTTGGTGTTTTCCAGCGTCTCGACCAGCTCAACGTTGTCCAGCATGTTGCCCGTTGAGGTGGCCAGTTCGCGCAGCAGTGAATCCTCCAGCTGTTGGAGTAGCTGCGTGTTCTCGCTGGTTTGGGATATCAGTAGCTCACGTTGCTGCTCCAGATCTGGGCGCTCTGTGCCCACCACAACGCTGAGCAGCTGATCCTCCAGACCAGTCTGGGTCACAGTGTAATTGATGACCAGAGCCTTGGCATAGACAGCGGGATCAAACTTCGGATTGGAGAACTTTGTGGTCAAGTACAGGCGGAACCTGTGATCCCAGTCGACCTCCTTATCCCCCAGCATGGTAAACTTGCGACCGCCCTGGACACGCACATTCTTCTGCAGCACATCATCTATGACAGGATCGATATAATCATCCACATCCTCGAATAACACTGGCACGCCGTACATTATGGCCATCTCCAGCTGCTTCAGGAAGTCCGCATCGCTGAAGGAGAGCACCTTGAGATTATTGCGATACTCCTTCTTGCGTATCCACTGCAGCGCCTGCAGGCGAGGATCTATGCAGAGCGGGAAGCGCGAGGCGCGCATAGTCAAAATACCATTCTGCAGGGAGAGCTCATCCGGAGGAAGACCCTCACTGGACCACTGGGAGATCTCCACATCGGTGGTCAAATAACTGTCAATTTTGAATGGCAGCTTAACTGGTATGCCCAGTGCGATGATGTCCTCCAGCCAATCATCGAAGACCATGGTCTTGCGGAACTCCCAGGTGAAGGCACCTGTATAGGCCAGGAACGAGGCGCTGATGAGGCAAACGCCGACGCTGTCAATCAGCTGGTTGCCCAGACTGGCCATCTCTTTGCTCCAGCGTATCAATTCCGATGTGAGACCACTTATGAGCTTGTCGGAAGCAATCAGACGTCGCTCAGCCTGCTGCATCATTTCGGTCAGAGCCTTCATTTGCCTCATGGAAACTGCATAGTTTTGATTCAGTGATTCCAGTTTCTCCTCCAGCTTTTGAATCTCGCTGTTCAAGTGATTGAGCAACTTGATTTGCACGTCCTGCTCCTCGACCAGGAACTCGAGACGTTCCTTCTTCGGTTTGACCTCACGATAAACGTCAAAGAAGCCCAGGACAGCTTTCACGAACTTCAACAAGCCCGCGCCAGCTATCGAAATCTTTCCCATGTCATCCAAGTTCTGGGTCTTCATGTGGGCACGACACGTCGTGATTTGTTTCTGCGTTAAAGCCTCGCAATCCATTTCCATCAAGCTCTTGAGGAAGTTGACATCACTCATCATTCCCTTGGCGCTCTTCCAGCTGATTTCCTTGATGCCCTTCAGTATAGCGACGCACTCGCAGACAACCTGCACGGCAGCTGGCGGTGTGGCAAAGGATCGAATCTCAGTAATCTGTGCCTTCTCCAGTTCGGAAAGTGCACGACGTGCTTCCTCCAGCGCAGGCATTGCATCGGCCAGAATCACCTCAGCCTCATCCTTTTCAATCGCAATTTGCTTGCCTTTGATTTCAACCTCGACAGATTTCTCGGACGCCTCGGCCTTCTTGGTGTTTGCCTTCTGCGTGGAGGCCTCGATGGTAACCAACATCACCTCGCACTCCTCCGCAGCAACAGCCACGTTCTTCTTCTGCTCTGTCACTATAATACGCAGCTCGTCAATTTGCACAGACGCCTCCTCGATTTTCTTGATGCCCTCCCCGAGGCGCTCGCGCTGCTGAGTAATAAGTTTGTGCTTCTCATCTGGGAGGAAGGATATAATGGTTACATCATAAACTGCGTGAGGAATGGAACTTACCAAGCAGTCCTAGATAGGTATTGAGGTAGTCCAAGTAATGCTTGGGGGTGACAAAGTTGCTGCGCCTCAGCTTAGCTAGATAGTCCTTGGAATAGTCCTGAATGGTCATGTGCACATGGACGACATGCTCGACAATGGCATCCCGCTGTGCAGGTGGGATGAGGGGATGCTCGGTTAGGAAGAGCTTGGCCACAGCGTAGAGCGCCTGCTTGGGCCAGGGGAATACCCAATCTATGTACGTGCTGCCAATGAGACCGGGAAAACTGCGGCAACGATTACGCAGGGCGTCACCAGCGGGCGACATGCAGAGCACCACGTGAAGATTCTCGGCGCAGGTGCGAAGGAAGTACGCCCACACGGAGTCCCTGTGATAAATGGATTGTTGAATGATAGTGGAAGAAGAGTATGTTGAAGGCACTCACTTGGATGCGGAGAGACCTTCCTCCTCGGCAAATTTGCGTACTTGATTCACAATGCCATCCTTATCCTCATCCGCAAACAGCGCAGGCACCTGGCCAACTGTCAGAATGTTGTTAATCAGCTCCAAGAAGCCCTCCTCGGCTATCTGCAAGGAAGAGAAAACGTTGAAGGAGACTCTACATGGTTTTCTATTATATTTAAGACAAACCTGCGCGGCTGTAAACAGGAAGACGATCTTCTTGCGTTTAACTCCAGCTATGCCGTATAGTACTTTTAGGTCCTCGCGGAAGGATGTTTCGTTGTAGCCACGGGAAATGGTTATCTCGAATACCTCGCACTCAGCTGCGAAGGACGCCAGGCGGGTTACACACTTTTTGCCGCAGCCGCCGACACCGATGAGCAGCACGTGACCGCGATTCATGCGCAGCGTACGATGCACACGTGTCAGATGCTCCAGACAATCCTCGAAGAGCACCAGCGTCATCTTCTGTTTGCGTTCGCAGTACTCGGCCAGGATTTCCGTGAACAGATTGAAGACCGCATTGTAGTCCAGCAGATCCTCATAGTTACGCGGCTCGGATTCGTTGGTGAAATTTCGGAAGTCGCCGTAAGCCAGGGGATCGCGTAGCACATAGTCCTTGAGGGACATGATCACATCGGGACCCTCATCGTCTGCCTCCTCTTCGCCCTCTTCCTCTGCGGCCGCCGCTGCGTCGTCTGCATAAGCTTCGTAAAGGAGGCGGGCCTGTGCCTCGACTGCTGCAGCCTCCAGGTCAATGAAACCGTTCTCCTCCTCAAACTGGGGTGGAAAGCGTTCCTCCACTTCGGCGGCGACATTCTTGCGCACATTGTGCAAGTCCTGCGAGAACAAGAGGCAGAAGTGAAATGGGTTTTGTACACAGGATTGGGTGGCTTTAATACCGTCTGGGAGATAAGTCGATCGCATATTATCCTTGTGAATTCATTGCGCCAGACGCGTATCAGCTCTCGAAGGTTCTTGAAGTTGCCGGGCTGAATCAACAGCATGCCGGCAAAGATACGGGACAGATCCTTGAGATTGAAAATGTAATGGAACTTTGAGGGCGTCGGCGGCAGATCCACAATGACCATCTGCGAACACAAATGACAACAGCAGTAATTAGAGCAAGCAGCTGGTAATGGCCATGGTAATGGCATAAGGACACAAGGACACAAGGACACGCCCCCCATAGACACTGGCCAAGAGCACTACACAAATCAATTTTATCTCGACTCCCAGCAATATGCATTCAAATGTAAAGCATCCTCCTTGAGAACTAGAGAGGCGTCCTGCGTCCTAAATTTACAGCCATTATCGAGTTGCAGCCCACCCCAGCCCCAGCCCAGACTTACGGCAATTCTATTCAAATAATTCATTTTATTCCATTTCGTGGGACATTAATATCTTTTGCCTGGCGCTTCGAGTGTGTAAAGAAGACATACGAACTAGTCAGGCCTGGGCACACTTACTCCTGTGTGCTCTGCAGGTGTGAGTAAATCAATTTTTTTTCTTTCACTCTTTATATCAGTTGGGCAGCTGCTGAAGAAGCTATCAGTGGTAGAGGTTGTGGTGGTGGCTGCTTGTGGCAATTGTGGCGACAAATGCATTTTTATCTGCACGCAATGAAATGCGATAATATTTTAGTGTCAACAATTGTTAAAAGCACCATAAACTAATGCTTCTTGCCGACGACGCCACGCCCATTGCCCATTGGCCAAGGAGCACTACTATTGCGAAAGGGCCATCTATAGTTCAATACTTGAACATAATCAAATTTTACTCCAGCCGAGATCTGCAGGCCAAGATAGGCGGAGCACCGGCGCAGACACACACACACACATACAGAGCTGCAGTCGAACCGGGTGACCATTGTGCAAAAGGCACTGGCACTGGCTATAGCTCCGGCTACGACTGCGTCTCCGGCTGTAGCACTGCCACTGAGCTGTACTCGAAAAACCAATGGAGCAGCCATGAGGACACGAATGAGAAGGAGAAAGAGCACAAGGACTACGACGAGGAGGACGATGCTTGTCGTGGTGCATTACAGACCATTGAATAATTTCCATTGTATGGTGGCGAGGCAGCAAAGCAGATTATGAAAAATTGGCGTTATTTGCATATGTAAATCGAATTTCATAAAATTTGTGAAAGATTTTAAGGCGCTATTCGAATTGCGATAGATTTTTTCCACAAGATTTCTTGCAGATTTTCTATAAATTTTAAGAAAATGTGTCTCTCATCATGTAAGAATAATATTGTATGGAATGGATAGATAGTTTCTTT
Organism: Hirtodrosophila trivittata; assembly: GCA_035045065.1. Lineage (NCBI taxonomy): Eukaryota > Metazoa > Arthropoda > Insecta > Diptera > Drosophilidae > Hirtodrosophila > Hirtodrosophila trivittata. Next base: position 2,492,991 of record JAWNNK010000658.1, on the reverse strand, counting down.
TGTATAGAACGTGACAAACCTTAAATAGCTTGAGTGTCATCACGACAATCATATCGGCAATCATCATGTAGCGTTGCTGGAATTTGCTGTACTGTAAGTGGCCCTTGAAGATGGATGAATAGATTTGGATGAGGGATTCATCATTGGGGAAGACAATGTTGTATGTGGAGAACATGCTGATGAAACGGGGATCGACTTCATTGCGTCCACCGCCAGCGGTGCCCATCGCAGCATAGAATGTCATATCCTTAAACTTCTTCCAGTTTAGATCCTTGTCACGGTCATACATGCCGCCGCGCTCAAAGAACAGCTTCAACAGGGCAATCGGCTGCTGTGTGCCATAGCTGGAAAGGAGGAGGAATGGAGGAGGAGAATTGGATGTTGAGTGATACAGTCTATCAACTGTCGCTGGCAGAGTGTGGAATGTGTACTCACTCATCCACCTGCGGCATGTTCATGTCATCAATAAAGCAGGCAATTTTCTTTCCCATCGGTGGGCCATATGTGTCCTTGGTGCGTTTCTCTACGGCCGCCTCTAACGTGCGCTGCACATCCAGCGATGAGGTTCTCGATGAGAAATTAATATTGAGTATGATCTGAAAGTGTAGTCAAAGGATTCACGAATCAGTATTAATGCGCAGCTTTGCTTTACTGCGGCACATTTTTCAATTACATTGACAACTGGATTCAAATTTCTCAAATATTGCATGATGGTTGCCGTCTTTGATGTTCCAGCCTCGCCGACAAGTAGAACAGGTCGTTTGATCTAAAAAGCCCCAGAATAAAATTAATATGTTCAGCATTGCTAGACAGGATTTCAACTTACGTCGCTCATCAGGGAAAGGATGCGGTCGGTACGCGTATTATCCACAGTGGGCACAAGAATTTCGCTGAACTTCACCAGCGGGTCGTGTGTGTACGGCCTGACAACCCACTCCCAGGCTTTCCAGCAATTGTCTTTCAAGTCCCAGAAGTAGTCATAGAGCGTAGGTTTACCCTGAGGGAACTGTCCACCCATGGCGGGCGACTCCTCTGTATCCTGGACCAGTGGAAATCCGGCCACACGTTTCATAAACTCATCGAAGATAATCTGATGCTTCTCCAACAAACAGGCGCCCAGAGATCCATAGATGGCCTGCAGGAAGCAGCATTCCAGGGCATCGGTATTGTAGACCTGTAGGATGGGCTCGTCCATGTTCTTACTGTCGAACCCATAGTTGGGCAGGAGAGCATCATAGAGATTGCAGAATTGTGTCACCATGTTGAGATCCGTTTGCATGATGACCAGTTTCAATGGATTGCCTTGGGTGGTACCATCCAGACCCTCCAATATGAAGGCAATCGCTTGGGTAATAATCTTCTCAAAGAAGTCATTGAGCAGCTCCCGTTGCGGCTCGGGTCGTGTGAGAACCCAACGTTGCCAGAACGGACTATAGCGCAGATTCTTTGGATCCACATAGACCATGCCGGCGCGGGAAACAGTCGCCGGCGAGGCATAATACAGATTACCGACCTCAAAGAGAAGCGCACAATAGTTCTCCAATCGTATGCGCTCGCCGTTCGCCAATGTCAGCAGCTTGTTGTCATCCATAACAGAGTTCATGTTCTCAATCCAAAGTGCATCCACGTCGCCGTCAAAGCAGGCATAGCGTCGCTCCTGTTTTTGCACACAGAATTGTGTTAGACGATGTTGGATTGCATTAGCCTGAGTATGTTATTCAATGCCTAAAGGAGGGGCTGACTCTCTGACAGCGAATACGACACTGAGAATGGGAGTGGGACTGGGACTGGCGTCGATGTCGTCTAGTGCAAGAGATTACCTTGCAAAGTCAAATGACTGAGTAACAGCAGAAAGAGTTGCCAAGCGACACAGTTTGATTAGCCATTTGGGATCTGCGAGGCCGCAGGTTGTGCAATGGGATTTATTAGCGAATGGCGCGATTTCTGCATGAATGATGCACACCCAGCCGAGGCATCTACTCCTATTCTACCCACAATCCCTTCCCAGAACCACAAGCTCGAGGTGCGGGGCACTAACATTTTGGCTGCCTCTGAATTGACACTGAACGTTCTCGGCTTTTAAATGTATCTGTGTGGGTGTGTATTTGTCTGTGTGTGTGCGTATGTGATTATGTGTGTGTGTGTGTGTGTGTGTCTGGGTGGTGTAGGGTGGGTTGGCTGCAGCAGCACTTCAATTCAAATGGGATTACTTTGGCGGCGGCAACGCCAACATGTGACCTGCCAATAGCTCGACAACAACCAGGACAACGACACGTCCCCATATATAATATAATACATACATAGGATATATATATATATAGGATATATATGTATATATTAGTCAGGTGTTTGCTCAACTTACCTCGCGCTCTATTGGCTTATTCATTTCACGGAATATATTTGAAAATAATCCATCGATCCAATCTCTCGTCTCCATATCCAGGTATCCATACAATTCAATAACGGAGCTAGCCTGTAAGGATATTATTCAAAGGATAATGTTTTCTCTCAGAACAAACACATTTCAAATATATTTTCAGCTTAAGTCGAGTCTCTATAATTGAGTAAAGTGCTTTTAAATCGAACTCATTAGCAGCTCTTCAATTTATGAACTCTGTGAGTGAACTCTGAATAGATTCGTTGTAATTTGGGTCAAATGGAATCCTCCGTTAATAACTACCTATTACCGTATACGTTTATATATTGAAATTGAACAATTTCACATGCACTATAATCTCTGGCATGTGAAAGCAAAACGCTAACAACAAAAGGAACTACGATATGAAAGGAAAACTAAATTAACCGGGACGTCCCGTGGTCATAATGGACGTACATAAAAGCAGAATGAAAGTATTTTGTGTGCTCAATTATCGTTGAGCACAACGCCGACTGAATACACTATCAGCTCATTTCCTTCTACGTATCATTTATCATACTCACGACATTTTGCGACTTAGCCGGGAGACTCTTAATGTCAGTGTATAGAAAGTATGAAGCAATTTGCGAGAGAGCCGAGGAGCAGCAAAAGTGCTCGACCACTTACCTTGGGGTTCAGCACAATGCACTTGGTGGGCAGGCCCATGTGGATTTGCGCTTTGACCAGAGCATTTATGACGACAGTTTTGCCACCCTGTTGGGCCCACAAGCATGGTCGAGTGCCGGGTCATCATGGTTTCGTACATTTGCACCACTTTGTCTTCCTGCCCTCGGATCGAGGTGTGTGTGCAAAAGGTAAACGTAAAAGTAAAGGTGAAGGCGTTGCCGTTGTTGGGATTCAGTTGTCATAAATGATGTCGCCAGGGGGGGTAGAGGCCAGCCAGCCAGCCAGCCAGGTGGTTTTGGTAGTTAGACGTCATGACATCAGTTGGCCAGCAGTTGACATTGTGTGTGACATTTGTGTCATTTGTGCAACGTTTTGTTTGATGAAAACGACAAAAACGGATGGCCAGAGTGTGTAGAGTGTGTGTGTGTGTGTAAGTAGAGAAAATTGTATTAGTGAAAATCGTCAGCAGAAAGGAGCAAAGTTAAAATTAGATGTTGGTAGGAGTAGCTGGACTACCTTTTCCATACTACTGCAAAATGCTTTGTAACATTTCCGCCATTTGCGATTATGCGACAAAGCACAATTTACAAAATGTCAAAGTGTCAACGATGACAGGACAACAGGACAGCAGGAGAACGGCAGGAAAACTACTTTAACTTTGCTCTGTGTACGCTTGTTTTTGCTTGTCAGCCATGTCATGACTCCGCAAAAGTGGAAAACTCAACAAATCCAAATGGAAACTCACCTGATCTGGCAGCAATATGTATCCATCGTTGACAAGGACATGTCGCACAGCCGCATTGAAGTCCGGATAGCCAATGCGTGGGCAATCGATGCCAGGGAACAGATCCTTAATAAGACCCAAAAATAATGGCACATCCTCGAAAATAAACTTGGGAAAGTTCATGTCACGCAGCACACGCATCAGGACCACAGCCTCGGGCAGATCCTCGGACTGACGCTTCATAACGCCAGCCATGCGGAGCACAGAGTTCAGGGATCTTAGGCCCCAATCGTAGTGGCATTGCTTGGACAGCTGCTCCTGGGCCAGAGAATACAGCACTGTCATCTTCTTGGCCAGCACCTTGGCAGTCAGGAAACCATCTGAGAACAGCGAGATTAGACAGATGAGCTCCAGGTCGGGCTTGATGCAGGTCACAGGACGGAACAAAGCCTTCACCGACTCCGGCAGCTCCGTGCGGCCAGCATAGCCCGGATTCATAGTCACAAAGACGCCACACTTCGGATCCAGATTGATCTCAACACCTTCAAACTGAAAGAGTTGAGATATTAACCAAGAGTTCAAGTATTAAAAAGTTGATTCTACGCACCACAAAACGCTTCAGCCGGCGTATCAAGCCATTGCGGATGGTCTGTAGCTGGGTGGAGATGACACTGAGCACTGAGATGTCAATGCGATTGAACTCGTCAAAGCAGCCCCAGGCGCCGCACTGCACCAGACCCGATAGAATCGTGCCCACAGCCCTGTAGTCCATGCCCTCACCGCAATTGGTGACCACGCAGAGCAGGCCCATCGCCTTGGCGAGATCCTTGACGGTCTCGGTCTTGCCTGTGCCAGCTGGACCGGCTGGTGCTCCGCCCAGATTCATGAGCAGCGCTTGGGTAATGGTCAGATAGATGCGATCTGTTAGCGGAGTGATAACCAGACGTCCATTGAGTCCCATGTATTCATAGCCATAGTCGAAGCTGCCCGAGCATTGGATAACCTTAAGATTGTCGTAGAACTTGACCCAATAGAAGCGCAGTTGACTCTCCCAGCTGAACTCACTGGCATCCAGAATGTTGTCCCTCACAAAGTTGTCTATAATATCCCGAGCATGCACATCGATGGTACAGATGGCCTTAAACTTCAGCCGATCATTCCGGGATAGATTGGAGCGCACTTTCAGTACGAGCTCTTCAATCTGATAGTTGCTCTTGCCCAGGAAATCCTTCATAGCACGCATATTGCCATGATTTTGGGCCTGATCGAAGGCCTCCTCCACCTCGGCTGTCCACCAGACTTGGCTGGCCGCCAGACCAACCATGCCCTGGTAGTTCATTAACCAGTCAGGCCTGCGGAAATCGAAAGTGCCCAATGACTGTCAATTTAATACAATTGGCCATAAATATGCCGAGACATGCGCCCTGGCTTATACTCGTACAAAATAAAATAATAAATCGTGTCAAATGAGAAAATTATACAGCCACAGGCTCAGTGTCTCAATGTAAATCGCTGGCCATAAAAGCCAATGGAGAAGGAGGCGACAGAGTCACCAAGGCGAACTTCCATAAAATATATATACGTATATGCTATGGATATATATATTTATGTCGTTGACTTACCTTGAAATCACCAGATCGGTGCCAAAGTCATAGATGCATGTCTTGCTTACATAGCGATTCGAGCGACGCATTTCGTCCAGCACATCGTTCATCCAATGCTCGACGCGACCCTGGGCCATGGCTGTCCGACACCAACAACAACAACAACGATAACGATAACAATGAGATTGAGTATAACCACATAAATAAACCCCAGTCGCCAATATCAATAAGTGTATACAAAAACAATAAAACTCGAAGTGCCCATATTACAGCAACAACAAGGAGCAGAGCAAAATGGGCAATCATCTCCAGCAGGGGATAACGGCAACGCCGACTGGCTTCAAATTAATTAAAAGAAATTGGCCAGCGAGGCAGAGAGCATTGCCATAAAAAAGTTCAATTTTAAAATTGGCAATCAGTGCGTAGGGCATTGCCGGCTGATGAGGTGTGGGCGGGGGGAGGACTCGGGGTGTCAGGAACTGAGTGTACTTACCGATTTTGCGAAACTCCAGAACCTCACCCTCGCTGGATATCATGGCGGTAACAGTTGTATGGCTTCCCTCCTTGACCAGGCGCAGCGACTTGATATTGTCGTACATCTGCGAGCGGGGGGAGAGAGGGGTGGTGGGTGCAATGAAAATTGTGAAATCAATGCGCAAAAAAAAGCACTTTTATTTATAAGCCAAATAAATTCATAAAAATTTACCAAGAATCTGATTCTGGATGAGGATCTGGGCTCTGGGCTGAGGGCTGTGCATGTGTTGCAAAAATGGCGTAATTTCCGTCCTGGACACTGGCCAGAACGCATAAACAGTGACATTAACTTTTATGACAAGACTCTCTCTCTTACACCCACCCACACACACACAATCACAGAGTCACACTTACACGCCCATACATAAAAATAATGTTGCTGGCAGTTTAGCAAATCTGTTGTTGTCACACACCCATCCACCCACATGGCAGAGAACCCACTCATCCTGACCCATATCCTGGATGTACTCACACACACACGCCACGCCCCCAACTTCAAGTTGAACCCACCTTAATGATGTGGTTCTGCACTGCAGATGGCTCGCTGCTGCCCAAAATTGAGAGCAACTCATCGGTGGATATGAAATAGAAGCGCGGGAAAATGCGACGTTTTGAGTCCAAATATTCGTTTAACGACTTCTGACAATTTTCCAAGCCCAACCCCAGACTTTGTATATCCAATAAACGTCCGGGAACTGCACAAAATGGCACCACTAACGGATTCTTGGCACAATCGACCATGATCTGCAATGGAAGAGGCAGAGGCAGCGGCAGTTACAAATAGAACACTAAATTATTATGAAAGGCAATGAGCACATCAACATCAACTTCAACAACAACAAAATAAGAGCCGAAATACCATTAAATACAATGCCAATATACACTCTTATTGATTTGTCAGTTAACTCTCGAAATACTCTACATGGATAAGCATAGACTAAAACAAACAAATAATATCAATTTTACTTCTCTAAGCAACTTCAATATTTGCTGCTCTCGGATGTCTTTCAGTTTTCATATTAAGATTCAGTTATTTATAAGTTTGCAAGAGGTCTTAGAACTAATATAATTTAAAGCTACTTGTACTTCATGCAAGTCCAGTAATACACTGTCTGTATTAAGCTACTGGTTAGGGTATAAGCATAATCGTATGTCGAGAACAAATCAAAATAATAAATCATTTCTCAAATGGCATCAAATATGGCGGCAAATGTTGCAAATGAAACGTAAAGCAAACGAAGCAAGTGGCGAGCAAGGTTAAGCGAAGTTAAGCGTCAAACACAAACACAAATCTATAGACACACACACACCCACACACAACCACACACTCACACACACTCTTACCAGGCTGCTGCTAAGGTGAAAGCGTTTGGCATTGGTAAACACACAGTGCCGGCTGACGGTGCGTATGTGTGATGTATGGATGTCTGGCTATGTGTCTGCGTGTGTGTCTCAGTATGTGTGTGTGTGTGTGTGTGTTGTTGTAGTAGTCGCATTTGTAAGGCAACACAATTACGTATTCGCAAAGTGGTCGTTTGCATGCGTATTATGTTTACCGTTAAGTAAGGCGTCGCCATATTGTCGGCGCACATTAAATCAACTCAAATAAATTGAGTATATATATATGTGTATGTGTGTGTGTGCGTGTGTGTGTGTGTGGGTAGTGGCCAGAACAAATATACATATTTTACCAGTTCTTACTTACTCTGCGATACGACTTGTCAATGTCATCGAATTTGCGCGCCTCCTCCGGCAGCTGGGTGCGTATGTCGCCTCCGATGAAGATGCCCTCCAGATAGAGCCATTTGCGTTGGACAACCAGCCACTCCTCAATGATCTCTGAGACCATAGCTAGCGCGCGTTCCCATTTGTTAACCGTTTCCAGAAAGGGCCCAATGAACCTGTGAGAGAAATGTTAATTGTTAATCGCAATTTATGTAGCTAATTTAGGCTTGTAACTTACTGACTTGCACCCATTGATTGGAGGTTCATGGCGTTGTCCTCCAGGACTTGGGTTATCTCATCGACTGGTCCCAGTATCCAGCCGCGATCTTCCATGCCCTTGTGATGTTTGACCACCTTGAAGCACATGGCACCCCAGGTTTCCTCAACAGCGCGCACGCCTCGCTCAATTTGCAACTCCTTGATGGCATTCGTCAGGATCTGTTCGGCAATGTCCTGATACTTGTGCAGCTGCATGCCAAACATGTTCTCCAGCGTAAACCGTGCTGGGGACATGTCGAAATACTGGCCTGTTTTCTCCATGAGCTGATGCCAATGGCGCTCCCGCAGAGCCTCGTGTTTAAGGCTGACCATCAATGGGACTGTGGCCTTGAACTGCTTCATGTGCAGCTCCAGCTGCTGGCCAGTAGGCAGTGTGCGCACCTGTAGCCAGGATTGAGTGGAATGGGTGTACGGTTAGTTAGCGACGTCAAATCAGTTGAAACAATAGTGTGGTTTCGGCCTGCTGCTAGTTGTGGTTTCATTCTGCATTGAATTATGACGGAGGCGCCATTCTGCGGCTACGGCGGTTTGGTTTTGGTCAGCGTCGATGTTCCTGTTGTGTTGGCCAAAAAGCGCAGTCTGTTTGCATTTGGACGCGTTGTCCTCTCTCTCGCTGATTGTTTGCCCATGTAAAATGCATGGCAGGCGCTCTGACGCTATGCAGGCATAAATTAAATACCAACAGAGGCAACATGTCAACAAATCGAGTAGCGCAGCACAAGCCGCCGCCACGCCCAATCCCACCCAGACTCTGACTATCCCCCCTTTCCGTCAGAACCCGCTGGCATTTTAATTATTTTCAATATTGAACAAATTGATTTGCATTTTGGGACACTGATTATGCTACAGCTTTTGAGGCTAGGCATCGGCTTTGCCCTGTTTACTATACGGACTAATACTCATACTCATCCTCATGCCAGGACATGGATTGTTGCATCCAAAATTATTATGCATGATAAAAAGTACATTAAAATGTGTGCATGTCGACTGATTATATTCAAATTTCAGCACACTCCGCTATTTATATTAATGATAAACTAATGAAATAGTTTGCCAGCTAATCTATGCATGCAATCACCACCCATAGATACGACTGGGGGCAGATGGCCGAACGAAGTTCGTGATTCCCTTTTTAGCCAGGAACTCGGAGCGGCAACTCAGTTCATTTGTATGGGGAAAAGTTTCTGGCGCGACAAACTTTTAGCTTGGCCAGAGAGAAATTCCTCAAAAAACTTGTTAGTGAAGTAAATAAATCAATTTGTCATAATCAGTTTAGGTGTAAAATTTCCTCGCTGCTAGGCCAAATTTCACTTTTCTTGTTTGTGCAAAAGGCGGACGGAGTACGGACAAAGTTCGAAGGAGCTCGACGATGAGATATGCCTTAGAAAGTAATTTAAGAATAGTTTGCGAACATGTCCATGAACATCATGAACTTGCCTATTAATTCATTGTGAGTGGAAACCTTTCGAGATTTGATTGCATTTGATTTGATGTTCAGAATGTACCCGATTCACTTTCTCTGAACAGGGTATAAAAGTCAACTTGATATAAACGTAGCTTAAAGATATTTGGGCTGTTATTGTTTTAACGCTTCTGCAAATTTTATGAAAACTCAAGCAGGCCGAAAAGTTTGCCAATTAGGCAAAGTTTTTATATACCAAAGCGCGACTTACCTGTTTGGGCATTTTGCGAAATTCTTTCAGATAGCTCTCAACGCCCTCCGTCAGGAAAGTGGGATCCAAGTCGGCCCAGAGCGTCTTGGCCCAGACCTCGCGGCCATTCTTTTGTGATCTATACAGTTTGTAGATCTGAAAGACAATTGGGTTCACAACTTGTTTTGGGAACTGTTAAGATAGATTTGTGTGTTACTTGCTGCAAGCCCTCGAACTCGGCTTGAACACGACTAAATTCATGGTAATCCACCATTGGCATGTCAAATAGACGCTCAGCATTGGCCAGCTCCTGGCGTCTGAGTTCGCGCTCGCCAATGTTATGGCCATAGGGATCCATCAAGCGTACGCCGCGCTCCAGTTCGGCACCAACAGAGCCGGGTCCGTTCTCGTCCCAGTCCTTGATGAAATCTTCCAACTGTAGAGGATAAGACGACAACGAAAAATTAGTGCAGTGTACTCGTAAAGTGGCAGCATTTGATTGTTGCGCTTTGTGCAGGGTCCAAGTCCAGGTCCCAGTCCAAAGTCAACGGGCCCGCCCCGCTCACGCCTTAATTCAAATAATAAACACTTCAAGTTAATTCATTTTACGCTGACGGCGCCATTGCCACTAACAATTGACAATAATGGTCGAGCGCGCGGAAAAATCCAATTAAAATGCCATTGAAAGGAAATAATAATAGAGGGAAACAAAACAGAATTGCAGAAAACGCAAAATTGCGGAAATGCAGGGTCTCTCGCACTGTCAACCGACGCGCACTCCCACTCCCACACCCACAAACGCACCCTCAACCACTACCCTAACTACCCTAACCCTGATCCAGCAAAGGAATTACCCTTGCTTCAAGCTTCTTTTTAGCCGTCATCGGCTTGTTAACTTACATCATCGCAGAATACGTTGATTTCCACGGAAGTCATCTCGGCAAATTTTTGCTTAATTGGTTGCAGCTTCTCCGAACGATACAAAGCCGACAGGAATAGACGCTTCCAGCGTTTCTCCAGATGATGAGCCATCAGCATATCCTCATAGGAGAACTGAAAAATGATAGAGAAAATCAAGCGTGAATATAAAACTTATACACATAAAAATTAAGCAATGTCCTTCAATTATTGCTGAGTGCAAATAATAATCATGAATAGTGCCGAATTCCACTAACGAGCAGCCAAGCGCCGCCTCCCGACACCCACACACCCATACACCCATACACCCATACACCCACACAGCCACTCACACAAAAGTGAAACACACACAGGAAAATCGAGGAAAAAATCTATAGCGCAGCTTTCAGGGCCGCCGCCGTTGCATAAATTTTCATGTAGCCTTTGCACCGACTGCATTGTGTGTGCATGAATGTCGAATGCAGAAGTATGTGAATGTGAATGTGGATGTGAACGTGCATTTGTTCATTCATTCATTCATTAATTTATATAAAATGCAAGTTAATTCCGTTTTGTCTGGCCAAAGCTAAGCGCAGCAGCCGCAACGAAATGCCATCAATATATGAACGAACCCAAAAATGGTAAGCACCCAGACACCCACCATCGGTCTGGACAGGAGCAGCCAAGTGTGGTGTACTCTTACTATCTGGCTATCTATCTATCTGACTGGGAACAGCATTTATGTAACCACTTTCTGTGTGTTTCGCCAAATACGAAAACCCATTTCCAAATGACGCTTACTGGCCACCGAATATGCATATGTAAACAGCATAAAGCTCCAACCTGCGATGGCTTTACTGGATTTTTATCTAAAACTCCTCATTTGAATACGCAAATAAATGAATGCGGCAACGAACTTAAGCAACTTGCAGTTATAAATTTCATTAAAGCTCTTACAAATGGACAGAATTACAATTGGTTCCGAGCTAAGCCAAATTGAATCTATTCCTAATTGAGTTTATGTAAGTTTTTATCTATAACTTAGTGTAGTAATTCATTGAAGGTTGTTTAAGAAGTTTTATATAAATCTTAGTTCTTATGATTCAAAGCTACAGATGCATCACTTTACGTGTAAAAGTAGCTTTATATGATCGAAAAATGACTCATTAACAGAATAGATATCAACCCACGAAAGTTTGTTAAGATAAAATTAACCCTAATGCGAGAATCGTGTCCTTCTCCAACGATTAAAGGGACTTCCATACCAGAAATCAATTCTATAAAATATCTTGGAGTACTCTTAAATCGTAGGCAAAACCCTGGAAGATCCACATTAAAGCAGAACAGATTCAGAATGGCTAAATATAGTGGCTCTTGGATCCCTGAATACAACTCAGTCTTGGGAATAAAGTTCGCTTATAGAAAACTCTCCCATAGTCGGTAGGGACATATGGAGCATGGATGTATCGGGAACAGCGAATACTTTAAGTATAAAAACATTCAATCAGATTATGACTTTAAGATCCATAGGCACCGTTTTATGTTTTGTACGAACTTCCCAACGATCTAAATATAATTTTGTTAAGGAGGATTTAAGTAGAAGGTCTTTTGAGTGTATTCACAGGCTGCACAACATAAAAATCAGCTAGTAATAAATTTCTTATAAAATATGATGGAAGTTAGGTGCCATGATTTTAAAGCTTAAGTTTGTAATATAGTGTAAATAGTTTATATTGCTTCCACTAGCAAGCAAATAATAATATAAATTAAAAAATAAAGGTCGTATACCTTAGTTCTAAACATAACCTAAAACTGTTCCCTTTAAGAGAACCTTTTGAAAGCTGTTGAAAAAGTAGTTAGAGGACTTACCAATATCTCATGCTCACTTAGCACTGTGAAGGTCTCTTGCATTTCATGTATTTTCTGCTCATTTGTCAGAGTTGTGGACTGCACTGTGGCAATTGTTTGCATGACCAGCTTAAAGTCCTCCAGCTCGCGTGTGGTTTTGTTGAGATTCGTGCTGAGCAACTGTCAAGAGATTTGCGGGCAGTGAACGAGGCCCGGTATGAGTTTGAGTATGTGATGTGTTGCTGGGACAGTTTTGCGGCTACTCACTTTGATTTCGTTACGCATTGTCTTCATGTTGTCTATGACATGCCGCAACAGCTGCTCCCCCAGTATGGTGCACCACTCCTTGGCATGTACTGTAATGCTATCCAGCAATGGGCGTAAATTTATGCGTACACATTTGACGTCGTGGTGCTTGCGCATCTGGTGCATTGTGTCCACAATGGTCGAGTAAAATGTAAATTTCTCATCGATTTCGACGAGAGTCACTTGTCGCTCTACAAACTTCTGGCATATCACATCCTTCTCGAAGGCCCACAGATTGAAGTACTTGCGAAATCTGATAATTATAAATGGAGAAACTTAAGTGTGCACACTCTTACCATGAATACCCCAATCTACCAGCTGCATAATCTTTTTCTACTTACTGCACCACAAAGTTCTTCGCTTCCAGTACGATTTTTGCAGCCAATTCGTGTACGTTTATAATGAGATTCACAACGTCCTTCATGTTGAGAATATCCTCGAAAAATGTATAATTATATTTCCAACTGGCGCCTGCGTCAATAAGCGGACAGTTGAGGCAGGTTCCGCTCATCCAACGTGTAAATATTTTCAACCTGTGGATGTATTCATGTTAATGATAAACAGCTTCTTATCAGATCAATTACTTACCGTGTCAGATAATCCTTGGCAGCGGTTACAATAATGTTTTGCAGCTCATTGGCGGATGGCTCCAATACAATTTCTGACATCAACAGAACTGCGCTTACCTCAAACATAGGTTCATCCGATAACAGACGACTGATATAGCACTTCAGATTGCTATAGGTCATGCTATTGTTTTAAGGTTAAGTATAAATTATCTGAATATTATCAGTTTAAGTTGGTAACATACGTAACAATACACTTGTATGTCTCCTCCTCCCAGTACTCATAGTAGTTACGCATTTTTTCCGATCGCCCCGTAAATGTGCCTAGCACCAAGCTTTCCAGCTTGATGAGCACAGGACCTAGGGAATCATATAGCTTTTTCATTTGTGCTGCCTTACGATTGCGAGATGCCTCCAATAACTCAAAGTAGCCCTGGCATTTGTAGACTCCAGTACCACAGGCAAGATCTTCGTTTTGCTTTTCCTCATCTTGCACTTCCTCGGCTGTTAAAATTGTGATATTCTCGCCGGTAGTCGACCTAAAGGAACGGTACGTCGAAGCCTTAACGGAATCAGCGAAGCTGCGGGTGCTTGGAGCAACGCTCGGCATGTGTGAAGTCCCATCCCATTCATCGTCCAGGTTAAACAGGTTATAGTTTTTGATCAAATCAATGCGACAGCGCAGATCCAAGCGTATAAAGTTTATTTGCGACACTATCGACGTTAATTTTCGTAGCTGCGAGTTGATCTGGTCACAAAATTTGCTTATATTGAACGATATCCATGTGTATCGTCCCACGCCCATCTGTATAAACAGTTCCGTGTCGTAGATGTGTTCACGTAAGAATACAACCTCGGACATCGACAAGTTGCTGATAATGGTGTTGTATCGTTTGATGACCTCAGAAAGTTTCTCATAGTCCTTGAAAAGAAGGTCCTTCTTCATAATGGCGGTACGCAATACAGTGGGTAGAGTAAAGCCCAGGTGCTCAAATAACTGACCCTCAAACATTGTATCGAATATCTCACGATTCAAGTTCACCACAAAGTGCATATCGTACTCGATCAGCACCTTTTCGCCAACAAGTTCCCTCCAAATTGGCAATAAACGTTGCGTTTCCGCCCGATTGAGTACTAAGCGTAGAAAGTAAATGACGTTTACGCATATTATATATTATTATATTATATACGGTAAATTTAACTAAAACTTAAATGTAACTGTTTCTGAGCGGGATCCTTCTTTTCTTTCTAACATATTGATAACAGCGCTATAACTTAACATAAGAAACACTGCACTAATATAACTGCTGCTGAGCTGGCTTTTTCTCTCTTTCTACGTATTGATAATAGAACTATAACATAGCATATTGATAGCAGCGCTTTAACATAACTTAAGAAACATTGCATCAACAAAGACAACTGTGACTGCGATAAATATTGCTGACAATATCACTTTCAAAAGGTACTCGATTTGTTGTATTAAGTATTGGGCAAAAAGAAAATGTGCAATTGATGGACATACGCAAATGATTTTGTTACCGATATTCCATAAATTTTGTCACTGCTACTGTTAAATATCTGTAAATTATATAAGTGACATTATATGTATATTTGGTGCGCTTGTGGAAACGGACTGTTATCTTTCTAATTACAGGCTGCAGTATTTTTATGTGCAATCAAGCAATCGATTGATATTTAGCAATAATCGATTACACCAATTGTCATTGCTTCGTGCAAAAGGTTCGTTTTCATTGTAGATTTTGCATATGATGTATAATTGTGGTTTAAAATTATAAGTTAATAAAAAAAAGAGATTAAAATAAAACAGTTGATCAAATTACGCATTTTGCATACAATAATTGTATGTACAGTGATGTGTATCAATGTGCTTTGGCTCGGGAAGTAAGTACGATAAGATTGTCCATACTCACATTCGCATATTTGAACACATTCTTTATCCCGTGCAGTTACATCCTTGGGTTTCTTTTCCTTAATGGCAGCTAAAAATGCGGTGGCCTTGCGCAGTTGCAAATTCGCATGACGCGTCTTGCCGACCATCCACATGATCATCGCCGTTAGGACAGTGAATCGATTGACTTTGCACATGAAACCCATATGAGAAGCCTCTACACCAGTCTGGGATAAGTTATCATCTTCCTGTTCAAAAAAGCTTAACGAATTCTGTAGAGTTATATTGCCTTCGGACGCAATCTCCAGCAAGCTTAGCATTTGAGGGGGGCCCATCTGTGAAGGAGACACCTGCATCATCGAGTTGCCACGGCTTTTGCTCTTGAGCGTTTGAGAGGCTTCTGATATATAAGTCACTAATAGGAAAACAGGTAAGATTAGGTTAGTATTAAACTGGTTGATTCAAAATAACCTACAGGTATCTTCCTTGCAGATTTGTATGGTCAATATGTTCGAGCGATTGGTGTGGTTAATTATAAAGGTTGAGCTTTGCATGTATTTCTCAAAGAGCATCTTCTCAAATTGGAACATGACAGTCATCAGCTCAAAATATTGCTTAAATGCGCTGCGCTTAAGGAAGCTGTTCGCCATCGCTGGATCATCTTCAAGGCTCTTGAAAGCCAATACAGAGTTTTTCAGCTTTCTCTCCAAGAGACGTACCCAACCAATAGCACTTATCTTAGCCGGCTGAAGCTTAGACATAGGAGGGGTTTTCTTATGATGCTGTGTGGGGAAGAAAAGATATTCAACAGATAAATTAATCAAATCAGCTTTTAACGTACCGTAAACACAGCTTCCACGTTATTGATCTCGGTTACGAAGAACCGCAATAGATTCTCATGTTTGGTCGACACGAACTCTTGTAGAGTTTTCCGCGTATCAATTGTGTTGGCATTCGTAAGCAGTTTTATACCCTTCTCTGCTGAGAGCAGGGAGTTAATGCTTTGATCTATAACCGTTTTTGCTTCCATTTCCAGCACCTCGAGACGTCTGTTGAACTGCTCCAACGAATATTCCCAGTTCTCCCAATTGCTGGGCAGGAACATATCATAATCCACAGTGCGTATTAAATCATCCAGCAAGCGATAGATTTTACGCATCAGATTATCCACAATGGCCGGATCGGTGATCAATGCCTTGAGGTTACGCCCAAACAGATTCTCATACTGTATAAAGACGCGTCCAACATACGCAATATCCACGGCCACACGGTAAATATGATTCACCTCATTAAAGAGCGCGACGCGATCGAATTCCCAACGTGATCCTGCACCAGATTCCTCAATGTGTTGACGGCTGAGCTTGTAGGCCTGTTTCCAGCAACGCAGCAGATTGGCACAGTTGTTGGCCGTCTCATAGGTGTAAGTAGCGGAGTACCTACAGATAATCTATATTAAAATATGTCCGTCTTTTATCCATCTCTCTGTACTTACTTGAATATGTTTTCAAAGTTTATAATTTTCTTTACTTTTTGCACGAAAACATTGGATATCTCACAGAGCAGCACTTGCATTTCTGGATCGCGACAGTAGTAGCTGGACATGGTCCAAATATGACGCAAACCCACCATTACATTGGGTATCTGGAGCATCGACATCTTAAAGCTTTCGTAGCTTCGTATTTTCTGGGAGAGATTTGTTAGACTTTTAACCGATTTA
This sequence comes from Hirtodrosophila trivittata, assembly GCA_035045065.1. Classification (NCBI taxonomy): domain Eukaryota; kingdom Metazoa; phylum Arthropoda; class Insecta; order Diptera; family Drosophilidae; genus Hirtodrosophila; species Hirtodrosophila trivittata. Next base: position 2,476,187 of record JAWNNK010000658.1, on the reverse strand, counting down.
TGGTCTATTCGAACATACCTCTAAATAGTCCGTGATGGTACCCAAATAGTCGGAGTTTTCTTTGGCCAATTTGAACCGTGCCTCTGTGTTGAGCAGCACCTTATTCCAGTCGGTCAGGACCTTTGATCCATCGTTTGTCAGACGATTCAGCACGGTCATCACAAACTCAGTCTTAAGTTGTTCCAGAGTGCCATAGAGATCGATCTCCATCTGATGCCAATACTGGTACTCAGCCATTGGCGTAAACTCCTCTAGTTTGGCATCCTTCAAAGATTTCATTGTCCTGTTAAGGTACTTCATCCAACCATCGACCACATCCTCTAGCTGCACTTGTGTGTATGTGGGAATAAGATCTATTTTCTTGGGATCAATAGGCACGCGTATAATCGCATCTTCGTATTCAGTTTCCTCCTGGCCTGGCAAAACATACGACGAAGGAAGATTGAAAGCCCACACAATATGATTGATCGTCCATTCAATTTCGCCATCGAATTCATCAATCTCCTTGAGCAAACGGCGCTGGATAGGCATAATACGTGGAGGCGTTGCCTCCTCTGCAGCATGTTCCGCCTCCACTTTCGCGGTGGTATCACTGAGCAGCTTCTCCCAGCGCTCAGCGATGGTTAACTTCTCGGGTTTCTGTTCCACTGTAAGTCGAATTGTAACGTAACCTGTATTGGTATTGAATTATTTCACAAAGCTTACCCTCTTCCTCAGAAGATGATCCTATATCTGCAACGATATGCACTTGACCAGCTTCTTCTTCCTCCTCCCCTTCTCCATCTCCATCTCTTGCACCTTTGGGCTTTTCCGATTGTGCTGCCATCTTGGCCTGCTCCTGTTTCTTGGCCTGCGCTTCGAGTGCCTTTTGCTTTCTACCACAAACCAAAAAAAAATAAACAAATGAACACAATTAAAGGCGCTGGACATGTAAAATGAACACAAAGCGTAATGAAAAGCCGCTGATAAGCGAAATGAGCAACAAATACTAACAAAGGGCACCGGGAAAGAATGGCTAAAAGGACTGCACTGGCAGGCTCTGATTGCGCCACTTGCCATGTGACGAAGGCATTTTTTAATGTACAAGCCTAAAAAACCAAAAAAAAAAAATGGGGGTGAGTGGGGATGGGGGAACAACAACAAGGCTAACTGGTCAAGTGGCAGCTGAAAGCCCAATGCACGGCTGAGTGAGGCTCGGACAGGATGTGCCATAAATGTTGGCTTCCAAACCAATTGAAAGGGCCAGAAGAAAGCATCGTCGTCCGCGGCGACGGCGGCGCTGGCGTTGGCGCCGTTGACGGCAGCATGAAATCCGATTAAAAATAAAAATTCTTATCGGATGCGCTGTAATTTATGTGCGAAAAGGGTTATGCAGGATCCTCAAAAAAAAAAAACGAGAAAGAAACTGTAGCCGCGTCGATGGCAACCAGTGATAAACGCAAAACAAAGGGCAAACAAAAAATGTGCACAAACAAAAAAAACAAAAAGACAGGAAGAAAATTGGGGGGAAAAAATGGTAAAACAAAAAGCCAACGTTTACAGTCAGAGCACAGTCAGCGAACACTTCAGTCAGCACAAAACCAATAAAGCGCGGGAGCTACATCCACATGGTCCAACCCCCAAAAAGCGTATCCCCCTAGACCCTAAAGCTGAGTACCCAGTGCCCAGTGCCCCCAGCGAGCTGGGGCATAGCGAGCGTGGCGTTGCCTTTGTTAAAAGTTAAATACTTTTGTTGTTTAAGCGCTTTCAAACGAAATTCCGATGGTTTGGATAGCTCCAATAGACCCGGGCCCGATTCCTTAGCCTCGCTGGATACATTCTCGCCACCGCCACCGCCGCCAGCATCGCCTCCGCCACCCTGTGCATCATTATTGTCCATTTGCTGGACATCCGCGGTGTCCGGTTCGCGAAATTGAAATTGAAAGGCGCTTTTGTAAACCTGCAATCAAAAACAAAAAACAAAAACAAAAGAGAAAATTTGAAAAAAAAAATAGCGAAAATTCATATATGTGTATAGCTAACAGGCTGTATAGTGGATTGTGTGTGTGTGTGTGTGTGTGTGTGTGTGTGTGTGGTGTGTATGTGTAGGCATTCTAATTGATTTGCCGCGTTGATTTGCCAAAAACCGATTTTCAACAAATTTTCAATTTATTTTCATGCAAAAAGCAAATATTATGGCAGTCGGGTTTGGGGCATGTTTCTCTCACAGACCGCAAAATTTGCAAGCTGCCAAGTCTTGGTGGAGGGGCGGCCTAATGGAAACCGCAGCACATTTTGAGGCTATGATGAAGCAATTTGCGTTGGCCCAGTCCGCTTAAGGCGTGGCAGGCGTGAGGCGGTGCCACACCCACTTGCCGCCTGTTGTGCGCTGAAGCGCAAAAATCTTTCGCCACAGCGTCCATTTTGATAGATGACTGCCTTGTTTTAGGAATTAATTACAATTCGTCACATTTTGTTTTGCGGTTAAGAACGGTCAGACGAACGACGTAGGATGTAGGATGTACGACAAAGGACAAAGGACGAAGGACGAATCACGCAAACGAACGAACAAACGGATGCTCGAATAGAAGTTGAGGTCCTGTTTGAAACAATGGCGACTGCTTCGATGCCGTTGATTGATTGAATAACATTTTATGGGGTGTGAAATGAGCGAAAAGGGCGCAAATTTGAGTGATTTTGGTTTTGGATTTTGTTGTGTGTGTGTGTGTGTGCGTGTGTGTGTGTATTGTGGCATTAAGTGGCATCCTTTAATGACCAGCTTACTACTAAGGCTTACCACGTTCAACTCGTGGCGCAGCGAGTCGATGAGAGAGCCGCGTATGGAACCCAACAGGAATAGTAAAGGCATTTCAGCAAAGCATCTCGATATCTCCTTGAAGCAGGCTGCGAAAATGAATAAAATTAATGAGATATTCCACACTAGAGTGTCCTTTACTGCTTTATATATATATACACTATATACGACATAAGTTTCGTCCTTATACGCAAACACTAGGCGTGTGCTCTTAAGATTGATCATTATAAGTATATTTCTATTGAGGTTGGAGGTTCAACTCATTAAAGCTAATTATTATATAGTTATACTTAATTAATATATACATAAGGAAGCATATGAGTGTATCCTGAAGTTGTTTCAAAAGGATATCATTTCTTATGACTTACGGATTTCTCTGGCATTTTTGCGTATAATGTAAACATATCTGATCTTGGGATCGAATTCGTGCGAATCCATTTCGCCAAAGTGACAATGAAGTAGAGGCGTCTTCACATAGGCGGGAACAATTTTCTGCAGAAGAAGGAGAGGATTAGCTATATGTTCTTAACGGTGGAAATGAATCCCTAGAAAATCTAGACTAGGTACATACCTTCACCTCAATGTAGACCGGAACGTATGTGCTCTTCTTTTTGGTCTTGCGGCCTATGGAAGATTGAGAATTAGTATGGTGAATGGGCGTGGCAGGTAAGAGGTGGCAAGTGCAGTTAACTGAATGTGACTGTGAGCTTGTGATTGACATGCTAAAAGAGGATGCAGCTGGCGGACATTTGCATCGCCATTGTGCCTCGGCAGAAATTGGACTCCATCTAAATGCAATGAACGGAATAAAACTTTGGTGTTATCTTTGCGCCCGGCAAAGCAAATCAAATGAGTTGCATTCACCAAGCTGGGGCAGGCAGGGCGTGGTCGTGGTGCGAATTCAAATTAAAAGTTGCAAAAGAAATGAATATTAGGCAGGCGAACCGAAATGAGGCTCTTAAATATTTATGATGAGATGTGGAAGGACGAGCCAAGATTTGCGTTTGATACTAACTTGGACGGTCTACGAAATTTATGCGTTGCTTTGATGCAAAAAAAAGAAGGAAGAAAAGAAGAAAAGTGTGGCCAAAAGAAAAGTGCAGGACGAAAAAAGTTTCCAAATTAAAAAGCCGCACAAAGAACAAAGGAAAATTGAGAAAGGATGCGTCATATTTACCATTTTCCATATCAGAGCTAGCTGCATGAGTTGACACAAACAGAAAGCAATGTGTTTGGTTAGGACGTTGAATGAATAGTCGCGGATTCGCTATGAAGTCTCTCGCATCAAGGACTGGTATAACTTACGTGATCGACGTGCTGAGCTCTTGCCACTGCTGGCTATGGTAGCCTCCTCTTCGCCCTCGCCTTCGAACTCTGTATCGAAATCCGTTTCCATATCCATTTGGTCCGACTGCAGCGGCATTTCAGAGTCACCGGTTGCCTCTGTATCCTGTCCACCTTTTTTGCGTGCCTTTCCCTTGGCAGCGCCTTTGGCACCCTTTTTCTTTTTGTCCTTTTTATCCGGCACCGAGGGCCGCGGCACTTCCTCCAGCACTGTGATCTCCTCCTCGACGAGCCTATCATAGAACGTGCGCCAGGCGTACATGATGACTCGATCCAGCTGAGCCTGCCGCTCAAAGCGCTTATCCAGGAAGTTTTTGACCGCATCTCGATTCTGGGATATCAAAGTATTAACGTAGACCGGATCGAATACGCCCAGCTGATTGGATATGATAGTCTTGAGCCAGACAATGCGAGGCTCATCTTGGGTGGGGGAACCTCCTGGATAATCGTTGAACGGACGATTGCCGGACTTATCCGACCCGCTATCCGTAAACTGCGACATTGGTAGTGCTGGGGGAGGAGGTGGGGGCGGCGGTAACTCCTAAGGCAGCCCTCCGCCAAAGGGCGCCTTGGCCTCCTGTTTGGATTGGCTCTGGTTCCTCAATGTGTGTTTGTTATTTGGCTGCTGCTTAAGCAAGAGGTCTGCACATCAAACGCTGCCTCCTTTCGCTGGATACACCTGTCCCTACACCTATCTCTGTTTTGTTGTTCTTTCAATCAATTTCAGTTGCCGTTGCACAGTTCGTTTTCGCGCTTGTTTGTTGACTGCCAACGTCTTCAGATCCTGTATGTGTGTGTACTTCTATGCGTGTAACCTGGGACAACGTCTGTGGCCGCCTTGCTTGCCAAATCTTGCAGGCCAAATACAAACGCTTTTAAATGTTGAAAGCGTTGCTCAATTTGTAGCAAAGTTATATGAAAAACATTTCATTTCGTTTTATGGTCGTCGACAGCGTCGACGCTGCTTTGATTTTGTTTGTTTTAAAGTTGCCGGCTAAACTTTAGATTATTTCTCTTGTTGTCCTGGTAGTAGTTAGTGTTGTTGTCCTGGTGGTGGTGGTTATGGCTGGCGTTGCCTTGGCTGGCTGTTGTTGGCTAAGCAACAAACTCTCTGTTTAATATAATTCTAGCATTCGCTTTGCTCTTTTGCCACCTGTCAGCTGCACTTGCAACATGCAACAGTGAAATGGTAAAAGTGTTTGCTTCCCTCGGGGCCCGCGCGTTGCGTAAACAAAACACGCAGCGCTGACTTAATGGCCATGCACATTAGCAACGTGCCAAAGGACGTTGCCAGGCAGTGCTCCGGCTCCGGCTTCGGCGCGGGCTCAGACCCCCCAGTTCTCGTCTCAGCTCACACCCAGGTCAAGTGACTGCAGTTAGCTCTCTGCCCGTCATTGGCATTATAACTCTTTAAGTGCAAAAATGAAAATATACTTGGAGTATATTTATATATATATATATATATTTACAAAGCAATAGGAAAGTGTGTGCATCGCTTTTTGCTATTACAAGTTGCTTAGCAACTGCATTCAACTGCCGTTATGATGAGTTCGCTTTGAGTGTTGCAGCTACAGCAGAAATCAAACTAAGTTCTCCCTCATACTCCTCGCACTTGTGCAACTCGCAGCGTCAGCTGCCACTTTGAGATCTTCCAGCCGCGCTCTGTTTGCATTCAATCAAAGTTTGCTATCGACGCTTGGATATACCACAGTAACATTTATATATTGTAGATATATTTATTGTACAGATACTATATGCTCACATGCAATCGTTCTTTTAATAGAATTTCCTTTCCTTTGAGCTGCATTATACTCAAAATTAGTTATATTTGTCGTACCCAGCTGGCAGCTGGCAATAAGCAATCCTCAGACAATTACTTCTTGTTGACATTAGCTCAAGGCAATGCGATTTGCCTTGATCTATGCCAGCCGCCAGCTAAACGACAGTCGAGTTCAATACTAATTGAAATAAATGAATGCTGGGACTGCCAGGTTTACTGGATATAGGATATGAGCTTAGGTTGTGGAATGAAGTGCCAGCGGCAGTGGCAGGCATCATTAAAATGCAGGGTTCAAACTGTGCGTATACTTAATATAGATTGTTTGGGGAGATTCCTTCTCTCACATCAGAACGAAGGCGGCATGTCTACGTTGTGGGTGCAATTTTTATGCGTCATGTTTTTATTTGTATTTATTATTGCGTTGCTTTTGCCTTTCTACCAAAACGTAGATTTTGTTTGCAGGTGAAATGCTTTACGCAAGTCGCGAAATGAGAATTTATTGACTTTATTGTGTGTGTGTCTGTGTATATACTTGTGTGTGTGTGTGTGCCTGTATATTTGCGTTCTCTATAAGTGTCTCTGTTTGTGCTTTGCTGTTTCCGCTTGAGTCTCCCCCAATGCGTACATAGTATACTACGACTATTTGTATCTGCAACACATCAGTTTGATAAACATATACCGCAGCAGCTTTGAGACAGCTTGAAGGATGCTCCCGCGTTGTTTGCATTTGCCTTCAATAACTTTCAAACGCTTCCAGGCGTTACATCCACACACACACACACACACATAATTACCCATGATATAACTTGGCTGTGCGTGTGTGTGTTTTTATCAAACGTTGAAGGTGTGACGCTGCTTAAAGGAAACACCGTCATATTAACTTGTAGCACTATTCAAATAATTGAAGCTGCTCTCGAAATTCGAATGAATTTCACAGACAATAGTTTGGTTTCAAGCTGTGGAGGAAAACTTAAACAGATTCTGCTCGAAGAAGTTAATGGTAATGGCAGCTTTAAGTTAACTTTTGTCTAGAGTTAAAAAGGGCTTAGACAGTCATCAATACTGAAGACATTAAGCATGTCTGCATCATCATTAGGAAATTTCTCAACGTATTGATGACATAGAGAATTGCAACTGAGGATGGACTTAGACAATAGACATTTGTGAGTCCTTTCTCGAAAGGAGCAAAGTCAAAATACTGGGTACTTATCCAACGAGCAAATAATGCAATCTTACTTATTTTGCATTTGTGACAGGCTTTGCGTTCATACAAAAATTCAGCTCAATTCTTTAGAGTGTGAATAAGCTGCTTACCTGTAGTGTCCCTTGAGCAGCCTGTCAAGTTGCACAGATGGAGGATGGCAAAGAGAGGAGCTAGGAGCAAGGAGCAAGCCAAATTTGGCTGGATCTCGTCGTCAGCTTAATTAGAAAATCATTGCAGTGACCATTGAGTCTGCAGCGTTTCACACATGTGGTGTGCCGGCCAAGCTGCTTATCGGGTGGAGCAGCCAGCAGGCGACAGACTTCGGACTGTTTGGACTGTGGACTGGTGTTTGCTCTGTTGTTGCATATCCGTTTCCGCAATGCAGAAACTTTCAGTACGCTGCAATTTCATAGTGTGGGCAGAGCCTTTGTGTTTCGTCCGATAAAATGTTATGTTGGCAGGCATTGCGTAGATTCCAGTGAATGAATTCTGAACCAGTAGACTGCCGGTGCAGCTTTAATAAATCCTTGTTGTTGTTTTTCATATCCCCCCTCCCCTACTGTGGGCTGCCCGTGGAGCAGACAAATGCCCAAATAGCCAAGCAAATGTGTCCATTAGTGTGCACAGATTTTCCTGTCTTATCTGTCTGCCGTCGTTGTTGTTTGTGTGCGTCCATTAATAAGCATAGTCTACTTTGAGGCGACGCCTGCAATGCTCAATTGCAATGGGATGCAATGGCACTCAAACCGCAACGAATTCAATGAGATTCCTGCACTGCTACACCATGGGGCGACTCGCCCGGCTGCTGACTCCGGCGACTGCCAGAGATTGTACGCTTTGCGGTTATCTAATGAGTGAGGGAAGAGAGAGCCAAAACGAAACTGTGCAACGGGTGGAACTGCTGCCTAACTCTTTGATCAAAGCGGGCATTTGCCAGCAGCATTTTTGAACTAATAACTTCTGATCTCTGCAGTTGTGTGCGGTACACTAGTCAACAGAATATGTGTGAGAAATATTTGATGTGTGTGTGTGGTTTTGTGATTGATCAGAGTCTCAAAACTGCAGAATGGTTGGAATCAATGCTCAAAATCAACAATTTGACATTGCGGTTTAAGAAAAGGAAACACACATTTTGTTGGCTAGTGTTTGCCTGGAATATATTGACCTAGCCAGAGCTGGTACAGGGTTTGCGCCTGTCTCTGCATTAGCCATGCCGTTTAGAACTCTTGGCTAATTAACGGCGTACTGATTGCTTCGGTTATTTCCATTTTGCTTTTTCAGAGCACAGAACACACTCGCTTTTGACACACACACACACACATATATACACATAGACACACATTGGCAGTGCTAAAACCAAAGTTTTTAGTGCAACAATATTATGGAAAAACAGCGCCATCGTCGGCTCCATAGTCAACTTTCAGCGAGAGTCAAAAACTTTTTGACTGACTCAAGTTTTATCATATTTTTGCAGGAGAAAATCGCAGTGAAAGAGTCTGAGAGTCGCTCAGTTTCAGTTCAATTTGCATACGCACTCAGCGCATTATTTTTATTTACCTGATTCAGCGTTGATTTATGATTTTATCATCACAAAAATAAGTAAAAAAAGAAAAGAAAACCCAAATTGAAATGCAAACGTGGCCAACAGCCACGAACAAGCTCGGGCTGGATGGACCAGCAGGGTTGGGCGTGATTTTTGGCTCTTCTACTTGTGTATGCCGTTGTGTTAGCCATAATTCAAAGCTCCAAAGCTTTGTTGCTTACCAATTGCCAGCGCGTCACGTGTTTTCATTTGGCTTCTTCGCTTTATGCCAAGTGCTTCAAGTTGTCACGTTGCCGCTACAGGAAATCGCCGGCAATATCATTGGCTCATGAATAAAGTCGAAGCATAGCTACTGAAATAATGCTGATTTCAGTTTGTAGCGAATCCCTTATATTGATTCACTCTGTGTCTTTATGGCTCCACAGGACATCCACTTTAACAAAGCCAATTTACTTGGCTGTAGCTCCAGCTGCAGCTGCAGCTGCCTCTGGCTGTTTGATCAGCTGAATGCAGGTCATGAAAGGATAATATTTTGTTTGTGCTGTTGACCAAATGGAGAGTTAATTAATACAGAGTAGATTAACAAAATATGTTGTAAGCTTGTAGAGAGATACTTAATTAAGATATTGAAGCATGCTTCAAAAGACAATTTCACATATTTGTTTTTAGATATTAATTTTATTGAGGTAAACTTCATCCCTTTTATGGCCCTTTAATCTTTCACATATTTGATCTTTATTTTAAATTATAACTAGTTAGATATTAACATTAAATTGCTGGCAATTTGCAGCATTTAATATTGCATTGGTGTAAATAAAAAATTAATAAAATTTTACTTAATTAAATATGCCTTTTGTTGCGGCGTATTCATGTGTTTGTTTGACAGGCTGTCCGTCAGCAGCTCGAGATCAGCGGCCCAGAGCCTATTGCCCCATATTGCATATTGGACGCCCACACTGCACTTGCACATGCGGTGCCATGCCAGAGCTATACCATAGACATGTCCTGGCTGATGGCAGCCGTCATGTGGTAGTTTCATTAAAATATGCAAGCAATTTTGCGGTATAAAAACACTCGAAATTATACAAAAGCGGGTGAGGAAAACGGCAGGAAAACGTCTACGCCCGCATCCAGGGGACTCCTGCGAATTTTTCATAATTGCCACGTTGGGGCGTAGTAAAATATTTTTCAATATTTAAACGGCACAGCAGCAGCAGACCCTGCAACTGTCAGCCTGGCCGGCTGGCTGGCAGGCAGCTGGCCAGGATCGAGGTATAAACAGAGCAGGACATGCAGACAACAAACACATTGAAAGCGCATTTATTTGTCACTTATCACACGATGTCCCTGACTGGTCCTGGCCCTGGTCCTGCTCCTGATGTGTTGGTGTTGCTGTTGGTGCCGCTGCCCGATGGGCACTTTATAATTTCCATACGCACACGACAAAGGCCCCGAAGCCATTCAAGAATTCCACTTGATTGTCTCTGGCACGCACACAGAAATACCTTTACCAAGGAAGTGGTAGAGTGGAGACTAGGATATACTCTGTATGACACCTAGAAAGGTGTTACTTATATATGAAGTAACAAGTAGTAAAGTATTCTAGACTGTGGATATTTGAGTTGCTTCTCTTTAGTAAGGTTCTAATCAAGACAGAAAGGACACGCATGTCGATTTTTCTTGCTGAACAAAAGACATCCTTATCCTTTGTCTCTCTTATAGAATCGCACAACTAAATTACACCTTTCTTATATATGTACAGGGTATAAATGTGGGAATATATGAGCAGCGCTGCGGTTTGGCCAGGACAGCGGCGAGAAAGTTTTTTATTAATTACCTGCATGCGGCAGTTGTCGGTCATACGAGGCGTATGAGTTATATATATATGTATATGTGCAAGACACTTGTGTCCAACGATGTTTTCATTTAATTTCATGTTTCCATTTTCAAGCAATTAACGTATACAACTTTTCCATCTTGGCCGAGTAACCGACCAAAGTTGATGGACGCCTGCAAATTGTTCAAAGGTGGCGGGCAAACAAACAGTTTAAAGAGTTTAAATGCAATTTGAGAATTTTCCCATTTTCTAATAAATGAAGTGAAAATTTTATTTAGCAAATAAATTTATGAGGCGTGCAATGCCAAAATTTTTATATAAGATTGATGTGTGTATGTGTATTTATCTATGTGTGTGTGTGTGTGTGAGTGTGAGCAAAGCAAATATGCGCAATTCCGTGTTTTGGCAGCTGAATTAAATGGAACGTAGAACCAAAAGTGGCGCGTACTCAAATCTAAAATGTTTGTTTGCGGCTGACGACGTGGCAAGGGGCATCTCTCCTGTTCGACTGGCCCCCCCACTCCCTCCGGTTGCGTGCAAACATCAATCACAGAGCCAGGCAGGGGCCAGGGTAAAAAGTCAGTTTATACAAAGCATGAAATAAGTATGTACATACCAACAAATTTGAAAAAAAATTCAAAAGATGCGCAATGAATGTAGGCTTCTGCCAATATGTGTAAAGCTCACTGAGTGTGTGTGTGTGTGCGGAATCATAACTGCAGCACAGTGGAAAAATAAATATGGCGCCAAGTCGCGATTATGCACACACACACACACTGAGGCGTAGTCCCATCACACACCACGCTAATTTCCGTCACGTTGAGCACACAAAGGAGCGGCAGGGCACGTGAGGCAAAGCCAACCAAAAATATGTGTGTGTGAGTAAGAGAAAGTCGACTTGGAAATATAAAACTTGCCACATTCCACATTGCAAGTCGTCAGCAGCAAATGGCACTGAGGCGTAAATGGCAGCAGCAGCAGCAGCAGCAATGACTTCACTTCCAAATTGTGTTGCATGCAACGCGGAGCTGTGCTCTGTTGGGTTCTCGACACTATGGCCTCCATGCTCCATTTGAAGGATGTCCTAGAAATGCTCTACACTAAACGTAGCTTAAGATCGCACACCAATTGCCATTAAACACTCTTTTTTTGTAATGATAAATTTACAAAATGAAAGACACAATTTGATGCAATGCAACTGCTAAAGGTTCTCAAATCATGTCTGAGAATTCTTTGATATTAATTTGTAGTCAACAGTGGCGCTAGAATTATGTCCTTATGTCCCTATACAAACAGGAACTATAAATAACAAGGCTCTTATGTAATTGAGGCAGATTTATCAAAGGCAACATATATTTTTTGCTTATTTTCTTATTTATTTACAACGATTTCCAAGTATGAAAAAAATTACAGAAAATTTTTTAAAATTTACAAAAAATAACATTAAAATAAAATTAAAATTAAATTAACTAAAAATGCAAAAATATTTAAATTTGGAGTATGCAAAATATATAAAAAATTCCATAATCTTATGTCCATTTGCTGCAATTCTAAGAATGAACTGCAAAAAAAAAGTTATTTTTTTTTATTGCAAGAAGGTTTTGCATATCGAATGATTCGCTAATTAAATGCAGTCCGAATTAATCAATTAATAGTTAAGTCTTAAAAGTGTTGAGAAGTGTAAAAGGAAATTAGATAAGTCTTAAATAATAAAGCAAAAATAAATAAGTTGAAATCCTCAATCCAGCGGCAAGCGTAGAATTTTAATTGGCTTTGTTTTAAAAGTTATTCAAATATAAATTGGCTTTTGATTCTTGGGGCATGAAATTATTTATAGTTTTCTTTACTATTGTCTTAAGTTATATCACAATGAGAGAGAGAGAGAGAGAGACAGGCAGAAAGAGAGAGTCGTTGATACTGGAAATCGCAATTTGAAGTTTGCCAGCTGAAACCTTAAACACATTCACTTTGATGATGAAGCTGAGCTGTGTGGTTGGGTTATGTTCAGCTCTAGGCAACTGAAATGAATTGTAAATGGAAAATGGAAAATGAAAGAATATCCCAAAGTCTTAGGAAATGAGAAGGCAAAGTAACAACAATTTCAATTTCTATTTCAGTAGGCAAATAGTACATATGTAATTTGTGTTTATTGAAGCCAAGTCACTGCTGTCAGCAATATTTGGTAACCATATAACCATGTAACCCTGTGTGTGTACCTTCGTAACGTATATTGAAGGCAACCGAGTTGATGTGGAAATTCAATGGCAGCAACTAAACCGCAAGATAAATGAAGTTAAGCGACCCCAAACAGAATTCAGCACTAATTTTCCATCCGAAACCATCGCTCGAAGCAGCCACAAGGCTGTGTGAGGCATGAAAAACAATGAATGAAAAGTGATTCAGTGCTGGGGTAGTTACTGATGAACGGTTACCGAAGGGGGGCAGGGGGGTTGTGTAGGGGTTAAATTGTTGAAGTGTAGAAGAATAAGGGTATGGGTAAGTTCCAGTGACTTCTAGCCGCGATTTTCAACTTAATTAATTAAAAGCAAATTAAAAGTTTTAATCTTTGCGCTGCAAATTGTTGCTACAAAAGGATTTTCAGTTTGGCCCCCAACAAGAGACGCCACCCAAGGGGAGGCGGGCCCAAATGTGTCTACAACATTCAACGGGTGTGGAGCAGAAGGCTTAGCTGATGAACAAAAATAATAAACTGTGGCGAAGCATTGAAAACTGTGTTGTTGTTAATGCTGCTGGCGTTGTGCCTGATGTGAATACAATCTCATAGATGCCCACAGCAGCAGCAGCAATAGAAACAACAGCAACAACAAAAGTAATTTGTAGTCCTGTTAAAGGGTTGGCTTTGCCAGGCTGCTTAGTTTTATAAGCCGATGTAAGCAGATTTGATCTTAATTCAATGCAAAATTAACAAATTCTCAAAGCCAAACAGCAACTGACACAACAAAGTGGAGCATAATTTAACTCAAAGCGTTGCACAAAGCTTCAAACATGCAACACTATGTTGATAGCTTAACCTTAACCCAATCGGAGGAGAAAACTTTTACATTTCAAATTTACAATTCATATATTTTCGCTCATTATTTGAACGGCATATTGTACATAAATATATATTAACTGTATTAACTAAATAGATATATAAAAACATGTTATAAATTTATTTTTATTTTTTATTTATTAAGTGTAGAACCTGCACAGCAACTGCTTGTGACCGAACCCCATAGCGCAGTATGAGGACTTTAATAGTGAATAAAACCAATGTTCATTCGTGAGCAACTCGAAATATATTCTTCTCGGGAGCAACTCGAAGAATACTGACTTTTTTCCAGCAATCCTCGTTCTTTTATAGCTAACAATGATCGTTCTTACTCTATTCTTATCGCTAATTAAACCTGACCAACGGGATGCAACTCGCTTATAGAGTCGGTTCATATTTTGTGTACACACTTGGGTCACACCGTAATATTGACACGCATACAAGTGGTCATAGATTATCTATTTTATTAGGGTGCGCCGTGTTTACATGATGCAACATGTACTTCCAATTAAAGATCTATGCGACGCACATTTCAATTATGAATTTATATGTATGAATTTTTAACGTAAGTTTAATGCGAAGTTCCCGAAGAGGTTGTGGCATGTTATCTCATCTTATAGTATTTAACAGATCTGTTTTTATTGATGTTCTATGCTTGAACAAATCGTATTGATGTGGTTTATTATCCTGGCAAAACCTTGTCCTTTTAGTCTACTTAAAGGTTGTGCAGGAAGTAGACCTCTTGCGGTGTCTCAGTTATATTTCTCTGTATCTTCTCGTGTGCCTTCTGATCTGCTCTTCAACTGTGTGCAGACTGAGGTCTCTGTGGAGTGTGGAACCGCGTTCATACCAGGAGCAGTTGGTTCTGCATTACCTGGATACGTTTTCTAATTTGATTTGGCTGCGATACCCTAATCTGCACTCCTTGAAGCCATACCGGCACAGCCCTTTTGCGTCTTAGAGGAAAAGTACCCCTTTATAGATGAGCTAACGTAGTTTTTGCATTTTCCGACCACATTTTCTTACCGTTTAAGATGGAAACTGTTTGTATAGGTTGATGCTAAGCTTGCAACGGCTGCTCCAGGGTAACACCCTCAAGCTGAATTGCAGGGATACTCATTATCCGCCTTTTGAGTGTAGAACAGGACTTTTTGTCTTAAGCAGATTCATTTTCAGATTCCATCGCTTGCACCAGGCTGCTAGAGTATCGAGATACCCCTATAGTCCATTAGCTACTTCTAGGTGACAGTTGGAACTATAAATGATTGCGATATCGTCTGCATAGGTCGCAATGGAACTCCTGCTCTCATTGGAAAAGTGGATGAGATTTTAAGCTCTCGTTCGTCAAGGCATGATCCTATAATTGAATATATAGATTAACTTTCGGTGCTGCCAACTGTTTACAACTCTTGCTGTTAACGGACTCTAAAGTTTCTTATAGGAAAAAATAGTTCTGTTTCTATAATAAACAATAGTTTGAGTTGAGTGTTAAGTTAATTAGGGAAATGTTCAGGGCTAAAATAGATTTAACGAGTATAAAATTTATGTAGCCGTAAAGCAGGTTGCATCAAAAAGGAATCGTATATTCTGTAGCATTTTATGATTCTTACAAGGCAGTAAATCAGAGCCAAACCGATAGCACGTAGCAGCATTGTGTCTTCTGGCCAATCCTGGCTCCTGGCTGGTGGCTGGTCCTGCTCCTTAGGAAGGACATGCTGCTTAACATCACTTGGCGAATTTATGGTAGCCTGTCAGCGCTGTCGCTATGTGCAGCATTCATCACGTGGCCGTCAGTTGCATGTCCAGGGCGTCGGATGGTTGTCATAAAGGATGCTCATCAACAGTTTGGGCGCTCGTTGGCAGCTAACGGCTGAAGGGAGGGGGGAGGGGGGGCTGTAAAGCGTTTATGGGGATGGCCAGGGAACTTTAGCTGATGACAGCCGTAGGAAGGATTCATGTTAAAGCCACGCCTGGCATTATGCAAGGAATATTTTGAAATGGTTTCTTTTACTAATTGCACGGCTTGCAAATGGAAGCTTGCAACGTGCAACGTGCAACTCGCAACCGACCGAGATGAGAACTTCAAAATTTATAGGCTGTCTTGGGTTGTTGTGGGCGTGGCCAGCGTCTTGTTTTGCATTTACAAATTGAAAATATGCTGGCCAAGAGCCGTTGCCGTTGCCCCCTGCCCCCTGCCACCGCTGCTGCTGCTGCCGCCTGCCAAATGACGTCGACGTCGACGACAATGGCGCCGCATTTAGTTGCAACATTTTATTGGTGACTTTTTGGCAGAGTTTGCTGTTTGTTGTTGTCGTCGTTTTGTTGTGGATACTGTCACTGGCTGCTGTACTCGTAAATGTCAGGCTATGCATTTGCATTTCAATTTCCATTACAATTTACAATTTGCAGCGGCAACACTGCGTCGGACGCCCACCTAAAGCGACACGCCCCTCCACCGCTGCAGCCCCCTTGGACCCTCCGTTGCTGTTTGGCCGCGATTAGCGAGCTATAAATCTACAAATGTTGCTGCATTTTAACAATGTTTTTAGATTCGTCCTGCCAGCCAATATGTCCTCCAACTCCTTCTCCTGATCCTCGTTGTTGTTGCTGCTTTGTTGCTTGTGTTGTTAAATGCATGCAACGACCATAAACCAAATCATTCAACGCAGCCACGCCCCATTGAGAGCCGTAAAACAAACAACAGCATCGTCCCCGGATCCCAAATCAAAACACTCCCAAAATATGCAACTCCATTCACAAAACTTTGGCAAAGCGTTGCCACATTTGCATTATTTGTAGCCCGATACGCATTTAATTATAATGGCAACCATTCCGATTCAAACTAGGATTGATTTTACGATTGCCATTGTGTATGTGTACACCCCATGGCGAATTTCAATCAATAACTTGGAACCTTCAAACTGACATATTATCCTTTTATTTTTGTTTGTCATGCAAAACCATTTCAGCTGGAAGCTACTAATTATGTGAATTTTATGGCTGTCTTTATGCTTATGTTACACGTTTTATAGCTTAACTATTTATAAATTTGGCAAATATTTTTGTTAGCGTTTCTCTGCGAATGCATTTTCGATGGGAGAACTTGGAAAACTTCACAAAAAAGTTGTCCGAAAAAGAAAGCTATGATAAAATCTCAATGTGATTACGAAATGCGAAAGGAACTAGGAAAATGTTATCTTAATTTTTTTATATGCGTATTTTTAGTATCAATTGCTTAAACAAAACTTATGAGAAAGCGGAAAGAGAAGCTTTCATCAAAATGAGGCTGATAAATGAAGGGAGAACAAGTTTTATTTAAAACAGAAGTTTATTGCCTATTAACTTATATTAATTCGATTGAAATTCAACCACTAAATCGATGCTTGGGCCTAAGTTTAAAACAAAGCCACTCCGCTCTAACTAGTTGTATCATATTAAGGCAATATTTCTATCTCTTTCATGTTTCTATAGTGTAGAGCGTGAAGAAAATCTTCCTTCTTTTCTCTTTTTTCTGCTCTTCAGCATCAAAGTATCTCTCGAATACTATATAGCTTCTTATACCTAAGTTCTAGTAGCTTCTCAGTAAAAGCGATGAAAAGACGGAACCATTGCCTATTATTATGAGAAAAGTACTAGGGATTTGGTAACGTCACGCTAGATATGAACGGTTATAATAAAATAAGACTAGAACTTATTTTATTCGTCCTTAAAGGTCTATGTCCTTTCTGGTATCTAGGGCATCCTTTGAGTCTTCGTCTATTTGTGTTTGTGACGAAGCTTGTTGCAAGTTGATTTGGGCGTGCAGAAAGCCTATCCGCATATTTCGAGCTGTGTCCTCCAATTAGCTCTGCTATGGTAGGAATGTTGAGGTCTTTATGCAGAACGTCCTTTCTCACAAATCAGTCTAATGCAGTCCATCTTCTCAGGGCTTTGTTTTGCATTGTCTGTAAAAATCTTATGTGAGTCTTCGCAGCAGTTCCCCAAACCAGAATTGCGTAATTATTTGCATTCATTCTACAAAAATGTAATAGCTTAATGCAAGAATTCTATCTCAATTCGCAGAGTTCTAGAATTTTGTGTAATTATAATCCGAGTAACGTAACGCCAGGTCATATTTCTATTTAAAGCTTGGAAGCCTAGGGTCGATGGTTCTGATTCTCGTTTTCATAATATAATTCTACCTAATTACCAACCAGATATAGAAAGTTTTCCATTTTCATGTTTTTAGTCTGTTATAACAAATGGAACGTTTAGTTTCTGTATGCACATATCCTGGAAATTTGTTAACTCTCTCTCTCTCTTTGTCCTTGAGCTTAAGCCTTGCTGCTTATATTTCACTTTACACTATACAACATCTTCTCCATTTCTTAACTTTGTATAGAGAATATCTCTTTGACACTTTTTGTATTGAATACGATTTCCATTTCAGAAAAGAAAGTACATATGTTTGTATCAAGCGAAGGCACTTTAATTGCCAGCAAAGTCGCTATTTAGGATTTTTATATTGTTACCATAGATTTTAAGCCTTAATCTTTGGGGCCCTTTGTGCAGAAGGGTTGGGCGAGCAGTTCAGTCTGTGTTGTCAAGAGCACAACCCGAGATCAGAGTTTTCGCTGTGTCAGCAAAGTTTTGCAGTATCCACAGCGTGTCTGAAGAGTTAAAGTTCGAGGGGGCAAAAATTCTCGTGGCACTTGTTCTTTAATCCCTGTGTGTAGTGCCAACACGCGGTAACGTTTTGCCTTTTCATTTTGTGTTACGCATACGCCATGTGTGTCTGTGTCTGTGTTTCTGTATGTTTCTGCGCTGTCGGTCGCAGGGGCAATATGCGTACGTGGAAAACTTTAAGCAGTGCGATGAGAATGACTGCACAATTATGGGTGACTGGAGGTGGAGGTGGAGGTGGGAAACAGATGATAGGAAGTGGGGTAATAGGAAAGTGGCTGCGTCTTGCCTGCAACCAATGGATCGTAAATTTTACGTGAAGGTAAGCGATAGCAGACCGCCTGTTCTTGTTGTTGTTGTTGGTCCTCCTGCGGTGTCTGTAAATGATGCGCGTGCAGCTTGGACTGCACTCTATGCGGCCTCAGCCTTTCGCTGAATCTAGAGCAGCACCAGCAGTAGCTACTGAAGCACTGGCAGCAGCTAATTAAGACAAACTAACGTACTGTGCGTGTGTGGCTCTGTTCTGGTTTGGTTTGGTTTGCTTCTGTTCGGTTTCCTCTGGGGTGTTCAGCGCCAAATAGAAGTATCCTTGGGCTCTGCGGGCGGCAAAGCTGCTCAAGGGCGACCCCATGCCCATAACCTGTACAACATGGCCCAAGCCCCATCAGTGCAAGAGTGTTTTGATATAGGGCTTTGTTACAATCACAATGTGTTTACATGGTGCCCCGTGTGCGTGTGTGTGTGTGTGTGAGACCCCTGTGCCAAGTGCACTTAATTTGTTTGCTTAATTTACAAAACATGAGACGACGACGACGATGGCGATGGTGATGCTGCTGCTGTGCTCTGCCAGAACTGGCGGATGACTAGGCAACGGCTTGGTTTGCTCGTGTTAAGACTGTTTCCTGCATGTTTACTTAACACTCGCCACTTGCGTCAGCAGAGGCCACTGCCACTACCACTGCCACTGCCACTGGCAGTGCATGTTGTACTCGTTGAGGAGGCAACTGTTGTCCCTAACAACAAGGCCATCTCCACCTACGGGAGTGTATCGTGTGCTCTGTTTGACTCAAGCTTATTGCCCAGCATTATTATATATGCATACATAAATGTTTGTGAGTCGAGAGCATCTTTGCTCAGCCCCTCCAGGTGGATCCAGAACCGATTGTGGCTTAATTGAGTAATTCTCAAAAACTCGATAGGATTTGCCAGGCCAATTACTGACCTCTTGTTTATTGATAGAAGGGGAAGAAAGTGTTTGGAAACTAGAATTTTCGCCATAAACTTCAACTGTTTCCATTGCTCGAAGCTGAACAACAATTAAAAACACAATTTGCTTCGTTTTATTTTATTTCTTTATTCATCATATAATTTTGCCATTATCGTTTATAATTTTGATCTAAGTTCCTTTTCGATTTCGTTTTTGATTCTTTTTTTTTGATTTTATGGCGTGCTTTGATTTGATTTGTAAATCTTATTTGGCTTTTTCTTACCTCTCGTAAATTATTTATAATTATGCATATTTATTACATACATATATATATGTATGTATATATATTTTCGCTCGTTTCAATATTTTGTTTTGTTTTCCTGTAGTTAAGTTTGATTTTACATTTTATTATTAGTTTCTTTTTTTCCTTTGGGGGCTTTGCGATTAATTCCTAGTTGACATTTGATTTTTCGCCTTCGTTTTACAACAGTTTTTAGCATGTTTTTTGATTCGTTTCAGATAATTGTTCTATATCTAAGTATTTCGTATATGAAAGGCTTATGCGTAGCAGATCTTAAACTGAGTGCAAACTTTCAGCTGGAACTGCACTGCGCATAAACCTCCGCATATATATTTTTAATTAATCCTAGTTTTAGTTATTCCTCTCTCGCTTTCGGCTTTTGTTTTACTTTCATTTAATATTCAACTAACTTTTACGTACTAAATTCATTTGCTTTGACATTTATATTAAATAAGTTTTATGTTAATTTAATTTAGCCTAAAATAAAGTTTACCTTATGCAGCTAACAATAAGATCTCAGAACAAAACAATGCAGAAAAACCGAAAACAAAAACAAAAACAATTACAAAATTCTCGCAAAAAAAACACAATGCAAACATTTTCATTTCAATTAAAACAACTTTTTTTTCGCACATCATTGATTTTTTTTTTTATATTTTAAATTTATTATACTTATCATTGATTCTTTTTTTTTTATGTCATAATTGGACAATCGTTCCAACTTTAATTAATATTTCTGTGTGTATTTATTGTTGTTGTTTTTCCTTTTTTTTTCTTCTTTCTGTTTGTTGTTTTTGCCTTTAGCTTGTTTATGTTTATGTTTTTGGTGTATTTTGTTATTTATTTTTATTTTCATTTTCTTTTTTTTACAATTATTATTTACATGGCTTACATCTCTATACGGCCGCTGCTGCTGTTGTTGTTGTTGTTGTTGTTGTTGTTGGAGGGTAGGGTGTACTTAATTTATAATTATTTTTGACTTACATTATTAATTGTATTTTATGTTAATTAGTTTGCATACTGTTTTGATTTTTTCCTTCCTTCTTTCTTGGCATCTGTTCTGCGAGTGCTTGTAATTTATTTTATTCTATTGATTTTAATGCTCTGTATTTGTATTTAGTCTTTGCAGATTTTCGCTTTACAACACATCCAGGACATGCCCTCATTTCTCGTTTATATATTTAGTATTTATATTTTTCTTTTTTTTAAGTTATTTTTTTTATTTTTTAATAGTTGCTGCCTGATTGAGCGCCAGCATTTTGGTTTTTCGTTTTAATCACTTTGCACAAAACTCAGATTGGATTTGTGTGCTTAAATTTGCATTAGCTTAAAATAAATGTTTGCGTTAATCATAATCTGAATTCTGAGCAACAACAGCGTGAAAAATATTCATATTCATTTAAAATACGAGCACGATACGTTTATACACGACCGTGGCCTCATTGTTGTGTGTGTGTGTGAGTGTGTGTTAAGCGTGTGTAACAGCAACAACAGAAATTGAAAGGTTTTCCCCACAAGGACATGCTGCTTTGCGTTCACAACGCAAAAGCTTCCCAACGTTTTGAAAACATTATTTTTTTTATTTTTTTTTGTATTTTTTAATATATTTTCCATATTTTTTTGTATGTTTCTCTTGTTGTTGTTGTTGTTGGCGTATTTGTAATTTGCTTTTTTATAATTTTGCAGGCTGCACATTTGTTCATTGTTTGCATTTGTTGTTTTTACCTCCTTTTTAATTACACTTTACGGGCTGTCCTTTCGCTCTTGTTGTGGATATTTGCCCGCTTATGTGGCGAGTCCTGTTTGTCCTGGTCACAGCTGAGCCGCCGCCAGAGTTGCCACAGCCAAAACGAGTACGCCAAAAGCACTGCAACTGCACTGTGCAGCGCCGGTGAGTGCAGAATTATCCGGATCGCCATTGGCATAGCGCTTGGAGCCCTCCAGGCCCAGCAGATTGGGTGAAATGGTCGTCGGTGGCGCGGTGCTGAGGCCAATGCGCTGCTGCACGTTCTTGTGGAAGACATGGAGTATGGAGACCTCGCAGAGCAGCAATATGCTGGTCTGGTACTTGGGCATGGCCTGGAAGAAGCCCTGCAGCACCTGGCTGTGCGGATAGATCTCCAGCGAGGAGTATGTGGTCGAGCCCTCGAATGCGTCCTGGGTAATGCGTTGCAGCGGCGTCTTGTACACCTGTCACGGGATTAATCAGGACCTGTCGATCTCAACTCTCAATGTGTTACCTACCTTGCGTCCGTTGATGTACCAGGTTATGTTGGCCGGCGGATAGGATGGTCCCACTGTGCAGACTGCCTTAAAGTTGTCGTTCACGCCAATCACCTTCTTGTCCACCTGCATGGCCGGATCGTCCTTGGGCAGCTCAATCACCTGCATGTGGGCCGAGCGTATGTCCGTATGAAAGAGTGGTGCATCCTCCGAGACCTCACACTGATAGCTGCCCGTTAGCTCCCGGGTGACTCCCTTCAGTGTGACCGACGTGGCATCCGAATTAGTAAGCTGCAAAAACACCACACAATATTGCTTTAATTAATATCGAATATTAAACCTGAACATAAACGTGTAATTGGTTTGATTAAAATGGGAAGGATTCTGCAAGGACACGCTTGAATACACTATCTATGGGGAGAGTTAAGGATTGGGATGGAAATCGAGTATTGACTTAACGAAACACCTCTTGCTGCGATGATATACTCTAGTGTGGAGATCCTTTGACTGTGTTGAGGCAGTGCCAAGATCCTGCGACTGGAAATTGGAAAATGAAAGATATACTCTAAAGCGAAAGGCTTTGGTAAAGCAGTGTTAAGATTCTGCGACTGGTTGGAAAGGATTAGGATTGAAATGGGAAGTGGAAATGGGAAAATGAAAGATATACTCTAAAGAGAAAGGCTTTGGTAAGGCAGTGTTAAGATCCTGCGACTGACTGGAAAGGATTGGGATCGAAATGAGAACTGGAAATGGGAAAATGAAAGATATACTCTAAAGAAAAAGAGTTTGGTAAAGCAGTGGGAAGATCCTTTGATTGGCTGGAAAGGATTAGGATCTAAATGAGGAATTAGAAATGAGAAAATGCCTCTTGCTGCGATGGCATACTGTAATGTGAATGTCCTTTGACTGTGGTAAAGCAGTGTTAAGGTATTGCTAAGGTCCTGCCTGGCTGTCCTTATTGATAAAAGGCTATGCAATATTTGATGTAGATTTAGGAAGCGGACATGAGAAATCGCACGACTCTTATGTGAATGTCTTTTCACTGTGGTAAAGCAGTGCTAAGGTCCTGCCTAGCTGTCCTTATAGCTGAAAGGGTATGCAATGGCTGTTGCAGTTTTTAGGAATAATTTTTCTCGTATTCTTTTGGGGTTGTTGTTGCTGCCACAGATAATTGGCAGCAAACGTTGGGCCACTAGACAAACGTGGAGCGCAGTATGCTCAAAATCCACTTCACCAACACCAACAGCAGTCGCGATTAACATGTGTGTGTGTATGTGTGTGTGTGTGTGGGTGTGTTGCGGATGCGAGGTCCTTGCATTTAAGTGCAGACAACCCTTTCACGCTTTGCATATGCCGCCTGATGCTGATGCAGATGCTTTGTTCATTTGCATCCATACTAATCCTCTGTGTTGTTCGCGTACCCTGTTATTGGCAATGCCAGTTGCCAGTTGCCACTCGCAAGTTTCGAGTTGCCAGTTGAAGCCAGCAAATGGTTGGGTATCCATTGTGTTGCGCCCGGGGCACCCAACTGCTTTTTACGATTGTTTCAACACTTTAGCGCATTGCATTCCTGCCTTTCTATATATGTATAAATTGTAGTTGCTGCCTGGTCATGTGTTGTACATGCTACTATTTTTTTGTTCATCCTAGTTTTGTTAGTTCATTCGCAGATAAAACTGTCGATAAGAGCGCCATAGAACCTTCCATTGCCACTGCCACTGCCAATGCCATGAGACTGGGAGCCGCAGCTGGTTTGGTGCTCGCGGCTCCTATTTGGCATATTGGGATTAGCTTTTGGCTCGTGGTGGGTTCTCTGGGCACTGGGTACTAGGTTATGGGCTCTGGAACCTGGGGTCTCCCTTGCGGGCTGTGGTTTTAGTGGCTTTTAGATTTGTCGACGCTGATCTCGTTACGCAATCGTAAAATGAAAACAAATGTGAAACGTATTGATAACGTTCTCTGTCTGTGTATTTGTTTGCTTTACTGTGTGCGTGTGTGTGTGTTGTAGTAGAATGTGTATGTGAGGCATGAATTAATGCGCGATATGCCACAGAATGCAGCTTAGTAATTTCGTATGCGTACGCACAAGTTATGATTGCAACAAATTAGTTGCAACATGAGGCAGGCCGGGCATAGAGCCTGTTGCACAGCTGAATTTGTGGCCTCTTTGATTAATGGCGATTTATGTGTTAAAGGATTCAATTTAAAGGCTGAACTGGTTAGCTGAATTTTATCTATTCACACACTCAGTTAAGCGCTTCTCCAACTTTTCGATGCGTTTTAGAAGGATGAAGGTTGAAGTTTTACCCTCAAATAAGGATGAGCCTTATCTGACTGATATCTCGTGCTCTGGAGTTACTTTTTGAGATCTGAAAAAAGCCGGGTGCAAAATCTGGAGAATAGGCTGGAGTCGGCAGTCATTCGACCCTCAATTCCTTCAATTTTGACTTGTGGCACGTTGCAGTATCTTGATGAAGCAAGACTCTTTCTTTCTTTCTTCTTTGCCATATGTGAATGTTTCTACTTGATAGCTCGATCCAATCGATCAAGCAATGTTATATAATACTCGCTGTTGATCGTTTTACCTTTCTCCAGGTAGTCTATGAATGTATAATATCCCATATGCATCCCAAAATACGGAAGCCATACCCCTACCCGCTGATATATATGCTTTGGGACGCTTCGGAGGGCTTTGATCGGCTGCCACTCAGTCAGAAGACTGACGACTGGATTCTGGAGTAAAGTGTTGATTCCATGATTCATCCTTGTTTCCGTAATAGTATAACGCCAATAGTATTAAATATTATAGATACGATCCAGAACTTTATCCTTTAAGGATCCTTTGGCCTACGTGTTTGCAATTTATATTGTAATCTAACTGGCAGCTGTTAAATTAAGCGCAGCTCCCGCTGTTTGTGTTATCCATTAGAGCACTAAATGACGTTAATTATGTAATCAAACATACTAAATGTATGTACATATATGTGTGTATGTATAGGTATGTATATATTTACGTGTTTATATGTAAATGTTGTTTCTATCGTTTTATTTATTTAAATGTTTGTTGACGAGAACGAGAGGAGGAGTAGGAGCTGGAGGAGTAGGAGGAGCTGGAGAAGGACGACGCGGTCGTATACTGTGGCTTGTTTGGGTTGATGGTTTGTGCTCCCAGTTGTTGTCATATTTATTTAATTGCATGCGACTTTGTTGTGCGGTGCTCCGTGGCTGGCGGAAACGGAAGTGGCAGCGCCAGGAAGCGCGCCAAACAAACGCAAATGTCTGCCATTTTGAGGAATTATATGCCCGGTCGGATCACAGTCACACACACACACACACACACACACACTTTTTAGTTACTCATATGAATATGTAACCTTCCCCCCACCCCCTCTCCCTTATACCCTGTCCCCTGTTATAGGGGAAAAAAGAAACCCAACTAAACTCAACAGAACTCAACTCAAGTTGCTTTTGTCGTCTGAAAGTTTTTGTCGTTGCGCCTTTTTATTTATTTGTTGGCTTTTAATTTCTATTTATATTTTATATTGCTTTAGTTGCCGCAGCTGCAACTATGTGGCATACAAAATTATGCTACTAAAGCGCAATTTCGCATGACACACACACACAGTCGAGTGTGTGTGTGTGTGTAAGTGAGTGCGAGAGTAAAGTATTGTTTCAATAATTCTGGCTTTATGAAATAATAACTTTACGGCAAAACCGCTTCGCCGGCTCAGCAGCTAGCGTCGAGTTGTAAGAATACAATGAATTTCATTGCATTTCCTCTCTCCTCGTTGATGCCATTGCCACATCAGCATCCTTGCTCCACACACACACACACACACACACACACACTCGACAACAAGTTTGCAGCTGGAGCCGCTCGTTGCAGTTGTTGGCTCCTCGCTGAGTTTCCGCTGTTTGTTGTGCAGCAATTTTAATTTTGCCAACGCTGTCGCATGCAACACACACACACAAACACACTTGAAACGACGCCACACACACACACACACACACACACACACATGCACATACATTTATGTGGCTCAGCTGCAGCCTCGTTTGCATGCAACACTTTATGAATTATTGCTGTATCAACTCAAGTCGCGGTAGCCAGCCAGCCACACGCTCCACATACTCCACACACACACTCCACACACACACTCCGCACGCGCGCACACACACACTTTTACACATACTCCCACACACTCACACACATGGCCACGTATTATGTCATTCCGAATTTCCGTTGCCTCCAGCTTTGTTGGAACTAACGGCGCAGGAGCTGCCGCTTGCGTTGGTGTTGGCGGCTTCTCTCCCCATTCCCCGCCCAGATAGTACCCTCACCCTCACCCGCCTCCATTCCCAACCCGAATCCCATTCCCAGTTGCCTGTTGGCATTTCGCAACTTCGACTGCCTAACTCGCTGAGCGCTTGGCAAAAACCGACCACAAATTTAGTGAATGAGATGTTTCCGGTGCGGTTGTTCTTCTTTTAGTTGTTGCTGCTGTTGTTGCCCATTGGCAATTGTTGTTGCCGTTGTTGCTGCTGTTTGTGTCGCTGCTGTGAACAATTTTTGGTGTTTGGAAAATGCATGGCTTTTCATTGTGCTCATTGTTGGCGAAGGCAATGGCGGCGGCGGCAGCGGCGGCACACGCCATGTGAATGCCATGCCAGGGAATTGTGCTTCGATGTGGACAGCATTAGATGGACGGACGGACGGACGGACGAAATCTATATAGTCTTACTTCACGGTCTCTGCTTTCCTCCGAATGCAATCCACAATTCGCAATTCGCAATTCGCATTTCGCATTTTCAGTTTTATTTATTATGTTTATTTGCTGCCATTTGTCAAACATATTTGGCCAAGGCCGACACAACAACAGCAACAAATGGCAGTGCAACTGCAACATGAAGTATGTGGCAGGCAAGTGAGTTGCATCTCTGGATAATGGTAATTGAACTTGGCAGACAGAAGTCATATGCATTACAGAGTTGGCTATTAAACTTCACTTGGGACAGGCAGCTGGCTTATCAAATGCCAACAATATCATGAAATATAGTTGCATCCACTCGTAAATATTCACAAATATTCATTCAAATATATTGTCTATTTATTCGTTGTGAATAACATAGATTATGCCAGAGTCTGCCTGTTTCTATGTATAAATAATAATATAGAGTCATAAGTATTTCGGACACCTAATAAGTGTTAATTTAGTCAAGACTGGAATGAATGAATGATGCGATAATCCTCTTATGTTTATAGCACATAATCAAGTAATTTGTTTATATACTCTTAAAGTCAGAACTCATGTTAGTTAAAGCTTTCATTGTCATCTTAGTTTATGCTCTAACCTTAGCTGCCCCAGTAGACAGCTTAAGTTAATGGTCAAGTTGTCAAAACAACTCGTCTAAAGACATTCTGGCAACAACTCCCAAAGGCTTTCAATGCTCTGACGTCATAGACAAAAGCTATTGCAACTTGTGCTAACACTCTCGATTATAATTAGCATTAAGGAAACTTCTAATAAAATAAATGAAAATTTAATGATAATGATTCATATGGGATCAATCACTGAATCGGTTCTGAGCTCAATCCTTTCTGTCATAGAGAACTATGGCAGGATGAAGCCTAAGCTTGCCTGTGCCTAATATCTGTTTATCTGTTAAAACTCTGTTAATGCGCTGTAAACAGTCTGTTAAACTGTTAGCTATGGCAATATGCATGCTCTTCTCTTTCACAGATCGCAATCTATTATTATACTACCAGAGATAAATATTCCATTTTGTATGAGCATTTTAACAGATATTGGAGCAAACTTTCATACTGCTAAGATTAACATAAATATATTATAATTTTTCATATCGGATCCATCACTGGATCGAAGCTGAACTTGATGCTTTTAGTCATATAGAAGTTTGACAGCATAAAGCCTAAGTTAATCTAAAAATCAGCCTATGTTTGCCTGTTTCTATCTTAATATCTCTATCGCTGTTAAATCTCTGTTAATGCGCTGTAAGCAAACTGTTAAGCGCCAGCTGTGGCAATATCCTTGCTCTTCTCATTAACAGCTCACAATTTTTTATGAATTATTTCGATTTTATGAAAATTTGCACTTTATTTATACTATATATACATATCATATATATATATTTCCTTTAATTCTTGAAGATTTTAACAGAATTCCAAACAAACTTTCAAACTGTGAAAAGTAAAAACAGAAGTTTAGACTGAGAGTTGGCTTATAATTGCTGCAAGTGAGCGTTACAAAGCAGCTTTTAAGAGTAAAGCCTTAAAATTAATTTGCATTTTGTTTTTTTATTATTTGATAAAGTGGAACATCAGAAAAATGTATCACTCCCCATCCAGTGCTCAATTAAACTTTCGCGACTTACAAGGCCAACGACGACAAAGCCATCCTGCTCAGTGTGCATCTAATTAACAACAGTCGGAGCTGAGCGCCTGCCCACAAGGACCCACAAAAGTGATCCAATGGCAGCAGTATCACCCGACCAGAGCCAGTCTCAGCCGCGGTACCCTGCCCCGACAGTCGCAGGACGAAACTTTTTGGCCACTTCTGTCGCCGGGCTTGTCTTCTTCTTGCAAGCGGCGAGTGCATTAATTTTAAGCGCACATTGCTGTGCATAAATGCGAGGCGGAGGCGTGTCGGGTTATTAACAATGTTAAAAGCAAACGGCAGTAGCAACAACAACAACAACAACAATAACAACAACAAGAACAACAACAGGAATGACAACAATGCCAGGACACTACAGCAAAGGACACTTGGTGTGTGACTGCCGCCGCCATTACCGCAAACTTAATGCGGAATAATTCCTTCCGTGTTGACAGTGTGCAAAAACTTTTCGGGCACAAATTTCTGAGCATACCAATGACAGGGAGAGGCTGAGGATGTGGCTGAGGACGAGGATGAGGACGAGGATGAGTACGAGTAAAAGGCACAGGCCGTTTGTTAGTTGCTCGCTTCGGATTTTTATTGTTGCGGACAATGAATAAGCCACAAAACTTTCTGAGCACTTGGCATATCCTATTCCTGTTACTGGTACTGCCAACCCCCTACCCCCTATCCTACACCCCTCCATCTTTATGCACCCCATGCTGTCTCAGTGTGGCCTCTGACACAGCGGGCGGGCCCTGGTAATTGTGTGTTTTAATTGAAGATTGCCAACGTGGCTTGCTCTGGCTCTAAATTAAAAATTTAATTACATTTAACATGATGATTATTACGAGTATATCTTTTTTTTATATATTTTTGTATATAGCATAACGACAGCACAGTTAACTGTACTTGTTGTTGTTGTTGTTTGTGTCGCAAGTGACATGTGCCATGTGCAGCTAAAGGAAGGGAAGGGGAAGGGGAAAGGGAGGAGTAGGCAGCTTTCTATGTTGAATGACTTCTGAAGTTTGTTGACGCGACGCGGGGTCTGGTATCGTTTGGCTCCATGTTGGGGGTGTCCCCATGCCTTAATATGCATACATTTACATTCCAATAACGCTCAAGTGGACGACAGGAGTGCACTTGGTCGGTCCGACGGTCGCTTCTGTCACGCCCACACCCAAGCGCACGCCCACAAGTGCATTGCATGTCAGTCACAGAGCAACAGGAGCAGCAGCAGCGGCAGCGGCAGCGGCGGAAGCAGAAGCAGCTGCCATTCAAGTGCTATGCCGACAGCAGCGAGTACGAGTGTCAGTATGAATGCCCGACCATTCCTTTATGCCACACACACACACACAGATATAGAGAGAGACACACACATATGCATAATCATAATGGCCGCCGCTGCCTGAACTTTTCTCATTAAGCGTGTTTAGCTGCTTGAAATGATTTAGGAAAAGTAAAACAAGTCAAGTTATAATGTTTTAATCTCAATTACGGCACTTGCCACAAATTTGCCTACATCGTCGCCCCACTCAACTTATCCGCCCACATATTGTACTCCCCCCTCTGTCCCCCTCTCCTCGTCGTTCATTCGAATGATGTGCAGTGTATTTGGTCTGTTTGCCTTGGCATAACTTAAAAATTCTATTTCAATTTGCATTTTTGGTCTGGCTGGCCTTTGAATTTCGCCTTCGTTAGCGAGAAGCAGTGGCGCCACCACTAGCAGCAGCTATCAATGTAAATTAGAAAATGTGGCGCTTCATTTCGATTCGTTGCCTTGGGCTGTGGCTTGTTTTTTTCTCAATTTTTCTTAATTTTCCTTCTTCTTTTTTTATTGCAGCAGGAGCAGCAGCAGCAGCAGCAGCAGCTTCAAAGCTGGCGAAACTGCAAATAACCTTCAAACTTAATTGCAAAGCGCACGGTTGCTAAAACATTTGCATTAACCAATGGATGAGGTGAGTTCTCTCGGTGGTGCTCTTTGTCTGTGCCTTTCACCTTTTGCGGTTCATAGCTCATTGCATCTCAAGTAGTTTGCTTGTTTCCACTGCAAAGCGGAAAGAGAATGCCGAGAAGTGAATTTGCTTAAATTAAAATTTAGTATTTCCACTTCTGCCGCCAACGGCAATGCTCATAAGTGGGCTACACAATTAGCGCATTAACTCCCAATGCCAATAGAGAGACGAGCTTGTTTTTATTTTGAATAGTTTCCAATTCACTGATTATATGAGCCAAGCTATATATATAATCGAATCGAATCGAATACTCTCCTATACAACATGATGTATACGTAATTAATATGAACTGCCAACCGCTCAAATTGCTCCCGACCAGCAACCCAACCCCAGCCCCACCCCCAGTGGTTCTGCTGGTGCTACAACTGTAATCGAAATATTTAATTAGTGCGAAAATGCTTTTGAATGCCAATTAGTGGC
Organism: Hirtodrosophila trivittata; assembly: GCA_035045065.1. Lineage (NCBI taxonomy): Eukaryota > Metazoa > Arthropoda > Insecta > Diptera > Drosophilidae > Hirtodrosophila > Hirtodrosophila trivittata. Next base: position 2,445,410 of record JAWNNK010000658.1, on the reverse strand, counting down.
AAATTAACATTTGAGCAGTGCTTCTCGTATTCATTGGGGTCCTCCCTTTTTTCAATTCGCTTCTCGCTTCCTTTACTTTATTTTTTTTGTGCTCCCAACTACCGCATAGAGTGCAAATTAAAGACACAATCAGAGCAAATTAATCAAGTCCGATTGCTACTCCCGCTGATTGATGTGGCCTGTTCTTCGTTGTCCCTACCAAGCAACAGAGACAGAGCGAGACACAGAGTGAGACAGAAAGAGAGAGGGCGAGTCGATGTTGAGGGGATAACAATGAAAAAGAGAGATGGAATTTGAGTATGATGGCAAATTATTTTTATAAGCGCACGTTTTGCTCTGTTTTGCTTATATCTGTATGTATACGATATATATATATATACATATAAAACAAACATTGCCCCATCATTCGCCAATGGCCCCTCTTTATGCCATTATTTATTATTATTTAAGGTCGTCCCCCCATGCGAATTTGAAAAATGTTGCATGGAGTGTTGGTAAATGAGTTTGGAAATTTTATGTGCGGCCGAATGAGTTTTCAATTTATATTTTCGTGTACGAAAAAATTTTTCATCGCGAATTCAATTTTATTTATTTATGATTATACGACAAGCGATTTTTTTTTGCCTTTCTCTTCTGTTCTGTGGGCAAACACCGATATTTGTGTACTTTCTAACAATGGAATTGATAAAACATATATAGAATATCATTTATATTACGTAACGAAAACACGTAGGGGCTTTTCAACTATGATAGAGCTTACGTATGGGTTCTTTAATTCAGCTTCACGAATGCTTTACGATTTGGCAAATGTTTTTGGTCGTGGTCAAAAAAGGGCTGTCGCTTCCTGCAAACGCGAGTAAAAATTTATTGCATACTTTGCGGCTGTTGTTTTTATTAATGAGCGCAGCAGAAAACGCTTTGAATGCAGCTTGTCTAACCTCAAGACTACGGAATACCCTTACGAAAATCTTTGATAAAGGTTAAATATGATTTCTTTAATTCAGCTTAAAGAATGTTTTATGATTTGGCAAATGTTTTTGGCCAAAAAATGGCTGTCCCTATTCAGGAAACTCTAGTAAAAGTTTATTGCATACTTTGCGGCTGTGGTTTTTATTAAGGATCGCAGCAGAAAGAGCGTAGTTCTTATCAAAGTTATTCCTATTTCTTTGAAAACAAACAACTTAATCGAATCATTTCTTACTCCTTGTCTTACACACAAGTTACTAGCTTTATACGAAGCTTAGTTAGCCTTTTGATAACTTTATTACAGGGTATAAATACAAACATGAATGCGAAACATATTCGGCATGAGGTGGCGCTATTTTAGTTGCTTCTAGCCGCGCTATAAACTATTTTGCACATTGCGCAATATTTCAGTTAGTTGTAGTCGCACTTTTCAAATTGTGCACCACTCAAACACACAAAGACCCACACACACACACACACACACACACACAGCCATAGACAACAAGCGACACAGCCAAAAAATTGTAAATAAAAACTGCGCATAAATGCCAGTTAGAAAGAACAGAGAGGAAAAGATAGATATAGATAGATAGATAGATATATAGATAGACAGAGGAGGGAGAGGGAGAGGGAGAGGGAGAGGGAGAGAGTGGCCTGCAGCTCTGGAAGCTGCTTTTTGTTGTTTCTATTGTTGTTATTATATTTGTTGTTGGCATTGTGTTGTTGCTGTTGTTATTGCCACGAGCTGCATTTGGCGCCAGTGTCGCCATTGTCCCCATTTAAATAAATATTTGCACAATATTTGAGTGTTTTCGCATTTCCATTTGTTAAAATGCAAACTCCACTCGAACGTGGCACATGCAAAGCCTCTGGACAACGTATTCTTTGTTGTTTGATTTGTTTGATTTGTTAATTTAATTGACAATAGCTAAAGTAGAGTATCGTATATATATATATAGTATATGTATAACATGCAACAGTCATCTGTTTGGTTGAAGAGGGAGAAATAAACCTAAAGGACACTGTGTGTGATCCCATGCTTAATTTCACTTACATCAACATTAATGCCGGAGACGGGAAAGACAAATGTGGGCGTTGCTTCGCGTGGCACGAAGCGATAGAACTCCTCTTGGCCAAAATACCAGCGCACCGAGTAGAGAGCAGCCTGCAAAGGAGAAGCCGCGTTAATGAAAAGTGTGAATGGATAGTCGCCGACAGAGTAAGAGGACGTCACGTTAAGGACAACGACAACGAGAAGGAAGACAAAGTGCTAGTAATTATAATAATTAAGCAAGCCGTCGCCGTTGACAATGTCGTTCCGTTCACGTTCACTTGCAATAGCCGTTCTCTCACTCTGATTCCCTAAAGGAAGTCTCACTTACCTTCTCCAAATCATATTGACAAGACAATGTCGCTGCATTGCCCATGATGACGGCTTCCGGCACGAATATCTTCAGATCCTTTAGTCCATGAGCTATGCAACCGAAAGAGAGAAGAAAAACGAAGAAGACACACATTAAAGTCAGGCAGGAACATCGTAAGCAGCTTATGTCCTTTAATAAGGTGCAACCCATTGAAGACTCTTTGCCAATTGAGATACGAGCCCAGGCAACAATTTGAACTCGATTATGCCAGGGCGTTAAAACTTAATTATATACGTTCACGGATCGAACGCGAACGCGGACAGGGAGATTCGGCATTGTGGGTGTCTGGACACGGATCCGTTTACATGTTAATTTATAACAATGAAATATCCATGAGCCACGTCGATGCTGTGTCGACTGTGGTACAAGTATATATCGAATTTGGCTCGAACTTAATGAAATTTATTTTCTTTTATTTTCGTATTTATCTGTGTTTCCCTTTTTTTTTTGTGCTTTCTGCTTGCTGTTTTTCTTTCGCTTTAATTGAAAAATGTGGCACGTACTGTGTTAAATAATTTACGATACACAAACGTGCATAACGCGTCGTCTGATCTGGCTCAATACACTGTAATTTAAAATAGTAGAAAACCAGCTTGCAAATTAAGAAAGGCTGTCGCAATGCACTTTAAACAGCCTCATCATAAATGGACTGCTGCACAGCTCCATAGTGGTCATAATTGGAGTGTGTGGTTGGCCGAATTATGGCAACTTTAATTGAACAAACCAATATTAATCAAATGCATTGGCTTTCAGCTGAGCTGCAGACGAAATATTTTATAAATTGACTACGAACACAGTTTGTGTGTGTGTGGGTGTGTGCAATGGCATGCATAATATTAACAGTCATTTGGCAAATTAAATAATCAATTTTAACCACATTTGCGCACGCAGTTGGCATAATAAATGCAACTATGGGACAATTGGCCAGACGGGTCAGATATTCAGACAAATAGGCGAACTGCAGTCGACTGACCACTTTATGGCTCTTATATAAGCTACAATTATTTATGTATACTACAGTATGTACATCTACTTACCGCTCAGTAATAAATCGGAGATTATAATGCAGCTCAGTGCAAGCATATTGAATGTGCCATATACGCCGGGTAAGCCCTGCCTCTGCCTCGCCCGGAGTCGACGGACTCGTCCTTTTCCTTGACTGGCCATTTTTATTGCTGACTGCTGTGGTACTTTCTGCTGCTGTAGTTGAGCTGCAAGTAGTAAAGTTGCATATAATATATAATCATATTTGCTTATTGATAACAGAGGTTGCCACACACAGCTCCGCCTCTTTCTGCTCTCTCCACCTTTTTCTACTTTTTCTGTATAACGCCCACGCTTTGTCAGTGTGACAACTTTGTAAGGCTTTTATGGGACACGTGTGCTGCAAGTTTGAGCAGAGAGCTTGACGTGCTTAAAAACTTTGCTGGAAGACAAAAACCTTTAACTAAACAACATTGCGAACACAAGAAGCGAGTGTCGTTTGAGTGCGTGCCAAATGGCATCACACATACGCAGCGTGCGCCCCCCATTCGACTGGCTGCAGCGGAAGTTCGATATGCTGTGTGATTGACAATGAGTACCGAACGAGCTCTGACATGTGAAATAGATTGAATGCGTATGTGTGAGTGGCAGGCGAATCGATGAACCCATAGACTGACCGACTGTCAGACATATGGCCAGAAAGCTGACCACAGGACTGAAAACAATTGTCAGCTGCTGGTTGCAGTTGCAACTTTGCTGACGACTTCTCCAGTGGCTGCTGCTGCTCCTGTTTTCTTGTATCAATTAGACCACAATTGGAGCAAGTGTTGTTCTGTCCTGGCCACAAAAACAAAAGCTAATGGTCAAAAGTTACAAATGTGGCAGAATGGCAAAAGAAGAAATTTTGATAATGATATCAACGCATTAACTCAAGGCACCTTAAGCGCTTAAGTATCGTCGAGGACTTATACAACGAGTACTATAGTTATTTAGCTCTTGCAATTTCCAGTTTTCCATTCTCTAAGCAGAGCATAAACATGAAGCTAAAGAGCAGAGCTTAAATGGCATTTTCTGAAAACAAACACACACACACAAATAGAGAAGGAAACTCGCACACAAAGCGATTACACTGGCACCGGTTTGGGTCGTTGGCCAAGTTAACTCTCCAATCATTTTGTGCTGTTAAGCAAAAGACTCAAACTTATTTGTCCCTTTGCCGCAAAAAACAAAAACAAAAACAACGAGGACAACAACAATACCATTAACTCAACTAACTGAGCTGGACGACTGCTGAGACCTTTGAGCTCTAACCATATCATTCTGCAAATTGTGCACTAGATTACGAGTATCCTTCGATTTGTTGAGCCTGCTCTCATGTGAGCATTTAAATTAAATTTAAATATTATTGTAGGCAAGTCGATTAAGTCCGGGGCCATCAACTTCCATTCCAACTTTAATGTCTCTGTTTTACTGTTGTTGCTATCGAATGCCTGCTGCCTGGACAGAAGCTAAGGGAATCCTCTTCAATATGATGTACCAGTACATCAAATGCCCTTTGTGGTTGCCTTTTTGAAGTTGACTGCACAGGCTCCATCTACCCCTCCTCCCTCCTGGGCTGAACCAACCGAAACTACCAGTAGAATGCCAGCATGATTGTTATTGTTGGCTGCTGCTATTGTTATTGCTCATGCCATGGGAATTTGCTGAAAGTTCTATTACGCATAAATTTTATAACAACAAATTCTCAATTATTTCATTATGATTTTAATTAAAATTTTCGATCACGAGCATAAACTTTGCCTTTACCCTTTACAAACTCCCCGAGTCCCGAGTCCTGACTCCTCCCAAGTCCCCAGGCCCTCGTAATTACAGCCCTATAGGCTCGACTGGTTGTGTTCATTTCGCAAGGAATTTGGTCATATTAAATTTCGAACTTCACATCAAACATCGTTGACTCCTTGCAATTACATTTAAAATAAGTCAAATTGATCAATCGTATTAAGTCCCGATGCTCCTAGCATAACATAAATATGGCATTCATTGGAAAAGCTGTTTGAAATATGAAATAAGTAGGAATAAGTAGCTTTTCTCTTTGGAAATATATTCTGTGGCATTGACTCGATTGTCTTATACAAAGTAGATAGACGGATGATGGGCTAATATGCTTTAAGCAAAGGCTATTAAGCTATAAGTAATTCTCATTCATTGAGGCAGCTCCTGAATGGCCTGTAGAGACTCATGTGTCTTCTTGGGTTGTTCTTGAGGTACTTGTGCATCGGTTTATTACCCTTTTATCCTGTTTAATGTGTGCAAGTCATAAAAGAGCATTCAGCACTTAACAATTCAATAAATCTTGATTTAATTCCATTTAAATATAATTCTGTGAGCACATTTTTAGGCTGCGCCCAAAGCAAATTCCAATCTCAAATTGCGGAAAGCGTAATTAAAAAAAGTTAGAGCAGAGCTTTATAAAAGCTACTCCGAGTGTTTCTGTGTGTGTGTGTGTGGGTGTGTTTGGTGTGTGAGGAGCAGGGCTTAACTTTTTTTAAAGTGTAATAAAACAGTTGATTATGGCGTCATTAGTGAAAATCTAAGCGCGCTAGGAAAATGACCCAAAAAAAGAAAGAAAACACACACAAAAATAATCAAATTAATTTTTTATGTAAAAAGTTTGCACTTTGCCAATAGAATGCGAGGAGCTCATCATAAACGCTGAGCCTGGGCTGCCGTGTGTAGCTTATGGACCCGGAGTGTGTGTTGGGTGTGGGATTTTAGATATTCAAATGCGAAATTCAATTGAAAGTCAAATGAAAACAAAACAAACGATATCCTCTGATTGACAACATTTCAACTGATAATGAGCACTTTGCGACGGGTCCAGCGAGGACCAAGATGCGATGCGATGCGATGCGATGATGGGATAGAGCAGGATGTGTCAGTATACATGTAACGCTGACTGTTAGCAGCCAAGTCATTTGGTAAAATGATTTTTTCTCCTACTCATCTACTGCTGCTCTTGAATGAGTGACTGACTGAGAGAGACTGGCAAGTCAGTTGACAGTGGCTGAGTGGACCGTTGACCGGTGTCCTTTGCGGAAGCGATGACGTGCAGCAATGCTGAGTTAGCAGCGAGGCAATGTCCCATTTACTGGGTATCGCCACTATCGATTTCAGTTTCAGTTAAGTTATTTCATGCCAATCTTTGGCAGCATTCGAGTCGGCCACGTAGCCAATTTTGTAGATAGGTATCGCTATGTAGTAAGTAAGAGCTGGAATTGGCTTCCTTTTAGGTGCTTTAGGTGTGCTTTAATACGACTACGCAGACACTTACGAGAACAACAACAGCAACGAGCTGAGCTCGATTAAAGTATATGCAGTCAGGCGTAAGAGAAAGAGCAATCATTCACTTATATGATTCATTTGTTAATCGCCATCTGTCAGCCGAGGCACACACACACACACACCTACTCGAAAACAATAATCGCAAGTCAAGAGGAATCGTTAGGAACTCACACTACGACATACACTCTTATATAATAGAAGCATATATATATGTATAAATACTTATTTATATAAAGCGCTAAATGCGCGTTTGATTAATGCGACACTCGCTCAAGGGCCTCTCATTAGGTTTAGTGGCACAGTGGCTGCCACACACATGATACGATACAGTTCTCACAGTTCCACTTCACGTCTGAGAAGCTGTATAGACCTGGGCCTCTAATCAATCAATCAGTGTTTATGCTTTGCCCCAGCACAATGGAAGCTTCGAAGGCGACGCATACTCGTGTTCAAGTAATGAACAAAGCGAAGAGGAAACTTGGCGAAACAATTGCTTCAGTTGCTGCGTCGTTTGACGAATGCCCTCAGGCAAATCTCAATCCAAATACGGAATACTATAATCGGTTCCGTGCCACTGGTTAGCCGAGCATTGAGAAGTGCTTTTGGTATAAAAGCAACCAGCAGGCACCAAAAATTTCTTCTATGTTTGCTTTGTGCGGCGTTGGCGTTTTTACAACTTCCGTTTGCTGGTACAGAGTTCATCACAGCACAGGTTCAGCACAGGGGAGCAAGGACCAAAGACGCCTGATTGCCAATGAAGGATTAATGCGTCGGTTGCTCCTTCTGCCGATGCTGCTGGTGATTCGAGTCGCTTTGATTGCAGTAGCGTGTCGCTGCAGGCGACATTGCCAGGACCTTGCGGAAGCTTTGTGTAATGACACAAAGGATTGCAAATTGACAAGGCACTTCCTGCAAGGACATTGATTTCTTTTCTTTCTTCCTTTCATTTTGCTTTTTTATGAAAGCTGTGTCGCATCCCCTTCTGCTTGGACTCACACAAACAACCTATTGACTTGGTCAGCGCAGCACATCAAACCACAACCACAGCCAGAACCAGAGCCCAATAGATCTCAGGATTTGCCTTCAATTATGCGTGGTCGACTATAATGAGTTAAACCATAATTATTTGCCATCCGTCACAGACTCGCCAAATGACATTGCATTCGCCTCGAGCCACCTTCCTCAATATTTAATCAGGTTCCAAACGCGGTTTGCCATTTCGACTCGCCGTTGGCTCCGGTGCTGGCTAATTGCTGCTTAGAGTGCTTGTGGTCAGACCACAGGAAGTGGCTGAGAATTCGGTTTGTCATCGTGATTACGCTCCGAGCTGAAACCTCATTGTTATTTGATACAATAGAACGTTAGACTTTAAATTAGATGCCATAATTAAAGCTCAGCTTTCGCTGACAAGCTTTTAAAACCTTCCAACTGAAATATCCATAAACTACAGGTATATTTATTATTATTTTATCTTTACATAGATTTCCATTTAAACGTAATGGTTGTCTCTTTGAGAAGTTTGGCAAAGAGGAAACAGAAAATCGTGTCTTATTTATGTTTCAGAGCAGAGAAAGTGGAGAAAGGTAGAAAGGTAGAGAGCAAATTTTATTTCTGTACAAGTTTGTGTCGCTTACTAAACTATCGCATTTTTAAGAGGTTTGATTGAGACAAAGACAGAGACAGAGTAGAAAGAAATAAATCGTTAATGCAATGAATATTGAAGTGGAGAATATTGCGGAATATTCAAAATGATAAAGGATGTTGCTCATTGTGCTGCAAACTCTTTTACAAAGTTATTATAACGGCGAAGGAAAGAAAAAGCGAGCTCAAATGAGTTGACATTTTGAAAGCTAAAAGTTTGTACACCCACCCAAAGATAGGGATTGAAGGACGAGGGATTGCAGGACGAAGGATGGGAGAGGGGAACAAAAGCCATTTGAAGTTTGTATTAGTTAGTTGCTAGGATGCCAAGCCGAACGAGCGCCCTGTGCGCCCTGTTTGCGGCCTGACTCTGGCTAACATGGAAAATGCATTTGCAACTCGAACTGTGAACCTCGAAACCGATAAATCACACAGTGAAAAACGGGCATTAGTACATTTCGAACAAAAGAAACTTAAAGGATTCAGGCTGACTGGCCGACAACTGTCGAGGAGCTGGCCAGGAGGGCAATGACAAAGTCCAGACGACGCCGGGCCTGTGTTTGCATTTGGCGCTGCCCGCCGCTATTTATGAAAATAGTTTTTGGGGCAACTTTACCAGCCTCCCTCCCCTCAACCCCTGCCGACATCCTCCAGCTCCTCTGCGTTCTCTGTGTTGTGAAAGTTTTCTAACCACTGAAAAGTTGTGCAAATTGTGGCTCAACAATGGGCAGCAGTGTTGTGATTTCTCGGCTCCAATTTCAATGATTTTAAGCTCTGACGACAACGTGTGGCAATCTGAGCTAATCATCGTCGTTTGCCGATTATCATCAGCAGGAAATTTAATATCAGTTGTATGCAGCAGCCACAGGGAAAGTTAGTTTCTAGGATCACTTGAGTTGATGTTATAAAATGCACTTGATTCGAAGATTTAAGTAAAATCAGTTTAACTTTTCCCTCAAACAGAATAGTTATACCATCCAAGGAGTGTGCGTGTGTATCTCATGCCTCATGAGAGGGAGTATACAAAGGCGTGGCAGGTTGCATAATTAGCGCCTTAGGCAGAACACGTATCAGTTTCAACGTCAGTTTGTGATTGTTTGTACTCGGCATTGTTAAGTTTGCATTATCTTCTTGTCTGCCTATCAGAGCGATATGTTCAACATGGATAAATGCAAATGAGCAGCATAATCTTCTGGAAGGCATTCAAATAACGCAACAACCAAAAAACCAGCGAACGAGCGACGTTCGGGGCTGGAAATTTCAGTTTTGTGGATATTTATTTACATAGCCTGAAGCGGCAAAACTTTGGGCGTATGTCGTGACTGGCTCAGCTCAATTTAGTTTAACTTAAATAATTAATTACTTGCCGTTGCCTGAGTTATGAAATGCGCAATTAGCCGTGTTTAATATTTAATTAAGGGCTTACAGGACTCCAACAACAACAACAGCAACAACAAAAAAACGCGTGCTCCAATGCGCACGCAAACACACGAGGGATATATCGCTGGAGGGTGTAGGGGCTTAGCAGGGGGGGGACAGGGGTGTGCGGAGCGAGGCGAGTGGATTAAGTGGTAGCTTAAACCAGCATAAGGAGGTGGGGCAGGGCAGCTGCTGGCTAAAGTTCGCCAGGGAATAAGTGACTGAAATATTGCCAGACAGTCGGCGTTCGACGGTGCGTATACTTGATTTGCAAACATTCTCTGCAAAAATGGCGAGCTTTTATATTAAAGAAAATGTGGTAAAGCAGGGGATTTTGTGCGGGTTAGGGCTGAAGCTGTAACTTAAGCTCCATTCGCACAGACTGATAAGGGGAAACTATGTGAAGGGCAGCTCAAGGAATAGAAAAATATCCTTTCAGATTGATAGCTGATAGCTGAAAATTACAAGAGTTGCAGATAGTTTTAATGGAAATTAAAAAGAAAGTTGGTTGACTAAACGAATAAAGAAATCTTAAAGACATCCTTTATATGAATTGTATACTTTATGGTATCGGAAATGGGTTTCTGGCCTCTTAATTCATTTATGATACAAGCTAATGTCAACGAATTGCCTATTAAGCAGGACTCGGTTGACTTTCCGTTAGTTATACTCTGGCTGGAAGATCTTATCCCAGAAGTCTGCGTCTTTTCAAAGGATGCACGAAGCACTGCCAAAAATCCTTGATAATTTGATGTTGCTCTTGCTTGACGGGACGGCCTAGACAAGACGTTAAGTAGAACGCAGCCCGGCCAGGCCCACACTTGAGCGATTTTTATTTTAGACTCATTAAAAGATAAACGAGACAAGCTAATGACATTCTCTGGCTTAATAGTGAGAACAGCGGCAACATAGAGTTGTTCTTGGGGCAGGGGAAGGGGCAGGGGTACAAGACGGACGGCAACTGATGAAAGCGATGGCGGCAATGAAGTGAAAAGAAAATGGCGGCTACGTCGCCAAGACAAGCCGTAAAATTAAAGAATCCTTGCGATGGCAAAGAGCGCAAAGCTACCAAAAAAGCAAAAAAAGGCAAAAAAAAGAAAAGGAATAAAGGGAGCAGTATATGGCAGAAGGACAGACGAGCAGTGGGCGTTGGGGCGTGGCTAAATGATATGAGCATTGCCTAGAAAAGGGCGCAGCAGATAAGAGTCGTTTATGATGCCAACGTGCCATACGACGCATTCAAAGTCATCGTACATCTTAAGCACACACACACACATACGTATAAGTATAAGTATGTGTGTGTGCATGCCGCAAGACAAATGCAAATCCCTGGGTAATTAGGAGTTGTGTTCATGTCGTCGTGGTAATAGTTTTATGTTGCCACATTGTTGGTGACACGATGCGTGGTAACAGCAACAACAGCGGCAGCAACAGCAATAACATTGACAACAACAACGAGAACGTTGACTGAGATTGAAGCGTGCCTTTGCCGTTACGGGGTTAATGTTTGCCGTTGCTGTCACTTGCGTGACATGTAAAGCTTTCTGAGTAGTTAACAGCGGGAAGTGCAGCGTCATCCGACAGAGCCGTAACTAGACCCCTAGACCGTAGCTAACTTCCATCTTGGCTTAGCTTTTGCCTCTCATCAACTGGCTGCATTTAATTTGATTTGCCGACGATATTCGCACTCATTAGCGCGTTTCTTAATTTCATTTAAGCTAATTTATTGTAGAGCTTCACAAAAGTTGAGAAAACTCACGCTCTCTCTCTCTGTCTCTCTCTCTGTCTCTGTCTCTGGGTTCATATGGGAAATAGTCGTGGCAAATGTTAGGGAAATGGCTGCTTGTACTCGCAATTTCGCTGCTTGTGCTTGTGCTCCCCCCTTTGTTTTGCCAGCTTAAACTGAAGTTATGTTTCTGCATTTGGCATATTTATTGAGCCAAAGTTCTGCGGCGGCTACATAGCCAAGGATAAAATTATACATATTTATTTTATTACGAATTTACGATTTTGTTTTTCCACATTCGCAGGCGCTGCTGCTGCCGCTGTTCCTGTGGTTGTTGCTGCTGCTGATTCTGGGCATAATAGAAAACGGAAGCGGAAGCGTGAAATGAGCTTTTTGCATAAACAGCATGGCTACACACACACACACACACACACAGCAGATGGCCTTGCAGGTGGCAGCGCAGTTGTTGTGGCATTTTATGACATGAAACTCATAACTTTTGGGTGCTGCTTATTTTGCTCATAGTTCGCCACATAAATTCACTGACAAGTCGCTGGCGTCACTGCAATTCTTGTTCTTGCTGCTGTTCTTCCTGTTATTATTATTGTTGTTGCTCTGGCTGCTCTTCCCGTTGCATTAAATAAAGTGTAGCAGCCTTCGAGGCGCAGCAGCGCCCACAAGATAAACTGCCATTTGCAGCTCGCGCCAGCTATTTTTTGTGAACATTTTCGTTTCGATACCCTGCAACCATTAAACGTGGCTTCAGAAGGGCATATTGAATCTGTAGAAGTTAGACTTAAAAGCAAAAAAGTAGAGGAAGAGTTGGAGCTTAGACTCATAAGCAACTGATTGCATCTAAATATACTCGTAGTTAGCTTTATATCATAGGAAAATCTACCTCTTAGGTGGAGTTTAAGTACACTCAAATCGTAAATTTAGAGTCTTGATGTCTAGGTGATATATACAATATATATATATAATGTATTAGGAGATCCGATTCTGATCTATCCTGATATAAAAAGCAGCTTTTGTTATACCCAAAGTAAGTCTCTGACTCGAGAAGAAGTCTGTTTGAAGATGTATGAATATTCTACACAAAACGATCTGAGGCGTTCTTTGACTTATCTTAGACTGGCTTATTTAGATGAATGTATATAAAGAGTTCTGATACTGATCCAGCCTGATATAGTGAGAAGTTGTTTAATCTTTGCCAGACTTAAAGAAAGTGTCTGATTCGAGAAGAAGCCTGCCTTGAAGATAAACACATAAACATTAACTTAGAAAACGATCTGAAGCTCATAGTCTGAATCCATCGTTGGTTCATTTTAGACCTGGCTTAGGGTATCTAAAAGTCGAGCTACCTCATATTCTAAGCTGTTTTTTATGATGCTTCCCTTGCAAGTGTCTTAGCAGATCAAGCTCTGTCCATATTTTGGCAGCTTTTATGTGCTCCTAAAAATTCTATATGCGACTTTTTGGGGGTTGTCTGTGACAAGTGCAAAAGTTGAATTAAAGCGTGACTTGAGTGCAACTAAACAGAGCTTTCAGAGCAGGTCTCTGTGCTATTGCTCTGGTTTTGTGTTTTGTTGTTGTTCATTTGGCATTTCAGGTGATTAAAATTGTCAAGCGGTTGCGGGAGGCGTTTCAGTGCGCTAAATGTTAACGGTTAACGGTTTTTATGCGGCGCCTTTGTTATAATTTATAGCATGAAATAATGCCCCATTAAAAGTTTGCCTGGAGGCGGAAAGCAGCTGAAGATCCAAGCATAGCTGGGAGTAGTCGCAGATGGCTCACAACTTTGCATGCACGTGTTGAAAATGCTGGCGATACAAATCTAAGTCAAACTTGTGGACCAAAGTATGAGTTGGGGGGAGGGAGGAGGAAGGAGGGAGGAGGCAGCTCAAAATGAAATCAACGCTGGCAGATAAAAATCGTTTGCGTTGCAAGCTCGTTAATACATTTTTGATGAGACACAACAAGTGGCAGGCACTTGGGCAGCCAGAGGGCAGGGCAGTGTTATGGCCAAGTTATGAGCAAACTTCTGACTGACACACACAAACACACACACACACAGATATACAGATATACAGTCATACTCGCAGTGTATACACTGACACACTTTTGGCCGTTGTTTGCCTTTGCCGTTGCTTTTGAAATGTTTTGCTGCCTGCCTACATAAATCAAAGCAGAAAAACTAAAAGGCAGCCACAGGCAGCGCGGCAGGTGCAGGCTGTAGCACGGCTATACGGCTATACGGCTATAAGCCAGCAACTACAGTTAAATATGTTGTAACAAATAAAGTACAGCAGTTGGCCAAAGGGATTGGATACGAATGGACATGGCAATGGGCTTCGGTATGAGTTTGGCTACTGCTGCTACTCGTCAGCTCATTCATATTTATGGCTTTTTTGCATTCAGCCGACATCATTTCGTAATGTAATGTGAAGACCAGTTATAGGAGTGTGCTATACCCGTTCTTGCTACCCTTCGGCCACTCATTCAAACCTGACTCACACAGCATTCCACTTCGGGGGCTTGGAGCAAACCGAAATCAAGGCAATTGGCACGTTGCTCATACGCAGCGTTGGCCCTTGCTGGTCTGCCACTGGCTGGTTGGTTGGCTGGCTGGCTGGCTGGCTTTATGTTTTGGTCATTTATGAAGCTCATAAATTTCACAAAAATTTTCTCATTGCCTTCTTTGGCGAAAATTACTCGCAAAAAAGGAATTGTCTAATAAACTTTGCAATAAATTCGAACATAAATTTTGTACACAGCGTCGCAGTCGAACTTCAAGCGTTAAAACTATGCCAACAAAAGCCATTAATTCCAGTCAGCAGAAATGAAGTAAAGTGTCAGTTGAATGCGTGAGGGATGAGGCGATATAAGAAGTATACTCTGGACTACGGACTACGGACTACGGACTCTGGATCTTGCACTCTGCGACCCAAGACAGAGGAGAGTTGGCAGCAGCGGCAGAGTTGCAGAGCGGAAATTAAATGCTGCTTGCAGCGGCCTCTGAGTTGTTGTCGGCTCTGGCTGCCTGTCCAATGGCTGACTCATAATTAGATGATTTAAAGTTATCGCAAAAGTTGCCTTGCACCTGGCAGGTGGAAGGCTTTAGCCACAGCTTCGTTTTGGGCTGTTCACTTGGCCAAATGTCTTTTCAGAGCTTAATTGCAAAGTTTGCGCTGACTGTGGCCAAATTGATTTTGTTGAACTTTGGCGCATAAATTATGCGATATTTAAACAGCTTTGGGTTAGCGGTTGAGGCACTCAGTGGAGTTACATTGGGTAACACTGCCAACGGGCGTTGCCAGAAGATTCAACAAAATAAATACATATAATTTTGCATTAATGAAATTCACTTTGCCGCTGGCTCAAAGTGCCTCTGAGCAGGAGCTCACATCAGGCCAGGCCAGGCCAGAGCTGAGCAGGGCAGCCCAGGATAATGAGCACACACGAGGCTGATGATCCCTCTTCAATGTGTGTCTGGTTGTGTGTGTGTGCGTGTGTTGCTCTATGTTTGCCTGTATACAGAATGGATTAAAAAACTTTTGATTAACCTTATCAAAAGCAAAAGCAGTGTAAACATCACACAGGCACAGCAATCAGGACAGCCACGAGGGCGACGATAGCAGCAGCAGCAGCAGCAGCAGCAGCAGCAGCAGCAGCAGCAGCAGCGGCAGCAGCAGCAGAACAAGGACAGTGCGTCGAGGACCAAAAAGTATCTCATGCAAGTTGTTAAAAGAAAATAAGTAACTTTTGACAGGCTGTTCCTTCTTCTGCTCCTCCTTCTGCTCAGCACACAAACTCACACGAGTTTAACTGCTTTCCTAAATGTTGTTGTTGTTGTTGTTGTTTCTGTTTCTGTTACTGTTGTTGTTATTGTTGTTCTAGTTGATGTTTTTGCTCTTTGCACAAAGCAAAGCATAGCTAAAAGTTTGTTTCGTTGTTTCTTTTTTTCGTTCTTTCTTTCTGTTTTTAAGAAGGCAACTCTCTTAGCCTTTTCGAAGACAGAAAAGGCAAATAAATTAAAATAAATGCAAGAGGGTTGCTCCATAAGTTGCGCCAAACTACTATAAAGAATCTATATATTGTATATATATATATAGAGTATCCATATTATAGTTGATACTGATATCGACAGGTAGTTATTTATACCTCGACTTAAAGCTAGAACATTCCTAAAAATTGCGAGAGTTTTCGTTTCCTTTTTCATACCTGACATGTCCTTCCATATCAGCTTTGTTAGGTTTCTCATATGATTTGCTTTCATACGATACAGAATCCTCATTTTTCCAGCCCAAATAGTTAAACTTCTTATATGTCCATCTGTCTTTAGGTCTGTCTGATCTCAGAGACTATTAGAAAGAGGGACACCAAATTTGTTAACCAGGAACTTCCAGCATAGTCTAGGGTATCTCCTAGTCTGGCTCACTCGACTGAATCATTCTTCTTTCTTATACGTTCTTACTCCCTACCATTATATCCAACTTGAAGTTGAAATATTTCCTGATCTAAAAGCAATATTTCATGCATTGAGTTTCATTAATTTTGATCCGAGTCCTGTCAGAGGTCCTGCTTGGAAATTGTTGTACTGTTTGCTTTTGTTTACTTTGAGTGCAATAAAACCGCAATTTGGCAACCACATACACACACACACACCTATAATAAACATATACACACACACACACACACACACACACATACATAGGCAGTGGGGCACACTCATTTACATGTGGATGAGTCTGAAGTGTCGCACCTTTTACGCATTTGGAGGCAGCGCAACGTTTTTTAATAGGATTTGCGGCAAACGCAAATAAAAGGCAACCGTTGCGCGTCACGTTTGTACAGTTAAATGTGCTTATCGTTGAGGCGTCGCACTTCAATCAGCCTGACGAAGGATCAAAAGAAGGCGTGCCAGCGGGAGGGGGGCGTGGCAGCAGCAACGATTCTGTTTGCCGTTTGCCGTTTGCTGTTTGCTCTTCTGGAATTAACATGTCACATTTGACGTGCACTGCGCCCGCTCCTGTTCCTCCTCTCCTCCTCTTTCTCCTCCTGCTTGTAGCTCTTACCATGTCTCTATCAGGTTTCTGGTCGTATGTTTCCACACACATTTCTTTTTTCTTTCCTTTTCTTGATTGCCAAATGAGCATTACTTGATTACCCCGCAATTGTCAATGTTGTTCTTGTAGTCGTTTTGCGGC
Source organism: Hirtodrosophila trivittata (assembly GCA_035045065.1). Taxonomy (NCBI): domain Eukaryota; kingdom Metazoa; phylum Arthropoda; class Insecta; order Diptera; family Drosophilidae; genus Hirtodrosophila; species Hirtodrosophila trivittata. The sequence goes on along the minus strand of JAWNNK010000658.1, from coordinate 2,428,701 downwards.
ACACACACACACACACTCACACACACACACAGAGAGAGCTGCATTGAGAAAGAGCGCCTAATTGCCGCATATGCGACATAAAAACCCTGATTCTCCTCTGGCTTCACGCTGGCAGCGCTGTTTACGGCATACTTGACATTAGTGCGGCTGCGACGACTGCGGCGTCTGTGGCGAAAAATTTTAGGTCAAAATGCTTCAAACACACACACACACACACACAAAATGGTACACTAAAAAAATGTGTTCTTTAAAATGTGTGTGTGTGTGTGTGTGCCACGCACTTGTACAAAACTGTTGCAACAAACAGCCAGCTGTAGTTATGCTCTGCATTTAATTACAGACGGCAATTTGGTGGCACGTTGCACGTTCCTCACTGCTGTTAACGGGGCTGGAGCTGGGTTCCGGCATGGGCTGCTTCCGGGGCAAAGGCATTTAAAAAAGTTACTCTCTGCCTCTGCCTCTGCCTCGGCCTCGGCCGTAGCAAGTCCCAAGTTCCAAGTTCCAAGTTGCAAGTTCCAAGTTGCAAGTTGCTTTGTGTCAGCTAAGAACCCAAACGCATTTCATTAACACACAGCACAACAGAACAAATAAGAACCTCAAAAAGGGAATACACATATATACTTAAGCATACCCTGTTTGAACTGAAATCAAGCAGGACAAAGGCTTTAACTATACGAAATATAACTCATACGCCCCGTGGATCTGAGACTGATTGAAGACTGAAATTTCTTGATCAATGTTTCTCTCTATCGGGATATGTTTTACTTTCCAGAACTTTGCTACACTTTACTATATGTTACCCTCAAGTATTTTCAACACTTTTAATGAGTACAGGGTATACTCAGTCACACACACACACACACATACACACACACACACGCAGGGAAATTCATTTTTTGCCTTTGCCTGTTTGTCGCCGAACATTTAGCGATCCAGGCAGCAGCCAGGCTTCTAGGCAAGTACTTCAGCCGTAAGCCAAATGCTGCACATGCACACACACATACACATACATATATATACATATATATACAGTGACACACACACTAACACACACACACACTGCTAACGACCTCAATTTCCAGAACATAAACATTTGTGCACAAAAAAAATAATGGAAAACAAAAATCTGTTTTCATTGTGCGGCGCATTGACCGAAATTTATTCAAAATATACATAAAAATTTAAGCAATTTAATAAAAACAAATAATAAAAAAAAAGTAACTGTTCAAATGAATAAAAACCGTTATTAACGCCTAACTTGAATACTACTTAATTGGCCATCGAGAGGCCTGTGACAGAGTTCCTGTTTCTTTTATTGTCTTTCATGGGAAATAATAAAACAAGGTCTCAAGTTGTTTTTATGTACTTAAGCTTTGATAGGCTATTGATGGACCTGACCCATGGGATGGTAACATTCAAAGAAATAGTAGCTAGAGAAGGAAAAACCTGGGAAGTTATCGAACAGTAAAGAAAAATTAATTGTTGGCCACAAAACTTGTTTGTTAACAAGGGATCGGTATTAAATATCATTATCATTAAGTTATTAATGTGCTTGATTTTCCAATTTATTAAAAAATTCATTATTTATAATATATATATAAATATCTGGTATCAGAGTTCATATAATTTACTGAATGTGGGGCATGAAGCTTGGATGATGTCGTCAGGGATACGGACATTATTGTCGTTGTTCGGACAAGCGACAAGCTTGGTTACTGGACGGCAGGCTGCTTGTTTACACAGATACATATCACACACACACACACACACACATATGTATAGTAAATATATGGTATATATGTATATATCAAGAGAGCAGTCAATACGCTGTCTTAATTGCTTACAAGTTGTTTTTGTGCTTGTCGCCGAGTGTGTTTATCGTTTAAACTGGAGAACTGAACCCAACTGGCCGTATGACAATCTGACAGACTGCCAGACCGACTGCTTTTTCGGCCCCAGTCTGTCGACATTGATTTTTATGGAGCTTTCGCCCTCTGGAACTGAGACTGAAACTGCCCACTTTACGACAATTTTAATTACTTATTTTGCTTAAAACTCTGTCGAGTATGAGAATAAACAAATTTTCCAGCCAGCATTATGTGTGTGTGTGTGTGTGTGTGTGTGTGTATAGATTTATAGATACATTTTTATCCAGCTAGTCTTAGTATGTGTGTGCGTGTGTGTGTGTGTGTGTGTGGAGTATGCCATACATTTGCAGAAATATGGCTTCGTTTATAGGCAAATAAAATAATGAAAATTGCGATACGAAAATGCTCCCCAGAAGGAAGAGCAGAAGCAGAAGCATCGCCAAGAGTCCTTTGTTTGTCTTTTATTAGGACAGTAAAAGTCCTTTATTGTTGTTGTGCCTGCTGCTGCTGCTGTTCCTCATCCTCAGCCTGTGAATGCTGTCCAGTCAGCCAGCAGCCACTTGACCAGGCCCAGACCCAGGCCCAGGACAATGACGACAATGACGATGACGTCGTGCCGACCTTTTGTCCATTGGCTTGAGCTAGGAGCCGGGCCGCTGCCCTAGCAAATTTTTATAGAGTTTAGCATATTGCTTTGTTGCTGTTGCTGTTGCTGTTGCTTTTTGCTGCAAATATTTTTAGAGAGAATGAGGCCAAAAGGCAAAGCCTAAGCATGGCATAATTTGGATCGCACAGACTGTGCGGCAACAACCACATTCACGCCGAGGACAAACAAGTGCTGCCAGCTGTGTAACTCAATTCCCAGGAGTCGTCCGGCGTGTTTGCTCCGGGTTGTCGTCCAAATAGAGACACACACTCGTATGCAATTCGTTGGCTTGGTCACTTTTTGATTGTCTTCATTTAGTTAAGTTTTATGCTGATTTACTTAGGCCACAGAAAGACAGAGAAATTTACGACATTTTAACGTTTGAGTGATAAAATCTGAACGCGTAATACATAAACTGATGGTCAAGCCATAAACCCGGCACATAATGGACCACGAGATGGTCCAGAAATTCTTTGTAGATTCTCATTGATTTTCACTCAGTAAAACTCAAAGCATCTTTGAACTTGGCTAAGCAGCAGCAGCGGCAGCAGCGGCTGCAGCAATCCCTTTTCAATTTTCAAAAATAAAAAAATAATAAAAGAAAACGTTAAGAGAAAAAAGAAAACCCAAATCGAAGGATTTGAACGCTTGTGGCTCACATTTCGGTGATTGAAATTAATTTCAAATGTCGTTTCTCACTTGGCGCGACGGATGCCATGGCGACCCTGACCTGTGTGTGTGTGTGTCAGTGTGTGTGTGTGTGTGTGTGTGTGCAAAGGGTTTACCGGATTGTCTCCTTGCCACTGACTAGCTGCCACGTTATCCAGCTGCCGTGTGTCTAATGAATATTTAAAATCCTGCACGCCCTAAAACACACACACACACACCCCGAACACCCACCCACACACACACAGTCTGAGAACGATTGCTATGCTGGTTGCTTGAGCAGCGCATTAAATAAAATTTACAAGTATATTGAATGAGAAATTTATTTAAATCACCCCAAAATCTTCGGTGCTTAAATAAATCCAGGTCAAATGCGGATTTTCCTACGTAAAAGGACACAATTCTTATACTATACATATACATATATATATATCTCAATCAAAATCTCAAATGATTGGTATTTGTCTGGCAAGAGAATGCCATCATGTGTTTGTGCTGACTTTAAGCTGACAGATTCATAAACCTCCTTAGCTGACCACGTCGCTATCTCTTCGGCTTTAAAGTAATTAAGTCTATATGGGATTACGCATACGCCCCATGGTACTCGTACATCTTTGTATGTTGCGTATGATGCAAGACTCACACAGTCATCATCTTCTTTTTCATCATCTCATTTCATCTCATTTCGGTATTAACAATGTAGCAAAGTTTCCCAGCGCCAGGGCCAATGTCGCCAGCGTTGGCTTCGCTGGAGTCGACGTCGGTTGGCGGCAGCCGCAGCGGTTTCAGCGTTGAAATAGCTGAAATTTTGATTTTACGACCTTGTTGCCGTCATTAACGTTATTTTATGATGACGCTGATACGACCTCAAAATATTGTGGCATAGCGCTGCCGCACAGCTGAACGGGACTTGCAACTGGCTTAGCGCTTGCCTCTGGCTCCTGCCGCTGAGGGCTCCAAGCTCGAAGTTATTATACTCGGAAGTATAAGTAAAAAACCAATAAATGTTAATGAAAATACAAAAAGACAAAGTTTAGTTTAGTTTTACTGAGTCGCAGCATGTGTGTGTGTGTGTGTGTGATCCTATGTCCTTCAGCCTCTAGAGAGATCCTTTGTGATGCGATGCCGGCATCGAACATAAGCTGATAATATTATTGCGCTATTAATGGGCTCAGGTTTTTATGGGACTTTTAATCGCTTTTGTTGCCAGTTGGCAAAGTCGCAACAATAACTTGACACAATATAACACAATAAAAAGAATGTTGCGTGCGATTTTCCCCCGCTTTCCACGCTTTTCCTTTTTTATTTGCTTTGCTATTCTCTTTGTATGACTAAGCAGTCAATGCAGCATTTAGTTGCGGCCAAAGGCAAAAACTAATTGCAAAGCCAAACGCACAACCAACTAGCTCTGGTATTCGTATGTGTGTGTGCGAGTGTGCAAAGGTGTTTGTGAGTGAGTGCAGAAAAGCAATTTAGCAAATTCTTTGTCGTTTGGCAAATAAGAAAGCTAACTGCGAGTGGCTGTTGCGTTTACCTGCTCCTCTTTCTTCTTGAAGCTCCCAGAGCTCACAATTCCCAGCTGCCTGCTGCAAAATCAATTTTAATGACACGATAGAAAAGGAATGAGAAAAGAGCGAGAAAGCGAGTGAGAGAGCGAGAGAGAGAGAGAGAGCGGTGTATATATAGAAAACCGCTTGAAAAGCAAAGAACTCAACTGAAGGCGACAAAACCCAATGGCACGTCTATAAAATTGTCCACACCAACCTGATCCCTCATCTCTTATCCCAGCCACATCCCTGCCCCAACCCAGACAAAAGCATTGCAATTGGTAGGTTGGAGGTGACATATGCAAGCAGCCATTGCTTTTGTTGTGGTTCCAGCGAGCAACAACAGTCGTGACTCGTGAATGTCAAGAAGAAACTGAGCACATCGGATGGGGATACCCTTAACATTTTGCAGAGCAACTTCGACACGAATCGAAGTTCTAATCCTTCAGCAGGACTCTATACAGTTGGAGAGTGCTACCAACTTTCAAGTGTATCTATTATACTCTGGCTATCCAGTAAGAGTATCTTACAAAAGGTGCAGCGCAGGAGCTGTTAGTGGGTGCGGCAGGTATTTCTTTGTCGCCTTCGGTCCCAACCGAGCGTTGGCTTGTCGCAATTAACGTTCGCGGAAATTCCTGACAGTCAGAGTGCACTGAGGCAGCAGGCAGGAGGCAGGAGGCAGGCAATGGCAGACAGGCAGCGAGCCAAGCAACGCGCTGGTGCGTAAATAGCACGGAAGTCGTTGGGCCCACGCGGCGTATACGTATTTTAAAGTGTGACTTGAGCTGCCAAGTGACCTTCTCTGTGTGTGTGTGTGTATTGGTCTGTTGTTATTGTGTTGCATGTTGCATGCGCTGGGCAAATAGTGCTTAACTTAGTATTGCTTCGTGTCGTCCCCAGGCTGCATTTAGTTTCCTTTTTTGTGACAATTCGGCGGCCTACTTCGTCGTTGGCGTGCCATATGCCATCCGTACACAAAACAATTGTTGCCATTACAGTTTGTAATTTGGTAATCAGCCGTACGAATCTGCATAATGGCAATTGGGGCAGTGGCAGCGGCAGTGGCAGCAGCAGTAAAAGTGCTGTAAGCAGCGAGAGCTCCGCTGCCGTTTAGGTAAACCAGGCAAGAAAAGTTGCCAACTTTTAATTGAAGTGAAAACGACGATAACGACAGCATTGTTGGCATTGTAGCTGTAGCTTTGTTGCCAGCCCAAGGGGATCTGAATGAGGACTCCACATGGGGCTTTAACACACACACACACACACATATATATACACACACATGTCGTCATGGCGTGCGCCATTGCAAAAACAGTTGCGGAATTGCTTTTTAAGCCCACAGCGAGTCGCATAAAAAAGCAGCAGCAGAGCCACACTCTGGGGGCCTGGGATTGAGCCTGGGCTGGGGATATGCTTAAGCCTTTAAAACGCAAAACTTTTGAGCTGCTTCAACTTGCGAGCTATGCGCACTCGTATTTGCCTTTGTGGTCGCTTAGCCCCAGCAGTCAGCGTCCATTCTTTAACAACCTCTGACTATTGGCCCATTGGCCCATGTGCAGCGCTTAAATTTTGCATGAGCTGCTTTAGTCCTCTCGCTGTTAACCTGTTGTCAAACAGGTAGCGAGCGATATCGCACTACATTCTTGTACACATAAACTAGCGGCCTTGAGGCCAAGCAGACCTGTCACGGAGCAGCTTGTGGCATGGGGCAGCATTGTTTGGATTGCAACACGCAAATTTGTCGCCTGATACCAGTGCTAGCAGCTGGCAGCCTTGGCCGAGGCACGCGCCGGCGTGCGATATTCGAGACGTCGCCTCTAAGACCTGCTCCAGAGTCGGCCAAACAGCCTCCTCCTCCTTCAGCCACTCCTAGCAATGTTTGTCAGCCTGGCTTTGATTTATTGATTTTAGTCTTGGCACACAGCATACAAAATGAGACAATATTTGCTGGGCACATGTGCCAGACAGGACACAGGATGCAGGACACAGGACCAGCGGCTGGCTTCCATTAGCCGTTCGCTGTTTAATAAGCCACCGCGTTTAAAATATGCCACAAGAAGAAGGAAAAAGAAAGAGTGCAGCTGCAGGCGACCCTTGAGCACGAAGCAAATGGCGCTAGTTCAATTAAATCAAAGCTCGAGCATATTTCTTACCCGTTAGACAGTTCCGGCGCCAGACGCCGTCTGCTGGCGGCGATGTCTGTAAGTAGAGACGGGAAGACAAATTAAATTACTTACGTTTAAAGCTCAAGTGGACCTTAAAAAGAAATGTTTTACTTTGCAAGGGAAAGTGCAAAAAAATAAGGAAAAAGATGAAAATCATTGAATTGATATGCCGAAGCCAAATAACCTCAAGAAATCGAGTTCAATCTTCAGATATCCCTTAGAAAGTGAAAGGTTGAAATTAAAATAAAGCATAACTTAGCTTAAACGTGAGTTTACTCTATGCTTAACTATGTACATTGCCAGATTATAGATCAGAGTCAACTTATTGATAACTTTTTCAACATGGGATAGTTAACATTGAGCGATAACTCAATAAGCGAGGTGATAACGCTGCGTATGCGTAATATGTGGACTCATGCAATAAGGCTTTGATTACTTACTGAGAATATACATTTAGCTCTCAGTGTTTATGTTTCTAAATACACATTTATATCTCGATTAAGCCTAAATACTATATAATATATATAATAGAAAGACTTCCTTTGTTTTTCATACCTAAAAGTCAATTCTCCTCAAGAAAACTGCTTCGACCACAATCAGTTCTCTCTCTCTCTCAGCGCTTAAATATTTATATGTAAGTCGGATGAGCGGACGATTGGGTTAGCCAATTGTTAAGGCCATTTCAAGTGGCTGTCACCATTAGCTGGCACAAATATGCCCATTTGAAGCCATATCATGATTACAGAGCATTCGCAAAGAAGCCGCCAAAGTGTGAGAAATTGTGAAGACGAGTTGCTCGCGCAATGAAACGGAATAGAATGAAGGCAGCAGAAAAGCTAAAGCACAAAAAAAAAGGCAGAAGTGAAACCAAAAAAAAAGCGAAGAGGAAACTGTACATAAAAGAAATGAAATCCATGTGGGAGGTGGCAGCAATCCGTGGCGGCAACGTCGACGTCGACGCCGGCAGCGGCGGCAGGCGGCAAGCCGAGGCCGAGGCCAGAGATAAGTAAAAGAACAAAATTAAATTGGACATTTATCAAGAGATTTTTATTGATGCCCCAAGTGCCGGTCAAAACAAATACACAAAGACAAATACAGACAAGCACACACACACACACTTTACACACACACACACATACACGATAGGGCGCCAGTGTTAAGTGTAGAGACAAAGTCAAGTGGCAACGACGACAAATGCGGGCAATTATCGTTTTGAGTGAAAAGTTTTATTGCACAAGGAAAGTCGATTTTTATTTAAATGTTGCCACTGGCAATGTGGCAGCAACAACAAACAGTGGCAAGACACGCGAGCATAAATTAGAGCCAGCACCCGAGTCTGAGCTTAACCTCAGGCACAGTTCAGTCTACCTCCTGCGACTCCTTCTCCACCAACTCCTGTGCCTCCTCCAGCTCCAGCTCCTCCTGCTTCTTGCCCCATGATAGGCAACTAATTACCGCCATTAGTGAAGCGGCAAGAACAGCCGAAACAACAACAGCAAGAAAAACAATTACAGAGCATTTAATCACCTGGTGAAATTCTAATTGTGTTGCATACTTTTTGGGGCATGTAGCACTCCACTTCTGCATGACTGTTTGCCTGTCTACAACTAATTACACGGCCAACATACAACATGGCCATAAAACAAAACCACTCCAGTCGATGGAAAGGAGTCGCAGAAGGAGTCGCAGGAGTCGAAGAGACGTGGCAGGAATTGTTGGCAACGCGATTTTGAATTTATTGCATGAAATTAACTTTTACAAAATAATTCACATAACTTTGGGGCGTGCCGAAGGGCCAGCCAAAGTGGCTTAATAAAATAATTTATGGTTCGGCAAAATGCCCATTTACTGTTATACGATTGAGCCCAAAGCCAACACCCTCCATAGACCACCCGCCACCCAGCACCCTTCAGTCGGCAGCCATTTGTCTGTCCTCTGTGCAGTCAAGTGTAAAAAACAAAGCAAATTAATTGCAAGTCAAAGCAAACCTTTGACTCGGCCAAACACACAACGCACCTTTCCACACACACACACACACACACACACACACGCACACATACTACAAACGGAAACAGATACACTGACAAGTGCCTATGCCTTTATCAATATCCTTTAAAGCCCAAGCCAGAGCCTAATCAAATGGGACAGCAGCTGCTTTTCCGGGCCGCTTTCATGACTGCCCACTGATGCGTGGCTAATACGCTTCTGGCCATAGACACGCCCCCCATCGAGCATCGAGCATCGGGCAGATAAGGGAGCTGCTCCCTGCATATTATCCAGTGCGTTTGGCCAAGTTTCTGGTCAGTGAAGCATTCGACGCCTGAATCAACAGCTGCCAAATGTTTGGCACGCAAATTTCCCATGGCTGAGCGCCATTTTCACGCGTTGTTGTCAACAATTTTCACATTCCATTAGGCCAGGCATAATTTGTGGTATCTCCGCTCATATATTGTACTTGTATTAATTAAAGTAATGGCATTGGTCTTCAACTAAATCAGAAACTGGCACTCATAAGTCTTAAGTGGTTCGTATCTTGTGGCCCTGTCTCTCAGGAATTGTGTCACCTTTTAAGATTGCTCTTCCTTTTTTGCTTCAATTCTTTTTATGTTCTTGACACATTTGACAACAACGTTGGAGCTGGGAGTAAATGAAAAAACTGTTAGATGATCAACGGCAATGGCAACTGGGGCCTTTGAGACCCATTTGAGAAATTGACAAAGGGCACGACACAGCTGACAAGGACAGCGAGTGTAGCTTCAATGCTGGAACTGAAGTTGCAAGCAGCAACCAGCAAGCAGCAGAGACAACACTTGAGGTGACAGTGCAACACGTGCGAGTGTCAGCAGCGAGAACATGCCACAGATAATTCCGGTAAAAGCTTTATGCCACGGACAGTTGCGGGTGTTGGCTAAAATTAAACGCTCTGCCTCTGCCACCTGCTACCTGCCTCATAGAAGCTGCAAGTGTAATCTTTGCGGCTGCAGCCAAGCGGCTAAGCATCATAACTCAAGGCAGTACCTCAGTACCTCGGAACTGGCCCTGTCACTCAAGAAGCATGAGAAATCTAGCAAGAAGTCATCCTGGGGCGACGCTGCCAACATTATGCAGCCGTCCCCGAGCTGCGGCAGTAGCAGCTGCTGCGAGAAGAGCGTCAGCTGCAACCGCCGTTGCATGCACTTAACATGTTGTACCACAAAATCGTCTGCCATATGCGGCGCATATTAATTTGATGGCACTCATATTTATGCCAAAGCAAAGCGTTCTCATTCTCTATGCGGCTGCCTCTGTTCTTCTTGTTGCGACATTTTTTGACAAGTTGCACTCAGAGTCAGAGTCAGAGTCGCATTTGCAATGCGAGTCGAGAGCAGCTGCTGGAACTGCTTTGCATATGGACGGACAAGTGTGTTCGGGGCTAAGGTAAGGGCTGAGGTGGTGGCGGGCAGACAACCGCAAAAAGCTGCCACGACAGGCAATAGACAACGAGGAAGAAGACAGCGAAAATCTGCCGAGGGCAGAGCGAAGCAACTTCAGCTGCAACTTAAACTGCACCCGCTGCGATTTTTCATCTCTTTTCCCGCTGTTGTTGTTTTTCTTTTTTCTTTAACTCGATTTTTTGCTGTTGCTCTTGTTGTTGGGCTGAGCGCATTCCACTTTAATTATTTCAGCAATGCTGCCGATGCCTCTGCCGCTGCCGCTGCCGCTGCCGCTGCCGCAGCCGCTGGTAACGACATCAAATTTACATACGCAATTTCATTGTTGCCACAGGACCTGCCCATTGTCGTTTGGCTCGTTGTCGCGCTGTATCCGTTGCCGCAGTCCTTGCCACAGCAGCTCGCGCGTCTTTGTGTCGTCCCCTGCCACATAACGCATTTTATATTCAAATTTCTCCCCTCTCTCCCTTTTTTTTTCTTCGTTCTGTTCTGTGTGTTGTTTTTGCTTCCACTGCAGTCTGGCAGTCACATTGCAAATTCAGCGAGTAGTTTGGCTTCCTTTTTGTTTTCTGCACTTGACTTTTGCCCTGCAGCAGCAGAAACCCCCCCACCCCACCTTCTGTCCGGTGGCTGCTTATGTGCTCTCATAATAATCAGTTGCAGTCGCAGCCCCGCTTAAATTTAGTGTCGATTTTACAGGCACTTACACACCCACACACACACACACACACACTCGCACACTCAGACAAGTGAATATGACAAAGGGCATATAAGATTTGTGCAAATTTATGTTGCAGATTCCATTTACATATGATTATAAAGCGAAGGACCTTAAGATACATGAACTCTGATACGGACTGCGATTTCTTTTCGTTTAGATCTTAAACTCGATTGCTAACATATATTGGATTGTCCGTAGGGCATTCTATAGTCGGATATATATGATAATTGTTATGTGCGAAGCTCTTGAGTGACGAATTGTTTCTGAAGTTTGAAGTGTAGTTCTGCCATGGAGCTGCTGCTGGTGTCCGGCTCTGTGAAGGAGCTTTTAGGCCTCTTAACGCTTTGCTTGAGTTGTGTTAAATGTAGCGGGATAATGAGACTGTGAGACTGAGTGTAAATTTGCATGTTCTTTGGTTTGGGAGAACGGCAAATGCAATAAACTGGCAAAATGAAAGCAAATAAAAAGTAATCAGAATTTCAGATTTGGCCATAAAGGAAAAATAAACACACGGGCTAAGAGAGAGGGAGAGAGAGAGAGCCAGCCAAAAGGAATTAAAAAGTGTGCTAAATAATTCATTTTTGAATTAAAATATAAATCACTTTCACACCATTTTGTCGGCGGCCGTCGACATTGCCTGCTCACAGCTCTCCCTTGTGTTGTTTCGTCCTTTTTTTTGTTTTTTTTTTTGTTTTTTCCAGGACACTTGTTTATTTTATTACTTTTGAACGCCGCGCAATGCAAATGAGAGAGCGAGAGACAGCGAGGGAACGCAGAAAATCTTTTTAATATAAAAGTGAATTACTTTTAAGAGCAATTTTCGAGAATTTCGAGCGTTTCGCCGAGTGGCCCCGGACACTAAAATTGACGAACTGTAAAGGCGCCTATCCACACGGAGTCCAGGCGAAGGCAACTGCCTATCAACATTAGATGCCATATTTGCCACAGCAGGTCGCCTTGGGTTATTAGATAGCTTATTAACGTGGCCAAGAGCTTGGCCCACAGGACACACAGGACACAGAGAGCACAGCCGGGGCATCATTATCGAGTGCTTTGCGGCTCCGGCTATTCGACTAGGAAAAGCAATTTGAACGCCCTTCGTCCGTTTTTTTTTTAATAGGATTGCGTTTTGGGGAATTACCTGAGCTTAAGGTTGACTGAAAGCAGAATAGAGTCAGAGAGGGAGAGGGAGAGGGAGTCGAACCTTGAAGCGACCACAGGAAACGGAAAAGCAGCGGAAATGAAAACGGCAATGGACACTTTTAATTTCTCAAAATGGCAACTTGCTGACATCCGCCAGGCGCATTCGATTCATTGATTTAATGCAGAATAACAGGGCCAACTTCAGTTGTGGCCCAAACGAGTCGAGCACTACAGGCAGGCAGCTTGGCTGCTGCTTTTCTTTCATTACACATCTTGGCAGGCGGAGAGCGAGAGAATTATTGAGACTTGTTGCAAAAGTTCATATCGTGCGAAATAATTCAGAAAATGGCAGAGACTGCCGGCATGGCCAACTACTGGCTTGGCTTTCAACCTGGTTACCGACTAACTGTCTACCTGGCTGGCTGGCAGAGTTCTGCTCCTTCTCCTGCTCTGCTGCCTTGTCATTTGTGTTTGTGAAATATGCGTTCAATTTTTTACGCTGCATTTTTCGCTTATCTGCCAACTGCCAACTACCAACTACCAGCTACCAGCTACCAGCTACCAACTGGCAACTGGCAACTGGCAGCAAGTGCAGCAGCAGCAGCAGCTGGGGGGAAGCGACACTGAAATCAGACAGCGTAGCTGAAATGCTCATATCACGTATACGCAATGTTGTGGCTTGTTGGTTTTTCTTTTGGGAGCATGCGAGCACACTGCAAATTAGCCAAGCACCATACACCGTGTGTGTGTGTGTGTGTGTGTATCGTCATGGGGTGTGTGCCATGAAGTGTAGCTGCTGTGGTATGTGATAATTTACTCATTTCATGTGCCATTAGCTGTCAAGAGCCGCCGCTGCCATTAATGCTGATGTCTCTCTCTCTCTCGCTCTCGCTCTACGATATATGGCAGAAGTTGCTCACAGATGCTCTTCCAGTTTCCAGTTCGCCTTTATATTTATGTTTTCTTTTTTCATTTTCATTTTCTTCTTTTTCTTTATGTTATGTTAGAGTTCAGTTTTCAGCTTCTTCTTGTTGCTGTTGTTGCTCGGGCTGCTCTCTTGTGCCATATTTATCATGGCTCACTTTTGTTGCGGGCTGCCTCTTCACTCAAGCATTTTGCTGGGTTTTCCAGCCTGTGTCCCGGTTTGGACATTGCATATCTGCGCTATATCTAAAAGTTGCTCACTTCACACACACACACACACACCAGACACACACACACACAACAACTGGGTAAAGGAGCGCGGCACAATGGCTTTAGCACTTGCTACTGCCGCCTGTCCGTTGTTGCACTTGAGCTCTTCCTGTTTCACACACACACACACGCACACACATACTCAATGTGGCATCAGACAATGGCAGCTGCGCTTTTGCAGACGTTTTTGGTGGCGCTTCCAGGCGCTACAGCGTCCCCGGCTGTGACCTAAATTTTTACCAAATTGGATAAATTTTTCGCATTTTCGCTTTATTTTCTCCTACTTTTTTGCATCGAAACGCAACGGACTTGCCTGCTGCTTCTTCTTATTGCTGTTGTCCATTGTTGTTGCAATTTCTCGCCACATTTGATTTATATCGCCTTATATACAATCCAAACACAACATACGATATAAGTAAGAGTACGCGTATGTACGATATCAAGTTTTATTTTTGTGTTTTTTTCTCGCTCTTCTCTTGGTTTTTGTCGCCGCAGATTTTCCCTTTTTTCTAAGTGTGTGTGCGAGTGTGTGTGTATGAGTGTGTGTGAGCTTGTGAAGTGAGTCACCACAGTTGTTGGCTGTGACTGCTCGACTTTAGCAGCCGCCGCGACTGCTTCTGCTTTTACTTGTTTGCCACTTGTATCTCTAGAATTGAATCTCGCCCAGTCGGCGTCCTCGTCACTCAGTCACCAGCAGCAGCAGCAGCAGTTCCACCAACAACAACAACAACAACAACAATAGAAAACGCTGCTTTTTATTTAAAGTTTGTGTTGTGTCTGTTTGTTGTCCTTTTTTGGCTTTTTTCTGGCTACGTGTTAGGCATAGTACCAGGAGGAGCCAAAGCTGTAGTTGATGTTGGTCTGTGTGTCGCCCGAAGCTTTTAATCATGATTTACGAGCTGCTCCAACAGACAACACACAACAACAACAACAACACACAGCAACAACAACAACACACAACAACAACAACCACAAGCCAGAGAGGTAAATATAAATGGAATTTTAAAATGTGATCTGATTTAATTATGCAAAGGCAGCCGAAATAATGGCAATAGGGTCCTAGCTAGATGTTGTTTTCCTTTCGTTATATAAATGCCAGGACAAGCCACGTGTCCAAACGTGTCCTGAACAGTAGTTTTGGCGCCGAGTAGTGCTCATCGAGGAGCAGAGCTGAGGTAAAGCTGCTTTGCTTAGATTGTTGGGATGTTAACAACTAATTGGATTCGGATTGATATGCTGCATGCAGGTTCTTATATAATAGATGATGCTTACATGTTGCATGTCCTTTGAAAGGACATTGAAAGCTGCTCGCAGTAAGTACTAGTAATACGTAACAAGCAAATGCACATTTGTTCACAGATTGTTGCTGCTTCTTCCACTACTATATAACAATTTATATATAACCCTCACAATGCTTTTATATGAGTCTCTCCCATCGGAGGCAAATTCTGCTGCTCCTCCGCTTTTGTTGCTCTTATTGTTCTTTTTATGCCTGCCTGCTTTTTGCCTCATCTTCCCAGTCGCCACTTTGACTCCCTCCCTGCCTTCCTCTTTCCCTTTCTGACCAGCTTGGGTTTGGGCTGTGGTCTGGTCTAGTCGGCCCCAGTTCTACCTTAAGTTGCCATTTTTTGTAGTCTCCTTTTTTCAGCCAGAGCTCGGTCCGTTGCACTTTGTTGTATTGCAGCCAATTGGCCGTGGCACAAAGAATTTATGTCCCATGTTGTCTATTAGCCATTTGGGTCAATGCTTTTCCTGCAATTCGCATTCGCATTCGCATTTCAATTTGAGTTTTCTTCCTGTGGCAACTTTCAGGCGTCGCTTTAAAAATCAAATTCCAAAAGATGCGTGAGGTTTTTTTTCTTCTGGTATGCGAAAACATGATGTTGATGTGAGTCCATTGTGTGTGCGTGTGAGTGTGTGTGTTTGTTGTGTGCTTAACAAAAAATGCCATGCAAATTGCAAAGGAACAATTTCAAATGAGACATATTCAAAAACCGCACAAGAAGCGCCCCCGCAAAAAGCCAGCAAAACCCAAAATCCCCCAACACACAACAGCGGGGCCAAACACAAATAGCCAAGTGTGTGTCTGTGTGTGTGTGTGTGTGTGGTACTTGTACACACACATATATGTGCAAATATACATGTATTTACAGTACTAACATCAAACGTTTTGCTGTCAAATCGCATAGCTGCCGTTCAGCTTCAGCTCGTCCTTTGCCTACCGCCTGCTGCCTGCTGCCTGGTGCCTGCTTCCTGCTGGCTCTGGCTGCCGCTTAGTGGCGGTCGTCAGGATACGTCAACGAGGTTGTTTTCTCTGCTGGTGCCATCGTTGACATCGTCATCGCCATCGCCATCGCCATTGCCATAGCATAGTCAATATGTTTTCATTCAATTTGCAAAGCATTTTCATAAAATTTCCCACAAGAAAAACATTGCGCACATATAAATGTGTGTCGCAGTAGTAGTATATATATATATATAGTTGGATATATATATTAACATACTTACACACATATTGAGAAGGTGGAGATCCTGAATCTTTGGCATGCCGGGCACACAGCTTTGGCATTGGCAGTAGGAAATTATGCGAAATGTGCTCGATTTGCGTAAACAAACCGGAAATGATGGTCTGCCTGTTGTCCATTTACAAAAATGAATACTCTCATCGGATGGATGGAGTGAGAGAGAGGGTGGGGGTGGGGGTGATGTAAAGAGGAGAGAAAGTATTTATGCATTTATTTATTTGCCAAAAGGATCAGTCGCGGCTCCACGTCTCCGGCTCATTGTGCGCCTATTATGCTAATTGAACAGTAAAAAAAAGAACGAGACAGAAAAAAGGGAAACGAGAGAGCAAAAAATGTAGCAAGTTTATAGGCGCTGCGCGTGCTCTGAGCCCCTAAATAGGCCCAAACGAAACGGGCTCATAAAAATTTCACTGAAAAGTATGTAAATGTGTGCGTTGTGGCCGAATGAGCAAATATTTTTAATAAAGTTCATGTCCTAAGCCGCTTTTCGCCTTTCGCTCTTCGCTTTTCGGACACGGTCCGAGGCAACATAATTAGAGAATTTTCCAAAAATCTTATTGTTGTTGTTCTGCTTGGGCTCCGGAACTCTGGCAGTTCTTGTGGTTATTGCAAATTGAATTAGTAGCCAGTGCCCAGGAGTCGACAGGAGTCGGCGTCGAGCAGAAATCCTTTTTCGTCCATTTTGTCTACGTGCCAGGCAAATCAAAGGCGCCTCAGCCTCAGCCTCAGCCTGACCGAAAACCACAAATGGAAATGCAAATTTACCGTGACCAAAGCGACCAGCGACCCAGCCTCCATCTCCAATTCAGCTCCTTCCAGTAGCCAACTCCATCTCCAACTCCAGCCGCAATCGCGACCCATTGCTGCAATTTAATTTCTTAAGCAATTTTCATAATCTGCTGCAAATTGTTTCTGAATGCTGGCGGGCCTTGCCCCGGGGCCAACCGACGCTCGCTGGCCCCCGTTACATTTTATGCAGCAGTTGGTTGCGGCTGCATTTGCTGCCACAAGGCAGCTGCCTGCCCCCAAACTCCACCCTCCGCCCTCCACCCACCTCCAGCCACCCGCACACAATTTCGTAATGCACTAGGCAAAGTTTTTGCTATTTTATATTAATTTTCACTCGCTGCTTGGCGCTGCGCTCGACGACCAGCAACTGGCGACTGGCGACCACCGACCTCGCGGCGCCCTTGAGCTGCAGCTGCCACCCACAAGCAGCTCCAGCGCCTGCTGCATAATTAAAATGCTAGTTCAATTCTAAGCGCACCCCAAGGCAGTTGATGTGGCAGAAGTGGCAGCTGCTGCTGCTGCTGCTGTTCCTTAAGCTCCGTTCGCACCAGTCGCAAGGTAAGTCCAAAAGGCATATTATCATTGCGTTTAACTCTGGGTTGGTATACAGGATATATGCAAGGATATGCAAGGATACTAAGCCAAAGCTCTTGTTTAGCTGTTTGCAAGGATATTTTTTAGAAAATTGCCACTTGCCTTTATGCATAGCTTATAATGATGGAAAGAGCACTTAAGCTGCAGCTGAAAAACAGTTGAAGATGATTCTTGAAATTACTGAAAACACTGATCCTTTTGATGAGATCGCCAAGTTATATTCTTTGAGCGTTTTCCAGCTTCTCCTAATGAAACTGAAACACATGAAACCGATTCTTCAGTTGAAGACTCGTCCTAGGACTATGCCGCCACCCTAGCTAAGCGTATTCAGGCTGATCTGGAAAGCAGTGGCTGCCTTTATGCCGACTAGGCTTAGCGATATATAATCTTCGGCATACAATCCTGCCTTGAGTATCCTTTAAAGTCCAACCCTATATCCAACTAACTGTTGATATTTGAGCTTCTCCGGCTGAAACTTGATACGGTTTGTTCAGCTCAGTTCAGAATCCTGGTACTATGCCGCAACCCAAAGGATTGGCTGCCCGATATAAAGGCCAGATCAACCTGAATAAGTTTACTTAAGGATATATAATCATTTTCTTCCAATTCTGCCGAATCCATTAATTTATCTATCTATATTGATCATTCAGCTTCTCTGGGTAAAACTTTCTATCGCTTTTCAGTTAAAGATTCCATGGACTATGTTGCCAACCAAAGGATTGGCTGCCTCTCTGTCGACAATTTCCAGATCAACCTGAAAAAGCTTACTGAAGGTTATTTAATCTTCGGCTTACAATCCCGTCTTGAGTATCCTTTTATGCCAAATCAATTGCAATATCCGACTAACTGCTGATCGTTGAGCGCTTCTGCTATGGTTGAACATTAAATCCTGGGAGTATGCAACAGCCCAAAGGATTAGCTGCCTTTCTATTGACTACTTTGATCAGATCAGCCTGAATAATCTTACTTTAGCGTATACAATCTTCACCTTATAATCTTGCTTTGAGTATTCTTTTATGCCAAATCTATTGTTATATCTTACTTTATTGATCTTTCAGCTTCAAGAATCCTAGGACTATGCCGCAACTCTGTCTTCTGCTACCCTTGTTTTTCCTTCTATTGACTAATTTAAGATCAGCTTGAACAACCCTACTTAATGTGTCCCTAAGGATATATTATCGTCTACTCAATACGCCTCTAAGGATATTTATTTGGACCAAGCATATATAATCTTTGACTTTGACCAAATTAATCTCTACCTGAAACTTTAGATCTATTCTTCAGTTGAAGAGTCCTAGGACTACGCTTTAACCCTTTCTTCTGCTACCTTCTTTGACTCCTTTAAGACCAGCCTGAATAACCCTGCTTAATATGTCCCTAAGAATATATTATGTTCGCCTTACAATCCTGCCTTGAGTATCCTTTTATGGCATCTCAATTTGCAGCTTGAATCGTTTTTGTTAAACAATCTCATATAACATTCAATATTCATATTGAAAACCCTCTGAATTTGTAGGAAAAACTTTCATGGTGTAAACGCTGCTTAAGTTGGCAGCACTTCTCGTGTTTTTCTGCTCTGCAGTGCGCCTCCCAATCTGGCTGTCTATCTGGAGTTTTCCTGCTGCTTTTGCTCTGGTGTGGCAGCTTGTGGGCACTTAACAGTTTCCCACGCTGTGGCGTGGTCCTTGGACTTCGACGGGGTGTTGTGGCCCATTGACTGCAGCTAATTGTCGCCCCTTGGGCGTCGCATTTGGCATGCCCCGAAATTCACACACACAAAAACCAATTAAGACGCCCGCGGCATGTTGTATGTATGTTGCCCCCTCGTGGGGCACAAACTGGCGCGTGATAAATCAAATTTGGTTGCCTTAACAATATTTGCACATACGGCGTCCTGCACAGCACAAATCAAATCAAATTAAAACATAAAGCGTGCTTGTCTCTGTGTGAGTGTTTGTGTATGTTTATGTGTGTGTGCGTGTGTGTGTGTGCGTGTATGTACATATGTTGAAGCGGTTGGAGCTGAATTGGATATAGTCGTTTATTATTCCGGCCGCATGCAGCCGCCATGTTGAGCCTGGCGACGCGTTTATGACGCTGACAGAATTATGAGGCCTACATGCGTTGATTTCTGATGCCTACTAGCTCCCCCCCCCCCCCAACACTCCTCTCCCTATATCCCTGCCATGCCAGTGTGTGTGTGTCCTTTTTAAATATTTTCACGCAAATAAACTAAACTGTAAGCCGATGCGCCAGCAAAGGCTCGCAAATGGATTTTTGCAGCAGCAAAAAATCAGAAAATCGCAAAACGTGCTTCACATATTTGCCTCAACCAGAGAGGCACATGCTCATCGCCCATCATAAATACATCAGGCTGGGACGCAGGCAGTCAGCCAGGCAGCCAGGCCTGCCAGGAGCACTTGAAGGCTGCGTCGCCGTAGCAGACGCCGCCTGTCGCTGGCAGCGTGTCACGCGACCTGTCACCAGGCATAAGCTGACATTTTTATTAAAATGTTTGCGCACTGAACATTAACTGCGACAACTTAGAGAGAGCGCAGACCCCCAAGGATCAGATTAAGGACCAGACTGCCTGCAGGCATCCTTTGGCTTTGGCTTTAGCTTTAGCTCTGTTGCTCACTTGATAATCATGTTATTTGTCATCTGGCCAGCTCATCATTGATTGTCCTGCTTCCTGGCCATCAACATCCTAAACACGCTGAGTAAGTGGTCCTTTGTGCGCATTTTGCACCTGCCTTTTGATACCCAAGTCCTTGCCTCCTACAAGTACATCATTGTGTGGCAAGTACCCGACTGCTGCCACACCCGGGGCGATATTAGCTCAGCTTTGTCCAGTTGCCACTGGCAACCAGTGCTGGGACAATGAATTTGCATCCAAAGGTGTTGATTACTCACCTGGTCTCTACTCTTCTTCTATCTCTTTGTACCTGTCTAATGGTTCCGTTACATCGTTAAGCACACAGAAAACAAACTACAGGTAAGCAATCGCAATTGTTTCTATAAGGCTTAATATGATATATTGTATTGCTTAAAGTCTGTTCGGTTTAATAACAAGGTTCAACGAACGCGTAAAGTTTCGTTGGAAAGTGGCCATAAGTAGGCAACATAAAATGAAACCCGACACTCGCACACACGCACACACACACACAGCTTACGCACACCCATGTGGCATATTTGGTTTGGCCCGTTTGATGCATAAATAAAAAATCAAGCTTCAAACACAAATTCAGGCAAAGTACATTTTCATGTAGCTGACAACGCGGCGCTAAATAAAAAACTGAAGTACTCAGAGTACCTAAGCCTATATGGTAGAATATCCCATACATCTATGCATGTGTGTGTGTGTGTGTATGAGTGTGTGTGTGTGTTAAGCCTTTTAAATCAAATTTAAATGCTTTCTGACGAACTCTTGCTCTACGCAATTGAAGTCTAGTCGGAAATCTAGCTCAAATCTGTTTGTCCAAATTATATCTAATTATAATTATAATTAAGTTTGTTTTAAATTAAATTTTAATTTGTTTTCAGAGCTAATCAAATGTGTTTTTATTAGCAAAAATATCAATGCTAATAATATCATAAAAGAGCATTTTCGCGTCGACCTTTTTCGGCAAGTCTCTTGCGGCTGATATTTTCGTTTTTAAATTTCAAACAATTTGGCGGTGTATATTTATGTGTGTGTGTGTGTGTGTACATGTGTGTGTGGGTTTGTTTGCTTTGGCGCCAGGCCGCTTTCATTTTTCCGCTTTTTCCTGTTCACAGCTGACGCAGCTCAAATCAATCAAATCAATGTGGAGATGTTTGCCCCGAACCGAAGTACTTTTTGCTGTGGGATTCGCTGTTTGTTCTTCTCACAAGAAATGCAATACAATAAAAAGCAAATACAGTCGCAGACAAAGACCACACACACACACAGTCGCACACACTCATATGTATAATACAAAGTGGCGTAAACTAACTAAATAACAGTAACAATAACTTAAGTGTGCTTTGTGTATTAGCAGGGGCCAGAGATATGGAAGAGGGTATCTCGATATCTTCCCCCCAGCTCTCATATAGCATCGCACTCCCATCACCCATCTCTCATCTGTGAGGCTTGAGGCAACTGCTGCAAAGTTTTTATTTATACACACGTTCCGTGTGCAGCAGCGGGGACAATGGCTATGGCAATGGCAACGATTCGTTTGTTACGTTTCGTTCGTTCGTTTGTTTGTTTATTTGTCGTTTGCTTTGTTTCGTGTGCTCGCAATCTATGCCATGCTCCTAAATTGACTAGCCAGGCAACTGGAACATACACACACACACGTAGATAGGAATCCCATACGATTGTTAAAGCTCACGTACCGCACACAACAGCGAGACCGCCGGCCACATGTCGTATACGTAACGTGGCATATCTTTTCGCCAGGCATCTGTAGTGCCCCAACACCCCGACAGCCCTGCGTACCCCCCTCGATCTTCGTGTTTGCAATCAGCCGCAGTGAGTGGCCGGACGCGCGCCCATGCGACAAGTGCCCACATTCACACACACTCGCACACACAGAGGCACACACTCTGAACTTTCGATACTTTTAATTATTGCGTACATGACCGTAACGCTCTTGCCGGACTTTAGGGGCGACATCAACCTGGACTTGGCACTAGCCACGCTTAGTGCACGTGTGTATTAATCAGAGGGAGACAGACAGACTGAGAGAGAGAGAGAGCGAGAGGCAGCTCTGAAGTTTTTTCGTACTGCGTTGTCCTTTGCCTGCTGTCACCTTCTTCCCCAGCTGCCACATTCCTCGACATTGTGAACATACTTGTACACTGTCTATGCGTGTGTGTGTGTGTGTGTGTGTGCGTGTGTGTTGCGCTAGTTTGTTCTGACTTTGTACCTTTTGGGGCCACAAAAAGTTCTCTTCATTAAAAATCAGTAGACGTTTCATATTTTGAGGAACGTGACGCTACGTGCCCAAAATCTCAAGAATCAACTTGGAGTATGGAAACTTGGACCTGGGCGTGGCCTGGGGGGCAATTACTAAGCCGCAGCTTGAATCTTGTGACCAGCAGGCAGTGCGGCTAACCTGATTGACGCATAAACAGGCAATTAAAAGGAGACTTTCAATTGTTGCAATCACCCAAAGTGAATGCGTGTTAAATGAATTTCCACGCACGCGTTTCAAATCAAATTTACGAAAATTTAATTTCAGGCTCGCTTTCATGCTTCGGCAAATGTGCGTGCGTGTTCACATACAGTCTGTGTATCTGTGTATCTGTGTGTGTGTGTGTGTTTTGTTTGTATTTGGAATGTCTGTGCGCTACTCCTACTATGACCAGGCCATGGGCACGTTCCTAGATTTGTTTACTTTGTAGCCAGAGCGACGAACAAATAAATTTCTATAAATTCTTGCGCGGCATTTCATTTGCTTTGCTCCCGTTTGCTGTATCCTGATGTCCTGGTCTCCCGTTGTCCCGTTGTCCAAAAAATGCCAGCACAGTCAGTCACAGTCACAGTCACAGAATATGTTTCGAGTGCAACACCCTCTGCCAGTCTGTCCTCTGTCCTCTGTCCTTCCATTGAGCAGCCGGCCCCGCCTTATTTATTTATTCATTCGCTGAGCTCTCGCAACTCGTATGTGCGTACGTCTCTGTGTGTGTGTGTGTGTGTGTGTGTGTAAGAGTGTGTCTGTTTGTTTGCAATTTTGCTGTGCGAAAGGATATGCCAGAATCTGAAGGCAGACACAAAGCAGCAACCACAGCAGCAGCGGCAGCAGCAGCTGCCTTCACCCAGAGACAACACGCACCAAGAAGAGCGACCCCCGACCCCTTCCTCCTTCATCCGCCTCCCTAAGCATATTTAGAAGCATAGCTGCCCATAATGTTGACCCGAATTTTTGGCAAGCCATGTACAAATAAATAAAGCAACAAGAAACCAAATTTGTTTAGCATTGAGTCGCACACTCAATACTCTAACCCAATGCAATTGAAGTAGAAAGTAGGAAAGAGTTAAGAGCTCTCAGCTGCTCGTTTATTGCAATTGTCTGTTTGAGACGAGGCTTGGAAAGAGTATTCAAAGGGGTTTGGTATTAGAGAGAACAAATGATGAGCAGGGACTCGGTGCCTTTGGGTCAAAGGAGACGGGTTAAGGCCTTCAATATATTTTATCTTCGCAAACGCAACACTCGGCGTGGAATATGTGCGCCGGGCCAAAATAAATAAGATTCGATTTATGTCTCTAACCCCAAACGCTTTCCGTGTTTATTTATAGACGTTCAAATAGTTCGTTTCGTTTCGTTCAGAGTATCCTTTTGCATTTGTCAGGACTTCTTCCTTTTTTTTTTTGCTGCTGCTGTTCCTGTTTTCTGCTTCACTTTCAGGCCGCAAACATTTTTATTTGCTTTGCGGATTTGTGTATGTTTCGTGTCGCTGGCAGCAGCATTTTTAATGAATTTACACGTCGTGGGTATTGAGGGGATCATTTGGCCCCTAGACAAGGCTATCCTTTTCCATTTCCTGCTTCTGCTTCTGCACTCATTTCATATTCAAAACACATTCGGCAAATATTGATACGGCCGCAAATTGCTTAAAATGCGGCAGAGTACAAATTGTTAAATCGCAAATCACGCGGCTCTTGAAACTTTCTCAGCGGCAACATGCGGCGTATACTTGATTATTATCAGCAATCAGCTGCTGATTTCTGAGAGAGTTGGGCTAATTGTATCATTAAGCCTGTCAAACAGCCGCCTCCTCCTCCTCCTCCTGCTCCTAAGTCCTGTTCGATCAAACTATGAGGAAAGTAAATTAAAATTGATGCTGATGCCAATTTTTAGTTAAAGACTTTTTTGAGCCGCAGCCACAAAATGATTAATTACGCTCCCAAAGGAGTGAATTTTGAGCTCCACCCAATGTTATCCGTAGTAGTGGCTGGCGCCGGATTCAGATTCTGCAGATTGCAGACGGATATCGTTATTACCACATAAAATTTGTGGCTTTTTGTGGAAAATCATTGTGCCCCATTGGCGGTTCATTGTGAAAGTGTAAAAGTTTTTCGATTATACAAAAGTTAATGCCAGGCACACACACACACATGTGGGGGGTGGGTAGGTGCAAGCCTTAAGCTAATTTAGAAATTTTTGCTTTCTATTAGAGATAAAACAAAGGCAGCAGAAAGAGGAATTTTAATTGGAAATCGGAATCATTTACTGCACATAACGTAGCATATCGCATCAGGATCAGGACTTTTACGTCTATCAATTGTAGAGCCAAAGGAATATGCAGAACAAGTAGGAGCAAAAAGAGGATGAAGTGCTCTGATTGATTTATCTGTCAGTGAATGGAAAAGCAGTAAAAAGCAGACAATGCACAAAGCTGCTGCTAAAGTGCACAAGAAAAGGAAAACTTGAATGTAAAAATTGCAATTGTTAACTCAAATGACTTTACATACATGAGTTTTTCGCTCTTTGTTGTTGTTTGTCGGAGAGTTTTTCTACCGGGATCCTGGCCACTGACAGGGAGGCTGGCAGTCTGCTGTCTATTTTCCGCTTATTTGAGCATCCTCTATGTCCTTCACTGTCACTTAGTTAGTTTTTCTGTTATGAAATATTTTTCTAGCCCACTCGCCTAAGACTCTCTTTGAATGGAGGAGCTAGAGGGAGATAGAGAAGTAATAATGGTCGAAGTTCACTTAAAACTCAAAATGCCAGAGCTACGCAGCACATGGAAAACATACTCGTATATAACAGAGAACCATAAACTTGCCACATTTGCATAATTTGCTGCCCCGTTGCCACAAAGAGCAGCCAACAACGAACAACCAACAAGCAGTAAAAGTCTCTTGGCACAAAACGTATTTCACCAATAAATTGAGGAAATGCTTAGCTACGGACCGAGTCCTTTGGCCCCTGCCTAGTCGCAGACCCATGTTAGTTGCCACAGTTCAAAGCAATGACTTGATTTTTGATTTTACTCCCAAAAATCGCTGACCCTGTCCTTGCCCCTGATGCCCCTCCTCGCTCAAAGCCGACGTATGCGCAATGTCTGTTGACTGCACATTTTCCTTTTTTGCTCCTTTTGTTGTTGTGTTTCCTATTGCTATGGCATTTCATATATGTATTCTATGTACATGCGAACAAAGTAAAGTTCATCTCAGGCAAATATTTAAGATTTTCGCTCAAATTGTAAATGAATATCGAAAGAAATTTCATTTTGAATTTGAGTCTCTGCAAAAAAAGTACAAAGTGAATATGGAAGCAAATTGGATTCATTATGCAATTACATGATTAAGTTCTATTTTAATCATATTCAACACTTTCAGTCACGTGCCACACAAAAAGTTCTTAATACTGAAATCTCTCTGTCTCTGTTGCTAGTTAAGTGGCAGCTTCTGGGTCCGTGCCACAAATGTAAATGTTGTGTTGCAAGTCTTCGATTAATTCATTACGGCCGCTGTCCAGTTCTGAGGGCAAACTGTCAACGTCGACCAGTTGTCAATGCTGTAGTTAAGGGCTTAGTTGTGGCATTAGGCGTCGATTTAACACTCTCCACCCTCTTCCCCCTCCCTCTCCCTCTCCCTCTCCCTCTCGCAGTCTCCACGGGGAAATGGTCCACTTCAGAACTAGAAGTTTAGGCGCTAAGAGCGCTTAAAAGCGCTTCGGGCCAGGCTTAGGCAAACTTATGAATGCGCGTGATTCACACACACACACACACACACACACACACACATACAGTGTTACATACACATTGAGGCAGTGTCAGAATGCTGATAAAATGTGAAGCGGATTAAGAGGCTGCTTTCGCTCAAAGCTGGTTCTACTGGTACTGCTGGAGGCATCAGCTCCTCCCTCCATCGCTCCAATGAACCCAAAGTGACTCACAGAGGGCATCTGAGGCCGTTGTACAATCAGTAAATGGCACTTGATTCACGGCGCAAGTGGAATTTTTGATAACTTCCAGCGAGTGGCAAAGTTGGTCAGAAAGTTGACTGTCGCTTTAATGCGTATAAATGCTTCTTGCCATACGAATATATCTGGCTGACAGTGTCTATAAGTAGGTATGACTCGCTCTGGCCATGGCCATGGCTAGGACTATGGCTATGCCGCTCTGAAAGCCAAGTTAAATCCAGTGCTGACTTTAGCTTTGCTTTACGTGCCTTCTTCCTGCCTTTTCGTTATATTTTTTGTTATTTTTTCTATTTTTCTTTTTTGTATGTTTCCCCAAAGTTGACAAAGTTTGCAGCTTGAACATTTGTGCCTCAACGCACACGCAAGCACACACACACACACATACACACACACACTCTCACCCACACACACACTCTCTGGAATACATACATAATTCAAGAAGACGCTGACGACACGTCACACAAATGTCGCCAAAAGCAACTCTCAATGCGCGCCATCAATCTTTGCCGTTGCTTCTGCTCTTGCCCAGAGCAATTGAATTATTACTTCGGGTCGAACGGCGTTTTGGCCATTGGTCACTTAACCAGCAACGTCAGTGGCAACAACAGCAACAACAACTATTACAACAACATTACTTAGCGGCAACATGAAGCCAACGACGACAAGAAGAACAGCGACACTCATTTGCAGTCATGTTTGTTTATGTACGAGTGGGTTTCCCCCCTCTCTCTCTCTCTCTCTCTCAGGGCAGAGATGTTAACGTTGAAACATGGCTAAGTACATGGTTAGATATATTAGCCAAGACTTCAATCGAATAGGCCAACAATCACTAGCCAAAAACTAAATATTGGCTTTGTCTCTAGTTAAACAAAATATATTTCCTCGAGTTATGAGAATCTACTTGAGAGTTGCCAGTGGGAGAATAAAGAATCTGTTCGGACTAGACTTAAGCTTAAGCAGAGAGAATATATATCTATATGTAAATATCGGCTGTTCTTAACGATTTGAAGCGTCATAGACAGTTAAGATACTTCTTATAGACTTAAGATACTTTATCCCTTCCAAGTTGAAGTCTAACATCAAAAGAAGCGTCTAGAAGATACTTTGGGAAGAGGCCTAAAGCTAGTTAGACGCAGCTTTTATAAAACTATTTCTAGCTTTCTTGAGAACACGTTAAGTCATCTTTAAGCCTGGCTTAAATCATAGTTTCAGAGCCCAGCCTTAAAGTGCTTTAACTATTACGTTCCTTCCATAAGGTTTCTTTATTTTTTCACCTAGACCTCGCATAGTTTATGTTAAAGAAATGTAGCCATAAAAAGGCTAGATTGGCAGCACTTGTAACCTCTGACCTAGTCGCATGCGACTGTCACAGCTTGTTCATTTTCCTGTTGTACGCAGAGAAAATTAAAACAATTTTAACAGCTACTCTCGACATCGTTTGTCGTCTACTTTGGGTCCATAAATAAAACATGTCAACTTGTTATTGCTGGCCCAGACAGAGTTTTGGCCAGGCTCTACTGTGGCTGAGTGCTTTTGGCCCTGCAGCTCCTGATTGTTATTGGGTGTTCGTATTGGTATTTCTATTGGTATTGCTATTGGTATTGGTATTGGTATTGGTATTGGTATTGGTATTGGTATTGGGATTGGGATTGTTATTGAACTATTTACATTTGTTGCTGCCTGCTGCTAATTTACGACTGTTTTACTCCTGGCCCGACGTCTGCTGGTCTTGGTGTCTGGGCCATCAAAACTTGGCCTTAAAGCAGCCGGCAAATTGTTGTTCATAAATAAATATGCGGCGCATAAATCCCAGTGTTACTCGTATAAACAAGCCTAAAAACAGGCGTCAAACAATTTATTGGCATTGATTTTCCAGCAACCCAAGAAAAAAAAAAACAAAATTAAGCGAAAAACGTGATAAGAACCTTGACCTCCCTCCACCCCCTCGCAGTGTGTGTGTGAAAGTGAAACTGTTTGGTCAAACAATTTGCCAGGTCAGCCACAGCATGCTGGCCATATTGATTGCCATATTGACAGTGTTTCTGTCTGACACTTATTAGATAAGTTTTAAGGCCAACTGAAGAGGCTGAAACTCCCGAAGCTCATCATTTAGCCATTTCCATTTCCATTCCCCATTTTCCAGTTTTCCAGCCTGACTACGATTTTAATTATATGCTTAGCTAAAAATATTCGAGTCCTGCACTCGAAATCCTTGGCTTAGGTGACTGCCGTTAGAGATTTCCTTGTCTTAGCCTGGCATTTAAATTGATCAAAAATATAGCATAGCCATGCCAGGAGGTGTCATGACGATGTGGATGGGCATCGGGATGGGGATTGGGATGAGGATGAGGATGAGGATGAGTTTGGAGTCTTGGCCTGTGCCCAGACAATTTCATTCAATCTATAAGTAATTTCTCTGCCGTTTTTATCACTGAGCCAAAGCTAGGACCAACGATGAGAGCTGAGAGTTGAGACCACCCACGTGATTTGAATATTTTTCCAATAAACTTCAACAGCTTTTCAAGTTACAGTTTGAGGCAAGTGTGTCTGTGTGTGTGTGTGTGTATGGAACCTTATGGCCTGGCCCAGTGTTTAGGCCGTCTGTCTTTATCTATTGGATTTAAATTCCCAGGCTCACTTTCATGTCCGAGTGCTGAGTGTTTTTGCTGCTTCACTTCGCTTCGGTTGAATTTGCTTTGCTTCTTCGCTTTGCTTTTGCTTTGTGCTCGCGAAACTTAAGCTTAATCGAATTTCCCACAAATTGGCAATAAATTTTAATTCTGAATAGATATCCCAGCGTTGATTCAACTTAATCAAAGCCCCAGCCAGCCAGTGTTGCCCCTATCTTAAATTTTAAGACCAACCAACCTTCTGGCCATCCGCAATTCATTTAACTTTGCCCACAATGTTGTTCATGTTGTCCATTGTGAAAGCTGATGTTGCCTCTCTTGTTGTTGTTGTTGTTGGGGCAATGCACTCTGCCCAAAACTCATTCAATTTGCAGGCGAAGAGCATCGCGTTGCAAGCAAGCAAAATAGAAAAAAATACAAAAAAATTCAAAAAAATACAAAAAATAGAAAAAAATAAGCAAAAATAAAGGTAGTCGAGTAGAAGGAATAGCTGGAGAGAAGAGCGAAGAGAGAAGCTGGCGAAGAACTCAACGGTAAACAAGTTGCAAAGAGCGAAAGGCAAAAACAGCGACGCTCACCTTAGCCAATGAATACAATCTTTTTTTTCTCATGCTGCCGCTGTTGTTGCTGCCCCTTCCGCCCCGAACATGCCCCATGCCTAGATGCCACTGTTCTTGCAACCACTTCATCAAATTCATTCAGCGCTGCGGCACCGCTTTTATACCCTGTAGCAGACTAATGAAAAGAATGAAGAGCTGCTACCTGCATTTCCACAGGTGCAACGCGAAGTGCTAGACAAATGTTTATTATACTCAGTGTTAGCGCTTGTTCAGCTTATTATCAAAAGGGATGGCTGTGTACAGGAAATCAGCGAGTCCATCAGCTTAGTTTTATTCCGCAGCCGGAGCCCTAATCAAGTAAAAATGCCTTGGTAACCTAAAAACAACAACAACAATTGCAACTCTAGAACTAACGACAGGACATTGCTGTTAGGAATGCCGTCGGCAGTCAGTATAACGAGCAGGACGATTACGCCCACATTCAGCCAGGCGAGATGCTTGCCCATCACTCGACATCCGCATCCGTCTAGTTGTCCTTCCTCATCCTCAACCTCAACCTGCTGCTCGTCCCGGTCGCTGTCAACGTCGCCTAAAATTCAAGAGTTTCGCCTGGACACGGGGCCAGTTTTGCTACTTGCCGTGAAAATGAAAGCGGATTTGACATGCCGGGCGCTGGCCGCTGGCCACTGGCCGCTTGAAGTTGCAACGTTTTGACACTAATTTCATTTCGTTGAAGCATTTTTTGTGGCAGCACTGAAGTGCGGCATCAACGCGCCAAGCAGCGACACGCATCTGTCTGCCATTCGGTCAAAGTACAGTGGCTGCAATAAGTTGTAATTAAGTTGCACTCTACATTTAATTTCAATTTTCTATTTACAAACAGATGGAAGAAAAAGAAATGGGCAAAACCAGTTGCCAAAAACCAGGGAAAACAGTTGAAAAGTTTCAAGTTTCTCGTATTTATTTACTTAACGCGCACTAATTTTGTTTGCATCTCGAGTTAACTGAAAACTGTAAACTCTAAACGCTTTTTGCTTGCAAATAGACAAACACACTTCAGACATCTAGACAGACAGACAGACAGACATTATTGGTAGCCACTTGTTTCGACTTGGTTAACTAAGTACTCGAGCACTCGGCAGAGCAAAGGATTTGCGTGTCAGCCGTAAAGTATGCAATAGGAAAGGCAACTTAATTTGCGTCGTTGCCAGGCTTTGCGTTTTGTGGCAACGTCGATGGAGCACAGAGAATTTACCTCTGAAACAGAAATTGAACTGAAAATATGTAAATCCTAAAAGTTGGCAAATATTACAATTTCTTGCATGATGTTTTTGCATTGAGGAGAATTGCAATTAAAATCCAAAAAAAAAAGCACGCACTTGTTTAATATTTATTGCTTTTCTTTTTGACATATCAATAAATATCAAACGAAGCCACGACTTAAAAATAATACGAAATAAAAATAAAAATAAAAAATATAAATAAAAATAAAAATAAAAACATGGAAAATCGAACTCAATCGCTGGGACTTAGTGTAGCATTTGAGGCAATCAGCCTACCATTCATTTTGGTTTGACTTTTCTACAGTTACCTTTGGTACCTGGCACACTCACACACACACACACACACACACCTGCTCTTATGTGCTTCCTATATGCTATATATGTTGTTCGAAGCGGATCTCTGTCATCAATTCGCAATGCCAATGCGTGTGTGCTACGCTTTAATGCGAACTTCTGATTGCGCTCGAATGGCTTCATTTATTTTGGCCCGAAAAAAAAGGAAAGTGGGGGGAAAAACATTCGGAAGATGGAGAAGAAAAGAAGCAAGAACGCGAGGAAAAAGCGCAAAAAAGTAAGAGAAAACAAACTCGACAGTTGTACATAATATTTCACTTATGCATGTGCGCCCCTTGTGAGTGTATATGTGTGTGTGTGTGTGTGTGTGTGATTGTAAAGTGAATGTGAATGAATGTATGAATGAATGAATGAATGAATGGCATGCGTAACGTTACGAAATTTGTTATAGCAATTTGAACTGTCAACGCGAAACCGAAAAAGTAAATTAAGAAACATTTGAAATTTAATTCACTTGGCAAACGCTTGTAACTGCCTTTTGGGACTCAGTGTGTCTGCTCTGCACATTTGAATATCAACACTGAGTGTGTGTGTGTGTGTGTGTGTGGAGTGTGTGGAGTGTGTGTGATACAGTCACAAGTGTAACTACCAGTATGTCTGGCAGGTGTCAGCTGCTGACTGCCATGCGACTGCCATGACACAGAGCCCTTGAGCATAGCAGCAGCAGCGGTAGTCGCAACATCAGCAGCAGCAGAAGAAGCAGCGGTAGTGGCAGCGGCGGCACCACCAGTGAAAGCAACAGAAACAGACATGGAAAATTAGGCGAGTGTCACGAATTTAAAATAACTTTTAATTCATTCTTGATGAGGATGCGGCTGATGCTGCCACTGCTGCCGGCAAGTACCACACGGCGTATGAGTGCGGCTGGCAAATGTGCCCTTGTTAGATACTGCTGCTGCTGCTGCCGCTGCTGTTGCTGCCACGCCTCTTAAGTGCCACATAACTCGAGCTTAGCATAAACAACCGCACACGCATAAATGTTCGTTAAACTCAAGCCAGCCCATGTCACTGCAGACAGACTCATAGGAGCACCGGCTCGTAGGCTCGTAGGGAACCGGCATTCGGCATTTAGGCACTGGATACTGGTTACTTGGTTACTGGGATACTTGGATACTTGGCTACTTGGATATGGTTGCATATATGTGTATATCTATGCCTGTGCCATATAATTATTTAGTTTCCAGTTGGATGGAAATTGTGAGCATCCACTTGGGTATGTAAATAGCAGGTGGCCAAGCGTACAGACACACTCAGTATGTGTGTGTGTGTGTGTGTGTGTGTGTGTGTGCGACCCCAAGACCTGAGCCTGCTTCGATTGCCATAAATCAAGATGCTTTTGCTGGTCAGAGGAGGCAGAAGGACGTGCTGCGCGTGCTGCCACTGCGGTGTCAACTGATTGTTGCTGCATATATGCGGGATTAGTGGTCGCTCGGTCAGGTGTACGAGTGTGTGTGTGTGTGTGTGTGTGTTTTCGACCCACTTATACGCCATGCAAATGGCATAGACCAACCGCAATCGGAGTCCAAAAAAAAGAACAGACGGGGAAATGGAAAATTTGCTTAAATTATGCGTCAGCGCGCGCGTCCATCTAATGGAGAAGACGCAGGATGAAAGGGTAGAGGGCAGGGAAAGGGCTCTAAAACTTAAATGAAAGCCAATAAAAAAGTTCTAAGGAACAGAGAGAGAGAGAATGTTAGGAGTGTTAGGGTACTAACCTGATTGCCAAGCTGTTTCAATAAGCTGATCCTGCGGCTGCTAGGACTGCTCAATCTGCTGCCGTTTGCTGTTGCTGTTCTTGTTGTTGTTATGTTCAGTGTTGTTTTTGTTGTTGGTTTGTTGCTTTCTAATCCATGCACGTTTCGCTTTTAATATTTATTTTGCGCTTTTTCACACTTTCCACAGACACATAGATGGATGTAACACGCACAACAACAGACTGTTGGGACTTCAAAAGGTCCTGACTTGGGTTCTGTAGGCAATTGCGGTTATGTTGTTTTTGCTTTGCTTTTTGAAGGGTTTTGAATATCGATGATTATTACGGATTGGTTCTTATTATGCACATCGCGCAGCGCCCACAGTTCATCAATGCAAATTGCTACTGAGACATCAGACGCTTCTCTAGAAGCCGGCAAACTCTGGGCAAGAACCAGCGATTATAAAGTGCTCAAGACGCGTCTTATAAAATAAATATATAGATAATATGACAAGTTCGATATAGCACAATAAATTGGTATAATAAAGTATATAGTTTATAAGAAAGTTCCTTATTTTTTTTTAGATATTTTGCGCACTCTCAAATGTTGTTGTTTACTTTTCAAAAATTGACTGTTCCCAGTGGAACGAGCGCGTTTTGAGCGCCTTTCAACTGCGTTAATCGTACACTGCCCAACCGAACCGCACGAAGTTCATTTTCAAACTGATTGCAGTCGCACGAGGCGAACCGAGCCGAAGCCCAGCCGACAGCAGCAGCAGACTGCAAGACGACCGCGTAACGAATCGTGCGAACTTCGGCAAAGTTTGCGAAACGAAACGAGAATCAGCGTGAAACGTAGCCGAATGATAGCTGTGGAATGTGTTTCTGTGGATGCTGTGGATGCTGTGTGCCAAATGCCAAACGTTCCAGCTGCTGTTGCTGCTATTGTTACCGCTGCTATTGCTGCTGTTGCTGCTGCTGTTGCTGCTGCTGCTGCTGCTGCTGCTGCTGTTACTGCTGATAAGCGGCTAGTTGTGGCATTTGACTTGCAATTGGTTTTGGCCCTTTTCAGCTTGACAACAATTTATATTTTGCACGTTGCGCGCATTTAAATGTTTTCGCTTATTGTCTTCATCTCTTTCTCTCTCTCTCTCTTTCTCTGTCTGGGTTTGCGTGTGTGTGTGTGTGTGTGGGTGACACTTTTTTAATCACTTAAAAATGTACACGCCGTTTTTTGTCGACACGTGCGTGTCAAAATGTTAGCGCTTGGCCAAAAGGATTAACATCAAGAAACGCTCACGCCGCCCGGCAATTTGTTGCCAACTTTATTACAGTGACAAACAGGTCCAAGTACGCACACATACACACACTCACACACACATTCTGTATATATATGCAATGCTTAAGTTAATGGAAATAATCCTGGCAGCTCAGACAGCTGGCGAGGGGAGGGGGGCAAGCGGAGAGGGCCACCAGGCGGCAGTTTCATTTTATGAGCGCGTAATAAGAAAGAGTGAAACGTGCAACCAGCCAGCAACTGGACGTGATGCGTGTTAGCATGGCCAGAATCAGACCTGAGGACACGTTAACAAAACAACACACACACACACACACACACACACACATGCATACATGGAAGTGAAGTTTGAAAAATTAAAAGCTTGCTGTAAGCCGGATCTAAAATTAAAGAAAACCAACTAGAAACCAAGCAGCAGTTGGCGGCTTAAGAGCTGAATTAAGAGCGCGCAATTGAAGAGAGAGCGGGAGATAGCGGCATATAAAGAGCGCAATTCAGTGATAACCTCCTGCCATTTTAAGTCCCGTTTTAGGTTACTGGGTTAATTTAGCGGGAGCTTCAATGACTTGGGCGATGGGCTGTGGGCGGTAGGTGGTGGGCGATGAGGGCAGCTGTTGCCGCTGTTTAAGCCAGCAATTAAAATCGAGCTCCGTCTATTGACTAAAGGCAACTGGATGAGTGGGTGTTGCAAGTGTGTGGGAGGCGTGGCAGTCTTTGCTATGGCATGCGTGTGCTTTTCACACCTAAGTACTGCCAGCTGCTCTGCCGGCGTGTCCAAAGTGCACTCAAGCGGATGCCTTGGAGCCGGAGACGCAGCCGGAGCTGTAGCTGAAGGCTCAGCCTGAAACTGAGGCTGGGCCCGAACTCAAGCTGAAGTGTTTGCCATTTGACACTCTCTTGAACTTGGAGCAGACAAGAAGAACAACTAGGAACACTACTACTTGTATGACTAGGATACTAGGATAACTATGAAAACAAGGACATGGAGTTTGCTAAGTATTTTTCAATTAAAACGTCGGCGAAACTTGCACGCATGATAAGCGTAAAAGTTGCTCATTGTCAGCGCCTAAAAGCATGCTATACAATGCCAGCCGGAACTTTGCCCTCACAAATTGCACACACACACACACACACAGACAGAGACAGCCACTCGACAGGCGCCAATCAATCTCCCTTCGTTTTAGCATATAAAAAATACTTATGTGTGTGTGTGTATCTCTGCGACATATTTAAATCAGTGCGGGAACGTGACTTCCGGCCGCTTAGGCAGTTGAAAAATTAACTTGTCTGACGACGAGGATGAGGCTGACGACGACGAGATGTCCATAATGACAACTGGCGCCAGCACTTAAATAAGCCAAGTTATAACTAGGCTATAGGCCTGCTAGTCGCCCCTAAAATCTGCTCTCTGGTTAAGTGCATGGGAATTGACGAGCAGCCAGAGCAATGGATACTAGCCAGGATGGCAGCTTCTGCTTTGGCAAGGACTAAGGGTTTTGGTTGGGCAGGCAGATGGACAGTGGCCGTGTGCCTGTTGCTCTGTCTGAACTGACATGAGCTGCAAAGTGAAGCACGTGTTGGCGTAGCAATTTGCCACGGGCAGCAACAACAACAGGAGTCAAACACTTTTATGTGCCGTAATGAAAAACTGTTATCTGTGTGCGCAATTTGAACGCAATTTGGTAACGCGTTTCGCCACATAAAACTTAAGTGACCCAAAACACACACTCACACACACACGCAAACACGCACAGAATTGGCAAACAGAAGCAGAATGAGCAGCTGCCCCGCCTCCAACTCCTGCTACTATCTACATGCCTCACATGCGTTTCGGCATCTTTGTGGGGTTTATGGTGCTGCGTGCAGCTTGCAAAACTGTTGACATTCGCAGAAAGCCAACAAGAACAGCCAACAACAAACAGCCAACAACAAACAGTCAACAGACAAAAGACAATGAGAATGACAATGACAATGACGCTGGAACTGAAGATGAAACCGAAGCTGCGTGTGGACCTGCCTCTCTGCAGAGGGTGGCAGATGAAATTGTTTGGTGATTATGCCGCATTAAAGCCAAATGTGCCGTGTATAAAGTGCAAACATCCGTTACCAGTCACTGACATCGTCACCGTCAACGTTATCATCAGCGTCAACGTCACGCCGTGAACACACTTCAATTTTATTGACATGCCACACTAAGCCACGCCCACTTCACTGACCCTGCATCCAAAATGCTTGCAACAGATTTGCTGCACCTGTGGCGGCTGTGGCTGCAGCGTTGTGGCCGTAGCGGCCTTTGCAACCAACATTAACGCTTTGCGATTCGCGTTGGAGGTGCAACTACAGAAACCATCAAAAATAACATTGAAAAATTTAGGTTCTGGGCTTTGCCTGACTGCAAAGATACCCTGTAATCGGTGTGGATTGTTTATGCTATTGAAAATTTCATCTGTTTTGGATACTATACGTAATATACGTATACGTAATGTATATGAGAACTCTAAGTATCAAATGTGTCTATAGATCCATATACCAAATCTGGCATGTGTAATAATGAGCGAAACGATCGTAAGGACTTTACTTTCTATGGTAAGTGTAGGGTATTCAATAGTCAAAATTGGTATCTCTGTTTCTTCTGAACACTCTCTTATTTAAATCAAACTCTCACATTCCCTGATATTTAAATTTTTTTAGTTCTCTGAGATCGGGAGCATCAACAAAATTCATTCGTATGTTGCCTTATCTGCTTTTTATTAACCTTATTTCAAAAGTCGCCTTCGGCCTTAGCTCAGATAATATGAAGCTACGTCACAGTCGAAGCCATCAGCCGATTTCACTTTCGGGAATTTGAGATTGCGGAGCGGCTTCATCTGCCAATCAGCGATCCAAAAATTCTAAGAAACCTGAGCAACCGTCTAAATTCATTTGTCATTAGCAAAAGATCGTTCAAATGGACATCGCACAAAGGAAGCTGATATTGCTGTTGCTCTTTTTACCCGCTGTCCTAATGCAGCGTGCGCCACCCAACAATTGTAGCAGCATCTTCCAATATGAGCAGCAAGGGGATAATTGGACCGGAGTGCTCAAGCTACAACAAAGTGATGTCAAAGTTTTCGATTGGTTTATTAGTTTTTCGACACGTGGCTCAGAAATGGTGCGTAAGCTCCTCTTTATTCTTGACCCCTGATTTTATTCACCTATATCGTAGGCAGGGTATATCAGAAGGAGCTGGACCAAGGGCGATGCGGATCGTGGACTTCGTTCATCTATATTCCATTTCCGTGGCTCCCGTGATGGGTTGCCAAAGATAGTAGCCATCGTGGTCAATGATCAAGTGCTATGCACATCCAGCCAATGTAAGTTGATCCTCTTAGTGAGGTAGTAAATGTTATCAGTAAGCCTGTTGTGCTCCAAGATCTCGTATTCGTGAACAACACCAAATAACTTTGAATAATAATAGAGTGTACTATAGCTCAGCAAAGAAAGCTGAAGAACTAATCAGAACTTATAAACATTATGTGTGATTTTGATTAGAGAGAGAATCACAGATAAGTTGTATATAAGAACGTTTTGTATACTAAATGCTGATTTAATCTTTTTTAAATTTTTAGATGAAGAGCCCTCTCTTCTAAAATTGTTCAATTATAACATGAGTCATGTCAAAATAACCGATTACAAAACATTGGGAAATAATATCCAGAATTTGCCAGCTGCGCCGAGCATCATACAGCCAAGTGCAATAGTGGCACCGCCACAGACTCCAATCTCATATGATTGTGGCGTTGCGGGGTTCGGAGGCTTACAGTACGGAGGAGAAACTTTACCCAGGGCTAGATTTCCTTGGCTTGCTGCGCTTTATCACGTGAAGCCTGTGGATCATTATAATATCGTATCGGAGTACAAATGTGTGGCTACAGTGATCTCTCGCCGCACTGTCATCACGGCTGCGCATTGTATTTACGGGCTCACACCGGCACAGTTACGGGTCTATGTTGGTCGCCACGACATGAGATTGCATCCTGAAACGGGCGCTACCTTGATGTCCGTGTCAATTGTGCGACCGCATCCGGATTATGTTGGCAACCTGACACCTGATTCGGATGTGGGTCTTTTGGTGCTTACTGAGCAGGTGGAATATTCACCCTACGTGCGTCCCATTTGCCTGTGGAGCAACAGTACTTCTCTGACCATTGGTGATACTGAACAGACTGCCGTTGCGGGATGGGGGATTGATAGTAACTCAAATCAACCGCGTTTTCCCTCGACAGTCAACGTTAAGAGTGTTCCCAGAGAGGAATGTCTCCGTAAAATGATTACAGCCGCCATCTTCTTGACTCCTCGCACAATCTGTGCAGGTAACAGTCAAGGTCATGGTCCCTGCAAGGGTGACTCTGGAGCTGGACTAATGGTGCTCCGTAACAATCGCTGGTGGGTGCGCGGCATTGCCTCAGTGGGTCAAGGTCCTGGCGATACCTGTGATCTATCTCAATTTGTCATCTACTCTGATCTTGCAAGTCATCTCAATTGGATAGAGCAAAATATTGTGACATGAGCTAGAATAAGCATTTCAAATAAACTAGACTCTGCCTGTTTACTTACTAATTTAAACGTATTGGAGTCGGCTTAGGGGAAGCAGAGCTTCCATATTCCAAGACAAACCTATGCGGCTCATCAGCAGCTGTGAAGGGTTTGTGCGCAACCGGAACCCAAAATTAACTCCGACCGAAGATCAAGTCTGCTTCTACTGTACTGTACTGCCTACTGTAACTCCCATACGACTCTTAAGACGTGGCGAACTTAGAATGCCTTAAACAAGCAGCAACTTAGTAGTTCCATAAGGTAAGCCTGTAACTGAAAGAAAGATTACTGAGTACAGCTGCACGCAGCGTACTTTGTAAATGTATAATTTAAAAAAGGGTATAAAATAAATATAAGTTAAGCAATAGCTTTGTTTTTTTATGAGTCAAGGTTTGCTTGCCGCATGTTTACAACAAAAATTTATTAAATATTTTTCTTGCTGTTGCTGCCGTTTTTTTATGCTCGTTTTTTTTCGAGTTTTGCCTTTTTTGTTGCAGTGCAGCACAGAAATTGCTGGCATGCTTAATCCATAAGAAGCTCTTGACTCACATTTTTAACACACACACACACACACACGTACAGAGAGATGAGATGAGCAAGCGGGCTTTGGCCTTTATTTTTTGTATTTTGTAATATGCATTTTGCATAATTTTCATATAAACATCACTCATACGCCATGTGCACCGCATGCAAAGCAGAGCAAAAATAATAATGAGCAAAACAATTTTGCAAGCTTAACACAAATGAACACTTGTGGCGGATTATTCCTCTGGAGTTTATATCAGGTGCCTCAACAAACAGCCACACACATACACACACACACATATATATATATATATAACCTCTAAAACGATACTTCTCTCACTCTACATGAGCTTTGGCATTTCTTTGCTCAATAAACTTTCAATTTGGAAAATCGCAGCCAGAAAATTCCTCAATTCTTGAACCAATTAAAGTGAATACATGCTTTTTGCTTTTCGTTTATCTAATTGTGCATTCTCTGGAGAGAATTTTCGAGTTAGTTCTTGTTAAGTGCCAACAGCTACGAGCATAAAATTTTAATTAAAATAATATATATAAATATATATAGTAAATGCTGAAAGAAAAGCAAAAATTCCCTCAAAATGCCAGACACAATAAACCAAGTCAAAAAAGGACAAGTTTTATATTCATATATTCATCATGTGCGCAGATTTTTTTGTCGATTATATTTTTTATTATTACAAGCAAATTGCAGGTTATACGACAAGTATTAAAAACAAAGGGTGCAGTTTTCAGCGCGGATATTTACAAATATATGAAATCAAATTAAGTTTATGAAAGGGTTCAAAAAAAAGAGTATCGCAGGTATATTAAATTTTTCAAATGTTTATTTAAAAACACGTTCAAGCAACAAGCAAATATTTATATCAAATAACTGAAATGAAAAGCCTGCGGCAGCTCTTTGAAGTGGGCAGAGAAATATGCACGAGACACGAGCTTTAATTGATTAATTGAGAGTTCAATAAATCCTTGAAAAAATTCCAGCGCCAAATATTAATTAACTGTCAATGGTAGTACAATAGTTTCTCCAACTGCTTATGGACTGACTTTATATATAATTATCTTATGGTCAAAACTGAGGTACTAAATGTAGGTTTGTTCTGACTATTCTTAAGTTTTCTTTTAAGCTTAGATAACTTTTACTTTTCCTAGAGACTATTCTCAGTTATTTTATAGATCTGCAGGCATTTTTATACTCAGAAGTGACTTCGTTTCTGCCTCCACAGTATAAAATTTGATAATTGAAAGGACTTTGGGCTCAGATTGTGAATAATTAGTTTAACTCTTCACAAGTTTATTAACCAATCATAAATCCATAAAGCCTGTTAGTCGTATTTGTAAGTCAGTCAGCACCTTCCTTTTAACTTTTAAGTCTTGCTATATCTATTCCTGTTTTACGACTGACACTTTAATCCTTTAGCAATGTTCTTAATTCCTTTTCTATAGTTTATTCTGATCTTCTTCACCGATATTCCTTATCTATCTTCCACAGTTTATTCTGATTTGCCTACTTAAGAAACTCATAAATGTTTCCTTTATATAGTCCTTTTGAGCAGCAACAATTTAGCTTGTTTCCCAATAGAAGCCGTTAATAGTATCGAGAACAAGTTGAACTTTTATACTATATATTTTTAGGTGCCTATTGTAGGCTTTAGCTATCGTCTGTATGGCAGTTAGTTTCAGCTATTCTTTAGTGCTTCCCTCTTTGTCCATGTTTTACCTGTTTTCTTTGGCTTTACATTCAGGAAACTTTCACTGTTTGATTGCCTGGGGAGAGGGTGGTGGAAGAAAGGGGAGAGAGGGGCAGGGAGCAGTTCAAGGAACTGCCGTTGCCTGGTAATTAAACGCAAAGGCAGGAAAAACAATGCAAGAATATTTTCCACTCGCTTTGAAGCCTCTCTCCTATTGCCAGTTGTGTGTTATTGTTGTGGCTGCTTGTTTGGCTTATAGTTGGGCATAGTTATGCCTTGCCACAACAGCAACAGCAGCAGCAGCGGCAGCAGCGGCAACGGCAGCTAACGGTATTCTGTTTTTGTTGCTGCCTTGCTGTATTGTTTATGTATCTTCAGGATAATGACGCGCTCTTCATTATGCGATTGTGTTTTGTGGGCGACTGGGGGGTGTGGCATGGTGTGTGCTGTGCTGTGGCAACTCCAGCCGCTGCTTCGGGCTCTTTTGCTTTATGTTTCTTTGGCTCTGTTTGTATATAAGTATGTTTTTTTTTTTGTTATTTCTATTTAGATATATATTTTTTTTATTTTGTATTTTAAGTTGTTCGTTGAGTTGCGTGAAAAGTTTTCGACTCCTAGACGTCGCGACGTTTTGTAGAGATAATAGAAACTCGATACGCTGTGCACATCTAAGCTTTATCTATGCTCGCCTTCATTCTACATTTTCCGCTGTTTTGGCATTGTTTTTCCCCGAAGATTGTCTTGTGGTCCTTCCTTTTCTTTTCTTTTCTTTTTTTTTCCTTTTTCTCATTTTTATTTGCCCACACCGGGCCGCTACGGCTTTGGAAGCAGTAAATTTAAGTTGCTGCTCCTCTCCATGCACTGCGGTTGAAATAAAAATGTTGAATCGTCATAAATGGGTCCATAAACTACGTCAATAGTAGCCCCCATCCCATGGCCCACCACAAACGACATCTCAACCAGAGCTGGCAACTTGTAAGGCAGCTTCGAGAATGAGCATAAAAATGAAAATAAAAATAGTTGGCCGGCATAAACGCCTCCGTGATTTTTACATAAGACCAACACTCACCAATGTCCAAGTCCATGTCCGTATCCGTGTCCGTGTCCGTGTCCGTGTCCGTGTCCGTATCCGTGTCCCTATTCGCATTGAAGTCTGGGCTTGAGCTTGAGTTTGAGCTTGAGTTTGAGTTCGAGTCGAGGCACTTGTCGTTCTCCTGCCACGCTTTGTGCATATTTTTTTCCCTTATTGTTTGCATTGCGACGTCATTGCCATGGGCGCAAAATGCTAGCAGGAATTAATTAAAATGAATGAGGGGACATGTCATAAACAAAAGCGGAGTCAACTGTTGACTAAGCGCGCCAGTCAGCCCAGCTTGACTCTGGCTGCTGCTTCTACTGCTGCTGCTGCTGGTACTGAAGCTGGTTCTGGCATTGTCGTGGTCCTGGTGTGTGTGTGTGGTGTGTGGGTGGGTG
Organism: Hirtodrosophila trivittata; assembly: GCA_035045065.1. Lineage (NCBI taxonomy): Eukaryota > Metazoa > Arthropoda > Insecta > Diptera > Drosophilidae > Hirtodrosophila > Hirtodrosophila trivittata. Next base: position 2,386,416 of record JAWNNK010000658.1, on the reverse strand, counting down.
TGGCACTTAGATAAAACCACATCAGAGTGGAATCCACAAAAATGTAACCAAAAGAAACTCCATAAATATTTCAACTCTCTAGCTCGCGAGTGGCGCCATCTATCGATGGAATATTTGCTGAATCTCTGTATGTATGTGTGTGTATGACTTTGCGGGGGTGTTGTAAAACAAGTCATAAATTACAGCCCCAGCACTGTCAAAGTTCAGCTGACTGCGTTGGCCATCCGGCACCAGCAAAGCCAAACCAAGTGCCAAAGAAATGCTGCACAACCAGCAAATATTGCGCATACGCCGCGTGGCTGCTGCATGCCGCCGGCTGGCTATTTGGCTGACTAGCTCACTGGCTGACTGGCTGCCTGCCTTGCCTGACAAGTGCAATGAACTCAATTTGCAGACGAAAAAAAATCGCATGAGCACTACATTTATATTGCGATAAAAATTGAGCTGCGCTGCCTCCGCTGCTTCTGGCACTGCCACTGTCCAAAAATGGCCAGTCAGCTGACGTTTAATTAGCACGATATAAAAAGTCTAAAATAAGGGCAACAAAAACAGGAATAGTATGAAAGGGTCGCCCAGACTTTGATGTGGCTTTCAATGGTTACCCCCAACGATGGGGGTAAGCCCAGGTCAGGTCAGACAGGACCTTAAGTTGCAGGACGTTTCTCTAGCATTTTCAGCTAGGCACATAATTAGGCAGGCTTTAAACGTAGAAAAGCACTAAGTCATCAACTTGCCTACAAATCTGCAGAGTTTACTTACACGCGCCAGAAAACCTTTTAATTTCACTGAACGTACGACAAACACTCAGCGAGCAGCAGATGACGATGACAAGGTTGACTCTACCAGGATAAGTACCAGAAAGGAGTCGCAGGCTCAGACTCAGACTGAGACAGAGATGGAGAGACTGAACTAAAAACCCAACTCGACACTCGACTCGGCTCACGCACTCAGCAAGCTAATTATGCTGCAAATACCAAAAGGATGACACAGCAGAAGGCACTTAACGTACCAAAATAAAGCCAGAGTATGTGTTCATCTGTGTGTGTGTGTGTGTGGGTGAGTGTATTATTTCATAAAATATTTTCTTAGCTGCCAGCACAAAAGATCATGTCAAGACATAAATCTCAACATTTCAGTTACGCAAAGCGGGCAAACAGATGATGGAAACTACGAAGCGACGGCTTAAGCAACGAGGAGGATAACTAAAAACTACAGTCAATGAATGGCATTGCAAGCCTTCTTTTGGCAGTTTGTCAGCCCACACACACACACACACACACACTCCCACACACATTCAGAGAAATAATAAAAATACTCTTGGCATATTCTCGTTGTCATTACTTTTGTGGCGCTGACACAGCTAATAACGCGGCGCATGATTGTTGCAAACGCTGCGTATGAGTAATCATAATGATGCCCCAAGCTCACCCACACACACACACATACACCCACACACACACATACGTATACATAATGTCGAATATTTTTGGGCAATGTGTAAATTATTTTTGTTTGCTCTGCGAGCGAACTTTGTCCAAAGAAGAACAAAAGAAAATCGTTGAAAACATAATGAAAAATCGCCTAAATTTTGTACTCGCCGAAATGTATGCTACACTTTTTTTCTTTTCTGCTTTTCCTACTTCCGCCTTACTTTGATTAATACTTCCATATGGCAACTGGCAAGAAACTCGACGCGTTCAAATCACATTAATAAAATATAAGAATTTATGGTTTGCTTATTATAAGTGCAGACGACAATGGGCTCCCATACAGGGTGCCTGCCTGCTGCACAGAGCGCAATTTGTAAGAAGTTTTTCACAAGCAATTAACATGATAGATTATGGATGGGATACAAGAGCTTCTCTCTACACACTTTTCATTATCGCAACACTTGGGTGACAGTAAGTCAGAGTATATCCTAGACAGTTGGCACCCAGCGCACATTGTATGAAAAATTTACTTAAACGCAGTTTTCCGTTACATTGACAAAGTTTGCCCAGTAAAATGCTCAATGTCTCCCTCTCTCTCTCTCTCTCGCTCTTTCCTTTCAACAAAAGGCCAAACAACAAGCCACACAGAGAGCAACCTTACTATGAGTATACTTATATATATATATACATATATACGACATATATATGTATAGTTGAAAGCATATCTTAGGCAGGGGTATAACAATTCTTTTGGCAGCCTGCTAACTGTGCGCATTTCTTAGACTTCAACACGGCCCAGAGATTTTATGCCGCATTTAATAATGCCAACCCACAGGAATCACATCCGCCAATTTAGACCGGAACGCGGGGGAGGAGGGGGAGGGCGAAAGCAAATCGAAAGCTTGTAAGTCCTCGACATACTCAAAATACATAGTACTCGATACTCGTCTCGGTATCGAGCAGGCAGTGGAATGACGTCTGCTCATAAGAAAGAATCAGCCAGGACAAACTTTGGCAACAAAGTTGTCCTCTACTTATTTGTTGCCTTTTTCACAATTCATTAAATTTGATTAGAGAACTTTTGCCATAAAAATTACGAAATTGTGCCGTTGAAGGCTCACTTCGTCTCTGGATCGTATACATATATATATTGTATATATGTGTGTTAGTATGTGTGTGTGAGTGAGTGTGCAAGATTTGTGTTTGTTGTACGTGAATATGATTTCGTGCATGTGTGTTTGGCCAAAAGTTTGAACTGTCAGGTGGCAAAAGCCAATCGGCCTTCATTCGAACTCCTCCTCCCAGCCTCTCGCCTTCTGAAAACGTATTATTTATTTCTGTTTTGCCAACATAACTGGACCCTCACACACAGAGAGTTAGAAAATATGTTTGGTATATATCATGTTGGCTCTTAATGGAGGTCATCAGGACAACAGTTGAAAGTTTTTTGCTCAAGTTCTGGGCCTTAAGCTCAGACCGCGTGACTTATAATTAAATGCAAACGCTCGTTGACTATTAAAAAAATGGCAAAGACATTGCCCATTGCTTTTAAGGCTGATTAATAATTAAAGCATCTTAATGGACTTGGCCCAAACGAGCACCAACTCGTTCTGTACTACGTCTTTGTCGTTGTCTGTGTCCCTCTTCCTATTCCTCTCCCTGTTTCCATCTTCGTTCATGTCCTTGCCTCTGCTTTGGTATCATAGAAGTTCCTTTTGAGTGCAGCAACAGCAATTGAATTAGGTTGCTTGCTCTAAGTGAAAAGTGTTTTATTTTCTTTCGCTTTTCGTTTTGTTTTTTTTGTAATTGTTTGGAAACAAATTAATAATACATATTTTACTTTATAGCGACACAACCCCGACCATTGGCATCGCCATCACTTTGAGAGACACTTTTGTAACTGAGCTGCGGCAACATTTAATTAGTGCTGGACTTCAGCAGCCTTTATTAAATTTGGCTAACGCTTATTTTGGCCAGCGCAGAGAGAAAACTTAAACAACAACAAGATGAAAAACTCGAATGCCTGCATATTTCAGAGCTACATTTTAGGTAGAGAAAATGAAAATGAATGCCTTCAATGCCTTGACCCAAACATAAACTCCAACCGAACCAACACACAGCCCACTGCAGCAGCCCCAGCGCCAACCTCTATCTCTAACCCACCCCCCTCTAGCCATGAGCAAACTATGCGCTTTGCTGGCTAACCATTATGGAGCAGCTGGAGCTGGAGCTGGAGCAGGAGCACATTGAAGATTCCGGTATTCGACATAATGTTGTGGTTGAGCTAAACGACTGCATAGAACAAGCTTTTTATACCGTCCAGCGCCCGTTGGCAATGTCCACCACCAATACCCACATGCACATACCCAAACACACACACACACACACACACACATACACACACATGGGTTCCTTTGCGGTGGGACATATGCGATTATGGTCTGACTAGGATTTGCTCCTCTATTAAAACCATGCACACACACACACCCTTCCCCCAGATTATCCCTCTAATGGAATCATGCTATAACTCATTAGATTCAGCTTTTAAATTTCAACTTCACTGATTGATGTTTCCATTGGAAATAATTTAAGCTTCTCTTCGTATAAATATAAATACTCTACTAAGAGTATTGGATATTCGCCTGTATCCATCTGCGATAGTTTCCCTGTTGCGTATTCAAATGAGAATTCCCACAAAATCCATTTAAAGTTCCGGTCCCGGTTGCGCGGCTCGACAGTTGATCGGCCGTCAATGCGCCTGTTAAGCTTAATGCTGAGCTCGTACCATTTTCGAGTGTGGAGAACTCAATGTGAATGAATACTTATTTCCGTATATTTTCTGCACATTTATTGCTAAACAGTTTTCTGTACATTTTCTATTTTCTATTATTTTTTCTTTTTTTGTATTTTTTCGACCAACGGAAATGGTTGCCGTGGCGCCCCGTCGCTTTGTCTGCCGTCGTTTCGCCTCGTTTGGATATTATCTGAGTTTAAATGGGCGTATACGTAATGTTTACGTCAATTCCTTTGTTTACGTATCACTCGAATGATAAATGAAAATTTTCCAATTAGCATGGCTCTGACCAGAAATTTTAGACCCGCTGTGAAAACGGATTCACATGAAAAACAATCAAAATATTAATATATGCGATTCAACTATATTTCACATTTTAAACAGCATGAGCTCTTAGTTCTCTCACTGTGAAGAGCATAGCTTGTGCTTCTAATATAATAAAAGATTGCTTTGGGATTACTCTCCAATAAAAATCTGCTTCTAATTTGAATTATATGTTTACTGAAAAGACATATGAAATATTTGATAAATCACTTCTGATACGGATTATATCAATTAAAGCATAGAAGTCGCAGACTTACAGTCTTAAACCCAATCGAAATAGTTGTCAAAGTATCCTACTTAGTTCTATCTTTCGCTTTTTAACTTAATTTTTATTTATTTCTATAATTTCTATGCCCAAACTTATGGATCTGATTAGACTCTTCCCATATCCAGACTATTTATTGTTTTATATTTTTGAAGTATTTTAAATAATATTTATATATTTTATATACAATTGTATTTAAAATTTATGAAAATGCCTTTGTAATTAAGTTTAATAAATAAGTAAGATATTTCCCTTCAATTTTTCTTCATTTCAATCTATGAAAATAGAATCATAGAAAAGTGGATCCAAGTTTAAGATCTATGTATGACTGAAACTCAGCAATTTATGGAGCAACCCTCGCTGGGTTTGCAGTGGCACACCTAAATTCTCATTAGGCACTTCGATGCCAAAATATTTTCGACTAATTGATGGTAATATTACCGAATAGCCATAAGTTGGAAGGTATTTGGAAATGCATTGTTCTCATGTCTAAACGATGTTGGTTTTCGACAATAATTGAATGAATATTGAAATCCACTCAGAGAGTGTGGGATTAAACGGTACTTTGAAAGGCATTTCTCGAAATTCGAATGTGTATTTTATGGTTGGTGAAATAGTAATTATTAGTAGCTGGTTAAATTTGTTAGCCATTAATTATGCTCTTTAATAATGTGGAGCAATGCTTTCATTTAATTCCTAATTGACTTCGCTTAGTTCAATGTTTGTGTAGTATGAATAAGAGACTTGGAGTCTTTGAATGGATTGCGAAACGCAATACAAATGAAGAGAAGAGAAGAGAACTCAAAGGGAAATTGCAAATTCTTTGCTTTAACCTCAAACATGCTGAAAACCTACTAAGGACTACTTGTCCTTTCGAGCTTAAGGATGCTTTTACGCTCTGCACTGGAAAGTTCACGGCAAACTCATCAGAAGTGGCATATCAATTTAACCTTAGGTTTGTTTGCTTACACACACACACACACACACACACACACACATATACTCTCTGATTGATTTTGCAGGGTTCAATTATACGGTACATCTTATTATAGACTCTGACCCCGCCCTCAGACCCTCCGGCTGGCTCTGACAATTGGCAGCGTGTTGTAGGAGCTTGGATGGATTCACGATTTTCCAATGTATTTGACATGATATTAGCTTAGCGAGTGCTAATGGGGAATGTCATTGGCAAATGAGATTCGCATTCGAATATCGCAATAGAATTGCTAATGGGCGTTGCTTATTGGGTGGGCGTGGGGAGGGGGGCGTGGGGCGGCTAAGAGCCAGAAAGCAGTTGACAAAGAATTGCTGATAATTGACAATGCGAGCGTTCTGCTGATTTTCTGCTTATGAAGTAATAATCCAGCCACGTCAACAAATTTGATTGTCAGCATTGAAACACTGGCATCGCACCAACACTTAGACAACAGCAGGCAATAGCCACAATCGTGGTTATGGGTCAGAGGTTACACATAGTGGGGGAGCAGCAGAGTCGTCCACCAGACACTTGGATATGAACAAAATCAGAGTCAGCAATACCGCCAGTTGTGTTGAGTGTATAACAAAATCAGTTAGCAAATCCACTCAAATATACGAGTGTGGCGCACATTTCCATAGACACATTGACAGCTGCCCGCATATGCCCCCACCTAGTGCCCCACATGCCGCAGATGCCACCAAAATCGCGCGCAGCACCCGCAGTGGATTTCTGGCCGGCGGCTGCTCATATGAATCTAGTCAGAGGCGCATCGATTTCATTTCATTTGATTTCGACCAGCCATAGAGCAGTACTGAGCACTGCCTGATTGACTAACTGACTGACTGACTGACTGACTGACTGACTGACTGACTGACTGACTGACTGACTAACGGTTAGATAGACAACTCAATAACAAGTCGAGTAGTGCATATGCCGCGGGTAGAATGAGATATGAGGATTGGCAAACGACACATGTTTGTTGCTGCCTCTGATGCTTTGACATGAGATTTTCAATTTTGCGTAGAGACTTAGCTAATACTTCTACTGCCACTGCTGCTGCTGTTGCTGCCACTGTTAGAAAAGGCAACAAATATTTCAATAACGGTCCTTTGCCTTCTCAGCAAACTGAGTTGCTTGTTGTTGCTGTCATTGTCAAGCGCCAATGTCGTCGAGTGCTTAATTATTTTTTGCGGTTTTGTCCCAATCTGTGGAGTAAAGCGCAAAGTGAAATTGCTTGAGCCACTAAAACCCATGCGAGCAGGAGGAGGAGGCGAAAGAGCTGTGGCGAGCTCCCAGCAGAAAGCCACATTGGACGTTGCCAAGGCCAAGCTGCTAATGAAACCAAAGCGAAATTGGATTTTTATGTACATGCTATGTACATGACAGACGGACAGACCGACGGACAGAGAGACAGACAGATTGCTAGACTGACAGTCAGCCAGTCGCCTCTGATGGACCTCTGATGGAGGGGCGTGGCCACACGTGCTTGACTAATCATGCCTAATTGAGCTCAACATTCGTAGACTGAGCAGACGTATTAATTGTCCAGTATGACTCAGCTCCAGCTCGACCCGTCTACAGATCAACTCCAATCTTGAGAATGCTCTAAGAGCTGTAAACCGATTACACTGAGTACCATTTCAATGCCTTCTCCAAGAGATCTACAGACACAGATCAGTAAAATTGTGGCCAAAAGGAGCATCTTTAACAGGTGAGGGCCAGCTGTGGTTTGAACAACAAGCAGCTGACCTAAAACAGTAATTGGCTTAAGGGTATTTTACAGCCAAGTCAGTATTAACTTTAACCTTCAAGCTTGTTCATTAAGAGCTAATGGAAACTAGGAGAAGGGGGCAACTGCAACTGCAACTGGAACAGCAACTGTTAAATCTTTAGGATTAGATGCAATCAACAATAATAGCAGATACAGCAGCAACTAGAGGCAAAGCCCGAACAGCTGGGTAAACTTTGCGGACCGTAGTATGTCAATTCTAATTGTCATTACGTATACGTAAAGTGCAGAGAAAGACAAACGAGTTAGCCACTGATACCCAATGACAGACAGCAAACGAGAAAACGAATGGGAGCAACTACAACTATGGCTATGGCCAGGGATATGGCAATGGGATTGGGATTGGGATTGGGAATGGGACTGGGAATGAGTTCTTGGCGACGGAGAATGAGTCAAAAGTTTTTTGGCTAAAAGAAAAATGAAAGAGCCAACAACTTGGCTGTCGATGAAGACAAATGCAAGGATACCAAAAAAACGAGCTAGAAAGAAAAACAATGCGCAAGCTACAGACAGAATGGATACTCTTACTATACACGCTGATATTTTACTGTTATATATCTATATATATGTATCTATTGGTAGCGTAGGCTATAAAGAACAAATCAAAGCCTTCACTTTTACTTACTCCGATTCAAAGAGTTATCTATCAACTGATATAAAGCCTTTTTATGCGATATGACAGAATGAATCAGAAAGCTCAGATACCCTACTACAGGGTATAGAAAGTTGAGAATGATGAAGAACAAGGCAACTGGTAAAAGGCAATGGCAATGGCAATGCCAGCAGCAACTTGTGCATTTTGTAAACTTCAAAAAGGCTGCACACCCACATCAAAAACAGGGACCATGCCCTGCCCTCCCGCCCCCTCGCGTCGACACCACCCTCATGGTGAGCCAAAGCCAAACAAAACACTAATGAAGGTAGTCAGCGGTGCAGCGACCACTTGGTCACCGTCAAACCACTCAGTTTGTGTAGCTGCAAGAACGTCTTGAGCTTTGTCTTTCTTTTCCCGTATTCACGTAATACTTTTTTTGTCTTTTCTGTTCCTCTGTGATAGGAGAGAGAGAGAGATAGAATAAGAAAGAGAGAGTCAACGAGGAGGACGACATACGGCATCGATAAATTACAAAGTTAAACTAAAATTAAATTCTACGCCAAACAATGCATCTTGCTAGGTCCGCTGCCAGTGGACACCAGTGGCTGGTGCGTCTTCCGCTTTTCGGCTGGATTTAAGCTGCCTGTCAGCCAAGGCTCCTGTCCGGGGCTTTTATATATAGCATTTCCATGTTGGCGACTAATGCAGCTCCGAGGAGCATGGCAATGGCGCCCAGTCTCTTTGCCAATGCCATTCATTATGCTGGACATTTCTGTTGGGCATCGGCAGAGGAATCGCCTGCGTGCTCCAAGATGCTAGCTTCTTGCTGCCTTGCTGCCTGCTGCCTGCTGCTCGCTGCTTGCTGCTTAGTTGCCAACAGAAACCAATCATTGTGATACTTTCATTAAAATGTTGCTGCCACTGCCGCTGCTGATGCTGATGCTTCCTTTTGGCATTTTCGCCTTGGCATCTTAAGCATTTTTTGGCGCTACTATTGGCCAGTGGCACTCGCTATTTTGTTTATTGATTTAAAATACGTTATAAACGGCATTTGCAATGCATTCAACGAACGGCACTTCCATAATTCGCACGCCCTCGGAATGCAATTTAATTGGACAATGTTGTTTGGTCCTGTCATTGTTATCTTTGAGCCATATTTGTTGCCGTTGCTGTTGCAGTTGGGGTACGCCTCCGGCTGGCTGCACGTTCATTATGTATGCACAGTGGGTGCCGTAAATTTGATACACTTGTGGGCGCCGATAATTTAAACGAGATATGGCTACAAACACACTCACGCACACACACACTCACACACTCACAGGGACAGACACGCAGTCGTGACTTTTGGCATGGACACAGATGCAGTTACAGGACATATGAACAAATATGCGCTGGCGGCTTTGTTTGTGGCAAACGTTGTACCATAACGGTATCTATTAGCACAAACACCACGGGCCAAACAACAACAACTACACACACACACTCACGCATACCAATACAATTACAGAGTTATTGTGATTCTCTGTCAGCTTATTTGTTCACTTTAATTGCATTTCGATTTCTTGTTTAATTAAAACTCACTTGAACACTCCCAACGCACATTGCAACACACAACAGCAATTCATTTTCACGCTTCTCAATGTTTAATTGATTTATATAAATTTGTATTTTAGTAATATGACAAATGTATCTGCTCTACAACCAAATCTGAGCACATACTTACCTCTAGCCTGAGGCAATTTAAGAGCTTAAAGTGCAACAGTTGCTTGATTGAAACTCTCCTTGGAATTTCTAACTGAGTTTTCAACGGCTCAAATGGTGTTTAAAATTGAGAACTTTATAAACTGCTGTTTAATATGAGAGTGCATATCCTTTAAGGACACATATTAGATGCAATATACACAGCATTTGGTCTTTGGACTCAGCTTCACAACAAAGTCTTTGATACTTTGAAGGATTAGCAGATATCCTTCTATATGTTGGGTCTTCTCTTTATGTTGGAGGTAAACATTGATATTTGATTTATAATTGATAGATTCTATTTGATTTTGTCTATATCCTAGTTAACTATACAAAAGCAGCTCACATTCCTTCAAAGCAAGTTCTTTCCACTGCTTTTTCTACAATATTTCTCATTCAGAAATTTAAGTCTTATTTCTAAGTCAAACAGAAAGCAAGTCCATGTCCGAAAGGAGCTTGTCAGACATAGAAATATACTGAAATTTGGTATATAAACCTATTTTGGAATATTTTATTTTGCCATCTGTAAAGTAGTTTTCCGGGGCAAACTCAGTCGCGCCCAGGGAACTCCTACAAAAATAAGGGGAATGCTGCGACTCGGGTAAGGTGTACCCTGGGATCACCTGGAGTCTAACTCCGCATCCCACTCCACTACGGTTATCCGGGTTCCCATCTCCATCTCCTGGACGCCAGGGATGAGAGACAGCGATCCAGAGTGTCACCAAGGGAAGGAAGGCCGGCCCATCATCGGGCTCCGGGTTGATGAATAGCCGAAGAGCGCCGAGGCGGGCACCTCTCTGCACGCTCCTCAGGTCATCACCAAGCACGTTAGCCGGCAATGAGACAGCCAAGGGAGGAGGGGAAGGGTGGTCTGATCTGTGGGAGGGGATAGAATAATACTTAATTTACTCAAATATAAACATTTCTCAAGGATAAAGTGGGCTCAGAGATGCTTCCTGCTGCCTGCTTACCTACATTTTACACTACCCTCAATACCTTCCACACCAGATCTTGACTTAATTAAGGAATTCCTTATTTTTCTTGATCTGCTAATCTTTATCTCAAACTATCATTTAGCCATAGCTTCACTCCTACAATAACTTCACATTATCCTCAGTTGTCCCAATAGGTAAACCCACAATTGGCCCATCTTTTTCATATCCAGTTTCAACAGATGAACAGGTAATTTATATGAGTCAGTGCCAACTTGTTGAGCAGCTAGTTAAGGAATTAGTAGGGCTGCCATATCTACCATAGAAGTAATCTATTGCTAGGTGGCAACACTGCGTTTCTTTTACAATGCAGAGAAGCTGCCGAGGCTAGTTAAAGTTGAGCAGCTCATTAAAGTTGTGTCCTTGAATCGGTCCTGAAACTAAAATGAGGGTATTAAATAATTCATTAGCCGTATTCAATTTGCTGAGCAAATTGTAATTCATTATGACTAATGGAAATTATCATTAGCTAAATTACATGAACGTAAGAATGCAAAATGTTCTACAAGTTCTGCTTTTAAACTGAAGATTATTACCTGGGCAGGGGGTAGGCAGGGGGTAGGGAAGGTTGTCGCTTATCATGGCAACATCATCATTTAACATTTCTCTCCAGGTCGTAAGAGCTTGTATTTGGTATCTGTAGTGTGAAGGAACCTGTCTAAGTGGCAGCCACACTCTGCAAGCCAGAAAAATCCTTCATGCTGCAGTGCTTTATATTAATGCGACGCTTCCCGGCAACACGCTGCGCTTTTGCCTCGAGCGGCAACTGCAAATTGCAGCTACTATGAAGCAGGCTATAAAAAAAAGGAGAACGAAGAAGAAATAATAATAATAATACTAAAAAAACACACACACAAGCCCCTCGCGGAAATTTATATGCTGCAAGTGACACTACAAGGCCGCACTCGCACCCGGAGCCCCACTCAAGAGTCGCAGTTGGAGCTGGAGACGGAGACGGAGACGCGGATGCCCTTTCCACTTGACACTCGGCGGCTAACCTTTTGCAGGCAGAACGTTTTGCAGAGTCCTTGAGTGGCTTTTTTCGGTTGTCGGCTCTTGAATCTCGGTGGGGTAAGCAAGTGGGGCAAGAGACCAACGAGAGAGAGAGAGAGAGAGGGAGAGAGCGTGCTCTCGACTTTGCACCACAATTTGTGTTGACATCATCAGATTAAAAATTGGGCGCAAAAACAAGCAAGAAGAAAAAAAAGAAGAAAAAAATAAGAAAAACAAAAATGATTTCTTAGATGTTGTTGTTCTTGTATGCCACACCTCCTGCCCCAGCTTGTGGCCTGGCATTTAACTCGTTTCACTTCATAAATTCACTTTTACGTAATATGTTGCCTCTGCCCCCTCACATTTTCCTTTCTTTTCCGCTTTCCATGTGTGTCGCTTCCGCAGAGTCGCTCATTTTGCATTTCGCGGCTGGCTGACTGATTCGAGCGTGGGCTCCGGCTCCGGCTCCGGCTGCGACTCCGTATGAGCACAACTACAGCATGGCCCAGGTCGGCATCCTTTCTATTCTTTATTTGAGTTATCATGACACATTTCGCTGAATTCAGTCATTTCTTCTACTCGTACGAGTACGAGTATGCTGGCATCTTTGGCGCACGGCTGTCACTGCGACATGGCGCCAACTGACTGTACGATATACACACACGTGTGTTAATGTGTGTTTATGTGTGTGGGTGGGTGGGTGGCAGGTGGGCACCTTAAGAGCGCCCAATCCTGAGGCCAAGTCTGTTTTTGTGCTGCTTGGTTGCCTTGCCATTTTAAAGCAATTTTCAAACAAATTTACTGTCATTAACTTAGACAGTTGATGAAATTTATGTCAGACATATCAACATCATGACGTTCCCAGCCACACCCCTAATAACCAGCCTCCGCCCTTGTCTACCCGTTGTCTCTGGCCGTGGCATGCGCACAACTTTCGGTTGAGTTTGAGTGAATGACTTCAAAAGCAAAAAGACATTAAAATTTTGTTTACACAAACCCAACGAATCCAATTTAATTCAATTCGTGTGTGCATATGTACATACCTTAAACGTGTGTGTGTGTCTGTGTGTGTGTGTGTGTGTGTGTGTGTGTGTGTGTACGGGTTATGTATACCTTTTGTATGTTGGGTGCATGCAACGCCAGCAACAACAAATCGTTTACCACAGTTCACTGCCTTACATCATAAAACGACTCGCTCCCAGCTCAACTTTTCCCATCACTGCCAACACTTTAGCAGTTCGCCAGACCTATCTCTCCCTCTCTCACTCTACCCCACTATCGCTATCTCTATCCATCTTACTTCTATGCGCTGTAATAGTCCTTGCAGACAATCGATCAATTCGGCCGCAGTAATTTCAGTGCAAACCCACAAACCGTTCACCAACCAAAAGCTAAGGACCTCTATCATACTATCTATAAGGATATTATAATGCAAGTCGAAAAGTCTGGCACAAATACAAATAAACAAAATCCCAAATGGAAGGGGTTCCCCGCATAAATTACCAGCCCCAAGAAAAAGTTAAGCAAACAAAAATTTTATTTATTTTCTATGTATTTTCCACTGTCAAACAGGTGGAAACACAAAAGAAAATAAACAAGCGATTTTAATAAGAAATATATATATATATATATATATATATATATATATATATGTATGTATTCTAAGAGATGAACATATTGGTTTATTCTTTGTGGTTTTGGTTGCAAGAGTCCTTTGACAAAAAGCTATTTCCGCAGGATATGAGACAAAGGCTTAAAAGCTGAAAAAAATTGCAGCTAACTTTAAATCAAAAATCATTCGCTGACAAGTTGCATCCTCTAGCTAATGTACTCATATCCTTTGCTCATTGGCAGGACTACAACAATAACGTATGCAGGGCAAATCGTGTGCAAATTTTAATTTTACGAGTGCTTGCGTCACGAATCAAGTTCGACTTTGTTGCGGCGTCTGTCATAAACAGCAGTTTATATAGCAGTTCAATGTTGCCAGCATATTTATCTACTCGTTATGGCATGAGACTATATATATATGTATATATGTGTGTATGTGTGTATATGAAGATGGAGCTGTTGACAGAAGCCTCTGATGGCTGTGTAAATTAAGTGGCAGTTATTTCTCACGCAACTCGTCCGCAGGATCTTGTTTGAGCAGTGAGAGCATAAACAAAAATGGCCTATAAATGGCTTTAGTTCCTCTGCCTGAGCCTGTGGTAGTGCCTCTGACTGGATATGCCAACATTGGCATTGTCAGCGAGTCCTGTATGTCATCAACACAGTCATCGACAGGGCTGGGTGCGGGTCGTAACTGCTGCCGCTGCTGCTGCTGTTGGCGTTTGTTAATCCGCGGCATTGTTTGCCTTATAAATGCGTTAATTTTATGACAAGTTCATTTTATTGGTTTTCCTTGTTTGTGTGTACTCGCATCGGTTTTTACAAGCCAAACATAAAACGACACACACACACAAAGACAGACAGGCAAATACTCAGACAAGCAAAAACAAGGCAAAACACTCAATTTGATCGTCTGTTAATTGCTGATTTTAATTGTTGCCTTTGTTCTCTCTCTCTGTGTGTGTGTATGCCAATGGCTATAAACCATTGTCAATAGCCATAGTTAAAGCCAGTTCGCATATTATGTGTGTGCTCTAGTATTTCAATACTTGTATTTAACGCTGACTGCACTCTCGACTCTACTACTATTGTGCATTCAATCAATTTTCATTGACAACTGCACTGTGATTAAATTAATTATGACTAATTTACGAGTAGTCGGAGTCATCTTAGTAATTGAGCTGCAGCTGTGCAATTGCAATTGCTCAGCCAATCGCTTAACCACACAACAATAGTGTCCAAATTGATGTCTGACATATATATATGTATCAGATATATATAGTGGTTGACCAGCAGATATCTTAACTAATTATTTGTATTAGCTACCAACTGGCAACTTTTAATTACAAACTATAAAAGTGCTTCTCCTTTTGTTTTTGGTTTCTTTTGCATTTCCCTCGTTTCTCTCAACGCACACACTTGAGTTCTTAATGCAATTTCATTATACAGTAGGAAAACGCTGGTGGAGCTCTTCATTATCCATTGGACAAGGTTGGATTCGCACGCTTCAACGCGTTGTTCTACCTGTTGGCCGTTGCGTATACGCCATGTTTGCCACACTGACCATAATTAACTCAAATACGCTTAATTGCTTTAAGTTTAAGTGTCCTTTGTTGCTGCTGCTGCTATAATCCCTGGTAGTTTCACGTCCTTCCTGCTGCAGCCAGGAACTACGAGCAGCTCATCAAACTTACAAATGAAGTCGCTGGGAACTAAAGACATGTGGCACAAGTTTATGACAATCGATCGCGGCACCTGTGGCCCTTTTCGTGTACTCCTTCTGCCACTTCTCTTCTGCTCTGACTAACCCACATACCGAAGCACCCTCTAGAGTGCTACGCTGCACAACTGCGCAGTCAATCATGCATGTGATGTCGCCGCCAGGCTTCATCTCCATCTCCAGCTCCAGCGCCAGCTCCAGCTCCAAGTTCCAGCTCTAGCTACGACTGTGTTGCTTGCTGTCTGGAAATAAGCTCGTTAGTTGCTTGTATTGGCTTTGCCTTCGTCCCTGCTGTTCCTCTTGCTGTGTGTATATGTTTCTCTGTGTGTGTGTGTGTGTGCTATGAGTGTACTGATGTGCTTGAGTAGTTGCCTGCAGGCTGGTTGGGCAAACTGCATAAATGTCAGCTTGTTTCCAGTTATCGCACTCTTTTTTAAAGCAAGCGAAGAGGCACTCAGGCATATTGACATAAAGGACGTAACCAAACCCGCCACCAGTTTCATGGCTCGTACTAAATTTTTAAAGTGCCAACGCTTAAACTGGCTGACAAATTTCTCTGTACAACATCAAATTTGTTGCTTTAAACGACAGACTTCGCTTAAAGCTCACAGATCATTGGCAGTTGCTTGTATTATTTTCCGTTTGACAGAGTTTATTTGATACGCTTTACAATAAAGTCCGAACATGAGCCGGACTGGACTGGACTGGACAGGGCTGGGCTGGGGTGAGCTCTCGGTCTCAGTAGTGACATATCCGCATACACCTCGCTTGAGCGTAAAGTCGTCAAAAGGAAGCGCTGACGGGACCACTTGATGCAGTTGCTCCCTCGCTGATTGCGCTCTTATTCATTTATTGTGCGAGTATTTTTTCACTCCATACACACTCTCACACACACACGCACACACACACAGAGATGTTGTGATACTGACCAGCCAGAACAGGAAAGTGACCCAGTCGACTCATATGGCTGTCTGCAGCTTTCACTGCCCGTTGCCCGCTGCTTGTCATCAATCTTCCTTAATAGATGTTCACACAATTGAATTATTACATGTGTCCAAGTAGCTGGCAACTGACTGGTTGCTCTGGCCACCGCTCTCCTCCTTCTCCTCCTCGTTCTCGTCCATCGCTGGCACACTTGACACTGCTCATATGCGTTGGCAACTGGCATAGGACAGAAGCAGGACGCTTTCAGTGTTCGGTTCCTCGTATCGGTCTCCTCTTCTTTGCCTTGGCTGAGTGCATGTGTCCGACATTAATGTTGTTTGGACTGTGCGAAACGAAAACAGTTTTTGAACATTTTGCGGTTCAGTAAACGGAGCATTAAGTGCCAGTTCAAAACTGAAAACTTACTCAAACATTTTCTAATGAAACACTGAGTTATACAAGAGACTGCATAAATCCTTTGACATGATTATTTAGTCATCTGACGAGAAGCAAATTCGCTCTAATATATTCTTCAATCAGTCGATTCCTAGTATCTTTTGTCCAGTTTGAAATACACCTATAGATATGTCCTGGCAAAGGTGATTCACCTACGAGAAGGATCTTCATTCTAATGTTTTCTAACAGCACTTCTTATTCCTATATGAATCGATTCCTATCAACTCTTGTCTAGTTTGGAATCCATAGCTATATCCTGGCTAAGGTGTTTCACCTACTAGAAGGATTTTTAAACAAGCATCTATACGATTCGATCCCTGGCATCTTCTGTCCAGTTTGGATTATACCTTTAGTTATGTCCTGGCAAAGGTGATTAACCTATGAGAAGGATCTAATATATTCTATAAGCACTTCTTATACAAATTGAACCCTAGCATCTTCTGTCCAGAATACAAAGTTATATCCTGGCAAGGGTAAAGGATCTTTATACTAATATATTCTATAAACACTTCTTATTCCTATACGAATCGATTCCTAGCTCTTCTGTCCAGAATATAGAGTTATATCCTGGCAAAGGTGATTCACCTACGAGAAGGATGTTCATACTAATGTTCTCTAACAGCACTTCTTATTTCTATATGAACCGATTCCTATCAACTCTAGTCTAGTTTGGAATCTATAGCTATATCCTGGCAAAGTGTTTCACCTACGAGAAGGATCTTCAAGAAGGATATTCAAATCGAACCCTAGTATCTTCTGTCCAGAATACATAGTTATATCCTGGCAAGGGTAAAGGATCTTCATACTAATATATTCTATAAGCACTTCGTATTCCTATATGAATCGATTCCTAGCGTCTTCTGTCCAGTATATAGAGTTATATCCTGGCAAAGGTGATTCACCTACGGCATGTCAATCACTTTTTGTTCAGTATTATAATCGCTTCATTATAAACTTGCAAGTTTCCTTGGGGAGAAACTTAAGCATAGTTCAAGCTGCTTGACTTTTAGACAATAAGAAAATTTGAAACTGCAAAGTTTTTCCCATTTTCACTATGCCCAATTAGATGTGAGGTAAGTGAGTACAAGAAGTTGCTGGCGCCGCTTTCAGAAGACTTGCACAACTGACAAGACATATATAAAATATATATATTATATATAAAGCAAACATTTTGTATGAAAATTATGCATAGGGTGCATAAAGTTTTTAATAAGACGAGACAATGACAGGACTTGAGAGGGCGTGGCAGCCGCCATTCACTTTTAAGTGTGCATTTCAAGTTAGTCAACTTGTCAGCGATTTGGCCAGAAGCAGCTCAAGGCAGTCTTTATGCTTCTTAACTGAAAACTGATTACTTGTACATTTACCAGAAAGTACAAATAAAATAAGATTTAAGTTTATATGAAGTAGTCCCAAACATATTTCAGATAATTTTTAATATTTTATCTGACTACTTGCAGCCTTTCTAGTCTCTTCTTGATTTCAGAAAATATTTCATTTATTTTATATATTTTTTATTTGAATTTACTTTGTACTTAAAGTCTTCAAGTACTTATTCAATTTATATCTTATCTTTCTGTCTATTGTCGGACTTGTCGCTTGCATTATCTATTGATAGGAGTACCTTAAAATTAGCACCGTCTTCTAGTACAACACTCTTCAGTTCTTAGAAATTTGACTAGTTTTTCCTAGAGAGTTTCACTGGAACCCCGCCCTTGGCAAGCAGAGGCACTCCGTTCACTGTGAAGTCGATCAAACGCTTCTCCTTGCGCGTTTCTATGACAAAGTTGGTTAGGATTTTCACCACGGCAATCTTCACATTCATCTTGCCCATTCTGGCCGCTAAGAGTAATAGATATAGAAGCTATAGATGCCTATCAACCTTAAGTTTCCTTTTCCACTTACCAATACATTGACGTGGTCCCTCCCCGAAGGGCATGTAAGCTGCAGGCGTGTAACTTCTGTGCTCATCGGTGAATCGCTCTGGATAGTATCTGAGTGGCTCCGGGAAGTATTCCTCGTCGCGATGTATGCCCAAGCTTGATATGATAATGGGTGTGCCCTTCCGGATGACAAGTTTGCTATCTGGCACTGGATAGTCCCGGTTGCACACGCGGTTGAGCAGCGGCAGACCAGGATACATGCGTGTTGTTTCTATAAGAGCGTTTAATGAGTCTTTAGGTCCTTTTATTTAGGTATGGAACTCACCCATGACGCATAGCTCAAGGTACTTCATGTCCTGTATGGAATCGTAGCTGAGCTCGCCGTTGTGTTTCTCCAGTGTTTGGTTGATATCCTCCAGCAATTTGGCCAACACATCCTCATTCTGCATCAGCTCGTAGAGTGTGAACGAGGCTGTTGCTGCGGATGTTTCGTAGCCAGCGATAAAGAAGAGGAACAAATTTGCGGCTATGTTATCCTTGGTCAAGGACTTGAAGCTATCTGCTGTCTTCTCAGCCGACCAGACACTGTCATCGGTGTTGACCTTTCCCGCGTTTCGGAGTTGCAACAACAACTGCATCAAGTCCTTGCGTTCCACATTGTGGTTCTCCCTCAAATCAATCGTGCGATATGCCAGATCACGCATACGCTCCAATCCATCGATCTTCGAGCCTAGACGATTAAAGATATTTTCCAGGCTGTACAAGAATAATGACTGTCCTTTCTTGAGATCATTTGCCCACTCACCCAGGATACAAGAATGAAGTTGTGCCGCGCAAAATATTCTTGGCAGTGGGTGCATTAACCTCCTTGCTGATGCGACAGAATTCATTGTCAGGATCCAAGAAGCTGTCGTTGTCCAGGCCGAATATCGTCGAGGCAATTATGTCCACTGCATAGCTAAGATGGAGCATAGTTTAAACAGAACTCGTGCATATTAGAGGTATGTTTCAACTTACGATGCCATCAGCTTCTTCACGTCAATCTCCGCTGTGCCCGACCTGGGTATTAACTCATTCAAGTGGGCCAGCATCTTGTCCCCAACGGCCTCCGCGGTGCCAAACATGCCCTTAAGTTTGCCAGATGTAAACGAGGGCGTCAGCTTGGTGCGCATCGTCTTCCATCTGCTGCCTTCCAAGGAGAACAGATTCGCCGACAAAGGATCATGCTTCTCATTCACATAGACCCCGCGATCATGGAAACTGGCAAAGTCCTTGACCAACAGGTCATGTGCCAACTGCGCATCGCGCACCAGCAGCGCCGGCCTCAGCGTCAAGTAGATGCCCAGCACTCGCTCCGTGCTGGAGTTGTACATGTCATAGATGGCCAGTCCGAAGGATCTCTGGTTCTTGCGCACCGAGTCCAAGGCGCCGAAAGGTATAATATCCCCAGCATATGGGAAACCCTTGCGCTTCCAGAAACTAAAAGCCCACTTCAAATATAGAAACAGAACTGCGACTACCGCGAGAAGTACAAATATCAGACCCATTGCAAGTACCGTGTGAACGTCGAGCGCGACAATCTGAAACTGACTTTATAAATGCCCAGACAGCTACTATTTAATATAGTATTAAAGTCTCGATTATGTGTGTAGTATATAGCCGAAACATCTTATCGCGTTCTGACCAAGTGCTACACACATGCGGTTGACCCTCTTATCAGAGGCCGACTTGGCTGAGGAGGTGCGCAGTTGGTTTGATTGCCGTGGGGGTATACTTATAATGTATATAAATTATATATTGTATAAATAATAACATTAAGGTAGGCAAGATTCACACTGACTAAGCGATTTCAGTATCTGTTCGAGTTCGCGTCGAGTCACGACGAGTGGCAAAAATCTGCTATATAGTAATTAAATGCATGTTTTCTATGAATGAGAGCGACTTATGCAATACCCATGAACTACGTGAAAGCGATTATCTCAAACAAGTTTATATATAGAACTGGACTCGGACCAGGTCAATCCAATTAGCAGCAAAACATGCTGACAAAACCTGATTTAGTGTTTGAATCGAGCAACATTATCATTTTATATCAATTTGTATACTAATTGTTATGACTTTGATTAACAGCCTCATGGCGCTTCCTATCTGACCACTGACTATATAGTTTATAGTATATTATAATACATTGTTTATTCTTATCACTTAAGTTCTTTATTTTCAGCTATTCCTTTATGTGTTTACAACCTTAATCTTCAAAGGGCTCTGTTATCAGCTAGTGATAAGGAATATATATAATCGATATCAGAGAGCTTAGGCGCTTTCAGAGGTATTGATATTTAGCAGTTTGTGCTAAAATTTGTAATTTGTTATCACTTCAAGTGCTTTAGGTATTATCATCTGATAAACCTGAAGTGAGCTGTAGTTCTAATGGAAGTTTAATCTGAACTTGAGATTAAAATTTATTGCCAAAAAGATAATTTGAATGCACAAGGCAACAATTCAGTTCGTTTAGTTGTTTCATTAATAATTTAAGCATTGCATCAGAATTTGCCAAAAGATCTTCAGATCTGATATATATACCCCATATAAACCTTATATATATATATCTGCATATATATTTAAAGAGCTCTCAGCTGAAGGAAAAAACAAACTTTGACAAACAGAAAATTTGACTTTAATTTGGGGTATTAACCTCACAATCTGCTCAGAATAAGTCTTCAGTCTTAGACTTCTATTGAACTCCCTTGATAACATCAGGTATTCAATGGGTATGCTCGACTAGAAGATATGCTTTAACCTCTACCTAAACCTACTATTTTCTCCTATTGATAACAAATAAAATTTGAAGAATATTTCTTTGTAATTTAATCGAAATTGAAATGAAAATGTTGTTTATATTGCTGAGGTCACTTAACTATAATCAGATTAACATTCAGTTAGCTTCTTCTTCTCTATATATATTTAAATATGTATATAAATACAATATATATTATCCGATAAATTGCGGTTTTTTATCAAATATTTCTTGTTTAAAGATGGAGCCGGTAATCAGAATTAAGCGCGGAAATATATTTATTATGCGTGAAAATCATTTTGATTGCAGAAGGCGAATAAAACAATGCGAATACTGTGAATATTCTGTGATGCATTCGAATTGAATTTTAAAATTTAAATTTAAATGCAGAACGTCCCGTTAGCATTTAATATCAATAATGTAATAAATTGCGATTGGACTGACGTCAACCGAGTGGGTGGCAGAGGGAGGGACTGAGGCGGCGATAGAACCAATGTGCCAGTGCCAGATGAAGATGGAGACATAGTCGCTGATATAGGAGTATGAGAATGTGTGTGTGTGTGTGTGGTTGTGTGTGTGGGTGTAACAGGTTCGAATCCCATACATCAAACTGTGTGCTCAGTCATGGAAATGCAAATGCTTTTGCAATACGCTGTCAATATGTGTGTGTGCGGGTGTAGGTGTGTGTGTTTGTGTGTGCTACCCAATAAATCAAAATATGAAACTCTAAAAGCATTTTCAGGTATTAGCCACAAGCTGCGGCAGCTAAACACATTTTGACGCTTTGAAACCTTTTGAAGCCATCTCTTTGAACCGCACCCAGCGACAAATGCGCTTAGTGCTTAGCAGACCAAAAGAAAATGCCGTTGGCAGCCGTTGCCAGAGCTGTTGCCCAAGCTGAAGCTAGAGCCGGAGCTGGAGCCGGAGCTGAAGCTGTAGCTGAAGCTGAACCCGTGGCTCATTATAAATTTGCCAGTTTTGCACGTTTCCGCTGTGCGCGCCAAAAAATGTCACAAAGTTTCAACTGGCTGCACACACACACAGACACATACATATACCTTTCAGCTGCCACACCCCGTTGGTCTTTGTGTTATTCTTGGGGCGCCCCATGTCCCTGTCTCTGTTTCTCCTTGGGCTAAATGTCAGCTTTTGTCTTGGCTCGTACGCCAAAAAGTATGCTGAAACAATGTCAAGCATAATTTGCATACAATTTTTGCCTTGCCCCGCGCACCCCATGACTCGTGCCACATGCCCCATCTACCCGCGCTGCCTGCTTGATGGCTGTTGCCTTTACTGGTGGTCATTATGTTTGTCGGCCGTGTCAGGCACGCACAGACACTCACTCACGCTCGCTCACAATGCTCTTTTGACACTAATTTAATTTACGTCAGTTCATCTCGCTCCCAGAAGCGAGAACCAGTCGCACTCCCGCAACGAGGCCAGAACCAAAACCAGAGCAGCCTCCTCCAAATGCCATCAAATTGCGTTTGGCTGGTGTCATCCTGTAAATCAAAATCATCTTTTTTTTTGAACAAACGAAAATCCATTTCAATTAAAGCTTCCGCTGCACCGAGCAGACTCAATGGATTGGTCGCTAATGGAATTCACTCAAACACAAACAATAAATACTCTTTAGGAAGTCTGTTAGAATCTATTTCCTGGAACTGGAAAACCTTCTGAACTTTCCATAAACTGCCTCAAGTCAAGGGAAGCGCCTGTAGTTTTTGCCAAAAGTTTGAAAAAGAATAAAAAATTGTAATAAATATTTTATGCTTTTCGCATAAATATGAAAAATGTGTATCAAAAGAGTTGTTTAAGAGTAGGCAACAATGAAAGTTACTTTTATTTGTATAAATAATGTACAGTTGAGCAGTTAAGACCACACTGAATCCTATATGTAGTTATTGTCAGGTTAACCACAGCAGATTTAATAGAATGTTTCTTTTATAAGGATTATAGATTATAAAAAAAAACAAGTATATTTTTTAGCTACTCTTTTGGCTGTGTTATAAAGTGATGCTAAGAGGCTTATCGAAGCGCATATATTAATCCGATATATGGAATGTATATATATATAAACTCTTTTATACAGTTCAACATATGTGTCTAAAGCTCATTTATTATTCTAAATCCCTTAAACTCTGAGTGAGAAGTGACCTTCCATTGAGTGTTTTGTGTTGATTGAATGTAAGCATTAGATGGATTGTAATATCTCTAGATCTACCTCTATTCTACCTCTTAAGTAGGCCTAGCTGTAAGGATACTAGTATTCCTGTAAGTCCTTTACCCTAGCTGCTAGCTGTTTCCTTTTATATGAAATTCATTTGCTGCTCGCATAATTTTGTTACTTTGTCAGTTCGTAAAACATATGGAGCTGTCTTGGAAAAGGCTGCTGCTGTTTTAATTGATGTGATATGAAGCTGGAGTATATAGTTTTAATTGCTTTGCATAAAAATCAAAGCTGCATATGCAACTTTGTGGCCATTTGTCACATGGAAGTGCAACACTTAACAGCTGGCCCATAAATTAAACGTTGGCGTTGAGGATTTCAACGCAAATTACAGCTTCACTTTTACAAATTAACACCCCCCCAGGCTTTCCTGGCTAATTGTAATTAATAATGCAGTGCACCCACACACACCCACACACGCACACCTGACAATGCCACACCCATACACTGTAATTAATTAACGTGACATATACAACTTGAAACACATAACCATGAGAGCCACTTCCGCTCATTAAGCAGTTGAAAAATTAACATGCGCTCAGAATTTATGAACGGAGAGTAACCTCTACTACATATAGGCAAAATGCAATCACAAAGGATGTTAACGTTCAACTGTGGCTTACTTGTCAAATCTCTACATGTATGTGTGTGGCCTGATTGATGGCTCAAATCAATTTTGCAACTTCAACTTCAACCTTTGTTTTTTCGGTGGGGAAACTTGAATTGTTTGCCGATCATATTTATTTGCACAACTTTTTGTTTGTCTGTCCAGACAAGTTCCTCTTATAATATATGTCTATATATATATATATATATATAAAAGTATTTCATTTAGTTTTCAAGTTTAAGCCAAACTCAACTCAATTTGAGGAATCTCTGGCCAAATTGCTCAACCAATGGCCGCCAGCAATTCAAAGGAAAATTCCAAGAAAAAACAAAAGCAGAACTATATACTCCCACACACACACACACACATAGGTCGGTGTATGGGGAAAGCAGGAGTTAAAGCACTATAAAACAATACGCAAGTATATTTGACTAGAAGATACCCTGTAGAGAACTCTAAACTAGCTCCTATAGATTCACATGCAAAGTAGCTAAATTTTGCATGGAAAATATCTTTATATCATCTGAAAGGAAACACTTCTGCCTATGGCTTGAAGCAAGTCAAGTGATAGTACAGCATACCCCATTTAGTCTGCTTTTGTGGGTATAGGAAAGAAGAAAACAATACTCAAGTGTGTTTGACTAGAAGATACCCTGTAGAGGACTCCAAACTAGCTCCTATAGATTCACATGCAAAGTAGCTAAATTTTGCCTGGAAAATATCTTTATATCATCCGAAAGGAAACTCTTCTGCCTATGGCTTGTATTTGCAAGTTATGTGATAGTACAGCATACCTCATGTAATCTGTTTTTGTGGGTAAAGGAAAGAAGAAAACAATGCTCAAGTATGTTTGACTAGAAGATACCCTGTAGAGGACTCCAAACTAGCTCCTATAGATTCACATGCAAAGTAGCTAAATTTTGCATGGAAAATATCTTTATATCATCTGAAAGGGAACTCTTCTGCCTATGGCTTGAAGCAAGTCAAGTGATAGTACAGCATACCCCATTTAGTCTGCTTTTGTGGGTATGGGAAAGAAGAAAACTGCAGGCGGCACAAAGCAAACAAGGCAAGAGCTAAAGCTTTGAAGCACCGAGATCTGTTTGCATTATTGATGGCCTGGATTATCTTTGAGCAGCGTTGGTACTACTATTGACGAGACCGTTGACAACTATATCCAGACTCAGTGTCGATGTCTCTGTGTGTAAGTGTGTGTGTGTGTGTGTGTGTGTGTGTGGAAAGTTGGAAAGAAGGAGAAGTGACGTGCGTCGAGTGCAGCTAAAGCTTAACCATAGCTGCAGCTGCTGCTGCTGCTGCTTCAAGAATATTTGCAATTTAATTAATTTAGAAGTGTTTGTTTTATCAAGTGTTGATTGTGTCACTTGTTTGTGGCACTTACGAGCGTGCCATTTGAGAGAGACATTGGTCAGGCAGCAAGACAATGAATCCTCCTACATGCTGCAGCCCAAAATCGATAAGCCGCACGAATGGGCAGGCTGGCAGGCTGCAGCTCCAGCCTCGGCCTCGGCCAGGATGAAACCCAATCAGAATCCCAGGCGATTGACCATCGTCTGGCGGCGCCATGCAATGCTTTTTATCTTAATCTGCTGCAAATGGACATTAAATGCTATTTCTTTAGATTTATTCAAACAACAACAGCAACAGCAACAACAACAATGATGACAATAACAACACGAAGCAACATAGCGACAGATTGGCACGAGCGGGCAGCCAAGTGGCAATTTGTGGCTTTGCACGGCAAACCGACATCATCAGCGTTGGATAGAACAAAAGCCAGACAACTGGATGGCCAGTGAGATGGAAACAGGATGAAGAGAAAGAGCAAGAGCAAGAGCAAGAGAATGAGGATGAGGATTAGAGAGAGAAAGGGAGGGAGTTGTCGGCATTTGTCCCACGGGCATTGCATGTTTGAAGCAAATTTATTAACAAGCAACAGCCCGTAGTCGCAGTTGTCTGGGCCATCAGCACTTGGCTCAGTTCTCCTTTTGGCCTGCTACGTGTCGCTTTGTATTGAGTGCGAATCTCTTTGGGACGAATGGTGGGTGGTGGTGGGTGGGTGCTGGCCTAGCTGACCCTAAGCCAACTATCGACAAGCATCTTGGACTTGCTCTGTTGACTGT
The DNA here is from genome assembly GCA_035045065.1 of Hirtodrosophila trivittata. Classification (NCBI taxonomy): domain Eukaryota; kingdom Metazoa; phylum Arthropoda; class Insecta; order Diptera; family Drosophilidae; genus Hirtodrosophila; species Hirtodrosophila trivittata. The sequence goes on along the minus strand of JAWNNK010000658.1, from coordinate 2,360,146 downwards.
GCTGCTGCTGCTGCTGTCTCTGCTGACTACTTTGCCACTTATAAATTCCAGCAGTACATGGCCCAAACACTTGTTACATCAATTAGACGGCCACAGAGTGTCAAAATCTCCCTCTCTCCCTCTCTCTCTCTCTCTCTCTCTGTCACACATTGTGTGTGTGTGCTCAGAATGGGAAAAGAGATTGTTGGTTTTGCCATCAAGGTGTCCACAGGAGCCAAGCTGCAATGTCAAACGCGCTTAGCTGGGCGTGACAATGGCATGTGGTCTTAATTATTAGCTGGGAGGCCAAGTGGCAAAGGTTACCTAGCTGCTTGTGGAATGTTGCCGGCCATGTTAAATGGCCAAATCTGGATGGGGGTCAAAAAGTTTATGCATAAGCAGTTTGAGTAAGGCCTGAGCACTCTAATTGATTATAAGCTCAATAGAAGGGGCTAAGAAGCATTGCGAAAACTTAATAATAAAATGCAAATGCAAAGGACAAAAAAGTGTCTAGAGGGAGAAACTAAAATCCATATGGAAATCAATTCAAAAAACTTTCTAAAATACTTTTCAGCTTAGCTTAAATATTAGTTAAAGTTCTATGGACTCAACAAATAACTAAAAGAAATATAAATAATGTCTATAATGAAGTTGAATGAGACTTTTCTATATAAGTTATATGTAAGTGAGTTGAAGAGATCAGGTGAGAAATGTTAGTTTAAGTTCTATGGACTAAAGACATCATAAAAAAGAGAAGGAATATAATATACCAATAATGCAGTTGAAGAATATCCTTATATATAAGACTTCTATATAATATATACTAAACTATATACTTCTGTATATAATACTTCTATATAAAAGATTGAAGAGATCAAGTGAGAAATATTAGCTAAAGTTCTATAGACTAAGCAAATAACTTAAAAAAACAACAGGAATATCTATAATGAAGTTGAAGAATACTTTTCTATATAAGACTTATATATACAAGTACTATTATATATACTATACTATATACTTCTGTATATAATACTTCTCTACAAAAGAGCGAAGAGATCTGGTGAGAATTAGAAGTTAAGGTTCTTCTTAAGAACTAAAAATAAATATAAATAACGATGCGAAGACCCATATAAAAGGACTACAGACAATGCAAAACAAGGCCCTAAGAAGATGCAATGAAGCTGACTAGTTTGTTAATAACGAAGTTCTGCATAAGGACCTCAACATCCCTTCCACAGCAGAGCTAATTGGACGACACACCTCTAGATACACGGACAGGCTCAGTGTACACCCAAATCGACTTGCTACAAATTGAATCAAAAACACAAAGAGCCGAAGACTGAAAAGACTGATAGATAGACTAGATACTAGAAAAGACATTAACCTTAAAGAACAAATAAATATATTTAATGAAGTTTAATAACACTTTTCCATGTAAGATATATAGATGACTATTTTTTAGAAAAATTTGTGCTCTTTCCTAGTATTTTTCTTGACTGAGTTTTTCCAGAAAAACTGCGCTTTGCCTTTTTGCATATATTATATGATAATAACTCTCTCTTTATATCCTTCACTTTCATTTATTTACATGTTTCTTAACATAAACAATGTTCTTATTTAATTTGATGATGTCAATCAACAGTAGTTTTACTTCAAACTTAACATTATAATCTGTCTGCTGCAGGACATACGAGGAAATCTAAACAATAGTTCTATAAGATATATGCAAGTGAGTTGAAGGCATCCTCGAAGACAACAGGTGAGCTGCTTATGAGCTACACTCGACATGACAGCAAAATCAAAGCTGTTTAAGTTTGAATAATTTTATATTGAAGCATATAGTAAACACCATAAGCTAAAGCTCTCAATTGCACCAGACTCCAGAATATATATATATGCTGGAAAATATGAAACAAATCGGCTTATAGAAACAAGTCGAGACGCGTCGAGTTCAGGACTTGAATGAGCTTTTGCTGGCATATTCGTACGTCGTTAAGTACAACTGAGCAGAGAGTTTTCTTTTTTTCTATTTTCTGTGTGTACTTAACATAATAATAACAAGTTCTTACACCCACACAAATAATCATCATAACATCAGGTTGAATTGCAGCGCATATGCAAATGCAGACATCAATGCACAGAGAGAGAGAGAGAGAGAGAGAGGGAGCTCGTATGAATCCAATTTGGCAATGGCTTAATTAGATCATACTCGAGTTGAAGCATAAAAGCAAATACCATTGCTGTTTACTCACACACACACACACACACATGGAGAGCAAAAAAATTGCACCTCTGAACCCAAATGAATACACGAATATGCATTTTGGACGCGCTCCATAGAATCTGTGCATAATTTAAATAATTTTCCCAAATTATTTTGTATTTCAATTTGGACGCAGGGCTGTGTGTTCATGTGTGTGTGTGTGTGTTTGGCAGTGCTACATAAATTTGTTGTAATTTGAGTGATTCTGCAGTTGTGGTCACTCGGCGGTCACTTCACTGCATTGTCATAAATAATTCAAATATTTTTCAGGCAATAACTGAACAATGTGCGGACTTTATGTTTTTTGGGGGAGGGAATTTTATTTATTAATGAGCAACAATTATTTGTAGTCTGGCAAATCGCTGAAAATAACTGTAAGCCATACCATAATTGAAATAAAAAAATAGTAATTAAAATCAATTAAAGTTCGAGGCAAATAAATAATGCAACGGACGAAAGTTTAATTTAAAATTGAGTCCAAAAATACGTTGATAATGTGCTTAAATTATGGAATTAGCAAATGTTTTTAATTAATGTCTGTGCCACACACACACACACACACACACGCTGTGCATTACCTTATTTATGCGCACACACACGCGTATTGATTTGTGGCATGCCCCGCAGTGGTCAACAGGCAGCAGCAGCAGCAGTGGCAGCATTTACCAATCAAAATGGCTGCAGATATTCGCTCGTGTATGTAAACACAAATCGGAATTAACTTATTTGCAATTTATATTTACCGGTTCAGTTAAAACCGTTTACGGCAATTACCAAGACCAATTGCCGCATAAAAACACACAAGCCAGCGGCAAACTTGCTTTTAATGTGAATTGTTAACTTATTTATTTTGATGCATGTGTATTCCAAGCAGAAGCGAGCTCTTAAAAAAGTTAAAGTGCTTTGTTTTTCGAGGATGAGTTGCTCAACCTGATTGAAGTTTGCCTCTTGCGGTGCCTTGGTAAACAGTTCTATAAAATCGAATTACTTTAACAGTTTTAAGACCTTTTACATGGCTTCAAGTTTGTTATAGAGTTGCTTTATTGTTGCGTTGGTTCGTACAGGATAGATATGCATATGTGGGGCATGCTCAATATTACGTATACGCAGAGTATTCCTTGTAAGTGCGAGCAAAGGCAGTAATCAGTCAGGGAAACAGGCAACGAATTCAGCTATCCTTATGAGCATTATATATAAATCTATAGAATTCATAAGGTTTGGGTATAAATATCTATGATATATCTGAGATTTAGATCAATTATTGTAATAAACATGAGATCTGAGAAAATGTTTTCGAACCTCCTAAGGGACAGCTGCTCTTTAAGATTTACTTACTATAGACTATTGTTGCAATCCTCCAGCTCAGTTTTTGTTTATAAATTCTAAAGAAGTTTAATTTGTGCTCACTTTATATTATCCTTCAATCAATTGTGCACAGAATTAAATCAATAGTTTTCAATTTGAAATCCTTTTAAGCGATTACTTGGATGCAAAGTGAAAGGAATTTATTTAAGCAGCGAAGTCGCATTGTGTTTAATGCTCTGGTTTAATTAAATTTGCATTAGGTTAATTTGTTAGTGCCATTTGCAGCTCCTTGGGCTGCATCTCAGCTCAGTTCTATGTGCTATGTGCATCCGTCGCTAATCCTTTCAATTAGCGCGCCAAAGTCCTGCGGATCAATTTGCCATGCCACAAATTCAATTTTGCTGCCATTGCGTCTCGTTTGAAGTTAAACCAAACTGAAAATTGAGTACTCTGACCCACAATGAATTGGCGGTCCTGCTCGACGATGCTATTACCCCAACCGATTGTCCTGCCTGAGCTCCAGCTCCACATCGGTTGCTCCTGCTGCTGATTGTGTGTGATGCGACAGCTTGCTGCAAATGAATATTTAAATCCAATGTATGCAAATGCGTTGCACGCTTCGCTTTAAACAAAAGCAAATATTAACACGGCTGCCGCGTTGACATTTCTGCAAGTGAAAAGGAACCAAAGCCAAGGGACGACCAATTATATAATAAAATATAACTTGATTACGAGAAATGATTCAATGAAAGCTTTCTGTAAACAAATGAAGTCCTACATCGATTGGATTTTCATCTAGAACCTATTTACTTAATAGACTTGTCTGCTTGTTATGACTTCCCTGGGAAAATATTATATATAATGGGAAGAGTAATCTCACTTAAGGCCGCAAATACACAAATTTCGCTGGAGAAGGAAGCGTAATAAATAAACGCAACTGCCAAAAACTGCACAAATAGCTGTCATTAGGCAGAGGAAAAGGCGGAGTTGGGCCTCGACATAAGCAGCAGGTGTGGCATAATTGCCAAGCATTTTGCCCGTTAACGTAAGAAAATTGCTGGCAGAAAAACCAGGCGCACACACACATGAGGAGTCACAAGCGAAGAGGTGCCACAAGGACTCAACTAGGAGCGACTAGGAGCCAACGGGTAGCAATAAGAACAACAAGCTTAGGAGCTTAAAATAATTTATTATGCTTAAAGTAAGTAAATGGCTAAATGCCGGCATATGGCAGGTCAGCAATCGAGCAGAACGCTTACTGCACCGCACGTCCCTCTTTGAGTCCCCTTCCCATCAAGGATCCAGTTGCTCGCTCATATGTGCGGCGCCTGGCACGCACGGAAGTCAAGTAATGTTAATGTCTGGTCAACTGGAAAAACAAAGTAAATTAATTGTAGGTTCAAAGAACGCAAGCAGCCAAGAACAGGCCATGTGGCATGCCCCCCGCTGCCAGGTCGCAGCACCAGAGACCAAGGAGCAGGAGCAGGAGAGCGCTAAGCCTGCCGGCTGGCCGCCATTGCTGATTATCGAGTGCGACGCGGTCACTGAAGACTTCCTGCTTGACTTGAATGCCTGCTGGACTGTCGACCGGCTGACTGCCTCCCTTCACATGTGTGTGTGTGCGGTTGTGTGTGTGTGTGGGTATTGGGTTTTTCAGCAAAGTGCAGCCAAGCGAAACCAATTTCCTATACATTGTAACCAGGCCAGGCAAGGACATCGCTTGTGTTAGTGACTTTCTCTCCCTCACACCCTCTCTCTCTCTCTATGTATGTGTGTGTGTGTGTGTGTGTGTGGGCTTCCTGTTGCAGCTGCCTGCCTTGGGTTGACAAAGCGCGTGTTGATGCGCGTGTCAAACTTGCACTGCCCGCCGGATGTGCTACCAACAATGTCCTGCGCTCGTCCTGGCGACTGGCCACTGTGGACCACGGAGCACAGAGCACGGAGGACGCATAACAAACGCGCGGTTTACTGACACGTAATATATCAATGCGCTTCGCTGGATCAATTCACTGGCTAAAATATGAGCTGCTCTCCAGCCTGACTCCTTTGGAGTTGCCTATGCAAATAGTATGGGAAGCAGCAAGGATGGGCGCAAACTTTGTGTGTTGCTTGTGAAGCATTTAGCTATAATACTTATTTATTTAGGGCATATGTCGCTCACAGGCACACACACACACACATACATGTTCACATATGTTTTTGTGTTTATGTCAATAGACCTGAAACCTGACAGCGTTTTACAGGGTCTTCAGGACACTCCAACCAAGTTGGTAACAAAGAAAAGAGAATTTCTTTAGGATTCCCTGGCATATCTTCTATTATATTGAGATTCTTCGATTCTATATATATATATATATATATATAAATAGGACTTCTTAATAGAATTTTGATCGCTTTAAGTTTTGAAAGTTCGACTCTGCGTGGACAGTTTCTCATTTCCGGTTGGACTTGAACTGCGATTCAATTTTCAACTGTTTGTCAACGCCCCTGGGGCTGGGTAGCAGCTCGTGACATGTGTCCATGTGTGTGCGTGCGTGTGTGTGTGTGTGTGTACAAAACCCCCGCAAGATCCAAAAAATAAAATCATTTGTTGACAATTTGTTTAGCTGCTGTTGCCACTACAATATTTTTTCTCTGTCGTCGCCCTCTCCCTCTCTCTCTCTCTCTCTCTCTATCGTTTTTCCTATGGTCGAAAGGCAACCATTGCTGCCTGTTCTCCAAGTTGTTTTCGCAAATTATTTGGTATGCAAAACACTTTCGGCAAATATTGATTTTGGAAATTTGTAGAAGAAAAAAAGAAGAAGACGAGAAGTACAACAAAGCGGCAACGTCTACGCGACATTGTAGCGGCATTAGGCGAGGCCAAAAGGCGGCAGCAAAAATTCGTAGCATACATTTTGGGGGGCACGCTGCCGCAGCGCAGCGCAGCACAGCATCAAGAGTCGCACACTGACGTCATAAAGGCTGCCTTGCAACATGCATTGGTATGCACGGACCTCCATTGCAATGTCTTTGCCGTCGTGGCGTGGCACGCCGCGCCGCACCCGGCACGTGATGTATGCCACATGCCGACGTGGAGGCTGCCGCTGCTGTTGCTAGTGCTTCGGCTTTAAATTAGCTTTAAGAATGCGGGAGCAAGCGGTAGTATCATATTTTGTACGGTCTCCAGTAGAGCTTCTCTATAAAAGCGCAGTGTCATTTGGTTTCGCATTTAATTAGCACTCTGCGAAGTGCCGCAAGTGCAACAACCCAAAAATTTGCATACATAAACGCAGCAGGCAGCGACTGAATGAATGCCATGAATGCGAGGAACGTCTGTTTGAATGGGTTCCCATTCGCACTCGCACTCGCACTCGTTGTATGCTTGTGCATGGGCTCTGGCTACGGACGTTTAACATAGCCAAAGCCGTACAGCCATATAGCTGCATGGCCGTATAGCCAGAGCCTTGCTGTAAATGCAAAGTTTTTCGATTTAAGTTCATAATTAAAGTGCAAGCACACAAGCAGCGCAAGAGCAAAGTTAAATTGAGTTCAAATTTTGCATGGTCTGGCATTAATTTGCTTAGCCAGGCGATGTCGAAGGTCGTCCTGCCTCTAACATATACAAACATAATCGTGTGAAGGCCAGATACCCACGCGTCATCCATCTCCATTTGCAGGCTCCATCTTCAGGTTTCGGCTGAGGCAGCCAGTGCGTGTTAAAGACAATAATTTGGGCAATTTCCGACAGACTAACGAATCCACAGAGCCCGCAACTAACCTGGCAGGACGCAGGAGCCAGTAGCAATCCTGCCTGGCATCCTGGCATCCTGGCTGACATTTATTGAGTTACTTGGCGGGCATTTTCAATATTTAAGTTAAGCGCTAATGCGCCTAAAGTTTGGGGCCCGAAACTGTCAACAAATTTTTGAAGCACATTTCAGAAATATTGTTGGAGGAAACTTTTGTACGGAGCTCTCAGTTCCCAGTTCTCAGTTCTCGTGAGTTGTTGGATTGTTCGGGACTGCGACTTAAATTGTAGCCGATGACGATAAACCAGTCGACAGAGTTGCCGCTGACATTGTGCAGAAGTTAAACATTTTCGCGGCTGCTTCAACTCGTGCGATTTGCATTACTTTTCTGACGCGTTTTTCTTTTTGCCAATTAGGCAACTTTTTCGAGACGAGCGACTCAAATTTGCATTAGTTTTTGTTATAAACTTTGCATTCAAGTAATTATGTAGCAGTAATTATGTTTGTCAAGGTGCCAGCCGAAGGTTTCTGCTAGCCAGATTAAAGTATAGAAAATCAGTTGAAGTTTGGCTAAAGTGTATGAAATTTATGCCGTATTTTAGTTACAAAGCAACCGCATTGGTGCGGCTTTTAAATTAAATTGAAAAGACCACAAACCGTTTGCATTTTAGTACTAATTGGCTTATCAATGTGTCTGCTTGAGCTGAGATTTTCACAATGATTAATAGCAGCAACAATACACAGAGAGAGAGAGAGAGAGATTCTTGAGGTTTTTAATGTGGCATTTGCCGAGTGCATTCCGGCATCAATTTGCATAGCTTTGAGCTGACAAAGGCCAAAGCTGCATAAAATGCTATTGTGCATTAAAGTCAAATCAAAGTGTCTCGCAGCGAGCAAACAGCTTCAACATTGTTCGACTGATGTTTGCTTTGAGGCAACATCAGAAGCTGCAACAAGCAGTAGCAGAGGCAGCAGCATTAGAGACAGACAAAACAAAGTGAAATGTTTTATTTATGGGCGTTGCATGGGCGTGGCGCCGAGTGTCATATGCGTTGTAGCAACAAGACAAACAATGAGGCACTCTTCATGGCTCGCCTCCATCGTCGTCGTCGTCGTCGTCGTCTGCTGTCAGTCAGCTGCCAGGCAAATGAACAACTTTAACAATCCGTTGCAAGAGGCGCTTGCCTCTACCGTAGCCTGTCATGACTTGAAAGATTTGCGCACAAGTCAAACACAATGACAAAGTCGACAATGACAATGGGCAAAAAGGATATACTTCATGTGATAAGCAGCAAGGACTATGAGGGGGCTGGAGGGGGGAGGCGACCTATCGCACACAAAGCTAAACTTTCTAATGTTATTTAAAGCACTTTAAGTGCCATATTTCCTGCTGCTGCTGCTGCTGTTGCGGCATTGCCTGCTTTATTTATTATGTGGCGCTGCTGTGCTTACTTTTGGCACTCCTGCAGGAAGAATCAAGTAGTTTTTTATGTTTTCCGGCTGAACTGCAATGCCAACAGCCAGCGGCAACTCATTGCTGCAGCGTAGCGTCTGTCTATTCTACTCTCCTCGGTCCGTTGCCAGCCTGTTAGACTGTGGGACTGCGGGACTGTTATCCTGCCAGCCTGCCTGCCTTTGCTCCTGTCCTGTTTTTATTCAAAAGTTTAGTGAGCCATTGAGCGCGTCGACGTCGACGTCGTCAGTCAAGATGTGCTGCACAGAGCTGCCACTGCCACTGCTACTGCTACTGTACGGATATCTCGCCAATGTTTGTTTTATGTTGCAAACTTTGCCAGCGACCAGAAGCCGCCGCAACGGCAACAAGAGCCACACCAAGATACTTACGTGCAACGTACGTACAGTGAGCACTGGCGACAACACCAAAAGCAACACCGAAAGCAATGGCAACGGCAACGGCAACTTGAACTCTGTGGCTGCTACCGCAATTTAATAGATTTTCTATGTAAGCCTCTCAAGGCTCTACTTCTCAGATTTGACACCGGCGACCACACACAGACACACCCACAGACGATTTACTGCAGTTGTGAGTATGCTTGAGTGTTTCACTCTCTCCATGTATGTGTGTGTGTGTGTGTGTGTGTACATGCCTACAGTTATTTTGCACATCACAAGGACACAAAACAACTCGACGTTGTGTGAACACCTCAACAACTTAAAATGTAAATAACTTTTCAAGTGGTTTCGTAAAGTTTTTGGCCCAAAGTTTCCCCAATGCTCAACCCCAGTGGCTGCTTCAGTGTCAGTGTCTCACTCCCCCACTCCCTCACTCCTCTCTCTCTCTCTCTTTCTGTCTATCCCAGTATCTGTCTCTGTCTCGGTGTGAAGAGCCCTGGTACTCAAGTGTTTCGTTTCAATTTTCGCACGAGCTTTCTGGCCACCTCAATACAAATACAAGCCAATGGCTGCAAATTAATTTTGTTTTGATGGACTTTCAAGCGTTGCTCAGCTGCCCCCAAAAAACTACAATCAAAATGTGTGAAATAAAACAAAAAATTTATAAATTCAACACAGAAACTATTTGAACACTTCCAATGGAACCTTCAACTCGTTCAGTATCAATTAAAATACACGCGGCGCTTAGCTGAAAAACTGCCAAAAAAAATTGGGAAAAAAAGAAAATTGAACACTGCACAACAATACGCAAAATGTTTGTGCAAAAATTCAATTTATATGCAACGCTGTAACCCAACAAAAAAGAACAAGAGGGAGTTACTAATAGTAGCCACGAATAGCCCTACAACATATGCAAATAAACACATAAGTTCAATGGAGCTGGGTTTCCCCTCAAAGAAAAACAACAAAAACAATTCATGAAGCATTTTCACGCACTGCTTGATGGCAATCAACGCTTCGTTTTAACTAAATGGTACACTCTCTCTCCCAGGGCAGTGAAATATCATATCATATGAACTACTATACTGTTGTCCCAGCATTTCTATAGTGACCTCTGACCTGTGGTCATCATCAACTTGCAATTGTCCCAATTATCATTTGCTGCAACTGACAGACGAATGACGTTTGAAATTGATATATTAACAAAATTGTGAAATAAATTCAGAGTGAGCATTCAAATGTTTCTAAAATCTATTCAGTTTATTTTCAGCTTTAAATGTGATAAAAGTAAATTAAATAAATGAATGAAATCAAGTTTAAACAAGTTATCCAAGCAGAAGTATTTCCCTCTGATGGAATGCCAAATCCAACAGATGTGCTTTGGGTTCATTCGGCAACCTTCTGCTTACCCTCTACAGTATATTCTATGATGAAGTATCCTAAGGTATAGCTAAGGACTAAGGACTCATTACGACATAGTTGTTTCCCAGCTTCAATCCTTTGGAGTATATACCTAGCCGGGTGGGAATTGCTCAGTACGAAACTGCGTAGGAAACACTCTAAACAGTGGACTCCTTCTGCAACCTTCTCCTTACTCCCTACTACCTGTCTTTACTGCGATGACAAGTCTTAAGGACTCGGCCTAAACTAGTTGTTCCTTTAGAAGTATATTCCTAGCCTATTAAAGTATATTCCTAGCAGGGTGTAAATTACTGAGTGGAAAGCTGGAAGCCTTCTCCTTACCTTCTACTGTCCATTCTTCGATCACAAATCTTTAGGTATAGCAAATCCTAAGGACTCGTTACGACATAGTTGTTCCTCAGCTGCAACCCCTTGGAGTATATTCCTACACTGAGTAGAAAGCTGCTTGATGCATAGTTTTTAATATGAAACAGTCCAAAGCTCTCCTGCAGCAACCTTACTGAAATGGAGCACTGGTTACTTTGGTCTTTGGCTAATACAAAACAAGATCTGAGCAGGATTCCAAGTCGTGCAATCATTTTTCACTATATTTAGAACTTATCTATGTAATTTTGTTAATAATAGCATAAAAATTGTATTTAAGGGGAGTCTCTTGAGCTTATTTGGTTGGTGCCATGATTTTCAATATGAATTGGAAGAGTGCTTGGGAAATTTGCTAAGCGAAAGTAAGCGGCGCTTAAATCCACTTAAATAAATTGATGCTATACTACTTGTAAAGTTTTTCCCTACCCCAACGCTCCATTCATTACACTTACGAGTAGAATGCCGCCGCGGCAGGAAAGCGAAACCAAACCAAACCAAACCCTGGCAAACTGTAGGAAAAGCTGCAAAGCCGTCGCCTCTAGGCAAGACGTCGCTGTTGGCGTCGACTGCGACTGCGACGTTGTCGTCGCCGTTGTTAGCAACGAAGCAAACGCGCCACTTGCGTAAATTGGCAGCATTGTAGTTGAGGGATTAGTGCGGCATTAAACGCAGTTTTTGCACATTACACGCGTGTAAAGCGCAAATCCGTAGTCCGCCAAAGGCGAAGTGTTTCATACGAGTGTGCGTGTGTGTGTGTGTGTTTCCTTTTAAGTAATGCCAGACAGCCCACGATACGTATACGTAATGTTGAGCGAGAAAGCGCGTGCTGCTGCTCTTGGCTTGATATGTTGCCCCGAAGCGAATGTTGTCTTCCCAGTCAGTTTTCTAGTTGCCACTTGGCCCTGCCGCGCTTTAACACTAAAAGGATTAAGAGACTTAAGCATCATGTGAAAATTTGTTGCCAGCCTTTTGTCTGCGGCTGCACTTGATGATGAGAACAAAAAAAACATACATATGGATATATATATACAACACGTTGTCTTTTCGGGCTGCTTCGGCTCGTAAATTGGCCAATCTTCAAATTATATCACAATGTGTGTGCTGTGTGTGTGTTGTGCGTGTGTGTGTGAGCTAGCACGTAAAGCAAATTTATCGCAAACACGAATAAATGACTTTTGCGCCTAAAAGTATGCTTTAAAAATGCGTTTGAACCCTTTTTTAATGGACACCCATCAGCAGGCAACAAAACGTGCTGTCCTTGCATAACACCCAAACATCCTGGCCGAAATCCCTTGACACTTACAAAAAATGGCGACAACAAGCAGAAATATCAAATTTCTCAAGATTAAGAGCTCATTTACAATACAAATATATATGGAAAAAATGGGGGAAAAACCTAATTGAAAAGCGAATATATATTTATGTTTCCTTTTATTATTTTTCTATACGTTAAATCAATTTGCAGCCTGTTTAAGATTAACTAAAGATCAAAGTTGATCGAAATGTGTAGTCAAATGTCTGAATTTCCTACAAACTTCCTATTCACTCTTTCTCTGACCGAATTTGACTTTGAATCCTGCGTTGTGTGAGGGGAAGTGCCATCAGCTAATGCTGATTGAGTCTGACTATGGCCAAGGCATTGCCTAGACTTTTTCACAAGTAAATGTTTAAGGAATTCGTCAGCTGCATCGCCACATTCATCCTGTGAAAGATTGAATCTAAGAGTAGACCAACTGCAGCGAGAAGAGACACAGCTGAAAAAGATGTTCTATTTGCTTTGGGCCAACAGCAGCTGACAACAACCTGTGGGTTAATTGGAGCAAAAGAGGGCTACAGTTCAGCATAATTACCGAGTTTACGAGTGCGTTTTAAAGGATGATGACAAGAGCGTTTAGCGGCTTAGCTGGCAGAAACAGCAAACACTCGCGTTGTTGCAAAGTCAAATAATATTTTAACAAAATTACACGGATTTCGAGGTACACGAGCTGTCGACGAACGTAATGCGGCCAAAAGATTTGTTATGCCTCGTCATCATAAACAACAGCAGCCAAAGCGTTGGCCAAAAATGTTACCTAACTTTTATGCGAGTACGTTTAAAGATGGGGGAACAGCAGCAAAAGCGCTGTGCAGGCAGATCGAGCATGTAAACATGTGTAAATTCATGAAATGAACAATCATATGCCACAGCGTAATACATCACGCAACGCGCCTCGTTTTGGCCATCTGTATTCAGGTAGAACACAGGTAAGCGACTGACTGACTGGGTGAGAGAATGAATGACTGAATGAACGAATGACTGAATGCGTGGCATCTGGCTGTGTGGCAACGTGCCTCATGTTGTTTGCTTGCCACAACGGTGCACAACAACCTGACAGACAGACACACACACACGTGAGCGGCGCACAACATTTTTAAGCAGGCTATTAATATGAAATATATCAGAGAGCCCCACAAATTTTCTGGGCGGGGCGCAACGAGCGGGGCTTCCCTGTGGCATAGCGCAATTTCGGTGGGCGTTCACAGAGTCATAAATAATGCAAAGTGACTTTGGTGAAAATGAAGCTCATGATTGCAACTGTGGTTACAACTTGAATGCCAGCATAACCGGGCACATTTTCCATTTTCCATTTTAAATTAAAAAAAGCGCCACAATTTTCCCATTGAACTGACACGCAATGGCATTTCCTTAAACAAACATTAAGTCTAAAATAAGTTCGACTATTTTAATGGAATTATGTGTCCAACAGCTTCTAAATTGGCAAATGTTTTCCGACTGTGCAACACGTTTTAATTTATACTGTAAATGTTTATGTTTAGACAACATTGAACTGGATCTAAGGGAAGGATATATGAAATAAATCGACTAAAAGATGAAAGAGCGAGGGAATATCTGCATTAAATCTGAAGTAAATATAAATAAATATAAAAACTGCACAAAGAATTAAAACGAAAGATGAAAACTCTGGGGAAATATAAGCAATTTATTTAAAATTAAATTGAGCCAACATTTATTGCAAGTATTGGGAAAACACAGAAAAACCCGAATCAAATCAAGAAGCTGATAGGAAAGTGAAAGTTTAATTAAACGAAGTGTTCAGAATAAACATGGAAAGGGAATTAAAAATAATATAAGAAATAAATAAAGTTAAATTGTGCATAAGAAACGAAAGGATAACCAGAAGTTTATATATGAAGATATAGAATATGATACAAGGTTCTATAAGGAAAATATAAATAAACATTACTTAAAAGAGAAGGAAAATCTATGGAGCCATTCATTAAATTTTGTATAAACATAACACCTAAAACTATTGTACGATTAGCTAAAGTTGGAAGATTTAATAGTGAAGTAAGGTGGCAATAGAAGATTGAGCTGATTTAAGCTAGAATAAAGAAAAGATTGATTCTGAATAGAGGAACCAGTATTAAAGAATAGGACGATGCGATCTAAAGTCCTCAATAATATACTCGACTGTAGCTGAAATATTATAATTCAAGATATAATAATAAAGAACATATGGATAGTTAAAAACGAGACAGAGATCTAATAGTTAAAGTCTACCTGAGGAAGTGCCAATAGAAGATGGATTTCAATCAGTTTAAACTACGTAGAGAAAAGAGCAGAATTAACTTCTAAAGTGAAGGGAAACAGAAGGGAATAAACTCTAATGATATGCAAGAGAAACGATGCATCTAGAGTCATCATATTATTCTCAACTCCAACTGAAATATTCGAATCAATATTTGATATTCAGTGGAGAGTTAAAGTCTACCTGATTAAAATGCAGTATTAATAAGTAATAGGATATGGAAAAGAAACATCTATAGTCATCATATTATACTCGACTCTAATTGAAATATTCTAATCAAAAATGGAATAATAAATAACATAAAGAAAGTTATAAACGAAATAGAGACCTCATAGTTAAAGTCTACCTGAGGAAGGTGCCAATAGAAGATTGAAATCCCAAACTAAACTATGAAGATCAAAGAGCTGAATGAGCTTTAAAATTGAGGGAACAAGGCAAAGGAATAGTATCTATGGATATTCAAGAGAAACGGTAGACTTATAGTCATTATATTAAACATGACACTAATCAAATCAAAAATGGAATAATATATAATATATAGATAGTTAAAAACGAGACAGAGATCTAATAGTTTTAATCTACCTGAGGAAGTGTCAATAGAAGATGGATTTCAATCAGCTTAAACTACATAGAGAAAAGAGCAGAATTAGCTTCCAAATTGAAGGGGAAATATAAGGGAATAGTATCTAAGGATATACAAGAGAAACGATACGTCTATAGTTATCATATTATACGCGACGCTAATTGAAATATTTGAATCAAAAAAGGAATAATTTATAATGAATATCTGATATTCAGTGGAGAGTTAGAAGGGAGACAGCGCTTGAATTTGTAACATATACCAGAGTCGTTAATAGAATCGCTTTAGTTTAAATCAAAATTGTATAACAATAAAAAAGAGAAAGATATTCATGTTGCTTACTGACAAGTTGACAGTATGAATTTAATTGAAATAGTTACCGAAAAATGCGTTATATTAATTTTAATTAAAGCATTATAATCAATATAATGCGGTTAGGTTAACATTAACATTATTTATTCATCCAACCCAAATGCAGGCAGCATGCAGGCGAATATATTGTAGAATAAACAGGACTTATCATTGTTTGTACATCATTTGAATCGACAAATTTTATTTTGTACATAAGCCAATTGGACACAAACAACAACAACAACAACAGAAAACACACACACACACACACACACAAAAAGGAAAACTGTTTCGCAAATGCAGCCAAACCGCACTCACTCAGAGATGCATGCATAAATAATTCATAACGTTTTTATTTGCATACAAAATGAGTTGAAAATAAAAACTAGAATAAAAAAAACAGGTATATTTGGTCTAGAGGAGGTAAGAAACGCCAAACAAAATGGATGCACTCTCTGCGCTTTTTGTAGCATACTTTTTTGGGCTTGCCGGGGATTGCAGGTGTATCCTCAGCCAACCTCTCTCTGGGCAGCCACACATTCGGTTTTATTGTTAGTGCTACCCATGGTCAGGGTGTTAGAGCTGATGCTCTGATGATGGTACCGAACTACCGAAGCTGGTCCTGCTGCTAGTGATGCGGTTGCGCGGACACAACCAGAACCGGAGCCGCACCTTGGCCGCAGCGACTGCATAGCCGCAGACAAACGCGTAGGTGTGGCTATTGCCCTCCGCCCGCCGCCGCCCGCTGCTGATGCTAATGATGAGGCAATGCCGTTACGGACACAACACCCTTGGGTCGAGGCTGTGGACAAGCAGTCGGCGACGACAAGCGCTACACCAACAGCTCCTAGCTCCTGTTGACTCAGCACATTCATTTTTTTTTCGCTCTCTTTTTGTTATTTTGGTTTGTTTTTGTGTTCACTGTTCACAGGCTTAGTTAGCTTCCTTGCCCGTGTGTCTTTATTATGGAGCCACTGACAGTGGCAGAGGCAGAGGCAGTGGCAGTGGCAGTGGCAGACAGTAGCGTGCGGCTTGTCCGTATCCGTATTCGTGTTCGTGTCCTGTGGCCATTTGCGGCTCATAAGGCATAAACTTTCAAGTGGCCAACAGCGTTCTGGGTACCCCCCCCCTCCCTTCCCTCATCACCCAGCATGCTGACATGCTGAAGGACAACTTTTAATTGAGATAAAATGGAAGCCCCACCACTACTTGTACAACGAGTAGCCAGCTCACCGGCTAAAAAATCAGCATCCGAGTAACTTCTAATTTAGTGGCCGTGAGAGTCCAGTTCGGCCAACATGTAAATCAGCGCACTTTTCTGGCACCTTCTGCATCGTTCCGGCTTCAGCTCCAGCTTCAGCTCCAGCTCTTCGTCCTTTTTGGCTTGTTTGCAGGGTAAACTTTGTTGTTGCTGTTGTTGTTGCTGATGTTGTCATTGCTACGTGTTGTTGGTATTTTAGTTGTAATTTGTGTTTGTGGCCATAAAGTTTGCCCTACGCCGCCGCCTGCTCGCACAACAACAACAACAACAACAGCAGCAGAAAAATATTCAATTTTGATTTTGTTAAAAAAAATATTTACAGTTTTTGTGTGTTTGTCACGCTTTTGTTGTCACATTAGCAAAGTTCTGGTGAGAGCTGCGCACGTTTAATGATTTTGACATGGCATACCCCAAAGGCACACACACTAATACACCTGCAGGCATATATGTACATAAGCTATAAGCTGTGTGTCTGTGTGTATGCGACTCAACCATAATCGTAGTGGAAGCCACAGATATATGCCAAGCTGCTCATGCGACTCGTGGCCAAGTGCTTCTAAGTCTGTCACCACACACACAGACAGCACACACAGAGCCAAAGGCTGGCACATTGTAATCCGACTCTAATTAACCAAATGAATTCACACTTATGCTAAACAGTGTAGCTCTTCAAACTCTGCCAATTATGCAGCGTCTCAGTTGCACTTGATGTTGCCTCAAGGGCTTCGGCTTTAAGGCGAAGAACTAAGAAACTGCGTTTACTCAAGCAAATCGTATCGAGCTTTATTTAACACAAATCAAACATAATATGCGAACAATTCTTCTGACTTTTTCAATACTTTCTTCACAATTTCTAGAGAGCAGCTACTCAAATATTCAGCCCTCGGCTGGAATTTAATTTCGTTGGAAAACTTTTCGTTGCCTACTTGCCTAAAGGTCATCTTGTTGGCTCCCGAAAGCAAAAAGTTGCTGCGGAAAATTTATTGCAAAAATAAAGGGCCCATGCAGCGCAGTGCAGTGCAGTGGAGCAGTGAAGCAGTGTGGCAGCGGGGCAGCGGGGCAGCTACCACTCATTTATTATCGTATCAAAATTCTTAGAGGCCTCCCTTCCGACCCGCCTTGAGAGTGCCTCGTATTGGGGCAGGCGTAGCGGAAATAACAAATTTCTTGCTCGGAAATTAATAATTTCATTTAATAGAAAAACTTTTCACTTAATGCTGCAACATAATATATATACGAAAGTCATTCCCTTGGCTTGTTCTCAACACATTTTCTCTACAATTTTCTTACTCCAGCTTCCTCTCTCTCAAGTCATACACAGAGCATATTATAATACAAGTGCAATCTGATTTATATATAGAGATATTATACAAGTTTATTCAAAGCTAACGACGTATGTTGCATGTGTAAAGGGAAAAGTGATTAAAGGCTTTTCATTTCCATGGCTGCAGGTTATCGCAACGCTTGAGCTCAAAATACCAAAAGAGGTACAGTATTATCCGGCACAACAACCACTGGCATCAGATTCCGGCGATATACCATATATACGAGTAGTTGTAGTGCTATAGAAGAGCTCACTCTGAATTGCTGGAGAAAATGGGGCTGGCAACCGATTCGAACAGTGGAAAAAGCGCAGCCAAAGCCGGAAACAGCCGCGCCAAATGAAAGTGTGGATACGCCACACACACACCACACACCACACACGAACACACCAACACACCAACACACACACACATGTGTAAAAGTGACCAGGCAGGATTTGGGCAGAGTGGCCGCTGGCAGAGTTTGGAGCCCGATAGATTGGACAGAAATTGCTTCCTTGGCACGTGTTTCATTTAAAAGCAAAAATCGAGAAGCTGCCTCTGACGCATTGTGTGGCCATTTGATATACAAAAAGGACAGCACAAACAGTGCCACAGAAGGGTGAAGGGGCTGCGACGATTAAGTATACGCATTAAATGGGCTCTGAGTAAATAAAAACTCCAAAAAGGGAAATTCTGCTGACGCCTCTGACAAACATTAGCTAGTTTCTGGGGACATGCGTGAGTTTTAAGCCGCTTGCTCATAATGTAGTAGCTTTTATGACACACTCGCACACACACACACACACGCACAGCCGAAAATGACAACGAAGTGAAGCAGAAGGCAATTATTTTTATTTACTGCCCAGACGCGCACTATGGCGCCAGTATTATTATTGTTGTTGTCGCCGCCGCCAAACGACGCCGCCACATAAGCCGCATCCATTGTCAGTTGCTACGCCTTCTTCCAGCCACGCCTACACGCCTACACACCACCAACCATGCCCTGGTACTAACCATAGCGATTGTCGATTCCGTTGCCGGTGCTCCACGCATAAGCAAATTACAGTCGAGAGTTAATTTTTCACTTGCTTAACGAGCGGAAGTTACCATTTTGCACTGATTTGAAAATATGTCGCTGTTTGTGGCATTGGCGTCGCCTCTGGCACACCCACCCCACCAGCCCCCACCCCCTCACACACTCATTCGTTAATACGCGCATTCATATGTCTATTTGTGTGTGTGTGTGTGAGCCCTACTTTAACTCTGATTGTTTGTCTGTGGCAAATGAATGAATTGCTCCTCGCAATTCTATGGCAAATATGCCAATTTTGGCTCCCTCGGCTCACGCTCTATAAAAATCTCAGCCCCATTCATTGACATGTGCCGTCTATTGTGAGTAGGTCCTGCCAAGTGTTTAAGGGGGTGTGTGTGGGTGTGTGAGTGTGGCGTGTTCACTGTTCTGCGATATGCTCATCAAAATAATCAACCAAAGTTGGCATTTTTTTTAACAACAATTCGCCTCCACACAATTTATGTGCCTATAAAAACAAAGTGTCGCAGCCAAAAACATGTACGAGTTTCGTATTCAAAATATATACATATATATATATAAATATATCTGTATATTCTATGGAAATGGCAAATATACACTTTTAAGAGATTTTTGCTACAATTATTGTCGCGTGCAGTAGACCCGAAAGCAATTCCCGGCCCGAATCGAAATCTGTATTGCCCATAATCCTGCCTGATTCGTGGCCATAAACAATTCTCAGTCCACAAAAACTGCTTTTTTAACCACTCTGGTGTCACTTTCATCTAAAAGGATTACGCTTTCCACACATAAAGCAGCTTACAAGCATCTCAACTATCGGCAAAGATCTGTCGATAGTTTCCCAACAGAAGCTGCTGTCAAGTGATTCGAGATCTCAGATTATCTAATGTGGAAGATTCAAGGATCTGTCGATAGTTTCCCAACAGAAGCTGCTCTCAACTCATCCTAGGTCTCAGATTATCTCAAGTGAATCTGTCCAGCAGAAGCTGAACCTATCCCAGACTGCAGTTTATCTCAAGTGAAAAAAATCAAGGATCTGTCGATGGTTTCCCAACAGAAGCTGCCTTCAACTGATCCTAGATCTCAGATCAACTCAAGTGGAGCCACAGCTCATCTTTGACTCAATCGATTTTATCCTTTTAAGGAACATTCCCAATCTTCAAATAGGCAAATAAAGTTCGTAATTATCTGCATAAATAATTTCTTATCTGGAAAATTCTTGAATAAACAAGGCACATTTTCCACATTTAGTTGAATTATTAGCGTAGAGCATTCAAATGTCTGAAACTCCCTAATTCAAATTCTCATCTCGTATTTCCAGCTTAATTTTTATATAATATTTTCGGCTGCTTTTTGTGTATTTTATGATTTTTCTGGAGTTTCCCCCTTGTAAGGAGCAGCAGCCATAACAATATGTCCTGGCCTCCTAGACTCCCAGCCTATTCCTTTCCAGCGAGTCAGTTATATATGAGATTTAGACTAGATCTGCCTCGGGTCCAGCTGAAGTCCTCTATTGTTCCTTGTCATAATTAAAGGCTATTGTTTGGTCGATTGAACTAATTGTTTATGAATCTCTAATTGACTTATGGATATTTGTTGCGTTGGTTATGGAAAATAAGATTGAGGAGGCTGTGGGATAAGTTTTGAATGCATCTAAAATGCAATAAACAATTGTGATGGGATCCTTGCAAGGATTGTCCAGACAATCTGTTGAGTCCGGGCCTAACATGAATAAATTAATTTTGTGCGTTTTGAAGGGAATTTCTAGAATCAATTGTTGCTTCGCCTGGACATGGTCAAGCGTTCAATTAATTTACCAACCAGCACGTTTGCATACCGCACACACACACACATAAATATTATCACAAATACATATAGACATGCGTATGTGTGTGTGTGTGTGTGTGTGTAGACCCATGTGTGGGTGATTGTCTCCCGCCTGAGTGCCTCGAAGGCTTGAAAGCGACTCAACTCTGTGTGGAGCATGAGCCAGGTCTGATTTATGTGCTCTACGTGTGCAGCTGTGATCGAATTTCCAATCATGTTTACGTATACGTATAGGTGTGTCTGTGTGTGTGTGTGTGTGTGTGTGGGTGTGTGTGTATTGCTCTGATAGAGGAGGAGACAAAATCCATGTAGTGACGATAGACACGCCGCCAACTTCTCGTCGATACTGTTGTCCGTTTCTGTGATAAAAACAACAGCAACAGAGACAGCAACAGATAGAGAGAGAGCGAGAGAGAGAGACGGCAACAACAATAGCATCAACAATACAAATGAACATGAATTGCACTGAACAGGTGCGCACATGACTTCATTTTCTCGGTTACATTTCCCTCTGTTGTTGTTTATTGTGTGGGCATAGACCGCCAACTCCTCCATCCGGCCATAATCCGACCCGCTTCCCGCTTCCCGGTTCCAGCTTTCAACTTGGTTTCGACCATTTCGCATATGCTTTCTGTAGCTACTATTTATGTTTTCTTTGGCAAATTGTGCGTGCTATGCATTCGCTCACCCGCACGATTCGCAGCAAGAATTGAAAATCAGCATGGAAAACTTTTTATGTTCTGTTTTTCTCCTTTTTCTATTTTCTATTTTCGTTTTTCGTTTTTTTGCCAGGCTCATTTACAGCATTTTTTGT
Source organism: Hirtodrosophila trivittata (assembly GCA_035045065.1). Taxonomy (NCBI): domain Eukaryota; kingdom Metazoa; phylum Arthropoda; class Insecta; order Diptera; family Drosophilidae; genus Hirtodrosophila; species Hirtodrosophila trivittata. The sequence continues at coordinate 2,338,451 of JAWNNK010000658.1, read as the reverse complement.
TTTACGCTTTTTGGTGTACAAGCAAAGTTGCCTTTGCCTTTTCTTTTCTTTTTTGTGTTGTGTTTTTGGACTGTCCGGAAAATTGAAAATTAACCAAGTTCTCAAAGGGGCCAAACAGCCCAAGCTACAACTTTCGATTTACAGTTGCCACTGTGGCAGCTAACCCCCTCCTCCAATTGGGTTTTGCTTCATGGCGCACATTCAGTTTTCGCCTTTTTTTCCAGCCAGCTTTTAGCTGGCGCCTGCTCCCCGTGGACCTCTTAATGTCACTTGCAATATACCAAAGCCCTCTTCGTGTTGGCCATAGCTGCCGCGCTTAGTGTGGCTTTTTGCCGTTGCCGTTGCCGTTGTTGGTAGTACAGTGATTCTTGGCTTAGATTCGTAGTTGAGACAACATATAAGCCAATGAACACTCTTTAGCGGGTATAAAGCTAGATTATAAAAGCGTTTTATACCTGTCCAATTATATTTTAAAACCTTTTATGGCATGTCAGTCATAAGAAAGAGTACACAAACTTTGTGAGATCTTTTCCTTAAAACTTTTTCTTTTTCCCACTTTCCAATGTAACGTTTTGGCATTATTTTGTTAGGTTAGTGGAAAATGCTAAATGTTTTCACGGCAGTTAATCTTGGCGAGAGCCCAAACGAAGCGTTAAATGCCTCTGGGTATTCCCCAAAGGTGTAAAAGTGTTGAGTGCCCCGAAAATTATATTAATTATTAAATGCATGCGGCTTGTATTTTAGGCAAATTAAAACTTATTTTTACGTTGTGTGGCATTTTAATTAGCATGCGGCATTCAGTTTTATTTAGCAAATCACGAATACCAGCTGCTGCCATGCTATACTCGACGTCCTTTACGTCCTTCAGTCCTTCAGGTCCTTCAGGCCCGGCGCCGAAACAGAAGCGTAAACTTCAAAAGCGAATTGCGCTTGGGGATAGCAAAATCTATGGCAATGTGTTTTCCATTTTAGCCCATTCTGTGTTGTCTACAATTCTATTTCAACCTTTTTGTTCTGTCCGGAAAATCCTTTGACGCCAGAGCTGAACAGAGAACGCACAAAAAAGCTTGTGCTTTTCTTCTATGTACAAAATGAAATTAGTGTCAAAATGTTTTTGCGCTGGCTGTGACTGAGTTTTCATGCTGTTTTACACCGGCGCCACGCCCCAAAGCATTTAGCGCGCCTCAGATCCGAGAAAGAAAGCGAATGAGCGAATGGGCGATAAAATGTGCAGAAATGTTGACTACAAAAAACAAACAACAGCTCGACAGACAGCTAAAAGAACAACAACAACAAGAAAGAGCTATTTCATTCAATGTTATTTTGAGCTTAAAGCCAGTATAAAACCTGACACGCCAAGGTGTGGACCAAGGACCGGACTCTGAAGAGCAGAGGAAGTGGTGAATGGAGAGGGTCCTGACAACCGTTCGTTTCTGCCAGTGAAATGCAATTTTTTGAGACAATCTTCAAACAACGTCAGAGCCCTCTCTCTCCGCTTGCCACAAAGGAACAAGCAGTCGGAAGAAGAAGTGGAAGCTGCAGTTAACTATTAGCAAGTGAAAGGCGTTGCCTGTTGCGCAAATTGATTAACTCATCTGCTCAATTAAAGTTTATGCAACTGAAGTGCAGCAAGCCGCAAGAAAATCTGTTTCGTCTTTGGCCAAAAGCCCATTAGAATACTGTAAAGGGCTTAAACATAAACATAACGAATATTAACCGCAATGCAAATATAGTTAAAGCTTTTCGTATGTGTGTGGCAGCATGGCGTATACGTAATAAAGTGACCGCACACAGCATTAAATCCTTGTTAGTGCATATGTATACACTATACGTATATATAAGCCGATGATTATATGTTAACTTAAGTCAGCGCTGTCAGTGAAAATGATATGAAATATGAAATATAAAATGACATTTTAAGATTTTCCTTTAAAGCCATTTTAAGCTTACTGAAACGTCGCACGTGACTTGCTCTTTTAATTTCATGTTAGTTCGTTCTTTTCGATGCAGCGCATACCCTACACTTTAGGTTAATACACGCACTCTGTTTAGGTTCACTAGTAGCTAGTGCAAATTAACTGCTAACAATGAAAGTTAATTTCATTTGATATAATTAATTAAAAATTAATTAAATTTCTCTTTGGGTTCAATCGATGTGGAAATAATTGCATTGTTTTGCACTTTTTTAGTGTTTCCCTTTGTTTGTTATAAATCTGTTAAACAATGCGAAGGACAACAGCAGTTAAACAAACATTGTACTCAGCCTGTACCGGGCGTATACGTAATATTATTTTCTAGTCAATTCATTGGCTGTTTGATTCTTTTTGTTCTAGCCAAATTCAGTCTTCATTCCCACAGCGATTCACATCAGCTACAAGTCTATAAAAATATGCAAATCACGTTGCTTTTTCACCCATAGACTAACGGCACCAATGAAAATAAAACAACATCACGCTCCACCTTTTTTCTCTCTCTATTTTCTCTATTTTTTTTCTATTTTTTTGGGGCTATAAGTACGCACACACAAATATTTATTTATTTGCTTTCTATCGATTTTATGTGTCCTCTTTTTGTCTTTGTTTGTTTTTAAGTGCCGCCCAAAATGCCTAGAAAGTTTCACCTGACGTGGCGGCATGCAACTGGTTGCAAGTGCGATTCGCGCATAAAAGTATGCTACAGTTTTGTGTGTTTTCTGTGTGTGTACTTTACTTGATGTAATGTTGGTTGATTTTTATTTCGGCGCTTTCTTCATTTGTTACGTAATATCAATAACTCACGCGCAGCTGACACATGTAATAATTCAATCGTGCGGACAACCATTAAACAAGATTGATGATCTCTTTAAAGCAGAGTAGCACGGAGCAGTTCCGACCCAGGGCAGACCCATTGACGCCAGAAAGGACGACGCAAGGAAGGCGCCTTTAAAATTCTTGCGCCATGTGAAAAATGAATACTCTGGAACAATTAACAAAACCTTTAGGCAAACAAAAGTTCTTTAGAGAGCGAGTATCTTAGCTTATTTATGGGCCACACACTTCAGAGCGATAAGCATTTTATATGATTGATGAACTTCCACCGAAGTGTCTATCTTTCTGTCTCTCGGTCTGTCTGTCTTTCTGTCTCTCGGTCTGTCATTTATACATTCATTGTTCAAAAATATTGATGTACACGGGCAGCCGCAATCTCCAAAATGTGCTTACATTTTATGGCAACCGCAGATTAGTTGAGATTGCCGCCTGCCTCGGAGCGTAAGACAGGCAACAAATTCCGCAGCTGTTAAAAAGCTAACATCGTCACCTTTTGCCTGGCCTCTCTCACTGTATTGTGCCGTATAAATATTTACGGCTGACATTCCAGCCGGGGCAACAGGCGTAGCCAAACAACAGACAACAGACAAGAGACAAGAGACAACTGAGAAATGACAAAGAGAACAGACAAAACGTCAAAAGTGGCAACTGTTTGAGCAGCTAAATTGAAATATCCTCGGTCTTGGCATTGTTGTGGCAGTCCTTGCCGCTGGAAATTCATTATGAAAGGTGTAACAATGCCATGGCTAAGTAGCTAATAAAAGCTCGAAATCCTTCCCTCCAACCATTCGCTCGCCACCTGACAAAGACAAGAGAGAAAAGCCAAGCGGAGTCGAGTCGAGTCGCGTCGAGTCGAGTCCTGGTGCTGCCGGACTGCCTTTTCCCTGGCTGACTTGTTTACTGTCATCATAATTATAAAAAGGGTTTTTACAGCCATCGCACAAAGGCTTCCAAAAGGGATACGCCGGGCTGCAGTGGGCAGGTGAGTTGACGCCGGGGATTTCGTTCGGGCGTTTGGGTTTTTATTGTCGCTCTGACACCGTCGCACCCATCAGCGTTATCATCATCCCGACCTTGGGTCGACAAAAGGATTAAAAGCGGATTATCTTAATATGTTGACAAGATTCTGATTAAAATTGTGTGTGTGTTTACGTATGAGTATGAGTATGTGTGTGTGTGTGTGTGCGGTTCCTTTTGTCTGTCGTACAAATAGATAGCATTAAGTGCAAACAGAATCGAGAATCGATTGTTATTTGATATTCTTTTGCATAAACCATAACAAAAGAGTAAAAATGAATAGAATAAATCGGTCTTAAACCTTGAGATAAAACTAATTGATACATTTTTATGGATTTGCAGCTTAAACCAGGAAATTTAAAAGCCCAAAGTATATGCTTGAGTCTCACAGAGCTCGGGGCAAAGGTCGACTTCCATTCTAATTGACTTTTATGCGATGTAAAAGAAAGCAAAATGTTCATTAAATGAAATAGCTTCAAGCAGAAAATTCCATGTTTTATTTAGTATAAAACAAAACAGCAAAAAATAAGGCAGACAATTTTTATTTGTGCCTCTGTTTGAGTAACGCAAAAAAATCTGTTGACCGGACAAACAAATCGCGCAGACGGCACAGAAAAAAAAGAAGAAAATGATTTGTATATTTTATAAAATATTTTGTTTTGTTTTTAATATTTGAGTGCTTATAAAATTATTCAAGTGTTTCCGTCTTTGCTCAACTGTGATTTAAATCTTAAACGTTTTGTCTACAGCGAATTATTGTCGCAATAAAGCCATAAACTATACGAATGAACAGGAATCGATATACATATATATATATATAGATTTATATGTGTGTGTGTATGCCCATTTGAACATTTTTTCTATATCCTGTCGCTATGCGGATGACATCAGCGATTGCTGTGGAGCAAGTGATGCACATGATTGACATCCCAGTCAGCGGCGGACCAGATTCAGTTGCTCAGTTACTCAGTCAGTGGGAGACATTTGAATTATTTAAGTCATTCAGGAGAATTAAACAAATATATATATCGCATATATATATATACACACACACAAGACGTGCTGTCTAGAATTGAAAGAAAAAAGTTAAACGGATATATGCGAATTGATATAAATGCGTGGTTAGGTATCTCACATCTTGCTCTATCTCACTCTTACTATCTCTCTCTCTCTAGCGCACACACAAGCGATTAAGCCAAGACAGCGCTCACATATGTGTGTCTAAGTGTGCGTGTGTGTGTGTGGGAGTGTGTGTGTCACATGTCGGCGCCAAGTCTGCGAGTCAATTTCTGGCTGCACTTTCAGGGCAAATGTAAATCGCTTAATTTAGACTCCAGTTTTGGGTCAAAATGTGGCACTTTTCCCTCTGACACACACACACACACAGACGTATGTGTGTGAGTCTGTCAACGCTCTGTTTGAGAGCTAAAGATTTTCAATTAAAACTACTTTGCCAATCAGCATGTGAAAGCAGTTAGCTCGTAGACAGTGAGCCATGTGTTGGCATCTTCGTCTGGCTCAAGCTGCAACATTGCAACTGTAATTATGAACTTAAATCGAAAAAGTTTTCACAACTCATTGCTCATTCCTATGCAGCTAACACACACACACACACACACTCACATACACACACAGACAGCTGTCTATCAGGAGAGCGCCGAAAATCATATTATGCGCCAAAACAATCCCTTAAAGCGTTGCAGTTTAACTTAAAATTTTACGAGCAGCCAAGTTGAGGCATTAAAACGAGGCAAATATGCTTAAAATACTTTAAAGTTATAATTTTATTATGTCAGGATTAAGATTATTCAATATGCTTGCAATATTATTTGACACTCAAACAAAATTATATCGCTTATAATCCTTTTCTCATGAACTCTTCAACTTTTGCTGCTGTGTAAAGCTTCCTCACAGATAATTAACAGTTAATCCTGCGAACAGGCTTACGTGAGAGATGAATACATATATATATATATATATATATGTATGTATTACTGAGAAAATAAGCTTAAGAAAGTCCTTAAGCAAGGACTTCGATGCTGCAGCCCAATCCAATCTTTTTGTGCCATGTTTCAGCTTCGACACAGTTTGCACAAGGATAAAGACAATCCTTACAGGTTAAATGCAGTTTTGTTGCACATATTTCATATCCTTGTGGGAAATTCATTGCACTGATTTTACATTTTCCTTGTCTCTTGTCTACATCAAAGTATCGAATATAATGAAAAACAATTTTCAAATAAAACTTACGAATAAAATTGAAAACAAAGTAAGTCACGGTGGAAAATTAAGTTGTCCGATTTGGTATAAGGATATCAAATGTTATTCCTTTGTGGCATGTTGCAGCTGGCAGCAAACCCTTTTGTCCATTCAGCCAAATGTTGAAAGTCTATAACACTATTCTGGTGCCTGCAGCTGTCGACTGGTCGGCAAGTCCAATATGTTGGCGCCTTTTGCCTCGTCTAGCCATTGACTGAAACTGCAAAACAAATACATAAACTGAAGCGTTGAAAAAATGCAATCCGAATAACACACACAACACACACCACACACACACACACACAACAGAATACACACAGCCGAATGGACAGGAACGTTCAAGCCTGTCTGGTCAAAATTGCATTCAGAGTCACGAGCGCGTATCAAATAAAATTCCTCAATTTTGTTGGTATCCCTGACTAACCTAGTGTAACGGCGGTTTAGCAAAAAAAAGGAAAAGAGGGAAAACTGTGGAATGGAAAAACTTTGGTCAAACAATTGGGAAAATAGAAAAATAGCACTCGCAAAGGGAGTACTACACATATATATGTATATATGGAACAATCACTAGGTGTTGCTCAGTGTGCATGTCAATCAGGAGTTGCATAGGAAATTTACCTGAGCGCACACCCCCAACACACACACACAGATACACACACACCTTCACTTTCAATTCAGTTGTGCAACTTCTGTCTCCTGCGGGCTGAACTTGCCGCATCTATCAAAACTTTCGACAGCGCCTGCCGCTTATGGCAATGTCTTTTGAGTCCCGCAGCAGTTATCTGCATTTTATTTGGTTAATAAATTGAAAGTTGCTGCAACTTTTGGTTGTACTTGTAGCATGCCACATAGTTTCTGCCAAAAATCTGCTACAAATATGTAACACCTACTCGTACACATATATGAATATGAGTGTGTGTGTTGAGAATTTTCGCTGATGTCAGCAAAATTTTGAATCTGCCTGACTTTAATAGACCTCTTCTCGATGTGCCTGTGTGAGTCTGCTGAAAAGCCGTCAAGAGCTCTTAACTGCATTTAATGGACACATTTGGGCATTGCTTTAAATCGTCTATACACAGATATATAGATATATATAGTAGATATCAGGTTGGACGCTTTGACAAATGCAAAAGTTTTAATCTACACTCTGTGGTTTATCTCGCAGGACTCACAGACTTCGTACTGAACGTGCTACCTTTGCTTAATTACATTTTGCTGAGCAATTAAATGCCCAATAATTGTTTTGTTGCCCGCTTTAATAGCAGTTATTCAAAGGGCCACAGCATCATCCTCATCAGCATCTCCCTTCCGGCAACATCCTTCTGCCGTATACTCTCTCAGCGTAGAGAGTACAAGGGCTGTTTTGCATCCAAGTGTGAAAGAGTTGGCTTTAAGGGTTAAGTTTACATTGGCTGTGGGTTATAAAAGAGAACGTGACTTAGCAACAGGATATACGTTAATAATATATGTTACTATCAGCAAGGATATAGGTTAGCAGAGCTGCTTCTGCTGCGGATAATCAACAAGATTTGAAATTATTCATAAATATATTCTCATCTAAAGTAAGAGATTACCTGTATAGGGTATTTGTTAGCCGTTGCCAGTTCTATAAGTTCTGGCCTTGTTTTTGTTTACAGGCTGGCACTCGGCAAAGGTGCGCCGTGTCTCTACTGGAATTCGGTCCCAGTGCCCGTGTCCGTTTGTCTGCATTATTTATGGCTGTGTAATAATGATCAAGCATTTATCTTGTTGTTGCTCCTCGTCCTCTCACTGGCTATTATTGTGTTGTGTGTGTGTGTCCTCTCAGTGTGTGTGTTTTCTTTTTTTACCCGTGGCAAGCTTAATTTTCATCAGTCAGCACACGCGGCGCATGAGTAATGCCTTAAAGTTCGCTTACACTCAATTAATGCCTACGACGAGTGTGTGTAAGGATATTTCGAAATCTATTGTGTTAGATAATATGGTTGTGTATTATCCTAGAGAGGGAGCTAGAGTCCTTGACATGCCACATGCCACATGCTACTGCTACTCTGCTCGGCAGTGACACTTGCATGTATTGACAGACGGTGAGTTGCACAAAGTACAGGAACCGACAGGTCCTTGTGCTCACATGGTTCCCGCTGTGTGTTCGTTGCCAATGTCCGATGCTTGTTTATGCTCCTATTCCTATTCCTATTCCTGTTCCTATTCCTCGTTGCTGTTATGCACAACAAGTCTTCCAGCTGTGCTCTGTGTTCGGTTCGGTTGTGTAATCAACAAACCAAGGCTGAGCTTACAAACAGAGTGAAGGACTCCACCTTTGCATCGAAGTGCTTGTCAGACACAATGTGCAAGGGGAGATTGTGTAACATTACAGGACAGATGAAGATGATGAGGCTAATGGTCTCAAGGCAGACTACAAGCTGCAATTAAAGTCAGGAATATGTATCTGTATCTGATAAATATCAACAATTAGATACGCTGCAATAGAACAAACTGACAAGGAGTCGCTTGTCTTGCTCAAAAGTTAAGTCCATTAGCATATTTCCCATTCCCCGGTTGGCTGAGAGATGCATTTAGCCATTGGCGACATTTAGCATTGATTTGACAAGCTACTGTTTCAATTTCTCAGCTTCGTTCATGTTTCAGTCAGTTTATCAGCTGGTTGTATCTGAAAAGTTTTGCAATATCATTGCGAAAAATACTCGTACATCGTGCAAAAGTTTTCCTTGAAGCTTGAGCTTAAGATACTGCTACAGGCGTCGGTCTGTCTGTCGCTTTAGCCAACCGCACGCTACAACAATTTCCCATAAGAAATTTGCAAACATTCAAGGCAATTAAAACTGTCAGATGAAAATGGGGAAAAGCAAAAGCTGCGCGACTGTGGAGTGCGGCCCACTGATAACTTTGCCATGGCACATGGCCAGCTGAAGCAGCAGCTGAAGCGGCAGCTGAAGCGGCAGCATCAGCGGGCCATGGCCAACATTTTGACCACCGAAGAGGTCGGTGTGTGTCCATCGGAGAATCGGTCCATTGGTCTGTTGGTCCGTCGCCACTCAACAGTCAACAGAGTCAGCTGGTTCGGTCTATGGGCACGCAAAAGTTTTTCGGCCCACATTAGTTTGGATTTGTGTTTTAGCTGGAATATTGCGCACTCTCTGGTTGGAGTCAGAGCCTCGCCTTTGTTTTTGTTTGTGTGGCCAGAAAAACAAAAAAAACACACACACAGAGAGAGGAATATGGGAAGCCGACGACGAGGACAGCCCAACAACAACAACAACAAAGGCAAACAACAAGGATGGCACAAATTAAGTGCACACTTCCTTTGCATATTTAAATGCCCCTATATACTTCCGCTTTGAGTGTAGTGTGCACATGTGTGCCGCCTCCATACGGGTGTGCATGTGTGTGGGTGTTTTATATGTGTGGATAAACATTTTTTTGACCATTTGTTTGCATGTTGAACACGGCCACACCAACTGGACACACGGCTCTGGCTCTGGCTCTGGCTGTGGCTCTGTGGCAGCATCGGGGGAGGTGTAAGAGCAGTGCTAACAGCCCGCTGACTGCCATTGTTGTTTGATTTCTAATACCAGCTACTACTATTTGGCATGGCAACTGGCCATAATTTCGGCTTAAATCTCACAGCAATTGTTATGCGTGCAATACCTAGTCCTAATCCTAAGCCTGGCCAGAGCAGTTCCATGTCTGAGATTTGTCCAGGCAACGAATTGATTTTGATTTATAAAAATTCAAGCAATTTTATCAACTATTAGTAGCAGTTATATATTCTATAAACAAGGTAAAAACTATAACTGCAAATAAACTAAAAATGTTCTGTATTCAAAGTATTGTAAGGCTGCAGGTGCCTGGGACCTGATGGTAACCGAGTCAATCCATAAAGCAGTCGATAAACAACAATCTGGCAATCCGAATACGCACTGCAAATTCGATGACTTTGCGTTTTAGTGCCAAGCACTGAACCCGAAAGAGTCTACGATTCTGATTCTCAATGATTACCAGGGCAGAGTGCCAGGCTTCCATGCAGGCCGTTTAGCAATAGTGTGTGCAAGTGTGCATGTGTGTGTGTGTGTGTGTGTGTGTGCGTATGTGGGACATCTAAAGGGTTCTCATAAAACAGAAATGCGTTTGCAACTTGGCAGTTTGAAGTTGGCAAAGGGAAGGGGAGAGGGAAAGGGAAAGGGCAGAGAAACATCGACAGTGTTTCCAGCATTACTTAATTGCTGGAAAATTGTTAATCCATCAGTTAGTAACAGGGCACTTGAGCTCATAGTACTACATGACAATTGAGTATTGAAGTGCAAATTGAGTTTTTAATAAACGATTTGACAGATTGCCAGCTAAAGATTAGACTGTTTAACTTTACAGGTAAACAGAGTATAGGACTGGGTAGGATATTGTCCAATTGAAATAAAGAGATTTAGTCTGGAAGAAATATGTCAATGTTCGGGTAATCACAGGATATTAATACAGCTAAGTATTCCATATATTTATTTCATTTCATTTTGTCTGCTATTCGGCAAGGTTTAAGTAGTCAAAGGATATGGGAGAGCATAGGATCTTCCTTATATATTTATCTATCTATCAATTTATATAAGGAGATTTTCTGTTCAATTCGTCGCCGATAAATATCTCAAAGTTCGCGGTATCAGAGAAAATGGAATAGGAAAGTAAAAGGATTTTGTTTTCAATTCGTCTGGAAGGAATCTGTCAAAGTTCAGACTATCACTGGCTATGGGATAGGATGTACTCCATATATTTGTCTGGCACTCAATTTGAAATACAGAGAGTTTGTCTGCGATTCGTCTGGGAGAAATATGTCAATGTTCGGGTAATCCAGGATATGTTATACGCCATATATATATCTATACATTAATTGAAAGCAAGAGATTTAGTCTGCAATGCGTCTGGCAGACATCAGTCAAACTTTAAGTAGGCGCAGGATGGGATGGGATAGGATAGCATTGGATAGGAGTTTTCGTCTCAAATTCGTCGCCGAGATATGTCAAAGTTCAGCTAATCACAGGATATGGAATAGGATAGAGTAAGCTCCATATATTTATCTGGCACTCAATTTGAAATAAAAAGATTAAGCCTGCAATTCGTCTGAAAGAAGAAAGGTCTCTCTGGGTTTAAGTTATCGCAGGATATGGGCTAGGATAATATCTTCAGATAATTTATCTATCTATCAATTGAAAGAAAGAGATATTGTATTCAATTCGTCGCCGAGAAATATGTCAAAGTTCAGGTAATCACAGGATATGTGATAAGATAGGATCTTCTTAAGTTAAATTAATTATAAGTTCAGATAATTACAGAATAGGAAAGGATATACTCCATATGTTTATATACCTATGTATTTGTCTATCTATTCATTAAGTCTGCAATTCGTCTGGCAAAAATCTGATAAAAGCTCAAACGCTTGGCTGGAAAGCTGCGATAGAGTAGTTTTACCCTTCTATAAACTAAAGTCTGTAAACAGAAAACTTACTCCACAATCTAGAATCTATAATTCATTATATTAATAGATGGTTGTGCCTTTCACTCAGCCATCATTAACATGACCATAAGTCTGCACTCAGGCCGTCTGGGCAATCAAGTGGAGGTCATCTGCAAGGTCCATGGAACACAGGTAACAGAGGTAATAGGCTGGATGTATCTAACGCCGTCAATCTGTAACCAAAAAGTTGGTAGGCATTGACAGGTACTTAGTGCCTGGTGAATGTACTTTAATTACGCACAACAAGCCGCACTTGACCACATAATTAACATAATAATTGGGCGGCTTAAGCTTTGAGTGAGGCTGGGGGCCAAGCAAAGCAAAGCAAAGCAAAGCCGACAGGCAACGCGTGACTGCGTGACTTGGCAGCATTTTGGAGTTGGCCAAAACGACAAGCGTCAAGTTTGGGACTGTTTTTAATTACAACATTGACATAGTTGACATATGTAAGCCGCTTTCGATAGAAATGGCGACTGGCTAATAGGATTATGCACTGGAATAGCAGCTGTCAGGCGGAAGATGGTCGGAGTACGTCAGCATTATAGATATCAAGTATACGCCGCGTTCTACCAATGCTTTATGGCACAAGTATATAGAGAGAGAGAGAGAGTGTGTGGTCATTGGCATAAAGTGTTAAATGGTGCACAGTGTATTTAAAAATAAAATACAGATGCGATTGGGGAAATCTAAACGCCCGCCACATGGCATGCATACTTATGCAGGCGACTGTATTTAATGGCCACTATGCGCTGCGTGCACAGAAAAAGGCGTAAATTTTGCTAATGGCCTGAAAATTGGGCAATTTTATAGCCTCATGAATAAAAGATTTTCATTTTGCTTCAATTACAGTCAAACACACACACACACACACACACATACAATGAGACAGCACATTGAAAGAGAGGCCAGTGCCAGCTTCAGTCATGGATGAAGCCAAGATAGCAACCACTCACACACACACACACACACACACTCGCTGGCACACACATGCGACAAGTTGGAGGCCACAATCTTGGATTTATACGGCTTTGAGTGGCGTCGACGTCGTCGTCGTCGAGTCGAACCATTCCTTCCTTCTACTTTTAGTTGGCGCTCAGAGCCGCTGCCTATTTAAAAATTAAGAATATATTAAATTTTAATGCCGCCCAGCGAAGCATCCACAAAACTGGCAAATTATTAGCCAAGCATTCAGGCAGGTCTTCTCTTAGATCGCTCTCAAGCAGGTGGGGGCCCAAGGTCCTTAGCAGAGCCAATCGACCTCCACGATGATTATGATGAAATGAAATTTCCACTTGAGCGCGTATTTTTCTGATTAATTTTCCTGAGCTATGATCCCACCAGAAAATATGCATTGTGCCAAATATAAATATTTTATATCACAACGCGCCACGCCCTGCCAAAAGCGTTAATACATCTAAAAAAAAGTTAAAGCCAAAAATTGTCATAAAAAACAACACGGAAAAAAACGAGGCAATTGCCGAAAACCGCACACAAAGTGAATTTTATTTCTGTTTGTGGCCACAAACGTGTCAGTTTGGACACATGAATGATGAATTATGTTCGCCCCTCGCCACATCACGACAATTTCAAATACATAAACTATATATATACAGATATATATACATACATATTGATACATATTTATATATGTATCAATAAAAAAAACCACACCCCCGCTGAGAGCCGCGGCCAATTAGGCAGATGCAGCAATCGTTATACTACATCAAAGTACCCAAACACTCCATCAAACAAATATTGGTAAAAAAGAATTTAAAAAACAGCTAAAAGCAGCTTTAAAAAGCTACTTTTAGCTGGTTTTAAAAGTATAATGTTTTTGGCGGCATATCTAAAAGATAAATAACTATTGGCAGAGAAATTAAAACTCAATCTGTACCACTAACTCTTCGATATAGAAAGAGCTGCATTTATATTTATATTTTATTCAGTTTATGCATTTGAATCTTTAAAATTTATATGTATATACTTATAATATAAATATTTAAATAATATATAAATTTTATAGTCATTTTTTCATATAAAGCTTTAGGTCAGCTGCTGTTGGTCCACTGAAAATAAATAAATGAAAAACATAAATAAATAAATTAAAAACATAAATATATAAATACATAAATAAAATAAATATTTAAATAAAATAACAAATTAATCAATATATAAAGAAAATAAATAAAGAAATGCTTCAAGAATAAATAAAAAAATGAAATAAATAAATCTATTTGTAGTTCACTTCAGATTCCCACCCTTAAACTCCAAGCAAAATGTAACCCCAACTTAAATTTCACAGCCCCATTGAATGTATGTCATTCATTTCCTAGAAAACCCTATCAATTTGTACAACGTCCTTGTCTAAACTACTATCTCTTAATAAAATTCGCCTAATATCCCTACGATAGATTGCAAATAAAGATACAATTTTGCTAGTTTCTATAACTGACAAACTATTAGACTTCAATTTCCATTTAAATGCCGTTTCTATTATAAGGAAAACACATGCAATGAATGCTTTAATCGATTGTAGATTTCAAACCAGAGCAAAGCTTATCGATAAGTCTTAGACAGCAGCTTATACAAATATAGAAATCAACGTGAATCAATCTGATTTGCAGTCTGTGAAATAACATTCAAGTCTACACTCTTAAATCTTTCCCTCAAGTTGCTTCTCTAATTAAATCCTTGTATATTTTCCCAGTCAAAGAAATTGTAAAGCATTCATACTCTACATTTGAATAGATCCCGAGAGTATTTAAAGAGAATTGAGTTCCACAGAGTCCTAATACTAGTGGAAGTACTGTTTGTAGCTTTGGGTCGAGATCTAAATCTAAGTTTGGTTTGCAATTGGCAAAGCACTTTGAACGCGTTGGCCAGGTAACTGGGAAAGCTGTTGCAGCACCAACATAAAATCAATTTCAATGCCAAATTCGCAGGCTTAGTTGCAGGATGAGAACCATGGCGGAGCTGTTCTCTCCTTTGGCTTTGTTGCAGCGGTTCTGGGGTTTGGGGCGGAGGATCACAGGGGTCACAGGAGCAGGCCGAGAGTGCCTGACCAGGCGGCGGTCAAACCGACTGGCGCTTAATTGAAAAACGTAATTAACTTGCATTTTCTGCTTTCGGCGTTTATTGCCGCTCATTTGCAACGGGTTGGCCAAACAGTTAGGAGCCGCCACTGACGCAGCTGCAGTTGCGTATTTATTTGCGTTTCACGTTGAAAATGAGATTTGGGAAGAGGATTGGGCACAGCACTGCTGGGCCAACAGGAAGAAGCGGGCACAGGCTGATGGCTTCTGCTGATGGACGCTTGTTAATTTTGACCGCAATACGTGCAACGGCCAATGACTGGCTGCAATCGAAATCAGCGGATGGCAATCGCTGTTGCCCCGGGGCTATGGTGGGACCGTAATGTCTCTGGCCTTAAAATTGAGCGCGTACTTTAATAGAAATAATGGCCAGCAAATTGGCCCAAAAAATGTTGGCTAATTTTAAATGAATTTCATAGAGGGCCAAGCTCAATTGTTGAGCTCTCATTTAGTGCGAAGAAGGAACTGAACTGAACTGTGAGAAGAAAATTCATGGAAAAATGTTCGCTGGGATTTGTCTGCATTATTAAACTGGAAAAGCTTTGAAAAAATATTATATATAATATATTTTTAAGAATTCATAAGGATTTTACTGTGGTCAACTTGGCTAATAAACTCTGCGACCAGTTGAAAGTGTCCTTTGTTGTCCTTGGCTGAAAAAACACACACACACAGACAGACAGAGAGACAGAGAGAGAGACTTTGCCCTGCAGCTGTTTTTCACGCCCTGCAGTGTAACGACCAGCCGGGAGCTATTTCTGGACGCCTGCTAATTATTTGGCCAAAAAACACAGCTGCTCAGGCGGTGGGAGAGGCGGGACTATACGCAATACGCTACCTGAAATGCCAGTAATTAGTAATTTAAAATGGCGCACGTGCACGGAATGGTGAGGCTGATGTTGTACCTTGTAGCTTGTAGTACAAGTAGATGGGCTATAGAGCATTGATTGAACGCTTAAGCTCGCTTGTGTAAAGCAAACACGTTTAATTTAATTGTTGATATGGCAACGCTACAAATGAATCAGCCACAGAGGCAGGACAGACAGTCAGACAGTCAGACAGACAGACAGACAGATAGACAGAGAGACAGGAAAGCAGTCAGCTTTATAGTATTTGCCAAGGGAATCAGCTAAGAAAATCCAAGTTGACTCTGGCCTGCTGTGCGGCATTGCTGCCGCATGCTGCGTTCAAATAAGTAAACATGATGGCCCAACCAGGCAACCAACACAGTCGGGCAAACTTGCTGACTTTACAGCAAAAACAAGAGCAATAAGAACGACGACAACAACGACAACAGCAGCCAACAATCAACAGTCGACAACAGCAAGAACAACGCCAATGATAGAAAATAATCAAGAGTAAGTAATCCGAGATAATTAACTAAATAAGCAACCGTCGCCAAATTTGCTGCGACAAAGCACAAAAGCAGCATGTGACAGCTGAACGAGGGCAGCACCAGGCAGGCTGGCAGAGGCTGGCGTCATGCTGCGCTTTTTAAAGCATACTTCTGTGGGCGGATCAATGGTGCGTATGCTTAATGCATTAAATACAAAAAGAAACTCAAGCGAAATTGAAACTGAAAGCACTTAAATATGGAAAAGAATCCAAAATAAGATTATCATTTAACGTGTCAGAACTAAATCGACAGTAAACATGTATTTAATGTGAAATTAAAACGATATTAATCATACGCAACGTGATCCAATGTTGAATTGTTAAAACTAAATTAATTAGCACGCTCATCATTTGCCGACTGTTAATATTATAATATAATTTGTTAAACATTTTTGTGGCATGCAAATGAAAATTTAATTAACTTGCTGTAAGAGCGAGAGAGACAGAGAGAGAGAGAGAGAGAGAGAGCGAAGAGGGAGAGTTCATTTGCTCATTTTTCAAAGCATAATTAAGTGGCATAAAAAATTATTTAAATGAGTATAAAGCATGCGATTACGAGCAACAACGACAACAATAAACTTGCCCTGAATATGGATTGATGGATGAACAACAAAAAAAGAAGAGAAAATAATAATAAATAAATATAATAAAGCGCAAATAAGCGACACGTGCGACGGAAGGAGAGAGCTGGCTCGGGCTGATTTACCCCGAAATTGGTCAATGATTGAAAATATTTGAACCATGCGATGATGGCTAATAAGAGAGAAATTATTTGCTAATTTGTTTTTCAAAGATCCCTTCTGTGGGCAGCTGGAAAATCAGCTTAAAAAGATTGTTTTAACAAGCATAAAAACAATGCGTCCGCAAGAGGCAAGAGAAAAGTTGATAAAGCAAAGGCGAAGGCAAAAAATAACAACGAAAAATAAATGAAGAAAATATCTAGATAATGTGGGTTAGTCGGCGAATATAATTGAATGCGCTACGAAAAGAAAATGAGTTCATTTATCCTAATAAAATCTTCAATTTATTGAATATCAAATATGAATCCAAGCAATCTTTAGCTCAAATCTGATCGAATTTAAGTATATATATAGCTGAAGTTTATGTATTCCATTAATTGTAGGCATAGTTAATTTTGTGGTCATGACCTCCGGAAAGTGCTTTTTATGTAGCGCCCTGAAAGTCAGACAAGTTGGCATTGCATAATGTCGTCTCACAGGTCCTTTTTTTGTTTTTCTGCTACTTTGCATTAAAATTTTCTTTACTTTTTCTTTCAGCGTGGTATATGAAGAAGTAACCAGGCAATTTTCTGCTTAATAAAAATTAAAAAAGGGTTCCAAGCGCTGTAGGAAAGTTTTTCATTAAGCTGAAAAGTAGCGAGGATGTAGATGAGGAGGGCAGGATAACAACAAGAATGCAACTAAAGAAGAGGAGCCAGAGCAGGATGAGGAGGAGTAACCGAAGCCAAGGCAGGCAAACTGCCGCAAATTGTATAATGAAGATAAATGTTTATCGCTTTTGAGCGGATGAAGGCGTGCGTTAGTTGTAAGGCGTGGCAGGTTGCCAAAAAGTTGGTAACGCAAATTTCTACGCTGATTATGCCAATAAAATCGATGATAAAGCGCCCACTGTCCAAATCCACGTCCACGTCCACGTCCGGATGCGAGCAACAAGCAAATTTTCGATTGGCATCAGGTTTAATTTGAGTTGGGTCTAAAATTTCGTTGCACACGAACAAAGTTTCTGTACTATGGTGATAAACGAATGAATTGACTAATGTATTGTATGAAATTGATAGGATCGATAGGACCGCATATAGTTCTATGAGACTGTATAGGGGTCTGGTCAGTGGGTTGTCAAATGGAAACAGAGCCCGTTGGTCTGCACTTTCATTAGCGAAAAATATTTCCACAATTTGCCACTAATTAAATTTTATTTGAGTTTCTGCGTGTTGCGGCCAGAACTTTTCACTTTTCGCACGCTCTCATTGCGTTGCGTTAAATTGCAATTGCAATTGTTTTATTTCATTGAAATAAATCTAAAATTAATTTACATTTTCAAGCCGTGTGCGGAGTTTCTATGGTCATAAATCAACAACGTTGAAATATTTTTGTTCTCTAAATTAATTTCTAATTTATTTTGATCATTTTCAGGCGTGGTCTCTGCCTACAGAAATGTTCATAAATTTGAGGAAAATACACAGATTTTAGCTCTACCTCTAAGCTACTTTACATCCCTTTTTCCTCTTCTAAACTGTTTTAAAAAATTCACTTTTAAAGCGTGTAAGCCGTTTTGAAGTAGTGTAAATGATTTTTGAACCAGGGTAAGTGATTTTATATATCTGTCACCCAGTTCTATATTGAGCATAATAATTGATTCATTCAATTTGTAACCATCTTGCGTTTTGTCCTCTCAAACAAATCCATTCTGTGTGTGTGTGTCAGTGGGTCGCCGGTCAATGCACTCAGACAGCATGTGGTTACTCAGCTGCAGTCGAAGACGCTGTGCCACGTGGGAGTCAGAGCCGGAGAGGACGAAGGAAAGAAAATGGAAAAGCACATGGTGCCCGCAGCTAGTTACAAGCACTGGCAGCAGACAATGGGTAGGTAACAGGCAGATGAAGAGGTAGCAAAAACAGCAGCAGTTGTCGACTGTGAAGTCAGTCAAAGCGAGTGGAATGAAGTGTATGGGGCAAGGACATGTAAGGGTATTGAGTACAGGATAAAAAGCAGCAGAACAGATAGATAGAGAGAGAAAAAACTTGTACGCGGAAGCAGATTGTCAATGGCAGCGCATTTGATGCTTATTTCAAGTTTGATTCAGTGTCTGGTCTGGCTGGTCCTCAACTGGCCTTTACAGTAAATAGCCCCTGGGGGGGACAGGCCCAGATCGAGATCCTTGATGAATGGGCCACGTTCCATGCGGAAGTTTTGAGCCGACTTTTCAATGAGCTGTTTGCCAGTAGTTTGAATACGTGTTGAAATTACTAAAAGCCCTTTTTGCCTTGCCTACGATTTAATTTGTTTAATTTACTGCATTTATTGCCCTACACACATGTGTTCAACCTTTGTTGATATATATATTTTTTATTATTATGTTTTATACACACACCGAGCGCATATCCTTATATGCTTAATAACAGTATTGTGAAAAGTTTTGAGCAGCGTTGAAGCTGGCCCTTCCTGAAGTTATGGCAAGAGCACTTAAGCGATTTCATGTACATTTTTTATACTATACTTTTTTTTTATTATTATTATAATATGCGCTCAGGTAAGCATTATGGCAACATGACTACAACTGCGACTACAACTACAACAATAACTAAAAGTGCAGCGCCATAGGGCAGGAATAGAGTGAGCCAGAGAGAGAGGGAGAAAAACAAAAATGAAAAATACATGAAAAAGTTGTGCTCTTCTGGGATTTTGTATATGCTTTGAATCAACGTAGTTTGTTTAATTTCATTTAGTGTAATAATAATACAAAAGTGCAAGTAAACAGCTAAATGGTTTCGGTATAGAAAGTTTTTTAATGTTAATTACAAATAAAATACTTACTTTTCTAATGGGTAAGCACAACTTATTAGATCAAATTAGAAAAGTGAGAGTAAATTTTAAAATCAACATTTATAAACAACAAAATAATTTGGTTTTAATTGAAATAAGTCTGCTTAACAGATAATTAGCAGAGCGCTACCTGAGGACTAACAGAGGAATAACAAATGACAAACAGAGGACTAGCAGACAACTAACAAAAAACAATAGACTAACAGAACAACAGTTATAAACTACAAAATAAATAAACTTTTATTTAAAATTAGTCTGCTTAACAGGTCGTTAACAGAGAGCAGAGTAAAGACTAGCAGACGACTAACAGAGGACAAATAGTTAACAGAGAGCTAACTAAAGACTAGCAGACGACTCACAGGGGACTAACAGAGAACTAACTAAAAGCTAACAGAGTACTAACAGAAGACTAACAGATATACACAAATAGATAGAAAGGGACACAACATATCTGCAAGAATGGGCCACAGGGTGACTATGGTTGAATAAATACTTGGCATGACTAAGCACAAACTTGTCAGCTTCTAAAGAAACGACAGACTCAATCAGATCTCTGCTTGAAGTTTGCCATTTATCCAACCTTAAGTAAGCCCGAATAAACTTCAGAACTTGCTGGTCAGTTTCCTATTGTTGCCAATATACAAATTCCTTCATTGAAAATACGTTTTCTTATGGTTAGAAATACTTATGTGAAACACCTTTGGGTTATCTTCTAGTGTGAATAACGTCATAATGTGGTGTGCTTAGCCAGAATTACAAAATGCCATTTGATTTTTGATGGCAAGCATAAAAGAAACGCGACATACGAGTACTCGTAAGGCGAATGCTCAATAAGAACGTAATGGAAAAAAAATAAAGTTGTTTGAGTGTAAAAATTACTTGCGACATAAAGTTTGCCACATAAATTAGAAGTGCCTGAAATGTCGGCATATAAATTTAATATGCCGCCAGCAGAGGCAACATCAACACCAACACGAACAACAACAACAACAAATCAAAAGGACTTTTGAAAACGCACGTCGCAGCCGTAAAAAAGTCAACACATTTAACATATACATATATATACACATACCTCTAAATATATATATGTAATTTAGGCGTTTTATTTATTGAATGTTTAGCTGCAAAAGTGGCACAGGAGAGGCCCAGCAAATGGCAATTTGCGTATATTGTTGTATATGTATTTCTTTTATTGCTGTTGAAGGGACAATAAGTCATACATTTGGACATAAGTCAAGCATGCGAGGCATGAATCCAGAAATCTTAATCTAATATTAAAGTACGAGTACTTATGCCAAGTGACAGGCACTTGAAATGTGAAATATTGAAGTGTATACTTGAATACTCTCACCTCTTTGAACTTGTTTCGTATGCAAAACAAAAGTTTCGATTAAATGAACTGGAATAACCAAGTGACATACGAAATGTATATTTTCAAATGAATTTATTATGAAAATGTTTTCTTACCCATAGACTTATCTGACCTATATGACATTCAATTGTATTTCATTTATATAAATCAATAAATTTCTTAACCTAAGCCCAACGACAGCACATTCTGATTGGAGATTAATAAGTCAACGCTTTTTAGCACCAGCCCACACACCAGACAGCTATCAGAGCACACCAAGGATTACAAACTAAGCTCGATATGTGCTATACATGGATATACAACCCACACAGGCTACCCACACACACTGCGCCCTACAGTATGCACTCTTCCAGCTACCTTAAACCCACACACTACACAGCGTTGCCAGGTTTTGAGAAATAATTGAGAGGTGCTTCAGAAAGTTAATTAATTGACAGACTAAAGAGTCATCGAACCGATTTCGTTAAGCACAGAAATCTTACGATTACTTCAAAGAACTCTTTCTTGTACCTGAGGCAAGTTAGACTGGAAATATAACAATAAAGTGGGTTAGTTTTTTTACAGTGTATAAGCCTGAACTATACCCGCAATCTTGATACAAATTTCACGAGCATCTGTTAAGGATTTCTGTTAAGGATTTCTCTATGAACACTACTTGAAGAAGAACCTTATTTGCAGCCTCGTTACTTCAATGATCTGGCAACACTGAGCACATCATTAAGTTGGCTGCGCCTGATTATATCGAGATCGCGTTCTTACCATGAAACACACGTATTCTAGTCTGAGCAAATCCAAAGTTCAGCAGCTCGTTCGTTGAGCACGTTTAGTTAAGTTGAGTTCACAAAGTGTTATTTATGCACCATTTCGCAATTTCTATTCCTTGAGATGATTCGAGAAAATGGCCAAAGCTGTGTTCTGTGAGCAAATGATAAGTTGGAGTTCTTTCCGTCTTTTCAATTCTTCTAATGGAAGTACAAGAGAAGAAGTCGAATCAGCATTTTGTGTGTTTGCTATTTTGTAGCTTCAATTTCCTGCAATAACTTTCACTTAGAGGCAAAAACTGTTGAACAGAGAAAAGCATTATTTGGCAGATAAGACAAATAGGAAAAGGAGCAGGTTGAGGCATTCCCAAGGAAAAAGGATGTGAAAAGCGTGCAGTGGGAGGAAGTGAGATACTTGAATGCAAAGCCGACAGCAACTACTGTTTGGAGCTTTGAGTGCACTTCACGTTGTCGTTGCCGTGTTGCAACTTGCATTTGCAATACACACAACACTCACATGTTGTGCACATGTCGCAGGCATTTCGACTTTATGTTTACGCAATGTCTGTTGCCGTTTTGTCCTTTTTTCTCTCTTTTATTCTGGGTCATTTTACTCTGTTCTCGGTTCAGTTCTGCCATTGTTTTGTCCTAATTGAAAATATTTTTGTTTGCACTTCATTAAACTTAAAGGTCGCACAGTTCTCTCCGAGGCGACAGAGTTGGTTGACTTCCACACAAAAATAAAAAGTAAATTCCAAAAAGGTGCAAGACCATTGAAATATTTTATTAAAAATGTTTTCAACAGCTGAACAATGTTGTTGATGCAAAAATTGTTTTTTTTCCCCATAGTTTTCTTTGCTTGTTTTTTTTTCTTTCATTTAATCCAAAATGCAATCAATGAAATGCATTTTATTTAAGCTGCACTCGGTTATTGAATTTTTGCATACAAATTTGGTAGCTTTTGTATGTAGTATGAAGCTGCTGCCCCGAACTGATTCTGCCCCTCAGAAGTCCCACAGAGACTTATTTTTATATGCTTACAACTATCGTTCTCTCTCTTACTGTCAGTCAGTCAGTCTGTGTGCAAATTCAATGGCATTTTGTGCTTTTGGAACTTTCAGTTGATTCTTTATTGTCAATCGAACAATAACGAAATCATCGGGCAAGTTACGTCAAACGCCGCAGACGCAGCACGGCGAAAACTTTAAGGTAGGCACCAAGTCAGACGGCAAGCAGCGTGGCACGCCCCAGCAGTGAGATTTATATGCCCAGGCGATGTGACTCAATCAATGGCATTTGTGTTGTGCGACAACAGCAACAACAACAACAACAACAACAACGAGAACAGCAACAATAATAATAACAACAACGATAAAGTCGAACCTAAGAAGAAGGAGCATAAGCATCAGAGATCACAGACAGCAGTCAGAGTGAGACATGCACAGAATTTTGTGTAAAGAAATCAAAAATTTATACAAACTTTGCACAATGAATGAACAACAACAAAGGGAGCGCACCGTGCCATCATACGATGGCCATGGTAGTGGCTAGTGTCCAGGCCCAGAAACTGGGGGCCACAGCGTCCTCGTTTCATAGCAATTGCCGAAAATTGTTGCAGTAGCCGTTCCTTACTCGCTCTTTGACAGCAACAGCAACAACAGCAACAGCAACAACAGCAACAGCAACAGTAACAACAGCAACCATCAGCAACAGTAGCAACAAAATGGACACAGGAACTGAGCTGCAACTTGCAGGCGGGCAACAAGGCAGCAAGGCAGCAACAAAAGGACAACGCTGGACTTCTCAGGATGTGCATGAGCACATGTATGTTTGTATACACACAAATATATATACAAGTATGTATAGGTATGTGTGTGGTATGCATGTGCATGTGCCGGAGAATTAATTAAAAATTCCGAAAATATCCGGTTAGCTCTTTATAAGAGTTTCTCATGCTGTGTGAACTTCACATCTAGGCCAGAAAAATCGAGCAGTTTTCTGTCTGCATTGTGCTTTAATGTACTTTGACTTTTAAACCGAACCGGATACTATTTCCAAGCCATATCCTACTTCAAGATGTTTTCATCTCCAGCCAACCTTTATTTAAATTATCTTTTCTTTTTCGGCATTCTGGCCACTTGCCCAGCCAAATACATAAATTAAATTATGTTTCAGATGAGCCATGGCTACGTATACGTAATATTTGCTAAACCAATTTAATTGAGCGATTAAAGGCGAAACGGAAACAACATAAAAATGCTAAATACTAGGAAATATATCAAGCTGTATATATCTATTCCGGGCAAACAATTCTCAATGGCTTTATTAATTTAATGGAAATACATAATTAAGTTGAGTTGGAAACTCATTTTCATTTTAAAGGCATCTTAAAGATGAAAGATAACGCTGATTTTCCTACTATATGAGCATGAAATAAAAACGTATGTCAAATGGCTTATTTAGTTGACATTTTCTTGGTAAGAGAACAAACATAATGACCAACTTGCAGAGTTTCTCTGCAACCTCACAGAGGTTATTATAAAGGACATAAAGCGGGGGACAATAAATCGCAAAAATTAGAGAATCCGCATTTTTGCCGGAAGTTCTTTGTGTGGGCATGACGGAGCAATTTTTCAATAAAAATGAATGGAACGTTCGCTCGTTAAAACCAAAACAATTGACCACATAAATTAGCGACATTAAAATGGCCAAGACCCAATGCGAAACAACGAGAACGAGAACGAGAACGAGATGGAGGCAAAAGGTCAGGATGTGCAAGCGATTGATTCAATTAATTGGCAAATTAAAAAGAGAAATTTTTGCGCTAAATGCCGAAGAAAGGCCAAATGCCAGAGGACGATATTATGACAAAGTTAGAAAAGCAAACAATAAACGATTTGTGGCTGGGACCAGCATTGGGCCAAATGACCGCTCTTGGCCGGATCTGGGCCGACACAATAGTGACAGTCGCCCGAGGGCTGCCCACTCAGACACAATTGAATTTATTATGGTATTTCAACTCGACAAGCATCAATTGAATATAATTTTATCAACGCCCACACACACACACACACACACACACACCACAACACACCACTCATATATAACTGTGCAAGAAAATGACAATATATACAGTCATATATATAGACTTACTATTTGAAGGGCGGCTTAGCTGCAACACCATCATTATTGGTCTAAACCCAAGCTATTGCCTCAATGGGCCACAATACGAGACATTTGTAGACAGACAGAAAGACTGTAAGACAGACAGACAGAGAGACATTCAGACAAACACTGGGACCATTAGTCCAATGCCCTCGGGGTGTATTTTTCGCCACTTTCGCCAGTTGCTGGTCACAAAAGTGTTGACTGTCTTCGATTCTGTTTGTCTGCATCTTCTGCGGCTCAACTTGCCACAAACTTACATGCCACACAGATACTCATACATATGTATGTGTGTATGTGTTGCCTAAAGTGCTTAGAACTTTGTCATAGTGTGCGCTGTCTATCGCGATTTCCGCTTGAGTTTTCTTTGCTGGCAAAACTTGGCAATTTCACTTTCTTGGCATATTTTCGGGGCCAATTTGCGCGAGGCTTTGGAAATCAGTAAATGTTTATTTACGATTTAATAACAAGTTTACGCGAAATCAAAATATGATAAGCTTGAGATTTATCGATAAAACATACACAGACACACACACATACACATTCGATACAAGAATAGTTTTATATGACATCAAATAGACTTTTATGTGTGAATGCAACGAGCTGAGAGACTATTAGAGTTAAAGACAGCAATCTTTCCTTAAAGGATAGATAAATCCTTCAAACTCTATTTGAGTTAAGGACAGCGAAAAGTATGAATTAATCCTTATAGTTACAGGACATCCTCACAGTCAACTTGTTTCAACAAAACAGAGCACAACCCAAAATAAAATTTATGTGAAATGCAAATTTTCATACATGACAAATTTCTGATCGTAACAAAAGGAATATATCGCTCTCTGCTCACTTATAAAAGTCACACAGCTGCCTTAATACGAGGACAAACAGATTCCCGTAGACTACAATAAAAAAAGAATAATATGCAAATGCGAACAGAGTTAAAAGAGCAAAGTCCTTTGACAAGGGAAAAAAACACTTTCATGCATAATCGTTGACTGCACGTGCAATAAACCGCAATATTGTGTGGGAAAAAACAACAATTGTGTATGTGAATGTATGTGTGTGTGTGTATGGGTAATGTCCAGGCAACTGTAAGGACATCTGTTGGCAGGCAGGACTACAATCGAAAATAATGTATGTATAGGCATTAAGGGGCATGACGCTGATTTTACGTATTGGCAGTGTATTATGTATAGCGCTATTAACATGGCTTAATTAGCTGCTGGCTTAAATAACAAAAGCTTAAAGCATAATTTTAACAATTAAGCTCTTTACCACAGTTGATTAACAGCTAAAAATACTCGTAGTACAGAAGCTAATAATAAAAGAGCATCAATTTAATGCCTGTTTTTACACCTAAAGTCGACACACGCTGCTCGGAATTAACTTACAAGTGGGATTGGAAAATAAATATATACATATTCGATTATATATATATAATATTCAAACAAATTCCTCATCTCTTCATAAAGTACAAGCAAAAGTGGTATCTCTGGCTTATTTAGTGTCCAAGGTACGCACAGACTGAGAGGTTTACTTGCAACTGGAACTAGTTATATTTTTTGGAATGATCGTTTGCACCTAATAAAACACCACAGAATGAACCAATTTCGAACCAACAATGAGCAGAGTTCAAATGGTTCATTTGATGTCCAATATGGAAACCGCGCTGTTATATTAATAGCATTAGTGACGCCACAAACTAATATACTAAGACAGAGTGGTATCGCTTAAATGTATACGTTTAGTGCCTATCAAAGGAAATAAAAAATCGCTTGATTGTAAAAGAAAAGTATTTATTCAAATATTGCTTCTCTGCAATTCTCCTTATTATTATATGTGAAATAAATTTGCCGCTGTGACGTCACAAACTAATGTAACTAAGACAGGGTGGTAACGCAAAAAATGTATACGTTGAGTGCCTGGCAAAGGAAATAAAAAAATTGCTTTCTTGTAAAGCAAAAGTACAGATTCAGATATAACTTCTTTTCAATTCTCCTCTACCAATTCTTTAACATTAAATATATTATAATTATATGTAAAATCAATTTGCCGTTGACTATAAGAAACGCCTTAATCCGAAACCGATCGAAGAGGTGTTATATAGGACATGGCCTTCTTTACAATCTGTAAGAAATAATCTGAATATGGATCGAAAATTGATAGTAATTACATCTGCATACCGAAAGGAATGTCTGCATGTTTGCCGGCAAGAAGTATCCATCGATTTGACTGCCACGTTGGGTGCGCATCATGGAAACCTGAAGCGGCAGTCCTATGACTGACCAACTGCAGTTGGTCTCATACCATTTGCTGTCATAGATGGAGGAGGCAAGTTTTGCACTCTCCGTTTTGACGCACTCGCCACAATAGCAGTAGAGATAGATCTGGGAAAGGATTGAGGCCGTAAAGGCGGCATAGAAGAGGACTTCTGGTTCTGCCAGATGTGTTGCAAGCTGATAGCTCAATACGCAGAGGTGCAACGAGGCCACAAGAAACTGGACGTTAATTAGTGGCCGAAAGCAGCGATTCACTGTACGAGCCATGTCCAGACTGTTCTGGTAGAGTATTATGATGTTTGACAGGTTTTCCTCCGTATCCCTCATGTTATCCTTAACAAAATGTTTCATTTTGTATTGCGCAATTTCGAACAATGCGCACAAGTTCAGAGTCAAGGAGCAGAAGAGCGTGTCCACGCAAACTGTGGGCAGCAGGACGCCCAGAGCAGCGCACACATTCCACACATAGGATACCAAATAGTTGAGGATACGAGCATTGTCCCACGGATAACTGCAACGAGCCGTAAGAACCAGCCAACCACTTGAACATTCCTTTAAAACTACCAAACTCACACGCTCGGAAATGGTAGCTCCGGTTCAACTGGACCTTGGTCTGACCAGAGCAAAGAGCCAGACGTATGGGCCAAGGGCAGCAGACATGCCAATCCGGCGGCCAATGAAAAACAATTCTTGTATAGGCCGCTAATGAACTGTTCCCATTGATTTACTCTGTCTATGGTCTGGGCATAAATCCCTATTTGACTCTCTCCAGGCACATCATAAAACATGAGAAACTTGATTAAATTACAATAGCTTCACTTACCCTTGGTTAGTAGATTGCGTAGTTCGGCAATAAGTCGCTCAAAGTCCTTGTGCAGCCAAAGGATTAGTCCAAATTTAAATAAAGCCATGAAATCAATCAGCAGGGAGCAGAGCCCATCGGTCAACCTGTCAACATTTTGCACATTCCGCACACAAAATGCCACAGTCAGTGGCATGAATGTGACCACTGACATAATGCACCAGGTAGCTCTGTACGGATGCACCCAGCTCTGTCTGGATGCAAATATATCGCAGCCGAGCAGACGAAAATACGAATGCTGCAACTTAAGAAACCTGTCTGTGAGCATGTTGCAAGTCAAATTGTGTGTTGCCAATATCTGTGGCAGCTTTTATACGACTGCACAGGAAATTGAGCAGGCCATGCATAAAGTAGCAGGTGTCTAATTGCGAAATAATTGACACACCCATTTAAGCACCCATACAGGCACACACTCAACACACAGTAATGCACTCCACTTGCCGCTCATTAAATTTAAATCTTAATTATGGCAGCTCGATAATCAATAATCAGATATCACAAGGATACTTCAACTTTGACTGCACATGTCCTTAAGGCATTTGCGCTTTATCAACACGGCAAAAGTAACATCATTAACACACAACACCTCAACCTATGCAAATGGGATTTTCTTTGATAATTAGCATACACTTCGGGTGTGTGTATCTTTAAAGAGTATCTCACACTCTTTAAGATACATTTACATCTTTGTACCTTAAAGCGACGTTATGTTTACATTTACATATCTGTGTCACGCAGCTTTAGTCCAACCCAAACTCTATACCAAACGATTCTACCCATTAGATGGAGGGGTGTAAGGCTTATGAAAGTGTTGTCGAAGATATAGCTTCGATTCTATAAAGGTATATGTCATTTGGTATGAGTCTATATCATGGATTTAAAGACAGCAAAAGAAAGCAAATTTTATATTGAATTTTGATGTCTTTTGACTAAAGTCTAAAGCTTTTCTATAGCTTAAAGCAAAGCGTATCATCAGATCTGGGACATATGTCATTACAGGGTATTACATAGTCGCATACGGACAATTATATCATTGCTAGTTGTTTATTATAAGCAAATCTTATAACAACAAGCTGATTTCATCAAAATGCAAATGCAGCTTGTTTCCGGTTCACAGTCTTTGCATCCTTAAGACTTAAAACTGTTAACAACAACAACAACAACAACAATAGTAGCAGAAACAACAATAAGGAGGACGCATTGTGAGCTGCTTAGAGCTGTTGTTTGCGCAATAAATTGTACTTAATTAAAAACAATTAAAAGCAAATCCAATTCTGTTTTGCATATGACCTGACCTCAAGCATGACATGGTATGGTATGGTGTGGCCCATGTGAATGCCAGGGTAAATATTTGGCAACATTTCTGGGGAAAAGCCAAACAAATCTTTGTAACATTTGAAATGTGCAAACTTTTGCCCTTTGCCGGAAGACACTGCTGCTGTTCGTTTTCCTTCCATTGGCATTGATAATCTCAGTTTGTGCCATGAAGTTGATTTCGAAAATATTTTAATTATTCAATGCCTTTAGATAACTTTTGGCAGAAACATGCAGGACATGCAAAAACATGCAGGACACTCAAAACATGCAGGACATCCCAAGCAACATACAACATACAGGGTGTTGTCGGTGGCGAAGGTCAGCTGGAAAAGTTGGGCTCAACAGTTGGTCAAACTAACATGCAATCAGTGGGCAACAAATTCATGCAATTACTGGCCAACATGCAACCAAACCACTTACCCCGAAATGGGTGTCAGCTTGTGTGGGCGTGGCAGACACATACGAACACGCACACATACACATTCGATTTAAATCGAGATAGATAAAGTGGGAAGATTTGACAAATATTGACAGCATAATTAATTTTATCGCTTGCATTTGAAAACGCAGATTGCACAGTTTTGCCGTGTCTGTTGTGTTTGTTTTTGATTATTTAATTATTAACAATAATAACAATTTCATTATGCGACTTTTGCGTTTTAGTACTGTAATTAATTAAAATTTTGACAACATGCCCGCATAGATTGCCACCCCAGGAGTCCGCTGGGAATGCTGGAGTATAAAAGTTTTCAGCTAGCCCACGCCTGGGCACATAAAGCAAACATTGACACACTGCCACGCCCACTCCGAGTAAAGGAGTTGAGTTTATATAGTATTTTGTAGCACAAAACTTGCTCCAAACTCAGCTGGCAACTGCCAGTAGACATCAGACACTGGACGTGGACAGTGGGCAGTGGGCAGTGGGCAGTGGGCAAGACGGCAACATGGCAAGGAAATATCAGAAGCAGTAGGCAGCAGGCAGCGGCGGGCAGTACCAAAACTCCCAAGAACTTTTTACTCTACGTGGTATTGTTATTGCAATTCTGATGTTGCTATTGTTGTTGTGGCAATACACTCCAACGGTGTCGAGTATTCACACTAACTGAGTCAATTTGATATTTGATGTGCAATAAAGTTTTTAAATTATCAATATCAATCATAGAACTTTTAAGCTATAAATATGGCTACAAATGTTAATCGAATTATCGATATCTTACAGCTTCTTCTTCTAAAATGATCTTGGGTACGCAGTAACAGAGAATAGTCTTTGCAACAGGCAGTTAACAGTTGATTAACAGATAAACAAGTGTCTGGGCTGAAGCGTGACAGAGACAAATATATATTCATACCAGCAACTGCCGGCGAGTGTCTAAGAAAGAAAGGGACAAACGCTGCATGCGTCGAACAAGGAGAAAAGCTTTAAGGCAAAGTACTTCATTTTAATTTAAAATTTCTTAACGAAGAAGAGATAAATGTTTCATACCTTACAAAAGCAGAAGCCCTTAAAGTATTTACTGTTAATTTTAAATGCTATTAGAAAGTTGGTAAAAACGTTTTAATCTTTGTTGAAAGCCCTTGCCGATCAGGCTGTTTGCTAAGAGTTTTCGTAAGTGTATGTTAAATGTCGTTCTTTCAATTGTATTTCGTTTAATTTGCCATTTTGTAGCTGCTGCTGCTCCTTCTGCTTCTGCTTCTGCTTCTGTTGCTAGTTCTGCTGGTGGTGGTGATGGTGCTGGTGCTGGTGGTGGTGCTGGTGCTGGTGGCGTTGCAATGCTCGGACAGCAGTTGAATCCAAAATGAAATACTTGATTTCAGCCTCCATGGAATTTGCGAGCAAGTGCAGCGGGTAGGAGTCAACGCAGGAACAGAAGTTGGAGCAGCAGCGGCAGGAGTGCCAGAAACTTTGCCGCTTGCACAGGAAGTCAACTTGGCATCCTTGCGCCTGCCGACGTCGACGCCAACGCCAACGCCAACGAGGTTGAATACGACAACCAAGCAGATGAAGATGAGGATGAACCAGGACAAAAAGAGAAGGCAGAAGATGGAGACGGAGACGGAGATGGAGCTGTAGCTGGAGCAGTTTACTTAAAATGTTTAGTGGAAAGTGTTTTAAAATACATTAAAAAGTTCACGGCTGCCATGGCACGCATAGAATTTATGCGAATTTGGTGAACTCTAGAGTGGAAACTTTTTACATTTGCGCCCGCCCAATCAACTTAAATATTTGTTTAGCTCAAGCAGCTGAGCCATAGAGCTCTTAAGTACCCAAAACGTATACATATGGCTGGATACCCCTACCCACACGTAAGATATATGTACATACCTACATACATATGTATCCAAGCAGCTGTAATTAATGCCTGGCCAAAGAGCCTTACGTGTGTTCCCGCTGTGTGTGTGTGTGGGCAGGATATACAATTTCAAAAAAAATCCATATATACGTGTACAAATACAGGAATATATATATATTTATGTGGATACAATAACTGTATTTTTATAAATAGATGCGGTCCTGCGGCATGAGCACCTTTTCTGCCGCAGTCATTTAATGAGCCTCCTTTGCCTAAACCAGGCCCATCCTTAAGATACTTCAAGCTATCAGGTGATGGAGCGGGGGAGGGGTGAATATATTCACGAAATTCGCTTGAGTATTTCCGTATCTAATGGTTTGTTTACGCCGTGATATGATACAAAACTGTCGAATTGGCAAATGACAAAGTCGTATTTTATTTCATTTACAAGGCAAAGCCCAAAATGAAAATGTAAATGTAAATGGGAAAATATATGAATTTCCCGCCAATAAACAGAACAACAACCAAACAAACAACCAAACATACCATAAGTAAGTAATTTGTTTTCCCTTTTTATTTTCCTTTTTTTTGTTTTCCTTATTTGCATGGATAAATAAGCCGTCCTCAGAGTAAAGAGAGAGCGAGTCGTGTGAGGGTTTTGCATTATTTATTGTAATTCTTTAGTAAGAGTATTGCTCGTATTGTTGTTGTTCATCCAATTTTCTCCTCTTTCCCCGACTTTCCACAGCAACTGCAACTGGCAATTTGAAAGCAAATGCACAGTTCTTATCAGAGTCGCATCTGTTTGCTGATTTCCAGAATTGTCACAAAACATTTTAAATAAATATATATTGTTTAACAATATAATGTATATAAAGTCAGACACATTTATATACAATATGCAGAAGAGGGAAAAAAACTGAAATCATGATGCACATAAAGGATATTCAACTGTTATTTCACACAATTGTTGGCTTAATGCGTGCAATAAACGCATTTAATTAAATAACCTATTTAAATTTTAATGCGCTGCAAAAAAAATAAATACGCACATAAAAAGGCAAGGAAATTAATAAAATACATTCAGAGTGTTACTGAAAAGGAATTACATATTGAATTAATACAACTAATGAAAACGTTTGGCGCATCGACACAGAAAGCAAAAAAAATAATCGAAAAATAATTTAATTTAATTTGCATCAATTTGAATTCCGCGATAAATAAATTAAGCGAAATAAGCAGCGTTCAAACGATAAATGATAGGGTATATATTAACTATAATATGTCTAGCGTATAATACTAATAATACCCCAACTACATATTCAATAATAAACTAAAGGCTGAAAATTGTATTTTCAATTTAATATCCAACAATTTGAAAGTTTTCGGAATGAGTTTGAATCTGGGAATTATCCTTAGAAAGTTGCTTGAAATATGTCTGTTCCTCAGGTCTTTGTCTGCAGACAGATTTTATATGAAGTCTGTGAAGTAATGAAATGAATGCCTTTCTGTAGTATCCTTGTATCCTTCCACACTCTAAACTCCTTTAAGCTGTACCCAAGCAGATCTTCTAGGGCTTTGCTGCTGGGCTTCTATAGAAAATGTTTCATTATTGCTATGAAAATGTTGAGTATATGAGAATATTTCAACCAAAGGTTGGTTTTATATTCATATTTATATATTCTAAGCATAAAAACCATAAATATAGTTTCTTTATATTATAATAATATAATGTATTCTGTGAGGATTAAGTTGCTGGTAAGAAAGATATAATATGGGAAGTGTCTGAAAGGAAGATCCTTTTAAGCAGATTGTTTTCCTAATATGTCTAAATCTTTTAAAGGAATGTAATAAAAATCTCTTCTTTTAACGAGAAATGATGCTTGTTATAAGAGAATACCTAAAAAGGATAAGGATAAAGCTGAATCCTATATACTAATTATAATAATCTAAAGGAACCCAAACACATTGTCAGAAAGAAGGTGCTTAGCTTCAGGATTGGAAAGTACTTTAATAGGTAACTTTTGATAAGGATTCCTTGAAATTTAGATACATTCAATATAATCTAATTATAAATATAATTTATTAAATTAAAATTAAGTAAAAGAATTTATATTATATTTTCAGAGTCCTTTGTTTTTATATTCTATTTTCATTTGAGTTAAAAAGTAGTTAAAATTATTTTTATTTTTTTATATAATATTTAGATTCATTTTATTTAAATTCCATAATCTATCCTATGATCTTTTTGTACAGTCGACAAATCTGCGTAATAATATTCAAGCATGTGTTGCAACTTGCAATAGCCACAAGCAATTCTTAGTTGTTAACCAGCTGTGGATGCCACCAAAGCTGGCCAACAACTGAAGTGAAGCGTTTGGTAAATGGAAATGGCAAAGGAATTAAATTGTCGCGGCAACGAAACCGAAACCGAAACAAACTGAAAGCGAACAGGCAACAAAGTGTTTCAATGCCAAAACGTTCCAGCCAAATGTTCTCTTAACAAAAGCTTAAGAGCAGAATAACAGTATTTGGTTGGCCGAAAAGGCTACCCAAAGTTTTATGGCCAATTGGCCCCATCTTAGGCATATTTACACGCTTCAAGTATCAACAAACAAAAACAAAATTGACAGCAACAACATGAATAAGAAGAAGAAGAAGCAGCAGTAACAAGGAGCTATTGCTTCACACATTGCCCCATGTTGCAACAACGAAAACTGAATTAATTGCCACATGTTGTCTGAGGGCCATCAGCTCCTTCATCATCCTGGAAAGCCGCACGACGGCTTTAAAAAACGCGCAAGATGTCAGGTGTCTGTCCGAGGCCAAACAGCTACCCCCACCCCCACCCCCACACACTCACACTCACACACACACGTAGACATAATTTTGATGGCCATAATGACAACAATTAAATATAAATCACCGACCAGCAACAAGCCAAGGCCTTCCCGCACTTTCTTTAGGGCCCAGGCCTCAGGGCCGCCACGCACGCATACAATTAGCTTTTATGGCCAAAAGGAGAATGCTGCTCCCTTGCCCAGGCAGAGCATGGCTAAGGCTAAGACTCTGACTCTGGCTATGGCCTCTGGGCGCACTTGGCGCTTGGTAATTTGAAAATATGGTAATTATGAGGCCTCTTTTTTTCTTTTTTTTTGGCTGGGAAAAACATAAAATATAATATAATATTTATGTTTTTTTGTTATTGTTTATGCAAGATACAAATCAGAGGGGAAGTGTGCCAGGGGCAGCGGTCTAACCTGCAACACCATCAGCAGTGTCTGTTCTAATTAGGCAGCCATAAATTGTGGCAGCAATGAAAGCAACAAGAACAAATCCTAAATAACAATTAAAACAATTTTCAAGATTAAATAAAAAATAAAAGGAAAGCAGAAACAAGCACACCTAATGCTGATGCTTTAATATTTTAATTAAAAATTCCTTAGCCACAATATGCTGGCCAAGAGCCGCCACCCCCTGCCGCCCACCGCCCGGCAACCTCAGGCCAAGGTGTGGCAACTGCTCTCCTCCTGAATGCCAGCGGTCGAGAGTGCTCTGAATGGTCTCCGGAGGCCTATGACTTTGAATTATTGCAGGACTCGTCATAAATTAAGTGCTGCAAAGTGCGTGGCTCAAGGGGCTCAACGGGGGGGAGAGGGGTAGTGGAGAGGTGTGCGGCTATTATTATGCCAGTCGCAGGTGGCCGCTCAACCTACTTGAGTACCGCTCCGAGTCCGTTAAACAATGTGAAATGGGCGTGAGATGTAATCGAATCTCAAAGGGTTTCGATCTATGTTGAAATATTTTATAACTTATTTATAGCAAATATAAGCCATAAAATCTACTTAAAATGTATTCGTATTAAATTGGGTCGACTATAAAATACCCTGAGTGACTTCATATGAGACTAGCTTCATTTTTTACGCTGTATCAAACTAACGCGAGAGTTAACAGTGCGCCTACAGCTTATGTTAACTTAACAGCCTATCGATAGTTTTAATTATGATCGATATGTAAATGTTATTCCCTATGTTAATCTATGTTATTGACAACAAAATACATTAATTGCTTCGAGAAAGTTTCCGAAGTTTAACCAAACTTACACTGCATTTATTACAGACATTATACAGATAATATAATATATATAATTATGTATATATATAAGCTTGTACATAAGTCTTTGAAATATTATTTGCTTAACAGCAAGAACTAAAACCTTAAAATCCGTTAACTTTGAGTAACTTTTGAGATGCTGAAATATTTCTATTTAATAGAATATATATATAGATCTGATATATACATATATATTTGTCGATTTCATTGTTTTATTTTCTCTGTTATAGATGAAACGCCTTAACACTTCACTTAGTAGACAGATAGAAAATCAAGAGCTATAAAAATAAGTGAAAACAGTTTGTAGATAGAATTTGTTAAATTTTATTTTCAGAGTTGAACATAAAACGAGTTTGAGTTCGAGTGGGGCTGCTGTGTTGTCCTTTAATGGTTACGACCACGCCCATTTGTGCTTAAGATGGTTCTTCAGTTGCACAAATAAATGTCTGATTGGGGCACAAACTTGTTGCATAAACACTAACCCCCACCCCCTGCAGCTCCTGCCCAAAAGATACGAGCAGCGAGCTGTAGGCAGAGCAATTTGAACACAATAAAGCTGAACAGTGTGATCCTGCATATTAAATGTCGAAGTATCCCTCTCCTGGCTCCCCATCAATCCGGAAGGACCTCAGACCCACCATAAATAAGACCCAAAGCATTTGGCTGCAGGAGTGTGAAGAGTGTGAGTGCGGAGGGCGGAGGGAAGGAGTTAACCGTTACAGACGCTTGTGGCCGCGCAATCAAATTCAGATACTTGAAGACGACTCTCTGTGCTCCTTGCGCTGTGCTTAAGTGTCGTAAAGTCCTTTTGCGTGCAACAGCGGCAGCAACAGCAACAACATATTCGGCAGGAGCTTTTATGATTTATGCAACTATCGCCTGCAGCAGCGACAGAGCAGGCCCAAGCCCAAGCCCAAGCCCAAGCAAAAGTCAGTGCCAGATTCAGGACCAAGCCCCATTGCCGAAATCCTTGAGGCGCGTACAATTTTTCCTTTTATTTCTTATTTTTGGCCAAATGTCTCCGTCGGCATCGACGGCGACGGCGACGGCGACGTCGACGTTGGTGTCGGTGTCGGTGGCAGCGGCGGCTCTTCAAACTGTGCAATTTTTATGGGTGGTTGAGGTGGGTGGGGGGTGTGGCATTCATGAATAAAAGATTTCCAAGTGCGCCGCCGACGACCTCCTCAGACCGCCCACCGCATGCCGTTTTCTCTCAATTTATTATGCTTTTGGCCTTGCCGAGTGCAAATAATAAGCAGCAAGTGCACAGCCACGCCCCTCAAATGCCACAAAACGCCTCGACAGGCACCTTGGCTATAGCTGTAGCTGTAGCTGTTGCTGTTGCTGTTGCAGCACCACCCACGCCCACTCAATTGTCGAGGCGCCCCATAAAATTAGCAAAGCAAAGAGTTGCAGTTTACTCTCCATTTAAGCGCCACACTCGACAGCTGTGTTTGTCAGTGGCAGCAGCAGCAGCAGCAGCAGCAACAATAACAGCCGCAACAGCAGCAACAACAACAGCAACAACAACAAGAAGAACAACAGCAACACAAACAAGGTTAGTGCTGAGGTTGCATTTGGCTTGTTTGCAGTCGCCGCTTATTTTCCTTATTTGTTGTCTCATTCTGAAGATCCTTTGCTTAGCCCAAAGTGGAAGCCCAAATAGTCACCTGCCTGCGCAATTCACACGCTCTTAAAACTGACGCCTATTTTCCAGCTTAAAGAGTTTTTCCTCTATTAACACTAGCAATTTAACTTGTTTTCGTTCTCTAAAAACCGATTTTCCTTTAATTTTATTCTTCTCTTTTAAATATATATTTATATTCTCCTCTCTCATTCTTTGGCCTCAAAACTGATTTAAAATTCAAATTTTATTCATCTTTAAAATTGAGATATATCACCGCCTTAAAGTGATTTTTATTCCTAACATCCACCCACTGTCCTAGTGTCAGCAAAATGGTTGTCTATAAGCGAATGACCCGTTTAAAAGTCGACATAAATCAAGTCTGGAGTATGAATATTTCCCGGAAACACGCAGAACTCAGAAATTTATTTTCTCCCTTAAGGAGTCGGTCGAAAGTCTACAGCTTTTTTATTGAATATTTGTCAAAATTTGTGATTTTTATCAAAATATAGATAAGCAAATACCAACAAATATAATAAACATATTTCTTTATCTTTTTTACTTAAAGAAATCTCAAACTGAAAGTCATGTTAATTTGACTGTGACTTTCGTTTAAAATATACATTTTCTTAATTTAATTGAGTTACGTGTACTACAGAAAACTCACTTTTAACTGAAAGTCTTATCAAAAAATTGTGGCTCAAACATTATTGTTTAATCTTAACAGGAAGTGCGATACACTTTAAATCTGCAGTTTAAAATAAAAAGCGCGCGCGCTCAAATAATGTCATTCACCAACACTCAATTGAAAGCGCAGCCAACTTCAAGTCATATTATTTAGCAGTGTTGCGTTGTGTTGATTTATAACATATTAAATTTACCACAATAGCGATAAAATCTTTTTTTTACCAAGTAATTGCTGCCTTAATATTATAAAAAACAATCATAATAGGTTATTTGCCACACTAGCTATGTTCATCGACTATATTTAGTCGATACTGCAGCACTATTTCGATGACCGATAACAGCTGAAGATTTTATGCGTTCAGCGATTCTGGTCACATCGCACAGTTGCCGAATTGTTTTTGTCGCGAGCGGTTGATGCGAACGGGCGTAGCGCGCTTCGTAATTTGTGTACGTTGATTTTGTGTAAACGCCGATTCTGTGTGTGTATGTGAGTGTGTTAGTGCTTGCATGTACGCGAGTTGTTTTTTTGCGCTTATGTACAGTTAATATTCATATTTGTTGCAAACGCGCTGCACTCGACACAATTGTAAGTGGGAATAATGAAGCGTGCGAAAAATATATACATATGTATTTGTGCAAACAAGCGCCGAATGTTTCGTCTGAAGCCGCCGCAGCCCCTTTGGCTTCTTTTTGTTGTTGTTAGCTATTGTTGTTGTTGTTGTAGCTGTGTAGCCGCCTATGACCAGCGTTTTGTTGTTGCGCAGCGCGCATTTTGGCTCCTGTGTCTGATGTGTGTGTGTGTGTGTGTGTGCGTGTAAATTCCAAAACATACGCTGCACAGTGGCACCAAGCGGCACATCGAATTGTTTAAATGCCCATACCCGGCTTAGGGCGTGAGTGTATGCGTGCGTGCGTGTGTGTGTTTGTGTGTTGAATGTTTATTGTCTGTGTGTTTGGGTGTGTCGTTGTTGGCCGTGTTTATTATAATTTTCCTCATTCTTTTTGTGTATTTCGTTGAAATTCTCAGCCTAAATGGAGTTTTTTTTTTTGTTGTTTGTTGCTTGCTTTTGATTTTCATCTACGCTTTGTTTTGGCCTTTCACAATTCCCTCATTCTAAACCTATTCGTAAGCGGCCTCCGCGCACCAGTCAAGTGTCATTGTGTGTTGTTGTTGCTTGGCTGCTTTTTCACGTTTGGCTTTGGCAGAAGCAACAAATGCGGCAATTGCCTCGCTCGCGTTGCCAACCACTTGGCACAATTATTAAGACTACGTGATAAAATGTGACGCAGAGCGTCAGAGCCGGCCTGGCCAAGACTTATATGGTAACAGCAACCATAGCTGGAGACACAAATGCCAATTAGAATTGATTAATATTCATTATATTCTTATAACTCTCTTCGATACACACACAGCCGCACAACAAAAGGCACACACACGTGTAAATATTCTGGGCTTGAAGGCCTGAAATCTTTGTGCGCGCGCTCGCACTGTCTTAATACTTCTCTCTTTCTTTCTCTCTGTCTCCCTTTTTTCTGGAGTCACAACAACAAAACTAACAGAAGCAGCAGCAGCAACAACAAAAGACAAGGACACGCGAACGTGTGCTGCTTCTTTTCCTTCTGCCTACCTTTTCGTAACGATTCGCGACACAAATACAACAACAACAACAACTGAAACAACGAAAAGACGCGCAAAAAGTAGAGTGTAATAAAAGCTTATTTAATTGCAGTAAATTGGCGCAAAATGTGGGTAAAAAGTGTGCGATAAAAGTGAATTGAATAAAAGAAAAGAGTAAAATCCACAAAAGTACAAGCAGAAGATCAATTAAATAAAAGAAAATAAAAGAAAACGAAGTGCAAGTCCAGGCAGAAAGCAACAAAAACTGCGCGTGCTTGTTCCTGTCAGTGTGTGATTGTGTGTGTGCGTGTCTGTTGTGTGCGCTTGCAACAGATGCTGCAAACGTTTCAGACTGTGTGTGTCTGTGTGTTGTTGTTATGCAAAGACAACAACAACAACAACAACAACAACAACAGCAGCAGCAGCAAATACTACGACGACGCCTAAACTAAAAGCCGCCTACAACTGCAATTACTACGAATACGTCATCAACTTAGAGAAAGCGAGAGAGTGAAATATAAATAGAGAGAGCGAGAGCTAGAGCGAGAGAGCAGTAATCGTAGTAGCCATGTTCAAGTGCATTCCAATCTTCAAAGGCTGCAACAGGCAGGTGGAATTCGTGGACAAACGTCACTGTTCGCTGCCCCAAGTTCCCGAGGAAATTCTCCGTTACTCGCGCACCCTCGAAGAGCTTTTCCTCGATGCGAATCACATACGCGACTTGCCAAAGGTCAGTTAACACACATATACATACATGTAATTTCGTAACCTTTAACCTACAAATGCTTTCAATATTTAATAGAAATTATAATGGGTGCTTGCTGTTGAATTAATTAATAAGATATACAGTAGAAATGCGTTTTGACGAACGACTAAATATATTCGAGTATCCTTTAAGGAAAACATGTCAACCTGACGCTCG
Organism: Hirtodrosophila trivittata; assembly: GCA_035045065.1. NCBI lineage: Eukaryota > Metazoa > Arthropoda > Insecta > Diptera > Drosophilidae > Hirtodrosophila > Hirtodrosophila trivittata. The sequence goes on along the minus strand of JAWNNK010000658.1, from coordinate 2,297,807 downwards.
ATATAACGAACAAATAAGAAATATGTGCGGGAAAAGGGCAGAAAATATATAAAAATCAAATGCAGAATAAAAATTAACTAAAAACTGATGATGACAAAATTTGACTATAAACTTTCAATTGAATTTGTGCTTTAAATTGGTAACTTGAAAAGAGAAAATCCCTTTCCTTATATTATATATATATATTAGTTCGTTCTAGCGATGTTCTACTGTATAGAGGAGAGTTTAAGTTTTGCATCGAAAGCATAGGCATATCAAAGTATCGTTTCTTTAATATATTCTGATTCTTTCCTTTATTGTAAAATTATTATACTGTAGAACCTCGATATAACAGATTATGGAGGTGGGAGATGAGGGTAAATATAGGTTAACAGAGGTCTCAGCATCCCGGTTAACAGATGCTCCCGGTTAATGCAGGTCGGGATAATCGTAGTTCAATATTTAAACAGAGAGTAAAGTAGTAAGTAAAAAAAGGGTTAGCTTAGGGATCGAAAAAAGGCATAGAACATTATTCTATACGATAAGATTAAAAGTTGCTAATGTCGATATCATGCTTTATCGATATATCGATACATAACTCCGATAGTGTCTCTCTGTAAACAATTGTGTCCAAGCAGAAGTTAATGTTAGGCTTTATTCCAATCTTTGTTTGTTGGATTATCCTCAGAAATCCTGCAACTTTTGCTGCTTCTTGGATTCTGTATGAAATCCGAAAAAGCACGCTTCACTTTACTTGAATACATTTCATAGTTATTATTTCGCATACACACACAACTATTATGTATATATTATGGTCTCTCCCTACGCGTTGTTGGTCCTTTTATAATATTATATAGCGCTGCGAATTGAATACCTGAGACTTGTTCGTTGGTTCACTGAACTTTACTGAAAGACTTTGATTCTCAACTTTTTTCCTTTACTATTTTTATTTTTGTTCCTTTTGCTATGCGAGCAGAGCAGGGAGGCAGCAGCGGTCGGTCGCAGTGGTAGCGGCCTTTATAAATGTGCAGCAGACATCCTGCTTTATATAGATTGTAGCATCATTGTCTGGGGGGGTTGCTGTCATCGAGAGCTGCACCTCCTCCTGGCAATTTTCTTGTACTTACTCACTTACCAACTTACTTACTTACTTACGTACCTACCCCCTCTCGTAGCTGCCTTCCCTCCCTTAACTGTCTGTGCTGCTGGCTGGCTGGCTGGCTGGCTGGTTGGTTGTCTGGCATTCTGGCCAGAGCATCGTGAAGACAATGATTAGCAACAAAAGACGTCCGCTGGCAGTTGCCAGCTGAGGCGGAAGTCTTTAATTAATAATGGTGGGTCGGGTCTCAGTCGGGCGCGGTTGTTCTTTGGTCGCGCTTGGGCCTCTTAAGAATGCATAATTGAATCCCCAATTACGCAACATGCAGATACAGATACAGATACATTTACTTGTAGATACTTACATGTCCCATGCTAATTATGTCGCTGCTCAGACTTCAAAGGGGAAGCGACAACAGTTTCAATTAATAAGCAAGTGTCACCACAATAGAAGACAGTCATTTGGTGGCCGCATTGGGCAATTAGCAACGATTAGTGTATTGTGTACAGTAAATGCTCCCTAAAGTTCACAACAATGAATAGCTTGAGGGTAGACAATCAGAGCTATTAGCAGCATAACTCTCGCTCAAGAGAAGATTGTTTGCACATACAGTAGAGTTTCGCTAATAGGGATACAGATTTTGGTCTTCTTCATCCTTTCCGAGCAACAGTACCCTCTGGACTAGGCTATATTCTGATTAGTGAGTCAACACTGTAGTTGAAGCTATGACTTGATTCTGATAGTTCCATTCGATATGATATGATTGAATATCTTTAGTGCTTAGCAAGTTATCGCCTACGTCTTGATTTCCTATTATGAAAATACATTTTAAAAATGGTTTCTATTATTTTTATTGGAAAACCTTCAGTTTTCCTCAAAGCGCGTTGGCATTAATTATTTTGTGTTAAGTTTTGTTGATTTCCGTTTAATGCAGTTGGCAAACAAACAAATTAGTCAACAAACAAACAACCTTCAGTTGGTGTTGACATAGCAACAAGTGGTGGTTGAGCTGGGATATGAGGAGGAGGGAGAGAAGTATTACGAGTAGGAGGTACAGGTAGAAAATCAGCAAGAAAAGAAGGAGGAAGAGAAGCCAGGAGCAAGTGGCGGCGAATGAACAAGAAGGGGTGCACGCAAGGGGAGGAGAAAGCAAATGAAAATGAGAAGGAGGAGTAGGTAGTGGGACTGGTTGCTTGGGTTATTTGTATGCCATCTAGACTGGAGACAGCTGCTTCCTACTTGTTCTTCCTCTGCTTCTGCCTCTGCCTCGTTCATTGTGTATGCAATTCATTTGCGGTCAGTCAAGATTTTTCTGTTGCAGCAATTTCCACGTCGTTGTTGTACTAAATGCTCTTCTTCTTGTTATGCTGTGTGTGTGTGTGTGTGTTGGAAATTTTCATTTGGCTTTTCCTCATTCTCGAAACTCTAGAGCTTCCTTCGCGGTTAGCCGCACTCGCTAATGAACTCCGAATGCAAATTTTTGTTTGTTGCTCGTTTACATCAATAAAGCGCATGCAAGAGCAACAACAGCAGCAACAACAACAGCAACAACAGCAGCAGCAACAACAACATTAACAACGTTTACTGGAGCAATGTATCCACAAGTTGCTGCTGGCTTTTGTGCAACAGCAGCAGCAGCAGCATCAACATGTTGCTGACCGATGACAACAACAGAAACGACGACAACGGCAATGGACAGACATAATGATGATGTTCTCTGTGCATGGACTTCGTTTGAATTCCAAATCGAGTGACAGCGTCGGATGTGCTGCTTGTTGTTGTTTCTCTTTCTGTTTGAGTTTGTTGCTGTTGCTGTTGCTGCTGATACTGGAATCTGTTCGGACGTCAACCCTTTGACTCTTTGTAAGTTACAGACAATTTCCGCGATGTCATTGCAACAATAAACATCAGCAGCAACAACAGCAAACCGTGCTTCAATTGAATTGCTCTTAATACGACGACAATCTGCCTCAATCTCTTGGTCATCTCGTCTATTCATGTCATACGGCTGCCGGCGGGATGTTGCCCTCGTACCCAGCTGCAGATTATGAGTGGAAAATGAAATGAAAATGCAGAAAATCTAAGCGTAAAACTTGTTTATTTGCCGCAAATGCTTTATAAAGAAATTACAAAAAAGTATCTCAACTGAAAAATAAGCTTAACTCTATACCACAGGTAAACAGCTAATTAGCATTAAGCGCAGGTAAACGAAACGTTTTCCTCATTTCCTCTGCTAAGATACTTATTATGCTTATATACTATATAAAATAAACGTAATTTATATAGTTTCCCAGCTCTGAGATTTATATAGAACCTACCTCAAGGTGCAAGTTGGCTGAAATTTTCAAGTTTTCCACTTTGCTAACAAATTGGATTTCCTCTTCAGCATTTGTGGCAATTAGTCACGCCCGCTGATAAGATATCAGGTAATCGCTGCTTATCACCTGCCATTGCTGGCAACGCTGCTGCCTTGAGGTCTGTCTTCCAGCTAGTGCCACTTCCTCCACACCTGCACTGACTTCTGGCTCCTCTGGCCTGTCTTGCGCAACTTCAAGCGACGTCGTTTGTTATTGCAGGTGCGTTTTTTCTGTGTGTATTTTTTTTGAGAACTTAAACTGCTGTCTGGTCGCTATTGGAACACAATACGTAAACGTAAACGAATACGCCGAAGCGTTGGCAATGACATCATTTGGCAGCAAAGCAGCTAAAATACTATTTAAAATGGCGTCGCTCTGTTGCTGTCTCTCTTTGGTTAGCTAAAACTAAGCAGAGACTATCTTAAAAGCTGGCCTAAATGATAGCAGCCGTCGATGTGTTCAACTTGGCCCAAAACATTAAAAGTGATTTAAATTTATCTTTTCAATTGGTCACACAGTTCATTTAACTAGCTGCGCTTCGCTTATATAAATTCTATGAAGTCGCCACTCAAAACCGGTTCTATATATATATATGGTCATATAATAAATACACTCAACTATTTCAATTAGTTTTCTATACCCTGTATACAAAATATGTACAAAAATGGGCGTATCTATGTGTCATCAAAGTATGGGATAGAAGTATAAGTTTTCTTCAGTATCTTCAGAACTATTCGCTGTGTTTTTTCAGCTTAAATATGATCACAAGCTGCTTAATTGTAAAGTTATATTCTAGACTTAATCAGGTGCATGCAACATAATCTCTGTGGCACAACTCAGCTGTGATGCACTCGCGCAATATCCTGAAGTCCTGCCTTGCAGCTCACAAATCGATGGCCGCCATTTACGCCTACAACGTTTCGACTTCGTTAAACGACTTTGATTAAAAATAGTTATTAATATCAAGCACAATGAAACTTGCTTTAATTTCAACAATTTGATCGGAATTCAAATGAAAATTGAGATTGATTCCAATTAGCTGACACGCCAAAGTCACGCCCAATCGTTTTTACCTGGGTTAGCCGGGAAATAAAACATTCTATTGCGTACAGTAGAGTCTCGCTAAGCTAAATATGTCCTAGACTAGAGACTCTACTGTAAGTGAACCAAAGAAAATGGGAAACAGAAAGTCTGATGTGAATAAGTTGTCGATATTTATATACTTGATATATAATTACTAGGCAGAAATTGTCAATATTTAAAGTCTTTATATAGGGTATACCTAAGTCGGATATTCCCTGTTTTGTTTGTTGTCCGTTTGCTGGGAATGTTAATCATTTGAGACATTAGACAGTCTCTCAGCTGGAAGTGAGAACAAAACGCAATTACATAGAAAGCAGTTAGACAGTTTTATTGATATTTCTTTATCTAAATGACAGGAATAACAGGTACAGTGGAACCTCCCAGAACGGATACCACTCTTGCAATAGAACATAAATCCGCTCGAATAGTCGTGCGTCCTGAAGAGTTTTCACTGTACCTAGAGAGTTACTGTATAGTTAATGTCATGTTGTGACGTGTGAGTTAATTGAATCCCATTCCTGAGCTGAGCGCGGCCATAAAGAAAGTTGTCAAAAGTCGACAAATGTTCCGAGGTGCAGTTGCAACGTTTACCACTTGTGGCTGCAACTTCAACAAATGCAACCTCAGCCGTGCGCTGGTTCTGTGAGTGAGTGTGTGAGTGTGTGTGGTTTGCTAGAAAAATGAAGATGTACAGATTTAAGCAGGCGCTCAGATTACTCAGCAAGCAGAGTTGGCCTAGAGATTACTCTGTGGATGCCACACAACAACACATACACAACACACACGTATGCGCAGCGAGTCGCATCTATAGAGAAGACAAGTATCTGAATGTTGTCGTCTGCAAATGCTGCAACTGTGCTGCCGGTTCATGTTCGGAGTATATTTGGCAGGCATGCATGTAAGTAGCTACAGCTCTGTATGAAAGATACAGATACAATTCAACGGCAGCCGCAGCAGCCTTTCAAGTGTGTCTGAAGCTCGTCCGGTTTGTCAGCTCAGCGCTGAGTTGTGTTGTGCTGGGTTGTGTTCTAGCTCGGCACTCAGCTGGTTTTCTTTTTTGTTATTTGTATCTAGATGCGTCCAACAAGATATGCGAATTGTATCTAGAACCCGTTTCTGACTGTCTGCTTTTCGTTTCAAACCGCGTCTCTCTCTATTTTTGCTGCTCGCCCAGTCATTTGCAACGTGCACACTACCAAGCATGGCTGCAAACGCACGTGTGTGTGTGGTGTGTGTGAAGATACATACAACAAGATACATTTAGCTGATTACACTTGCAGAGATACATTATAAAATTACTCAAAATCAACGAAGCGCATTGCATGACTCGCTCTCCCTCTCTGTCTCTCTCTCTGTCTCTGTCTCTGTCTCTATTTGTGTGTGCATTTACATACATGTCATGGCTCAGTACACTAAACACCCACAGTTAAACGAGTGCACACTCTACTAATGGAATTCTATTAAAATTGTTATTAGGCCGCACAAAGTGCATCTCAAAGAGCGCTTTGAGTAAAATTAATTAGATTTGCCGCAAAAACCCTTTGTTAATCAATTGAATTATTGCCTGTGGCCTCGTCAAATGCAGCTTCAATCCGTGTATCTACAGGATACTACTAGCAGCCAGCTTCAGCTCCTGTCCCAGCATGCCATGAAACTAGTTGTGTGTGTGTATCGTGTGTTGTGTGTGTGTCTGTTGTGTGTTGCGTGCGTACGACATGAGCTCGAGCCACGTTTTGCTTTTGCTGTTGCGTTGCCGTTGCCGTTGCCGTTGCTGTTGTGATGCAACCCATACGAGCTGCCACCACACGTTGCCACCACACGTTGCCACCACACGTTGTTGGCCTGGCCAACATCGACTACAACCAATGCCTCCACTATTTGGCTAGTTGTCGTCGTCGTCGGCTGTTGCCTTGCTGCTGCTTGCTGTGCGCCTGTTCCAACTAGATACAATAGTAAAAGTGTGCTGGCTGGCTGACTGAACGACTCACCTATTATCAAGTGAGTGAGTCGATGAGTATGTCCGTGTGTGCATGTGTGTGTGAGTTTGTGTGTTTGCCTAGTCAAACTGGTAGTAGCCCATTGCAATGCCGGCCGGCCGGCCTCTAATTTATGGTCATGCAAAAGAGTAACTACAAAAGATACAACAAGCTACCGCCATGGCGTGGGCCGTGGGCTGTGGACTGGAGTGTACTCGATGCGAGTGGAGCAGGGTGCTGGTTGGTAGTAGGGGTACTCAGCACTTGGCTAAAAGTTTACAATTCGCATTCGTTTTTATTGTCATCACGTCTTGTCCTCCTTTTTCTGTGTCTCTTTTTACTTTTTCTCGCATTCGCGTCGGCCATTGCCCCAATCTTGACGACTGCCTCAGCTGCCCCTCAGGGTGCATCAGCAACCACCAACCACCACCAGCACCACCAGCACCCCCACAACCACCAAGCAGTTCTCTTTCATATCGTTTGCATTCTGAGGCCTTTTTCAACTGCACTTTGTATGAGTGTGTGTACTATAAATGTGTGTGTGTGTGTGTGTGTGTGTTGGTTTGTTATTCCCTTTGTTTTTGTTTCTCATTTTGTTTTCCTGCATTCATTTTTCGCTCGTCGTTGCCTTTTGTCACTGACAGTTACAACTTTCAGACGCATTTGATTTGTGGAAAGGTCTTACTTTTTTTGTTGCTTCTTCTTCTTTTTTGGCTTTTTCCTTTTATAAAAATAGCAAACAAAATGTGGCACATTGTAGGTGCTGACAAAAAGCAGAAGGCATGGCTAAAAGGCATGGAACTACGGTAGGACTCCAGCTTAACGACTATTCGATTTAACAAACAGGCTAAATTTAGTTGAGAGTCCTTAAAAGTGAACACGACTGATGTCACGTCAACCTGAGCCTCGATATAACGAACGAATAGAAGATACTTATAGAATAACTAGAAAAGCAAATGTGGGAAAAAAAGTAACTAAAAATTTAAATGGAAAATTTGACAATAAGTTTTCGATAAAATTTGTGCCTCCCATTGGTCACTTGGCTTAAAGTTTATAAGTTCGTTAAATTGGTTGTTTACTGTACCTGAAATGAGGGAGTCTTTTTAAGTTTGGATAAAGTGACACAATTTTTTGTGTCTTTTGAATTTAGTTTTTAATGGTGAAACTTCATAAAGAGGAAAGTTTGAAGGTTGACAATAGGTTGGAATTGTTGTGTAGCAAAAAGGTTTTTAATTAAGAACGCTATCTATTACAGTAAGACTTCCTTAACGCGAATCATTACTACCCTAAAAAAAAGTTAGACTTATAGAGAACTCGATCTATAGATATTTTAGGTACTGAGATCTTCGAGTTACAAGGAATATATCTTTGTAGAAAGATTCGAGTTAAGGAAAGATAATCAAGTTATAAAGGGATATTATCTTTATATGATGGAGAGCCTCGAGTCATATAAAGATGTTTTAGTTATCAAGAGATTTGAGTTATAAATAGATAGTCACGTGGAGGAGATATTCGAGTCATTTGGAAAGTTCGTGGGAAAAAGCTTTACTGAAAATTTTCTTCATCATCTTCGAAATCTGTCGACTTCCCTTCTCAAAAAGATCTTTCAAAATGCTATCATAATACCTATTTAGGTAATTGCAATCCTTAGCTATTGTCTGGATCTTAATTGTTTACTCTAACAGTATTTCAATGTTTTAGAACTTCTAGAGCTCGAAAATACTTATAGACTCAATTCAATAAATTTCAAGTTGTGTGCAGAAGTCTTGAGAGCTGGCGCTAGAGGTTGAGGGGCAGAGGGCTCTTTATAGCTGTTGGTTATGGTAGATGGTAGAACTGGGTCATCAACATTATCAAGTCATGGTCTCAGTGGCAGTCCCACAATTCTTCTTCTTCTTCTTCTTCTTATACACTTCCAAAGTCATTTAAGGCGACCGAGAAAAAAGAGAATTTAATAATCTTTATGACGACTTCAACTACGAATTATTTTCATTATTATTGCTATTAGCGTCGTCGCGACTGTTGCTGCTGGTGAGTGTGTGTGTGTGTGTGTGTGTACGTGTGTGTTTTCTTTATGGGCTGAAGATGTAGGAGAGAAGCAGAAGAAGCAGAGAGAGAGACCTTTAGCAATGGCCGATAAAAATCGCTGGCAGCGACGCCGCTGGAGACGCTGCCCGGTGGTGCGGCTGTTAACCTTGAGGTCTATGACTCACTGAGTCAGCCACTAGAGGGCGCTGCTTTCTTTTCCAGATGAGTGTGTGTGAGTGTGCTCCACATTGGAAGGAAGGTCAGCTGTTGATCGGTCGCGACCCTTCACTTTGGAAAGTAAAGCCTAGCGTTAAAATAATTTATGGCAAATCGAACGCCAATTTGCGGTGGGGGGAGCTGAACGTAAAGGAAAATGAAAAGGGGATTGGGAAGAGTGGGAGGTATAAGAGGGGAGCTTAAATCGTGATTTTCATAAATGAATTGTTGGCGACATGTCTGACTGTCTGACAAACACACCAGGCAGCCGCAGCACATCTACAACTCTCTAGGATGCTCTGCTGGACTCCGGAGTCTGGACCGGGTCACGGCGTCTTTAACAAATGACAAACTCTATAAAATTTATGACCACGAAACGCGAACTCTAAACGGCAATAGAGATGAACACAGAGAGAAGACGTTGAAACGATTGTCGATTGTTTGTGAAGACCGGAGAAAGGCTTTTTGTGTGCATTGTGTCGTGCTAGGTTTATTTTATTTTTTATTTTTCGTTTTGTATTTTCTTGTATTTAGTTATTTATTTTGCTTCTTTTCTTGTCTTCTTTCTTGCAGAATTTCTTCAGATTGCATCGCCTGAGAAAATTGGGCCTGAGTGACAATGAAATTGTTCGCCTGCCGCCGGACATACAAAACTTTGAAAATCTCGTTGAACTCGATGTTTCACGAAACGGTAAGTCCACAATTTTGAAATCTATATCTAAAGATAAACATGCAACAAGTGTTCGATAATTAAGTATCATTTGCTATTTGCCGGAAAACCCACTTCCTCTCTCATACTTTTCTAGAGGAGCAATCATTAGCACGCGCCTGTCCATTCCCATTGAGTGATAGAAAGACAGGCAGATAGACAGACATGCATATATCATTGGGATTTTGTTATACATATGACTACAAATTGAGTCTCTTGCTTGACATAAAGCATAAAACAATTGTACATCAGCTCTTACTCTATCTGAAAGAGGTGTAGAAGGAAAGAGAAGACAGACAGAGGGAGAAAAGAGCTCATCACGCGATGAGCCAACATACAATTTAATGGCTTTTCTTTCTCCATTTCTAGACCCTTAACACATATAAATATGGGTAGAAAGGGCCTATTCAGAATGTGCCAATCTACTTCATAGGTTGAAGAAAGAATTTCGGAGTCCTTAAAGTATATTCTTAATCAGTCGGATGAACGAGATCTCAGATCTCTACACAAGTGACTGTGTGTCGTAACTGGGTTAAGGGCGTCTCCTAGTCGACTACACTTCTATCTATTTCTTATCTATTGAGTACCCAGTTGAGCTCTATTGAAACTTTGACCCTTTGCAGGACTTTTATTACAATTGGCCTGAAGCGCATCTCTTTTCTCTATTAAATTGCATTTGAACTGACAATTTTCCAACTATTATAACTTTAAGTAGCTAAACTTGATAAGTTTTTCTGGAAAAGTTTTCCTTTATATGATCTTCAAACAACTCCCATCTGTCGGCGGCAAACAGCGAGGAGCATCGGGTAGTTTATACATTATGCATTTTCTGCTTAAGCAAGCATAAATCCGTAAACACTAATCAGTAATTGGAGTCAAGTGCAACGCATATATAAAGTATTCAACTTACATACACGTTTCGTGAATGAATGAAAACTAAATAGTCGACTTGTAAATACCCTCTAAGTGGGGTAAATAACCTAGAAATTTGCTTTTTAATAGAGAGTTGCAATAATATATATAAAGTCTCAATGTGATGATTAGATTTAACCCTCATAGATTTGTGTTTAATTCGTTTGTAAATTAGTCCTGGAACTAGTTCTCAAAAGTAGTTCAATTGTTAGAACTTCCTAAAGTTAGCTGCCCCTTAGCCTTGATACACATTTCATGGTTAAAGGGTAGAAAATGACATCCAAATTTACTTCCATTGAGGGTCGGAGTCATTCATGCATTTCACTCCGCCAGGGGCGGACTCGGTTCTAATCAGGGCCCAAACCACACATGAAGTCATACCTTTGTTATATTTAATATAATTTTATTTTGTGCGCTGTTATGCATGAGATTCCAACATAATCACAGATGAACTTGTGATAGTGTCTAGCTTCTAGTCCGCTCCTGAACTCCGGCAATGACAAATAACGATGACATGTCTTTATTGCGGCTTCCTATTTCCGTTCTGTTTTTTTCGGGAGGGTTTAAAGGTTTCTGAGCAATTGTTAGAGTATTACATTACCCGTTTGCCAAGTTGATTGCACTCATTAGCCTGCATTGCACTGGTGCAGTGGTGCAGCGGAGCAGTGGTGCTGACTTTGCAGCTTGCTCCGGTAACTTACTTGATTGCTTATGCTTATGACCCACATATGATTTGCAAACACACCCAAAAAGCATAAACCATTAACAAAAGTGAACGGTCTCGCCAATCGTCGCCTTCTTGTGCTTGGAAATCCGAGCTGCGTCTAGAGGTCTGGGTGAAAGGCCGGACAATGCCGCTAGAGATGAATGAAATGCTGATGTTTTTTTTCAAGTGTATGTGATCGCAGTGATTTGTGGCAGGAGATCAAAGACGGATTGCTTTCTATAGGATAGTATCGCTGGAATAGCATTCAATTTTACATTTCTTCATCAACGTCACCCTGTGCATGTATGTGTGTGTGTGTGTGTGTGTTGTGTGGGTGGAAAAGCCTTTCACATTCAATTGCCAAAGCTCCAATTCTGTTATTATTTTTAATGCCAAGGCGATGTCTCTTGAATGGCTTTGCTGCACTCGCTTGGTAATAGGAAACCACAATTGGCAGGTGCTGCCACACCTTGCCAAACACACACACAGATATATATTGAAATATATATATATACATATATATATGTGTATAGCATTGGGTATATTCTTATACCCCCTGAGTTGCAATTGTCAACTGTGGCGCATTTTGTTAAAATTAGTGCGCTTGATTTGTGTTGGTTGATGCGGTCACAACAATGGCAACGGCAACTGCAACTGCAGCAGCAACAGCAGTAGCAGCAACAACACCAACTGCAACAACAACTGTTGCACAACAACATACAGCAAACACGTCTGCCAAGCGCAGCTAGCAAAATATATATATACATATATATTACGTATACGCCCGCTTGCACTTGACAAAAGAATTGGACGGCAACGAAAACGTACAAAGCATTTGTAAGTGCTCCGCACAGTGGAAAAAGCGCTTAAAATAATTACCAAAAATAAAAATTGAAATATTAAATGTTGTTTTTTTATGTGAGAATTTCTTTGTTTTAAACGAAAGTTTAATAAATAAAATTTCCTTACAATAAAAAAAATATTTGAATTGAACATTTTGTTTTTCTATTTTAGCCGAAAGTTTCCAAATTTATTGAAGTTTCATTGAAAACAAGTTCCAATTAGAGTTTAAAAAAAGATTGTACGATCAATTTGAATCGGTTATGAACCGGCTATGAATCAGTTATGAATCGGTTAACAATCGGTTAATGATTTACTATGTTTCGGTTTTTAACTGGCTCTGAATCGGTCATTAATTTGCTATGAATCGGTTTTCAATCGGTTTTCAATCGGTTATCAATCGGTTATTAATCTTTTATCTATCATTTCAAAACGCGTAGAACTTTGTTCTGTAATCAATTGATTTTGACGTCTCCTATATCTGATTTGTTCCACTGTGCAGAGCTACGGGGCTGCACTAACAATGCTAATAAAAACATTAATTTTTATGGCTCTCTGCGGTGTGTGTGTGCGTGTTTGTTTGTGTGTGCATATGCGGGTGTGTGTTGCAATTTTACAGGTGTGCAGCTCTACGGTTGAGCACCGCAGTAGCCGTAAGTTTATATGTATGTAAATCATTATGACAAGTTGACCCGCTTGCGAAACGTACGATAGAGGGCGCTGCAGCAGCAGCTACGTAGTATTTCATATTATTTTTGTTTTATTTATTATTATTAATATATTTTCGTGTTGTTTTTCTTTGTAGTTTCTGTTGTTTCTTCTCTTTTGTTTGTTTATTTCGCGCGTTTGTTTTTCTATTTCTTAAAATTTCTCAATTTGCAGTTTTGCGTTGTGTTTGTGGCAGCTTCTCGCGTGTCTTGTTTATTAATACATAATAATTTGCGATTTTCTACTTAACAGAGGGAGCCGCTGTGGCAGCAACTGCCTGCGGATAAGCCCAGTTTATTTGTGCAGTTAGACAGTTGGCAAATAAACAAAACAACAACAAAACGCCACTGCGAATACGATCAGAGTAAATATACGTTTGGAGTACGTGTAGAAAACAGCAAAAATATAAATATGGGAATGGGGATGGGGATGTAATGTACCCCACTGAAAGCAGGGTGGTCCGGAGGATCAATGAAACAAAACGTACAAGCATCCGGTAGAAGATAAAACCTTTAGCTTTAAGGTTAGCATCCAAGAGACTTCTCATCTGGGCGTACGCCCTTAAGCATGTTTGAAACTCAGTTAACCAAGTTCTTAGTTGGTGGAAACAAGTTTAAATAACTGTGGGAAATTGTTGTAAGATTCTTCTTTAACCGCTTGAAGACGATCCCTGGGAAGAAGTTAACAAGCGTTTTCGATTTGACAAAGCAAATTCTCGCAATGCAATCTAACAAAAAGCCCAATTAAATGCCATTTGAAAGTCATGCACTGAGTCTTGGCCAGAACACGACACAATCTCCAGAAGTGGGCACGAAACGACGAATGGAATCTGTGTCATCTTTTCCTCTTCCTCAGCAATGCAATTGAGGCGTCAACTGGGTCAAAGTTAAGCTGCTTCTAGCACTGACTGCATCCAAAGTGCCCAGCTACAGCGACTTATTCTGCTTGTTGGTTCTGGCTTATTGTTGTTGTGTCAGGCGACAACTTTGCTGTCAGAGTAACTCCCCGTATAGTAAACACTGCTAAAGCAAACAACAGACACTAAGCTCGAGCAGACCCTCAACTCAGATCAAACGCAACTTGGCAGAAGCCAGAAGAAATATGGCCTTCATTCTTGTTGGCCAGGGCTATTAGAGGCCATGACTTTCAAGTTGAGTGTTGGCCAGTGGAAGGCAGTCAAGTTTTAATTAATGGCATTAAACAAAAACTATATCATGAAATTAAGAAATGCTGGAAAATCATTTCATCTCTATGCTCCATACTACTATATGTATACCCTATACTATATATCATACAAATCCATATAAAATGAAACATATTTCAAATGCCTTCCAGCCATTGACGTCACACGGGGGCTGGCAATTAAAAACTAATCGACAATCGAACAACAACAATTTTCTTTCGCTTTACATATACATATATAAATGTGTGTGTATAAGTGTGTGTGTGTGTGTGTGCACAATAAATCAAAACCAAATACGACATGAACTGCCTAAAAATCACAGCAATATCTATAGAAAATTGTAAAAATGTGGCAGAAAGCGTATACAATGCTCGCGCGTAAAGACAAGCAATAAAACCCATAGTTCGACACGTAAAATACCCTATGACTATTAAGCTTATAAGGACTCCAAGTTGGATAATATTTTGGCTTACATCAAACGAGTGACAGTGTATATACCCTAAGGAGCTTTCGCTTGGAGGGTATTTAAATGATGGCGCGCGCGAAAAAATGATTGGAAAATTGTTGCGGTTGGGTGGGTTTCGGTGGGGGTTTATTTGTTCGTTTTTCTTGCTGGTGGGAAAGCTGCAAGTTTCGAAAACCCACCGCCAGATGGCGGGTGTGAGTGTCTCGCTCATGTTAGGATTTTGTTTAATTGAAAAAAGAAAAAACACATTTGAATTGATTGACAGCAAGTTGTGCGTACTTAACGATTATGTTGAATCTACCACTTGATAAATGCTGTAAATATCCACTTCAGACATTCCCAATTATCTCATATGTATATACAAATATGCTGCTGTATCTGACAGATACTTAAGCTGCAGCTTACGCTTGCCTAAAGACCTATAGAGTCTCTGAAATCCACAAGTAATCGCAGTGTTTTTTGTATCATGTTTCAGGAAATTGCATTGCCGGAAATATATTTCTTTCAGAATGTTTTTCTTTTTGTATATACACATATGGGATAGGAAGAACTTTTCAGTTGAGTTGTGTGAACTCCCTTCTTCATGTCAACATTTTCTCTACCGCCATTGCAAATGATAACATCAAGTTGACTTTCCATTTGAGTTCTGCTTAAACTCAATTAGTTCCCTGTTCCTCTATAAACGCATTTCTTTACGCTCTGCTGCTTTTCATTTACTAAGAGCACTGCAATTTATGCACTTTATTGAGTTATCACTGTGTTGCTCGAAAAAATTGAGTCATAACTCGCCATAAGGAATCAGCATGAAGAACTTGAATCATCGTGAAGAATTACTTATCTATTTTTATATGGTGTTCCGATTTTGTTTGGTTTAAACAGGAAATGGCAATTTATGAGTGATTTATTCTTATGAACTGGATCAATAGTAGTTCTAAGAAGTTTAAAAAGATTACAACTGGTTTTTTTTGGCTTATATTCCAGCTGAAAGTGTTTCAGCTTAAGTAGCTTTACTCTAAGGAAAGGGAATATAATATATAGTATATTAACTAGAAGAAGGGTATCTGCAGTTCCCTAAGGCCTAAGCTGATATTTTTGCTTGTTAAACGTTTTAATTGCATTTAATAGCACCTGTTGCAGGTTGTTGTAGCCCGTCGCTTTCAGCCATCTCTACAATTAAAAGCCATTTACTTAACGCACTCCCTGAACGACTTAGCCCAGCTTGTGGTTGGCCCACTGAATGCATTCAGCCAGTTGCTGTCGCTGTTGGCATTATTTCTTTTTTATGAGCCGGGGCCATAAAGCATCTCGAGGCGATGGAAAGCCATTTCTATTTGTACGCTGCCGCTTAGGGATTTGCAAGATGAGGATGTAGCTGGGGATGTGGGATGCGGATGCGAAGCTTTCAACAATGCCCAGGCAGCAAATTGCATGCAGACGACAACGACAATCATTATGATGATGATGATGATGATGCTGCTGTTGGTGGTAACCGTGGCTTGGGCTTTGGCTGGGGCTGTAATAGGGATAGAAACGAGGGCGACTCCATTTCATTCATTCAATATAGGAAATGGCAGCGTGCCATAAAAGCTTATGCACTCGTATAGTGCTGCCTGAGTGGAGATTAGTTTGACTTAACCTGGCTGAAAATTGAAAAGCCGCACAAAGGAAACGTTACCATTTGATGCAACAACTCGACAGCATCTTCATTAAAAGCAATGCAACCAACATGTGACCTTAATATGCCTGACTGACTGCTGTCTGTCTGTCAGTCTATTTTGCCTGTTTGCCTTGATATCTGACAAATCATTTCATTTTTCATAGCCATGGCTAACAGCAGCAAGAACGAACAACAAAAGCAACAAGAACAACTACCAACAACGACGCTGGCAACATGCTCTTAAAATATTTGCTCGTTCAATGACATTGAAAATACTTTTCATACGATGTGCTGTGCGTGTGTATATCATGTGTGTGGTTGTGTGTTTGTGTGGCGTTCATTTTCATCTAGAGACAATGTTGACGTCGTCACTGACGTTTCGTTTGACCAAATTATTTGGCAGCTTCTTCAATTTGTTGTCTGGGTCCCATTCCCAGTCCCAGACCCATTTTCATGCTTTATGGATTCACTTGTATTGCCAATTTTGTTTCTGGTCTGTTCTCCTATTTTAGGTAAACGATGTGTTCTACATTCAGAATGATAGAATATTTAATATCTTTTTTGTTTTGGGTACAAAGTGGCACACCCAAGAATTTGTTGTGTGTGTTTGTCATTGTATAATTGCACAAATTGATATCATTTTAGGGTGTCTCTCTCTCTTTCTGTGTGTTTGTGTGTCGGCGAGCCCGAGCATTTCCTTTCATTTCCGTGCCACTTAATGAGTTTCCAAATGCTTTCCTAACCTACCACCCCCTCCCTGCATGCCCCTCCTCCACTTGCTACTGCAACAGAAAGGTCAATGAATCGTTTGCTGCTGTGCGACTGTCGCCCATCTAATGACCGCCAACTGTGCCGCACAGTTAAGCAATTTGGCAGCCCTACAGCCAAATATCAAATATATATATACACACACACATATATATATATATATATGTTTATATGTTGTGTGTCTTTGTGTATATCAAATAAGTAGAGCATCATCATGCCATACTTCTATATGTACATATGTAAGAGGGTCCATATGCTACGCGTGTGCCGGCTGGCAAGTGTGTGTATACACACACACACTCACATACACATACACCTAATTTACGAATGTTTATTAGAAGCGTCTTGCTGCGTCCATTTGTCTGCGGCTGCTGCGGATCATTCTGCGTTCTGAGTGTTTTATGTGTGGGTCTTCTGTGTTTTGGCCTCGTGTTGATAGATCGATTGTTGCTTGAGATGCTCTTCCCTATGTTTTTGGCCCAAAAGCTGTTGCCACGCAGCATTTCAGCCTACTTGAGATTATAATTATTGTTATAAAACTGAATATAAATCTTATATGTGACAAAAGATCACATAATATGCGTGGTATAACATTTGACGCTCTATGGAAATGATATAAAAATATAGTTTAAACGTTAAAATAAGTTTAATGGAAATTCTCATTGCTTAAGTTTAAGTTAAAGGCATGAGTTGAGCGTCGCTTCTTCTCTTTCTCCTTCTCCTGTTATTGTCCTGGTTGGATATCGGTAGCTGCTCGTCCATTCTTATCTTGGGTTTCAGGACTTTCTTTTCGTCTTACTTTAATCTATGAAGAAATAACTTATGAACCTATTTGTCTTTCTAAAAATCATTCAATTTAAAAAAACGATATTTCTATATGAAGTGTATAAAATAAACATAAAACTATTTTGGCTTGAAAAGAATATAAGTAAAAAGTGTTAAAATAAATACAAATTATAGTTGTCTCTATCATCTCTGACCTGGGAAAGTATGTATAATCCTCATCAGGATTGATATCTTAGTTTTGTTCTAACTGAAATTTGAATCTAGGACCCCTCGACAAGTCGTGCTCCTGGTCAAGTCTATTTGATGCAAACGTTCCTCTCTCCCACTCTCCCTGTCTCTCTCGCACTCTTTCCCTATACATCTGTGTCCGCTGCCACTATTTATACTCTCTACAAAATAAGCCCAGATTGAATTGTTTAATCGCGTTACTTACCAACTTTCCATTAAATGAAGTCCTTCAATTGAAAATGTTCGATTTCTTACATTTTCCGACAGCTTTTAATTAAACCAAATGTTGGATTTTCCCACTTGCCAGTCAACTGTGTAAATCGCAATAAACAATAGCTGCTGCGAACATGCATAACTGACAGAATGACAACAGAATGCAAATACATTTTTATTCAATGTTATACACTTCAGTCGTTTGCGAAACAATTATGAATGTTTGTGTGCATATATATATATATTTTTAATTAAACTGACTGTAAATTGACGTTTTTATCGGAAACATGCCACAAATTCTAGGCCAGCAACAATTGAATGCTGCAACATCAACCACAGCTCTTATATCCCCACTTAATTCAATTGACAATGCACAAAATTTCTGCATTGCAAGGAGTATTGGGGGGAGAATCGTTGACTGGTTGCTTCCGCCTCTCAACGTGGTTAAGGGAGGCCAAGGCAATGGCCATTGTTGGCTTGCAACTCGAACATGTCCTGCACGATGGTCCTGCCACACGCTTCTATAGGCAAACCTTGAAGTTATCGTGTGGGCGTCGTATCAGTTATTATACCCAGACTAAAGTATGTTTTCCACCTGTGTATGTGTGTGTGTGGGTGTTGTGTGTGTGTATGAGTGTGTAACTAGGTCATTTTAAGAGTCGCGACGCTTCGCTGCGTTGCCGCGTTGTTGCGTTGTTTTCGCTGTAAAGGATTGCCGCCCACCTGTCACTGTTTTCGCTGCGGTGACCTTTTATATGAGGCTCTAGTGGCCTTTTGTAGGTGTGTTTCGCATAGGCAAACAACCACAGCTACAGACCACCCACACACACTGATACACATACACACACGAGTACACACTCATCCCGTATAAACTTACACTTTGATATGTAACATGGTTGCTTTGGCGTTCTGCGTACACATTTCCGCTTTGCCACTTGAAAATTTATTCGATCAACAAGTTTCGTTTGTCATTTCACGCTTCGTCTCGCTCTATCAAACTGTGGCAATAACAATACCAACAATGCCGAAAGGAACTTTAACTGGAACTGTTACTGTGTTTGTTTTGAACTTGCGTAAAGAGATAGAATCGTTTGTTTCGTATTGTATCTTTCATTTATATAATCGAACCATATGATAAGCATTCCTCTTCTTGCTCTAGAGGGTAGCATAGCTTTTTAAATTCCCTGCCCTCCCACACACACACACACACACATATACACACAGAACTGCTCCTGTCTTATGAAAGCTTCAACATTTGCATATTTTAAGGTGCGAGTATTTTGCTCTCTACAGTTTTATGCGCAGCATTCGCTTCTCTCATGAAATATTTATAGCTGGTTTATAAATAATACTACGAGAGCACACACACAAACACACACAGATGTATGAGTATTAGGGACATCCTTTGGACCAATTCATGCGTAAGCAATTAATCTTGGGCGGACAAAGGACACACGCCCAATAATCGATGAAGCCGATAATGTCGAGCAACAGTTAACAACAACAGATACAAATACAGACAAGGATTTAACTGTTTGTTTTCTTTTTACTTTTTACAGATATACCCGACATTCCCGATGACATTAAGCATCTGCAGAGCCTGCAGGTGGCCGACTTTAGCTCGAATCCGATACCCAAACTTCCATCAGGATTTTCACAGCTGAAAAATCTAACCGTATTGGGCCTAAATGATATGTCACTAACCTCGTTGCCCGCCGATTTTGGCAGTTTGACGCAGCTCGAATCCCTGGAGCTGCGCGAGAATCTGCTCAAACATCTGCCCGAAACGATACGCCAGCTAACAAAGCTGAAGCGCCTCGACCTGGGCGACAACGAACTGGAGGATCTGCCAGCATATCTGGGCTATTTGCCAGGTCTACATGAGCTCTGGCTGGATCACAATCAGCTGCAGCGACTGCCACCAGAACTGGGTCTCCTGACGAAACTAACGTATCTTGACGTGTCCGAGAATCGACTAGAAGAACTGCCCAATGAGATTGGTGGCCTGGTTAACCTCACCGATCTGGACCTGGCACAGAATCTGCTGGAGACACTGCCCGATGGCATTGCCAAACTGAGTCGTCTGACCATCCTCAAGCTGGACCAGAATCGTTTACAGCGTCTCAATGATACGCTGGGCAAGTAAGTCTCATGTTCAAATTTTGTTTGGATTCCAGGTATTTATCCTTGTGTATCCTTTGCAGCTGCGATAGCATGCAGGAGCTCATCTTGACAGAGAACTTTCTGTCCGAGCTGCCAACCTCCATTGGGCGCATGAGCAAGCTGAGCAATTTGAATGTGGATCGCAATGCCCTGGAGTACCTGCCACTAGAGATTGGCCAGTGCGCCAATCTGGGCGTGCTCAGTCTGCGCGATAACAAGCTTAAGAGGCTGCCTCCAGAGCTGGGCAACTGCACCGTGTTGCATGTGCTCGATGTGAGTGGCAATCAGTTGCTCTATTTGCCCTACTCCCTGGTCAACTTGCAACTGAAAGCCGT
The DNA here is from genome assembly GCA_035045065.1 of Hirtodrosophila trivittata. NCBI lineage: Eukaryota > Metazoa > Arthropoda > Insecta > Diptera > Drosophilidae > Hirtodrosophila > Hirtodrosophila trivittata. The sequence continues at coordinate 2,277,395 of JAWNNK010000658.1, read as the reverse complement.
CTGGCTATCAGAGAATCAATCGCAGCCGCTGCTCACCTTCCAGCCCGACACGGATGCCGAGACGGGCGAACAAGTGCTCTCGTGTTACTTGTTGCCCCAGCAGGAGTATCAGCCCATAACTCCAGGTAAGTTTCACATTTAATTCCAACTGGTGACTGGTAACTGGTGCCCAAAATGTCGTGAGTTCATTGTTTGCAGTTAACTTGTTCTTTGGGTTATGGGCCAAAACTTATAACGTTGGCCAATAATATCGCCGCTTATCAGTATTGTTGGCATACTTTCGATAGGTATGTGCCCCATCATGGTGCAATATCTGCAACCTATGCTACCGATAAGATAAGAGGCTGGTATCACTTGTTTGACTAAAAAGCCAACAACAATGAGCGAATTGTGCAAACAACTCACACTAATCCAGTATTACACACTCACACACACACACACACACACACACATGTGATGTGTACCCAAAGCTTATTCAAAATTCTAAATTTTATTCAATGTTTTCTGTAACCTAACATTTTGGACATTATTTGACCTAAAAAAAATATTGTGTATCATTTTTTATGGAACGTTCTTATACTATCTTTTGTTTATTCTGCTTCCACACCATGCGACCCATACCCTATACTGCACCTATATATTCATATACTATCATCCCACAAAAAATACAAAACAAAACAAAAACAAAACCAAAAGATTATCCACCCCAGGCGCTTTATAGATCGAGCGAAAAGTTCGATTCGATGGATTTCTTCAGTTATCAACAGAAAGGTTTGCGTTTTCTGTTACTTTTCTGTATAACATAACAAGCGCTATATGTATCCATAATATATATATATATGTATATCCTTAATATATAATATATTTAGTTGCCAAATAACAATAATCTATCTACTAGAGTTCTGTTCCCATCGAAGAGGCCTCTATTAAATAGTACGCTTTATAAACAGTCCCCTTTGAAAAGCCCTTTCTTTGCATGCCCTATTGCCTGATACCTTGACATAAACTGTTGGCCTTAAACCCATATTATTAGGGTCTTAGTCAGAACCTTTAAGAGATATAGGCACATTCCACAGTTGTCTTCTTTTTCTTTTTTTGGCCATTGTTAGGTTTTTTTTTGGTGTGTTTTGTTGTTTTATTAAAGAAAACCAGTTTCATGCCTCAAAGTGACGTCATATAAATCACATAACAACAAGTTGTGTGTGCGCGAGTGTGTGTGTGAGTGTGTGTGTAAGGTGGAAGTGGGGCCCTGAGCTGAGACCGGGCGTTGCCCATTGCGTATGGCTGAGTAATATGGCACTATGGATGGATCTCTGGTGCTCACACCCAGTCACACACACACACACACACACACACACACACACACACACACACTTGTTCGTGTGTTTGATTTGATAATGTTATTATTGGGTGTTTATATTCCATTCATTTGACAGACGGCCCGGAAAATATTTGCCTTGTGCGTGTTTCCCATCACAGATCCAATCCCAGCGCATAGCATCGCCTCACTCAACGCCCAGTGGCCCTCTTGAAAGATTGAGCGATGGGTCCCTTAGCCTCTGGTTGTGCTTCTGGTTCTGGTTCTGATTCTGTGATTGAGTAGTTGCCTGTCAGTGGCAGCATGCCAGAGATCAAAGCATCTTCCCTGCGCACAAGCGTACTCTTTGTTCCGTCTTGAACAAGTATCCATCCACTCATGGGTTGCCTTTTGCAGTGATGTCAACGTCGACGTCATCGTGACGTCATGGCTCCGCGAAAGTAGAGCAAGATCGTTATTAAATACACGATTAATCGTATAACGCCGATGCTTAGTAATATTAATCGTCTTCTAAGAGCCCGAGCGCGCCTCTTGGGGCAAACATTGATTAATGACCCGCTGCCAGACGGCTAACCCAATGATACAGTGAATCATAGTCTCTAACGAACTGTACATAGAGTTTTACTATAGAGTTGACGGGAATGGGGGAAAGCTGTTTTTTTTTGGTTAGGGAAAGTATTCGTTGAGGTTCGATTAAAATGATAAAATCAATAAGCGATTAATCAATGTAGTGTTATTTATGGAATTCATTATTTCTTATCGTATATTTGAGATCTGTTCTCGTAGACTTCACTGTAGTATTCAATGTTTGTCATTTATTATACAGTTTCTGTTTTCTGTTTAAGTTGCGTAGTTTTCTGTTTGACATTCATAATATTTTGTAACTGTTTTCAATCAAGCAAACCTGTTTTAAAGCAGTCACAAATAGCTTCTAAAAATACACCCATAATATGATATCAGTCTCCGCCTGTCTGAAACTTGTCTAAGACGAACGTTGAATCCAATGATTTCTATGTTTGTAAAGAACATCATTTTTTTTCTCAAACAATTTACACATTTGTGTGAAAATTCTCAAGATCAGGCGGCTTATCAATAGACTCTCCATATAGGGGCCAGCTCTTACCGTCTTACGGTCTTACGGTCGTTATAACGTTCCATGTGTGTAAGTGGTTGAACGCTGTTCAAATTATCCAATTAAAGCTTTGACGGTCAGACAGAAGACACAAGACAGAAGGCATCGAGTGAGAGACAATGGCGCCCCTTCGGCTGATTATTGTCACTTCTAGTTGGTTTTATTTACATAAATCTTCATATGAGTCTCTAGACGAAACAACGAGCCAAATTCACTTGAGCTACGATAAAGACAATGATGGGGTTGCTGATGTCGACTTGGACAGGCTGCGCCCCGCTGGGTGTTGTTCATTTTGAGAAAAATTTGTGTTTGTCTTCTATTTTTTTGTAATCCGTAAATACTGTAAACTATGTGCTGACATTGGATGCAGCTACAGCTACTACTGCTTAAATCGAAAGACCTTCAAGACCCACTACGTATTACTTCCGTCATAAACAACGATTTAAATTTGTTTATTGGTTGTTCACTTTGGCAGCCCGCCCTGCAGGGGTTCGCTTGCAATTGACGAGCAGATCGGATTGGGTTCAGTTTGGGTTGGGTTGGGCTGGGCTGGGTTGGATTGGGTTGAGTTGGGTTGCTTTGGATTGGTTTGGTTGCCCACATGTTGCAATTTGAATATTGTTTACGTTGTGCTGGAAATTTATGGCAGACACTTCTCAAAGGCGCTTGATGGATTGGACGGAGTGTAGTGGGCCAGTGTTTGGGGCATTGTTTATATCGAGGCCTTCAGAAAAATTTTTAAAAATAGTTGTTCAATTTGTTTTAGTTGATTTTTAATAGTGGTTTTTATTGATTTAACATAGAGAGGCGAAAGCCACAGGTCATTAAACGCTTTAAGTGTAAATATTTATATTTATTTACTGACAGCTACTAACTGTTAATGCATGCGCATGCCGTTCGCTAAATTTTTTATTAGTTAGCCGCAGCATTTAACTTATATTGTTAATAAAAATTCTTTGCTTTTGCTTGCCACACACAGCACGTGAATTGGAATCCGACTCTGAACCGTATGAGGAACGTGAACCATCGCGCACCATCGTTAAGTTCTCCGAGGACATCAGTCAGGAGAGGGACACGCCATTTGTGCGCCAGAATACGCCGCATCCCAAGGATCTGAAGGCAAAGGCGCAAAAGCTGAAGGTGGAGCGCAGTCGTCATGAGGAGAATGCCAATTTGGTGGCACTGCCAGAGGAGGTAATTGAAACAAGATCAAGATCAAATGGGCAGGGTCAAGGGTCAAGCGTCTACTTCAAATGAACCCAATTGCTATACAAAATTATCTATCACGCGCTTCTACTACAGATCGCTTCAGAATTTTGACTCATATTTTATTATATATATATAATAACTTTAAATTAATACTTTCTTAAAGACATTTTACAAGTATATATATTAAATATGCATTTATTTATCCTCTTTTCAATTTACCTGAAACTACAATATTTATATCCGAATGAATCTTTTGCTTGAATCTTACAACCGCTTAAAGTATATTATATTATATTATTATATATTTATCAGTATTCAGTAGCTTAAGTTTTGTTTTGTCTAATTTTAAGTTGTTTTTTCTTATCTTTCTGTTTACTATTAAAATTCTATCCAATTCTTCTTATACCTTTTTCTTATACTTTTTCTTATACTTATCCGAATACTTTTCGTATATTTTTCACAGAACGGCACCAAATCAGTCGTGACAGAAACCATCCCCGAGACACGCTCCATTGCAAATAATCATCAACAAGCAGCTGTGACAACAACCAGCAATAATACACCACTCGTTCAGCCGGCGCATAAACCTGCGACTGTGGTGAACTCCAAGTCTGTCTCAGTTGGTGTCGTTTCACCAACACCAACAGCAGCGCCACAAACCGTACAGGGTGACTCCTCGCCAGCAGCAATTATTGCCAACAGTGACAAAACAGCAGCAACTGTTGCTATTGTCGCCACTGAGGTTCCAGCAGGCGAACAAGATGATGAAAATGTGAGTAAAGAAAAAGGACACACAATTGATTGAAATTAAATCTGTGATATGCTCTTTCCAGGAGTGCGATCGACGCGTTGGCTTCCAGGTGGAGGGCGAGGACGATGACTTCTACAAACGACCGCCCAAACTGCATAGACGGTAAGTTTCCGAATCTCTTGATGAAACGTTAACCAGTTGCTAATCTTGTTAATCTCTTATAATTTAGTGATACGCCGCATCATCTTAAGAACAAACGTGTGCAGCATTTGACCGACAAGCAGGCCAATGAAATACTGGCCAACGCTTTGGCCACACAAGACCACAATGAACTAACTTCCCAGCATAATCCGAACAAGGTGCAGTCACCCATTGAGGAGAATGCCGATGCTGAGCAGCTCGAACAGGACGAGGAAGAGGAGCACCAACAACAGCGTCCATTCGATGCCTCGCTCTCACCAATACCAGCTGCATCAACTGAAGCTGAGCAAGCAGCAGCAGGTAAGCTCTCAAATAGCTCTTCAAAGTTTCAACTTTTCTACATATTATAAAAAAAACCTTGCTCTTAACTGCTCACAATGCAAGCCCCAAAAGCCGCCCCCAAAGTAATCAATAACCAATCGACTGCTCCATGGGCCTTGCAATATTTTTGCAGGCCTTCTATAAAAAGGTGGCATCTGTTGACCGCCAGAGTAGTCTAAATATAAACCAGATCAGGTGTATATATCTCTTTGTGCGTTTACGTTGTTTATACTCCAACTGTAATATATGTGCTGATCTTTTACGTGGACTCCAGATGCTATGTGCTGATGGAAATGTTAAAGCATTCCTACAAGATATTCAAGGATGTATATAAGATATACAATTGATAGGAGTATAGCTTAGAAAACTTTTATAGCTACTTTATATGAACAAATCGATTCTGATTCCTACACGCAAATAGATGGAGAATTTCAAAGCAATTGTAATCATAAAGTGGGTCATTAGCAGTACCTAAAAGTCACACTATGTTCTCTATGTGAATCTTTATGAATACTTCAGTTAATAGCTTTAATATGATGTTGCATGCTGATATCTTGGGTCCAAGCGGCAGGCCTATTAAAAGCGCGTTACGTTAGAGAGACACGCAACAGGTAAACAAGTTATAGAAAACTTGGCCTAAAATGAAAAAAAGAGGAAGTCAACATACGCAACATTCAATCCCAATAATTACGGGCAGTACTACGCATAAAACCTATGTGTATATATATATATGTATAGAGCCTATCAGCATTTGCTATCTACTCGTATTTGCTGGCTTGCAAAAGCTGATAAAGCAAACGGGGAACATGTGTATGTACATAAATGGAGCGGGTTGAGATAGGGGGAAATAGATAACTGAAAGACAGTGCGAACACTCAGAATGGGTAACGAAAGAAATAAAGAGGCAACTGAGAGTAAAGAGATGTGAGAAGAGCAGCAGCAATAAAGAGCGCAACAAGTTGAGAAAGTGTAAAAAATACATTAAATAAAACTGAAAACTGAAACTGAAATGAGCCGCTGTTGCCTCATTATGGCAAATGTTGTTGAGGGTCTACCTGAACGAATGTGTATGTCTGAGTGAGTGAGTGTGTACTTATACTGTGAGTGCTACAAAGAGAGAGAGACAAACGAGTGTATGTGTGTGTGTGTTAATGTGCAATTGTGCCAGTCTGTCTCTGGAAGTTTGGGTCTGGGTCTGAACGCTGCGACCATTTGCCGCTGACTTTAGTCATTTTTTAGTAACGATTGCGTTTTGTCAACATCGCGAAGAGCGCGTGCAACGTTCGCGTTTGTCTTCTAACTGGCTTTATATTATTTGTTTATTATTTATTAACGTGCCTGCTGACTTTACACACACAGCACACACACACACAAGCAACGTAAAGTGCCATAACAATAGCAATCCAAAAAATTTCACATACCTTGACTTAGTCATAAACCGAAAAAACAAAACAAAACAAACCGAAAAAAAACAGAGTTGATTGTTAAAAAGAGAGTACAAAATTAATTTGTATTGCTTACGTGTTGCTTTTTTATCGATTTCTGTTAAAGTTGAAGGTTATTACCACCTTTCTCACCTTTTACCCGGCCCTCCTCTTGTCGTCCATTGATTAGCGTCCGTCGGGCCAGACATCTGGCAAGTTTCACATTGCACATACGCAACGTATGGGGCCAAATAGAATTTCAAGTGCAAATGGCCAAACGTACTAAGTTTCTTGGGCCCTACTACTGTTGCAGCTCTTGCAAGGTCGCCAGCAGCAAATACTATTCCAAGGCTAAAGCGTGGCAGCACACTGATGGCTGCCGCAACGCTGTTGCCCTGGGGCCTCATCAGCTTCCGCTATTTGCATTTTGCAGTTGCAATGCATACGCAAAAATGAGCTGCTTCAAACTACATTTTGTAAATTTTCGTATGTTGTTTACATAGCAAACCTTCTTCCACCCCAAGTCCCCCCCGCTCCTCCCCCCTTTATCTCCCTCGTGCTATGTGCAATATTTGCACATGACAAACACACAAGGTTTATCTCCTGCTTCGTGTGTGTGTGTGTGTGTGAATATCCGGTTTCCTGGCAGCTCTTTGCCTAGATTTTTCTTCTCTTATTACTATTTCTTTTTTGGGTTAGATGTTACAACACTTTGGCTATAGATACAAGATCCGAGCACAATCAACATTTGCACAGCAACTTTGCATTTTGCATTCCTTTGGCAAATAATATGCTGCATTTGCTGCCGCCGCAGCTGCTGCACATTTCCATCAGCTTTCATTGCGATACCTTAAAGGGGTATCGAGTAGCGGGACGAATTGAGTATAAACTAGTATAGCCACAGTCGAGCAATGTTGGCCAATAAATAAACCGTTGATAAGCCCAAGGCAATGCAATTGATTTTATGTATTGTATTCCTGATTGCACTTACACACACACACATACACACCCTGCCTTTGCGCTTATTGAATTGCACTCTCTCTGTGGATATGTGCGTGTGTGTGTGTGTGTGTTTGTTTATTTTGTTTGCCTATGTTTGTTTGTGGCTTGTTTGCCCTCTGTGTGTGCGTTTTCCCTGCCCTTTCATCAATGCAATATAATAAAGTTCATACATTTCTTGGATTATTAGCTATTGTTTTTGTTGTTGCTGTTGTTGTTCTTGGCGCATTTCTGGCTACTTCTGCAATTCATTCCGAACGATTCTACAAAAACTAATTTCAAATATTCAATTCTGACCTCAACTGTGACGCATTTTCTCAAATTTCTCATTGTCCATTTGCTTCGCCTTTTCACAGTTGCATGTGATTTTTGTCAGCTTTGTTATGGCCTGACAGGCAAATAGCTACCACCCCCCACCCCTACCCTTCTGCCACCCACTTAAGTGACATTTTTGTTACAGAAATGCAATAAATGCCAGTTGAGAAAGAGTGAGAAAAGGGAGCTGTAAGTGACGCCTTATGCATTGTAACATATCACATTGAGAAAATATTACGCATACGCGAAGTGTTCACACTGTGGCAAGGAATACTTTAGCTTGTCTTGTCTATGCGTGTGTGTAGAATGTGTGTTAAATGCGAGTGCTGATTCGCTTCCTGGTTAGCTTTTTATTCGCATGTCAAAGAAAGAATTCTTTTTGGATGTTAAGCTTGAAGTTGCTTTATCCTGTGTCTGATCTAAATTTAACGAATGGAACTCTGCTTTAAAGTAAAAGTACTATTTATTTGCTCATCTGTTTTAATCTTATAATAAAGCCCTATATCGTTTACTCGTTTCTTTCTTTTTGCATATCTTTTATATTACTCTCGTATCCCATTCACAAACAGTTGTGTGAGCAACGAATTTTCCGCATAATAAAAGTTAAAGCTGATTGGCCTATGATGTCATCCCTTTTCTTATCCACCTTAGACACACACACACACACACACCCAATACACACACAGCCAGAGTAAATTGTGTGCACCGCTTGTCATTTCTTAAGACTTCAATAACAATTTTTGTTGTCCGTTGGCGCGGAATCTCTGATAAGAATGTGGCGTATGGGCGGCTACTCAAAAATTACGCATACGACAGGTGGACCAAGGTCATTAACCAACGCTTGACTTTGGCTCTATTCAATATTAATGCCGTTTGCCTGTCCACAAAATGTCGCAATGATTCAGTTCCCCAATACTCGCAGTTGTCGTAGTTGTTGTTATCGCTTATCGAGGGCCCTCAATTTAGTTTATACTCGTAATACAACGCGTCAGAAGCAGCGTCTGTTTCGCGTTTTGTTTTTGTGTTTCCCATTTTGACTCCGATTTTGTTACAGTTTTTTGCTTTACTTTATCAAATTGGCTTTAGGCATTCCAAAGTTTTCTGTCATTGCAGTCGTTAACTGTTGATTAGATATGGGAATGTATTCTCTCGCTCTCTCTCTCTCTCTCTGTATCTCTCCCTTTTTTCTTGGCAGTGAGTGTAGATACTTGTGTGTGACACCTTCTGCCGTGTGTTGTTCATTTTTATTTTTGTTTTCGGTTTGTTTTTCTCTCAGAGCGATAATTCAATGTTGTTTTTATGCTGCAATAAAAATGTGTTTCATTAATTTTTGTCACTACATTTAAAAACACCGCACGACTCGCCTGGTTGGTTATTATATGTATGTATGTATGTGTGTGTGTGTGTGTATTTTGTTGTGAGTTTTCATAGCTTTACAGTTGCAATTTGTCAAGAGCTCGCACTCGCGCTACTTCCCTCAACATGACCGGCAATTTATCACCAGCAGCGACTGCCGACTGCCGTCTGCCTGTTGAGCCCCGATCCAAACGTGCCACACATATTTCATGGCCGGGGCACTTACCACAAGCGACTCGCACTCGGCTCACGTGTTCATCGATAGCTCTTTAAGTGTAATTAGTACACTTGATCTTTAGCTATTGTCACAGAAAATACCAATGTAATTAAAAGTGATTACATCTGGGGCCATTGGCACATCGGAAACGAGTCTCTGGATATGAATTGACAGTCAGCAGTCGGAATTGAAAAGAAAATAGTGGGTGGGAGGAGAGATAGAAGGAAAGAAAGAGAGGGAGAGGGAGAAAAGAAAACAAGCGCAACTTTTGACTTGGCATAAAGTTTGTGACATGCGTTCATTAAATTTGCATAAAGAAAATGTTTTCTCAAGTTCGACTTGTCCTAAAGAGAATATGTCATTGCCCAGACACATGCACCGACATCAACAAAGTCAGCGCACAACGAGTGAAATCAAGGGAATACTCGCACTGGCATGTCACTGGACTTGTAAGCTGACTCTAGACTGTGACTCTGCCACTCGGTCTTCCTCTCCTCTTCTGTGTCTTTGGATAAGACCAAGACTAAGTGCAAGTCGAACCTGGCGACGCTTGTCAGCCTGTCAATGTTTGGCCACAGGATATGTATGACAAGGCTGGACACAAAGCTGTGTGAAATATGACTTCTGCTCTCTCTCTCTCTCTCTCTCTCTCTCTATGTGGCAACTGTCATAATACTCGCATCGACAGGGACTAACTATTGGCCCAGACACTCGACCAGGCCATTTACATATAAATAACCAAAACGAGTAGAGCTCATCGTAGCATTGATTTGCCATTTGCCATTTGGCAGCTGTACTCGAACTCGTATCTCTGGCACAGGGAAGGATACAAATTTTTCCAAATATTATAATGCGTTCAGGGAAAACGAACATTTGTTGTGCCGATGTGTGTGTCCCTGCTGTATTTTTTAATGAGTTTCCCGCAAATTTTATGAGTTGCCTCATTTTAGGCATATTTAAATTTTTTATACTTATTCGTGAATATATTCATTCACATTTGTAGCATTTATTTGGTGCTCATTACTTTCACGCACTTCATTGAACCCTCCTTTAAATATGTTACATACCCCAGGCTGGTACTTAAATGTGAACCGTCATAAAATTTTCAAATGGTTATTTGAGTGTGTGGAAACGAGTGTTTCCCGGCGATGATGCGAGTACGTGGAGCTTGCAATCAGCTTGGGGTTACCATCAAAAGGACATATACACAAAATTATATATGAATTGCCGTTTGTATCTTATAAAGGGTGCTATATATATGTGACTATAGGGAGGATCGAAAGTCCAGTATCTATATATCATCTTGGGCTTAAACTTATTCCTAGCTAAGCTACAAGTTGCCAGGTTTAACCTTTTACTCATATTTGTCTAGAGCTATAAACCTTAATTACATTTAAGCTCACCCTTAGCTATAAATAAATATATATAAATACCCACATATATATATATTTATATATATTCTCTCGATTTTTCATTCGTGGCCAGAACTCAACACTTGTTCACCTTTTAAGCCTGCTTTTTATAAGCCATCATCTCTGCCTGGGGCTCTGATGAATGCTGTAGCACACCCTTTTTGCATTTCTTGCCTACTTACAGGCGCTTATTGCAGCTGGCATAAACACACATCACACACTCATACACACACTCATACATATTCAACACGTGCCCGCACATCTGGCTGTCAAGCGCTTTGGAGCAGAGAAAAATCTTATTTTGTTTTATGTCATTTTGTTTGTTGTGTTGCTTTTGTTGCTTTTCTTGTGAAAAATGCAAAAGTCTTCTTCATGTCTTTTGCTGTCAGCTCTCGTTTGTCTTTATATGTGTGTGTGTGTGTGTTTGTGTGGTTTCTTGAAAATCCATAAAATGTTTTCATACGGCGCACTATCAATTTGTCTGGGCACTCTACACATTTGTTCGATACAATCAAAGAACCACAAGCAACAGCATATGATAACCTTTGCCTTTTATTGCTTTATTATGATAGCCCTGGACCCAATCGGTTAACGAAAGCGAAAAGGGTATTCCAAAGTTATTTGGAAGTTAAAACTACACTTAAGATGATTTGCGGGAAAGATCTGGTCGACAATGTGTAATATTCTACACATATGATCAGAAATTGATGGAAAAAGCGATTTGCAACTTTAATTTGAAAGCTCTTTCTAGCGCACTGTAGCAGCGCTGCTTGAAGCGTGTGTATTTCTATGTGTGTTGAGCTACTTTAAAACCATTTAAAGGGTATTTCGTGCGAAATAATAATAAATTGTGTATTTGGAAAACAAAAAGCCAACTCAAATATACAAAAAGTTCGATTAAATTATTTATTTTCCAATCGAAATACATTTTTGCATACTTAAGTGCTCAATTCATTGTAAATTCAGGCTTCAATTAATATGCAGTCGGTGGGAGTCCCCTGCCACAGGCAAAGTTACAAATAATTACAAAAATTTCACTTGAATTCCATTAGCCTTGACAGTTCTTGTTAAGTGCCGACGGATTTATTGAGTGCAAATCAGCTTACACAGAAGGTAGAGCTATCAATGTGCGGGGGGGGTAACGGTAACCAAAAAGGGACACCTGTGTGTGTGTGGAGTCTATGGGGTTTTGGCCTTTTCTGTGGCCATCGCCTGTGCTTGACTCTTTATTTATTTAATTATTATTCAAAATTTGCCTAAGGCTCCAAGCTGATGTGGCAGCCTGGGCGTGGGGCTGGGGTTGGGGTCTATAGGTCTGTCGTTTAGCCCCAAGGTCGTTGGCTTTATGGTCTAAAATTGCTTTGTCTTCCCAGTCTCCCTCTGTGTTTTGGCCGCATTGGTTGTGGTTCATTGGCTCCTGTTAATGGGCCCCGAGCAGCAGCTGCTGGCTGCGTCTCTAGCCCAACTTTTTGGCTATTAAATTTGCGCACAAATTTTCATGTCATTAATTTGTAATTTATGCAGCGCATAAATTTTCTTTATTCTGGATAGAATCTATTTGCTTTGAATCGAGCCAATCGAAATTGTTATTTCTTCTGTGTTTTCTTTCGTTCACTTGTTTCACAAGACGAAACATTGATATCGATATTGATATTGATATTGATATTGATATGAGATTTTCCAATCAACTGCACATGTTGCCACAGGGTGCAGTCAAATAAAATGACTTTTGTCTTACTCACAGGGTGCCTCTCTCTCTCGCTCTCTCTCTCTCAAGATGCCAAAGAGCGCATATTGAAAAAGTGCATTCAAGTAGAAATTTCATATAATATATCTAAATATATTATTGCTACGCGTAAATCGCATCATGTTCAATGTTAAAATCAAAGTCAAAGAGGGCAATAATACATTGCCCAGAAGTGGGCAGCGTGGGAATGCCTTGCTTGGTCCTGTTGCTTCGGCTGGCAGTGGACGCAATAGTCCTGCGATGAGCAGCCTGCGCAGCTCGTTGGCCTCGTCCAATGGTGGCTCGCTGCGGCGCAAGGACAAGCGTGTCCGCATCGTGACCAGCTATGATCCTGTGGATCGGGATTACGAGAGACAGAGACAGCATTTTGGTAAACACTTGCGAGATCTGTGAAGCAGTTAAAGAGTCCTTTACTACGATGATCTGTTGCTAATCCTCTTCTCTTTCTCTGATAGATAATATTGATGGCGTGACGGAGCTGCGTCTGGAACAGTATGAGATACACATTGAGCGCACCTCGGCGGGTCTGGGCCTGAGTATAGCCGGTGGCAAAGGATCTACGCCCTTTAAGGGCGATGACGATGGCATTTTTATATCGCGCGTCACCGAAGCGGGTCCCGCGGATCTGGCCGGTCTCAAAGTAGGCGACAAAGTGGTCAAGGTGAATGGCATTGTCGTCGTGGATGCGGATCACTACCAGGCGGTACAGGTGCTAAAAGCTTGCGGTGCCGTCTTGGTTCTGGTGGTGCAGCGCGAGGTGACACGTCTCATTGGGCATCCCGTCTTCAGCGAGGATGGCAGCATCTCACAGATATCCGTGGAGACGCGCCCACTGGCCGTGGAGCAGCCGCCGCCTGTCCAACAGGAGCGTTACATTCCGCCGCCCATTCAAATTATACCCGAACAACAGCACCAGCCCGTACAGCAGGTCCAGCAGATGGCACCAGCCCAGAGCTACACGAGCAACGTGTACGCAACGCCTCCACCAGTCTCGAATGGAATGCTCTTAGAGAATGGAAAGGTAAGGATAACAGGTGGAGCATCTATCCAAACGACTGAATAAATGTTGTGTTTGTTTGTGGTTTTGCGACAGGACACGGCGCCGCTGAGTTACATTCAATTACACACGACGCTCATACGCGATCAAATTGGGCAGGGATTGGGCTTTAGTATTGCGGGTGGAAAGGGTTCGCCGCCGTTTAAGGACGACTGCGATGGGATTTTCATATCGCGCATCACCGAGGGAGGACTCGCCCATCGCGATGGCAAAATCATGATGGGCGACCGTGTCATGGCGGTAAGTGAACAGTGGCATGCGGCCTGGATAAGTGGCAAGCGCTAATAGCATTTCATTGTATCATCCCGTGCAGATTAACGGCAACGACATGACGGAGGCGAATCACGATGCGGCGGTTGCCTGCCTCACTGAGCCGCAGCGGTTTGTCCGCCTGGTGCTACAACGTGAATACCGCGGACCCCTCGAGCCGCCGATGAGTCCGCGCAGTCCCGCCGTGCTCAATTCATTGAGCCCCTCCGGATATCTGGCCAATCGACCAGGTTAGAATTGAGTCATGCTTCAATGCTTCGCTCTCTTAACATTGTTAACTGGTTGTATTTTCTTTTTCCTCCTCTCTGTCTCTCTCTCTCTCTTGCTCTTGCTCTTGCTCTTGCTCTCTTGCAGCGAACTTTAAGCGCTCTACGGGCGATGTCAACGCCATCGAGCAGCCCTACAAGTACAACACATTGTCCACCTTGCCCAGTGCAGCAACAGCAACAACTGCTGCCGCCTACAACAACAACAACATCAATAATAATAACAACAACAACACGTTGCCCAACAACAAAACCAACGGATTTGTATCAGCTCCAGTGTCTGCTGTCGCTGCAGCTCCTGCTCCTGCTCCTGCTTCAGCTTCAGCTACAGTTCCTGCTCCGGTTACATCGCATATTGATAAGACCACTGGGCAACCGGTGCCAGCGCCACGTCGTACGAACTCGGTTCCTTTGGGTGAAGGCGATGGGGCCATAAATGGCGCCGCTTCCACCAGCAGCGGTGACTCTGGCGAGGCTCAGGTAAGAACCTCAGGCACATACACACAACCTTGTAGTCGCCCACTAGTCGCCTAGTCCCCTAGCTTTAGTTATCTGTTTAGTTGTTTGCACATCATTTTAATGTTCTGCTCATAAGCCCGTTCGTTCGTTCGTTCGTTAATCATGCTCAGGATAGACTTAAGTAACCTACCTTCAGGCCAAACTATAACTAAAATCCCCCCCGAACAACTTGCGCGACTGTTGCTAACGCCAATCATCCCACCAACCGCTACTCTCCTCCCTCAAAGATTAGCAGCAGAACCCCAGAGCGGGGCACAGGTAAGTCCTGAAGTCAACTGGCGCGCAAGTTGGTTAAGAGATTCACGCAAATTGTTGTTGATACACACATAAACACTCTTCCTATATATATTATAATACATATATATCTAATTGTGCTAATACATACTCGTATCTGCCAGATTATCAATCTGTAACCCTAGCTCTTAGACCACACATACACACTATATACTACATACATATACATACATGCTATAATATATATGTATATATTATAGTACATATCTACATAAACTATAAACATTTGTTTGTGTTTGTTTTGCATGTGCCCTGTGCGCGTTTCTTACTCGTGTTCATCGTATTCCACATATCGATAAGTATTACCCTCCCCCCTCCATATATCGATAAGTCTTGAGCACAAGCAATTTGTGTTTTTTGTTGATTTTGTCCTTGGCTTAACACTCGTCTCTCAATGCACCCAAAACTTTAGAGTTCCCCTTAGGGGCACAGGGCTAGAAGACACACTGTAAATATGCATAAACTACTTTTAGTTAGGCAGTTTAGCTTAATTTAGTTTCTAGTACGAAAATCAAAAACCAAACCAAACCACAAACCGAATCCAAAATGTGTTACGAAATTTACAAAAACCAAAATATTTTTGTTTCTTTTTCTACAAAAACCGAAATGTTGCTTAAAAAACTGATCTTTCCCGCCAAACCAAAACAATATCCAAAACCAAACTTGTCCAAATCAAATGTAAACAAAATATCCACGTTAAACCGAACTGAGCAGCCCTCATCGTTGCGGCCATTGACCAGCGACGATTTTCAGGCGATGATTCCGGCACATTTTCTCAGCGGCGGCAGTCAGCACCAGGTGCACGTGGCACGTCCCAATGAGGTGGGCGTCAGCGCTGTCACTGTGAACGTGAACAAACCGCAACCAGATTTGCCCATGTTCCCAGCAGCCCCCACCGAATTAGGACGCGTCACCGAGACCATCACCAAGTCAACGTTCACGGAAACGGTAATGACGCGCATCACCGACAATCAGCTGGCGGAGCCATTGATCAGTGAGGTGACTATCACAACATCACGCATACACTAAAAAAAAAGAAATACCAAAAAAAAACAACAACTATATACCAAATGCTATATAAACGCTGTGTGTGTGTGTGTTAAGTGGCTCCTCGCTCTTCTACCAATTGCATCAAATCCTGAGGCCTGAGTACCCCTGGTGGATTCATTTCGCTGCAACAACACACAAGGACGAGAGCTTTTCTTTTCACATAATACCTATGCACAGCCACACATCATACACACACACACACACACACACACACTCTTACACACACACACACACCTACACCCACACCCACACATACACGCACCACTCTGAAATTTATAAATACAATTGTAATTGGCTATATTTTTTATTATTGGCCCTCATCTTTTTTTGTTTAGCCCTTAAGCACCTACATATACTATATATATATATATACATATATCTGATATATTTTGATTTATTGTAAATAAAATTTTGTGCGTTTTTGCAAACGATTCGATTTAAACTCCTCGCTTCTGGCACGCGCCCAACGCTTCACCAAAGATACTCAAAGGATGCTCCAATTATCCTGTTGAAGCGTTGCGTTATGCGCTGCCAATGCACATTATTAAGCTGAAATGTTAAGCATTATGCAAAACACGCACATCGAAACTAACTAATTGAAAACGTAGTTATAAATGGTTGTAGTTAATGGTTTATGGACTTTGAGATCCTTTTGAATTATATAAACTCTTATAAAAGGATTTGACTTTGGTAAATGGTGCACGTAAAAGTTGTTAGACATATTAAATAAAATGTGATTTATTAACAATAATTATAGCTTAGATTGGATGGTCTACTAACAAGTTAACACTCGGCATTAACTACTTTTTATAAGAAGAGTTTTAGTTATAGGCAAATTGGTCTAAAAGATTTAGTTAGAAAACCAACTGAAGGAAATATTAAAAGGCAGCATAAGGCGAGGGTATATCCAAAAGTTCTACTTAAAGCAAAGAGTCGACTAATCAAACTCTTCTCACATATTGACAATCTTATTGTTATTCTGTGTAACAGCAATAGTCAAAAGATACTTTTATTTAACCTTTTTCTTAGAGCAAACTAAATCGTAGAACGAAAAGAACAAAAGAGAGAGCTTCAACTAGAGTTGTTTTTATGCAGAGCCTCGTTTAGGTTATAATCTCGTCAGTTGCTCTGTCTGCTTTAACTCCATGTGAGTTACATGTAAGGACAACCCAACACACACACACACACACTCATACACACACACATATGCAGACACTGAGTTGGACTTAAGCTGTTCGTGTGTCAACGTTTAAATCCTTACAGAAAATTTAGGATTTAGTACAGCTCCTGCGGCCGGTTTTCACCGCCGCATATTCTCTTTGAATAATTAAATCTTTCAACTACTCGTATATCAACACAGACTCACACACACACACACAGAGAGAGAGAGACACACACTTAGGGCATACAGAGTCCTGTAAATAATAAATACTTTTTGCTAGGTACATGAAAAAAACATTTATTGTAAAAGCTGTTTGCCACGCCCACAAATGTGCTCTGTGTGTGCGTGTGTGTGTGTGTCGTGTCAGGGGCAGGCGATTGTATGAAAGTTATGAAGTTTTGTACTCGGTATCTTATGAGGCTGTCAACTGCCTTTTGACTGAAACTCTGACATGAGGATAAAGTTGCATTTGAATTGCAAATAAAATATGTAATTGTTTCCAATCTCGTTTCTCGACAGTTGCCAGTTGTCAGTTGGCAGTTTGAGACGTCTGGCAGGCCTGGCACTTTGGCCATGAGCGTCGATTGTAGCACCACCGTCACAAGAAGAATTCAATTTGCTTTAGTCAATTGCTAAAAGTTTTCGCAACTTGGAACAGTTCAGATACAGATACAGATTTTAGTTACAGATACATATGTATCTGTGACAGATGCAACTTGTTTGCTCAACTAATGAATGTAAAACTTGAATAATCTTTTGACGTTTAAGTAAAAGACTTACAAATGCAATCTGTGTGTGTGTGTTGTAACTTATTTGTTGTGCCTTATATAGCCGCAAGCTCTTAAGCCTTGACAATTAACCTTCTTGCATGATATTTAATATATTTATCTAATACTTAAGCTATAACAAAATATGATATTTTATAATATTAATGGGTTGCAAGTTTATCTCTGGTGTTTGTGGTCTCTTTACAGGTAGATTTAGCTTTAATCGCATGTCTTTGTCTTTGTGTCCTTTCGTTTAACTCTTAACTGTCAACTTAATCACAACACAAGAAATTCCAAATTTTGTTCATGTAAATATCACCAACAATTTTGCACACACTCTCACACACTCATGTCAGGCCACCCACCCACATTAAGCACCTTTCACTCAGTGCTTTTCAATTTCAATGAAGAACACAGCAATTATATATTTAGTATTATTTTTGTTTAGCTTTTAAACTGAACGATTTAAGATCCTTCCACTAATATTTGCATCATTCTGTTGTCTCTGTAGGAAGTGGTTCTGCCCAAGAATCAGGGATCCCTTGGCTTCAGCATAATCGGTGGCACGGATCATTCCTGTGTGCCATTTGGTACACGCGAACCGGGCATATTCATTTCACATGTAAGTTGCACGCCCAACAATATGCAACACAGACGTTGCAACAGGGGCTTAAAAACTTTACAATTGATGTGCTGCCACAAGTTGTGCATGCAAATGAGCTGCAACTCAGTTGCTTTCATTACAAGCAATTAAATTAACCACGGGCGGGTAGAGCTTAAAACTTTTGACGTCTGTTTGTGATATATATGTTATTCATTCATAGATTGTGCCGGGCGGCATTGCCTCAAAGTGTGGCAAACTACGCTTGGGCGATCGCATACTGAAAGTCAATGAGGCGGACGTCTCCAAGGCCACACATCAAGATGCTGTATTGGAGCTGCTGAAGCCTGGCGATGAGATTAAGCTCACAATTCGACATGACCCACTGCCACCTGGCTTTCAGGTAAGCCGAACAAACCTCAGGAAACTTCCAGCAGTCAAATCCTTTGCCCTTTTGGTTTTTAGTTTGCTTTTGTGCCAGTTATTTTCATACCCTAATGCTGTATATAAAAACTTATTTGTACTCTGTATATATCTATATGGAAAGTTAAAGCTCTTGAGTCAACACAAAAAGTCAAAATTTATTTATAATTCTCTTTCCTTTACGCTTATAAAAAAAAACACTTACGATGCAAAGCACATAGAAGTAGATTTAATAGTCACCGAGGTAAGATTTTATGAATATATTTCACACGTGCAAAACAAAAAAACTATTGGAACAACTTAAAGATACTTCTCAATCACCCAGACCCAGTCAGAGCATATGCTGAGATGAATCTAAGAATCGATCTATATCTTTCTGTTTATAATAAATTTAAAAGTCTAAACTATATGTAAAAGATGAAGATTGTTAAATGAAGTGTATGCCAGACTAGACTGAAAACTGAAGTCTGTTCCTTAAGTTTCCTATAAAAAAAGGTCTAACTTTTATAGCAAAATATGCAATGATGTCAATGGGTTTGGGTTTCGCTTAGTCGGCTGCCCGACTAAAGTGTTGTGTGAACTAAATACTGGTAGGAAAAGAGTCCGTGTGTAATTTTAATCACTTGTATATAAATATTTGTTACTGTAAATGTCCTATAAAAGTGTAAAATACAACTTAATCACTTACTTAGCTCTAAACTACACCTTGATTAACCCTAAAAGCTAGAAACTAAACAAACTTAACAGAGTCGAAGAGCTTTTAGATATTAACAAGAATGAACGAAATATCCTTGCAGTTGCATAAGAAGATTATAATATATTATGCCTTTAGATTTCATGTGTTTAACTTTAGGTATAATATATGCACTATAGGTATAACCTATAGTTATACCTTTTTCGCAGCAGTATTAACAATTACTCTGCAAGGATATTTAATCTTGTTTATTGCTTTCTTTATTGTCTCTGTCGAAGAAGTTAACACAGCTTCAGCTATCTTTCGCCTAGCATAATTATCATCTAAATTGTTTCTGCCTTGGCCTCAACTCTTATTCATAATTGTCGAGCACTTAGGAGAAGCCAATGCTAATTTTCTCTGCTTTTCCTTTGTTGTTTTTGTTTTTGTTTATGTTTTGCGTTGTCGTTGTTGGTGTCGTCGTCGTTGTTGTTGCGATTTGCAAATCACAGGATATTCTGCTGGCCAAGGCCGAGGGTGAACGTTTGGGTATGCACATCAAGGGTGGCCTGAACGGACAACGCGGTAATCCGGTGGATCCTTCCGACGAGGGCGTCTTTGTGTCCAAAATTAACTCGGTTGGAGCGGCTCGACGCGATGGAAGGCTTAAGGTGAATTTATGGGAATGAGGTTTTGCTCGGTTGCTCGGTTGCCCGACAATTGAGCGCAAATGCCTGTCCTGTCTGGCGCTGGTAAATTGAATTGAACCACACTTAACTGAACTTTTGTATGAACCCAGGTGGGCATGCGTCTGCTGGAGGTAAATGGCCATTCACTGCTGGGCGCTTCACATCAGGATGCGGTCAACGTTTTGCGCAACGCCGGCAATGAGATTCAATTGGTCGTTTGCAAAGGCTACGACAAATCCAGTTTAATGCATTCCATTGGCCAAGCGGGTGGCATGAGTACCGGCTTTAACTCGTCTGCATCCTGCAGCGGTGGAAGTCGTCAAGGTGAGTAAAACCGAAATTGAATTTCGCTTAAATTGAATTTTACATTGAATTTTATATTGCAGGCTCTCGTGCCTCGGAAACAGGCTCGGAGCTGAGTCAGAGCCAGAGTGTTTCCAGCTTGGATCACGATGAGGAGGAACGCCTGCGACAGGTGAGTAACCAGAATAGCTGCTGACCAACAGATTCGAAACATCCTTTTAAACTGATGCGCTTGCAGGACTTTGATGTATTTGCGGCACAGCAACCAGACACAGCTGCCACACCAGAGCCCACCAGCCAAACAGGCTTAGCAGCTGCGGCTGCTTTGGTGCACGGTGCTCCATCCCCGATACCCACAACCCCGACACCGCCAGCTGCGTCCGCCGAATTGGCCGAACAGTCGTCGGACACAATAGCCACGCAGACCATGGCGCTCATTCACGCCGAACAGGCGCCACAGCAGCAGACGCAAGTGGCAACGATTGGCCAGGAGAAGAGCACACAGGAGAAGGTTAGTCCACGGCCTTGGCCTCCAGAGCTGGTCAGTAACTCAGTGAGCCTCACCAAAACCTTTTTCTTGCGCTCGCAAACTAAATTAGGTGCTGGAAATTGTACGCGCCGCAGATGCCTTTACCACCGTGCCACCCAAATCGCCATCGGAGCATCATCATGAACAGGACAAGATACAGAAGACAACGACGGTTGTTATATCGAAGCACACGCTCGACACAAATCCTACCACACCCACGACGCCCGCAGCGCTGGAGTCAGCGACCGCTGCCACCGTTGCAACCATTCCTGCACAGACACAGACACAAACCAATCCCAATCCCAGCAAGGACACTCAGCAGCAGCAGGTATGTATCTTGACGCACGTCTTAGTCAAACTTTTCCTCCATGTACTTTGTCTGTATGCCAATTTGTGTGTCTGTATTCTCTCTCTGTGTGTGTGTGTAAGTTACCTTTGTTTAACGTCTCTAAACGTGTGTCTGTCCTTTTGATTTTACTCCTAACACACACACACACACGCGCACGCACACCTACAGCGCAGGTGACTGTCGCGCTACCTTCAAATCCGCACAAAATTTAAAACCCTTCACTGAATTCTTTTCGTTTTGCTTGTTTCTTCTTTAATAATTTTATTAACGTTTGTCCTTTTCGATGCGTGTCTGTGTATATGTGTGTATTTCTATATATATGTATATGTAATTGTAACTGTACTTGTTTCTGTATCTGTAAATGTATCTGTAACTGTAACCTGTGCCTGTTCGTGTTCGCATTTTATAAAAATTTATACATTATACGATACAAAACTTTCATACAACTCCCCAAAAAGTAACATTCCATCCACTGAAAATTCACATCACATCAAAGTTCGTCACACTCTACACCCCATACCACCCATACCTACCCCCACCCTCCCACACCTGCCACCTACAGCTCATTGTCTGCCTTCTTTGTGTAATGGTCTCTTCGCTCGATGTCAGTTGCAGACAATGGCGAAAATGATTTTATGGAAAATAATTTAAAACAACATTTTCTTTTATAACTGTAAAGTATATGATATTATAATTTCATTAACTAAATGTAGAAGTTATCGCAATATGAAGAGAGGAAACTACCTTTAAGTCCTCTGGGGACTTGAGAACTTTCCACAATTCTGTTGAAACCTGTACTTGAGACTTTATTAAATCAATCACAACTTTCTCATCAGCATTCACTCTTGTATATATCTATATATATGTTTACTCTATACCTATACCTATATCTATATCTATATATATGTTCATGTTCTGCTTACTGATTATGTTCTTGATTTGCATTTTCGTTTAATTTGAAACGTTTAATCATTGCATTACGATCGTTGGCAAAAGAGTTTCAACTGTGGCATGTAGTACAACGGGGCGTATGAGTATTGCATGCGTGGGTGTTATGGCTCTTACAGCTGCTTTGTTTTTGCCCCTGATGAAACCAGGACTTAGCATTAGAGCCGCACTCCACCTGGGCTTTGGGCTGTGGCCCATCTAGAAGGATATTTATTGAAATGGCAGCAGACAATTTATTATTTATTAGCATATTCGTATGGGCTGCCCTGAGAATGGTTCCTGTAACTGCTCCTGGTGCTGGTCCTGGCAGCAGCCCATCTTTCGTTTGGCTTGTACATTGTTATCGTTGTTGTTGTTGATGTTGTTGTTATCTTATTTATGCTACTTACATATTATATCAATATCTGTTTGCGCCTTTTATTGTTACCTTTTGGATGGCTGCTGCCGCTCTTGCTGTTGTTATTATGTATGATTGTTCCTGTTGTTGCCTGTTGTTGCTGCCTATTGTTACTGCTGAGGTAAGAGCTCAAATCCAGCAGCATTTTCAATTCGCATCGACAGCAACAGCAACTGGAAAGAGAGAATATATATAGTATATATATATATAGATGCGTATACTTAATATGTATATAGGTTCATACTATATATAGATATTCTATATCTTATATACTTTTATAAGCTATCCATAAAAATCAAAAAATGAAACTGCTGAAAGGAATTTCCATTAAAATGTTTTTCTTCTCATCTTTTTCTCGTTCTTCCTTTTTATTGCTCTCAAAATGATGTGCGCGCCGTTCGTCGCTTTTCAACATATTGTTTTTTCTATCTTTCTTTTCTCTTTACCCTTGTTATAATAATTTCTGTTTTCTACTTTGCATTTGTTTTGCATTCAATTGTCATTTTCCTTATGCCCTCCCCGCCAACGCGTAGGTCCCGTTGCAGCGAATCTCTTAACAAACGGATGTTTCCCACCATAAGACTGAGTACTTAGTTTAAAACTACAGGAAATGAAAAACTAAATGAAAAACCTACATCAAAAAACAGGCAGCAGAATGTCAAAAGGAAACTTGTTTCATATAATAAATAGACTAAGCCTTGTGCAAAGGGCGAAGAGTTTCTAATTTTCTAGTACATAGGACAGCGGCAATATCTTAAACTCTTCTACTTCTTATATAAAATATATACTTGAAATCAAAATAGAGTCTCACCAAAGGTTTCACTGACCCACACACTTTGACCACACACACACACACACACACACACACACACACACACACACACACACACACACACACTAGAAGTCCCTCCTGTTATTTGATAATAATAAGAAAAACAAAGAAAAAGAAAACCTAATATCAAAATGATAATTATATGGAAAATTCTTGTACCGCCATTTTGCGGGTTCAGTATTCAGTATAAACAATGTTGTCCCTCAATGTTAAATTAAGTGTCGTATATACCATTTGGTATATACCCTGGCACCGAGTCTATTAACTATGTGTATATTATTGCTATATGTGTAACACACACTGTGCTAGAGGCACACACAAAACGGTCCAAATAAGCAACTAAATAATACTCATTTATAACTATCCAACTCTAACTTGGAAGAACCTATAGGTATTATTCTATTTTATATTCGTAAGTCCAAACAACTATCGAGCAGAACATTATTTAAAACCGATTTGTTAATGTTATTGTTGTTCTCTTTAAGGATTTATCGTTTCTTCTTTTATCACTGTGTTTATTTTGTTGATAAGACAATTCAACATTATATATTATATATATATACATATTTGTATTGGATAAATGGATTTGAAGTGTGCATTTTTGATGTCAATAAATGAAATCTTAATGTTATTAAAGGATCTACAAGGGGTTATTTAAGGGAAGGGGAGAATACTCCGGGAATATTATGGCATCTGTGAGGGATCATTTACCTTATCTTCATGTTATTAAAGTATCTACAAGGAAAAGGGAGACTACTTCTGTGAAGGATTGGGATAATCATTTGATTCTTAGTACCATTTACCTGGACTTAGAGAAAAGTTTTCATCTTATTTGCCACATTTTGTTTATTGTTTTCATTTTATTGTTTCGTTTCTTATTGTATTTTGTCCTTTGTCTCTGTACACCCGTGTCTTTCACCCAACTCTGAACGTTGTGCAGCTCATCTCAACCACCAAGAACCATCAAGCTAATTGGCCAGAGCGCAACGCAAATGCACCTCATCATCAGACAGCAACATTGGTAATTGGCTAACAAAGTGGAGGCGGCCGAAGGGCTCGAAGCGAGCTTAAAGCAAAAAGAATGTGGAAAAGAAACCTGTGTAAAAGCATCAAACATCATTCAAGCACAACAACCATTCAACACACATCAATCACACACACAACTCACACACCAACAACAAGAACGCACTCAATTAACACCGCACATTGCAATTTGTGTTCCATGCTTGTGTGTGTGAGAAGCTGTTGCTGCACTCAAGCAACAACAACAACTTAAGAAAATAGAAACTAAATGTAAACCCCAAAACATCCAAAATTCAATAGCAGCGCGGCACACAAACGCCGGAGCGACTGGCACCTGGATCCCGTTTTTCCTATCAGCAGATGCTGGAGCGGCAGGAGGAGAGCAGAGCCCATGAGGCGGCGCCTACGAAGCCCAAGAAGGCCGAGCCTGTGTACATAATCGATGACGACGAGGATGATGATGATATTGATGCCATTGCGGAGGAGCAGGAGGAGGAGGATTCGACGCCGCCCATTGACGTGCAATCGCCTCCTTCTTATGCGGACACTGACTCCGATTGCTTTGAGCGTCCACGTGGACGCTACACCAGCGACTCGGAGAGCGATTGTCGTCCCTATAAGCCGTCTCGCTCCGGACGCAGCACACCCGAATATGCTGGCGGTCATCGCAAATCCGTGAGCTTCGATCTGAGCGGCGATGAGCGTTCAAAGTCGGACTACGAACGTTCTCGTTCCCGCACTCCGGAACGCTTCACCCGCGCCTACGACTCCGAGCACGATACGCGTACCACGTCCACCAGCCGCATGCCACGCAAGGGTATACTCCGTGCCACGAGTCCCTGCTCCTCGGCCAACTCCACGCTGGAGCGTCGTCCAGATCAGGTAGAGCCGATTGTGCCCACAGTCGCACGCATACGGGAAGTGGAGTCGCCACAAGTGCAACGCGTCTCGCGTGCCACATCGCCCGATCGACCTGGCGAGCTGGAGCGCGAGAATCCCTTCCGCTATCCGGTGGAGGATGATGAGTACACTAAAGTAGCCAAAGCCATGAACAGATCACCGCGTTCCCCGCGTTCGCCACGTGAGCAGTTCTTTGGCGCCACGCGCTCCAATGAGGATCTCCTCGAGCAATCGCAGTCCAGCGGCTGCAGCACGCCCAGCACGATCGTCTCCAAGTCCACGGAGAACTTGACAGGCACTCGCCCCAAGGTACCGCCGCCCACGCTGCCCAAGCCGCAGCTCAAAAAGGCCGACCTGGTGCGCAATGTGGCACTCGAAACGTTCCAGGCCAGCGATGTGGGCCAGGGCGACTTTGCCGTGTTCGAGCACGACGCCTCGACGAATACCATACACCAGGTACCCAAGCTGCCTGTGCGTGTGGCCAACAAGTCACCCCGTCCACGTGAGAGTCCGCCACCGCCGCCCGTAAACTATGCAACGTTGCCGAAATTACCGCTGCCCAAGTTGACGCCCTCCGTGCTGGAGGAGTCAGCGTATATGGAGGCGTTGCCGCCAGCGCATCGGCGACCACATGAATTCCTGCACGAGAACTCGCCGGACAACATTCTGGTTACGGCGGAGCAGCATCGTGACTTTCTACTGCGGGAGAACGAGATGCGCAATCAGTTGCGTGCTCCCTTTGATCCGGCTCCACCCATACCTATTTCCAGCCAGAGTTGCGGCAGCGGCAGCAGCAGCAACAACAACAACAACTTTGCGGTAAACAACCCTTTTCTAGATTGTTGCGATACTGACATTGACAACCTGCCACTGCCCCCTCCTCCACCAACACCAATGCCAATATCAATGCCATTACCACCCCCACCACCACCACCAAAAACCACACCAAAAACAACACCGAAACCAACAAGAAACGTGGAACCGCCCACAGCATACGCCCAGCACACACGTCATTTGCATGAGCAGCCCCTAACCGCTGTCGCCACTAACGCATCAACATCTTATTCTCCCACTGCCACTGCCACTGCTAACTACCTGATGGATGCCGCACCACAGCAGCTGCTCCTGGGGCCTGCCACGCCCGCTCAAATCTTTCCCACGGCCCAAATATTGCCCGTGCAATATGCGAGCCTGCCGCAGCCGCAGCAACCTAACAAACTAACACTGGGTGCGGTAGCCTCGTCATCCTCGTACTCGTCCACGTCGCAACCCATTTTCAACCTGGTGCTGCTGCCCGGCGATCAGCGTCAGGTGGCTGCCGGCAGCGGCAACTCATCTGCATCGGCGGTGCTCCTAACCAGCACAGCTGGTCCACTCTATCTGCAGGCGTCCTCATCTTCGTCGTCCTCGTCGCCGCCAGCAGCCGCACAGTTACCGGTGAGTGAAACGCGCATCGCTGTGTCATCAACCATGTCCACGTCGACATCCACGACCAACTCCAAGTCCTCGTCCATGACTGTCTCCTCGCCGACACCCTCCTATGCCGCAATGAAATTCCCAACGTTCTCGGAAATTGTGGTCAGCCCCGACTCAAATAGCAATTACCAGAACATGACCACTGCTCGCGTTGACATATCAAATTCGTCGCTGGCCACCAGCAGCTCCTTCTCGATTAACTCGTCGGACTCATCGCTGCTGACGAAGACCGCATCCGCGGTTGCTCCCAACAGCAGCGGCAGCACGAGCTACTATGAGACAGCTGAGGAAATCTATTCAACCATCGAGGAGGAGGCCATTTACAGTAATACCGCGTTCTTTGACTCCCGCCGCAG
The DNA here is from genome assembly GCA_035045065.1 of Hirtodrosophila trivittata. Taxonomy (NCBI): domain Eukaryota; kingdom Metazoa; phylum Arthropoda; class Insecta; order Diptera; family Drosophilidae; genus Hirtodrosophila; species Hirtodrosophila trivittata. The sequence goes on along the minus strand of JAWNNK010000658.1, from coordinate 2,250,109 downwards.
CAGCGATACCTCTCTAAGCTGTCGCACCTCCATATCGCCCACGCCACCGCCCCTGCCCCCCAAGCGACCCCTCAAGCCGCACAAGCTGCGCACAGCCCCCTCGCCACCGGTGGCCCAGAAGCCGCACGGTCTGCGCGGCATGGGCAACTTCAGCTTGCGCTCACAGTCCCAGCCGCAGCTGCTGCTGTCCTTAGCCACCAACAAGTATCCACCTCACACCCCTCAGACGCCCACCACGCCCACTGGCAAGGAGACCACCGTATAGCCTAGGCAGGCACACCGAAGCCGCCAGCAACCTGTCCACTTAAGATTACCACTAACCTCTGCTGTCTGTTGCCTGTTGCCTGCTGTTTTCTAGGTTAAGTTGGTGACGCTTTTTAAGTGCTTCCTAAGTTGACTGCCTAATCCACAGCCAGCCAGCCAGCCACCCACCCACTTTACAGCCCGCCCTTCAACCCGCCCGCTGCTCGAGGCGTTTTAATTAAAATCCAACACCTTCTTTTTACCCATCAGTTAAAGCAGCAGCAGCAATTTGAGCACTAGCTTTCGATATTTTTCTTTGATTGATTGCTCACTGGCAACTAGCACTGAGTAGTGGGTGGCTCGCAGTGGTGGGTGGTGCTTCAATCAGTGGTGCCACCTGCAGCCATCAGCTGCTGCATCTGTCTTGCTAATTAGATGCGACTTTTTGTTGACGTTGGCGCCACACAAATTTTCTGTTGAAACCGAGCAGGCAGCGCACGGAACAGTCCAACTTTAAATGGGCGCTACCTCAACCTGCCACGCCCACCTCCACCCTCTTTACTTCCCTCTTTCGCTCTTCTATTACGACTTTAATTTGACGTTGATTGAAATAGTTTCGGCGGCTAAAAGCACTGCAATTGGTCGATTCATTTTCCTTATTTTTCTTTGCGAACACGAATAAAAACCAAAGCGAAAATTGAAGCAACGAAAATTACACACACACACACACACACACACACACACACTATTATACGACACACGATACGATATATAATTATACAAGTTAATTTTCCATAGAAGCTTTTAAGTTGATTTTAATGATAATTTATTTTGACTAACAAAACGATGAAACAAGTTGAAATAATTTCTATTGCGTACCTTGAATAAAAGTTCTATAATTCGATGTTGAATCTTTCATTTTGTATTGTCCCCACACACACACACACACAGACAACACACAACATATACACCTTGTAAGTGAACTTCTCAGTGTGTGCGAACTAGTTCACTTTGTTAAAGAGCAGTCAATAATAAACTCTACGTTTCTCCTGCTCTGTTCAATAAGTTTGAGTTTAATATCCGCAACTAAGTTCGCTCTGGGAACTAGTTCAATTCTTTCTGGTTCACACTTTTGCATTGTCTTCTACCCTTCTTTGATAAGAGACTTGCTTCAACTCAAAGATAACTCAGTTTCTTATCAGTGTGAACTGGTTCATTTGATGAGTTGTAAAGTTTCTTATCAGTCTGAACTAGTTCTTTTGATAAGAAGCATAGATCTTCCCCTTTTTCGTATTGTCTGTTCAGTTTCGTCTTCAAATGACCTTGTCTCAGTATGTTCGTTGCGTGAACCAGTTCATTTGAACCAGCTCGCAGCTGGGCACAGTCTGCGCTGTTGCGTGCCGCACCGTGTGGCGCCTGGCCCTGTTCTGATTTGCTTATTTTCCATTGCGTTGCCTTACGCTCCCATTTGGCGGGTTCTTCAATCGTTTCCACAATCTTATCTTATCGGATGACACTGCTAATTGCCAGTTTCTCTCTGTGTGTGTGTGTGTGTGTGTGTGTGTGTGTGTGCATGTTGTGGCTTATCAATGATAACACCGGGTATTCATACTAATACACTAACAAAGTAGTCGCATACCAAACGCACACTAACATGCCTAAACTCACACGCATCAGAGGAGGCGGAGGTGGAGGTGGAGGAGTGGCAGGTTGAGCCGGAGATGGTTAAAATTATTCAATGGCTTATTGGCTTTTAATGCGCTGACCAGAAGTGCTTGACCCGGCCAAGCACAAGCTGCAACTGCTACTGGGTTGCTTTGGCCACATTCTCAACACTTTCATGGCTCAATAAATTTCTATTAGCTTCACTGCTTGGCGGCGTCCGTCCGGGGCAGAAGGGCAGCAGTTGGATGCCTCTGATGTTGCATCAACGTAGGAGAACTGAGTTTAATTGAAAATCGAAAAATCCGATACGAAATTAATTTCTTTGCTTAAAAATACAGAGAAGCCCAGCTCGAAGCTCCCGCCTGATGGCTGATGGCTTTCAAAATATATGTAACTACGTACTTGACTTGTCCGTTGAACGCTGGACAGGAGTGGTTGGATGTGGTGGATGTGGATATGGGAAGTGGGATGGATGTGGGATGTGGGTCTTACCGGTTGCTGATATCGCTTTTCCATGCACTTGTCGTTAGTTAGTTGGTTGGTTGGTCGCTTGGTCGCCTCCTTTATTTATGAGCCTTCTCTCTCTCTCTCTCTCTCTCATGTGTGTGTGTGTATTGTTGGTCATTGCCGGTGTCCGTTGTGTGTGTGTGAGTGTCTGTGTGCCATGCGAGTCGAAGGATAAGGTTGCAATTTGTGCAGTTTAACGCTGGCTTTTGCTCTTGCTCTTTCTACTGCCATTTAATGACTTTGTCCTCGTCGCAGCGCCAAACCCACAGGGTTCCAAGCAATACCACACCCACCCACACACACACATACAAAGTGTCCTCCTTCCTGGCATTGGCTTTCTCATGTTGCCTAAAACGAAGAAATTGCATGAAAGCATAAAACCGACAGTACATGACTTTGGATGATAAATGGCCTGAACCGGTCCTGTTCTCCTCTGTTCTGTTCTGCTCTGTTCTGTTCTGTCCTCTCCTATTCTAGCCTGTTCTGCCATGGCTCAACCCAGTCCTCCGTCCTCCTCCTGCTGCCACAACTGTAATTTGCGTTCCCGCGCCCGTAAATTATATGCCTGTGGGGCAGAAAAACAATGCTCTTATTCTGCCCAGGCACAACAATACTGCTCTTGGCCACTTTATGATTGAACCACCCGCATCTCTTGGCGGTAGAGAGAGCAAACCACCAACACACTCACTCCTGCTGGCGTTTCTCCGTTTTGCTTTTTAATAAACTGCTGCAGTGCCATCAATTTTGTTTATGGTCGCTTGGATTTCTTTGACATTGACTTTGAAAATTGCAGTTTTCCACTCGTTTAATTGAAAAAATAAAATATAGTCAAAGCTTTCTTTCTCTTATTTTCCGCTAACATTTATATCATTTGATTTGATTTCGTTTTTTTATTTTATTTTATGGATTTTTATTTTGTTTAAATGCTAACGAGAAAAACCATTGCAATTTTCTAGCCGACAACTGGAGTCGAGCACGTGGCAGCAACACAAACAACACCCACAAAAGTGCCTAAATCGGTATCCGATAAAAAACGATTCTTTGAGTCTGCCATGGAGGATCAACATAAGCCCACACAAAAGACAGGTGAGTTAAGGTTGAAAAGAGATGAGGAAAATAGCTGAAGGGCAAAAAATTTATACAGAGTAAGAAATAGCTGCAAAGGATTTCCAAAGAGATTCGGCTATAATTGACGTATATTAAGTAGGAGTGCATAACTTGGCTGGAATATGGTGAAATTGGTATAATAAAGTGGTTGAAATTCAGGTCACAGACATCATAAAGTGAAGGATATATGACTGAGAGAATATTCCTAAGCAAAGTAGCTTCCCTTTAATGGGTTTTAATTGAGTTTTTCAACTTTCTTCAGTTGCTCTTGGAGTTACTTTAAAGACGCATCTACTCATAATTTGTGTAACAGTTTGCAAGATATTCTTAGCCATGATTAAGAAAAAAGTTAATGAAGAGATTCAATCATCTTGAGTTTCAGTTTTTCTACAGTTTTTCAGTAAATAACTCTTAGAGTTGCTTTAACGACGCATCTACTCATAATTTGTTGCATGAAATTCTGAAAGATACTTTAGCCATGATTAAGAAAAAGGTAATGAAAAGATTCAATCATCTTTAGTTTCACTTAAGCACTGACCTTTATGGTGCTTGATTATGACGCAGAGGCAGAATATAAGAGAATAATGAAAAATTAATTATTTGTTTTGAGTTTCAAGGGGAAAGCGAGTTTTAAAGGTTGCAAAAAAGCAGTTAATTTGCAAGCAGGAATCCTTTTTCGTAGGAATCGCTGTCAGAAAGAGTCTCAGATAGACGTTAATAAGATGAAAATGAAGCCACTTCATAGTTGCTTCTTTGGTTGCCGGGAAGCAGCGTATCCATTGCTTGGTTGTGTCTTGTCCTGGTTATCCTTATCAGGTTTTTGCTCAGTGGTTTGTGTAATTAGAATTGGAGGCGTGGAAGTTTTTGTGTGGCTGCCACCCCACGGTGGCATTTGCATGACAAAGGGGGAGCCAGCCAGCTGCATGCCACAAGAAACTGCAGGATTGCAATCGGGGATTGGTGGATTAAAGCCAGCGCTCTGGCTAGAGGCAGTCTTTTTTAGTACCAAAGCTAGGTATTTATTTAATTTTCTAATTTATTTCCTTGGCTTTGCGGGGCTTGAGACTTTTGCTAGTAGTTTTCCTCAGTAGCTGCCAGTTGCTTGTTGCCTGGCAATGAAACGTTGGCTCTTTAGTTTCAGCTGTGGCAGCATTTAGGGCAAGGACAATGGTGAGCAGGATCAGAGGGTGAGGGTGCGGCTGTGGTATTTAAATGTATAATGTTGTGTTCATGGCTGATATAGACGATTCTCCCTTTCTTTCTAGAGAAAGTTTTTTCATTCCTGTCAAAGGATGAAGTCGAAAAGTTGCGCCAGGAGGAGGAAAAGAAAATTGCAACACTGCGTCGTGATAAGAAATCCAGATTATTGGATGCCGCCAATGACAACATTGACAAGGACGATGTCAGGCATGCTGATAGGCAACATGATAAGTTTGACAACAGCAACAGCAGCAGCGACGACGATGATGATGATGACAATAACCACGACGATGATGATGATGATGATGAGGACCACAACGAGCTAAAGACGACCAGTCGTCGTAAGGATGTCGTTGACAATGTTGTCCTGGCGCAGTTCGATGATGCGGAGGACATTAGGTGAGTGCTTGATGACAAAGTCTTATTGGATTATTGGTGCTTGCGCTCTTCCTCCTCTTCTGTTCTCTCTTACGTTTCTTTTTTGCATTTTTCTGTTACATTTCAATGCACAGACACGTCCACATTCGGTCATCCCACTGTATACAATTATGATAATCAACACACACCACACACACACACATAAACTATAGCTACACGGTGTTTGTGCATTTACCCCATATATTTGTGCTTTATCCTAAGTTTTTGGTTATATTGGTAAAGTTTCTTCTGCTGCCTTTTGGTTTTGGTGCCGGGTGAAAAATGCTTTGATTTATGTTGCTCTCATATTAAGTTACCCCCTACCCACACACATGCATATACACACACACATAAATAGCTCATCTATTTCACTCTACATGCAACCATTACACTTGCCACAGCGAACAACTGACGACTGAGTTGATCATCATCATTGAAACGTAGCCGTCTCTCTCTCGCAGACTCGCATTGAGTATTATTAAATCATAATCATATATGCTACTATATATATATATATAGTTATCTAAGTAAGTAGCCCTTAAACATAGTAAGTAAGAGTACAACCCTCACACTCATATGCAAGATGATGTACGCCCTAAGCGATTTAAGTTTTAAGTAGCACTTAAGCGTTGTCTGGACTCGTAAATCGTGAATCGTAAGTCGCAAGTCGTGGGGCGCCTTTGAGGCGTTTTCACCACTTAAAAACATGTTATGCCTCTTGCTGTGCTTCAACTCATAGAAAGAGACACACAGATACAACGACAGGAGACCAGCAGCGTTTAGGGGAGTCAAAGGGAGCTTATATATAAATATATTTTTTAATAACTCTCGGCTGCTGCAGAATATTACTCGAGCTCTTATCTAGCACTTCGGCTGTGGGCGGCAGCACTCAAAAATGTATTTTTCTATTACTTCGCTTTGTTAGTTAATTTTTCCAGCGCATTACGTATACGCACTGTGAACCGCCGCCCACCGTACACAACCACGCCTGTGTTTTGAGTGTTTTCGTGTTGTTTTTCTGCTCTGCACGGTCGACTGGCACAGCACTGACTAAATTGAATCCCCCAAGGCACAATGCCAGCTGTTTTTGCAATTGGATAACTTCATCATTCAAGCAAAGCCGCAAATTGTGTACACTGCGGCGCGTCCTGCCACGCACCTCCCGAAAAGGTCAAAGCGTGGGCTCTGCATAAAAGAGAAACATATAAAAACGCAAAGCAACACATAATTTAATTATCGCATTGCCTTAAATTCAAAATAATATCCCATATACCTATTCCTTCTAGTCCTTAAAGGCTGTCGAAGCCAACTTTAAGGACACTTTAAACCGTTTACAACTTTTCTGTTACAGTTTATATTTCTCTTCTTTCTGCTGCTACACGCTGTGGCAATTACAATTAGTGTTTCTTCTTGTGACATCTGTGGCAGTGGCAAGCCACAAAATCGCTGCGAGTGTCACCTGAAGTTGTGTTGCATGCAACACGTTGGAACCGCAACGCGCAATGCGCCACTCTCGCAATATGCTTCCACACACACACACAGAGACAAACATATGTCAAAAAGTAACTGGAAGTCATCGGGAGTCGCTGATGTCATTCTCAGTCCCTGAAGCTTCAAGCTCGTTTTTCCCTCCACCCTCCCTTCCTCCCTCCCTCCCACCTGTGTGTCCTCCATGTTGCTGACATGCCTTTGCGGGCTTTTCGGAGGAAACGCTGGTACGAGTGTGTCCTGCCGTGTGTGGTACACGGCACAGTTCTAGTTGTTGACTCTTGCCTGGCCTTATGTAATGAGCAACAACAATGTAATTCAATACAATTTTAGTCCATCCTCACACACACACACACACACACACACGCACTTTGTAGGAAAACAGGAAAAACAAAACAAACAGAATGAAACGTTGTAATTTTCTTTGCTCGAAAGTGTAAAACTCGAAATACCCTTGCGAACTTTGAAATCAAACTATCCAAAGATGAAATTCAATTCTGGGAGTTAGTTAACGGTTCCTTAAGCCCCAAAAAGTTGCCTAAAGCTAAAGTCTTTCGCTTTAATTCTTTGATTAGATCATAAGACTTGATCGATTGACCTTTTATTATATCCTTATTTCGCCTAATATTTATCCTATCCAATTACATCCTAAGTTTGAAGTCTATACCTTCTGATATATTGTTGCAAGCGGCCTGGCTTTGTCAAGTGTGGCAGCCACATAGAAGGCTGACAACACAAGATATCATTTAGCGGCACAAGACATTGGAGTCCCTCTCCCTCTCTCTCTCCCTCTCTGAGTCTCCCTGTTTGGTGTTTTAACCATTTTCCGCGTGTTTGCGAATTAAATGTAGACAATGATGTTGGTCTAAGGAAGGGGAAGGGGAAGGAGGGGGAAGGGTATAATATAGAACAAAGAACAATTTCTTGTGAAATGTTTATGTACTTTTCATTACGTTGGTGTCTGCAAATGGGCACATTTAATGTCCTTTAAAGGATAAACACGCTGTGAAGCACTTCAAGCCGAAAGCAGCCAACTTCATTTTGTTTACCACATCGTAAGTTAGAAGTATCCCATGATTTCATCTACTGACCAAGTATCCGAAAATAAAGAATAGAATACAGAAAAATAAGAAACAAACAAGATGCGTCATTTGGAGTCTTGTTAAGTTACAGGGGCAACAAATCAATGACAACCTTGAAGGCAAATTTGCGCAGACCAAACCGACTGACCAAATGGCTTACAACAAAATCAACAGCAACAACAACAGCAACAATAACAGTTAATTTACATAGATTTAAATGTATGTTATTTTGTTGTTGTGGCAACGTCTCCGCTGGCCTTGGAATTCATAACGAAGAAAAGAAGATAAACATGTTAATAACCTATTTACAAATTTCCCAGCAAGAATTTCTACTAGTTTGTGTTGCTTGCATAAATTTAAAATAATAAATAGCCAGAGTGGAGCGACGATACCAAATTAGCCGGCAACGCAATGTTCTCAATGCGATTTTGTATTTATATTCAAATTAAACTCGTTTAAATCTATAAAAATTGTGTAGCACAAAAGGCTCCGAAGAGAGATCCGTGTTGGCTTCCGTGGCGACAAAAATTCGTCAGACATTCAGCTTTTCAGTTCGTCGGCGAATCGCAATCGAATTATTATTTGTGCATTAATCGGCTAATTTATAGTTTGATAATTTATGAACTATATCTGGTCGGAGTCGGAGTCGGATTGGAAGCGGCTTGAGCAAACGCTTTGAATGATGCCTCGACGACTCCCTCGCTCTCGCTTTCAATTGGTTTTTCGGTTTTTCGGTCTTTTGGATTTTTGGCTTGTGGTTGCCCTTGAAATGATCGCGACGACAAGACAATTGGTCAGCTTTAGTTTTGTGTGTCTGTTTTCTCTGAATTTCTGTTTCTGTTTCTGTTTCTCCGTTTTTTTTATTTACATTTCTGTACGCAGGTTTTGCGACCGCGCAGAGCTTCTTTGGGCCGCTTTTGTGATTTTATGCAGATGAAAATATTTATGTTTTGTTGATTGCGCATAAATTAATTTATATTTTATGGCGTTGGCGCTACGTTCGTTCCACAAATGGACCGCAGCACACCACACACACACACCACACACCACACACACACACCACACACACACAACACTCAGCGTATATGCAAATCGCCGTTTAGTTGTCTTTCGTTGTATGTTTCTAATATAAAAGCATAATTTGACCTTAAGCTAAAATGAGGGCGTTAATGATGCTTTTATATATTTCTTTATCTGTGTGTGTGTGTGTGTTTGTTTTTTTTTTCTTCTTTTCCGAAAACAAAATTTTTGTTTTCCAGTTTATTATTTCACTCGGCGGTTTCTTCTCGATTGGTTTCTTGATTGTTTTCTGTTTGTCGCTTTTGCCGCATAAATATTAATTAAATTTGGAAAAACCCCGCCAGAATTGAGCAAAACCAACCAAAAGGCAGTTGAAAATTCTTCGCATATTATTTGTATATTTATTTACTATTATTACTATTATTATTTCCTCTGCAAGCCCCGGTAACTGTGCACTTGTTTTAATCGTTTCAACACCAACAAATCTTTCTGTTTTTTTTTGCTTCTCTTCACGAACTTTTTGCAGGAATCCACTTGACGAAATTGAAGCAGTATTTAGAAGCTAAAACTATTACACACACACACACACATATAAACACACACCTGAGTAATGAGAATGTGACACAGCTATTGACTAAGTTATACTAACTAACTAACTATAGTACGTACTTTTAGTATAAACCGATTCTAAATGAGAGAATTTTGACTATAAGTTATACTAAAAATTTTACTACTTCTACTTGATAAGCAGCAGCTTTTTATACCCCCACTATACACACTTTATATATGTTAACAGCTGCCACACCCACTACACACACACCCACAATTTACACTTCACAAGCATAGTGTTAATTTCGCCCTTACTTCATTTTATACGCCCCTATTATTTTTTCTCTTTTCAAAAAAAAACGAAAACAAACACAAAAATACTTCAGCTCGACGTTGTTTGCTCTGCCAGCACTTGAAATTCTTTCGCACACCTCTTTCACACTCACACACCTGAAGCGTTTTTAAAGTACTCACAGGTACACACACACACACACACACACACACACACACAGACAGCTGGCTGGCCCCTTGGCACCAGGAGCCCATGTTATTAGCATATACTAAACGCATTTTTTATTTAAACAGAAGCGAAAGAAATAGAAGAATTTAAAAAATTAAAAATAATGATTCCTAGCAGTTATACTTGAGTCCTTCGACTATATTATTTTGTTAAAGTCCTTTTTCTTTCAACTTCTGTTGGGTGTTCTATAAGTATGTTAACCCGAAAATAGCTCTAGGATTTATTCCCTGCATACGCATGAGTGTTAAGTTTATGATCTATATATATATTTATGTGTCAGCGTTAAATTCTTTTATATATTTTATAAATATTTATATCTATATCTCGATTCATGGTTTACTCTTTATATATATAGTTTATGTATTACGTTTAACCTCATTAACAACTTCATTCAGCTCACACATTGCCAATGCATTTTATATTTGAATAACTTGTGCCATACACATTTATATATATATATATATCTATATAGTATATGTGATCTATGATCAATGTATGTATCCTCTGTTACAATCACAATAAATAAATGCAAAAGAAAATCAATTTCAATTTATTTCAGTGTCCTCCCATCATCTCCCATATATATAATTTAAGTATTATTTCTAACTATTGTGACGGATTTTCTAACCCCATCATCATTTGTCGGTTGCGGTTGTCTGGTTATCTGTAGCATATAGTATATAATTCTATTCTGTGTCTGCTGACATTTGCTGACTGCCATTTTCATTGTTTGAAGTGAACAATTGAAGGATATTCGTGTCAAATCAAATAAGTTCTATACATAAATCTGTCAATTGCCAAAGTTGAACGCGTTTAAGTGAAGCCCGAACTATGCAGAATGTTTGACCTGGGTTCCAGGACTCTCTCAGAGGATTATAGTCGAGGGCCGTGGCAAAGTTCATTTCGAAAGTCGAAAGGACAAATGAATGAATAAAATGGAGAAAAACTACGAGAAACTGCAGCTTGGCCCTGGTCAAGTCCACGCGCTTCTCAGCGAGCATTGCATAGGTGGGTCGAGGCTGGCTAAGTACCCGGCGAATGCTCCGGGGAACCTGCTCCCAATTGCCGCTGGCGGTGTGCAAATTGAAAAACATAAATCACTCAAGCAGAAGTTGTAGCCATTGCAGCGGGCTCCACGCCTCACCGCTTCGGCGCCTTCGCCGATTCGAGCTGCATTCGAATAATTTGGAATTAAACTTGAAATGAAAGTGTGTAGCAATTTGTTAAAGACAAAAGCCACTTGCAGCCGAAAGAGAGAGAGAGAGAGATCCTGTAGAATAAAAGAAGGAATCAGGCCACAAAGTTCGTCAGTGGCGCAGACACCAGACGGAAGGGAGAAAAAGGCAGATGAAACCTTATTGCAAATAGTTTCACTGCGCTCACTTTTAAAATTAATTTTGCATACTCCTCAGACATACGGTTTTTAAGTATATATATATGTATATATATATATATACTGTATAGCATAGAGTATAATCTGTGTGCTGCCTAAGTTTTACGAGTTTGCCGACATGCAAGTTCAGCTGATGGCTTACTAGCGTCGTGTCTGCTCCGGATTGTCTCAAGCCGGAGCTATGAGTCTGGCTCAGTTTCCATCGCTCCTTCTGCCCCGAAGTTGGGCGCCTGTGTGTGCTTCAGTGCTTTTGGTTGTCTGCCTTAACACGCTAATCTCCAGCTGCCATGTTATTGCACTTGTTGGCAAAGTTGTTCAAAAAGTGATTTTTGTCAGTGACTGGGATTTGGGTGATGGCAAAAGTTAGCAGTGTTTTTCTTGGTTTTTAATTACAACAAATTTGACTTGTTATGTTCGAGTTTTGTTGCATGCCACATAGCATCAGTAGCAGCAACAGCAAGTCGCACGCAGCACGCAGCACGTGGCACGTACATAAAAATGTTACAAAAGTGAATTAACGTCATCGTTGTTTCCGTTATAACTGCTCATATCATGTGCTAACCACATTTCACATTCACATGTTTGTTTGCCCCAAAACAACAGCAACAACAGCAAGAACATTTTTATTTGATAATGTTTTTCCATATGTGTTTTACTTTGCACAATTGAAACAACCCACAACAAAAAATATGACAGAACCGCACAAAGTCAAGCGCAGACAACAACGCACGCCCCCAGCAAGATTCCTAAGCAACAGCGGCAACACACGGCGAGGGCCACGCCCACGCCCACGCCTGCTAATGATGCGCCCAAGCCCTCGCTGTTGCCCAAGCCAAAGGTCAAGGTTGTCATACCGCAAGCCCTGCAGCAGCGTCTTCTGCAGCAACAGCAGCAGCAGCAGCAATCCCAGCCCGAGGAGCCAACCATACACGAGGAGGAGCAGCTTGACCAGACTGGAACGCCCACAAGCTCCAGCAGTCGCATACCCGTGCGCACCTTGAAGGCAGAGCGGCGCGCCCTGGCCGCAGCAGCACGCCAGGCGGGGCTCAGCCCGGACGAGTATGTGCGTCAGCTGGAGCTGGAGCAGCAGCAGGAACAGGGTGGTTCAGCCGCAACGCCCACGAGATCTGGGGCACAGAGCCGTGCCATGATGAAGTAAGTTTTATGGTTGGCGTTCAAAGAGTTGACATGCGTGCAGAGGCAGAGGCAGAGGCAGAAGTTGCCCCAAAGGTCAGAGGTCGTAGGCGTAGCCATTTAATCCGAGCATCCGTTTGACATTTAGCTTTGACGCCAACCGACCACGTGTTGTGCACCCACACGTACACAAGACCGAGCACCCACACACCTACACACACACACACACACACACACACGCAAGTGGCAGGCAACTATCAGTTTCAATGTTTATTTCAGCTTTTGTCTATATTTATATATATAATGTAAATCTTTGTATATCAATCTTTATGTCTATCAATCGGCAACACTTTCATCTTTTAGTTTGTTTCCTATTTAGTTTTCGGTGTCTGCTTAAGTCTCTCGACTTCTGTATATAAGTTTGTTCTATGGTATCTACGATATTTTCTTGTAATTTGCAAAAGACAGCTAAGTTTTCCCGCTCTGTTAGTCCAGATCCTGTTTATATTCAATATCCCTTCTAATAATGTCGTGTTTTTGTTCATGCAGCGCGGAGAAGCGCGCCTCTTGGCGTGCGGCACGTCTGCGCTCCTTGGAGCAGGGCGCCGTCGAGGCACAGGATGTGATCAAGAATATGCGCAAGATGACCGACGACCTGATCACCCACGAGTCCAGAGCCACCGAGGTAAGTTCTGTGCATGTTTCCCATCTCAAAATGCCAACTAACCCACCTTCAAGCGAAATACATTCAAAATTCCAACAAAAAACTAAAGAACGCCCCTATGCCTAATGGAATTCGACTGAGCATCCTAACCAGTTGAAGAAAACAACCCATAGAGCTCCACTGGTTTGCTTTACTAACCGCAAGAACTTACTAAAAATATGATTAAAAGAAAATGCTAAAAATCACCAACGAATATCATGCTCAGTTGTGACTAATGAAGGAGCCTAAGACGAATTCTGCTAGTGGAAATCAAAATTTATAACAGAAATTTCATTTTTCCAAAAACTCTCTTCTCTTTTTCTCTTTCTCTGTTTTGTGTGTACTGCAAACAAATGACTTAGGCGAAAATAGTATTTCCAAAAATTGCCATAAAATCAAGCGATGGTCCGGTCATCGTGCGCGAACGCGAGAAAATTCTCGACGAGAAAATCGTGAGACGCACTGAGGAGGTGGCCTGCCCCATAACGGGGCGACCTCAATTGCGCACCGTCGAGTACATTGAGAAAATCATCGAAACGGAGGTTAGCCGACAATTCTGAACAAAAGCTACTCCTATCTGTATTATATCTATATCTTTTACTTAAATTGGCACCAAATTTTGAGTTTCGTTTAGTTTCGTTGCAAGGCGCTTTGTCCTTTGTTTCGTCCTTTCGTTGTTCGCTCTCATTCTCCGAGTACTCTACGTAGTTTCCACGTATATTTTCTGCACACATTTCAAATGCACCACTGCACCGTACACCGTACACACACACGCACACACACACACTGTCGAGTGTCACTCGTTTCATTGTAAATAGCAAAACATTTCATCAAGATCCCTAATTATTTTATAGAGCTCATGAACTTTTATCTTAGGACCGCAGATAGCTGCTTGGAAGGTATTAAAGCATCTTGTCTCGCTTCCTGTTTCCTTCACAAGGACATCCACCTGAAGCTCTGCCTGAAGTGCAGCCCATAAAAAGGACAAGAAGCTACTCGAAAAGGTTCTCTGCTTCCCTCAGGCAGTTATTGTTGTCTCTTAAGTGTCGCGGTTTTAGGAGACCTTCAGACCAGCGCCCTATCTACCTCTTCAGCATTTTTGGGTCTTAACCTTCAAAAGAGTTTCATTGTGTGTGTTTTAGCTCTGTTGTTGTTGTTGTTGTTGCTGTCACGTGTCCATAAAGCGAACCGACGACCGCCACTTTTACGCTTTTGGGTCTTGATTCTTGATTCATTTTAAGTATGCAAACGCATTATAATGACGCTTTGCTGCTGCTGCTGCTGTTGCTGATACTTTTTATGGCCAAGTCCATTAAAATTAAAGCAAAAGTTTTTGTTTTGTGACGGCGTCGTTTTAATGACTTCGATTGGATACAGAAAAAAACGAAAATAAATATCCAAAGCATTTTATGGCCAACAGCGTCGAGTGTATTTTGGCCACAAATTGTGAGCTTTAAAACGCTTCTGTTCGCTTTCAATTTGTAGGCGGAAGGAAACGCTACAAACAAGACCCCGACCACTCGTAGAATGTCAACGGCACAAAAGTTTCTTTCCCTTTGGCTGCTGCAACTCGGTAATTCGAGAGGCAGAAACTTTGCCCGAGGCAACCAGCAGCAGGAGCCAGTGCAACCAGAGAGAGCCTCTGGGCTGACCCCGATGCGATGAATGCTGCACTGCGGGACGCTAGTCAGCCATTTGGTTGATATTCAGAGTGCCTGTCAGCGGCACTGCCTTGGCTTATCGTCCTTCTGCAAACCTTTTTCTCCTTTGACAACCAGCAAAAGCGGTTAATTTACCCAGCAGTCGCCTGCGAGTGCTGCTCATATCACGCATACGCCCCGAGCTCGTTTAGTTTCTAAGGCGCTGCAGCTGCTTGCGGGGTTCCTTCAGATGTTTCCTTAGGGCCCGTTTACACTCAACTCCATAGTTCACGCTTTATAGTTTCAATATTTAGACACGCCCTTTACTATGTAGTATACTTTAGTAGAATTTATGATTTATATGAAACGTTTCAACTTTAGAGACGAACTTTAGACGTTAGTTTCAGGATATATACTTTAACTATCTGTATCATCTTTCTGCTTAACCTTTACTACTCTAACTCTGCCATTTTCATTTCAATCTTTGTACGTTTTCCTTCATTCTGTATATTTGTTGCACAATTTCCACAGTTCTGTTTACTTCGCACCACCTTTTGTTCTTTTGGCATGCTTTTGGTTTTGGTCACTGCTCGGTTCGGTTTGGTTTGGTTTGTTGCCTTCATTAGTTGTTAATGTGCCATCAAACAAAATGCACAACCTATTGCATTCCAATGTACTTAGGTGGAGACCTGCAAGGAGCGCATTATCTCGCTGGAGCTGCAGGTGCCTGAGTCGGAGGAGGGCAGTCTCGATGACACGCAGCCGCCGCTGGAGCTGCACGCAGATGATGATTTCGACAACGATGACTTTGACGATGACAATGACGATGACGAGGAGGAGGAGGAGGAGGAGGAGGACACAGCCTCCATTGTTACCGTCCAGGCGAACAGCGAGAAACTGTTTCTGCGCCACGATGCGGATGCCTATGGGCCGTCGTCCTACGAGAGCGTCTCGTCGGGCAAGGTGCGCATTAAAGCGGCACCGCTGACTCTGCACCAGACGCTGGCCAAGGAGACGACCATTGTGGAGGTGCTGAACCCCGTCATTGGCGGCGACGGCAGCGCGCGTACCATCCAAGTGAGTGGCGCGCCCTTTGACGAGGACGAACTGGAGCAGGAGGGGGCCAGCTCGGTGCTGCGCAGCGAAACTTTTGTGCTGCCCACTGGCGGCAGGTCGGAGCTGTCATTAAATGCGAAAATGAAGAATGTGCTCGAGGAGCTGCTGGAGAATGAGCGCGTCAAATTGAATTTGCAAAAGAGCCTCGAGGAGAACAGCGACAATGAGGATGACGATGAGGAGGAGGATGGGGATAACGCCTATGTAGACGCAAGGGACGACGATGAGAGTGCCTATGGTGATGCCATGGACGATGTTGTTGACTTTGGCCTTACAACGGCGCCCACAGGTAGAACTAAGGGCCAGAATGACAATCAGCAGCTGCTAGACGCGCTGATAAGGGACAGCAATCGCAACACAATCATCGGTAAACTGGCGAGCCAATTGGGCGCCAACGAGGATGATGATGACGATGAGGAGGATGACGAGAGCAGCGATTCTTCGGAGGATGACAGCGACGACTCCGACGAGGAGGAGCAGGCCGAGCAGCAATTAAACGTTACCTACGTGCAGGGCGCGCAGGTAATCGAGAATCTCAATACGGTGGCCACAGGCAGCAAGCTGCAGAAGTCCCAGACATACAACACAATGAAGCAGGCGGCCGAGGAGGAGCAGCAGCACGTCGAGGCACAAGCAGCGCCTGCGTGTGACACCCTGTCCCAGCTGCAGGCCGAGCAGCGCGCCCTGGCCGAGATCTCAAAACAACTACGCAAATCTGTCGAGGATTTGCTGAGCGCCGACGGCGACTCCGTGGTCGAAACCCAACGCACATACACGCTGCCAGCGTCCAGTGACAGCGGTGCCGTCGTCACCGTGACGGAGGTGGTCAAGAAGCAAAAGAAGTTGGGACGTCAGTCGACCGCTGGCGGCGAATCTGGTGAGGCTATATTCAATCGCCTGCTCAGCGCCGGCGAGTCCGAGCGACAGATCTTCGACCAGCAGCAGGGCGAGACCATCACCACGACGACCACCACCACAGAGGCCTTGCCTGCCACAGGACCAGCAGCAGCCACTGCTTCTGCCGGAGAGTCCAGCACCAGTGTGGTGACCACCACGCGCACCGTCTCCAACATCGTGACCAGCGGCATTCCAAGGCTGGAGGCGGGCAGGCCAAGCAACAACAACAACAACCGGAGCAAAAACAAGCGCAAAGGAAAGAAGAAATAGACGATAGACGATAGAGGATAGAGGATATAGAATAGAGAGAGAGAGAAGAGAAGAAATTGCGCATACGACACATGGTCTGTATGGGGGATTGACTACACACACTCACACATACTAATGCAAATATTCACACGAACCCATCACCAGCAGTGCCCCTCCTCCCCCCTCCCGCATAGACACAGTCACATATCAGCGCGGAGCATTGTTATATATACACAACGTACGTTTTATATATCGTATACATACTTTATATGTGACAGATACTACTATACATATGTGTATATAATATTAATTAACTGTGCAAATAACTTGTCGTTGCATTTAAA
Source organism: Hirtodrosophila trivittata (assembly GCA_035045065.1). Classification (NCBI taxonomy): domain Eukaryota; kingdom Metazoa; phylum Arthropoda; class Insecta; order Diptera; family Drosophilidae; genus Hirtodrosophila; species Hirtodrosophila trivittata. The sequence continues at coordinate 2,232,835 of JAWNNK010000658.1, read as the reverse complement.
AACACATTTGTTACTAAAAAATAATGATTGAAAAACAATTTTAAAACAAACAATTTTTGCAAGCTTTTAACAATATTTTTAATCCGAGCAATTAAAAAAACAGAGAAAAGTCAATTAAAATTGTGGCGAACCCAAGGAGAAACTGCATTAAATTGCGTTAAACAAAAATCTTATTTAATTGATTTAAATAATTTCATTTTGTTTTGCATTTAACATTCATTTATGCATTTATTGTTATTAAGCTACGATTATAACAACGATTTCGATAAACATAACTTTATTTTGCGTTTTTGTTTTAGCACAAGAAATAGAGAAACAGAAACAAAAACGCGTCCAGCCGCTCGGTCAAAAGTATTTTCGATGGTCCTTCTTATACAATTATGAACTCTGAACTCTGAGCATTCCGACTGCCTACCATATACACTGGGGGGCTATATATAGTCTTAAGATCCGTAGCTCTAAGCGACACGACAAAGTGTGAACAGTTCTATCAAACCTATATATATATATACGATAATATGGTGTTGCATTAGTCCTGTAGTTACAATAGTTAAAGGAATATAAACAAAATATACAAGAAACTTTCGAGGTAGTCACATCAAATTTTTATTGTAAAGAACCAATTCGAGCAAAACGATATAATACCTATTGATATTTAGCGAGTAAGCAAGTGAAACCGAAATATTTTGTAAAGTGACAAGAAACCAACATTGTTGCAATGTAATAAACAATTCAATTCATTTTCTATTTTTAACCCAATCTCTTAATTCGTCCTGCTAAAACCAACTCTCTTACACAGCTCCAGCTGAACCTCCCACTGGCCAGCCAGATGTCAGTGCAATTATGCCAAATGGCTCTGTCATCGCTTAGAGCACAAAACAACCACATGGCACTACTATTTCTATGGAGCTTAAAACTATGATAGATTAAGGACAGACAGACAGTCGGACAGCACGAGCTGTGCTGCTGCAGCAACTCAACTTTCGTTTTATATTTCCATTTGTGGCAGGCAAATCTGATGAGTGGCATGCCCCCTATGTGGGCTATTGTGTTGCATGCATCTAGTATTTTTATTTTTATTTGTATGCAATTTATATTTTTGAACCGAACAATTCCATTGCTGGAGAGCTTATCCATATCAAATGGAGTGTCGATTGGCCAAAGTCTTCTGCAAACTGGATAAACCTCGTTGACTTCTAAAACCTGAAAACTATTTCAGTAGTTTTATATTTGACTGGGAAACTCTCAACAAATGAAGTGGAATATACAGCTAAGATTTAGTTCCTAAGAAAAGAAATATATGAAAATAAAAGATGAGTCATAAAAATAATGCTAACTGGTTTATTTATTAGAATATATATTTTGGATACTTAGAGGAAAGGTTTGTATATCATAAGTTATTATTAATATTGCGAGCTGCTTTTAGCGGATCTGTGAAACATTCGTAGGGGATTTGGAACCTTTTACATGCTTATTCCCGGGGGAGGGCAATGAATTATTGAGCTCGTGAGTCAACTGATAGACTTGCTGACGTAAGAGGTTACTTGGAGGAAATTAAAGGCAGCCAATAAGGAAAATGATTCGACTGGATGTGCGAGTGGGTGTAGCACTTGTGATGTTTCGACAGGACGCGGGCATCAAGTAAAATGGCGGAGCGGAAGGCGTTGCCGTTTTAGAGAACGCACAACAAAATGTCTTCCGACGTTGTCTGTTGAGGTTGTCAAAAAGATAGACACTTGCTTGGCAGGTGGGTGGTTGGGTTGGGTTGGGTTGGGTTGAGTTGGGTTGGGCTGGGTCTTGGCTGCTAATGTAAAAATCGTTAGAATTTGTTGCTTGTGTTCGTTCAGGTTTCCAACGGAAGACCTCCGACACAGGCTGGCACTAAGCAGCGGCGGGGGCTCACGTTGCGTATGTGCAATGTGCAGTGTGCATAATTCGATTTCAAGTGCATAACAACTGAGAACGTATGCGTAATGTGCATATTGCAGATACCTGCGTCAGCATTTTAAATATTTAATGCCGAACAATTGAATTACGAGTACTCTAAGGTACAGCTCTTCGTCTGCTGTTGCAGTTGCAGTTGCCGTTGCTGATGCAAACCATGTTGCATTTGCATGCGGCGGTGGCAAGTGCACAATTTCTGCATCGGGCAGGTCCAGCTCCTGCTGTGCGTTGCAAGACAAATGAATGCAACGACGGCCCGACGGCCCGACGGCGCTCGGTGCATGCTACATATACCCTTGAGTGCATGCACCACTGCACCACTCGTTGCATTTGCATTTGTGCAACACTTCAACTGCAGATGCCGCCGGTTCAGCAAACCGCTGCACCTCCAACAAATCTGCTGCGCATTAATCAAAATCTCATCCATCCGCTTATATTATGTGCTGTGCGTGGGCTCAAAACAAAAGCAGTTTGTCACATTTTAATACACTCCACTGATCTGACATTGTAACTGACGTCCTCCCTGTCAGTCTTGAGTGGTTATTAAGAGAGGGGTGGTGGAGGAGGGTGCTGGAGCAGTCATTATGTGGACTGTCTGAGCCAAAAACTCCACGCAATTGTCGTCCCCTGTCACATTTAATAGGATTATGCTTGGTTAAACACAAAATCTTCTCGCACACGCACACTCATACATGAAAGTAGAAATAGAAAAGGGACAAAGGAAGTGGGTGTAGACTGCAGGGGGGGAGGGGTTGGGGGGAATGATGACTGTGGGTGTCACACAAATTTACAGAGTTTGAAATTTTTCACATTACACACATAAATTGTGTAAAGATGCTCCTAACTGCTGCTCGAAGCTGGTGAAAAATGTCCAGTGTTTGTTTGTGCAACGCACACACACTCACACACACACACACACACACACGCGCACTGGCAGGTGTCCTGGGCGATTCTAGTCCTTGGGCGTGCTCGCCGTGCTGTTTGCTGCCGCCAGTCGCTGAGTTATCTGGCAAATAATGGAACGTGCTGTGCAGATGATGCGTTTTCATAAATTTTAAATAAGCGCAGCAGCTGGCAGAAATACTCGCAAGGAACAACATCCCGACCAACACCAGGACCAACAAAAGCATCTCTCAGTCGTCTGTGCGCCTGCATAATTTCCCTTTTTAGGTGATAGCTTAACTCCACGCAAAACACATTTACCGGCTAGCTGGTCAACAATAACTGCGTTTCCACCATTTATCAAGCGCTTTATCCAGTGCAATCATGAGGTAGCCTGGTTATATACTTGATATACCCTGCACTCCTGAGATATGACACTTTTCCCCCAGGCAATTTAATGATACCCTCTGGCGCAAGCGAAACAAACTCAACTCAACTCTAAATGTAACTTTGTCAGTTTACTGAATAAACTTTTCAACTATTTGTTCAAGTAAAAGCAGCAGAAACATAAGGACAACTTGCATTGCTACTACCTCAAGGAAAGCATCCCTTTATGGCTAATAAAAATCTTGATGCTGTTATTTATGAGACTTGCCTGTAAGTATACACACACATATATATATAAGACAGCAGGAGACAAGTATCTAGATGCTAGTATAACGATAGCACATGGGGAATTCAATGAATGCATTGCAAATCCTAACACTTCATACTGGAGAATGGTTAAGCTTTAGTCTCAGATACTAGGAAAGTCTTTTCGGTAGAGATTCTCAAGTTCTTTACCTATGTATCCTTATAGGTAACGCATCAAACTATCATTTTCCTAGGTGCAAATAGATGCAATCACAATATTAAGTATACGCACAATAGTCCCTATAGATTTATTTATATTCCTTTAAATTAAGAAACTTTCTTGAGCAGTTGCTCTTTATCTATAAGAATAGTTACTTGACATATGAATATATGAAATAATACAAATAGTTTTCAGCGGAAAAGTCTAGAGCTGCTGTGCGAATTACATTCGTTTGTCAACATATTTTATTGCTGCTTGAAGTGTTTCCCAGTAATTTCCATTACTATTTGAACAAAAGTTATTTTCTATCTATCGTTTTATCACATAATATAGTTGTAGTAGCGTTATATATGGACACAGTGGCCCATAAAAATGGGTTAAGGACTACAAGGACAATGAACAAACCGTTTGACAGCTGTGGCAGCGCATAAAAATGCAATGGCCGTTCTGCAGTTTAGATTGCAGCTCCTGGTTCCTTTCAAAATGAAAGCCGCTGCGTGTTACACGTTGTTCTTCTTTTTTTTGTAGTAGTTTCAGTTGTTGTTGTTGTTAGTGTTGGTGGTGGTGTTGCTCCTTTAGCCTGTTGCTGTTTGTTGCTGTTGCTGTTGCCTGAAATTGGATGCGCGCATGCGCTGGAAATACCAAGGAAACTGTTGCAGTTGGTAGAACAAAACATTGCCCCTAAAAAGCAATTTTTATCCGTTTGGCTTATCCACGAGGCAGCTGCCTTTATTAGCCGCTTGTGGGTGGCTACATGTCCCCAGGGCAGTTGCTCGTCGTCCTCGTCGTCGTCGTCGTCGTCGTCACCAGCAGCAACATCGTTGTTGTCGTCGTGGTCGGACTATCCTCGCCTGGAAGCCTACGCGAGGATATGGCTTTTATTGTTTCAATGCCTGGAATGCTGCTGGAGGTTTTTCCTTCTTTTTTTGCATTTGTCTTTGGCCTGTTTCCCTCAGCCACCCGTGTCGGGGTGCCTCGGCCTGGCGGCTTTACTGCGGCTGCTACTGTTGCTGTTGCTGTTACTGCTTTGCAATTGCAATTTTCAAGGATAAGGATATAGGGATATGCTCGAAACAGATTTATATGGAGGGCTCAGTACGTGCGGAATTTATTAATGCTGTCCCGCAGCTCCAACACCAACAGGGTTTTTCCTACATACAATTGCTATCCAGCCTCCTAGCGGGTAAGTCCGTAGAAACAACGCCTCTACGGGGTTATATAAGGTGTAGCCGCAACTGTCATATTGAAGTTTGCACATCAACAATGAGCTGAGAGTTTGTTTGGCATTTGAATTAGGAAATTTGGGATTCAAATAGAGAGCTCGTCTGGGCCATTGTTGTTTTTAGTTTCGGGATCCCATTCTATGCGTATCGATGAGCCACAGAGCAGGTGCTTCTTTAGTTCCATCTGAACAACACTCACGTATTCGCATTAACGAACTTCGGTGCTTAAAGTGCAGTCGAAAGGCAAACACCGACATAACCCAAAAGATCCTTAGCCAGAAGCGTGGGACGTGGGACGTAGGACGTGGCGCAACCACTGGAAAAAGGGGGAAAACCACCAAAGTTTATCTATGTTTGAGCAGTTGTTGCGGTAACTTTGAAGCCCCGGGATGAGTAAGCGTGGGATACTCTGTTAATGAGGCGTCAGCAATAAGCAAAAGGGAGCAAAGTCATTTCTTTGGGTCCCAACTACGAGCAAGTATTTGTTATGGATTCATTATGGAAAACACTACGAAATCAGTCGAAATCAATGAAAGTTTTACACTTCAGCAAGTTGCAAAGAAAGTTTTGCTTTCTCTGTCGAATCTGTTAAAGAAAAACATATTTTAAAGGAATGCGAATAGTTTGTCATTCGGTGCGAAGTATATTTCAATTTTCATATCTTACTTCGATTGTTTTCCAGTCGACCTGAGCTGCGGTTAATTAATTTGCATGTATTTATGTACAGATGGATGAGCCCAAGGATCCAATTCGGTCACTTCATCTGCGGTCCAGGGACAGCAACAGCAGAGCTGAAAAATCTGATTAAATTGGCTGGGAAGTGCTGTAAGAGCGTTGTGGGCACAATTTGCATACATTCGGTTTGTGATTATCGCATGCCACAGATTTAAATGAGGATGAGATGCTGCGCATCTCACGAGTCCCCAAAGTGATGGAGAACGCAATCGTTGGAGCAGCCAGCGCTGATCTACTTTGGGGCACTTGCTGTTCGTCTGCTGTCCTTGCCACATGTGTCTGATTGAGCGACGAGCGCTCATTAATATACGCAACGTTCTGGGGCAGCAACAACAGCAACAACATTTCCATGACGTGGCCAAAGAGCTGATGACGAGCTTGTGGTTATTTGCCCTGCCAGTGGTTGCTCTTTGGCCTTTTCCTGCTTAATGTGGATTATTTACGTCTGTGTGTGTGTGTGTTGGCTTCAGCCTTTAAATCGTTTTAAGCGTAACGTGATATAGTCGTAAAAATATATTTATTATAATTATTATTTCCGAAATGAAATTGCCCTTATTGTTAATGCGATTCAGCCACAACATATTTAAATGTCGAAAGTTTACATTTTTCCGCAAAATAATTAAATTACACTTTAAAATGCAGTTGAAACTGACAATTTACTACTTATAACACTAATTAACTGCAAATTATGATGTACAGCCACTTTTCTACCTCAACGAATTGCACATTACCCATTTTCCCATAGTTATGCAACATTGCCACAGACTGAGTTGAAAAGTCTTTGAGCTACCCCCAGGGATCATTAGACAGGAGTCTGTGCAGCCTGGCACACATGACGTATGCGTTATGTGCTGAGCTGTCAACACAAATGAACTCGAATAGCAGCTTTGTCTTTTATGTGGAGAAGGGGTTGAGTTTCCCAACTGCAACCAGCATTAGTTTCTTATCAACGCTCGATTGCTGAGGAAAATTGAAAAATATTGTCTCTCCTTTAAAGACAGGAAGCAGCTGCTGCTGCTGTTTGTTGCCTCTAATGATGGATTGTACTCAGTGCGTCTTAAGCTCACACGCGCGTCTCAGCCGGCAAAAGTTTTCAACTGGTGCCTACGCAGGGTAAAGACAATCCCCAATCGTCTTTTATGCTGCTCCTTGCTCCAGTATGAGCATGCAGCAGCCACTCCCATTTTTCAACATCTAAACTTTTTTTTGTTTCTCTCGCATTTTGCATGGCTTCAGTAAGCAGCAACCTCTTAACCCACTTGCCTCCTAAACTACTCGTGCAACTTCTTTATGGGTCACAGAAAGTTGCAAGGACTGCCGTCAGCTCCTCCTCGGGTTGTATTGCCATTGAGGTCCTTGGTTTTTGGCTGTAGTATAAATCATCTTGATCGAGTGAGTTGCCTGTCCTCCATAATATTAAAGTGAGCGAAATTAATCGAAGCAAAGCGGGAATGCTTTACCCCACCAGAAACTAAGAAACTAATATGCATTTGTATACAAATTGATACTTTGACCTCAAAGTACTGCCAAGAGATAGCTGCAGAGCAATTTAAGGTAAAATCTCTAGAAGACATTACCACAAACCCGCTCAAGCAACACGAAATGAACAAGGGAAGAATGCAGAAAGAAAATGAAGATATTTTTAATTAAAGATTCAAGTGCCCTCGAGGGACACCGCGTTCTTGCATCAGTTGCCACCAATTCAAACGTTGTTAGATTTCTCCTCTGCCCCAAGCTGCTTACCAGCTAAACAATAAAAGAAGGTTCATTTTAAACAACAAGCAGCAGAATCTTATGAGTTATCTCAAGAAGAGTTGGCCATCCAATTAGCTTCCATTTAATCAAATATAAAGCCAACAAATTGTAAGGATACGAGTTCAGTTACATTTCATGGAGGAGTACATTAAATTTATTATGTTTGAGGAGCATATGATATATGTGAAGTGAGCATGGATAACATAACTTACATAACTTGTTGCACCTACTCGGAAACATAATTCATTTGTCAACGAGCAGTGGCAGGCTCTGGGTCCTCTGGCCCAGGCACGCTAATGTGGTCAATGCCAACTGTTGCCAGTCAGACAGCGAGGAGCATTCAATTGCAGGATACCGTCTGCATGACTCTATAAATGTATCCGCTTTTCTTCACGTCGCCTCTCTGGCCATTAAAGTCAAGTGCATGTTGCGCTGGCAGCGTTCCAAGCGGCTGCGCTTTGGCAGCGGAAACGGAAACGTGCGCAAAAAAAAACTATATATAAAAATGGCAACAGCGAGGGTGACGCTACTCTCCACCCTCCTCCATCGGCTCCTACGGCTAAGTGGCAAAAACATGAACAAAAACTTTGCTCGTTGTGCGGCCGACAAGTTGAAACTAATGACAATTTTGTTGTAATTAGTTGCGGCTTTTACCACGACGGCAACAAATAAGTTGTCACAGAACTTAAGTTAAGCAATTTTCATAGTTTTCGTCGCTCGGCATTTGGGCAATCTTTTTGCCTCGACTCATTGTACAAATTTGTCGGAAATGAAATTCATTTGTTTTCGTTCTCTCCTCCAGCCAAGATTGTTACATGGGCGTCGCCTTTACTCGGTTTCATGCTGTTTGTGCTACGACTACATTCAGCATGTGCCGTCGAGTCGAAGGCATGTAACCATTTGAAAGCGAAGCCAGTGCACACCAGATATTTCATACGATGTGTTCTCTTCCAGGTCCAGGTCCAGGTCCAGCACCTGGCTTTTAATTATTTTAAATTGCATACTCGCATACAGCTGCTCTCGACGTGCCATATTCGTTGCAATTGTTTCTGGCTAAAGTGCAACAAAAGCTGTTGACGTCGAGCTGACACCTTGCCTAAAATATGCAGCTCATAAATTTACTTTAATTGGAAGTGGCACAACAAAGAGACCAGAAACGTCTCACATAACGCTCATTTGGTTGTCCTTATGAACCCGAACACAGTCACATTGAAAGGTTTTCTCTAGCGAGTTCAAATTTTGTATCCTTCAGTGCTTCTTTATTGTCTGCAGAGACGCAGAGATGCTCGTGGCAAGAGCTCAATCAATCGCTGGGTTAATGGCATATAAAAGTCTTATTAAACATTAACGAGCTGCATTCTGCATGCGGCACATGAAATATGGATAAAGTGCAAAGGTTTGTCGCCTTCTCGATTGACACTGATATCGGAGTGTGAACTGCTAGTTGGTCGTTGCCATTCAGCGAAATTTAATTGTTTTTGCTTCAGTTTTGACTTTTATGCAAACACACAGCACACAATGCAAAAATAACAGAGCCAGAAATTGCAAAATGAAAATTTGCATATGACCACGCGAAAGAGGAGGCGAAACACAGGCGAACACGGAGGGAGTGGAAGGGAAGGGGAGGGGAGTGGAGTGCTCTGACATTGCGTATACACATTTGCATATCATAAAAATTCATTTTGTAGCCATTTTTGTGTACTTTTTAAATTGAGCAACCGCACAAGTTTTGCATTGCATTATAAACAGAGAAGTTGGCCCAATGCTTTTGAAAACTGCTCCACTTCGATTCTATGAGTACAAGCCATGAGTATGAGTATGAGTTGAAGTACTCGTTGAAGTATTCACTGGGCGGATTGTCTGTCCGCTGGGTCCATCCTTGTCTGCATATAAATTACGCCCTCTTGTAGTTGTAATTTCTCTGCACGTCCCAGTTTGTCATGGCCCGGCACCAGACCGGACCGGCACGCACATAAAATACATCAATGTGTCTGCAACTGGATTCTAGACAAGTGGAGTTTGTGGCAAGTCGAGACGCAAAACAAGGCCCCAGCAGTGGCCAGCTTGCAGTTCTGATTTAGTGCCACTTATGACAACTACTTGTACTGTTACTCTTGCAGTTGCTTGCTGCTTGAGCTGTTCTCTCTGCTCTCGTCGTCCTTCAGCTTAAAGCTGGTCCATGCTGCGTATACGTAATGTTTTGCTTGAAATTTTTGAAATACTTTTCTCACAGCTGCAAAACCTAATGATGCTCCGCCCATTTGCTTTACTCGTGTTCGTTTTTCCTTAAATGACATTTCAGACGCCTCGACAAACGGATACAGCTATAGATACAGATACAGATACAGATACAGACAGAGAAAGACAATTTGGTGTCATTGTTCGACCATTAGTTTTGGATTTATGTGGCAGAAGGTATGTTCGAAATATACTTTATACACACTCAATTAACGCTAATTGCTTTGATCAATAAATTTTTATTTAGCTCGAAAGTAAAGTATCCAACAGGTTGCGCATTTCTGCGGTGAATAAAGCTTAGAGGGTGCTTCGTGCTTACTTCAAGGTAAATCACATTAAGTCCCAACTGCCATTAATAAAGCCATTACCGTTTGCCAATCGCTCTCGCTCGGCTTTACTTATCAAATACTTCGAAGCTCCATCAAATTTAAATGACAAAAAAAAAGAACGTACCAGCAGCACAATCGCAGCTGCAATTCTCGAGCTGTGAGCAATAAATTTCGAGCCTTTATCATCCCCGTGACAAGCGGATGTTTCATTACCAGACGCATGTTTCGCCGCCCATAAGCGGGCAACACATTTTTTAAACTGCTTATTTAACTTGACTGCGTCACGTCGAATAATAGACAGAGAGAGAGGGAGAGAGGGTGTGTGAGAGGGTGGGAGAAAGTTTTGTGGAACGCTTAAAGCTTAAGTGGTTACTTTAGAAAATAGCCGCGCATAAAATAAATTTCTTTTATGTACTCGCAAATTGCCAGCCAAAGTTTTCATATAAATAAATAGAAAAGCGCTCGAACGAGCCGAGAAACACACACAAAACACACAATATACAATATACAATATAAAAAATATACAAAACACAACATACAAAATACAAAATTCCAAAAAATGCCAAAATGTGGCTACTTGTAACAAGTGTCAATGGCTGGCAATGGGGCAGCAGCCACTATACGATAAAGTAAAGAGAAAGAAAGAAGGAAAGAAGGGAGAGAGGATAGGGGATAAAATTATGTACTTTAAAAAAGTTTGTGAGGCGTGGAAAACGCGTTAGGCATGCTTATTGTTGCTTACTGCCTCGTCCTTTTGTTACTGTAGTTGCTTTTGTTGTGTTGGGGAAAGCTTAACGGCAATTGAATGCCAAGTTAAGTGGCAATGTGTGTGTGCGAAGGCGTTTTGCTTTTGCAATTTGCAATTTGCAATAACCAAAGCAAGGCCGTAAAAATATAGTTGCCAGCTGCAAGGAGAAGGAGCAAGGATTAGGCAAAATGGCGATAGAAAGAGAGAGAGAGAAAGGCTCACAATGAGCTTTTGATTACTTTGGAATTTGTTATTTGCCTTTCATGCAGACTCCAAAAAACTCGCGCCCTGAAACTGTGCAAATATTGATAAGCGTTTGTCGACAGTGACAGCGACGCACACACACACACACTCACACACACACATACACTGATACAACAACAAATTTAGAAAAGTACATAGATTGTGTTCTGGTTTTTATTTGTTTTCCAATCAGGCAATCGTAGGTAGCAGCCAGCATCGAAGGGCTTCTGTGTTAGCCACATTTAGCCCCAAAATGGCTATAAACCTGCCTCGAAATCTCTCAAAGCCGCGCTTAAATCCTGCTTATTAGACACTTTTATGACTCTTGCATACAGATTCTCTCAAGGAATGGAAACAAACCAAGTTTAAGTTACGCATAAGTTAGAAACCAACTGAAGCTTTGACAATTTAATGATTATATATGCTTGAGGTATAACTTAATCCTATATAATATACGACCTTAGACAGGTATGCAGCATATTAAGTTGTCTTAATTAAAGAGTCATCATTCTGAGGCACTTTTAAAGTTTCTTTTTCTTTTTGACTTCCACCTTAACTGAAATGTGCTGTCAGCATATGGTGTTGGCTGCTTGGATCTAATGTCAGGGGTGTTGCGGTTAGGTGTTCGCAGACAAGGAAGAAGGCCCGCTAAATTGAAGAATATTTTGCGTAATAAATTTGAAACGTGACGCACGCTAAAATTTGTTGAAGCCAACTGTGACCCTGGATGAGGCTTATTGATAGAGCAAAAAGTAACCAACCGCAACAAACACTCACACACCACGCACCACACACACACAGAGAGACTCTGACACTGGTGGAGGATGCATAGATAACTGTCATCGAAATGGGGGCGTGGAGGCATCAACTGACAGCCCTGTCACCTGCTCGCACGTACGCAGCGAGCTGGAGCGGAGTAATGGAAAAGCATTTGCCATTTGCCATTTGCTACTTAGACGGCCTGTGGGTCATCATCAACAGAATATGATAACCTTTGCGAAAAAAGAGAAACAACTTATGAATTTTCCAATCATAAGCCACGGCTGAGCCTCGATTTTCATTTATTTGCCTTTGACCAGGCTCATAAATTACCCAGGCTTAGTGTCGTCTGCGGTTAATGTGGCTTGCTCAGCTCAAAGGAGAGCACGTGCAGCCTTTTGCTGATTGATTAAACCACGCAATGATCAACAACACACAGAGCATCACAGCATCACAACATCAACTACTCCTACGCGCTTGGAACGTTTCACGAATTGTTATTACATCGTTTGCCAGGACTTGTTTTCTGCAAGTTTTTCCATTTGTGAACACCTCGAAATCGCTGGGTGGCGCCTGGTGGCGGCACAGGACGAAAGGACGTTGATGCCAAGTGGACGGCACACGTGCCAAAGTCACTTTTGATCTAACTACATACATGGCAGCACTTAATATGCCCCTCACTGAGTTTTGGGTTCGTCCTCGTCTGTGTCTGCTTCTTCAACATCCTCTCTCTCCCTCTGACTCTCCCTCTACAGGCTCCAGAGGCGAACTCTTAGACGTGACGAGTACGGGCAATGCGCGTTATGTGCTGGCTGTGAATAGAGCCTGAACTCATTGTCATGTACGTCGCATAAAACAGGAACTAGGTGGGGCAAATAGTGAACAACAGCTACGAATAGGAATACTCAATACGACTATTTGAATGACACCCAAACACACACGCACACACACATCGAGCATACGCACTGTGTGCTCTAGATAGCAAAATGTCTACTTAAAACATTAAACAAAGCAGTTGTCGAGCCAGTGATGCCAGGAAGGACGCTTAATTTTCACATAACAGTCAAGGGGGACGCTCACAGTTGGCGGTCGACAGTTAAGCCAACTAGCACAGCATGAATTGATTACTTAACTGCCTGAAGTTAATAAAATGCCGCAAAAATGCTTAAAGCCAGCAACAGGGCAAAGTCGATTTTCCAATTTTCCAATCTTCCACCACAACTTGACAGAAACTTAATTTGAAATTTGACTTTTACTAGTCGAGAGCAGCAAAAAGAAATATAAAAAAAAAGCAAACTGACCGTTGGACTGCAGGTGAATTCTCGTTCATTGAATTCATTAGAAATGCAAATGAATGTGGCGACATCTTCAAGTTCAATTCGGCCATAAAACTCATAGCGGGTGTGCGCGTCACGGAAAGGCCAACAAACCAGGTGATAGTCAAGTCGAATCTTGTCTAGTTTGTTAACCCGTTTTCAGCCTGAGGCCAACGGCCAACAGCCAACGGCCAAAATGCTGTAATAGACGAGGGGAAATCAAACGTTTGTTTCTTGCTGTTTTTTTTCTTTTATTACCTCAGAATACTCGAAGCTTGTACATAGAAGGCGTTTAGTGTGTATTCATGACGCATACGCAGTGTGTGCCGAAATTTATGACAAATACATGTACACCATATAAATTATATGTGTGTGTATGCGTGAGGGTGTACTTTATTTTCTAATTACAGAACGTACTATACGTATGTGTGTGTTTGTGTGTGTGTAATTAGTGCTTTCTATGTTTATATTAAATGCCGTCGCGCTCGCTGCTTAATAAATTAAACGACAATTTGCACATGCAAAAGTCGCTCGTTGGCTGTCAATGTTGTTGTTCTCATTAAAGATCCTCTCCTACTGTTGTTGTTGTTGTTGTTGCTGCTGCTGCTGGCGTGGCTCGTAAAGTGCTGCTTAGCTAGTGTCCTTATTCGCAAACGAGTTTGAAAAACAGACACCTCGCCGCGCCTTGCAATCCTAAGGACGCACACATTATGTGGGCATTATGTGTAGGCATGTTTGCAATTAAAATAAAAACCAGGGCACAAGTGTCAGCTGTGACTCTACTCTATATACACACACACACACATATATATATGGATTCCTTTCTGTATAGACTAGGTACATGGATGTCCTTAGCCTAAGACACGTCCTTCTGCGAGTAACACAAAATAAGTTATTGCCTACTTGTGGGCGCTGAGACGCGCACAATAAGCTGCGAATTTATGTGCACACTCTGTCCCTGAGGGTATATCAGCTAAGGTGTATCAGCTATACGTGTGCAAATGAATAGTAGTGTGCAGGGTAACCAATAGTTGATCACATTTCAGCACAGCTTTTGCTCTTTTATTGGCCAGAAGTACGCGTTGCAAGTGTTTTGACGCTGTCATCACTTTGCTGTGGTTATTTTGACGCTTGATTTGGAGCGTTAAAGGTCTCTCCTCTCGGCCATAGATAAATCCCGTTTTTTATGTTTATCCATAAATAAAATAATTTAACATCTGTCTCTCTTGTCAGAAGAAATCAGCGCCTTTTCTCGTGTTTGTTTGGACAAAACGCTTTGACCGTTAAGGCAAATTGATCCATAAATTGGCCGAAAGAAATAATTTGATTTATACTTTTCTCCCCAGGTGACGAGTTAGTCGCATTAAAAATTATTCGAAATTTAACGAGCTTAAATTTTTGGTTTTACGGTTAAATTCAAGTTCTGAACTTTTGGTATTTTTTGCTGTATTCTATTCTTTGTGCTCGGAATAATTGCCATAATTTATTTGCATGCTAAATTTAAAAATAAAAAATTTGCATGTCTTTTGTTGTACATTATGCTTCGTGGTATGCGGAAATATTTGCCAACAGATACGTCAGCTCATAAAAAAAGTCCTTAAGAGACGACTCTCGGCTGCGGCTGCGGCTGCGGCTGCGGCTGAGGCACAAACATTTATGCAAAACTGAAGAAGAAAGAAAGAACTAATGAAACTCGTTCAACTGGCACTGAGCGACAACAGATTTGCAATTTTTTTAGATAAACTTCATGATTTAGAGAATTAACTAATGCTGCAATTTATGGCCAATATCGGCACTTTTATATTTGGCTCACTTAAAAGGAACCCGCCCAAACTCTCTGATAGATGGCGGCTGCCGAGTGTGAAGTCGCTTTCAAATGATGCAGAATAAGTGCATAAATTATAAAGGACCAAGAAGCGAAATTGGCCATAAAAGATTATATGGCCAGCGGGTCCGCTCAGAGCGCCAAAGAAAAACTGACTGATTTTTCATTAATAGATCGAATCGATTGACCCACCCTGGCCCGTGCTCCATTTGCATAAAACTCCGTCCGCCGGCTCGCTCTCAGCTCGATCCCGTGTCTGGCCGCATTTTTGTTTATTTATCGATGCGCCAACGTTGTTCAACCGCTTTTACCAACTGTTGTTGCTGTTGCTGTTTCTCTTAACGTTGATTTTTTGTGTGTGATTGTGCGTGCGGCACCCTCTGCTATTTTTTTGGTCTTTTATGTGGCTGCTGCGTGCATCTTTTATGAGCGTGTGGCGCCCGAGACCTTGAAATTGTATCTGCTTTATTTTAATATGTTTACATTTGTTTAGTTTGCATATGACATTGCCGCCAGCCGACCAGTCGACCAGCCGACCACTTGGGTGGAACCATAAAACAGAACGAAGACAAATCATTGGGCTTTGGGTTTTGGCTTTCGGCAATGAATCTTGATTGACATCCTTCCAAATGGCAGTCTCACTCAGTTCGATTTCTACACATAGCTCAACTATAGATTGCAGTTGTGTAATCTGCTCTTTGAGCCGATATTTATAGATTTTGTCAGGGTCTAAACTATGATTACTCATAGGCCAAAAGCTATATGGTATGCAGCATTGTGGCGCCGTTTGATTTGCAAATCTATTCACTTATCTCAAGTATAGATCTTTGAATATTCGATGCTGAAATCATCATGAAATTATGCAAATGAATTCGTATATGTTCGAATATGTTGTTGGCATTTATTTATCTATAGCAGGGCTCGAAAAGTCAAAAACAATAATTTTTATGATATCAATAAAGCATGATGAAAACGTGATAATCGCTGATCAGATTAAATGGTCGCCTGGCGCCAGCTGATTACCGTCGCATAGCTCCAGGTGACGAACAGTAAAAACTTGAAGGTCGCAACGCTTGTTAAGTTTATGGCTTCTATTCGTATTTTGGCAAGCCAATAAGCCAATAAGCCAATAACCCAAAACGAGCGCCATAAGCCAACGAACAACACATTCGTTTGAGGGCTAAACGGATGCACAAAAAAAGTCAAAAGATTTGAAAATTGATATCTGTTTTCTGGCTACGATTATTTTATGGACATTGAGGCCATTGTTTTGCTTAGCACGCACATTCCTTCGAAATGTAACTTGATAAATTTTAGGGGTTAGCTCGACAAATAGAAACAAGAAAACGAAAACGAAAACAAACAAAACCAACTTCGAAACAGAAACAGATATCAAACTGGCCGCTATAATCGAATGGGAATTCCCAAACTAGAAATAACTTTGTCTGTGGCCTGCCAAGATGAAATGTATAGAAAACCCGACGGGGAATTTCAAATATTATTTCGAACTTGTTTTAAACCAACGACAAAACTCAAATTTCAAATTTCAAATTTCATATCAGCAAACTACACACAAAAATCTCTTAGCATAAAATATGAAAATATTAAAGAAAATAATTTCTTTCAATATCATGAAAATAAACTCAAATATATTCAAAAGTGCTCGAACAAAACTTGTTTCCTAATGCCCAGCCTGGCCCTATCGACTCGCCCTTAGCTGCTGCTCTAATGCGACCTGCTCTTGAGCAAGGGCTGTGCCGCATTTGCATAATGCCAACAACCATCAGCCAACAACCATCAGCCAACAACCATCAACCAACAACCAACAACCAAGAGCCAAGAGCGATATTTGCAAGAATAGGCGGTCAGGTTGGAGATGCGTTTTGTATGCGCGATGTTGATGGCATTGTTTTTATCTTTTTCGGCCCTTTCATGGCTCGATATCAATTCAATAGACAAAAGCAGCAAAAGAAGTTACTGCTAAATGCTTCAAGTTTCGAGCATCAGCAGCTGCTGCTGCTGCTGTCAGCAACAACAACTGTACCGCAGCCGCAGCAGCAGCAGCGGCGGTGACCAACGCGGCTCTGTTTCTCTGCATGAACTTGAACGCAGTCGAGTGACACAGTTTTGTGGTTTTTGTATAAATAGTGGACCTTTTAGTGCTTCAAAAGTCAGAAACAATCGAACAGTCAAAGTTAAAGAACTTCAATTGGAATTCAAGATGCGTGCATTCATTGTAAGTAACCAACTGCAACCAGCATCAAGGACTCCCTCATCCATTTCCGTTTCCTTTCGTCCAGGTTATGTGTTTGGTGGCCGTTGCCTGCGCCGATAAACTGGGCTACAACTACCAGCCTGTGGCTCACTCCGACTCTGGATTATCGTTCCCCACTGGTGGAAACGCTGCAATTGACAGCGGCAGCATTGGTGGCGGCTTCGGTGGTCTGACCGGTGGTCAGAGCGGTGGATACACTGGTGGTCTGTCCGGTGGTTCAATCGGTGGCTCGACCGGTGGTCTTTCCGGTGGTCTAGGCGGTGGTCTAGGCGGTGGTTTCACCGGTGGCAACAACGGTGGCGCTCTGGAAGCTCCAACCACCTACAACGCCCCTGCCCCAGCTGCTGAGCTAGAGAAGGAATTCTTCACCTTCACCGCCAACGAACAGGACTTCGATGAGCCCCAATCTCTGGATAAGGCCTCCAGCTCTCTGAACAAGGGTCTGCGCGTTGTCTTCATCAAGGGACCCGAGAACCGTGGCTTGGAGAACGCTGCTCTGGCTCTGGCCAAGCAGGCTGCCCAACAGGAGACCGCCATCTACGTCCTGAACAAGCAGGCCGATATCGGAGATCTGGCCAGCAAGTTGAACGCCATCCGCAGCAACAACAACAACAAGCCCGAGGTGCACTTCGTCAAGTACCGCACTCCCGAGGATGCTGCCAACGCACAGAAGGCCATCCAGGGTCAATACGATCAGTTGGGAGGCACCAGCCAGATCCACAACGGTGGTGTTGCCCCCGCCCTGAACTTCGCTTCCCAGGGTCCAGTGCGTCAGGCTAGCCCCAAGCCCGTCGACAACAGCTACCTGCCCACCTCCGTGTTCCGTCGTCTTTAAATGAACAGATAGACGCAGATCAATGATAAAGCCAGATTTCTTTGACTGATTTTTAAACCTAGTTATTGTTGCATAATTCTTAAATAAATTCCATTTTCCACAAAATATTCTCGTATGTTTCTCATTTTATCTGGAAGGTCAAGCTAAGTCTTCTGATAAAACATTCTTCATCCGAAAAATCAGTTTATTTAGCAATTCATTCTAGCAATTCATCCTTAATCAAAAACTTATCAGTTATATTTGATTATAATGCAGCTAACAATTAAATAACAATTATATGAAATAAAATTCATGAGCAAAAGGAATTTGCTTCTCTCAATTTGATAAGAAAATCTTGAAGAGGAAAATAACATAAGTTTACTTATTCTTGTAGACTGTTATATAAAAGTAGATCCTAAGGTTAACTGCTTGAATTTGATAAGTTTTATCATAAAAATCTCCTTTAAAAAGATGAAATCACTAAAGACAATTGGCAACTAGACGGATAAACGGGATTCCATGGATATGTTTGAAATATATGGGAAAGAGCTAAAGGCCTTCGTAAGAGAAGATCAGATGCTCCAGAAGATATAGATGAATAGAAGAATATTTATTTAATTTAGGAAATGACATAGAATTGTGAAAATAAAGTAGATAATATTAAAATAGACTAGTAAGGTGACAAATTATTGTCATGAAATATTAGAGAAATAGAAAGAGTGCTATATTTATTCGAAAAGCCTGGAAAGAGCTATAAGTTGTGTAGTTCGGGAGGGGAAGTGGAATATTAAAACCAGTAGACATTCTTTTAAGATCCTTTCCCATAGGAAAGAAGAGTCAATGCTTCTAATCCAAATAAAGGAAAGCGGAGACAGCTGCTCTCAGGAGACTGAAGCAAACAATAACATAGAAAATCTATTGGAATTCTTAGTCAACGTTCCTTTAGTCAACTTTCCTTTAGTAACTTATCTAGATTAGTAGGATCCCTTCATAGGATCTAAAGGCATGATGAGTTGCCTCCTAGTTGGATCCTACTGATCTATTGTAGATAAGTTACTATAGAAAAGTTGACTATAGATCCTATATAATGATCCTACTAATCCTGATCCAGTTGACTTGAAGTTGACTTGAATCACAATGTTAACTTGCTTGTGATTCACTATTAAACTATCCCTTGTCTCTTCTAAGTATCGCTCCATGCAGATAGATCTACGCTTTAAGGTCTAAAGATTAGACTTCGCTATAGAATAATCACATTCTTTAGTTAATTTTCAGAGTCTTTATATTGGTTTGTGTATAGTAAATCGATCAACATTAAAAATATTTAACTTAATAATTTCCAAATCGAAGCTAAGCGTGTCCTAACGACGCAGGCGCAGACGGCGCAGGATCGAGGAGGGCAGATAGTTGCTGTCGGGTTCCTGGGTCTGTGCAGCGCGTGCGGGAGCCTGTGAGCGGGAGGCGAAGTTGAGGGCATTGGCCACACCACCGTTGATGGATTGGCTGGTGCCGCCCAGTGAGTCGTACTGGCTCTGGATGGCCTTCTGTGCGTTGGTGGCATCCTCCGGGGTGCGATACTTGACGAAGTGCACCTCGGGCTTGTTGTTGGCATTCTGGCGCGCGGCATTGAACTTGTTCGCCAGGTCGTTAAGATCGGGTTGCCTGTGAAGCAGATAGATGGCGGTCTGTTGGTCGGCAGCCTGCTTGGCCAGAGCCAGAACGGCGTTCTCGTAGCCACGGTTCTCCGGTGACTTGATGAAGATGACACGTACACTCTTTTTGAGAGCTGCAGCAATCTTGCGATCCGCTTCTGGATCCTCGAAGTCAGCCTCGTTGGCATGGAAAGAGAAGAATTCCGTATGGACGCCGGCTTGAGGTGCAGCCTCGTAACGCACTGGACCGCCCAGGCCGCTTGCTGGAGCAACGGAACCAGCACCTGTGCCACCAGTGCCATGAGAAGCACCCGCTGTGCTTCCAGGTGCGTAGCTGTAACCTGAACGACCGGCGCTGACGGCCGCAACCAAACACAAAGCAATCAAAGCACGCATCTTGCCCTCCACTACTATTCTATTAGAATGATGGCGACATCTATATTAAACTAGCTTTTATACCGCCAACGCCACCAGCACCCATAATTATAATTAGACCAGTTAGCTAAGTCGCGCTCTCTAGTGCCATTTCTGGATATGTCCGTTGGCCAAATGCTGGCGGAAGACGCCGACGACTGTCGCTCGAGCAGCTCGACCGCCGATCGAGCACTGGCCGGCGATCAGCGATTGGCCGGCGGGTTTTTGGAATGCTGTTAATCTGTTAACATAATTTCGCTCTTAACACATTTAACACATTGTTTTGAGCAGCTTCAAAGGTGCCGCCGACGGTGTCGCGTCTGTTTCCGATTGGCGATTGCCGATTGGCCGGCGATTGGCGGCTGCTCGTGATTCACCCATAATTGGCTTATAATTTATGCATAGAAGTGACAAACTTATTTTAATACTTATATATACAGAATCGCATATTGGTTAATGATTTCAACAAAAAAGTGATCGTCAGCATAATAAAATTAATGATTAGATTTGTTTTTTCCCCCCACTTTTTTGTTTAATAGAAAATCTGGTTTTACTCAAACATAAATCTTGTCTCTATCTGTGTGTGTGTGTGTGTTTAGTCTGTGTGTGTGCGTATACACTTGACATTCCTTTCTAATTGTACCTGTCACACAGCGAAGTGACAATGAAATGCAGTTCATCTAACGGTTCACGATTTCCGAACGGCCTTCAGCTAATTTGGGAATACAATTTGTCAAGAGACAAATAAGCAGAACGGAATTAATTCAGTTCGTTGGGCTAATTAGGTGAAATCAGTTTATACAGTCTTAGATCAATTCATTTAGGACAAGTTAACATGTTAAGCTTTTCAACATGGTCAATAGGTGCCTTGATTTATTTTACATTTCTAATAAAAAATAATAAAAACTCTGTTGAGTTATTTTTATATTTTAACTTTATATTGCAAACAATACTTCAAGCAAAATTCTCTCAAAATATAATGAAATAAAGTCAAGGTTTTGTATTATCGGTATTATGATACTATGATATTATATAACCAGTATTATGTATTAAGATATAGGATATCATTTATTCCTTTATCAAGTTTAGTTCAGCTGAAAAGATAACTCTTGCCCTTCAACCCAATATCAAAGATTTTCATGATTTCTTTTAGATTTTCAGTATTTTATATTTTCAATTTCATTTCGCATATTAGATATTAATCAACAATTGGTAACAATGTAACAAAGTTCAAAGTTCACTTCCTTCGACAATGTTCACTTGAGCTTCATATAAACATGAGGCCAAGCAACTTCTTAGAAACGACGGAACACGGAGGTGGGCAGGTAGCTGTTGTCCACGGGCTTGGGGCTAGCCTGACGCACTGGACCCTGGGAAGCGAAGTTCAAGGCGGGGGCAACACCTCCATCCTGGTGGGAGGTCTTACCGCCCAACTGATCGTATTGACCCTGGATGGCCTTCTGTGCGTTGGCAGCATCCTCGGGAGTGCGGTACTTGACGAAGTGCACCTCGGGCTTGTTGTTGTTGTTGCTGCGGATGGCGTTCAACTTGCTGGCCAGATCACCGATATCGGCCTGCTTGTTCAGGACATAGATGGCGGTCTCCTGTTGGGCAGCCTGCTTGGCCAGAGCCAGAGCAGCGTTCTCCAAGCCACGGTTCTCGGGTCCCTTGATGAAGACAACGCGCAGACCCTTGTTCAGAGAGCTGGAGGCCTTATCCAGAGATTGGGGCTCATCGAAGTCCTGTTCGTTGGCGGTGAAGGTGAAGAATTCCTTCTCCAACTCAGCGGCTGGGGCAGGGGCATTGTAGGTGGTTGGGGCATCCAGAGCACCACCGTTGTTGCCACCGGTGAAACCACCGCCCAGACCACCGCCTAGACCACCGCCCAGACCACCGGTCGAGCCACCGATTGAACCACCTGTGTATCCACCGGTCGAGCCACCTGTGTATCCACCGCTCTGACCACCGGTCAGACCACCGAAGCCGCCACCAATGCTGCCGCTGTCAATTGCAGCGTTTCCACCAGTGGGGAACGATAATCCAGAGTCGGAGTGAGCCACAGGCTGGTAGTTGTAGCCCAGTTTATCGGCGCAGGCAACGGCCACCAAACACATAACCTGCGAGGGAAATCAGGAAAGGTTTAAGAGACTGTTCGCCAGGATGTGTGAATGTCCTTTGTACTTACAATGAATGCACGCATCTTGAGATTGACTACTTCTTGTTTTGGTTATTCTACTTCGAATCACGAATTGCTTCTGTCTTCTGCTTGGAGCGATCTTTATTATTTATACAAATCCATCTTCGAGGCTGATAAAAACAAAACTGCCGCCTTGGAGACGCTTGCATAGAAATCGCTTTGATGCCACTGTGTTTTGCCGCCTACAAAGCTTTTTGGCTCTACGGTTTTATGGTCGATTTGGAATTTTTGTTGCGTTTCAATGGGCAACGACTGCGACTGCGGGTGCGGCGGCAGCGGTGGCGGCGGTGGCAGCGGCGGCGGCGACGGCGGCGACGGCAGTGTCAGCGGCTGATT
Source organism: Hirtodrosophila trivittata (assembly GCA_035045065.1). Lineage (NCBI taxonomy): Eukaryota > Metazoa > Arthropoda > Insecta > Diptera > Drosophilidae > Hirtodrosophila > Hirtodrosophila trivittata. The sequence goes on along the minus strand of JAWNNK010000658.1, from coordinate 2,210,297 downwards.
GTTTTAGGTTATTCAAATTTTCGAGTTTTTTATTCAACAATTTTACAAGAATTAATATAAAATTATAAAATTAATATGTTGTGAGCACATTGAAATAAGTTTAACCATATGCATATCGCTGCCTCTGCCTCTGTCGCTGCCTCTGTCGCTGCCTCCGTCGCTGTCGCTGTCACAAAGATGGGTCATAATTATCTATTATATTAAAATAAATATTTCTCTTAAATTCTTCGGCAAGGCTACAAGCGAGTTTTATGTAGGACATCTGCAGTTTAGCTATTTTCATCATCATCATCATCATTTTGGTGAATAGTTAACCAATCTCATCTCTGCTTGTTGACAAATGCCAAAGATATTGATTTATTGACATGACATAAGCTCAATAATTAGGGGGTACCTATAAAAAGGTGTTTGAAATGCCGCCTCCTGCGATCGACTTGAAAGACACAACTCTTTGGCTATTAAGAGCTGTTTTTGCTAAACACTGACTAAATATCTAGATGCCATGATTAAGTCAGCTCTTAAACAATGTGATTAGATCTGACAAGTCTCTTGCAAAAGGTCACAGTACTATCTCAAGTTCATTTCAAACATTCACAGGAAGCTCAAATTGGTCAGCAAATCATTGTTTGTCATATCTGTCTTTAAGCTGTACTAAAAATAACTTAAGATATTTTGTCAGAATGCTTAATTTAAGGCTTATCATTTAGACCATGTTAATTGCTATTCGTTTTGAAGAACAATTGGAAAGTGAAAAACCTTTTTCTGATCAATCTTACATAAAGAATATCCAAATATTTTGGTTATTTTGACCAATCGGGAATTATTTTCTATTCCGATAAGTTTCCTCTCCTTTAGTTTACTCTCTTTGAATTCAATATAAACACATTCATATTTTATCATTCTATTTATTTTATCATTGGAAGCGTATTATAAGCATTACATACAATCTATGGATAGGTCTTACTTAACTCGAGTTAGATTATTAACTGCCCAGACAAGTTCCTGCCTTCAAGTCCAAGCTGGAGTTGGATATTGCCATTGACCTAGCCGAAATCCTTTGAAGTCCTTTGAACCTCTTGTATGAAAAGTGTGCATTGCAGAGCTTTTAATTAAATAGGAATCGAAAATATTTAAGACACATGATAAATTTTAGATTCGAAAAATAGTTTTATTCATGTATTATAAACAATAAGTAGAATTACTCAACAATAAGTAACCAGAGCTAGTGGCTCAGCAGGAACTTCTTAGAAACGACGGAACACGGAGGTGGGCAGGTAGCTGTTGTCGACGGGCTTGGGGTTGGCGTGACGCACTGGAGCCTGGGAAGCGAAGTTCAGGGCGGGGGCAACACCACCATCCTGGTGAGAGCTCTTTCCACCCAACTGATCGTATTGACCCTGGATAGCACGCTGTGCGTTGGCAGCATCCTCGGGAGTGCGGTACTTGACGAAGTGCACCTCGGGCTTGTTGTTGTTGTTGCTGCGGATGGCGTTCAACTTGCTGGCCAGATCTCCGATATCGGCCTGCTTGTTCAGGACATAGATGGCGGTCTCCTGTTGGGCAGCCTGCTTGGCCAGAGCCAGAGCAGCGTTCTCCAAGCCACGGTTCTCGGGTCCCTTGATGAAGACAACGCGCAGACCCTTGTTCAGAGAGCTGGAGGCCTTATCCAGAGATTGGGGTTCATCGAAGTCCTGTTCGTTGGCGGTGAAGGTGAAGAATTCCTTCTCTAGCTCAGCAGCTGGGGCAGGGGCATTGTAGGTGGTTGGAGCATCCAGAGCACCACCGTTGTTGCCACCGGTGAAACCACCGAGCTGACCACCGCCTAGACCACCGCCCAGACCACCGCCCAGACCACCGCCGAGACCACCGCCGAGTCCACCGCCGAGACCACCGCCGAGACCACCGCCCAGACCACCGGTTGAACCACCGATTGAACCACCAGTGTATCCACCGGTCGAGCCACCGGTCAGACCGCCGAAGCCGCCTCCAATGTTGCCACCATCAATGGCAATGTTTCCGCCAGTGGGGAACGATAATCCTGAGTCGGAGTGAGCCACAGGCTGGTAGTTGTAGCCCAGTTTATCGGCGCAGGCAACTGCGACCAGGCACATAACCTGATTTTGGTTGGATTAGGAAGATATTTGATTATTTTTCCTTTTGAGTTGGTTTGTTTTTAGGAAACTTACAATAAAAGCGCGCATCTTGGATTCTGCTGCTGAGGTTCTCTTGGTTTGAAGCTTGTTTGGTTTCTGTTCGACTCAGCGGCGTCGGTTATTATTTATACAAATCTGACTTCGAGGCTGTCAACATGGCTTCTCATTAAAGACAATGCGACGACGTCGCAAATGTGTTTTCCGCCTACAAAACAGCAGCGCTCGTCTATTGTCTCGACTCTCGACGTTCGGCTCGACAATTCAGTTTTGCATAAATGTTATTATAAGGAAAGTGATAAAAATCAAAACCATGAGCATAAAAATGCAATATCTGTGCACAATGCGGCAAGATATATGGACCAGAAAAACAAGTTGAGTGTATTTTTGAATTTAGTTCATTTGGTATATTTTATTGTATTGTCGTATATCGAATAGTGCAAATAAAAACAATGGTCTGTCCAGAGACAATTAGGATTCAACATGCCTTAACGCACTCGCAGGCGACGCAGAATGTTGGCTGGCAAGTAGGAGCCGGAGGAAATGGAGCTGGGTGCCGTGTACGTGTCTTGTTGTCTGTGGGCAACTGGGGCCTGGGACGCAAAGTTGATGGCTGAGGCAACTCCACCATGGATGTTCTGGCTGGTGCCGCCCAACTGGTCGTACTGCGACTGGATGGCACGCTGAGCATTGGCAGCATCCTCGGGGGTGCGGTACTTGACGAAGTGCACATCGGGCTTGTTGTTGCTGTTGCTGCGGATGGCGGACAGCTTGTTGGCCAGATCTCCGATGTCGGTCTGCTTGTTCAGGACATAGATGGCGGTCTGTTGCTCGGCAGCCTGCTTGGCCAGAGCCAGAGCGGCGTTCTCCAGGCCACGGTTCTCGGGTCCCTTGATGAAGACGACGCGCAGACCCTTGTTGACGCTGTTGTTGATCTTCTCGCTGGCAGCGGGATCGTTGAAGTCGTTCTCATCGGCCTCGAAGGTGTAGAATTCCTTGTTGACTCCGGCAGCTGGGGCGTAGGATGACTGGTGTCCGTCAGTTGGAGCGTAGTCGGCCACTGGCCTGCTCTCGAAGCCTGTCGCACCGGGTCCTTCGTAAGCCGTGTTGACTCCTTGACCGTAGTTGTATTGAGCGCATGCGGCGCCAATCAGGCAGAGTACGACGAGGAAACGCATTGTGAGCTTGGAAGGTTTGTGAAGGTGTTCTGAACAGCCGATGGCTTAGACTGAATCCTGGTAGCGAGTCGCACGTCTTTTATACAGCGCCCTCGGCATGGAATCGCGCTTAGAACAATAGAAATGCTCTTAGCAAGCCCATAATTCAACAAGTTTCCAGACTTATGAAACGATTATGCAAAACCATCCAACTGGACGGGCTCATCAACTTTCTGTACTAGGATAGACGGGAGTGCGTGGACCGGTTTCCAATGCCGGTTAAGTTCTACAGTGAAATTGCTTTGACACTACCGAACTTGTTCAGGGGGCGAAAAGAAGAACACAACAGAATTCCAATTAATGCAAAGTGCGAGTAGAGTTGGACTTTGGCAAGTTCTGAAGCCTCGAAACTTGCATCCGCATTCTAGCCTAAATGTGTATATTGGGAAAGCTTGAATTTGTTCTAATGGCTTTTGAGACAATCGTCAAAAATAAGTTATTCATAAAAAACTTTGTTAAATGCATGACAAGTTTACCGGAAGAAATGTTAAACTCTGAATGAAGCAAATCTATTCTCGTCGTAGTCGGGTTATTGCCCTGACTTTAATCTTTATTGAAACTTGTTCTTCTAGAGACGGACCCTGGTCGTGCTTCTTCTCAAGGCACGAAACGAATTGCTAACATTTAAATGAATTGAAAATAATTCAATAATAAATATTATAGGTAAAATGCAAAGATACTTTTTTAAGGAATAAGATCTTTATCATATAAATAATGTCTATATAGTAGAAGAGCATTTCATTCTAACATAGCATATGTCTAGTATATAGATCTTATCTTTAAAGAAGTATCTTTGCATTTACATGTACCATAAGTCTAGTTCTATTCCGAGTTACATCTCTTTCAGGCATTAGATCTTTATACTAGACCTATGCTATATTCAAATGAAATGCTTTTCTCAGTAGAGTTAGGTCCTTAGCTTCCAATAGGCCCTTAGCTTATAGAGATTTCATAACTTAAAAAAGTTGTATTAACTTCTTTGGATTCCGCCTCATCAAATCATATTCATTCCTGACCTTCAAGAACATCATGAACACACAGCTTACATTACGCAAATATTCTGATTACAAACTAATAAAGAGCCTGTACACCATTAAATAAAAAGTATATGCTTATGATTTAAGATTTAGTTTTATTTGAAGTTACTTTCCAAACATCCACAAAATGTAGAATTTCTGTAAACTTCCTTTGAACTAAACAACCCAAGCATCACATACTCTTCTTATTCCCTAAAGAATTCCTTTGGCACATACAAAAATCAGGATTAGTTCAGATTTAACAATGTTTATTTATTTAATAACAAATAGAAAACAAGCAAGAAAACAGTTTAGAATCGCAGGCGACGGAAAACGCTAGCGGGCAGGTAACTGGCTCCAGGAGCGGATCCTGCGCCAACGTGTTCGCGAGCTGCGACTGGTGCCTGCGATGCAAAGTTGAGAGCGGAGGCAACACCACCATCTTGAAGGGAGGATTTGCCACCCAACTGATCGTACTGACCCTGGATGGCCTTCTGTGCGTTGGCAGCATCCTCGGGAGTGCGGTACTTGACGAAGTGCACCTCGGGCTTGTTGTTGCTGTTGCTGCGGATGGCGTTCAACTTGCTGGCCAGATCTCCGATATCGGCCTGCTTGTTCAGGACATAGATGGCGGTCTCCTGTTGGGCAGCCTGCTTGGCCAGAGCCAGAGCAGCGTCCTCCAGACTGCTGTGTTCGGGTCCCTTGATGAGGACAACGCGCAGAGCCTTGTTCAGAGCTGAGTTGACTTGGTCAGAGGAAGCGGGTTCATTGAAGTCCTCCTCGTTGGCGCTGTAGGTGAAGAATTCCTTTTCCAGCTCAGGCTGTGCCTTGGCATAGCTGGGAGCATCGGCAGTTTGTTCAGCAACGGGGCCGCTTGTGCGGTAATCTTGTCCCGGAAATGTTTGTGGTCCAACGTCTTGATTACCGGAAACGCCTGAGAAGCTAGGTCCGACAGGTGCTGATACAAACGAGGAGAGTCGTTGCTGGCAAAGCCACCGGGCGTGAATGAAAGACCGGAGTCGGAGCGACCCACAGGCTGGTAGTTGTAGCCAAGTTTGTCGGCGCAGGCAACGGCCACCAGGCAAAGGATGATGAATGCACGCATTGTAGTGGAAATTGGGATTTGCTTGAATCGAGCGATGATTTGTATCTGATTCTGAGCAGAGTTGTCTTTTCTTTTATAAGTGCAAGCTGTGAATGGGCAGATTAATCAGATACTGCAAAGTCTGAAGTGTTGCATTTGATAGAGAAGAAACTGAGGAGTTGGAATTTGCCTATAAAAGGCATAAATAATAAGCTTTAACGAGCTGTGTCATCTTTATGATCTGTCAAAAAGTGAATGCAGATTTTTGCATGGCTTTTGAATGGAGATGCAAATGAGGGCAGAACTTGGCAGTGTTGGAATTGATTGCTAAATGAGCGGCGCCAAGTAATTTATTAAATGTCCAATTATCAAATTATCAAATTATATTATTTGGTGCTGACATCGGGCTGCAGTCCAAGGGGTTAATTAGCTAATCGATCGCCAGCAAAGATGGCGTTTATTTTTAGCGATGAAGTCGTCGCCACTTCCGGCGCCATTCCACATCCACTGCCATTGCCGGCAGCGGAAGGTCGCCTCCACCCGCAACATTTGCATAAAGCAAAAAAACAACCTGAAACAACGAAATAAGCAAAAAATAGCCAAAAGTGTCGACAAAGCCTAGCCAAAAGGCAATAATAATTTCGCGGATCGTTAAAATATGTTTTTTTATAATGCGACTGGGCAGGTCTCATTTGCATGATGTCTTTTTTTTGTGCTTTTCGAGTGATTTTGGGTAACACTTTGGATCCCTTGGACATTACACACACGAGTACGACTGTAGGTGAAAATGAGAGAAGTAAATCGCACCGAATTTGGTTTACGATCCGTTCGCCAGGCCGCCAGCAATCTGCTCATTATAGCTAGATTTATAGAGATTATGGATATAAACAGATACAATTCACCAAGGTTGTTCGAAACAAAACGGCAGAGATGAATAATGAAATTTTTGTTAAATGCAGAATATTGAATTTAATATGAGTTTTATGGCGACGGAACTGGTGACGGCATCAGCATCGGCATCGGTATCGGAATCGGAATCGGAATTGGTATCCAAATCAAGATCTTCTACGGTTATCTTAGAAACCGTAAAGCTTCCGAAAGGCTGTCCAATCAAGTGGTTCTACTGCATATTTATCAGCCGGCACTGAACATTGAACATTGAACACTGATCTATTGCATAATTTTAGCATTTTATTCAAGTCTTTTGCATAACGGTAAGTACACCACAGTTAAGCAGCCTCCATAAATACCATCGAGTCATCTGTCCAGGGCATCACATTCTGCAAACAACTCAGGCACTAAACATGCGTCAGTTCTCTGTTCTCTTCTGCTGCTGCCTCGTGGCTTTGGCCAGCGCCGACAAACTTGGCTACAACTACCAGCCTGTGGGTCGCTCTGACTCCGGTCTCTCCTTTACGCCCGGTGGATCCGCCAGCAATGACTCTCCCTCGTTTGTATCTTCACCTGTCGGACCCAGCTTCACAGGCGATTCCGGTAGTGCAGACGTTGGACCACAAACATTCTCGAGCCCAGATTACCGCACAAGCGGCCCCGTTGCTGAACAAACTGCCGATGCTCCCAGCTATGCCAAGGCACAGCCTGAGCTGGAAAAGGAATTCTTCACCTACAGCGCCAACGAGGAGGACTTCAATGAACCCGCTTCTTCCGACCAAGTCAACTCAGCTCTGAACAAGGCTCTGCGCGTTGTCCTCATCAAGGGACCCGAACACAGCAGTCTGGAGGACGCTGCTCTGGCTCTGGCCAAGCAGGCTGCCCAACAGGAGACCGCCATCTATGTCCTGAACAAGCAGGCCGATATCGGAGATCTGGCCAGCAAGTTGAACGCCATCCGCAGCAACAACAACAACAAGCCCGAGGTGCACTTCGTCAAGTACCGCACTCCCGAGGATGCTGCCAACGCACAGAAGGCCATCCAGGGTCAATACGATCAGTTGGGTGGTAAGACCTCCCACCAGGATGGTGGTGTTGCCCCCGCCTTGAACTTCGCTTCCCAGGCATCCGCTCCAGTGGCTTCTAGTGCCCGTCTGGGCGATGATGTCCGTGAGGTTGAGGCCAGCGCACCCGTCTCCTCGTACATTCCTCCAGTTACTCCTGGCAGCACCTACCTGCCGGCAAACATCCTGCGCCGCTTCCGTTTGTAGGAGGTTAGACCTAAGAGCTATCGTTGTTGATCGAAACCGATTTAAATTTAATTGTTATTGTTGACTTATTGATTCGAAAATAAAATTGTTTACCCAAAAAAAATATATTCAAAATCTTAAACATTCGGCGAACTTGATAGAAACATAACAGATCCGTTTGGCTATTGGTATGGACAGGCGAGTTGCTTTGAGCATCTCCGCCTGCTTGTAGGATTGTCTTAATAGATATTTAAATGTGTGAATAAATTCCTTAGGAATATATTATATAACTTATTTACGAGCAGATCTGGGAAGGGGTTCATTGAGGGCGCACCCCGATTGTTTGGATTCATAGAAATGCCTACATATGGATAGTTCTTTGTTGTTTGAACATTTTCATGCTTAGGAATTTGGCTTTATGAAAATGATTTGAATTTCAATTTGAAAACGGATTTGGGTTTTTTTCTCGTCGTGTTGAAAACGAGTTATGCGATTCAAATTAGGATGCCCAGCCATTGGTATTGGCTATTTATGAAAATTTGCAAATCAGAGTTATGTTTATAACAAGTTCTTTGACAGCGTTTTATGTTACTGATATTTTTATTGTTTACCCTCCAGTTTTATAGTTTGTTTATGCTGCGAGCATCAAAATAGCATCTGTCATTGCGACCCACGCAATTTCCTAAATTGATTTCGCTTTTTTGATAACTCTGACAAATTGCATGTAGCTGAATACAAACAATACCCGAAACTGTAGCGTCGAGCAATTTAATATTATTAAGCCCTAATACTGGCCCAAAAAATATTTGTGGCCATTAGACAGAGCTTCACTTTCAATCGCTTCGGGTTCCATTTGCATAACAAAATGAGCGAACAAAAGAATTTGGCTACCGAACAGCCAAACAATTTGGAGCTGCTGCCTCTTCGCAGCCGGCGTCGCAGTCGCCGTCGCAGTCGCTGTCACAGTCGCAGTCACAGTCACAGTCGCTGTCGCCGTCGGCGCCGACAGCGCATTAAGACGCGTTGACTAATTTGCATAAAAATTTTCTTTGTAAACCGAAGTTCATCAAATTTTAATCAACGCCGCCGCCGTCGATGCTTTCGATGCCGTCTCGGCCAGGTCATAATCGACGCCGTCCAAAATAGCCAAATCGTCTGGGGAGGGGGAGGGAAATAGAAAAACAAAATGAAACATGTTATACCACATACTGGATGGACGTTATCTTAATCTTTGGCATCGTTGCTAAACGCTTGTTCTGAAATTGACATTCATCTCGGTATAAAAATGGCACCTCAGCTCTTAGCGAAATCATTCTGTGCCTAGAGCTCCGTGTAGAACTAGAACTCCAAAGATGCGTGCTTTCATTGTTATGTGCCTGGTGGCCGTTGCCTGCGCCGACAAGCTCGGCTACAACTACCAGCCTGTAGGACACTCCAGCTCTGGACTGTCGTTCGCTCCTGGCAGCGGCAGTGTGGGTGGTGTTGGCTCCGGTGGACTGGCCGGACTCGGTGGACTTGGAGGTGATGGTGGCAGCAACTTTGGCGGCCTAGGCAGCTCCGGACTGGGTGGCTCTGGACTGGGAGACTCCGGCTTGGGAGGCTCCAGCTTGGGAGGCTCCGGCTTTGGAGGCTCCGGCTTGGGAGGCTCCGGCTTGGGAGGCTCTGGCCTGGGAAGCTCTGGCATTGATGGACCCGTCAGCTACAACGCTGCTCCATCCTCAGAACTGAACAAGGAATTCTTCACCTTCACCGCCAACGAGGAAGACTTCGATGAGCCTCAAGCTTTGGAACGCGCTTCCAGCGCCGTGAACAAGGGTGTGCGCGTTGTCTTCATCAAGGGACCCGAGAACCGTGGCTTGGAGAACGCTGCTCTGGCTCTGGCCAAGCAGGCTGCCCAACAGGAGACCGCCATCTACGTCCTGAACAAGCAGGCCGATATCGGAGATCTGGCCAGCAAGTTGAACGCCATCCGCAGCAACAGCAACAACAAGCCCGAGGTGCACTTCGTCAAGTACCGCACTCCCGAGGATGCTGCCAACGCACAGAAGGCCATCCAGTCGCAGTACGATCAGTTGGGCGGCTCTAGCCAGACCCACAACGGAGGCGTGGCCAATGCCTTGAACTTCGCATCGGCTCCCCAGGTCCGTCAGCAGGCTGCCCAGATCCCAGAGAACTCGTACCTGCCCTCATCCGTGTTGGCTCGTCTGCGTCTCCGTCTTTAAGTTTAAGTTTTAAAAGTTTTTATTGTTAACTCTGTGTTATCTATTGATTTGTCAAATTCTTCAAATACAATTCTTATTTAAAATGTATCTCTAAAATGTTTCTAATCGATGGGCCCATATACGTCAGATTAGCGATAAAGCCGTCATTGCTACGACTATAGCATAAACGGATGCTGGGATCGTGAATATTATATTCATGTTTCACTGTCAACAAAAATTGCAGCATTTGATGTTTACTACTTGCCATAAAAATTCCAGCATTGTGTCGATATTCGAGCATGTGAAGTGGAATAGCAATACCAGTATAAAATTATCATATTGTCATTGTACAAAATGTTGTACAAAAGGCGCAAAACAATCCACGAACATTTTTGATAATAATTAAAATGTTAATTTGCGTGAAGTAAAAGGTTAGACAAACTATTGGCACCAAAATTTATGGCAACTGCAAGACGGAACTATCTTGGCCAAGCCAAGACAAGCCATTCCAAAGCCAGTTCAATACATAATGTATGAGTGATAACAGAGCGGCTCCAACAATGAGCCAATGCCCAAGCTATACCCAAGCTATACCCAAGCTTCAACCTACAACTTTAGCATCAACAACAACAACAACAACAACAACAACATCAACAACGATAGTCAATAGCGAGTTCAACAATAGTAGCTTTATTCAAGAGCACCCACTATATCCGATTTGCATAAGCGAAATACACAAATCTCAAACTTTATTAGAAATATCATTAAAAATATGTTCGTTGGCCAATTTTGTGGGACATTTCGAAATAAACCGATTGATAAACTATAACATAAACGATATCAATTCTTACATATATTTTTATGTACACATTCTTCTATCTTACATCTAACAACATATTTCTATCTATATCTTCTATGAGATATTTTGAAATCTGAATGAAAGGAAGACAAGTTGATAAAAGATATGCAAAGAAGCAAAGTTAAAGTGTATTGGTTTCTATTTTTACCTTTAACCTCAGACCTTAAAGCCACTCTAATCTTGTGTAGCTAAAACTAAAGCAGATGGAGGCAAAAAAACCAATTAGGAATCCATAAGATAGTTAAATATGCAGCGAAATAGCCAGTTTAAGTAAATGAAGTGAGCAGGGAGCAAAAATCAAAACGAAAAAAATGCAAATGCAATTCCATTGTTAATGGATATTTGTGCGAAATGGTGTTGCATTTGCATGTGCTTCGATTTGGCATAAAAACCGTGGAGATTGCAGAAGTCAACAGACTCCGACTTGATACACTCAACGGTACACAAGTATTATACAAAATGCGTGTCCTTATTGTAAGTATTGCCAGGATCTCCCAAAGAGCTAACGAACTAATCGAATCCTTTCAAACAGGCTCTTTGCTTTTTGGCTGCTGCCAATGCCGCCAGCTTGGGATACAACTACCAACCCAACGTGCAGCTAGATCAGACCTATAGCCCCGGCTTGAGTGGCCTTACCAGCGGCAGGGAGCGCCCGTCTTTTGGGCAAACAAACACATACGTTCCCCCCACCATTGAGCAGCAGGCGCCGGTCTACCAGCAACAGCAACAGCCACAGTACCAGCCACAGCACCAGCAGCAGCAACATCACCAGCAACAGCCACAGCACCAGCAAGAATCGGAGCTGCTGAAGGAGTTCTTCACGTACACCGCCGACGAAAGCGATTTCAACGAACCCACCAACAACAACCAGCAGTCGAGCAGTCTGCGCCAGGGTGTGCGCGTCATCTTCATCAAGGGACCCGAGCACAATGGTCTCCAGGATGCTGCCGTGGCTCTGGCCAAGCAGGCTGGCGAGCAACAGACCGCCATCTACGTCCTCAACAAGCAGGCGGACATCAACGATCTGGCCAACAAGCTGAACACCATTAACAACAACAACAACAAGAAGCCCGAGGTGCACTTCGTCAAGTACCGCACTCCCGAGGATGCCCACAATGCCCAGCAAGCCATCCAGGGTCAATACGACCAGCTGGGCGGAGTCACCACTCACCAGAACGGAGGAGTTGCTCGCGTACTGAACTTCGCCTCCCGAGCACCAGCGGCAGCGCCAGTTGCCAGAGAGCCCACTTCTTCTTACCTGCCCTCATCTGTGCTGTAGGAGCAACGACCTGAACAACCAGACTGACCATTACTGACCATAACCGACTCCTACGCATCCCCAACCATTGTTAATCATTTCTGTTTATTTAGTAACTAAAGCGACTTTTGAAATAAATATGTAAATATAAATATAAATAAATGTAGTAACAATTTATTGACAAATTATTTTCGTAATTCGCTACGCAAATTTTGTAATATCTCATTTTGGCAACATTGAACTAATTACCTTTTAGGGTCTATGTGTTCCACAATCAGTTCCCTATTTGGAATATTAGTTTGTGGGAAAAAGATTATAAAACGCTGTCAAGTCTCTGGAGCTCGTCACAAATCAGCGTTGCTCTTTGTGGCGATTACAGCATGCGGCATCTATTGGTAAGACGGGTTCAGTTCGGGAGTGTGGATTAGATTTTAACGTTGTTGCTTAAGTTTTTAGCTTTTCTGGCCATTTGCTCGGCGGAGCAGGGCTATCAATACCAGCAAAGTAATCCCGCATTTGGGTTTGAGACGGAGACAGCCTTTGAGCGCAATCCTGCCAGTCCGCCAGCCGGAGATCATTACCAGGCCCATGCAGATTATCACAAGCATTTCTATGCCTTCGAAGCGCCCTACGACTCTGGCGAGGAGGTGGAACTGCTGGAGCAGAGAATAGCATCGCTGTCCAGGAAGAACTTGGAGGTGGTGTTCATCAAGGCGCCGGAAAACAAGGCGGTTGAGGGTGCTCTCAATGCGCTGGCCAAACAAACCGGAGAGGACAAGACGGCCATCTACGTGCTGAACAAGCAGACGGACTCCAACGAACTGGCAAGCAAACTAAGCGCCTTGCAGGCACAACACAAACACAAGCCCCAAGTTCATTTTGTCAAATACAGGACGGATGCGGAAGCTGCTCATGTGCAGCAGCACATTCAGGCACAGTACGGGGGAGCGGGAGCGGGCCCAGCGTCGTTGGGGTACTCACAGCAGGCGGAGCTGCAGCAACAGCAAGCAGAGCTGGCACAGCAGCAACAGTTGCTGGCGTACTCACAGCAGCAGCAGCAGCAATTGCTGGAATACTCGCAGCAAGCGGCGCTGTCTCAAGGCTACTATCCAAAGGGTTCAGCACAGCTGCCACCAGTCCCAGCTCCAAGCTACTTGCCACCAGTGCCAAGCTATGGCAGCACAGCTCAGGGCTACGATGGTGGCAACGTTGAGCTGCCGCCACAACAGCAGCTGGGCTCGAGCTACTACGACGTGGATGCACGCTCTGCGAGATCCAACAAAATCGATTTTCGAGTTAATGAGAGACGTTCCGGTAGTCCCATGGTGTTTCCCACTGAGACATCATCGAAGAGCTATCTGCCAGCCTATTCAAATGCCTATTTGCCACCTCAGAGGCGCAGAAGACGCGCACACTTCTAGGCGATCAATCAATCGCAGATTAAGACATAAAATAATAGTTCCATAAGACTTTGTATATAGTTTTCAACACAATAAAATCTCACAAAAATCGATGAAAAGCAGTTTCTGTTTGAAGACAAAGATGTCTCTTGGGGTCTGTTGCGGGGTCCAATGACGAGTTGTAAACTTTGCTAAGAGGCTTATCAGTTAAGATCTGGAGCGAGGCTTGTTTATGTTAGCAGGTAAGCTTATTAAAAACTCAAAAATGATGTGTAAATTAACACAAAACGGCAGCTATTAAAGTCGATCATAAAAACGGATCCGAGTGAAAGTATAAGGTATAACTCAGAGGGGTCTGGCGGGGTTGTTGCAGTCAAAACAAATGACACCATCTATTTTAGGAGACATATGAAACAATTGGATAACTAATTCAAATTGGGAGCTCATTTGTAAATTTTATGCGAATTAATTCAAGTTCAAGCCAAGCTCAGGTCAAATTCACATGCGTCTTGGGCTTTGGCTATAGCTTTAGCTTTGGCTTTGGCTTTGGGTTTGGGTTTGGCTTTGTGCGTGTCAGTGGCAAGTCGAGAAATTTGCATTTCAAAATTTGAACGACATTAACATGGATAATCGGAGCAGGCAAACACAAAAACCAGAGCAAAAAATGTTTGCAAAAATCTTTTAAAACTCCATAAAAAACATACAATATATATATTTATGTATAAAGAGACAAAGACGACGCAGCTGAGAAGTCAGTCTTGTTGTTTGTGTCGTATATAAGGATGGTTTTGTTGCTGTGACTTGATTATAAACGAACAGAGCTTCAAGCGCTAAAAATCGCTAACCAAAGCCGCTGCAGGCAGCCAGCCAACCGCACCAAAACGTGGTTCCACCAAAGATCCAGCAAACATGCGCTCCTTAATGGTAAAGAAAAGTTCGGAGCACTCGCAGTTGAAAAGTCCAGCTAATTAAATTTCTACCAACTTTCTACCCCACCTTAGAGCCTTGGCCTGTTCCTCTGCATCAGTCATGCCCTTGCCCAGTACAACGCCTACCTGCCACCTGGTGCCACCTATGCACCAGGCACTCCCATTGCCACGGAATACCTAAGCTACACCGCACCAGAGGAGGATCCGACGCTGCATCAGCAGGCAGCTCGAGAGCTGGCCAAGGCACTGTCGCCGCCACAGCAAGTCATCTTCATACGCTCGCCGGAGACGAACATATTCACCTCGACAGCCAAGCAGCTGGCGGCACGTAATGCCCTGGACATCTATGTGCTCCAACGCCAGACGGACGCGGCCGCATTGGCCCAGCAACGCGAAGCCATTCAGCAGCAGGCGAAATACAGACCCATCGTGCACTTTGTCAAGTATCGCACACCCGCGGATGTCAGCCAGGCTCTGAGCACCCTGAGGAGCCAGTATAGCCAGCTGCCAGGCAGAAGCTACTTCCACGTCGAGGAACGAGCCAATGTCATTGAGCTTAATCCCACACAGCAGAGACAGCAGCCAGATCCGGTTGAGTTCAAGATCTTGCCCACAAACGCACCGAAGTACGAATCTCAGGTGGAATACAATGAGCTGGAGGCCGCCAAGCTGCAGTCGCTCTTCCGGCAGTACTTGCCGCCGGCTCAGCGGCGTTAGGGCTTAGTATAAACGGACTAGTGCCAAAGACTGTTAAATTTAAATAGGGATTAGAATAGACAATAAAGTAAATAAAAGTTCTTGCAATGTTATTGGTCACTAACATATTATCCAAAGAATCGATTTGATACTCTCTTTGTGCATATTTTCTATAAAGTTTCCTAATCAAATTTCAGCTTTAAGGCAACTTTTAATTAGTTTTGCGGATAATTTTCCTTCTGGAAGCTGAGAGTTTATAAATTTCAATATCATTTCTTGACTTCTTAATTAAAAATTTGTCTTTTCGGTCTCAATATAGGTAGCTTGGTATCTCAATCTCGACACTGCCTTAATGCTGTGCACTTGTATAGATTTAGCTCAAAGTGAATGACTAAAAGCTACCCTGTAAATGGCAGATTATAACTTATATATTTATATGGAAATTTGACTTATTGCAATTAGTTTCTATATTTTCTGTTCAAAAAACGTAATTTCACTATTTCAGAATACCCCTTGCATCTGTTTGGCTGTTTGTAGGGTATATAGAGACGTAGAAAGAGATGACAAACCAGGCCAGAGCTGACCACAGCTCTATCTCAGGCCTGGTATTATGAATAATTAATGACATCTCCAGCAAGTGGAAACATTTCATTTTTGAGCTTGCGCTGAACGCACCACACTGCGCCTTGGATTATCTTCAAAGCATCTCATAGATAATCATCAAGGTGTTCCCCTAGCTTCAGTACTCAGTCCCCAGTTCCCAGTCCTCAATCCCAAGTCCCCAATGCCAGTGCTCAGAGTCGATCTCTGGCGTCCTGGCAAACATTTTCTTGAGCAATGTGTCTGATGCTGTCGACTTTGTCGCTGAAAAACTTTTTAATGAGCTATGCGTGGAGTTGGGCCCGGTCTTTGGGCTTGGGCCGGCTTCCTGCTCCGCCTGGTGCCTATATGAGGAAGGCAGGAAGGACATCCGTCCGTTAGGTTTAACGACAAGCGTCGCTTTAAGAATGTTTCAACTAAATTATGGCACACAAGGAACTGTGGATGGGACGACACTGTGGCTGACATCATGTTGCTTTGCAAATTGTTTTAGTGTCAAAGGTCAAACACACACCGCCATTCCTCCCCCTCCCCTCCCCCATGTGGCACACTGAAGTGCAGCCGTAAAAAAGGTAACCCAACACCAGTGGAACAGGCGCAGGTACTGCAAATCTGTTGAGCAAGTTTTAGTTTGAGAATTTTTGAGCAACATGAGAAGCTCTGTACGAGAACCCAACAGAACGTAGCTCGTTAGTGGCGCCTGCCAAAAAGTTTGCCAGTCACGTCAAAGCTGCCAGGTTTTTTTTTTGGTTCCCCTCCTTAACCCCCCTGGGCCCCACGAATTGCTGCAAGTGACGCGGCTGCTTTAATCCTCGCTGCCGGCTCATGACTTGCTCCTACTCCAACTGAAATTTCAGCACACAGGTGTGTCCAAGGACCCAGAGACGCGTCACCCTCAGCTTCAGCGTCTCAGATTGTAACGGCAGATGCCAAGTTTGCGTGTTTGTTGCCAAGCTTTTGCTTCGTTCCTTTTGCCTCTTCTTTGCCACTGCCACATTAGGCGCTTTTTGCTTGAACTAGCCTAGTTACCAAGTCCTTACCAAGTGGAATCCATAGGCATTTACTGGCATTATATAATTATGGCCAGCATGACATTTAAGTTTCAAGATTCAAGAGACCATAAAAGATAGGTCAATAGGCATCAAATTGGAATCAAATGGATAAGCCTCAAGTTCAAGTAGGAAATTTCAGAAATCAGAGCTTCGCTTATCGATGAAATTAGGTAAAAACAGGGATTAAAGCTACGGCTACTGATACCTCAGAGTTAGGCATAAAAGAGGAAACTTGCTAGACATAAATAAACTCTTGTATACAATATTAATTGGATGAATATTAATGGCCGAAGCTAATCAAAGCGCAGAATATATAAAACATGTTTTGTATAAATTTCAGCAACATATATTGATATATTCAACTGAACTATTGAGGTCAAAAATACTCGGAAAGCAAGAGAGTATAAGGAAGAGCTCATATTTATGAAGAAATCTCATTTACTGACTAATCGGAATATATAGATACACCCCGCAGCGAATCAAGTAAACAAAAGCAGAAACTTTTCTGGAAATAATGAAAATCATAAATAAGATCTTTGGTGTTGACCCAAAGCCCTCGGCAGTGTATTGTCAGCTGAAATCGGTAGCTGATTATTCCCAGCAACAATTATAAGAGCCAAACTCTCTATGTCTCTATGGATTTATGGATATCTTTCGGGCTTGAAACAAGCAAAACATTTTGATTAGGGAGTGAAACAGGGCTAAAAGAGCGACCCCATGCATATTTATAGGTGTCGTAAAGTGCATTTAAATCAAACTTCGATCGCGTTGAAGCCAAGATAAATGGCCATAAATGCTGGCTGGGCCTATGTTTGTTGACTTATTTGAAGACGTGTATGTATATTTAAATGTGAGCGGCTTTTTAATGACTTTGGATTGGCATAAAAAACAGATTAATATCTCAACTGACCCGCAAGGTCACGGATGCCACCAGCCTATCGCTGTTGACAGGGGGTGGGGACTGGGCGCAAGCCCATTCGGTTGCAGCCGGTTGCGCCTATAAAAGCAGCTGCTTCTTTAATTTTCAGTATTAGTTTCAGACTTAGCTTCAATCGGGCCTTAACCCAAGACAGCATCTAAGACAATGCGTGGATTTATTGTAAGTTTCTGAGTTGCTACCGATCGATCAGCTTAACGTTAATCTTGTGCAATCCCCTAGCTGATTTGCCTCTGGGCTGCCGTTTGCAGTGCCGACAATCTGGGCTACAACTATCAGCCCGTCGGCCATGCCGATGCGGGTCTTTCCTTCCAGCCCGGCAGCGTAGCGGCTCCAGTCGAGGTGGGCTCCGTCGTGCAGCGTGGCGAGGCTCAGCTCTCCCTGCCCATTGAGCCACCAACTCACCAAGTTGCTCACGTCCAGCACACTGCCCCACCTCAGGCTGCTCCGCTTGTCGAGGAGTTCCAAAAGGAGTTCTACACCTATGCCGCACCCGAGGAGCAGTTCGATGACGCCGCCAGCGACCAGCAGATTTCTGACTCCTTGAAGAAAAATCTACGCATTGTGTTCATCCGCACGCCCGAGAACAGTGGCTTCGAGCGCGCTGCCCTCCAGCTGGCCAAGCAGTCTGCCCAGCAGGAGACCGCCATCTATGTGCTGAGCAAGCAAACAGATGTTGCCAATCTGGCCAAACAGCTCAACGCACTCAAGTCCACCTCCACCAACAAGCCCGAAGTGCACTTTGTCAAATATCGCACGCCCGAGGATGCGGCCAACGCCCAACTGGCCATACAGAATCAATACAACCAGCTGCCCGGTGTCTCGCGCATCTCCAACGGGGGCAATGCTCCAGTCTTGAACTTCGCCTCCCAGACAGCCGCCGCTCCTCAGGCGGCAGCTCGATCCCCCGGCTCAGAGTACCTGCCCGCAAATGTGGTTTCTGGACTGGATTATGTGCCACCAGCTCTTCGCCGTTTCCGCCTCAAGTAAACGCTGAGAGCGCTGGGTACATTTCTAACGGTAACGATTCCTATATGATCACACACATGCATACACCTGTTTTCACACCTGTCATCAAGTTAACTAGTTTGTAAATATCCATGCAGGAATAAAATTTGTTAGCTGACTAATTTCTATCTGATTGGATACTGGCTTCTGGTTTCAGGCTGCCGGCTGCCGGCAACCGGTTGTCCATGTGTGCAGCTAAAAGCTCATTTCCAGCCAACTTTCATTGCCGCTTAATTGGGCATCCTTTTGTCCTGGATGTCCTCCTTTCTCTCTGCCCGAAACCCATTTGTGCGCCTCGCCCGTTTTATGTGTGATTTGTTTTGCAAAGCAAATCCTAGCCCAACGGCTATGGCGTTGGCGTCTGGCTGCGCATTCGTGCGTTGTCCTTTCAGAGTTAATCCTTGAAATAATAGCATGGATAAAACGGCAGGCATGTCATAAAGCCCCGCAACAAGTTGAGCCGAACCAGCACACACAGACACACACACACACACAGACAGGCCTTTTCATATGCACAACGGTTTTAGCCGAACGCCATTTGTAATTGGAGTTATTAGAATCGAAACGAAGCTGCCGTACAATGGCCGGAACCAAAGCTCGTTTCCAGCTGTGGTCTGAATAAGTGGCAATGTCCTGCTGCACCTGTAGATAGGAGCTGTTTCGACTCTCGTTCTGCTAACTGGTGCGCAACGTCATTTCACTATTACCGTGTGTATGAGTGTGTGTAATTGTGTGTGTGTGTTTTCCTTGATGGCTTCCTGCTTCCGCAGTAGGCAAACTCATCATGTGAAAAGCCCTAGCCGTAGTATCCTTCTGCCAACTATGCAGTGGATTTGGTACGTTGTTGAGTGGAGTCCTTAAATTTCACTTAGATGTAACATAAAACTGGCATAAACGCAACTCAACAGCGCATGTATTCATGGCCATGACGGCATCTCTTTCAATGTATTTGTGTGGCTTAGCAGCTTACACCAATCTGTCTGTGTGTGTGCGTGGAAAAATCACACGCTTATCAGCAGTCAAGTGCAAGCTGAATCCGTTTGCTTCGGTGCAAGTGCGAGTACAGTGCCAAATCGCCAAAGCGTAACGACGACGACAATATGGCACGTACCCTAGGGGGAAGGGGCGGGGAGGGTTAAAAGGGCTACATCAGGTAGGAGGCGTGGCAATGACAGCCGAAGCATAAAAGCCGTTTGCCTGCCTTCTATTTGCCGTCTGACTGCACCCAGACTGTTGCCTGTAATTAAGGTGATATGCGGCAGGCAACCGACCGAGTCGATGCCGAGCCTGACAAGTGCGTGCTCTGTGCGTGTCTTATGCCTTACGCTCGGTGTCGGCGCTCGTCTAGGTCTCTAGGTGTATGTGTACGTGTGTGTTAATGAGCAGCCTGCTGTGCACACAAAATAAATTATTAAAACGACACTCAGCGCATGCTCAACTACCAGCAATGAAAAGATTCTTTGCCGACACTGTAAGATTCCATAAATAGAACTTGAAACTAAAGAGCTCTAAAATAGAAAGGCAAAAATATATCATATATAACTTTGATCAATCAGCACTGCTTGTCTGATTTAGCCTCTTCAGTAATCATGAGCTGTTACTATTCATTATCCTTAAATATATCAGTTTAATTAACGTTATAGAAGTCAAGTCACGCATGGCTCTCCAGCGCTGGGAGTTCTGAAAATTGTTGCATACTTTTGGGCTGATAATTCAAAAAATTTCTATGTAACTGCCAATGGCAGAACCCAGAAGCCAATCGCTTGGAATGCAATTCCCGCATAGTGTTTGCCTCTTCTATATATACATATAAGCTGTATCCTGTGACCGCTTACAAATCGCTGGATTTATATGGGAAAAAAATAGAAGAAAATGCAATGCAAAATGTGGGCGGACATCGTGCGGCCTTCAATCACACGAGCTGACAGCTGCGGTTGGCCGACCTAACCCAAAATTGAAAGCAAAATGTTGCAACGCGGCAATGGCAACGGCAAGCGGCAACGGCAAGCGGCAACGACAAATAAATAAAAATAAGATTTTTATTTTCGAGTTTTTCACAGTTTTTATGGGTTTCTTTTTTTGGGTTTTTATTTTTAGTTTCCGCTTCTGTTTTCCTCCATTGCTTTCCCGCTGCTAACCAATATTTCTTTTCAATTTTCGAATGGTGCGAGTTCTGTGCGAAAGTTTTGTTGTAAAACTAAATATTTTGGCATTTGTCCGCATGCAGGCAACAGTTTTATGTATGTATATGTGTGTGGCTTACCGTGTGTGCGGTGTGCGGTGTGTGTGTGTGTGTGTGTGTGTGTGCTGGGAGTTGGCACACAAATTGAAATGTGCTTGAGACATTTTGTAGCTGTTATTGTTTTGCCACTGTTTCAGTTAGTTTCTTTACCTTTCAGCTGCACTAAAGTTGCAGCCACTCACTGCTGTTAATTTGGTAAACGCTTCCGGCCCTGAATCTCTCCACCATCTGCAGCACATGCTGGTGCCAATAAGCCCAGAACGTTGCCACGCCCCAAATGCAGTTGGCAGTTGGCATTTGTACGGCATTTTGTCGCTGTCAGAAAGTTTGAGTGCGCCTGTCGGTGCTTCTGGTGCGGCTGCTGCTGTTGCTACTGTTGCTGCGGGCACAGTTTGAAATTTGTTGCAAAAAGTGTTTATTGGATTGCCATATGCAACATGCAGCCACTCTATGAAAATTGAGTTATTCGTTCAGCTTTTGAGGAACCCACGGGGCAATTCACTGTTTGCATGCAAAACAAACGCTTCACTGCTTCAGCTTCTGCTTGTCGAAACTTGGCACACATGCTGCTAGTTGCGGCTCATTAACTGTGCCACTTGCCCCATTCTGTGTCCCTTTGGCTAGCTGCCTGGCTGCATATCAATTAGTCGACTTTTAGGCGTTGCCATGTATAATTAAGCGTATTTTCCAGAGTTGGGGCTCCAGTGGCACACCTCATAATAAGTAGAGTAAACCACATCCTGGCATGCCTGTTTCATTTGCAGACATGGCTCATTAACAGTAACAGCAAAGACCGGCTACGATAGCCATGGCTAATTTAATATTTATACCTTAATCAAGACACCAGGCATCAGCCCTTTTGATGGCTCTACAGGAAATCTGTTGATAGTCAGGCGCTAATTGCCCATTCCCATCCAAACTTGGCATCTGCCATTCTCAGTTGTCTGTCACACAGAACTTTCAATCGATAGAGCACATCTGTGACCAGGCATACACACCAGTCTGTGTGTGTGTGTGTGTTACACCTACAATCGTTCACACACTCACACATGTCCTGCTGTCCTCCCTGACTGTTTGTATATTTGTACAGCCCACGGCTTTGATTCTGTAATGAGGCAACAAGCTCCGTTGCACCTTTGTAGCACCATGGGCATACGAATCTGGGAGCGAGACGAGTGACGAGCGATGAGCGACGAGCGACGAGAGACAACAGAAAAGAGACAGAGGAAAAACGAAGGAAGAGGAGCAGAAGAAAAAAGAAAAAGCCATAGCTTTGTCTGTGGCCCTGGCCGGATGTGTTTTACGGCCAAGATATCCTTGATTCGCCATTTATTTCGTAGTTTATCCTTTCGTTGATTATTGCACAACATTTGCTCGCACCCTGCTGCTGCTGCTGCTGCCGCTGCTGCGGGTTCTCCCTTTGTAATTTTCTCAGACTTTTGACCTTATGCGTCCTTACGTTGTTTGCCTTTGTTTACGCATTTTATTGTTAAGCTGCTGTTGCCCCTGCTGCCTCAATTTCCATGCACATTTAAAAGGATTAAAAGGATATTCATCAAACTCAAAGTTACACAAGTTTGTGTACCATCGGCTCGCCATTAACCGTATCCTCCCGCACCCCAAATAGGGTCTTATGACCTTATCTAACTGCCTGTTGTCTTGCGGTTGACACTGCGTATACTTAACTTTGCTTTCCAGCTTTAAGAGAGAGACCCAAGCCCAAATAAAAAGACGTCCACACCTCCGTTTTTAACATTTATTTTTATAATGTTTAGTTCATTTCATTTACCACAAATAATCGTATTCATATTTTTAGTTAAGTTATACAATATATGTATCAATTTATATGTAATAAATTGATAAGCCAAGCAGTAGGCATCATATTAAGAGCTGATTTATATTTGGGTTTTTTCCTCTTTGAATTGAATTTATATTCTTCGAATTTTACATATATATTTTGAATGATTCGTTTATCTGCTCAACACCGAATTTTACACATTTATTTACTACGTACGAGTACTTAATGCTTAATAATAAGTACATTCATATACATAATTCTTTATTTAATTTCGTTTCATTTTCTTTTTGTATATATTTTGCATAGGTTGCAATTTTTACAAGTGTTTCCGCTGCATCGTTTGGTATGTCTTTATCTATAAATAAATATTTACGTAATTTTAAAGTGTTTTCTCTTTTCTCTTCTGAGTTACAATAATTTCATCATTGTATGTATATTTTTTGCCGCTGTATTTTATTTATTTGTTTTTTTTTTTTTGTCTTTTAGTAGCTTTCATTTATGCTAGTATTTACCTATAGCTTAATTTATAGTACAATATTTATTACAATATATATAATATAACAAAGAAAACTTCATGAGACAAATCAACGTTAAACAAATGACTTTTACACATGTGTATAAGCATGTTGTGTATATTTTGTGTGTATATTTCCAATTCGATAAATGAAATGGATTAAATGATATATGCTATGATTCATCTTTCATTCATCTCTTTCGGGGTGTGGGTTAAACGATGTTTGCGTTAATTGTTTCTGTTTGTTTAATTATATTTTTTCACACTTTCAATATATATAGTTTATTCATATTTATAGGTATACTTTGGTTTAAATAATACGCAATGATATGTGTAGCTGGAAGAGTTTTAAGTATGTATAGGATATATATGTATATATGATGTTAGGTCGCTCTGCTTGGATTACAAAAATACTCATATATAATCCGAATGCACTTCAAATTGTTAATGCGATAATATTTTGTTGCACAAATTGTTATCCGGTTTTATTTACACAACATCGATATATATGTAAATGTATGTAAATGCTTGTAAATGTATGTTAATATGTCTATGCCATACAGACATCTCGATTTCACAATGTAAAATGATTAAAACGATGCCTTTTCAATTCTATTCAATTTCAATATTGTTCGAAGCAAAAACTGCAATTAAACAATTAAATTTGTATTGAATCATGTTAATTGCAATCGCATCTGCCATCCACGTGGATGTTTAACTGTTAATTGTCGCAATTGTCCACTCGCTTCATGTTGCGGTTTGTGGTTTCCTTCTTTTTTCATTATTATTTTCACACAAAAGTCCTTAAGTCTGTAGGAGGCATCATTATTCGACCATTCTGCGGCTAGGATCAATTATGCTGGGTGTGTGTGACAGAATGTGGACAGGAAAGGTGTTTGAAAGGCACATGACAAGTTTTGATGACTTCATTGCGCCGAATTGTTTACTTTGTTTTCTTTTTTCTTTTTTTATATTTTTTTGAATATTTTCATTTTAGTTTTAACACAGAAAGTTGTACAACATTTATGATATGTTTTGCAAATTGCTGTGACAGTTTAATATATCTTTTTGAATGTTCAAAGAACGCTTATCAATTTACGTATACCGTAAATATAGAATATATATATCTGTTTAATCTTGAGTACACATACGATAAGTCACGTCTGAGAGTAGGCCTGAATCAGAGCATGGACTTACTTCTTGAGAGTTTCACATAGATATCAGACGACAGAATGCAAGACACAACACATAGATCTATACGGATGTAGGGTATCTGATATAGTATGGATAGATATAAGGACAGTTTTGATAGCAGAGTTATAGACATGATATGCTTGATGTGAGAGCGTGGTACGAGGCTGAAGTATGTTTAGAGTTCTCATAGATTGGTGGGAAAGATTTGCCCTTAGTTGTTAGTTAAGTGTATGCATTGTACAGGATAGACTTGTATTTCAATAGGAATATTAAGTACTTTCTTCATGAAGGACATATGAAAAGTGAGTGATGGAAATAATACGATATTTAGCACAGTTCAGCAACAGATAGAGAATGAAAATGAGATCAAAAGAAAGTTGTTTGAAAAAGTAATAGTCCATAGATTCTCACTTAAAATAAATCATTTGTAGTTAAAGCTAATTATTTTTCTTGTATAATTTGAGTGTTTTTTTACTTTGGTTTTCTTTTTCTTTGATTTTGTTGTTGATGGGACGAAGCCCATTCTTATATATAATATATGTAATGCAAATTTGGTTTCTGATAGTTTTATCAATTGAACACACAATAGATGCGTGTGTCTGTATTAGAATATACCTATTATCTAGTTTCTTTAGTTAATTAATGTATATGTTTTATAAATGTTCTCAATTGTTTTTTTTATTTGTTTCAGTTAATAATAGACAGCGTAGCATAGGAAGACGTCAATACCTGCATAAGACATTTTAGCCATATCTTTAATATATAATATGTACTTTGTTATATTCATTTTGTAATTATATCTTGCCTTTGTTTTTCTTATCGTTTTTCGTTTTTGTTTGTATATAAAAATGTTGTTGTATTTCGATAAAGCATTAAGTAAATATTCTACATTAATGCAATATACGAGTACTTCGATCTGAAACTGAGGAATACTTTCAGTTGGTATATTACTTTTAGGTTTTAACTTTGTAAACTAATGAACAACCGTTAGAAAATGTTTCAACTATCTCGATGCGGCTCTATTTAATTAATTTAAATTTCACTTTTAGCTATTTCATCAAACTGTAGGAAAATGTTCGCAGGCGTAATAAATATTTTACACTTAATTCTTGTTTTTTGTTTTTTGTTGAGTTTAAAATCTCTGCCTAAGAACTAGTTACACACTCACATAGACGCATATATTTATAGAGAGGGGTGTAGTATATATATATATATATTGTTTGTTTATATATATTTAGTATATAAACTAGGTTGCTACTTGCTTTACACATATTTACTTTGCGCTGTGCTCTCTTTGGATTCAACTATACCCCTCGATCACTTAAGTTCTAAACAGATTTAGTTACAGTTTAAGAGTTTATGCTACGCGTTTACAGTTTTCCTTTTATAGATAGACACTTAAAGCGCATTCTTGAGTATATATATATATATGCTTAAGATACACATTTATATAAATATATATATGTGTGTATATATATTTTAGCTCGGCCGAAAAGAAACTGTGAATGGCGAATTTAAATGTAAATGTAAATTATTTTCCTAACTACTCGTACAATATTCGCTCTAGACGATTCATCTCGACATTTACCGTTACCATTACCATTTACAGAGCGCAAATAAAGGCTAAATGAATACAAATAAATAAGCAGTGTGTAGGTGTAGGTGTAGGTGTAGGTGTGTAGGTGTAGGAAGTGTGTGTTCTGGGGCACCAGGACAAGTGGCTTGGCGTCATCTGGAGTGCCTTAGGTTGACCCTTTTTAGATCTGCCACGTGCCACAGATTGCGCCCATTTCAACGCCTTTTCTCATTACTCGATTTGCTTTTGTTTTTGTTGTTTGTTTCTTCTTTTTGTCTTTTCTCAAAATGTTTTCAACACTGATTGTATTTGTAAGCTTCTTGGTTTAACTGTCTAATTATTTTACATTTAAACATTTAATTTTCTTTTTGAGGGGGTTAATTAACTCTTTTCATCATTTCTTTTTTTGTTTTTTTCTTTTTTAATTTTATTTTTCGCTAGGGCCTAAATTCAATTCTGTATTTAACTTAGCCTCAGGTTTGCCAACTCGTTTACTCTTTTTTGTTTTTCTTTTTTTCAATTTAGCCAAAGCATTACAACACCATAAAAAATATCGTTTGTTCTTGTATCTGTAAGGTACATTGGCCTAAACAGTCCAAAATCTTTGCTCCTATAGTTGAGCTTGTTTAAGCTTCTATTTCGTCGATTGGCGCAATTAAAAAACAACTTTATTAAACAATTTCGGCCAGGTCCAAAGCGTGCGGCTCTGGGCCAACACCAATTGCATTTGGCTGACCTCAAAATACAAAATTATCCCCTTTATCCATTTGCAAGTTTTCTGTGTCGCTCATATTATTTTTCATATTAATTTGCTCTTTTCCTGGATTCGGGGATTTGCTCGTTGGCTTTATAAAAAACGTTCGCTAAGTACACTACAAAATTGTCTGCTGCTCAGTATGAAACTGCTTCTCTCGACTCACATTTGACTGCAACTAAATAACAAAATTGGGCTTCAAGTGTTTGTATTTCTGTTGGTAACTAGCCTCGCAACTATTTACAAATAAACTGCTCAAATTAGCCTGCCATAACGAGCCAAAAAATGTATTATTGTTTATGCACTCGCTCGACTGTGCGCTTAATGCGCTGAGCTGATTTTCCTGCTTAATTACAACCACACAAATGTGTGTGGGAATAAATAAAAAATCGGTGTACAATACACGCGTGTGTGTGTGCCTGTGTGTGTGTGTGTGTGTGTGTGTTGCTGGGAGCTGTTGCTCCCGTGGTTGCCCTAAGTTTTGAATTACTATACCTTTTGTATGTCGGTGGTCTTCTCTCCCCCAGTTAAATAGCTGACCCGCTGCCTGGGCTCCTTAGTGGCCCAGCGGCAGGAGCACGAACAGCAGCATTGGCGCCAGTAACCACAGATGCGTCAGGACAGCTCCGCGCGCCCTCCAGCCGGCTGAGGTCTCGTTGCCGTGCCCGTTGCCATTGCCCAGCGCAGCCATGCCAATGCTCGGCGAGGCTGTGGATGTCGGGGCTGCCTGATGTCGTTCTACCTCCACTGGAAAGGTGGAAAATAAAGAAATCAACAACAGAAATCAGGGGAGGTAAATTGTAAATAATGTTTTTGGAAAGTGAAAAACAATGCTCGAATCGGGTGGATCGGGTGGAAAGTGTATTTCTTTTTGGGGGACCAGCGGTCAAGGTTGCCTAACGAAATTAATTAGACCCGATAAAAGTCATCAACAGAGCGAGTAGAAAACAGAAAATCAAGTTGACAAGGCAACCGTCGTCCAAATAATTAAAATTGAGGGCTCTCGACAAAAAACTGAGCAAAGGGAAACGGAAAATGTACACTTTATACTATGAATAAGCTCGAGCAGAAGAGTTTGAGCAAGGTAGATGGATCTATAGCTAATCGAAAGATATTATGCAATAGTCTCTGAAAGGCACTTTGTATAGAATTTCATGTTTCCATTGAATATGGGCGAGTAGCACATTGTTTGACAGAAAGAAAAGGCAACGAAAATGATGGCTCTTAAGGCGGCATAAGAAACAATTAGAGAATGGAGCGCTCTTGGCTGTGAAGTGGCCAAAACAAACGACGCACTTCACGCAACATAAATAACACGCATACGCCCCTTGGTTCAAGGGACAGTCAACAGCCGGCCTGCGCCTGGGCCCGTGGCAGCCGCCGGCGACGGCCAACGACCGTCTTGAGTCATGGGCCTGGTAATGTGTAAATTATTTCTTACAATTTGAGACAATTTACAACACTGGCTCAGTCAACGGCTTTGCTGGGCGCCAACAACCAAAAACCAACAGCCAGCGTATGGGCAAACAAAAGCCGAGCAAATATATAAATTAACTTTTGTTTGCACCGCCCCCCACTGAATGGCATTGGGTTAGGAGTAGGGACAGAGAGTAGGAAGAACTAAACGAAAATTAAACGTGAGCAAACAGAATAGACGTGACACGCCCACACACACACACACACACACACACAGACAGAACAATGGGAGTGCGCTGGGAAAGCCAACGACAAAAATATAAATTACGGCCGCATTTCAAAATGCCAAATTCTGTGGCAGCTTGTTGTCTACATGAGAGTCATCATGACTGAAGCAAATGTTGCAAACAACAATGGGGCACAGCTTCCTAATATATATTGTAGTATGCCACAGAGAGGAAGCAACACTGGCAGCGGCAGCCTTTCAATGCTAATTTATTTTGTGTAAATTCGACCGAGATTCCTTTCCACATAAACATATGAGTACGAGCATAATAATCCGCAATCCACAATCCAGAATCCACCCTGGGCACCCCTATGCAAACGAGACACAATTTGAATGAGCTCATTGCCTCGAGTTTTATGAAGGGAGGCCCAGAACAAATATTTTTCTTGCATATATAATACACATATACATGTATATAAAACCAATACACATAGAAGTTTTAAGTTATATGCATATCACGCATACGCCACGTTGCGGCCACTCGCACTCACCTTTGACCGAAAACGTTTTATAGTCGGCGTACTGCTCGCCCTGTCCGACTGTGGCCGGTATGGTGGAGAGGCAGGTGATCTCCATGCGGCCATTGCTGCCGATATGCTGCTCGGTTATCTCCACATTTAGCTGACTAATGCTGAACATGCCCTTCTCCTGCTGGGCGGCGGTGACTGCAGCTGCTGCGGCGGCGACGCCGCTGCTGCCGCCCGGATGGGACAGCGGGCGTTGGTAGCCGGCGGCAAATTGATTCATTGGCCCAGCGTTCGATGGTATGCCCAGTTCCTTGTTCAGTTTGGGTGCCTGTGGTCCAAATCCGCCGTTGTTCAAGGTGCTCCGTATGATGCCCAGAGCATTTTCGTTTATGTGGCGCCGAAATTTGCGGTTCGCATTTCTGAAACAGATTGGAAAAAGGGAAAATAAGAGCGTGGGTTGAGTATATTGCGGATGCCAGTGTCACTTGCAGCTCAGCGTCGCCCGGCTTGATGTGCCAAGCTCCGGCAATTTGAGGCAAAAGAAAATCGTAAATATTTGCATTTTATGATTGATGTGCGGCGAACACATGTAAAACAAAACAAGGGCAAGTCTCGCTCTCGCATGCGGGACACGCATCAAAAATCGAATTTAAGTGTATCCTTATAGACATGATTGTTGTTACTCAATCCGTTGGTCACCTAACGGTATTTACTCCACAAGACAGAAGCCACAAGTGGAAGCAAAGTAATTGAGTGCATTATTAATTTCACTGAAGTGGCAATTGATTTCGAACTGCTCACGCTATTATCCTGGCAGGTGTTATCCTCTTCACATATTCAAAATTTAAAGTTTTATTGCCTAAATAAAGTATATTCCTCTATATGTCTGGCTGATTAGTTTGCATTATTCAAAAAACAGTAACTCCCACTCACGCACGCACACACACATTGTAGGTCCAATTATCCTTTACGACTTTGTTTCATATTTGATAAGAAGCCTGTGTGGCATATAAATGAGTTCGAGCTGCCTGGTGAGATTTCGACGGCTGCGGCCTCGTAATTACCTCAGCCGTGCGTGCGAACGTCTCCGTCTGTGTCGACGTGTTGCTTTATTACAAATGCAAAATGACTGCGAAATTACCACCATACGCACCTTCACCCACACCCACACACACACCCTGAGACACACCCACGCACTGTGCGTGCGCCGACACTTGAGAAAATAATGTGAAGACCATAAAGTTTTATGCAACCAATGTGCTGGCAAACCAATTGTCAGCTGTGTTAGTTTAAAGCCCCTACGATGTCGTTTAATGCTACATTGAGGCGCCACAAAAAAGGGGGTAGGGGGTGGTATATTAAAGTTTCGGCAATGGCATCTCGAGCGGAAACAATGCGCTTATTTCCGTCTCATTTAGACAATTAAATCATTTGCATTGCGGTGCCAGCAGGAGCTTATTCAAATTTCAAAGCAAGTGCCTCACAATTTGTGCAAAATTATATTTAAATATTATATAGCTTGAAGTGCAACAAAGACGCAGCCAACGGATGCGATAGATGGAGGTCCTTGCAGCAGCAGCAGCAAACAATATCACCAGAATGTACTTAAGTGTAAGTGTGTTTGTGTGTCCTACTTTGGAAATCCTTCCGACGTCGTGGCGCGCAAGACAAGGAAATGGGCAAGGACTTGGCCTCTGCTGGCAGACAGGACTGTCTGAATGCGCTACAGTGCAGACAGCAAGCAAATGGCAAATGCCAAGTACCAAATGGCAAATGGCGAATGCCAACTGGCATATGCAATGCAAGTTAATCTCTAAAATAGTGTGCAAATATCCAGCACTCAGCTCGTCCTTGTGCCAGACCACATTCACTTTTGGGTATTTAAAAACTCCTCAATATTCCATGGCAGTCTTGAAGATAAAAGCTTCGTATATATATGTGCAATGTGTGTGCTCGGAGGACTCTCACGCACAGGAGAACAAACAATCGCATCATATTGCCTGTGGGTAACATAGGGAAGGAACCTAAGAAACAGCAGCGACAGCAGCAGCAGCAGCAGCTCCAACAAGAAAAGCCAGTTACTGGCAACCAGCAACCAGCAACCAGCATCAACATCAACAGTAAGCTAGTTAAACTGAGAGCACAAACAAATGCTCGGCAAAAACTCAAAGCAAATGCACAATATCCGCATAAGCCTTCGACAGCATTGCGTTGACGAGGACGCCAGCAACAGCAGCAGCAGCAGCAACAGCTGCAAGTGCAACATCATCAACGTGGCTTGTTTTTGTTGTACTCGTTGCTTTGGCTGCTGCTGCTGTTCGTGTTGTTAGCATTATTGTTGCCTTTACTTGTTGTCTTAATCAAATTCCTTATGCAGCGCACTTTTCACAGGAAAAGCAACAACCGACGCGTCCCAGGAAGCACGACATCAAGAGCAGCCGTGGCAGGAAGCTCAAGTTCAAGACATAACAAACTTGCCAAGCAATGCAAATCAAGCGGAAATGCGGGCACTGGCTAAACAGTTCTCAAAATATTTGCACTACTACTCTGCTTATAGTCAAGTTATGAAATACCTACAGGCTGCCAGGACACTTTAAACTCTGGCTTAAGCTTAAGCGTAGGAAGGAATCTTAACTTGGTGCTAACATGCAAAGCTGTTATTGGACTCCGGCTTATCGCAGCCAAGATTGGGTGGTGATAATTTGAGAAATTCAGCTAATTAATTGGCATATCATATAGACTGTTGCTGCTGCTTGTTTATGAGTCGAAGACTGGGCTTAATTTAGTTTCCAAACGCAAGCAAATGAGCTAAGGGCACAGAGCGTAACGAAACAAAACCTTTTAGCAATTTATGATAGTGGAAAACCCTGGGAAACACACCCAGACCTCGCTATAGCTGGCAACCAGATCCACTGCCAACAGACTATGTTTTCCACCCAACAAGGACTCTCTCGGGAAACAAGGAAAGCAACTTAAGTGGACGCAAACCAACAGCAACAGCAACAAGGACTTTAGCTACGGCAACGTGGCAAATACCATGAATTTCTTATATTAAAAGACCTTTGTAATCGAAAACCGGAAGTTAAGCTAACCGCAAGTTGGCAAGAGCATTAAAAGTGGTCAAGACATGAACCAGGAGATTAGCAGCTCAACTTTGTGCTAAAGCGATCAGCTTAGACCGCCTGCAAATGCCCTTTCTCCTTTTTGCAAAAGTCTTTCATCTAATTGATGGCTAATCCGTACAACTTATTCAAAGTTAATCATTCGTCTGTAACGTAAATGGTTTGAAATTTTGAAATTTAAAATCAAGCGTAAGCAAAAATGTGCTTAAAGAATCTGTTGCTTTTCACAATTGGGTCAACTGAGGTCGTCCAGGATAACAACAGGCACTTCCGCAACTGCCATGGGCATAGCATTATAACTGAAATTGACAGTGAAGGTTTTTTTATGTCTCGTCGCGGCATTTTGGTTCAGTGAATAATTTATGCACTGTAAAGTGCCTTCGCGTGCC
The DNA here is from genome assembly GCA_035045065.1 of Hirtodrosophila trivittata. Taxonomy (NCBI): domain Eukaryota; kingdom Metazoa; phylum Arthropoda; class Insecta; order Diptera; family Drosophilidae; genus Hirtodrosophila; species Hirtodrosophila trivittata. Next base: position 2,177,991 of record JAWNNK010000658.1, on the reverse strand, counting down.
TCGAGCCAAAAGGCAGACATCATGGCAGCCCAACAGCCCAACAGCCGAACAGCTCGGCAGCTCAGCAATTTCCATTTTCATGTACCGGTACATATGTAAAAACACCATTTTGAGAACTGACGTAACGCATTTGCACAGTTGGCCATAAACAAAATTTTTGCAGTTAAAACTTGAAGAAGCAAAAAGTGTTTTATGACAGATGTGTCGCACGATACAATCGATAAATCTTGAAAGATATATTGAGAGCTTGAAACTCCCTTCGGTATCCCTACAGACTATTTAAAGAAGGACAAAAAACTGATGGTTAAACCAACAGCCTCTACTGATAGCAATGGACTGCTTTAACAGCTTCTGGAACATATCTGCATATCACTTTTATCGATAAGTGATTAAAGTTAAAACCTGATTGAACAAAAAGTGTTTTATGTCAAATGTATCGAAATAATCGATGCATCTTGATAAAAGAATCGAGAGTTTGAAACTCACTTAGATAAACCTATATACTGTTTATAGTAGTACCAGGAAATACTGGTACAGCCTCTACTGATATCCTTAGACTGCTTTAACACCTTCTAGACTCTATGCAGATATTAGTTCTTATCGATACTCACTTAGATAAACCTATGTACTGTTTATAGTAGTACCAGGAAATAATGGTTCAGCCTCTACTGATATCCTTGGACTGTTTTAACAGCTTCTAGTTTGTATGCAGATATCACATTGAATTACAGTATGAGTAAAATATGATTGTATCCCTACTATACTGTTATTAGTAGTACCAAAATCTACTGGTTAAACGGACAGCTCATGGTGATATCCTTGGATTGCTTTAACAGCTTCTGGAACATATGCAGATATCACTTTGAATTACAGTATGAGTAAAATATGATTGTATCCCTACTATACTGTTATTAGTAGTACCAAAATCTACTGGTTAAACGGACAGCTCATGGTGATATCCTTGGATTGCTTTAACAGCTTCTAGACTCTATGCAGATATCAGTTCTTATCGATACTCACTTAGATAAACCTATATACTGTTTATAGTAGTACCAGGAAATACTGATTCAGCCTCTACTGATATCCTTGGATTGCTTTAACAGCTCCTAGACTCTATGCAGATATCACTTTTTATCGATAAGTGAATTGCATTACGAGCAAATTTCAATTATTCACGTTTCCCATTCGATTTCTATCCTGTCCTACCACTGTTCTAAGCATTCCCTTATTTAAAGGGTCCTCGACTCGATAATCGCCTGTAACAACAAGCTCGTTAACTGAATTCGCTTGCATTGAAAATTCTATTCATCGAACAGCTCGTATCTCATATTCCATTCATTTTCGTATTCACACATTGCTGACAGTTTTTGCATATTGCATATCGACTCGTGTTATGAGTATGTCCTGTTAGCCTTTGGCCAAGTGGGCACCAATGGGATAATTTGGCTAATAGCGCAGTTATCAGATACCGTAACTCCCAGCGTATAGTTACACGCATATTATCCATATTTGTTCTTACAGAGGGTTCCGAAAACACATGCTCGTAATTAACTTAATTGCATTTCTATTGATTTTGCCTGCAACAACTCACTGAACAATGACGTGTTCAATTTCAAATTCATTCAGACCCTGTGGAAGACGCCCCAAGCGCTTCTACCCCAGAGACCCAAACGAAAGTTCCACGTGTGTGGCCCAGAAGGAAACTTTCTCAGTCAAGTTTTTAAATTATTTCTCAACCCATGTGTCTAGCTTCAAATTGTCTTTAACCCATTTGGATAATTGTTCTATTTTCCATGTTATATATATATATCTGATTGTAGACATTTAAGTATTATAATTACCACTTGGAATTGTAGCACTTGTCTCTAGCTGTAGGCCATAGCAAACACACTTATCATATGGCTTTTACCATGTAATTAGCTTATAAAGAAATAAATAAATAAATATTGTTTTCCCACGAATAAAATTTTAATACCAAAGGAGTCTTAGCACAATAAACATAAGCTCTTACGACTGTTCGAGTCAGGGCCATATGTAGGTCATAGAAATTATAAAACGATAATAATTTCAAATGAACTAAGTTGGTTTGAAACGGAAATTGAATGCAAAACTTTACTGGAAGAGAGACAGAGACACAGGTATATGAATGAATGAATATGTAATAAGCACGTGGTATGGGTAAATTATATTATAAAGTCTCTATTGAAACTTACAAAACAATATACAATAAATAATAAGAATCTGCTTCTAACTTAAACTTGAAATGTTTGGGTTTGTTTTTAGTTTGTTTAAAGTTTGTTTTCCTTTAGCTGTTTAACATTTTTTGATATAAAGAAAAAGGTATAGGTAAAAAAGGGCATATGTATCAAGATATAGAAATGTAATTAATCAAATGTAAGCAGCAATACCAGATGTCAGATATGACATTAAAGTTATTAATCAAGGATCCTACTAGGTAGCTTCTATAAGTGGCACCCTCCGACTCTTCCGAACATGGAACAAAGTCACAACATTTTGCAGAGACTGTTTGAAAAGTGACTGACACTGCCTAAAAGTATGCAATGCTTTTTTCATATTAAAAGACTGCCTAAAAGTATGCTAAGAAATAAAGCAAAAACGAAGTCCCAGAAACTGCATAATTAAAGATAATTTAATTCTGCTTAATCTAGCAGAAGAATATATTAACTGTGGTTTTCTAATTGTTAAGATACTTGCCCTTGATAGTAAAACTAATAGTAAAAATTAAAAAAAAGAAAAAATAAGAAAATATAACTGCGCAGCCACATAACTTGAAGAAGGTAGCGTAGGGTCGATTCTATTGCCACCATAAACTTGTTGTGGTAGAAAGACATTCAAGTTCCTTTAAAAAGTTTTAGGGAACAGTCTTGTCAGAAATTACAATCCTATTTGAATAAAATCAAAAGATTGGATACTTATTGCTCTAAAAGGAGATTAAGTTGAGAAATAAGCCAAACCTAATTCATCGTCAGCTTCATAGTATGCATAGACTTGATTCATTCAGAATTACTTAGTTTAACAGCAGACTTGATACTGTTCTCTGAATTAGTCCTTAAAACATCCTTAAAGTCTTATTAAAGTCGTTTGCTCTTACAGAGAGTAAGAAACAAAGCCGTTGCAAAAATGAATGAAACGATAATGAGCCGTGTCCAATCTGTTTTGGGCAGTTCCAGTAAAAGTCAACAGCAAACAACAATTTGCTATTTCATATAAATACGTTAGGTCATTAATTAAATGCAAAACGAATGAAACAAAATTAGAAAAAATAAAACAGAAACCGAAGCTGAAGCTGAAGCCGAAACTGAAACTGATGCTAAACTATTAAATGCCGCAAGCGGCGCTTGTTAATTTGCATAAATACGGCCTTTGTTTGCATTTATTTTTTTGGTCTGTTTGTTTTCAGTTTTTTTTTCTGTTGTAATTTTACGAAACGGCAACGTTATCTGTTTCGGCCAAAACAACAAATACAAATTCAGTGGGTAAAAAGAGCTAACGAAATGGCTTAGCACCACACATTGATTTGTGGTCTCTGTCAGTCAGTTCCCACCGATGTTGGTTGCTTTTGGCTATTGTCATGCTAATCGCTGACTATTATTATAAAATAATTATCATGCATATATTAAATTTCAATTTCCGACTCATTGGCCATGTAACTAGTGTCTGGCCAAAAACCTACTGTTGACAATAAAAATCACATTGTTTATTGCCAATATAAATAATTGTTTCGTACTGCGTTTTTGTTGATAATTAATAAATTACGCGGCCACAGAATGGCCAGAAATGCAAATACCTGCGCAGAGTGTGGCTTTTGGCCCACATTGGTAGCCAACGGATTGGCTATCAACCAGGCCAGGTGTCATTTGAAATTCCTCTGCCAATTCCATTTCCATATCCATTTCGATTCATTGATTCAGCGAAATTTGCAATAGGTTTTTATGATTTATGCAAACTAATTCGCTGGCGGATACAGTTGGCCGCTTTTGCACTTTACGTCACGATGAGGCGGATAAATGGCCAAGACAACGGCAGCGGCAACTTCAACTTCAACCGCAACGGCCTTAACGGGGCCGCTAGGGACTGCGCAATCTGCAACTCAGCGGGGGTTATTGGTTTATTGCTCCGGGCTATAAAAACGCCCCTCAACCGCCATCGCAGCATCACACGCCTTTCACACCTCACGCAGGTGACAAGCGTTAACGCTGCAGCTGAAACTGAGACTGAGACTGAGACACCCTACTGAAAATGCGCGGATTTATGGTAAGTTCTACTGAGATCTCTTCCCGTTATATTCTGACCTTAAATTGGATTTTCTTTGCCAGATTTTTGCCCTGTTGGCAGCAGCCAATGCAGATGTGGGCGGCTATAACTATGGAACGGGTATTGGCAGCTCGTTGACTGGCGCCTTGCTGTCTGGCGAGTCTTTGGGTGAGGCGTTCCGATCAGGTGGTGGCTCTTCAGAGACAAATGTGGAGTATGAGGCGAAAAGCCAGCCAGAGTACTCCAACGGCAACACAGAATTCAACAAAGAATTCTTCACATACTCCGCCCCAGAAGTTGACTTCGAGGATACCAGAAGCGTCGGCGACTTGGCGGCTTCCTTGAAGAAAAATCTGCGTGTGCTCTTCATTCGTGCACCTGAGAACAAGGGCCTGGAGAATGCGGCACTGTCGCTGGCCAAGCAGTCCTCCGAGCAACAGACTGCCATCTACGTGCTGACCAAGCAGAGCGATCTCTCCAGTCTGGCCAACAGGCTGCAGAACCTCAACCAGCAGACGGCCAAGAAGCCCGAGGTGCACTTCGTGAAATATCGCACGCCCGAGGATGCTATCAACGCACAGCGCACCATTCAACAGGAGTACGATCGGTTGGGTGGCTCCTCCACCTCCCACAATGGTGGCGTTGCCCCGGTGCTTGACTTTGTGTCCAAGCAAGTGGTGCAACGTCCCCAAGCGGTGCAGCTGGATGAGCGCAGATCGGGCTCCATCAGCATAGACTCCGCTGGCGGCACGACTGTCGCGGAGCTGGAAGCACCCAGTGGGTATATACCGCCAGCGGCTGTTGCCCCTGCTGCCACATACTTGCCTCCGAACAAGGTTTGAGAGTGGCAGAGGCAACATTCTTCAGCAAATTAGCCAAATTGTATTGCTAAGTTTTCTACTTATACTATAAAAGAGAAATTTAATTTTAATGTGCTGCTCGCTGCAGTTGTTGTTACTCTCATTATGATTAATGGGGCACGCCATTTCAGCGTCTTGTAGCTGCTATCAGCAGCCACTTACCCCGTGCCCCCAGTCGCCGCTCCACTGGCAGCAATTAAAACTAAAAGCGCACTGGCGCTTGGCCGCGCTTCCAGCCAAGTTTACCCCAAGTAAAAGTGACTGGCCAGTGCCAATGGCTTTCTGAGGCGTCTAGGCCTCAGCCTCTAGTTGCCCCAGTTTGTGGCACGTCCACATCGACTACTGCTGACCCACCCAGAAGGATTACGGCCACACACGCGATCAGTAGCCAGTAGACCCGGCTAATTACAGCCAAACAGCTACGACCACTGCCACTGCCAGTGCCAGTCGCACTCACTTTTAGCCACAATTTCTTAGGGCCGCAAGTCGCGAGTGGCGAGTCGCGACATTTAATGGGCGCCCTTTTGAGGGTCAACGCGGTGGCAATTTTCAGCACACGAAAAACTGAAAACAAAATAGGAAAACCACACTGAAAATTAAATGAAAATTACAAGTTGCATTTAAGGGCGCGCCCTTTCAGTTTGTGCAAAGGAGAGCCCCAAAAAATCCTACACACAATAAAAGTAAAAGAAAAACGAAAACAAAAACAAACTAAGTGTGCGTAGTAAGCCGCACATCAAGTCGACAGCTGGATACCCTTTCGAAACATAAAATGGAATTAACAATAAGAAAAAAGGAATCTTTAAGCTCATAAGTTAATAATAAATATATGAGAAGGATCTAGGTTTGATTGCTTCCAGTCTTAGGGAAAATCTGACTAGGAATCGATATAATTTCTAAGCTAAGTTAATATCAGTTCTAAGTACAAGGATAAAGTATCAAGGATTTCCTTTCCTTTCGAACACAAAACTGCTTTAAAATAATATATGAATCCAGAGAAGATTTATTGATTTTGACTTGCTGCTAGGCCTGTCTGGTTGAAGGTCTCGTTTAGCACGCACAAGATCTAAAATTTCTATACTTTCAGATTATATATACAGGAGTACTCACACATACTACTGCACATATATTATGTGTACGTGTGAATGTATTTAAGTGTAGGTAGGACGACTTGTGTCTGGCACAAAGGTGTTACGTGTTGCACAAACATAAATTGTGCAACAACGTGTAAACTACTTTTTGACTATATAAAATGCCCCATTCATACGCCCCAGCCTCAGCCTGGGCTTGGGCCTCGGCCTGTGTTTCCTGCCTCCTTGTTGTGCCTCCTTTTCGTTGAACTGCTTGCTGCATGCCCCGCTCAAGTGCACATTCAGCACAACGTGTTATGCCTTTTATAGCTCTGCCACTGTTGCAGCACCCCTTGTTCTGTTTTTATACATATTTTTTTCATTTGCTTCGCCTCTTCCTCTTTTTTTCGTCGCTCTTGTGATGCACTTTTAAAGGCAATTCAAGTGAAGTAGCAGCAAAATTCATAAGCGAATGGCTGCCACTCACTCAGTTCCTCTCAGACGGAATGTATAATAAACATATTCATATTTCAACACTTAAATATCATTGTCAGATACTAAATTAATTAATTGAATTGCCTAATTACCGTGCATGGCCAATGGCCCACATGTCGTATACTCAATGCGGCTTGCCAAATGTTGCGAGGCTGCTGCCTTTGGCTTCGACTGCCTCTGGTTCTGGTTCTGGTTCTGCATTTTGCTTTGACATTCCGTATGCATAAAATTGAATGCATAATATACCCAAAATACACACACACACACAACGTAAATATGTGTGCGTGTGTGTGTGTGAGTGTGCATGCTGCAGTGTATTAAGCATAAACTTAATAAACATCGAGCATACCACACGACTGCCCCATGAACCAACATACAACACACACACACACAAGCTCCCACACAAACTATCACACACACAGACAAGTTTATGCAAGCATAAACGTGACCGTTACTTGCTGCCCTTCATTGTTGTTGTTGTTATTTGTGTTGCCGCCGCTGCTGCTTGCGCATTTTATAGTTTTTTACTCTCTGTCGGAGTGTTGCATAAATATGTGCCAAGTTTTAATAGTGGGCGTATCTGCAATTACGCCCACAGTCACACACACACACGTGTGTGTTGCACAACCTGTAACAGAAGCTATGAATAAAAGCCGAAAAGGGTGTCCTGATTCGATACTCATAGTTATATAGAGAGGGAGCAGAAGGACTCTCGAATCGTGTGTGTTTACTTCTCTTATTCAACTGATGTTTCTCTTTCGCAACAATCTATTATGCAATATGCTAATCGGGAATGCCTCCCACACAGCTGACACACCCTGTACTCTTAGTTGTTTGGCAGTTTCAAGGCTGCTCAGGCTGCAGGTCAGGCCACAAGCCAGCTGCTGTTGCTCCCAAGCCAACCGTGTGCCTCCCGCTCGATGTTACTGCCGCCGTGAGCGACTCGTGCACTTTGCCCATAAATTATTGCATATTAACGTTAAGTTTTCAGCGAAATTAGTTTCCAACACACACACTCATACATATATATATATAGAGCGAAAGAGAGAGGGAGAGAGAGAGACACAGTTCGCTGCATTCTGAATTGTGGCAAATTATTTATAAAATTCTTTTGCTTTTGATTTTGCTTTTGCATAAGGAAAATGCAATTAGCGTGCCCCGATTACCTGGCAAGGAAATGGCGCAAGAGTTGATCATGGTTTTCGCTTCAGGACAAATTAGCCAAATGCACTAATATTCACACACAAACACACACACACACACAGCAATCGGAAATGTTAAATGGGTGCAGGCAAAGAGAAGGGAAGGAAGGCAGCAGAAAGTTGTTCAACCAGATTCATTTGAACCTGGCAATTTAGTAAAAAGCTTTTGTGTAGTGGTTAAATGTTCATGTAAAACATAAGCTGAATGTCATATTTCTATATTGTTTTCCAAGCAGGTGTAAACCAGGTGAATATTAATCAAAAACCAGCTTGAAAATGTTAAATTTAAAGTATGCAAATGCAGCTGTCACTTGTGTTAATATTTGTCGTGATCCGGTTGAAATCTCTGCTCTTGCACTTAGATCCAGCTTCAAGCTTAGAGAGCTCCCAGTCGCATTGGCCTACGCACACGTGGCGTATGTGTAATGCGAATGCGGCGCACGACCACACAACTTCAAAGAGCCTGGCAGCAGCCAGCAGGCAGCAGGCGAATTGTGGTGTTGCCTGTCATTAAATTGGCACCACGCCTGCCCACATTCACACACTTAAGTGCACACACACACACACATACAGGCTTGAAGCACACACAGAGCTGTGTGTAAGGTATATATACGCATGTTCATGGCTTTGAAAGTTGCGCTGAAAAAGTTGGTATATTGGAAAAGTTTTCCTTCTTGATTTTTAATATCACAGGTGAGCGTAAATAATTTATTGCATTCATTTACGTTTCACTTCCAATCGCGCCACGTAAACATTTCCAACAGCCAACCAGGAGACGGCTGAAGAGAGGTTAAAGGGAATGGGAAAGGGAAAGGGAAAGAACCAGCAGGAACGATACCATGCCACAAAATTTATTTATACGCTCCACAATAAAAGGCACGAGGAGCGAAGGCGAACAGTTTTAACAATGTGCCAACATCGCGGCTGAGGCATAAGCGCAGCCAGAAGCACAAGCCAAATCCTTTTAGACCATAGATAAGGGAAAACTTTAATAAACACGCCACACACGCAACCTGGGAAATTGATAAGAATATGAAAACTTTGCGCTGGGCACTGAGCAGCTGGTTCAGTACAGCCGACAGGCCCAGACACACAAGGACGTTGAAAAGGGAAACTTCCTGTTGTGTGGCGCCACAAGGAATGCTCGAAGTGCGAGGGGGGGCAAAAACTTTGCACATTGCATACTTTAAGGATCATCAAGATGGCTGCTTAGCTGACGGCACAAAGTTGCAGCCTTTTAATTTGTACAGCTCATAAATAAAATTCAGTTTATGGCAGAGCTAATGCCCAAGGGCAAGTAGGGGTCAACCCAGAGACTCAGGACTCACCTGTGCTTCTTCAACTCCATCTCGTGCTGCTTCTTCTGCTCCAAATGCTTCTTGTTGATGTCGTAGTTGCGCTGGTGTATCTCATGTATTTCGCCCACGTCGTGGTAATTGGCCAGCGAGCTGAACGGATTGTTGTAGATGCTGCCAACGCCTCCGCCATGTCCATGTCCGTGGCCGTCGTGTCCATGGTGCGGCGCAAAGTGTGAGAATTCATCTGCAAGGACAGAGCCAAGAGTAAGAATGACGCCTACAATCGAGCTAATTAAAGTAAATGTTTCAACAGCTGCTAATTGCCAACTACCAATGCTCTGCACTCAATGACAAACTTATGCAATTACACAATTGTTCAACAAAGTCTGTCCAACCGTCCAAGCCAGACAGCGATAGACAGCGATGGACAGGGACAGACAGTGGACACTGCGGGGAAAATGAACTGACAAATTGATTTAAAAACATGAATCTATCTGAAAGCGAGAGCTGCTGAGTCTCTTGTGTCTGCATTCAAGCAAGGATTAGTTAAAAGTTGAATTGCTTGAGTGCTTTTCGATGTGTCGCCTCCAAGAGGCCTAATTAACGAGGCATGCATCTCTGACTATAACAGAGATTTACTTACCACCTGGACGAGTGCCTCCCCAGCGCAGGCTCTTGTCGTAGCGATCGATGAAGTGGGGCACGTGGTACTGGGGTATATACTGGTTATAGAAGTGCTGCTGGTAGTAGTTCTGGAGCTGCTGCTGGGTGAGCTGGGTCTGCTGCTGCTGCTGGGTGCGCCGCTGATGCTTCCCGTTGAACGAATACACGTGATGGGTGCGCACAAACTTCTCCTCGACCTGCCGGAGGAGGGGAGCGTGGAGTTGGATGAGAGGTTAGTTAGACGCGAAATGTTATTGTTAGGAGTAGATAAGGCCAAAAGTCATTTGAATGTCAAACTTTTTGCATACGGTTGAAAATTAAATATGGATCATGGCACAACGGCTGAGTCCCACATCATCCAGATGACCCACAATAGCCACAACACTCACACACACACACACACACACACAGAGAGATACCCGTTGCCTGGTCAAATGTTGGCCGCGTGGGTGCGTTGGGTGTTTATGAATAAATTTCATTTTAGAGTTTTCCATATTCTGTGCGCCAGCGGCAGATATAATAAATTTATTTATATTTCATTTCCTTTCCTTTTTTCAGTCGTGTTTTTGTTGTTGTTGTCGTTGAGGAGCAGCAGCTGCTGCTAGGACTAACCCAGAGCGCTGCCGACCCTGGACCTGGGTAATTAAAATAAAAGCTCCATGAGCCGCGCATGTAGGCCATAATTATAAAATGGCTTAAACTGATGTTAATCTTAATGCAGCGCCACTGACATTTCAGCATCCCCTGGCAGTCATTCCATATCTCGCGCACACACAACCAACCGCATTGTCCAGCTTCCACTTAGTCGCTTTATCCTGATGCAATTTGGCTGCCAACCAACATTTGTGCAATCAAGATGGGTCACCCTGGCCCCACACACACACACACACACATTCATACTGACATTACGTATACGCACCTTCTTGCCATTGATTAGCCATGTGATATGGGGAGCAGGTCGACCGCGTGTTGTGTTGCACAGAGCGAACAGCTTCTCGCCAAGAACGAAGGGTGTGCGCTTACGGAACTTGATCGTCGGCGGACCAGTCTGAGGCACTGTAAAGGAACCAGAGGAGATAGGGATAACATTCGATTGATGACAAATGGCAATTGTTACGTACAGAAGACGCTCATCAGCTCGTCGGCGCTGGCCTTGGTGAAGATGGGGGTATCGGTTGAGACTTCGCAGTAAAATTGGCCAGATAGATCGAATTGCACATCCTTCAGGGTTACTTGGGTTTCGTTTGAGTTCTCCCACTGAGCGAGTAAATGGGAAAATTCATTAGAAAATCACAAGATAATTAATCTAATTTCGCTAAATGACCCCTCAGAACGGTAACTGGGATCACATATACTGCGTAACAGAATTCCTGGAAATTCACTTTGGATTGCGAAAGAAAGGCTGTCATAAGTGTGTTCAATTTATTTCATATGTCTGCGTCCTTGTTCTGTTTTTCTTCGATTTTGTTATTGTTTTCGTTTTCGTTTTTGTTTTTGTTTTCGATTTGCGACTTACGTCAATCTCAGCTCCATCGATGGTTGAGTTACGAAACGGCGGATTGCGTCCATTTATGAACTCAAAGAACTTTCCCTTGTCAACCTTCAGCCAGGCCACCTGCAACCAGACAAAGCAAATACAAATAAATTTGCAAATATTAAAATAATGTAACGTAACGTGCTCGCTGCTGCTGCTAGGGTGCCTCTGACAGTGATTGAGTAACTCTGTTTAATGTCAGCTGTCGTTTCGGTTTACCCATAGTTAATAATCCGAAGTAATTTTATTACATGCAGAGAAAAACTATAGGGAAATCGCTTTGAATGCAATTTAACTTCGCAACAAGTTGCGCAAAACTTTTCGCAGCGACAATTAAAATACGCGTTAAACTGTAAAACTGTAAATAATAGAATGTTTTATTGAAATGCCACAGGCAAACGCCGGATCCGAGGGCCATGAGCCGGGCTCTGCCATGTGCAATGTTGCGTAATTAAAAAACAAATCTGCGAGTGTCACATGAATGTGCGAGTTTGAGTGAATTAACAAATCAAAAATGAAATAAAAAGGGAAAAAACAGAATTGCTGCTGCAGTCGCTAAGCTGTTGAAGAGGGCTCGGAACTTGGCTGGCATAAGGACTGCAGCAAATACAAATACGAGCATGAATATATAATGGAAATGGAAATGAATTTTCATATTTATGCGGCGTAAGTTGTGCGCTTCGAGGGTGCGTGGCAGAGCGCGAAGCAGCGTCGCTTTTCGAGAGTTTTTAATTACGCACAACATTTAATTAGTGCACTTTTTGTCTGTAAAAAGCGAATGGAAAACTAATTTACTTATGTCTATTTATTCATATACACATAAAGCACAGCTCGAGGGTGCGACATGCCTCAAACAAATTGCATTGATTGCATGCAACTTAATAATACTAATGTGTTTATCCGAAGTGCTCGCGGCAGGCGGGGCGTATGCGTAATTTGCACCACAAACGTTGTCAAAGCAATCAATAAAGCACACGCTTACAGTTCACAGCGTTGCGGTAAGGACAAGGCAAACATGCAACCACTCAACCACACACAGAAGACGTGGGTCACCCACTCACAGTTTCAGTAACCACTTGTGGTAATTTTTGATGTCATATGAGACTTCTATCTATTCTTTATTTGGCCTTTTTTGTTGGTACCATGGTCACAATCTGAAACCCGTTCTAATGGTACCAGCTCCACAGGGATAGCTACAGCTCTTCCCACTGCTTCTGGCACTGCTCGTGTTGTTGTTGTTGTTGCCCCGCGAGGCATGAGCTTGGCATATGTTGGCTTTGGCGTGTCCGCTGCGGCATGGCCTGACTTTGTATATTGTTTGTGTTTATTAGCCCGCTTATTTTTGTACTCAGACGGCAAATCAAAAGCTCATTAATGTGTGGACCTGCTCCTCCTTCTCTTCCCCTTCCCATTCCCATTCCCATTCCCACTCCGCCATTGGCAGCGTAATTAGTTTATTTAATTTATATTTTTTTTTCGCGCTGCTTTTTGTACACTCTGAAAGTATGCTTGAACATGTGTAGTCGCACACCAGAGCCAGAGCCAGAGCCAGAGTACGAGCAGAGCACGAGGATATATTGTATGGTAGTTGGGTGGGGGAGGGTAAAGGCAGCCAGTTTGGGCCTTAGTTCCAGGGGCAGCCGTGTTCGCATTTGCGTTTTAATTGCCTTTTTAGTGCCACTTCCACACAATTTGCCACGCTTCGTGCAACAATTCGAATCAAAACGGGTTCGCCAAGTGGATCAGTATGGGTAGCCGAAGCCAGCGCAGCGCAGACCAGGCTCTATACTCAATTATACTAATTAGCCATGGCCAGGCGCAGTAGCCACAAAACGGCCAACTGACCAAATAAAATAATGTCTACATTGAGACACGGCAAATACTGCGCTCATTTCACCGCTTGGTTCACCAACGTTGGCCCCAACTAATTGTACACATGTTCATTTATAGCTGGTGTATACCATAAATTTGTCAGTGGTCACCTGGGAGGGCGATCAAGAAAGCAACAGCGGATATAAATAAGAATGAAAAATATATAGACACCCTATAGACAGGTCGATCAATGAAATGGAGAGCAAGCTCAATATGAGACAAACTAGATTCCTTTGATGATAACTAGGAAAGTAGATTGAAAACCTAGAAAGATACTCTGCAATAGAATGAGGACTGAAATAGATACCCTATAGATAGCTCGATGAATGAAATGATGACTATTCTACATATGAGACAAAGTGGATTCCTTTGATGATAACTAGGAAAGTAGATTGAAAGCCTAGAAAGATACTCTGAAAGGGACTGAGGACCAAAAAAAGATACCCTATAAACAGGTCGATCAATGAAATGAAAGCCTATCTACATATAAGACAAAGTGGATTCCTTCGATGACAGCTAGGAAAGTAGATTGAAAGCCTAGAAAGATACTCTGCAATAGAATGAGGACTGAAATAGATACCCTATAGATAGCTCGATGAATGAATTGAAGACTAATGAGGCAAAGTGGATTCCAAGGATAAAAACTAGTAAAGTATTATGAGAACCCAGAAAGATACTCTGAATTGGACTTAGGACTATTATAGATACCCCATAAACATGTCGATCAATGAAATGGAGAGCAAGCTACATTTGAGATGACAACTTGGAAACTATCAGAAACATAGAAAGATATTCGGAAAGGGACTGAGAACCAAAAGAGAACCTTTAGACAAGTTGATGAATCCATTGAAGTCTGATCTCCATAGGAGACAAAGTGGATTCCTTGTATGACGAACAAGGAAAGTATTATGAAAACCTAGAAAGAAACTCTGAAAAAGAATGAGGACGAAAACAGATAATAGGCGGTCGATCAATGAAATTAAGCTAACTATTGTAAGTATTTTGAGAACCCAGAAGGATACTCTTAAATGGAAATACCCTATACACAGTTTGATCAGTGAAATGAAGACTAATCTACATATGAGACAAAGTGGATTCGATTGATGACGAACAAGGAAACTATCAGAACCTAGAAAGATACTCTGAAAGGGACTGAGGACCAAAATAGATACCCTATAGACAGGTCGATGAATCAAATGAAAGCCGATCTACATATAAAACAAACTAGACTCCTTTATTGATAACTAAGAAAGTAGATTGAAAACCTATAAAGATACTCTGAAAGGGTCTGAGGACATGGTTGTTGTCTCTACCCAAAATAAATAGGCAGAAATAGAAACTGAGTCTAAAGAAAACGATAAAAATCTAATTTAAAATTTATACAAATAAATATGCAAATCAATTTCTAAAAATAAAATAATATCCGCCCAGTTTTGGCTATGCATAAATTTCCATCTTAAATCGTTTCATTTTATTTCCTTTTTACCCCTTTAAAACACCTCTCAAGCCTTTAGAGCAGTTAGATATTTTATAGATAACTGGAAAAACTATTAAGCATATTCTGTAGCCTGTCTAAGAGCTTAAAAGTACTAACTTAAGTGCTAATTGCTTACTTACTTAAACATTGCCTGGTTTTAGTGGATCCTAAAGGAAAATCAATAGTTTTGTGCGCTCCTGAAACACTCAACTTCGTGGCATTTTTGCGCCATAAAACTTGTACGCTTTTATGGTACTTAGAATTAACAAAACGACAAGCTCAAGCACCAAGAAACCACCATCTCCAGCTGACAGGGCTGCCACTGGCTTGGCGCTCACGGCTTGGCCTTGAATTTTGTGTACGAGTATGCCACGATTTGTTTTCGTAGTGCCACAAAGTTCCAAACAAAACTAAACTATGCAGGCCGTGGCTCAGCTGCGGCACTGCGGCGGTGTGGCAAATGCCGACTGGGTCAATGTGGCAGGAAAACTAAGCAGCTCATTTGCCATAAATTCAAAGGCGTTCCCCTTAAGGGCAGCACACGCCTGTGCGTGTCCTTTGATGTTTCGTGACAGTAATAAGAGACTTGAAGTAAGAAATTAATTGTCGTAGCTGTAACAGAAACTAAGCCACAAACACCGGAAATGAGTAGAGGTCGGGGACGCCTAACCATCCGATTGAACCTCTAACAGGACAACTGCAATTCAGCTAGCTTCAGTTTGTCTTTGCCCGAACCCAAAACTGTTACCAACTACAACTTCAACTCGGTCTCTGCAATTTTGCCATAATTGGAAGGGGATTTCAGCCTTTAACTTTGCGCACACAAAGTAGCACAAGGCAAACAAAGTTTCTTTGTCGTGGCTGCAATTTCAATTGAAAGTTTTCTATACTTCCTTGCCTCATGCATCATTGAGGCACCGCACTGATGTTTCTGATGTTTAAAAAGGAGAAAAAAGGATGTTGGATATTTATTTACATGAACGAGGACTTACCTTGAATAGTATTTCCGGTATCACATTGTGCCTGCACTTGAATGTGGCGCTTGCACCGCGCTCCACATACCGCGGCACCACCAGCTGTACGTTCACATCAGATTGTCCATCTACAGAGAGAGAGAGAAAGGATGAGAGAGCTTCATTTTTAATATATGACAAAAGAATTGCACACAGTCGATCAAGAGCCACATCGATGTTGGCTCGATTGTGGCTTAATTGAAACTGCATTTAAAGGGAGAAACAAAACGTTAGCACAATATGGCCAAATATGCTGTGTATTTTAAGTGCAGCGCATGCCAGCAACAGCGTGACCTCTTTTAATTGTCAGTTTACGCGATGTGGACCCTCAACTGACCTCCGACTGGCTCAATAAATCTTAATTTGTTTCCCAAAGTGCACATGAGCAATTTTTCGCCTGCGTTCCACAAATGCTTCTCTGTCCAGCAGAGCGTTGTGTGTGTGTGTGTGTGTGTGTGTGTTGGTATAAAATATTTGCAAGTGGTATGCAACAGCTCCATCTCTGGGCCACACAGACACGTGAGCCCAGGGCCAGTTGAGCCAATTTACCAACATTTTTTACGGGCTTTTGTCATGGCAACACCTGTTTCGCACCGCTTATGCAAAGTGCAGCCAGTGGGTGGCTGAATATATACAGTTTTTTTTATATATATACATATTAAAAGAGAAGAAGAGAATTTAAAAATTCCATGTCGAAATCATTAACATTGTTTTAGTCACTTTATTTGCAGTTAACACTTGTAAATAATCAAGTGAAAAAGTGACTTATAAAACAGCCGCGGGATTTCATTTCGTTTTCCATCATCAATTAAACTCAATTAAACTTCCTAAATTACAAAAGCTGAAAACAATCGAATTTACACAAAATAATATAAATATTAAATGAAGCAAATAGCGCAATTGTTCGACAGGCAAAAGACATTCCGTTCGTTGCACTCGGCGTATACTTAATAACTCCAGCATTTAATATTTATATCAAGCGAGAAAAAACGTAGTC
This sequence comes from Hirtodrosophila trivittata, assembly GCA_035045065.1. Lineage (NCBI taxonomy): Eukaryota > Metazoa > Arthropoda > Insecta > Diptera > Drosophilidae > Hirtodrosophila > Hirtodrosophila trivittata. The sequence continues at coordinate 2,161,235 of JAWNNK010000658.1, read as the reverse complement.
GAATTTAAGATTGAGTTTACTTGGCAAATTGGCAGTAATTAATCCTGATTGTGGAAAGGAAATTGACTGAGCTCTCTGCTATAATCAGGCGTGTTTATTCTGTAGGCTCGACAGTGACAATAATATGGAAATTACTGTATCGAAATCGATTATTTAGGTTCCAATTTGGCTTGTAGCACTTTTGCCGTTTCCAATCATAATTAAGACACCAAACGGCAAATGGCAAATGGCAAAGGCAAACACATTGCCCTATTTGTGACAGAGGGGGCACCTCCAGTGGAGGCACCAATTTCATTTTCATTTATTCACACCACGCGGCTGTCGTCAGTCACGCAAAATGTCAACGGCTGAGTAAGTAAAAAACGTGTCAGACAGTGCGAAAAATATGGAAAAAGCGGAAGAGAGGGAAACAAGAAAACAAGAAAACCAAATGAAATGAAGCATGTCAAGTGTATGACGGCTGGAAAAGAGAGGCGGGGGCATAAGAGAAAATTGTTGCCCATTTCGCTGGCAACTTGTTGCAATACAGAACGAAAGAACATGCCAAGCCTTCATTGGTTTTGTTCGTGCCACACGCTAACGAGCCGTAATTCACGAAAATTCAATCATGCCCAAGCTGGCCAGGACTCAGGACAGGCCAGGCCAGGCCAGGCCAACCACAGCCTCCAGCCTTCAGGTCTCCTCGAGCAACTACCAAAGGGCCAAAGGACAGCCAGCCGGGGCACGAACTCGAACACGGAGTTGACTGACTTTTTGGCCACCGCCTGCTCGGACAATCGTGCCGACTATTTGGCATTAATGTCGCCCAACTCACCATCAATTTTCTATGAACAGCCTTGGCAGCTGTCCAATTCGAGTTACCAAACAGAAAACGAAGAAAAACTGAAAGTTTACAATACTTAAACGCTGACAAGATGTTCACCAGCCACAATTATTGTTTTGTGGCCAAGCAGAGAGAAATATTCATTACTTGCTACCCGAAAGGAGCAACTTTTAGCTCGTCTACGCGACTTATACTTATACATACAAGGAGTGAAAAAATGAGCTCACATTGACAACGACGAGGACGAGGACGAGGACGAGGCACGGGTATTGTGCTGTGTGTACGTGGTGTACGTGTTTTACAAGCGGAAATTGATGATTTTCCGCAACTCGGGCGACAATAAAGCGTGCAACATGTCAGCAAAACGCAAATAATCTATCAATCAACATTAATCAAGGCGGTGTGGGCACACCCCAAAGCCTACAACTGTTGCAGATGCCACAACAACCATTGCTGATGATGGTGTGAAAATTGAAATTGCCGAATGGGAAATGAATTTAAAAGCGAGCAGCGCATGCAGAAAGGAGCCTCCCCAAGGCATTCAATGAACTCAGAACTCAATCAGAACTAGGCTCAATCAGACTTGAGTTTCAATTACAAATTCAGCTCTGATTTCAAGTTACTTTAAGTATACCTATATTTCTCCTATATAAACCAATCTGTCAAAATATTTATATATTCGCAACAAGATAAATTATGCCTGTACATTAAAATTGATTAAAATCATGCGACGAGACAATAGACACTGATTACAGTTTGTTTCTACACAATTTCAATCCACTTAAGACTAATGAAAGAGCTTTAAATCATTTATCGCAGAAACTTTGAAAGAACATTTGGAATGTTTTCATTAAGTTTTAAGTTTACTTTAAGAGTCATTTGCAAGTGATTGATTGCGTTGAGTAAACAGTTAAAGTTTTGGGCCAAACTACAGCGAGTGTCTACCTGTTAGCCGGTTGGGATACTAATTGCAATAACGTAAATACATTTATTATGGCCAAGACAAACAGAAAGTAAAGAAGGAAGAACGAACGAGCGGAGAGTGTGAACAGAAAGCCATAAACAGCATTTGCCGGGCGATTGTATTCATATTTTCAATTGATTGCTAAATCAATATTTGGACTTTGGCAGCTGTTCGACGTTCGCAATTCGCCTAAGGACACACCACAGAGACCCAAACACCGCACACACACACACACATACAGATAGAAAGAGAAAGGAATATGACGGATAACCATTAAGGGCTGTGGTTCGATACGTGACACGCCTGTTGCAGTGACAACGAACGCAATTATAGCCCTCAAGTTGAGTGGTGAACTTCGTGTTGGCCTGTCTGTTCGCTTGTCCAGCTGCCAATTCGCCTGTTAAAACCTGACCAACATACCCACACACACACGCACACACGGACACAGGGGCTGTTGCTTTTCAATATAATGTTGAATCATTATGGTTGATTGGCAGATGAAGCACAATACTCCACACACTAGCCATATACACATATATAAACACAGATTCTACAGAAGTTCATTAGACGCTGGCAGTCCCAACTGATTGACTGACTGACCGACTGACTGACTGAGTGACTGACTGAGTGACGGCTAACCAGCAGCAAACGCCAGTCACTGTCTTCCTTCATTATTGCCACTTGCTTGGGCCTCGGCTAACTTTCCAATTTCAATATTGCGATGTGGCTGAAAACTGTGCCGGTTCATTGGTGTCAATCATTATTGTCTCTAATTGATTTACAGCAGAAATTATAAGCATGCCTTGGTCAACTCTGCTTCGCTTCAGTTGGTTAAAACTGACCAAAACCCAAATAAGCCAGTCAACCGCAACTACAACTCAAATATAAACTTCCCTTCTGTATGCGTGTGTGTGTGTGTGAATGTTACACCCCATCTCACTCACACTCTCAGACACATAAACAAGCAGAGAAACATCGAGGAGCTTTGCTTAAACAAGGGAAAGGATAGGGCCATAAGTCGTTATGTTGCCGAGGCATTCCCTCAGTAAATTTAGGCAGCTTTGCCTCTTGTTATTTACAAAAAAGAAATGTTGCAATGATTGGGGGCAGCCCTACAGCCAGAGTAAGGTTCTCGGCTCTAACGGCAACGCTTTGGAGGCATAAAGTAATTTTATAGAACAAATCACAGGCATTAGTGGATATAAATCCCGTTTATCCTTGCCTGTGTATGCGCGCGTGAAATTTAAATATGTAGCGCACGCAGCAGGGAGACGCAGAAAGAGATAGAGAAACAGAAACAGAAAGAGAGAGAGAAAGAAAGAGAAAAAGCGACAAGCAAAAGGAATAAAAACAATAGAGGAGCCAAGAAAAATGGCCGTCTTCGGCAAGGAAGTGGCCTGCACGGTCCTTGAACAGCGTCCGGGTGCGAAATTACAAAGAAAGAAAACATATAAAAAGCAATATAATATAATTCTGATACATATAGCATACTACAATATATAGTATAAGTATTTAAGCCATTGTTCTTATGCCAGCTAAGTCCTTTAGATGAGCCCAGAACTATGTGTAAGTTATACAGTTTGGCCACTGAATTTTAAACAAACCCTTGAAGTTGACATTATAAAGATAAATTGCCTTTTGTTTCTCACTCAAGATAGTTATCTATTGTCTTTGAATCCGAGAGTCAGGAGTGTATTGATAAAGTACTCTAAACTTGGCTAAGAGCGACCCTTGTAGCCATTCTGAAAGACAAATGGTCTTTGCTTTCACATATATTCAAGTAAGTCTCAATATTCATACTGCTCTCAGCCATTTCATACAGCATAATAATACTTCCTTGGAGTACAATTTTCAATCTAAGCATTTGATCGCATTTATGAAATGAAATCAGTTTTTGTAAATAAAACAAATCAAAGAAACTAACCCAGCGTAAATGTCTTTCATGCCCACACGCACATTCATTCAGGGCCATAACCAGAGGGCCTGGGTCTGGGCCTGGTCCTTGCTTACGGCCGGACAAAGTAGCCAATGTAATGGTCAAAACAAGCAAGTGCCAGCGCAACGGGAAGCCAACTTTCCGTTTTGAAAATTTTTATCTGAGCATCCGGCAGCAACCGGCTCAAAGAAAAACAACAAGAAAAACAAAAATAAAAAAAAAAAAATCCGTTTATAAGTAAGTACATAAGAAAATGGCTTCAAGGGCACGAAGCCAGCAGCTGCAGAGGCGGCAACTACACCAACTACGACTACACACACAGCCACGCCCATCAATGCGCCCTGCACGTAAAGCACATACAGCACGCCCAGTGCCCATTTACAAGGCCGTGGAGCAAACACATGTAGGCCATGAATCTCATAACGAGTGTTAGTCATACCCCTCCCTCCCTCCCTTGGCTCTGTTTACTGTCTATGTGTGTGCGAGTGTGTGCAAGTGTGTGTGTGTTTGTTTGTTGGCCTGCCCTCAGTTGCCGGTCCAGCGAGCGCGACCTGCAGGATCCTGTAGCTGCCTCGTAAAGATGCAGACCATTATAGAAATGAAAAGCAAACGCAAAGCCAACGACGCGTCGTTGGCAAACACATAAAAGTGCTTAAATTACCTTTAAGCAAAATTATATTTTATTAATGCGCTGGCCATCTACAGTTCCACCTTGAGACGCACAGAGAGAGGCAGACATTCAAACATTGCAAATTAGTTACGCAAATGGTTTCATTTTTGGCTTCAGTTTCGTTTTCATTTTCGTTCTCAGTTTAGTTTCCGCTGTTGCTCAACGTGGCGAATGCGCAATTTCATTTGTAATTTCGGTAACTGAATAAATGTATGTGCCTGCGTGTGTGTGTGTGAGTGTGTTGACGCCCACAGAATGTAATTTTAATGCCAGATTCTGACACGCTGGAGGGGCTTGCAACTGCTCATTTGCGGCAACAGCTGCCAGAACATATTTATGCATTTGTCACTATGAAACGATTTCGAAAACAATTTGGAAAATGCGCTTAAATCATTGATGACAGACGCTGAAGAGAACGGCAACGGCATCTAACTCGCAGTCTAGAGTTATTCGTGTGGTCCACGGGGAAATTTGTTTGCTATATGCAAAAATCTGCACAGAAAATCAGAAATGCGAAGAGAATTCTCGCTGGTCAGAGAACAACTGAGAATTATTTATTATTTCTATGACACGCGCAGCTGTTTTCGAATTTTTAAATTAAAAACTTTTCCTCCCTGTGTGCGCGCCGACAGGTTAGGTTGAGCAACTGATAAGGCGTGGCAACAGCAGCGCCCACCTGAACAATTAATTAAGGCTTGCCACTGCCACAGCCACAGCCCCTGGACAGTTGGATATTTGGACTGACCAGCCCGACCGACATCAAACTCCACCGCAACCACAGCCCGCAGTCCACAACCCACAGCTGCAATATTGTATTACGTATACGTAATTTGCCTAAGAAAATTCTTTGCGCATCGCCCAAAATGCCAGTATTTGATGTTGCCCTTATCTCTAATCTACACAGGCATTAGGTCTGCGACATAGACATGGGGCCGGCGAGCCTGACAAACGAGGAAGCCACAGGACCTGCGGCAATTTCCAAGCCCTCTGATGATATTGACATTTATGCTCGACCCACAGCGCACACACCGTGTACACACAGCAGCACACCCAAAGCAGAGACCCAACAGTTGGGCCCTTGTTTTTTGGCAGCTTCATCTTTTTTTTACCAAAAACAGAAACGAAACGAAAGCAACACAAAAAGAAACACTGCTGGGCAGAGTTTTTGTTGACACTTGACAGCACCTGGTGCCTGGCAACGCTCTTGACTTGTTTTGACAGACTCTGCGGGCAATACACACTGCAAGTGTGTAAGAGATGCGCCGCACACGAAATGACGCAGTTTGGAGTGTCAAACACGCATGACCACAATAATAAAGCCATATTTGTTTAGTGCCCATAAGAAGCTGGCCTCCCTGCGTACTTAAGCACTGGCCACAACTTGTTGAAACAAAAGGAGTAGAGGACCAGAGAGACCAGCGAGTCCTTGCCCAATCAATGCCAACTGGCCATTGTTTGCATTCCAATTTCTGTTGCTGCTTCAGGCCACTGGCGCCATTTAAAAATCAACGCAAAGTGCCTTCATTATGCGATTCGTGACCGTTCCCAATGCCAAAGGCTAGCATATTTTTATGTATATATGTATATTCTTTGGGCAGCGGAAGGCACTCACAAAGGCGTAACAATCAGCTCCGGACTATCATAAAAATCTATATGTAGTCAGGTTTGGCTACAATTTTTTGGGCTGTTAGGTTCGGGTTTCACTTCTGCCTCTGCCTCTGCTTCTGGTGATTCTAATCAATAATTTACGCATTTTCATTTCGTTCAGCCCAGCGGAGGCATTAGCATTGGGCCCGCAATTACCAGGACAGAAGTGCCAGCCATTCAAGTGTGTCCCTTCTTGAGTGTCTGCTATGTGTGTGTGTGTGTGTGTGTGGGGTGCTTTGTCTGGCCTATTCCCAGTTGCCCATTTTCTCAACTTTCCCTTTACTCCCGCTTTACTTTCGAGTTGAAAATGTGAAAAAATTGTGTCTCTAAGGCTCTTAAGCTCTTAAAGTTTCACGTGTTAATTTGCAAAAATCATAACATTATATTATTTATGCTTAATTTTGCTTATTTTCTTCATTTGCATTTACGCAAATCCAATTATAACTAAGCAGCCGCGATTAAGAGTCCTTGTTTGCTATTGTTATGCCTGCTACTCCGACTCCTGCTCCTCTGTCTCCTCCTGTTTGCTGTGCTATTACTCTGCTGGTAATTCCTTGAGGATTGTGTTTACTTGAGTGCGCATGTGGCTGCCAATTGACGCATATTTGACTTTGTGCTTTGCGGATTGCTTTTTTCTTGCTTTGGTTCCTCCCCTCAACGCATAATACACAATTATTGAGCAGCAGCCCACAGATTTGGTGGTCCGTCGTTGTTGTCGTCCTCATTGATTGCCATCTCTTGAGCTCCAGCAATTCTTGCGTGAAGCAAGCCAAACGCAAGCCCAGGGCAATCCTGTAGCCTGTAGAATACTAAGCAGCTTAGCTGCCACTTGGCGTACTGTTTTTTGGCTTAGAATTTTAAATGCTCGCCCAGCCACAAGCTGCTAAACAAATTCTTAGCCAAGTCAAGCAAATGAAGTGCGTGCTTCGGCTTTGGCTTGTGCTGCGTTAATTAAAGCCAAGCCAATGCTTAAACTGCACAAATGTGGCTATTAATAAGGCGCCAAACCAAGCTAAGCTCAAGCTCCTTCAGACACACACAAGCGCCATACGCATAGTCGCATTACATATTACGCATACGCCGCGTGCTTCAGGCAGCAAGTCAAGTGTCTTGGACGCATATTCATAAGCTTTCTACATTAATAATATTAATTAAATTTAACGCTTGAAATATTTTGTTCATACGCGCACAACCCTTAGCCACACACACTACACACTCTATGAGTGCGTGGGCGTGGCTGTGGGCGGCAACAGCTGCTAAATCATCTACTTATGGGCTCATTAGCAACTGTACCGAATATGCAGTGGCTGAGTAGCTGATTCTGGCATTGCGTCGAGTCACCTGCCGCATATTAACTACAGCCATTAAGTATTGTTAAGAGCCGCAAAATCATCACAGAAACTCCTACAGTGAACACCCCAACTTGCTCTGAGTCTGCCCCTGCTCAGTGCACACTTGGCTAGATAAATGACTGGCTTTCCCTACGCACAACTAACCAACACACACACACATACACATAAGCCGCATCATTAGGAGCTAACTACAGCAGCAGCATCCGAACATTTTGCATGAACAGTCAGTCAAATTAATTAAGCAGCTGTCAGACTCGTCCTCAGTTCTCTGGCAGCTTGGCACAGGACTCTGACCAATGCCTCAACATTAATTTAAATGCTCTGAGTATGTCAGTAGCACTTCAAAGTAGTTGGATCAACATTCACTGCACTTAATTGTTATTCAGATTTAATAACTGAACAATATATTTGACAAAGCGATTCTTGAGTGTGCTCTGCTCTTTGATATCTAAGCTGCATTCCTTAGTCAATCTAGAGACTCTTTGGGTATGTATTGTATGGAATATAGTATCCAAGTAATGTAACTGTTATCCTCTCAAAGCAGGGTTGCCACACCTACTGTTATTAACCTTTATCCTAGCGACTGTCTCACTGCATTCTAGGGTCAAGCTTAGACCAGCTTAGGCCTCTCTTATTTGTTTCCCACAGAAAGAAACTAGAACTCAAACTGAAACTTATTAATATTAAATAACATCTAAGCTCTATTATTCATTATTTTGATCAGTTGCCAGTTAGTTTTCCCTTCTCTTTCAGTCGATTTTCAGTAATAACAGTTCCATTTTTGTTGTTCATCAAAGCAGAAGTTGAAGTCGGCGAAAATGGGTTGACAACATATCTGATTATGGTATGTCATGTGTCTGTGGGCGTGTCTAGATTTGTTCAGTAACAGCTAGTGTTTTATTGCCTACTTTAGTGCTCCATATGCACACACACAATCACACACTCACACACACACTCTCACACACACATTTACAAGTAGACAGACACTTAAGCAGCGCGCGTCTGTATGAAGCAGTCGCTTGGCAGTCCTTTATGCGACCCGTTAACAATACACACATTCAACTGAGCACACACAGCAATAGAAATCTGCTCACACACACACTCGCACACACACACACACTTTAAGAGGAATATGCACGGGCGTACAAGCCGAGTGGAAAAACAAAAACATTTGCCTTTCATTTGCGTCCCCTTTGCATAATAAAAATGTGTAGTTTACTTCTCTTTTTTTTGCTACCAGTTCGCGCCAAGCTCTGCCGCAGTCACAGCAACAGTAGGCATCGACGCCGACGTCGACGTCGACGTCAGCGCTGTAGTCTGCGTCTGTGTTAGCCAAGTTTGCTAGCCCTTTGTTTCCACATTTGCTGTCGTTATTGTTTGTTTGTTTGCCAGCTTGTTATATTCTCATGCATGTGTCTCTCCCTCTGTGTGTGTGTGTGTGTGTGTGGGTACGAGTGTATCTAGTGGTTGGGGTTGTGGGTAGGTGTACGGCTTGTTTGTGTGACATTTCCGCCTATGTTTAACTTTTCACTCAGTATACTCGCACTTCGCTCTTTCCACTTTCCCAACGAGAGATCCTTTCTTGTTTTTTTCGACCATTTTATGTGTCATTTTTTGCTCCACTGCTGAGGCTTAATAAAGTTTTGAGTGCCTAGACTTGTTTTTTTGTTTTAATTCGTAGCACACACACACACACGCACACAGACAGATACACGCACACACGCATACACAGAGAGAAATACACTCTCAGCGTTTTTAATTAATTTTGCCTTCTGCTGGCAAATTGTTTTGTTCTCTCTGTGAATCTCTGTGTGTGTGTGTGTTTGTGTGTGTGTGCGCAATAGCAATAAAATAGAATACATATATATATATATATATATTCAGTCGGAGCTAGAAATTGTCCTACGCTTTGGCAGTGATTAAATTGTTATGGCCGCTCGCAGCCAGCCAGAGGAAAAGAAGAACTTTAAAAGTGCCAAAAACGTGTTTCCCCACAGCCAAAGCACGAGCTTGAAACTTTTGATCAGATTTCGTATAACCTCAGAGATTACAAACACTTTTGGTTTCCGCTTGTGGTATACACACACACACACACACACGAATCAGTTTGATTATGAAACAGGATTTCAATTTAAAGGTTTTAGCTCTTTTCCAAATAAAAAATTTTATTTCAATCGACGAGCAATAAAGTGCAGACCTCAAAGGTGTTTAAAATTTCTACAGGTGACCCCAAAAAATCAATAATAGGGTCTGACTCTTATTTAGGGCCAATGCTTAACTATTCATACGCGTTATATATGCGTTTAATATAATAAAAATCGAACGAGTTTTCGGAGCTCTTTTTTTAAGTATTATTTACTGCTGATTTTTAGCTAAAAGCTTTTCACGATAAACTCTCTTTTTTTGCAGTTTTCTTTTTGGAAATTGAAATATTGAAATGACGCTTTTAAGTTAATTCAATACAAACTGTTTGCTGGATGATTTAAGCGGATTTTAAAATGAAATCATTATTCAATTTGCTTTTACAATTTATCAAGTTTCCATCAAATGAAGTTGATTCTGGTGATAATTGCCTAGCCTATTTATACCAGAAATACTAGAGAGAAAAACAGATATTTATCACACTCTATTGAGCAATTTTAGCATGTGTGAAGTCTATTAAAATATATCCAAAAACTTTTGGTTCTGTTGGTAAAACATTTTGTACAAATTGTCTGGCAGGAATCATAATGTTATGGACTCGGCTTAGACTCCATTTTCTTACTCCTAATGACTTGCAGAATTTGAAAAGTTTGAACTGTACCAGAAAGGCATAAAAATGGGCTGTTTAGGGGTTTTGTTTTCGTTTGCTTTGGCTTGACCACAGGCCACGCTTGTGGGCGAAGAATTTTGAGATTTTTGCACACAAATTTATGCGCCATCAATTGAGCCTTTGAACCAGGGCTAGTTGGCTTTTTGATGAGGAGAGGAGAGGAGAGGAGTGGAGAGGGTAAATCCCTTGAATCCCAAACTTGTCATTGCTAACCAGCAGGCCTCATTCATTTTGCATGAATTGCCGGCAGCGTTTGACTTTAAAATGCTCTCGACCTTTGTTAAAAGTTTTCTGCCAGGACCAGAAACTTTGTGCCAAAAATCAAACTGTGGGCGAGTAATGAATGCGTTGAAAATTTGTTAGCATGGACTTTGTCGTCCTGGACTCAGGATCATATACCCCCGACCCAGACTATATGCCTGAATAATTAACGCTTCGCTGCGCAGCATTCAATCCGGCTTTGAGCACATTCCTTTCCCTTTTTTTTTGTTGTTGTCATCTGTCCAGAAGGCGAGAGTCAATTTACATTTGGCCAGCAGAATTCGATTTTACACTAAATATACACAATGTGTTGTTGTTATTGTGTGCGTGTGTGTGTGTTTTGTCAGCATTTGCTGACCCATTGCGTGCCATTTGCCAATTTATGGCTTTTGAGATTTATTTCGGGTCTGCCAGTTACAAATGTCTGCCGGCAATGCCAGCGCATTTCTCTGATTTGGGTCGAATTAGCCGGGGCTCATGATGCAGTTGCTCTCTCTGCGGCTGCCTTATTAGGACTCATTAAAACAGTAAGAGAAGCAACATCAAAGCTTCTGGATTTAACTTTCATGAAGCCAAATCCTAAGGCAGCAGCAATCAAATAAAACTCTCAGGACGCGTCGCATTTCTTGCTCTTACTTTTACACTAAACGAAAAAAAGGGCGCGTTGTCAACAAAAAGAAGCAACAACAATTTTTGTGGCTCTTAATAAGCTCATAAATTTAGTGAAGAATGGTAAATCGATTCCTTTTCTTGCGTTTATTGTTATTACGAAACTGTCAGAGCGAATGGCAGCAACTTCAAAAAGGACCAACCGAAAAAGAAGAGAACCAGGCCAAGTGTAAGGCAAATGCAGGCACTGCTCCTGTTCGTCCTTCCTCCTTCTATTGCTGCCTGTGATTCGGCTTCCTTTTGGCGAAGCTGCGCAAATCCTTTTTGATAAAGTACTTTCATTCTCTCGCCACTCACCCAGCCAAAGACAGCAGCAATCGCTGAATCCTTGGCAAGTTTTTTGCGCTTGGCTCCAAGTGTCGTATTATGGCCATTTTCACTGGAAACGCCTCGTTGCGTTCTCGCAGTTTCCGACTTTTCCTTGGCTGAATTCGTTTTAGTGGCGGATTTGGCAATAAGATGCCATCAGATTTATGCAACTGCTGCCATGCGTAATTATTTGCTGACATTTTAATAGTTTTCTATTCTCCACATTTGACTTGCACAGCAAAATTGCACTTAGTTTATTTTCTGCAGACCAAATTTTCAATTTGTGAAATACTTTCCTTTAAATGTGCTCTTGAAATGCCTAGAAAAAACGACAGTCGACTTCATGAATATTTAATATCCTGCACTTAGACATAATTGTTTTGTGTGCGTTTCGTTTCACTTTCTTGCAACTCCCTTAGGCAGTTTGACGTGGGCTTCACACATATAGAGGGAAACGGGAAAACGGGAAAAGGGAAACCTTTCTAATGGCTTCAGCTTAACGACATCACCCAAAACATCATAAATAATACAAATAATAGAAAACGTTGAAATATAAAAATTCGCTTCTCGCGTCGCATTGACAATTTGTCGTATGAGCAACTTTTTGATAGCTTCAGTTGTTCCGACGATAAACTTCTGTATTTATCTCTCTATCGCACATCAGCCATCTCTCTCTCGCTCTCCCCCTCTCTTGTCGTGTGGTGTATCAGTGCTTGGCAGGCAGGAAACTGAATGAAAGTCCTTGCCTAGGCGCTACCACCATGGGGCTTTTAAGTTTGACGCCCGTTTATAGACTTTGCACACTTTGCATTTACTTTACGGTGCCGCTGATGCGGCTGATAATAACACCACGTGGCGTATGCGCAATGCCAAGGCAGGTACAACAAAACAACAACAACAACAACAGCGAAATGTATAATAAAAAAAAGGAAAAGTTTCCCCCAAGAAGTTTTTACACCTCGATACACAACTGCCGGAACTCCGTACAGCGAAACAGTATTCCAGCTCCGGCCGAGCATCATTTACGTCTGGTGATTTGGCATCTGGGTCTTAAGAAATTCTGGCAGCTCCTCGCTGCTTGCTTCTCTCTCTGCCTGCTTCTCGCTTCTCTCAATTCGCAATACGCTGCTGGCTGCTGTTCATTGTTTTCGTTTTGCCGAAGCTTGTTTTATAACTTTTTGATTGTCTTTGCGCTAAATTTGTACAAAATTGTTCAAGTCGTATAACAAGTGCCTTATATCTTTATATATATGTGTGTGTGTGTGTGTACCTGCGGCTCACCCAAAACAGCAGCCGCCTGTCATGTGTAATATTTACTCTAATCTGATTTCAGCCGCTCAAGTTAACTTCGACGGTAAGCCTGCATTTTGCACACAAAACTTTGGCCGCAGTTTCTCATATTTTGGCAACAATTTATAGACATTATAGACAAGCCATAATAAGGCTGCTTGTATTGGTAGCATAAAGTTTTAAAGTCGCGACTCTATTAAAGCGAAGTGCCAGCTGCTTGTGGTCTGTCGGTCCAAAGGCGAGAAAAGTTTTCATTAAATATGCCAAGAATGTCTTTTGCACAAGTCTAAATCACAGCAAAGGGTCGGAGGACGTTTTTCGGATTGTCAAAGTCGTCACATGTCAGACAGACAGATCCTTGCCGAGCAGCCAGCTGTCTGTCTGGCAGCCAGTTAGTCAGTCAGCTCCAGGCGCAATCCCCATCTGCCATGTCCTAACGCGCCTGTCCCTCTGTGCACAACTTTCGCTTGCCTCGGGGCCAGACCTGGCATTGAGGTTACACAGAGTACACACACTTGTCGTGTTATTGTTGCTGGCGTCTCTTATAACTATTATATTTGTATGGACATGTGCCCATATTAAGCATACGCAATGAAGGCCAGGCTTGGCCCGCAGCCAGCGAGTGAGTGCTTGAAATAATATTTGTTGAAATGTAAATTTGATGAATGCAGTTGGTTCCATGTTTATGCAGGCCAAATTGATTGATGCTTTGTATAAATTTCTAAATTGAATTCAACATTAAGTGCTAAGCAAACAATAATAAAGATATTCCCAATAATGATAACGAACACGATGATAATGATGATGGTGATGACATTGTTAGGTGAGTCACGCGTCGTCCCCTTTTTGCGAGCAAATAGTCGAGCGTCTTCAAGTAAGCGGTAGAACACAATTAGGCCGATGCCTGATGCAGGGATGACACCACTTCATATTAGCCTCGTCCATATGAATAATTCAATCGGAGCAATTTCGGCTCCAGGCGAAAATCAATAATAATCGCATCAGTTGCTGACGCTACGCTTCGAATACATTTTCTTGAGTTGGCGACGTGTTTTAAATTTTCAAGTCAACTCAACGATCAGAGCTGCAAGTGTGTGTGTAGGTGGGTGTCCCTGTATGTGTGTGTGTGTCTTACTTCCGGCTGAAAGCTGCCACAGAAAGGCAGCTCTCCATAAGGTTCATTTCGTTTAACGACTTGAAATTGATTTTACTGTGGCAACGGCGCATTTTATATGATGCCGCCGCGTATCTCAGCCAATGTTGGCGTAATATTGCCCAAACGTGCTTTACGACACTCGCCGATCCTGGCTGAGGTCCTTGTTCCAGCAGCACCCCACAGTGCCTGCTACTGTTGCTGTTACTTGACGTATTAATTTTTCAGCGATTACGTTGCCTCGACAACGTGTAATAGATGCAAGGTATGCGGCAGCGAGAGGTGCGAAGGTTGTTGTTGCCTTTTACGAGCTGCTCATTGAGTTTTTGATTAACTTTCGCCCCCAAATGAAGCTGTAATTAAATTTAATTTTGTGGCATACTTTTCAGCGTTTCGTAATTAATGTGCTCACAGCTCGAGATACTTATTGGTTGTGTAATCAAATCAAATTACCCATACGCATAACATTTATACTCTATATATATCTGTGAATTCATCGGCCATTGGTATTTTCAATTAATTTATTGTACCATGGGCTGATAGCAATCAGACAAGCAGAGCTCCGCCTCAGAGTTTAATAAATAACTAAAAGGCAATTTAAATTATCAGGAAGTAAGCGAGTTGCTTTGCATGTTGCAGGTTGCTGCAAATGTTTGGCATGCCAACAATTTATTTAAATTAAAAACTCGTACAACCTAAATAAAATACTAAGAAGATGCATACCTAAAACAGCACACACACACCCACACACACACACACACACACGCTGGCATGACCGTAGCAGAATGTTTATGAAGTAAATAATCGAAGCGTGCGCTCTGAATTATTCATGAGACTTATGGAAAAAACACAGAGGTGCCTCAGCAGCAGCAACTGTTGGTGGGTGGCAGGTGGCAGGTGGCAGGTGGCAGCTACTGACCAGCTGGGTGACATTACAACGGAGCAAGGTCGTTCGCTCCTCAAGAAAATCAACACGTCTGCATCGCCTGTGGTCGAGGGTGTTGCTGCTTACATGGCTGAGCGCCATTTGCAATTAGCCAGGAAGCTTTCTTCTTACCTTTTTTCCATATGCATATTTGGGCTTAAATGGCAGGATTTATTAATAAATTGTTAGCCAAGCTGTGTGCGGTTGCAGCAAGACTGCCGCAAGCTTCGAGTGTGAAGCAATGAAATTTAATATTCAACATGAGCTTGCAGCAATTGCATAAATTTCCAAGTATTCTCAGCCCGGAGATGTGCTATCAATTAGCAATTAAAATGAATCAATCAATAAATTTTGTAGAATGTGCGGCAATTTCTCGGAAATACATAAGTGCGTCGATTTATATCAAACTGCCACAAGTTAATGACTATCGCTTTACAATCGAAAGCAACAACAAGCACTTAATAGTTATTTTAGATAAGCTTAAGCCTGAGATGCAAAATAAATGAAAACTTAGATGAATGAATAACAGATTCTCTGGTAATTACACATATTCAAGTTAGTTGTCCTTGGGCTGAATAAACGTTGCTGATTAAAACTTGAATAGAAAGCAAATAAACTGAAATTGAAATGGGAATTTAGTTCAGTTTCCCATACAATTAAAAATGAACTCGAAGCCAACTATCAAGGACCCCGCCCAGAAAGTTTACAGAAATTTTGTTTGGTTTGAGATTTGTTTGAGCATTCTCTTTGACTTACTTATTGGCTTAGTTCCTAGTAATCCTAGACATAAAACGATTATCCAAAAGTTAAACATAATTCCAATGTTGCTGCAAGTTTCAATCGTCCTGTCGTCCAATTGGTTGAGAATCAAAGATTTTGATTTCCCAAAAAACACACACACAGAACTGTTTTAAGAACTGTGTTTGGTGTTGACAAAAAAAAGTGTTATTCGTATTCGTACGATCTATAAATGATTTGCTCGTTTTGATTATCTTCACACGATTTGTAGTTGGGTTTGGGTTGAATTGCTCAATTCGGTGGCGTTTGCTTTACAAATATATATTCTTTGTAGGGATTTGCTTTGGCACCAATTGAAAAAACACTTCACAAATTTCTAATCGAATTCGAATCGAACACTAAATCAATTTTGTTTGGTTGCCTGCATCCAAAATTTCTGGGAGTTACATTTTCGCTGGGCTCGCTGATAAAAAAGGCGCGCGCAGCTTCGTTGATCGAAAAAGGCTTCAAAGGATCGTCGGGTCTACGGATTGATAGCTTCAGGTAATCCTGTTAGCGCACACACACACACTTAAAAAAGCATTGATGGTGCCTTTGGCTTCGTTACACACACACACTACACTAAACTACACTCTTGCAGTGCGTCGGCTCTGCGCTGTGGGTTGGCTTTCAGTTAAATGAAAGACTCCACTTATCCTGGGCGATATGTAAGCGCGCACTTGTTGTGCCCGTCGCAAGCGTTTATCCTAGACTGAAAGGACAGAACCGAAACGCGTCGAGGCTGGAAAGTCGAAGCGACCAGGATACACCTACACCACGCACGAATGCGTTGTGGGTGTATCATTTCCACTGAATCGTCAGAAACACGAAGCCCCAAACGAGAGAGCAAAAGCTCTTCGACTGGCCCGAAGGGAACGAAAGCTTTTCCGCTCTTTTATCCGGCCAGTTGTTGCGCTACGGCAACAGGCATTGTCCTAGTCTCAACTGGAACCGGCGAAGCCGAAACAATTGAAGCAACAGGCTGTACAAATGGCGTTAGTCTTTTCCCAGCCAATCCTTGCTGCTCCTTTCCTGCCCACATTTCCACGGCCAAATTGCCCGTTTTAAGTGCATTAAGTTTCACAGCCGAAAAGCAACATTTATGTGAAATCGATTGGACCCACAACGAGCTGTAAAGTAAAAGTAACCTCCAAAATAACTTCAATTTTATAGTGTATATACCCTTTATACATATATACCCTGTACTTATATCAGGCTTATGGAAATGCTTCGAGGTGGAAAAGTGCCCCGGAGCTATGTCAAAAACACAGACAACATGCATTAAGATGCGCTTCTGTAAGCTCTGATATGGGTCTTTGTATGATGTCAATAACATATGATTATATATGAATTTCCTGTGTTATGTCAAAGTGAAACAATCCGCTTGAAAGGACCTTCGGACTCAAGCAGGGAATTATGTCATGTATGCCTCACTCTTCGGCAAATAAAGTGCAAAAAATGCGCTTGTGGTAAGTGTTTTATAAGCTTCTTAACTGAAGTACTTACATATCGGCAGAAAACAAGTTAATTATCGCGGTTAACAACATGCTGAATAACTCAATTGCGTTTGCTAACCGCAAGCATTGCGATAACTCTCATTAAAAAGTAAATATTCATAATTTTAACGTGTCTCTTAAACGGCATTTCGTGGAATTTAATCTTTCTGTTTACAGACCATTTAGCGGAAATTAATGTGCTTGAACTGCAAATTAAGGATAATAACCTAAATAACCTTTCCTTAAGGGTTGAGCGCTTTAACTCAAAGTGAAACATTAAGATAATAATATGAATAAAATCAATAGAAGGAGAAAGTTTAATCATTTAACTCAGCTTATCATAGATGTATCTTTTATATTTGGAACTCTCTCTTTCTCAACTTTCTTTTTTAATTGAATATTTGAATTTCCTTTTCTAGTATCTACTCGATCCTTACTCAAATCAGACTTTCCATACTTGATACTTTCTCTATCTGATTGCTGCCGGAAAGTATCTCAAAGTCAATTACTCATAGGCCCTATTAATACACATGTTGACATGCGTCTATCTCTTGCTTTAATTTGGGACCAGCTCTCAGTCTCTTAAGTCCCTTAGGTCCTTTGCTTTTGACACTACGACGTATCAATTAGTCATTAGGCGTAACACAAATAAAGAGCATGAAGAAAGTTTTCTTAAGCATTTGGGATTTCATTTGTCTCGTTTATCCTTGCGTTTCAGTTAATGTCCTTTCCTAGACTTCTTCATAGAGCACGCGTACGCGCGTTTTATTAGATTTGCACTTTTTGAAATTACTCGCAAGACGAGGAAAGCGGCACGTGGCCATAAAGTTTAGTGCTCACCTCGCACAGGACACCGTGAAACTGCCTGTTACGTATCCTGTGGATACACACATTTAATTTTCGCTGCGTCCAGTTTTAATTACAAACAATCAAATCAGCGTGTTTTGATGCTCACACACCGCTCCACAATGCCATCAAAAGTCTGGCCGCCATTGGGTGTCCGGTACGGCTCCGGGCCGGACAAGGGTACGGCTAGAGCATTGTGACAAGCGCAAGCAGGCGAGGACTGTTTGTGCATTCTGCAGACAGGCAGCCACAACACACACACGCAGACAGTCTTTGTGTGTGTGTGTGTGTGTGTGTTATGTTTTGGCTGGCCGACTGTCATCATTAGTGACCACAACAAAAGTTGACAGTACGCTAAATGGGAACACGGTCCCTGCCTCTGTGTCCACTGTTTGCCAGCTGACATACTTATTTTGTCTAATCCACAGCTCATGCTGTTAAGTCATAAAAGGCGTGGCTGTGAGTTACAAGCGTTAATTTGCTGAATGTCCCGTACACAATCGATAAACTCAGTGCCAACGCGGCGTATGATAAATGTCTTTCGCATAAATCCGAGTCAAACTATGGAAAGAGCACATGGAGC
Organism: Hirtodrosophila trivittata; assembly: GCA_035045065.1. Taxonomy (NCBI): domain Eukaryota; kingdom Metazoa; phylum Arthropoda; class Insecta; order Diptera; family Drosophilidae; genus Hirtodrosophila; species Hirtodrosophila trivittata. The sequence continues at coordinate 2,142,722 of JAWNNK010000658.1, read as the reverse complement.
ACAGTCAGCACTGGACCATGTCACATTCTACAAATAACATTTTCCTGTTATTCTTCCGGCTTGATTTTGCATGCATAAATTGCCGTGGAACACGACTAAAAATAGCTGTTTCCATATAATGTGTATAAACATTTGTTATATTGCGTCCTATTTGCTTATGCAAATGCAATTGTAAACACAGTCTGATGCCGTATAATTTTGAATATTTTATTATTATTTGTCGATTCTCAATTAAATTGTGGCGTATCTAAATAAGAGATATCATTTTGATATCTATAATGAAATTGTAATGGCATTTTTAATTAAAGCTTAAGAGTTTATGAAAAATTATTTGTTTTCCTCGCAGATATTTTCAGCGTGGGCCACAGGAAGTCTTATAACATAATTAGCTGGAAAGCCTACACACAGAAATGACCTTAATTGGGGAATAGGAAAAGTTTTAAACCTGTCTTAAGACGAAATGTCACAGGGCCGCGGGTCATTGGCTGTAGGAAGGAAAAGTTTGTGTTTTTTTTCCTTCCTCAAGAAATCACCCGAAGCACTGGCTATTCCCTTAGCTCGAACACGCAAGGAGCGAAGCCTTCGGCGGAATATTCAATGTGCAGCTACAAAATGTGCAGAGGAGGCGGAGGAGGAGCTTAGGTGTAGGCGGAGTGTCCTTGGTATAATGCAAGTTAAGCCTACGTGAAACAAAAGCTCAACCGCCGGCGCTGCCTTGCTTAGTCGAGCGAAGCAACAACAGAAAACAAAAAAAAAAACAAAGCTCATTTACACGGGAAATAGCCTAAGTGCAAAAACCATTTAAATGCAAATTAAGCACCGAGTGAAAACATGTGAACAAAGCTGCCTTTATACAGCAGCACACACGCACACACACACATACACAGACAGCGAGTGCATGTGAGTGCCACGTATTTTGGGGCGCAGGACTCAGGACTTTGGCATCGCCATCGACTCTGCGAGTAGCTTTGGCTTTAGTTTTCGACGATGGCTGCTCTAAATGCAAAATAGTTTAGCATCATCAGCGCCACAACAGAAATGCCTCCTGTTTGGGTGAACGAGTGTGTGTGTGTGTGTGTGTGTTCTGTTCTGATTTGAATAAATTCATATGCAAAAATGGCCTCAGTTTACAGTGATTATGCTTTGGGGCATAACAGTCAACAGCTGGTGACACACACACGCCCAGCTGCTAATTGAGTCAAAGTTTATGCCCTTTGGCCATGGGCATTGCCCAGTCGATTGGCTCACAATTGTCGCTGGCAGTCGATGAACTATTAAAGTAACTGCTATACACATTTTTCCATGCATTCACGTCGGCCTAATGAAGCATCGCCCAACGTGCAACGTGCAACGTGCCACTGCTGCAGGTGTTGCCTTACCTGGCTCACAATTCAACGCCTTTCCTGGCTGGCAGGCACTGGCAGAGGCACTGGCAGAGGCAATGTGTCACTCAGTCAGGCATTCAGTCTGAGGCGCAGCCGTGTGCACACCCGGCCACCAATAACCGACAGTTCCACTCAACAGTTGAACAAGCCCAGAAAGCGCCAATGGCTCCCACCGACCAGCCAAATGAAGAAGAGGACAACGTGCCACCGACCAGTTGACCAGGTTGCAATTCGAATGTTCAAATTCAAGTATGCTATGCGATAGCCTTTGATTACGTTACACCAGTCACTAGCCAATGTTGATGTTGTGTTCTGTTCTCTGTATGTGTGTGTGTATGTGTGTGTGTGTGTGTGTGTGTGAGGGTGTTTGCTTTATTTATGCACACTAAACAAACAGCCAGGCACGCACAGCAATCGACTCAACTGGGACCCAACGCAATTATTTCTATGCATGTTCCGACCTGGGCAAACTCAACGATCTATAAACATTTCACTTTAAAGTACGAGCACTTTTCTATTTACTTAACTATAGAGTTGTAGACTCCTACTACAGCTTGATAATATCTGAATATATGTTTACATCTTGATAGATATGAAATTACCCTCAGGTCCACAGCAGTTCGAAGTGCCACGTACAAAATTGAAGTTCAAACTGCTTTTCAGCAGTGAATTTTTGTTTGTGTATAAGGAATTCGATTTGAAGTACAGGAAAATACTCGATTTAGATTGGGAATTGATAGAAAAATATAAAGAGATTGAGAACAAAGTGAATACAGCTAGATCATATTATCATAACATTATTAGATTCTATACCAAATTCACTGACTTATTCCATTGGATTTTATGAAGTTTGTCACTATCTATGCATAGTTTTATATACTATCCGTAGCTTTATCTATAAGATATAGGAACTAGTATTTAGTTAGCTACTTCTTACAGATTATATAGTGTAAATAACTACGTATTATCATATATTGAAAGCAGATAGACCATATCATCATTTCCCATCATATTGGATATCAAATTCACAAGTTTAATCCAAGAGAGTTAAAGAATTTCTATTACTAACTTATTATATACTACTCATTGCTTTATATATATATTATAATATATGGGAATATCTACCTATAATACTTCCTATAGATTATATAGGGATAAGTGACTAGATATACTCATATATTGAAAGTATACATCGAATACAGCCAGATCCTAATATCATATGCCATCAGATTGAATATCAAATTCACAAATTTATGCCCAGAGATTTTGAGAATTCTCATTACTTACTCAGCATCTTATTATATACTACTCACAGCTTTATGTGTAAGATATGGGAATATGTATTTCATTTTCTACTTCTTATAGATTATATAGGTTAAGTGACTAGATATACTCATATATATTGAAAGTATATACTGCCAGATTATATCATCATATCCTATCAGTTTAGATATCAAATTCACAAGTTTTCTTACTATTTATTCACTATGATATAACTACCTATATATATAGTATATACTACCCATAACTTTATATATAAGACATAAGAAAAGGTACTTCCTCTGCTACTTCTTACTTCTTCTTGAGCTTTAAACAATATTCTTTCCATATATAAAACATCTGTTAAAAAGTTTCAACTGTCTCTGTCCCTTACAAAATGGAATACCCCTCCTTTTATATAGAATTTAAAGATAATATTGTAGAGAAAGTTGAGTGTAAAGTTAGTTAGTTAGTTGGGAGAGCATTTGATTATAAAATCACAATGAAGTTAAAACCTAAAATTGTGTCCCCATTCAAGTGGCACGCAGTGTTATCATATGCCACTAGAAAGTTTTGTCCTTTCACATAATGTTGCCGCAGGACCGCAGGCACATCATGATTGTCCTCACAGTTCATTTGATATTAATATGGACACTATTTCGGGTTGTTGTTGCTGTTGGTGTTCTGTTGGTGTTGTGTTGGTGTTGGTGCTGGTCGCTTTTACCGCTACATATGTTTTCATTTGTTTGACGCTGACGATGACAACCCTCATCAAAAGTTGGTCCAATGGTCGCTCGATTGTTCGGGCGACTGGTCAACGGCCGTTGACTGGCCACTTTGATATTGTGTGTGTGGGAGTCTGTGTGTGTGTGTGTGTGTGTGTGGTTTTGTGTGGGCAGATGAACAGTGATATATAATTAAAAGTAGGGAGCAGAGAGCGAACGTCAAAGGCTAGGTAAACTTTTGATGGGACACACGCACAATTTAACTTAACAACAGAAGGGACAAAAGATTTCGATTTTCAACATAAAAGTAAACAAGTCGCTTTTAGGTAATTCATTAATCAGCCTATTCCCGTCCCTCCTCCTCCCCCATCCAACCAGCAATTTAAGTGAAGGAACATGCCACATTAGTTGGCAACAATTGTAAAGAAGAAAAAACTCAGTTTAAATGTGGCAAAAGTCAATGAAAATCAAGTGCTGCAGAGCCCAAAAGCGACTCACTCGCATGTATATGCCATACACTCGTACAAGTTTAAGGACTGGGAGCAACAGCGCACACACACACACACACACAGCAATATCATTTGTAGTAATTGAAATGCTGTCGAACAAAGCAAGAATCGCAGAGAGCGAGAAAGAGATGGAGAATAAGAACTATAGAACTACTGCCAAGGGGTACAGCAGCAGTCCCATATGGAGGCAGTCGCTGCCGGGCAGGATTCGTACTCGGTGCGCCAGAATGATTTCTAGCTATACAAACTGACTTCCGTTGTGGCTGCAACAGCAGCAGCAGCAGCAGCAGCGGCAACAATACATGCACAGGGGCAACCTACACTGAGTACTCGCACTCGTACTCACAGACGAGATGTCGAGCATGTGTTGAATACGTGTTTAACACGGCCAAACGGCGACGAAGGCATCACTGTACGAGCACTTGTAGTTGTAGCTGTAACTGTATGTGTATTGTATGGCATTTGTGCAACGCCGCTAGCCAACAATTCAGCCAGAGTTCGCTTCCCTTCCCTCTCCTCCTTTTAGCCCTGGCGGCGTTCAAGTGTAAGCAGCGTGTGCAGCCGTGCAAGTTGTGATGCAATGGCTTGGGATTGGGCCCATGGAACGCCCCCGCGGCTTTGATGCGCATTTTGAATGACGTTAATGCGGCTTAGCTGGAATCTGCACGCATAATACACACACACACACACACAAGCACATGCCCCATTACCAATCAATGCAAATAGACATCAGCAGGCAGCCAAACTTTCTACAGTTTTTTTACTGCATTCTAACACACTTACATGAAAGTAGCATATGGTATTGATGCATGTTGCATATTTTAAGACCTTTAAGACCTTTGGTAATGAAATACACACGCAAACGTGTGGCAGTTGCAAATAGGCGCTGCAACACCTCTCGTACTACGCAGTGTTAGCTAATTGCAGCATTTATTTGATTGCCGTTGCATGTGTGGCACCATTTATAACGAGCAACAACAGTTAAATAGATAAATGCATTCCTTCGGGTCACGTGATCGAGTGGCATGCAACCGGAAGACCGCTTAAATTTATGGTCGTATGCAACGAACTGCTGCGAAATGGTAATCAATTTTCAATGCTAATAAAATTATCAATAAATTTTTACAGCAAATTATCCTCTTAGATCCTTTAAGAGGATTGTCTGAGGTTTACATAAGATTTGTGCAAATTACTGAAATTCCTGTTGAAATAGTTGAAAATCCATTCTTACATGCCTGATAAATCCTTTGTGTGTGTGTCCTTCGTTGCAGCAGCTGTTGTTGTCCTTGTTCCGACTGCATTTTGCAATTTCACAAATTGAACAAAAAATGTTCACGCACAAGTTGGCTTCGTCGCATTGGCCAGAAACGCCTTTGGGTTTTTGGTTTTATGCGGTTCGATTTTCGTGCCGCCCCCTCTGCCCTCTTCTTTCCTTTGCCTTGTGTGTTAACAACCACAACACACACATGTGTACACACACACACACGTACACATGTTGTCAAAGCCTGTCTCTGTGTCTGCGTGCTGAACGCTGCTCTGGCATGTTACCATTATTTAACGTTAATTAATTAAATTGAATTGAACTCAAGCGAAATCAAAACCAGCAGCAAAGGCGATTGTCAAAGAAAAAAAAACGAATTTTGGATACTCTTCAGACAGAAAGAGAGCAAAATAAACAGGGATTAGGCACGTAGACTTTATCCACTTCAATCAAAATTTATTCAGAATACTTTTCGCAGACTTATTTTACCTCATATCAAAAATTTTATAGATAATTTCAACAAAATTAATGGAATAGTATATTAAACTATAATCTCTGTCAATGACTTTTCGACCTACTCAAATAATTAATTGAGAAATATTTAATTGCTTCAATAATTAATTAATATATCTTCAAGCATGTGAAATCATTTGACACTGAAGATAGTTTTCCTTTCCGTTTCTTGTTATAGTTTTTTAGGCTATAAAGTTGAGGCCTTATCCTGTTCAATAATCGAATTGGATTTTATTATTCAGTTAAATAACAATGAAAAGCACTTTACTTATTTGTACAGACTGTGAGTAAAAGTGTCGACTGTCAGCTGTTAATGGAGAATAACAAATCGATAAATCCGTTTAAAGAACATATGCAAAAACGATTTAAAAATCGCTAAAAGGCAATCAATACGGCCAAAATATGTGCACTTTTCAGTCTGATTGGCACTTAATTTATCGCTTAAATGAAATCATTTACTTGTGACTTTTTAATGGCTCTGCACAGATTCCATAGCCCATGTCCTGACATACCCCTTAAAGTATGCTATAGTTTATGTCGATGCTGGAATTCCATTCGCAATGCAAAGCTGTGCTCGTAATTTTAGTTGCCAGAGCTAAAAGTGGAAGTGTGTGAATGCTTGAATGCACTCAAACACTTTTGCTACATGGTCGAATTTCAATAACGCAGCAACTGCGCTTGCAACGAAGTTGCATGAGGCGTGCACAGGGCAGAGGGCAGAGGGCAAAGGGTACTCTGGTCCAAGGATTTGCTGCCGCTGCTGGTCAGATAGACAATTGATGCCTTACATGGGTTAGCATACATGTTAAACGCTTCGCTTCCAGTTGGCAAACGTGACTCTCCCAGTTCGCCATGCACCTCGAGGTCGTCTATATATATGTGTGTGTGTGTGTGTGTGTGTGTTTGCGTGACGATAAGTGCACACATTCAATTGGATATTCAAATTATTTGAAATCGCATTTGCTGCGCGTGCAGGTGAATCCAGCACGTCCACATTCTACATTCTTAAAGCCAATGATTTGGATGAGTTATCCGACGCTTAAGTAAATATAATAAAAGCCACATCCTCACACACACACACACACACACACATATACACATGTGCATTCGGCTCGCTTCTGTCACAGACAGAATACCATTTGGGTTTTCAATTAAATTTATGGTTAGAAAAAGCCATGAAGCTGCCCCACCCTGTTCTAAGCCAACTGACGATTGGTAGCAGGCAACTGGCAACTGGTAGCTGGTAACTGGTAGCCGGTAACTGGTAACTGGCAACGGCAAAGTTCATTTTGGCGTAAAGGACGAAAATCGATTAGATTCAAATCTTTTAATAAGTTTCATTTCCGTTTTGTGCTGGCTTTCGTTCAGGCAATGTCTATGCCCGAGCTGGGCAACTTTGCCGACCCTTTTGATTCTCAACATATTGTGGCACATTCCTGCATGCCTCACTTCCACCAGCCACATGCAACCACACCTATTTGCTTTGCGGCTTTAAGTTTTTGGTACAGTTTATTAGCTGTATTAGCTCGCGATATGGAAATTGCGGTTAAATTGCGGCTTTGAATGCTTCGGGGCCCAAACCATTGTCGACTGTCAAGAGGTTTGCAGAGCAAATTAGGCCAACAATATAATATGGTTACACAGCTCACAACACACACACTTAGAGCATTTGAGGATTGACTCACTGAACAAATAGAATCGATTTGCATTGATTGTTGGTGATTCGATTGCCGGAATACAAATGCGACAGTAATTATCTCGCCCCGTTTGTGTATGGTTGCTAAGGCGGCAACAGCAACAGATAATCAACACCAACAATAAGTTTTCCTCCACTCCAGACAAACACAGATAGAGAGAGAGAGAGAAGGAGAGAGTGAGAGAGGAGAGTCTCTGTCTGACGATTCATTCATATTTAATAAGTTTGTCAAAAAGCGAAAGCCACGTGCGTCATTTCTCTTACCAATATGTACCTCAGTCAATCAATGCACAAGTCTGTATGTCTCAATATCCATAATTATATATAGCATATATATATACAGGCATATAGGAACAGTTATGAGAGTTGACTTAGCACAGTACTGAAAACAGATGGACCACAATTAGCTTGACAGCCGAGAACAAAATCACCTTTCAAAATCAATTTGCGTTGGCAAAACAAAAGGGATAATGACACACAGACATGAGTTGAGTCGCACAGCCCCAGAAAACCATTAGACATACACACACACACACTCACACACTTATTGATCAATACACACACACACACACGAACACACTGATGCTTGTATAATATTCATGTCCCAAACAGACATCAACTCTGAGCACCGCTTTCAACGGATTTCGGTTTGTCTTTTTGGTCGTCTTACGGCCGTTGCGGCCTTTCCTTCACTTCAGGTGGCTTAATTGGCTGTAAGATGACAAAAGCACACACACACACACAAACACATCGACTCAAGCATGTATGTGTAGACACACCTTTGTTTGAGTCGAAGTTAATTCGAATTTCAAATCATTCACACCGAACTCTGATATTTCGATTGGAAGTTATTAGTTTCTCTTTTTATACTAGTAAAAAATGCTATAACCATAACTTCTCTATGAAAGGATATCATTATAAATCATTAAATTAGCATTTTTAGTATGAGATATAGTAGATATATCTTTCATCTTGTGTCTCATTCATTTTATGTTAGAATCTTCAAAGATAGCCATGAAATCGATAGATAGAATGAAACCGATGGATAAATCAGTTAATCCCTTCAAGCTGATCATAAATATATATGCCATCTTTCAGATAAATACTGCCAACTACTCCCACAATATATTTTAATCAAAACTTTCAGTTCTTTATTGTTTTAGGTGAAATCTTTTGTGGCTTTGCCCTGACAATCCCTAAGTACTTCCAGAATCCATCGAAAATTTCACTCGTAATCTCATTTTAATGTATCTTTGATCTAGTCCTGCTGTTATCCTTGATGAATGATGTCGAAATGAAGTCAAAGCTTGAGTTCTGTGTAATTTTGGTTTCTTTTCGTTACTTTTTCCCTACTTCGCACTTTTGTTTTGCCGTGAATTTTGGCACATTAACGACGTACAGCGAGACAGTTCGAGGAGACAGGACACGGAAGGAGCTTTGCACGCAAGGATATATTCAATGTCTTAAAGGCACGGCTCTATCGGCTTTAGATTGGCCTTGCCCTAATCCTGTGTGTTCGTCAATAGTTTTTGGCCATGTACTCGAACTTCTCAAGCGAATTGTTTGTCTTCTCGGCCATGTGACAATGCATGTTAAATAAGAATTAAACGAAATCGATATTTTCGGCCCTCGGCAATGAACCTAGAACTTAACCTCAATCGTAGACAATTAAATTAGGAATCCCAGTAACCAGTAACCAGTGTCCAGTGCCCAGTGTCCAGGTCCGAGTAACCGAAACAATAACAATTATTCACAACGGATTAGAAGTGCTAGCAACACGTCGGCACTTGGCCAACAATTTTGTTGTTGCCACTGCAAATTACAATTCCCATCGGCCCATTGCCCTCTGCTCCTGCTCCTGGCCCAAACCGCAGCACAGACTGTTGGCTTTAATTAAATTGCAAAATGCGAACAGTAGAAAATTGCTTGCAAGGTCTCAGTCTAAATGCCATTCAGTTATGCTCTAAATCATGAACCCATCCAAGCATCCAGCCCAGACCCACAGCTCGGCCGCCTAATGCCACTCATTTGTATTAATTGAATAAGAATTGTGCTGTAATAGAAGCTAGACAACATACACACTATACAAATATATATATACTATATATATATATATATGTTTGTGGGTAAAGACCTTATCGAGGGGTCTGTGGATTTCTTAGCCTGCCAAATGGCAGCCATTTTGTTGGCACTTTGTTTTATAACCGAAGCGTTTTATTTTTATTTGAGCGCGTCTCCACAACGCTTTTATTTTCATTATTTACTTTCATTTCGCTTCTCTTTCAAATTACACCAACGCATACGTGTTGCCTGCCTTATAGAGCGCACATAATTGTAATGCCACGCCTCAACACCTCCCCGCCCACGCTAAACGCCCCCAATGGTAGTGTGACTGAGCCACGCGAACGCAGCAATTGAAATTGAATCGGCTTCAGCTGAAAGCGTTGCCTGGCAAGGATACAAGGATACACTCTAAGCCCTCTATCATTTGCACCTTTCAAAGTGGGCGTACAGCTGTAAGCTTAGAAGTATCCTTAAAGTTTACAGTTACCTGGAAGCAAAGTACATATATATATATATACTTGTATATACCACTTTTGATCTCAAGTTCATTAACCATAATTATGTAAGTTTCCCCTTTAAGTGTACGCTTCGAGCTGTGTTTAAAGTGTGTAAGGATATCCTTTAAGTTGTTGCCGTGTCACTCTTACGCTCAGTGGAAGGACTATTAGCCATTAGTGAATATTTTCAATACTCGCTATAAATATGACAGCTATTATTCAATTATTCATAAACGCTATTGCCTTCGGCTACCTTCAAAGCCATTAAATATGATTTATGGCAGTCACATTTCGGATATGAATCAGTATCCAGAATATCGGCACTCAATCATTGATTGAAATTGAATTGAAAACTATTAATGCTTATAGCTTAATGAAGTGTACAGAGAAGTATAGATTACTACTACTTATATTACAGATCCTTTTTTAGTGTCTCCTCCTAGTATCATTTATTTATTGAAAATCCGAGCACGCTTCTTTTATCCGGGTAAAATAATTTAATGAACAATTTAATGGTATGAAGTTGGCTTCAAAGGAAAAATAAACACAGCTCGAAGCTAATGAAATTTTAAGTTTTCGCTTTCAGTTACTAAGAAAAATAATCTCCGTAAATCCCAGTCAATGGCAATGACAGTTAACTTAAGGCCAACACGCGCAGCAATTTATGTGAGTACTCGGAATTTTGCGGAGCATAAGTCTTGGTAAGAACTAGAAACCGGAATATCAAAGATACTCCTCGCTCCAATACCCTAGAATCTGAAATGAGTTTCCTGATGAGTTTCACTTTAAAAGATGTAACAAGAATTTGATTAAAAAGTAATACTTTAGTTTAAAGTTGATAGTTGATTAGTTGAAAGTATAGTGAAAACCGATTGAAACCCTTTTCCTCTACGTCTTTTAAGTCGATTCAACCCCAAACGAACTGTAGGAAGAGTACCCTTTACCCAGAATGTCTGGCCACAGAGCACTTCCGACTTCAAAGGGAAATTAAAAACTACGCCAGCCCCGAGGTGAAACCCTGAACAATTTGTAACTATAATTTTATTTTATTTAAAAAGAAATAATAACTAGATCTAGGAGTACGCTAACTGACTATGACAACCCGCTTGGCAAAGGGAACTCTGCTACGCTGCGGGCAAATACTTTGACCGTGGACTGGCCACAGCTGCAGCTTGACCCTGAATCTGAACCTGTTCCCCGGAGGCTCGTGCTGGTCCCGAACTAAAGTCCAGCACAGGTGCGAAGCCTTCATCGGAGCTGTGCGAGCTGCCGCCGAGCGCATTAAACTGCTGCTGGATAACCTGCTGGGCGCGCACAGCATCCTCCGGTGTGCGATACTTGACGAAGTGCACCTCTGGCTTATGGGCCTGGCTCTGGCTCTGGCTTTCGGCCTGGAGACGCTGGGCCAGCTCAGCGCCATCCGCCTGCTTGGTGAGCACATAGATGGCTGTGCGCTGTTCGCTGGCCTGTTTGGCCAGCTGGAGAGCGGCATTGGTCAGACCCTGATGCTCGGGGGATTTGATGAAAAGCACGCGAAGATTACGCTTGAGCATGCGGCTATCTGATTGGTTGCCTCGCGATCGGCAAAGTCCTCCTCGGGTGCGGCATAGGTAAAGAACTCCTTGTTGAACTCATCACCTGAAAGCTGCTGCTGCTGCTGCGGTTCTTGCTGTGTGTTGGCACTAAATCCCGTTGCCTCATTGTCGATAAGTCCTTCCTCATAGTTATAGCCCAGTTTATGCGCGCTTGCCACAGCAACGAGAAGCCAAAGTAACTGCGAGTAAACAATAGTATTATATACTATGCTCGAGGTGTCACAATTCCCTAATTACTTACCACAAATCCACGCATTGTTCGCTTATAACTTGTTCCTGTGCAACGTGCTCTGCTACGTGCCACTGAAAGTTGCAAACTGACTCGAAGTTTTGAGCGCTCGACGAGTTTTATACACACGCATTTAATCGCTGGTCGCTGGAGTGAAAATTTGATAATTGTAACTATGATAAATGATGCGAACTCTTACAATATGCCAAAGTCAGTTTCCATTTCGATTTCGATTTCGGTTTCAGTTTACATTTTGATTTCGATGCTTGATTTGAGGTGTTGCAAGCAAAAGCCGAGAGCATCGGTTAATCACAGATAAATGAGCACTTAAGCGATTGCCCGAGGGCTAACCCAATGGGGCGTTGGCGCTACTCGCTGTTACATAAACTAAAATAGTAGCGCTTGATCTATGGGCGGTCAATCTACAAAGGGAATGTCTGGCACTAAAAACTATGCGGAAATATGCATAATTAATCAATTAGTCAACACGTGGACGGTAAAACGTCTTTGAATTTGTTTATTATTTTTGGCGAAAGATCTGATAATAGAGTCTTGTAAATATTTAAGCTCAAGTGTATAACTTGACCCTGTTCCAAGCATTTGGCTAAGAACAACAAATTGGCACATTGTCTTGCCAACAAATGCGCTTAAATTAGCCATAAATGACCCCTTGTAGACATGCAGCACATAAACACTGCTGCATAAATAATATTTAATAATAAATACAAACACAAGCACACCCAGACACACACACACACAAACACACACACACAAACACACACACACACAACAACTACCAAGGAAATGTAGTTTCCACGCTTTGTCTGGTAATTGTCTTGATTGCCACACATAAATCAGATTACGTATACGTCCTGTGTCCTTCTCTCTGTGTGTGTGTTAGTGTGTGTGTGTGTGTGTGTGTGTGTACACTTGTCTGTGGCATAGACGATGCACTCTAATTGATAATGGTCCGGGCTGTGCGCAGCTAAATTGCTACTTACCTGTCAATTGAAATTCATCATAAACTGGCTAACGTAAGACTCAGGCCGAGGGATATTGCTGCTCAGATTTATAGGCCCAAATAAGCAAACAATTCTATCTCTCTTGTCCTGCACAATAGGGAGCAGCAACAGGCTAGTCCTGCCCTGATCAGGTCTACTTAACAATGCCCATTTATGTGCATAATGAGCCAACATACATCAACACAAGCCCCAGCATGGGCCACACACAGTGGTTCAAGTATAGCCAAACCAAGGCGAAAAGTTTCTATTGGATCAAAGAATAAGTTACTTACAACTTATAAATTGACTTTATTTGCCTAAAGAAACCTCGTTTCAAATTAGAACAACTTTAACTTTCGCTACAGTTTTTAGACGTTTCGTTCCACTGTGCAACGTGGGCTGCAACATTTACCTGCGGCGTACCTGTGACCACTAACCACTGGGGGGCAGCATTTGCATTTTTAAATAGAAACAATTTATAAACATATAATAAAAACTGTGGCAGAGCCTTTAGGCCGCAGCAGCGTTTAATTTAATCATTTCACCGCTGGGCAATAAATAGAAATATAAATAGAAATCTAACTGAGATTCATTCAGGCGTTGGCGACACAGATACCAAGTTTTAGATGGCCTAAAAGTTTTTTTTTTGGCTGGCAGTTGCTGGGGATATGAACAGCCGTCAAAAGCTGCGTGTCCAAAGTTAAATAACATGGCCTAAGGTCAGAGGGTTGCCAGGTGCTTGTTGTTTCTTGTTCTTCTGCCATTTCTATTTCGATTCCCATACCAGCGACAGCTTGTTTATCTTTAGACCAAACGCAAACAGAACTAAGCCGAAACAATAACAAAATAACAACAACAAACAAGAACAGTCAAAAGTTGCCACAAAATAGGCAAACGGCAAAGTAAATTATAAGATTCTCTGGAAGGCAAAGACTCATTCGCTCGGATTGACTGTGCAAATTTTCTTGGCCTGCGAGTGGACTGGGTAATTGATATCGGTGTGTGTGCGGTGTTAATTAAAATTTTTCAGAGGCACGTGTTGCCCATAAATCATGACATCAACAGCAACAAATAAGCCTACACACACACAGAGAGACAGAGACAGAGACAGCGATACAGCTAATCAAGGCAATTACAATGGCTAAATGCATAAACCATTACAGAGATTAGTCGTAATCCGTATGGGCCAAAGGTCAACAAGCAAATGCAGTCACTAATCACAATGACATGTATACATACATATTCGTATCGCATATCGCATATCGCATATCGTATAGGTATTATCATTTTGGTTGGCAATTGGCCAAAACGGTTGTAGGTTGTAATTTGTGTAGAGGCCACAATTGTTTGTTGGGTTTCTTGCCCAAACATGGCTCCAATTGCGGCTCAATTAAACTGCAATTATCAACAAATTACGTTTGAGCGGTGTTTGACATTTGTGTGTGACACAGGTTAAAGTGTGCTAGCCCAATACTATCATGGCGAAAACTGGCCAAAATTAAGCATTAATATTAATGAACTGCGACGGCGACGGCGACTGAGACTGCGACTGCGGCTGTGTGACTACAACACACGCGACCTCAGGCAGTTCATTAAAGTGTCAAATACACTGGCCCGCAGACTTGGCCAACAACAAACAGACAGAAGCACAAGTCCAGAGAGAGAAAAAGTTGCTTAAAAGCAACAGCTAACAACGAACAGCAGCACACAGCAAACATGACAACTAACCTGTTGCTCCCAACTGCTGCTGCTGCTGCTGCCGACTGACGCCCCAATTGACCCGGGCAAAGTTAGCTGTCATTATTAACGTGTCATAAATCAAAAACTTGTTACTTGTTGCCAACTTATTTGCATGTCTGCGACAAAAGGCCAACTGAACTCATTTAACTTTATTTGCGCCTAACAACTTCAAGTTCTGTCTACGCTTATTTTTTCGCTACTTAAATCGAACATCAGCTTAATTGCGCATACGCACTGTAGCACCAGTCCATATCCAGCTATGATGAATGATTAGTAATCAGAGAGAGAGACTTTAAAAGCTTGTTGCAATATGAAATTTCAAAACTTTAACCTTTATATAATACGGACAGAGCTGGAAATGCTATTAGGCAGCGCCAAATGATATGCAAAATTTGACAGGCGAAGTAAATGAGTGGCAAAAATCGTTTTGTTTTCCATTTTAACTATTCATTGGCATTTTAAAGAGCCTAAAATTATGCCAGCCCCGAAGGCAGACCGAGAACGTCATCGTCATAGATTTAGAGCTGAATGTAGCACCAGAAAAAGCGGCAGCCCAAGCAAAACCCCAAGACATTGCCGCCTGTCTCGAGCGCTGAAAACAATTAGTATGACAATTTATCATATGCCCGCAGCCAAATGATTTATGAAGGCGCAGTCTGCCCTACTACCAATACTCCCACAGCAACAAGAACAACAACCTACCCATTTTGGCCAACACGCGTTTTGTGTAGGCCATATTTTTATTATATTTTTTCTGTATTTGTTTCTGCGGGTGCGTCCGATGTTTGCCCATTTCCTTCCTTCCTTATGTGCTGCTTGGCGCCTTTGCGTTGCGCAATTTATAGTTAATAAATATTTCCGGCAGCGAAAACTTTTACGCGCCCCTTTTTCATACACGCCCCTTAGGAAAATATATATCGCGTAATAAGTTAAGACCAAAATATCGCTGGCCTTTTTTGCATGAGATTGCTAGTTTAACAAATGAACTCGAAAAATATGTGTAACATGAGAAAACTCTAAATCAAACTGCTTTCTTTTTACTTCTTAACAAAATCTGCTCTTTCCTTTAAACTTGGGTTATGCTATAATCCCCTACCCTATATCAGAGCTGTCTTCAGCTTTCAGTTCTTAATAGAAACTATAAATTGTCTGAAAATCATTTCTTATTTACATTAAATTTGTATATCCTTGTCGTATATTACAATTGAGAGACTGACCTGAACTATATACTAAGTATGTAAAATATATTTCCCTTTCTTAGTTTATACTATCTTATATTATATATATCCTATATATACACATGATTTAACCTATATAAACTACTTCTTATTCTTCTTTGAACCTGCACATTATTCAATTTATCAGTTTCTTTTTCTCTGCTCTGTACATATATCCTGAGGCTATAAACTGTTTAGCATCGTATGACATGCCTATTGCGGCAAATTAATTGGCCATAATTAATTATATTTTCCCTTTTTGGGTGCATGTCCTGAAGGCTGGCCAGAGCCGAGCTGCATAATTAATTGCGTTTGGGCCTATTACGCACACAGTTGCCAACATAAACATAAACAAGGAAAGGTGTACAAAATGGCTGAAAGCTTTTCAAATTGTAAGAAAAGCTTTTTGGATATAGTTGAATAATGTGTAGAGAAAAAGTAAGACAGCTTAGACCCGAACCTTCTGCTTAAAGTTATGTAGAGTTTGCCTAGCTATTCCAGGTTTGAGTTCAAGCTAACAATGAAAAGCTTTTGAAAAGCTTTCACCAATAACAGAGAGTAATCCTTTGAACATACAGAGGTGCAATTTTTCACACATTCAACTTTGGAAGCTTTTTTAGTATTGTTGCTGATAGAGTCCTGCTTTGAACATCATTGAAAAGAACCATAAATAAAAATCACAAGCGATAGGAAATTATTCATGAAATATGAATGAAAATGAAAATGAAAATTCATGTTACCAACTTTTAATAAACTTTAATTATTTAAATAAAAATATTGAGTAAAAATGTTAAATTAAAATCTTAAAAAAAGTTGAAAAAAATGTATTCAAAGTTTTGTAAAAATTCTTTTGACGCGAAAAAAATGTGTGTAAATGCTTTTCAGTAGTTTTCGGCTTTAGTTCGTTATTATACGTTTATTTATTTTTTGTTAACCGCAATTTTTCTAATTCTTTTTTCATGTGCTTCTTCATAGATCCACCATTCCAGCAACACCAATTTGTTTGCAATTGGCTTTCAGCAACAATAATAAAAAGGCTCTCAAAGTTGAATGTGTAAAATACTTTTGACTATTCTGTATCCCAAGTTGATTCAGTGAGTTTCCCTTAAGCTGAAACATTGATTGATTGATAAGAAGTGAAAATTCCGTCTAGGCCGTTTTCCAACTTTTATTTACAAAATTCAATAGATTTTATTTGTTTGAGAGTTAAAGAAGCCAAAAAGGATTGTGCTCAATATATAACAAAAAGTGGTTCTCAAATTCTGTGGCAAATCATAGGCAGTGCACAAAAAATATCTATTTTCGGTGTATGTTAAATAAATATATCTATATTCTACACAATATTCAATATGCAACTCGATTTCTTCAAGTGTATTTCTGTGTTTAGTATTTGTAATATCTACAACATCAAAGATATCTTTACATCGATACATGTTATTTAATCTGTTCAGATATATATATGGATATATGTTTGCATGTATATAGCCATGTTCTTGTATATTTATATTTATTATATATAATATTTATTTCCCGATATAAGCTTTTCGCCTCTACGACTTCCACTTGGTCTCGGTCAATAGTTACACATGTTTTGTATGGATATTTTATGTATATTTAAATACACATTTATGTATATTTATAGCTATATATGTTAATATGTATATATATATTCATTTCCTTGCACTTTAACCCATGAACTTTAACAATGTGCTTTATATATATGTAGTGTATATATGGTATGCATATAGTTTTTATACTAGGCAAATCGATCTGCTGCTATCTCTCAACACTCCAATCAAATGTTCTCTGCACTTGTTTTTCGTTTTTCTATATATTTATATATTTTTATCATTTATCATATATCATTAATTATCTCGCATCGTCTCATAAATAACACACTTCTATACTTCCTTCTTTATAAACAGTTTTTTGCTCGGTATTTTTGTTTCTTTATCATATATTATTATTATTACTTTTTTTGGCCCCCGAAATAAACTGAAAACTGCGTATGTAAATGCAATTTACATGCACTAATTGGAAAATCAAAAAGAAAACTCAAAAGAAAGAGTTTAAATTATAAATATACCTAGAGAGAGAGAGAGGAGTTATTGGAAGCAGTGTGCAAGTTGAACTATAGCTTTGTATGTATTACGTTCAACATTTGATGTTTATATGTAATAGACAAATTAGAATAGCTTTAAAAGATTTACGCTAGATAATCTTTAAAGTCTAATAGAGCATAGGACATAGTTACAGATAACAGGTGTGTGTGTACATAGATATAGTTATATATATATAGATAGATAGATAGATAGATATAGTACATTTACAAGACATTTTATGTTAATAAGGAAAACTTTTTTGTTTTTTCTTTTTCTTTTTCTTTTTCTTGTTTGTATTTGTATTTGTATTTGTTTTATATATATATTTAATGATTCCCTCGCTCTGTTGCTCTGTCGAATACTATATAGTAATACACGTATGCTATACCTGTTTCATATTATATTTGTGGCTTATCTTTGATATACTTTATGGGTTTTACTCTTCGTTTTATATTCATTTAGTTTTTGCTAAGTTTTTACTTTGGTTTACTCGAAAATTGTGGCTTTTAAAATATACATGTATATATATATATAAATAGTATATATTTCGAAAGTAATGTGCGCTTGGAAAATACCCACAAATTCCTCATAAACTCATCGGAAACTCAAAGGAGAAATGTTTTCTTTGTTTTCAGTTACACCCTGGGTGCTAAGTAACCAACTGAGAAGGAAACTAAGGAGAATGTTTGTTTGGTTTCGATTGAACTTTGAGTTCAGCAAAATAATATTGAATAGATGATGGTTAACCGAATCAAGAACTCAATTAAGATGGAAAAATATAAATTAATACTCAATCCCATTTAAAACAAAACACAGCCAGCACATTTCTTGCACTTTATACAAATAAAAGATGATAAAATCCAAGGTGCCTAATGGACGTCATCGGTCATGGATTTGGACACCTTCATCTACTTCATCTTCTTATCCTCGTGCGCCTTCTTCACAATGGCCAACTTTGAGTGTGGTGAGGATGGTGAGAGCGTGCGATAAGGTGCCTCCTTAGTGCCATGCAGAACCAGGGACCATTCTATCAAATGCCCAAGGCGTGTCTGAGCTGAGTTGAAACGTGCCTGAAATCGAATGAAACATTTATGATTCCAACTAACCGAAAGGATGAAGACAATGCATACCTCTAGTTTCCAGGTTCCTTGTGGATATTCGCCCCAGGAGTGGGTAGTCATGAAGGGCCATTTGGTGAATCCATCGCGATGATCATCATCATTGGCGCGTCGTGACAGAATCATGGATCTAGGCCAAAGAAATGTTCAATAAAACGTTAATTTGCAGTCATCACTCACTCACTTTGTGCCCATGGGAGAGGTGAGGAAGAGTTCCAAATCGCCACGTCGTGAAGCATTAGCCGTAATGACCGCCTGCACGTGTTCCAAATAATTCACTTCCGTATCGCTGCCCTTGCAGGCATCCGTTTTGATTTCCCAGAAAAGCGAGCGACCCATGATAATTGGCCTAGAATCGATGGAAAAGGTTTAACGAAAAGGAGAGAAAACTATATTAGCCAATTTACTTACTGGGCCTTGTTAATCTCCCCAGCCTCACAGTGATAGCGTGCTGGCACTGAGTGCCACTGCTTAGACAGGGTCACCATGGCACCCGCATCGAGCACGCCGAACCCAAAGAGGTGATTGAACTCTAGGCCAACGCCATTCATTGTCCAGTAGAAACGGTTTTTGGCATCGAACAGCGAATTTCGCTTCGATGTGAGCACAGTCAGATGCTGGATATCGCGCCAAGTCAGCTCAGGACTGAAATCGAGATTAGCATAAATTGATATAAGAGTAGCTCTTAGCCACAAGTGGCGTATACTTACTTTGCCTCCAAGGCCAGAGCAAAGACGCCTGCAGCTTCGGGTGCCGCGGCACTGGTGCCCGAGTGGGTCGTTGTACACTTGCCGTACAGGTCAGTGGTGGCAACTCCAGTGTTGGGATCCTTGGCACCATTGCTGAATGTGGATGCCAGAGTCGAGCTGCAGCTCTCGTCGTAGTGGGCGTTCTGGCCATCGTTGATGGCGCTGTTAATGGATATGGTCCACATGGAGGCGGCATAGCCATCGCAGTTGCAGTCATCCTCCTCGCCCCCATCGCCAGAAGCCCAGACATAGATGTTGCCCAAACCATGGCGACCCTGTAGGTGGTCAGAAATTGACGACACTGAAGTCTCACTCAAAACACACACATTACGTTACCTCATTTACGCCCTGGACAATGGCACGCATTGTCGCATTTCTCGGCCCGTCGACCGTCTTGCCATCATCCGTGGGACCCCACGAGGCGCTGTATATATGAATTTTGTGCGGCTCATGGCCCATGGAGTTGGCTTCGATTAGGTCCGTCATATAGGGCTGATCCAGCATGCGTATGCCTGTGGAGTTATGATAAGTATGCATTAATCCTAATGGCCCAGATTATAAATCAATATTTATATTATGTACATATATGCCACCCATAGGCACTTTCACTTGGCGCTTTATAGCAATCGTAAAATAAAAAAACAGGCACTTTGTGAGCCACGATTTATCGACCATATTCGATTTTTCACTTGATTTTCCCACTCGTGCCATAAAAGTGACTGATAGCAACTGTTTATTTATGTGCACACTTGTTGTCCCAACGAGGCATATTTGTCATTCTAAATTTGATGGACTACACTGCGTATACGTGTTTTAAGTCTAATTGCAACCTTTTGCAAGCAATTAATTTGTGCTCGTGAAACTCCGCTGCCAGTTGCTCCTTTCAATTTAGTTGAACCTTTTGCCCTTTAAACCGCTTTGCTACCTGTGTTAAGCCACTTACCTGCGATTTTGCTGTCATAAGCAACGCCCACGCCGCAAATTCCATTATCTCTGGCAGCAGCCACTTCGCCAGCGCAGCGAGTTCCATGGCTGCAAATGAAGATAAAGGGAGGGCAGGGGAAGGGCAAGGGAAAGGGATTGGTGACCATGCCGTAAATATGTTAGATACTTCGCATTTGTCTGTTTGTTGTGCTGAGATGTGGGAGGCTTTGCCCCCGCTAAGAAGGAAGCGCGGAAAACAAGCAAGAAGCAACAAAGTACTTTTGGAAAAATACCCTTGAAATTCTGTTGATTTCGATACAAAGCAGCAAATGGGGGTAAAAACAATTATCCAGAATTCCTTCGAGGAAAGAAAAACAAAAGCATAAAAATAAAAATAAAAATAAAACAGAAAAGTTTCAAATTGTTGCCGCTGCTTTGCTCCGCCTCTCCCATAAGCACATCATAAACGTAAGCAAAAGTCTGATTAACCTTTTGCATAACACTGCATACGGGTATTATATAATACCCTGTCTTTTGTGTCCGGGTATTTAGATATAAACCCCAAAGGCGCTTAGGCAACGCTCCCACATTACCCACTCACCTGTTAAACCAATCGTCAGTATAGCGCGGATAGGGGAATGGATCATTGCTGCTGAAGTCGTAGCTGGCCTCGGCGTTCTGGGATAATAATATAAGGAGTGGGTTGTAAGTGTATATATTATATATATATGTAAGTATATATGCTGTGTTATTTTATTGTATAGTTCGGTGTGGGCCTTAAGTGCATTTCGGTGTCTCATCATGCCTAAGCTGGCGAATAAAGCAGTTCATTAAAGCTAATAACAATTTGCTGCCACATTTGCAGAGCACTTCAATCGCACACGCATTAAGCGAGCTCGGCCATAAAAGTTCTTTAAGGATGATATATATATAGAAGTATATATCCCAACTATTGCTAAGTTTCATCATTAATTAGCTCCATGCTGTACACTTTATTAAGTTTAATTATGTGTTGCCGTAGCAACTCTTATTCCATGTCACATAATGCGCTGTCAATGTCAATTCCCTGGATTGTTGTCACAGCCAGCTTTGCTCTGCTATATTCAGATACGAAGGCCAGGACTCACTCCGTTAAATACCTCAGTGGCACACTGGACAGCAGGTTAATCGCACAGACGCATCTTCTGAAGGCCACGTTGAAACAAAATGCGGCTTTGCATACAAAAGATGCCGCTGTGACCTACTATAGACAGTGAAATGAAGGAGAAAACCCAGTTACTCAGTTATACTCTTCATTTATATTCATTTACTGCAAACAGTTCCATCAACCAACAAGCTATCAAAGCGTGTGATTCCACAGAGACAGAAGCTAGTTCCATGGAACTGAAGTACCAAGAATTGACGTTGCTTTTTGTGACTTATAATAGCAAAATTTTGAATATAACTTTCAACTTTAACCTCTTCACGAGGCGAATCCCCAAGCTCTACTCAGTAATGTTTCCAGTGAATTTCAAATTGGAATATCATAAACGTTGCTTTCAATTAAAGATTCATAGGAAAATATATATCGAATTAATCTGTATTATAATCTGGCCCAGTCACTCTTAATAGACTGTGATATGGCATTTTAATAAAGCTGCCAAATGGATGCTCTGAATTTCCAACAAACTCTCGACGCAGAACTTAATTAAATCGCAGCTGCGATAGCCATTCGGAAGTGGCCATTTGTGGCCATGGCAGAAACCAGACTCTAAAATCGAGTGCATATATGATTTTGTTTTACTCACGTAATTAAATTTCAGATCCGGATGCATATAGTCCACGCCTGAATAGAAAATAGAATTTGAAATGAAAGTTTATTTATTAAAAGTTTTAATTGTGGCTCGAAGCATTTGCATACCGTCATCCATAATGGCCGTAGTCACGTTTTTTCCGGTAATACCCTGGGCCCAGGCTGCCTGCACATTGAGATCCAGACGCACCTTGCCACCATTCTGTCCGGTGTTCTTCAGATACCATTGCATAGGGAAGTAGGGATCCGTGGGCTCCTCCTCGGCCCCATTCGGCTTGGCTAATGTCGCGGCATACTTTAGGCCATGAATACCAAGTACTGGAGGACGCAAGCCGCGTTTGACACGTCTGAAGCCCGGTTGTTGCACGGCCGTGTGTACCTGATAATGATAATTAAAGGTTGGCATTTGCATATAGGTCTTTTAGGTCAATGTTATGCACAATATGTTAATGCCACAGAACAGCTTTCTGTTACGGCAAACAGCTGTCGATTATCTGGTTCCGTTTGGTGACAAAGCTGAAGCCCAAGCAATCAAATCAAACGGCACAAATATGCAAATTTGCATATTTTGCAAACTCACTTGACCACATAATGTGTGTGTGTGTGGTGTGTGTGTGTGTGGGATAATTGACGACAGTTGCCTATTGGCACGTTCCAGACATGTGTCCAATATTCCAATGCAATCGACAATCCATGTGCTTGTGGCCAAAAGTACAATTTGCCGACTGATTGCCAATGTTGCCACCGGAAGGCAAACTTCTCTGAGCTGAACTCTGACATTTGACCGAGCCACATAAAGTGTGTGTGTGTGTGTGTGTGTGTGTGTACAGTCTGCGATTTTCGAGTATTCATGGCCCTGACTATGATTTGCAGTTATACTCACCGAGGGATGGCTCTTGAGGGCGCGCGTGTGCGTCAGGCTGCGACGAGAACGGGCATGCGGCAGAGTCCTGTGCTTGAAATGATACTCCTGTCCATCAGCGCCTGCCAGCTATACACATATATATATATATATATATATATAAGAAATAAAGAAATAGAAAATTGGATTTCATTAGAGAAGGAACACACTCATTCTAATTGAGCTTAACACATTAATTTCACTCTTGTTTTACGCTCATGTACTATTTGCTGCGTCAGCCATAATTGAGCCATAATTGACTTCCAGCCTGGATAATCCCTGACCACCAGCTCCTATCTACCATATAGTTATGTAGCTTGTGGCCATAATTGAGTTTTAAATTGCCAGTCACCATCTTGGCAGCATCATTAGCCACAAACATAATCATTATCATCATTCTCTATGAGGACATTAGCTGTCCTTGGTTAAGCTTTTGGTAAATTGAGAATCTCCCTTCAGTTGCCAGTTATTTTCCATTTTTCCCCAATGCAATTCAATAAGTAACATATCCAGTTACGCAGAGCTCCCAATTACCCAGCTGGTGCCAATGCGATTTGATAGCACCAAAAACTTTTACTTTTCTCTCGAAACAACGCCCCAAAGACCCAACGTCCTGTTTTATACACAGTAATAAAGCCCAAACATTTACGTCATGACAGTTATCAGGCAATATATAATAAATTGCTGCCTTATCGGAGGAAATTGAATGGAAAAGAGATGAAATTGAAATTGAAATATTCTCAATTGTTTTTTAAGTAAATTCTTGTACTTAGGTGGAACCTTTCTACCAATTGGACAGGATAAGCTTCACTTTACACTTTTCTTTGACCTCTGCCCACTTGTTAATCACTTAAATTAAGTGCAAATGCATGTCCTTTGGCTCGTCCTGGTTCGTGGTTATTACCAGCGCAATCCGGCTTGTCTTGGCATTGCCCTTGCGCTGGTCAGATTGTTATTTGAACAGCTGCTGAGCAACTCTTAAGTCTGACCTTTTGGTATCTGTTTGCCAGCACATTTTCCATTTCATAAGGAAAAGCTGCGACAGTCAAGCAGCTTTTCCTTTTGCAGGACTTTTAATCATATCCACGCTGTAATTAATTGGACCGCAACAGCTGTTGAGCAGCCCACACAGTTCGTGTCCTTAAACTCCTACTAATTATAATGCAAAGCTTCATCTGAGGCCTGGTACTCGTACTCTGTTTAAGGAGAAAAGTTTTACAGCAACCTGTGGAAATGTCAGCATTTCATCAACATGAGTTTATGGAAAGTGTTGCCCACGCATCCTGTGGCTTTTGTATGCAAATTGGCAAGAGTTTGCCGCCCGCTGAAGGGTTTTACTTTGACGTTTCATAAAAAAATGCAAATTCAAAATTTATTTATTCATTTGAATCTTGTCTATGAGACAGAAATACACTTTGTAACGGGAAGCCCATCAAATGTAGAACAATTTGTAGTGTTTCCAAGCTTAAATTTTGATTAATTTTCATAAAGAATCCTTTATTGTTGTTTGGATTCCCCTTCCAAGAGTACGCCAAGATTTTATGGTTATGATAGCTAAAGGGCTATTAGAAGCAGTCTGCCAGCAAATGATTCACTTCTTATTAAGAAAGTTTCGGACGAAACACGTCAGCAGCTGGGCTGCTGGCCGAAATCAAACCAGGACACGCAGGACACACAAGCCCAACCCAAGTTTACTTAGGTCAAATTAGTTGGAAGGAGCCGTTTGGCCCCAGGGCCAGCAATCCATTGAGGTTTGTCAATCATAAGCCATTGGCAGCTTGTCGATAATCAAGAGGAGGATTCGTTCTATTTTTATGCTCTGTTAATTGGTGCGTTAAGTACTTTGGGTACTGCAACAGCTGGCCAAGTTTCCTGGCCAAAAGGACAGAGCAAAGTTTGGCCAGCGAAAGATAATAATAAACACATTGCGCATACGCACAGTGGGCGCTTCATATTGTTTAGATATATATATTAATAAGCGAAGCTAATCCCAGCAGCCATATGCGGCCAAATTGAATGAATATTTTAGAAACTTGGTATAATTTTGGCATTACTCCTAATAAATGAAACATATGGCGGCCCCACACACAGCGGCAAAAACAAAGTATAAAAAACGAGGAGGAAAAAGAGCGAATAAATAAGGCTTGATGCCAGAGCTGCGAGTGGGTTGAGCAAAATAAAAATAGCCACAACAGTTCACAATGCCAGCGCCACTCATTGTCTCTACATGTGTGCGTGTGTGTGGGTGTGTGTGTGGGTGTGTGTAATACACAGAGTATTATAAATATAATGTGTCACAGCGGGTGATAACGCGGACAGCAGCCGACACTAGCAACAAGCAAAGTCAGGCAGACACTTCCATGTGCCCTGTGCCATGTGCCATGTGGCATGTGGCATGTGGCTCCTCACCCAACCCCTTCGGTCTGGGCCCAAGGCCCTGATACGTGTGAAATACTTAAGCTGCAGAGCGCCCACACGTTATTAGAAACACTTGCCAGGCCCACACATATAATCGGACAAGTTCAGAGTGTGTGTTAAACTTGCCAAATTTCCGTCCATAGTAAAATCTATCGCAGATAAACGGTTTATAGCTTGCCACCATTTTCATCGTCACTTGTTGCACGCACACTCACGTAGATTGCCACACATTGAGGTAAGAGTACAGACTGCGTGGGGTTACATCACAGGACGCAGAGTCCGCGTGGGTGGAACTGTCATCTCTATTCCGAGTAACATGTGAAACGTCATCTCTCAGCGCTGTCAAGAGCAAAAATTTATGGATTTTCATTGAGTGAAAAAACACTATGTATGGCCAACAACAGCAGGCTAAAATAACAAAAGCAGCAGCCGTCGGTGTTGCACAAACACACACACACACACACATGACTGCATCTTTATTAAGCACACACACATGCGGGTGTATACGAGTGCTATGTAAATAAGTGGATCAGTTTGTTGACGAGCAGCAGTCCATGTATTCCAGCTGGCCTTTTGTTTAAGCCACAAGCCAACAACAAAGGCTTTAAGCGACATAACACACGGCATTTGTCTATTCATGTTGATAAGACACTCCGTTGGTTCGCTATAGTTTTTCCACCTAACGGTTGCAAGCTCCGTGTGCGGCAACATACTCTAAGATAACATTTCCTTTCAGGTAGCACAGCTTACGTGCAGGTGCCTAACAATGCGCAGCTCTTACACCATAGCTTTTAGCATATATCTTTCATATTCACATATTCATCATAAACAGTTGTACAACTGCTCGGAACGTTGCATAAATATGTTGGTAACACCTATAAGAGTTAGGCAAGGTGCTGATAACACACTTACTCATAAGTGAGTTAAAGCAAATCTTTTCAAGCTGCCAACTTTAATATTCGATTTATATAAAGTAGGTAGACTAAAACCAGTTAAAACTGAGCCAGACCAATCTTTCAACCAACTTTCAAGTCAAGTTCTGAATAATTAACATTCAATCCCAAGGGATCTCTTCTACAACACTTCAATTTCAGGCCACATTTAGCTGCTTCTATTAACTATAATTTATTCAGAGTCCGTTAGGACTCAGCTGAAAAGTAGGCAACATTTTGCGAGAAATCAGGCAGCAGCCACATATTTTCATTACGAAACTTGTTTTCCTTTTTTCGCATTATCTCATGCTATTTATATGTTATATTGGACAACGGAAAAAGGAAAATCCATTTGTCAAAACGCCGCCGTTGCCAAAGCCACAAAAACTATTATGTATGTGACAGCTTCTTTCAGTGGCTCAGTGGCTCAGTGGCTCAGTGCCTGTCACTGGCAGCAGCAGCACTTTATCAGCGCCAGTCACTTTATCAGTGGCTGACAGATTTTCTGGTAGCAATAGTCCAAACAACTACTGCCATGCATATTACAATGTACATTAAACACACTCACACACACACACACACACACACAGATAGCTAGATAAAAGCTCACCTGTTTAGTCTAACAAGATAATTAGAGGAGATATTATAAACGTATCCATAATGCGATATATATTTGCGGATTATATAAATATACGTATGGAATTGCATTCATTTTGTAGCAACATTCATAATAATCGATAGGTTTAGCCAAGAGAAAGACTTTCAATGGCAAAGCAAGTTCTATGGTTATCGATACGTTTTGTCAAAGGAAAGATTTTAAAATAAATTAAGTTCTGCCAAGAGAATGATTTCAGAGTCCCCAGCTTGTATCTTTCTACTCAAAATGTATCCAAGTTTTATCTCTGTAGATAAGTAACATAAAAATCGATATGGTAATTGTTTTGTGATTTCAATTCACCTATTTTAGTACATAATTTATGACATAAGCCCTATGATCGCCTTACAACTAAGTGCTTGCTAGTAGATGTAGAATAAGTATATATATTAATTGAAATTGCTTAAGTTTTTCAGCTAGGAAAAACCAGTTGCGTAGTTATCGAAATATATTAAGCTTAGTTTCTAGTTATCGATAAGTCTTGCCAAAGCAAACATGGTAAAGTAATTCAGGTTCTGCCAAAAGAAAGACCTTTTATTCTTCTATTTATAAACTTCACTTAAAAACCTGATAACATTTTATAGTAATCAATATGTTTCACCTTTTTTGTGATATCAATTCACCCAATTCAGTGCTTTATTTATAGCATATCTATATGGTAGTCTTGCCACTCAGCATATTTCTAGTAGGTGTAAGACAATGCTCCCAGATCTGATAGTAAAATGTCAGCCACGTGCCAAGCGACTGGTATCTTTATTGGGTTTATAGTATGCTCATAGGAATTTCCAATCAGATTCCCAATTGCACTTGGCTGAGTATTGAAACACACAAAAGCAATTACGGCTGACTGTTCAAATGTTGAGCGTAGTGCAGCTAATCAATCAGCCATAAGGTCAGGTTGGTATTTGCATACCTTATCGCCGATATAAGTACAAATATCGTATTGAAGTAGTAGCAGCAGAGCAAATCAAGGGAGTGTTTAATGTCAGCTGTCATGTCGTCATCCCGTATCGGCCTGTCTAAAATGTAATTTAAAATGTGCTGGCATATGCGACCTGTCTATTGTTTGCCTGGATTTATGGTGAGCAATAAAAAAAAGACACAAAAATAATATTGATTGCCAGCTGTGTGAACAATGTAAATTCAGTTGGCAATAAGTGGCATGGAAATTTTAGAATTCGCTGGGTAGAAGCACGAAAATAAAAGGAGGTGTATTAAAAATGCGTCAGAAGAAGTCGTGGGGGCAGGTGCCAAATGAGTGAAATGCAAATGAAAGCCAGGACCTGAATAATTCAACAGGATGTGGCGCGTAAGTAAAGACAAACAGCAGTCACAGCTAATAGGCTTTGATTGAGGCTTGTGGCATGTGCCAGTCGGTGTGCTACTGGGTGCCACAGCCCGGCCAAGTGAATCAGCTTTTGATTTGTTGGCCCCGGCTTAAGCTTCGGTTAGCTGCTAACTTGTTGACTGACAGAATGGCAGAATGGCCCGAACCAATGGCAAAAGTTTGCAGTATGCAAATGTATAACAAAAAGTTGCTTGCGGCAAACAAAAGAATTGTGGCAACTTTGAATTGAATTGAATGAAAGCGACGCTTGTTCCAACTTTTCACTTTGGGGTAAACACAAGTTGCACATTGCATAAACTGCTAAACATGACATTCAATTTGGCACACACACAATGGCACAACAAGTGGTGGAGCTTAACAGCCAAGCAAGGCAAATTTTAATTAAAATTTGCAGTGCTGCAACAGTGGGTAAAGTCAGTATTCGTACACTTGTTCAACATGGCAGCATAGACTCATTTTGCAACTGGGTCAGATGTAAGCCAAACCAAAGGCCATGTTGCACACGAAACAGCACAATCAATACTCTTAGCTGTTGTGCAGAAAACCGACAAAGGCCAAAGAAACTGAGACAGAGAGAGAGGGAGAGAAAGCGATTGGGTGACAAAGAGAGAGAGACCCATCATAATCACATAAGACGCTTCGCTATTTGGAGCAGCAGCCAGCGGGCAAAATAATTATCTAGCACACTGTTGACATTGACATGCTGTTGGGCGCATGCTGCGTATGCGTGATTTTCCGTTCTTCATACAACTAACATGCCAAAGCAGAAGAGCCAGCCGCCTGCTGGCTAATTTAATTTAATGATTTTATCTAATTTTCATGCCTGCCGCCCCCGTCTGTGTTACTTCATAAGAATTGTTGTGAAGTTCGCCAAACTTTTCATCTTGTCTCTGGCCCACGCGAATAAAATGTGTATACAAATAATGCGAGAAATGCGTTGCAGAATGTCTGAATAGTTGAGGTTTCTACGGGTCTGATATGATTATTGTATATCATTATTCAGACAGCACTTCACAGTTATAAGCTGCTCTTGAACATGAAAGTTATGCCACAATTCAAATGCCTCTCAATGATCCCTTGTCTGTGACCTTTTTCAAATAATTCAAGCGAATGATATTGAAAGGAAGATTTGGAAATGTGTCTTTAAGTTTAAGCCCACTATTTATAGCTGAAATGTTAGTCCTAAACCAACATTAAGTTAAGCAAAACCAAAACCAAAGTTGTTGCTAAAATAACAAAAACTGTTTGTTCCTTTTGCTGGCAATTAGCAGAAACGGACCCAAAAGTTTTTAATATGCATTAGCACCAAATTAGAGCCCTGCCCTGCTGCATATATGTATTTATAGTCTATCCGCATAAATATACATCTTAAAACGATATGGGCAAAGCATCAGCAGCACGTGTAAACCGATACCAGACATGCTAACGAGAAGTGTGCAAATATTTGCTTTAAGTTGGCTTTTTCATCAAAGTTTGCACAAGTGTTGGTCATGAGTAAAAGTTGAAATGGACACAACACACAGACACATAGAAGAAGCACAGATAAGTGGCAAATTTGTATATATGGAAGGATGAAACAAATGACATTACTTAGGGTTATTGAAAAGCCACATTTAATGTGAATACCATTGCGAACTATTTGCCACATCTACTTCAAAGTACGAGTGCAACCTGCTCGTGCTCTGACAGCTGCCAGAGCCAGAGCCAGACCAGAAACCAATTTAATGGAACCCTCGAACTTTGGCCGTGTCCGGCAACGGTACGAGCTGTTTCGCCATTCTAAAAATAAATAAAAAAAAGTAAATTCGCATCGACTTGGAACACCCAACGCTGCGTATACGTGTTATTCTTTAGTATGCGGTGGCTATTCTTGTTGTGCGTGTTAGTGCGTGTGTGTGTGTGTGTGCATGGCATGTGTGCCGGCGGCTTATATAAAATATATTGTACATTCGGTTTCTTTTTTTTTTGCGAGATTTCTGACATTGCCTTAGCCCTACGTCAGCGTCTTTGTCTCTGTTTGCCTGACGTGCAAGTCCTTTGTTTGTCTTTTATTTGCCAACATATGTTTTGGCCTTAAGTTACATATTGCCAGCTGAATGAATGTCCGTGCTGTTAATTTGCAGGCGACGCAGGGAAAAGGCCACAAAATGAGAAAAATCGTTTTTCATTTCGCAAAACAAATGGAACGAAAACAATTTAAATTCTCAGAAGATGCATTGCCAAATATTTCTTGATGAGAAAACAAAATAAATTTGCCAATGTCGTGACCCGCAGACATTTGACCATATATCTTGCCAGCTCCTGCAACAAGCTCTCTAGTCAACTTTCTTATAATAAATGAGGTCTATCTATATATTTATATTTTCTATGCAGGACGAACAAGAGTTGCATATTTTATGCAACAAATTATATGCAATGCATATTTAATGAGCGCAGGAAACTTTTTGAGGACTGGGAAAATGAGTCGCCTTTAAGCTAATAACTGCATACTACAAACATCAAAGAATGTTTGGCAAAACTGGAAAAAGCATACTACAAACTTCAAAGAATGTTGCGGAAAATGGGAGCAGCGTAAACATTTTAGAATTTCCTCAGAGAAAAATTCCTCTCATTTTAACTTAATTAAAAAACTCCAATTTAATAGTTTGCATTCTCCTTCGCTGGTTTCGTAGCTATGTTGCAAATTTATATGTAGCAAGAATGAAGTATTTGGGATAGTCCAACCCATCTACACACACACACACACACACACACACACACACACACACACACACACACAAATCACACATATATCATTTTATTTTATGCTAATGGAATGCAGCTGCACTTCTGCATTCCTTGAATAATTTTGTGTTTAATGATTGATATTTATAAAAAATGCAGCACGAACAGACAGAAAATAGCTAATTTGGTTCAGTTATTGATGCTGAACCGTTAATATATTACTTTTTGGGGTTGGAGATGCTTCCCTCTGCCATTTGATTAGTTTTTCACAACTTTTATGGCCCCTTTTGAACCACTTTCCAGCGGGTTAAATATCTAAAGAGAACTACACTCAATCGTTTGAATATTTCGATAGAAAACAGATAGCAGCAAGTTAATCGAAATCTATTTCTAAATTCTACCTATTATACTCTATACTTAACTCTCTGATAGCTGCGATGACAAAATGCATAAAGGAAGTTAATTATAACTCAGACTCGCTCAGAGAACTGTTTGCTTTTTTCCTTCACTTTACGATAAAATGTAATATGCAAAAGAACAATAGTTATAAGTAATCCCAAGGGGAAAAAAACTAATGAAGATGGTTTTCAATGAAGCGATAACAAGTTAAATAGGGACAAAAAGCATAGAAAATATTTGTTCTAGTCTAATGTCAATGCTTGTGTGCAGTATCCTTGGACGAGTCGATGGCGCTTTTATAAAGGATTGCGGTGGCAGCAAGCTGTTGCTGCGGTTGCTGCCAAGGCTTAGCATCGCCTGGCAAACAACAACTTAACGCTTTGTGCAAGGATTTATGGCACGGAACTCGTTGACAAGCGGCTAAAGGAAGACTTCAGACAGGTGACAGCTACCAGCTACCAGCTACCAGTTGCCAGTTGGCAGTTGGCAGGTGGGCTTGTTAGCTTTTAAAGTTATTACACATACGAAAAGTAAAAAAATAAAGATGTACACACAATCACACACAGAATACACACAGAGTGTGCATGCCCAAAGGCTCATCCTGCAGGTAAGTAGTAGGTAAAAACATTTAAGCACCACTAAGACAAAAGGTAACAAAAAGCCGTCGCTTTGTGGCATTAGCCAGGCAAAGGAAAGAGCAGCGACAGCACTTTGTTCTGAAATTTGTTTGCCATTAAGGAAGCGCGAGGGATGGGACTAAAATCAGCAAGCATAAAATTGTGTAAGGCATAAGGACTCAAGGCACCAAGTGCTGATTGTGCAGACGATGCTGCGTGGGCTCCAGCTGTCCAACTGTCCAGCTGTCATATTTTCTACCCAAATCAAAAACATATGAATTTATCAAAGCACGAAATTGACTTAAGTTTTTTATTAAACGTAAATTTGTTGGCCTTAAGCTGCAATACGAAATTTATATCCGCACAAAGCAAATAGGAGTATATCTCTTTTATATACGTGTATCTAATAGCTGAGTGGGTGAAACTAACGTTTTATTGATGATAAGGCCTAAACATCAAAAGCAATAAAGTCCTAACCTAGCTGCCAGATAAAAAACCCTGTGCCACTTCATACGCGTCGTATACGCAATATCGATTTGGGCAGCCAACTGAGCATAAGCCTATACCTTAATGCCTCTTCGCCCTCTGCTATCATGGGGCTTACTTTTGCAAAGTGTTGCCTTTTTGTGTGTGTGTTGTGTGTGTGTGTGTGTGTCACATTGTGATTTCTGTTGCCTGATAGCGTTTGACGTAGGAGCAACAGATTTTTTCGCCTACATGTACCGCAATGTTATTACTAAGCGCCCCCAAAAAAACCACCCGACACATTGATGAAATTTCGCTTTATATCAGTAAGGGAATTCAGAGCGGAAATCCAGGCAAAGCCCTAGTCAAAGAGCAATTTCTAATTAAAATTTAGTCCATAATTAAGCCCAGAAAAGGATGAAACTTATATACGAAGAAACCATCACAATGAAATGAAATGTTTGCCTTTACACAGGATAAAATACATCGAAAGGTGTTTTTTTAATTTGTTGTAGGGGTTAAAATGTTCTTAAACATTTTCATCTATTGCGCTTAAGCAGAAGCCAAAGGTTCGCACAAACCTAATGAATGGCATCTTTGGGGAAAAAAGAACGTAGAAAAGTTTCACCTTTTGTTAAAATTTCAGGTGAAAAGTGCTTGAGGGCAGAGAATAAGAAGGAAAGTGTCTGGAAAATACTTTTAGCACAAATAAATTTTAAAAGGAAAACTTTTTTTTTGATTGTTGGTCTTGTGGAAAGCTTTGGTAAGCAAGTCAAGCGAAAATGGAAAAACGAAAAATGAAACCAAGGAAAATTTAAACGAGCAGCAGACGTGTCAAAGTGTGTGGGGGCAAATTGATGACCTCACGAATGGAAGCAGTTAGTCAAAAATAATGTGACAATGGAGGTGAATTATGTATTTCTAAGAACTGAAAATCACACAAAATATGTCAAGACTGTCTACGCAGAAGATGTAAACGTTGCCAAGGTTCAATGCCGATTTCGGTGTCTTGTTACAGGAAAATAAGAACATGATAAAAAAAAAGAGAAATACTAGGACAGATTTTTAATAAGCACTTTGCAGGACTAGAACAGAATCTGTTCGGTACGATTCATGTTAATATGGAACAGAACAAAATGTTTGTCAATCAAAAGTAATTTGAAGCCGTTTCTAAGAGGCTTACACAAGCTTCTAGTTGACAGGCTGGAGTCCAAAGCTATTTTTAAATTGCTCTATGCAAGTTTTAAGCCAAGTTAAGACTGCTGCGACTTTATTTATACAAAGCGTTTGTGAAAACGTTGGTAGGCGGCAATAGGGGGAAAATGTAGAGGAAGCTCAACAGAATTGTGTAAGAGGAACTAAAAACATGAACAGAACTCCTTTAGAAATTTTCTTTTAATTGTTCAAGTTTTCAAGGCGTACTCGAGGGGTTTTCAATGAGTGTCAAAGTTAGAAAGGGAAACAGGATATCAAGGGGTATTAAACGAGAATCAATGTTAAACAAGAAAACAGGACATCATTTCCTTTACAATAATAACGTAACTCAGCCTCACCCAAGTCAGAGTTACACCTGATTCCATTCACGCAACTGTACCTTAAAGCGTAGTTCAATCGTTATACTTAATCGATTTCATGTAATTCAAGTAGAGTCGAGTTTCCTCTGCTCTGGGTTCTGCGTACGTGCAACATGCACAAGTGACTTTGCACTCACGTTACCGCTTTCCTTCAATTGAGTTGTGCAACGGGGTGGCGTTGCCATGACTTTGGCTCAGCATCAGCGAACGGTCCAGGTAAGATTACAACACTGCCGCACAAAGCAGTTGTGTCTATGTCGCAATATATGTTGGGATAACCAGTGGGAGTGCAGTTCTCAGGTGTTATATATATTCGGGCATAATTAAGGCGTAGGTTGCAAGACAACAAGTGGCAATCTCAAGTGGCATATAAATCAGAAATTTATATAACTGGATGTGCTACATAAATCTCAAGCGATAGTTCACCTTCAGTGGCAGCTACGTTAATTAAGATACGAAGCACAGTAATTGGACGCATCTTATCTAGAGATTGTTGCAACATTTTGTTGTTGTTGTTGAACATGCAACAAGTGTGTTTAATATCAGACGCATTTTCTGTCAAATGCAGACAAGATCTTACGCAAGTTTTTTTGGAAATATATTTATCCAATATCAATATTATATGACTATCTTTGTTATAAACGTTACAACAAAAGGTGTATAGGTGTTATGTACCGTTACATGTGTACTTATATTCTGTGAGTGTATTAGTAAGTTGGAGTAGTTGCTGACCTTGTGCCCCATTTGAAACATGCAAATCGAAATGTCAAATTTCGCGCCTGCCGCTATGCAATGAAAACTTTTGCCGGAAGTTGGCTGAGCCTCGGGTAGCAGCAAATTTTAAGTGTTTATTATGCCAGGCACGCGCCATGCCCCACACACACACACACACTCACACACCCCCAAGCACAGAGAGTCAATTACACATACATATATATGTGTATATCAGTATATATACACCCACTTAAGCAGCCGCAATTAGCCAGACAACCCTTGACAACTGCACATACCCTTTGATATTGTTGTTCTTGCGGCTGTCTCTTGAGGTTGGAGACATGCCCAAGTCGCCGGACCACGAAATAATTGATTTTTCACAGGGAATAGACTGAAATAGCTTTGGTTCAGGTTACTTACCGGTCCAAGATTGTCGAAGCCATACTTATCGGCGACAGTGTGGGCGAAATCATTGTCAACTCCCCGACGGAAACGCACCAGAAATGAGCTTGTGAAGACAGCCTGATTACCAAGACCGCCGCTTGATCCACTGGCAGCGGCGTTCGTCTCCGGCGCAAGGAGCGGCAGTAGCGCTGTCAGGGCCAATATACCGACGCAACGCAGTCGCCATGAAGCAGCAATGCTCCATGCAGCTGCAGCAATAAACATTTCACGCGTTTGGCTCACAAGTCTCTTAACTGTTTTCCTTCTGGCTTAAGTTCACAATTTGCGACGATGGGGCAACTCTGGCGCCACAATTTCGTGCACACTTTTCAGTGATTAAAGGGGTTGGGTGCAGAGTGTCCAAAATAAAGGCCGCGCTTCACTGGACACGAGGAGAGCTCGTTGACTGTTTGTAAATAATAAATATCTCAAACGTTGCTAGCACTTTTTTTTGTCAGCCAAAAACTCCAAAATTGATTTGGTAATAAACTTGTTGGTCTTTTAGATTTTTATCTAGAGTTTTCTTTGCCCTTTTATTTAATTTTCTGCTTCTATTTTGGGTTTTCTTTTGACAACACTCTGTGGTCGCCCTTGTTAACTGTTTTGTGCGCTGCCACGAACTTCACTTTGGCGTTGCGCGCAGAAAACTGTTTGCCAGTGCCGTCAATAGACGCCATTATGAATATCCAAAAGGCGCCGCACCATTCAAAAGCATTGTGAAAGCTCAGCAAAAGCTCGCCGCATACTCTGTCTCTGCCCGTACACTTAGCGCCCACACAATGCAGTTCGTTTGTCGCTAGTGCTGTGCTGCTCGCACGCCCAGCTGGTCCATCGCGCTGCGTCTCAAGCTCTGTTCGGCTTTCAGCTTTATTTTTACTTTTGCAGCTTCGCTTGCGCTTTGTAGACGTCACCAATTTGGTTGACCCGATGCTTTTGCCTTCTGTTTTGCCTCCCCCCGCAATCCCCAACCCCCAACCCACTGTTCTCGCTGATTCTGTTTTGTTTTTGCGATTGCTCGGCTTGTTGCTTGGCTGCGATTGGTTTATATTACGCACTGTCAACATATGGCAGCATACTTTACGTTTGAGATTCATTGCATTTCATAAAAGCCATATGTACATATACAGACATACATATATGTACATATATACATAGTACTATGTAAGTGTATGTGTGTGTGTGCGTTTGAGCTGCCTTTCATGAGTATAATAGCTGAAAGAAAGCTTCAACTTTGACCTTAGCCCAAATGAAATGGGCTATGACCAAAAGCGCTCATCAAGCCCCTTTAAATGTGTGCAATTGAGAGCTAACATTAAATTTAACGACTACTCTCGACTACAGTACATTTGAACCCTTTAGGGCTTTCAGTAATATCCCTATAAGTAGATAATCTGACAATGCCAATTCGTTTTCTCATATCTTATATGATGATCATTTAATTTAATATTTGAAATTTTAATACATAATATCATAATAAGTGACTAACAATAGGTTTATCTATAATACTCTTAGCTAAGATTAGAAATTAAATATATTATTAATATAATCATAAATTCAACAATAATGTAATCTGATTTCTTATGCTGTTCATTAAACTAGCTAAGAAATCCATTAAAAGTTCATGCTCATCAGCTAAGTTTTTCTGGAACTTGAGATTTTGCAAATTTGAGTTTGTCCGCACTGAATTAAACATAAATTCCATTCAAACTTTTTGCCTTGACGTCAGAGACCGGTCGGTACTCGGCACTGAACATAAGCCATCAGGTGGCAAAACGGGAAACACTGACAGGCAACCACTTCCTCATCCGCCGTGTGGAGTTCCACTCGACATCACAAATGGGAAACATATGCTCAGTGTCATGCGCGAGCCGTAAACAATGCAATTAACGCATTTGTTGGATACCAACATTAAATTACAATTAAATTTTAATTAAGCTTAAGTTGTTAATTATAAAGCTTACAAGCTAAGGATTTAAGGATTTAAGTAACGTATACATAGATGAATTCAAAACGATCGATAAAGAAAACAATGAAAAGCAAAACAGCGAATGTAACTTTAAGAAACCTAACTCCTTGCACATCACATTGAGTAATTGTATACTACGCTTATGCTATGGATTCCACGATATCATTACGCACAGAGGGAGTTGTCCCGCAGTCAGAATAGACATTAAAAGTGTCGGGTGAAGTTTTCCACGCCTTGCCGTTAAATTAAATGATGCTGGGTTCATAGTCAACTTTCATACTCATTTGTAATAATGTTTTTATGTGCGCACTTCGATCTTCCGTTTTTGAGATGATTTTGCAAAATGAGCATGGAATAAACGTAGTAATAGGTGGGAAGCTGTCGGAACATTTTTATGTGAACTTAAACGATTAAATACTTTACTTCCGCCTGCCAAAACGATTTCCACGTGCTAAAAATACGTAAACATAAAAAGTTATGTGTATACACAATGACCAACACGCATCACTTACCACTTGTGGCAGCCGGAGACAAAGCATGAGAGCTGGCATGACGCTTGATCCGTGGCGTATCCGACTTGCCATTGCCGGCATCAGGGGCCGATGTGGAAGATGTGGAATAGGAGGTAGCTGTGCCAGCGCCATTGTTCACAACGTTATTTTTAACTGTGACATCGGCAGCTGAGTTGCTGGGCATCGATTTATAACGTTGCAGGGATGTGCGCGGCTTTTTGGGCTGGGACGCTTCCAACATAGCCTCGTCAAGAGCAACAAGCCAATCTTCAGATTCGCTTTCATCTTCTAAAAACTTCATATAGAACGAGGACCGATTCTGTTTCTTATGATGACTGGTAGGAGTGGTAGTTACAGTTGCCGGTTCCAGCGTCAACTTAGGAGCTAGCTTTGACTCCACCTGTTGCGTGGCCTCGAGTAGAAAACAATCCGTATCTGAATCGTTAAGAAAGTCTGCCAAGGCTGGATCGGTTGTAACCGCGACTGGCTCGGGGAACAAATCTGGCGTAACCGGAGGCGGTGCTGCTGGTTGTTCTCGCGTTGGTTGTACACTTGTTGTCTGTTCATCCAACTGTCTGTGTAGCTTATCACAGCGCTGCTTAAGCAATTCATGATCACGTATTTGCTGCG
This sequence comes from Hirtodrosophila trivittata, assembly GCA_035045065.1. NCBI lineage: Eukaryota > Metazoa > Arthropoda > Insecta > Diptera > Drosophilidae > Hirtodrosophila > Hirtodrosophila trivittata. The sequence goes on along the minus strand of JAWNNK010000658.1, from coordinate 2,104,046 downwards.
CACGCCATTGTTTCCGTCTATGGTCATTAGCAGCGTCTGCCCGCACCTGTTTCCGCCGATCGCTCTGCTTACTGGCTCCAGGTCCAAACTCCTCTGAATCGAAGCCACTGTCAGTCGTAGTATTGACGATATCGCCCCGCGTAGTATTGCCACGATTCCAGCGCCAACTTACTTCCGGGCTGTCAGTGACCAGCGTCTGGGAGAATAAACAGCTGGGCGACAGGCTATTGTGGGGCGAAAAATCAAGACTCTCGTCCAGGCTGTACACTTTCTTATTCGGTGGCGTGTTCTCCAAATGCTCCACAACACCCATCGTCGGCGAACAGGGCACATCGCCATCATCTGGCGCTTCTTGTGCTGCGCTGGCGCGAACGCGGCTCTGCGGCGAAGCTGCATTCGATTTATGTTTACATTAATTATTTCGTATTAGAGCGTATGCACTTACCACTGTGTCGTTTTTGCAGTAACCGACTGCTAAGCGTTAGGGAACGCCTTTTGTTTACCGACGTGTTTTCCATTGAGTATCATTTATTAATTAATTTAAAGCAATATATTGCTCTGCGTGATAAAATGCGCTTAAATTATAAACGCGTTAGGTATTTATTGGTGCTTTAATGTGAAGTATATATCGATGTATCGATAAGTAAAGTATGCTAGTACTCGTTTACAACTATGACCGCATGAGGTCGCTAGCAAAAATTCCGATACATTAGGCCGATAACCAGGGAACCGTACAAAAAGTTGCCAGTGGAATTTAAATTAAATGGTCACTAGTGAAGTAGACGTGAATACCGACAGAATTTTTGGGTTATTGATTATCGCTGAGTAATAATCGATCAGAGATCAACGATGCAATCCTAAAAACAGCTGACAAAAAATGCACAAGCTGCACTTAAAAAACTTCTTTTATGCATTCTTGATCACATTATATGTTTAATTTCAAAAATATTAACGAATGTATTTTTTATTGTATAAAATTTAACTTAATTGCAATTAATTGACTCCTTTACGTTGCAGACCGCCTCCTGGACGCAGCGCTGGTATCTTGGCAGCACTCCTTTTCACCTCATCGATTGCATGTAGAACTCGCTGGGGTTCAGTGAGAAACCAAATCCACAAAAGTTTGCTGTAGCGCCAAAGCTTTCCTTTATCAGCTATAGTTTCCTGAAACTGACTGCGTAAATGGCGCAGCGTCTCTTCAAAACGCAGGTGCTGCTGTGAAAGATTAAATAGAGGGCATAAATACTGAACGTTCTCAAATATAGGCTGCTCCAGCGGTGAGTCGTCGATGAAATGCCGCAGCGATTCCTCTAGACGCTCAAGATCATCCAGCTGCTTCTTCACATGCACGTGAGACTTATTATTTAACATGTTTTGCAGTGAATAGGTTAATAGTCGGCCAAGCTTTTCATATGTATACATACAGCTCTTGGCTTCAGCAGAGCGAACATCCTGACCCAAATGTCTCGACAGTTCATTTCCCATTTCATTCAGGAACCAAGCACCGTTCGACTTGACACTGGTGTTTTGTGAACGCATTGCTTGGACGCGCTGCCAACTCGCCTGTAGTTGGGCATGGAGACGTGCAGAGCTGTCCACACAGTTCCGTTTCTTTTCCAAGTCCATCTGGGTGGCTATCCAAATGAGTTCTGCGTTCGACAGCGCATTTGATATGATATTTGTGAGCTGCTTGTCATTTTCGCGTCGGGACAAAACACGGTCCAATTTTTGCTTTGTGTTCTCGTAGAGGACCAACTCAATGCGTTGCTGTGTGTGCTGCTGGGCGTGTATAGTAAGATCGTTGACCATGATGTCATGGATTTTCTTCAAATGGTTATCGTTTAGAAGCTGCATATCAAGTGTTTCGCGGGCCATGTCGTCTAGGTTGAAGCAGTGTATTTTATTCAGGTCGAGGTTATTTATCAGCACTTGGGTGACATTTGCTTTCACTTTTTCCCTTATGCATGCCACAGTGTACCCCTGTATGGAGCTCTGTAACTTTTCCAGTTTGCTATTAACGTGCTGCATGTCCACTTCAGCACCTGCAATATCAGGGAACTCGACGATTTTAAAATTGTCCTTCATATAGACAGTGAAATACTGCATAAATGAATCACATTTAAGAAAGTAATGCTCGAGCGGCATCTGGTGCATTAGCAGTGGTGGCACTTGATGGGAGGTGAAACTGTTGCTAGTCTCCTTACTGAGCTTACAGTTCTCACGTTGTACCTCCTCCAATTGACGTGCCTTGGCCTGGCATTCATTAAGCAATTCCCTATCCGTATTCTGCAGTGACACAGTTGAACACTCCAGTTCACTAATTGTGTTAATAAGACTTCGCTTTGTGTTCTGCATCCTTTCGATTAGCACATTATAATCCTTAGTTGCGTCCTCAATAAGCGCAATTTTGTCTGTAAGAAGGTCCACGTCTTGAGGTGTATTCTTAAGCAGACCAGAATTCTCAGAGGTTATCTGTTGAAGCTGCAAGGCCAGATCTGCCTCGTCCAGCCACTCTTTGCGTTGCATCATTTCATCGCACTCCAATATCTCCTGGTCTGTGAGTATATTAGCGTCGGATATATTATTAGACAAAAAGTTAAAAAATTTTGCGAAATTCTCATCGTAGACTATCCATTGATTTGAGCTATTGACGCCTAGCTTCCTTAGCATCTCCGAATTGTTTAGCATGTCGCCCATAACAGCGGTAGCTTTGGTTTTCTTTAAATTAATGAACACAATGAATTGTTTTAAGATATATCGTTTTTATAGTATTTAAACTGTTAATTGCTAGAGCTCGCTAAGGCGTGATCTTGTGCCGCAAAATTTGTTTGATCCAATCAAAATAAAAGTCATATCGGTGTCGCCTGTATATCGCCATGTCAAAAAAAATCCCAAAATCCGCCAAAGCTGCGGTATTTTTTCTCTTTTTGGTATTTCGATGTCAAAAAGCTGACTGCTATAATAGTTCAGGGGTACGCAGCGCGCAATGACTTAAAATTAAAATTTCGGCAATAATTTTGAAAGAAAACAACAGCAATTAAAGTATTTTGTATATTTAACATATTTATATTTCCTTTATAGCTACAAAACACATGTATTTGCCGAGTATTTATTTGCGACCCAAGCACAAAACTAAACTAATTTGGATTTATTTAAATATTTATGCTACTGACACAGAGAACATTTCCTTCATTACTAACAAATAAATGCAACAATTTTTTTTTTAAATATTGCAAAACTATTTAATAAATTAACGACGTTAAAAAATTATTGTCCTTTTAAAAATTGTTTTGCCTACATATATAAATGAGTTTGCTTACAATCCCTTGTTGTAGTAAACCGTGTCCATACCGGGGTGTTTCTTTTCTATGGACTCACGTACTTCCTTCTCCAGTTTGTCTACTTTAATCGATGCGCGTTGGGTAAACAACGCACAGCCAAGGGGCGTAGCAAAGATTAAAACAAATCCGCAAAACAGAGTTTGAATAGGAGCATTTGAACGGGGATACTTTTTAAGGAATCCGTTTTTCTCTAATTTGTTCATCAACACGGGTGTCAATGCTATTTCAAATAAAGTGTTAGTATTAATATTTACATTTAAAACACAATTTTTGGATAAATTCAACTTACTCATTCCGGGTATTGCCATAAATACGCGACTAAACACGACAGCGGCAATACCTGTTATAGCTGCTGTCTTCGAAACGCCGACTACATTATTTTTATCATCCATCAAATCCACTCCATTTTTGATTTCCCTAAATTACGAATAAAATTCATTTATAAACAAAATTTTTTATGCAAGTTTAGTTGTACTTACTGCATGCGCATGCAAGGTAGATTAATGCAATTGGCTGCAGCAACGGCAACAAGTGGCACCAGCCGACCAATTAGAGGATTCATATTTTTAACCGCACTATTCAGGGATAGTGCTGTGGCAAGGGCACCACTAGTTGCCAGGCAGTAGGAGGTTAATAATTGCTGTTTATTAATTTCAGTTGTGCCGGAACGATTAGAATAATTTACTATTGCATTAAACGTTTGGTTGAACCACTGCCAGAAGACAACGGCTCGAGTTGTCTTGTAGAAGGTCATCATACCTAAATAGATACAATATCAACAACAACAACAATAATAATAATAGTAGTAGAATAACCGTGTTATTATTACTTGTTTATTAATCAAAGCGCGGAAGCAACATGAAAAGCACTTGAAAGCATCATGACAATATGATGTCAAGGGCGTTTCCATATAGCATTGTACATCAGTAAAATAGTGCGTATACGAGTACTTACCCCCAGTGATGAGCATGTTCATTGGCATCTGCGCGGACATGCGGCCGATGATAATTTGCTTTTCACCCGTTTCTGGATGAAAAGCCGAGTCGTATAGATATTTGGCCTTCCACACATCTTCAATTGAGTTGCATTCAGGCACATCCTTACCCGCACGATACTTAAGCACTATTTGACGTGCTTTCTCCAAGTCGCTACCGCTGACGAATAGATTCAATGGATTTGTGACCAGAAAGAAATGCTTCGCACGACCCATATACGTGCTCTGGTCAAATTTGGGTCTATCAATATCAACACGGGGAAGAGGAGCCATTTTGATCTTTGTTTATGTTTATATATTGGTCGGCTTATGCTGCTGTCTGGGTTTACTATCCGAATAATGCTATTGGATTAAATAGATGATTTAAAACATAGATTAAATACTTTTAAAAATTATTGAATATTGCTGATAGATATTTCTACCTGACACACACACTCGCACTATCACTAGGCGCGTTTTCAAAATATCAAACTTTGTGCAGTATATAAAATTAATATAGTCGTATGAGAAAATACATTTGTTGCTGCCGCGGAGGCTTATCAATGGCCGCATTGACCCGGCCGCCTCTTGCTAATCGCCAGCAAACAAGTTCCAGGGACTGGCAAAGAACAAATACGTACATACTATATCACTGCACGCACACATACACTCCCATACACACAAGAGAATATTGTATTGGGAGTGATGATTGTGTCAACTGACGACAGTTCGATTATGCATTCAAAACAAAAACAAGCTTTACTCTACGAGTATTACATAATTTTGCTAGCGCTATCATAATTTGAGAATTATTGAAAAATCCATAAATCTTATCGGCTTGTGCCAGGCGCACAGCTGAGTGGAATACAAAAACAATTACTTCTTCCAGTGTCTTTTACTGGAGAACAGGTTGCGGCACTAACACTTGCACACGTTGCTGTGCGTTGTATGGGTGTGTGTGTTCTAATATTTGAGTATTGGTTCTTCGAGTTGCTTCACGCGTGTGCGACCAACGCGCAAATAAACGCATACACTCACACTCACTTTAAGCAAAGCGTAACACTTCCTAACACTTTGGCAGTGAACTTACGACTGAACCGAGCGCAAAGAGCTCCAATGCTGCTGCTGCTGGTGCTGCCGCAGCTGGCCTCAATCAGCTGCCACTCCAAAGAGCTTTTTATACCCTTAATAAGGGTGCCATAGCTGTGGCGCTCTCTTTGTAAATTGAACAGATTTGGATAAATGGGTCAGGGTCACCTAAAACATCTCTTACATTTCAGTTTTTATTGGACAACTGTGTATTTTAAATCTAGACAGAATATTTGAGAAACCAAAAAAGCATAAAAAATCTTATTAATTATTATTAATAATTATTATCATTTTTATTTAATATTTGAAGAAAATGAATATCACTTGTTAAGGTTCAAAACAAAATTTTGTTAACAACAGCAAATTTTGTCTATTACCCAGCAGTAATAATTTTATATTCCGTACAGTGTGTTCATAATTCGACCTGGCAAAAAACTTTCGCTTTCTTTTTCTTTCGGGTTTACCTTGTGAATGTTTTAAACTTTTTTTTTACTGCGCAGCGGTAGATTAGGGCGGCATTGAAGAGAGAGCTTTTTTTCTTCTTTCGTTTTGCGCTGCTCATTAACAGTTAGGCTTTTAAGTTTGGTAAAGCTTTGAAGGCAGCCTGTTGTACACTTACGATAAGTACAATAAAATAGTTGACTTACACCTCACCTTCAAATAATTTCTTATCAAATTATGTAGATGATACATATTTAGCTATATGCAACTCTCTCGAATATAGCTTAAGCCCAAATTATTTGTCGTCAACGTATGCAAATACTTCAGTACACTTTCAAAGATTGCACTTGGTCGAAGCCCGCATATTAAGAACTTCCATAGGAACAAACTGAAACGTTAATAAGTTGATAAGAAAAGCTCACAGATTGTCAAGTTCATGTACTCACACTGTATGTGTAGTAGTATTATCTGATTAACCATTAAAAAACTATTTCAATCTGCGTGTGTATATTCATTTATTTTTGAAATCCATTATTAGACTAAACATAACATCAACAGTTGTGTATATTAGCAATAGTTATTATGGTTTTTTTTTTATTTTGTTTCTTCACAAATTTGTGTAATTTTTACTTGTTGTGTATTTTTTGTTATTTTTAATAAATATTTCTCATAAATAAATATTATGAATATTTGAAGTATCATTGAAATTTTGCAAACAATTATAGTCATAGTTAACACAAATGATAGATGTAAATATATATGTATGTGGGTAAACATAGATGACATTTATTGTACATTGTTGTATGTATATACTATATATGTATATGTGCTTGTATATATATATATATATCATATATGAGTGTCTGTGTATGTGTATGTTTCTTCTAAGAAATCTTGTTTCGTTTATAAATAAGTATGTATATTTATAACTATATATAAACATACATCATATTAGTATATTTTGCAGTATTTAGTTTCAATTTTTTAATTATATACTCGTACAGTCAAAAGTAACAGGAAATATATTTGATTCCATTTGATTTAGTTTTAAGATATATTAAATAATTTAAATAGAACACATTCTCAAACATTTCATACGCATAACATGTCAACTTTTCGGTAAATTTGAATTCAATTGCTAATTGAAATAGTTAATTGAAACACTTAACGTTTGCAACAATTAAAGATTACTTTTTTTGGATTGTATATTGTATATAGTTGTGTGCGTGTACGTGTATCTATGTATGTGTGTGTGTAATATGATGTATGATATAATAGCGATACATGTGTATAGTAGTAGTATATGTGTTGCATATGGAACCAAAGAATGTACTCATCTCCTTAATCTTCTGTCTAGTATGTTCTTAGAACACCCAAAATACCAATATAATTTATTTGTATGTATTGTATGTAAAGATATATATGTATGTAACTAGTATTTTAATTAGTATATTTGTAGTTGGTATATTTCATAAAGTGGGGAAGAACCTTGTACTTGAGAATAGCTCATAGAAGCATTCAGTTAACATTTGTTTTAGGTAAGTTGGTATGTCTGTATGTGTTTCAATATGTATGTATGTATCTATGTTTGTATGTATGTATATGGCTTAGTGGGGGTTTTTAATAGGCGATTGTTCGTACACTTATTGTTTTTGTTTAACATTAGTTTAATATTTAAGAAGTTTCAAGAGAGTTGGCTAGTTAAATCAGAGGAAATCAGTTAGTTGGAGACTTTAACATATTATATTTGGCCAACTTAGCGCTGTCTAGCTGTATAGCAAGTGTATATATATATATTCATATATATATATATGTATATTTATGTGATTGTATAATATGAGTATATAAGGTATTTATGTTTCGTATATATATGTCTATGTGACTATGTTTTGAGCGCGTCCATTCTATATAATTAGCAGTGCATGGCTCACTATGTAAGTTTCTTATGTATCTTTATGCTAAGTAAATAGTTTTTGTATGTTTATGTTTTGTTTATTTATGTAGTTAGAGTATTTACGAGTATGTTTGTTATACACTTTGCTTGCAGCTAAATTTTCATACTGATTGGAGTGTCTTGGATCTGGGTCTGTCATCTTTCTAACGATTCTACCAAAGCATAAACCTAGTTTATGCAACATCAGCTAATTGCTGCTCTGATTGAATGATAGTTATTCGGTATAGAGGTTCAGTTATTTGTTAACCAAATAATAATAATTATAATGCTTATGTAACTTGTTTCCATTCTTGTAAAGTTAAGATTAAAGTACATATATTACATTTACTATAAAGTGAGTTAAATGCGCCGCCGTTAAACAACTTACAATCAACTGAATCTCAATCTTATTTGAAAAGCGAGCAAATTAATAATAAATATAGCAACATTTATTCGAAAATTTAAGCAAAAACTTAGAGAATTTCTTGCTGTTGTTGAACGGCAGTTTTTTTGATTTAGGAAATAACGATTTAAAATTAAAATAAATATAACAATTTAACATATGATTTCTAAACTAATAATATCTATTTTATAGACTGCTTTTCGTTTCGTTAATTTTCATTGCCAGTTTTTATCAAATCTCTTAAGAACCAATAACGCGCTTAAAATCATAAGAATTTTCTATAATTTTCTTTCAAAAACTCCACAAATATAATATATGTATAAATATGCATGTGTGTATGTAATTTGCACCAAAAATTGACTATAAATTTACATATTATTAGAAATATGAATTTTTTTGTTTCCTTGTATACATTTAGAATTTATAAATATATATATATATATATTTACAGTAAAAAATTGACGCCATTAATTGCCATTTAGTTAAATATTAATATAATAGTTTAATACTTTTTATGTGAATATTGTTTATGTTTTGTTTTTCTATTTGTTAAATTATATCTGTTTATCGGCGAAACTCAGGACGTTTTTCGTTTTTCGTTTTTTAATTAATAAATGTGGCTATTTTGTAAATATATATATTTAAATGTAAAAAATATACATGCATTTTGGTAACAATGCATACAAAATATCTACATAAATATTACTTTAACTTTTGACTTCATTTTGCTTTTCACGTGATTTAACTAAGGAGTATCTAATCAACTGTATACCCTGTACCCAAGAGTTAAAGGTATCTCAAAGCAATCAAACGTAATCTCATGCATCCTAGTTTTCATTCAGTTGGGGATATAGATTGCCTTGAGTAACTTGTCAGTATGAAATTTAAGGGAAATATTAGATGACATTTTGGCAGTATACTTTTAACCTTCCAATTTTTGGACCCAAAACTAATCTATACCAAAATTTAGCTGTGAGTTGTTTCACACTAAGATCGAACAGTTGGTTCTGGGTACAGGGTATGATTTGAACATCTAAGGGGAAAACATAAACTAAATGAAAATTCGTTGATCCTATTCATTGGCCTTTGTCAACTGTTGAATGGAGTATATAATTTCGATATTTTCTCTTACTTGTTTGACTTGCAACTTCTTCAATTTTGTTTCAAAGGCAGCAGCAAATATTGCGAAATTTAAAATCACCAGAAAATTGAAAATTAATTTGAAATTTACAAACCAAACAACACGTTACATTTGACTTAATTTCTTATAACAAATTTCATTGTGTTGAAAATTTTCCGTTTACTATTAAACATTTTGTATGTGAAGTGTTTTTACGTTGTTCCTTTTCCTTTTGCAATAAATTTTTCAGTGAATTTTCCTTTGCTTCTAAGTTCTTGTACCTACTTTTTAAATACATTTCTCCCTATCTACAGTACTATATGCTTATATATTGTTGTATATGGGGGCTTTAATTTTCTTTTGCTTTTGCTTCTGCCTAAATATCATTTCAATATATATCATCAATATACGATTTTCTGGTGCATGTAAAAATCCATGTAAAACGCGCTTTGGTTAATCAACTTGTCCTCTAATGTACATATATAATCTGTTTCTGCCTGTATGTGTGTATGTATATATATATACTATATAGTTTATGCTTATGTATGTTATGTACTTATTTATATGGTACTCATAATTGGTGCTGGTGATGCGATTCTAAGTGCGTCTGTCTTTATATTCTGGTAGTCAGTTGTTTTGTTTAGAACGTGCCTGCAATGGACCAAGTGTTAAGTATAGGAGGTACTTAGGAGTATTATATATCTGGTACTCACTGGCACACTCTGGTGGGTTCATGTAACCAAAGACGTTCATCTCGTAGAGCGCCGCCAGCGTTATAAAGAAAACATACCAAATCATCAGAATGATGCCCAAGCGCTTGTCCAGCTTCCAACCGTTCAAGTGCGTCGAGAGGATCAAGAAGACGACGGTGGAGAAGAGCGAGAGTGTGGAGTAGGCCAGACCTATGAGCAGAGAGAGAGAGCTTAAAGGATTAGTATCATGGGTTCCCTATCTGCAGCTGCTGCTACTAGTACACCAAGAGTTGGAACTAATCAAGGATACATGCATACCGGGTACACCACACAAATTGAAACGGGTTACAACAGGTTACAACGACGATAACAAGCACTAGGGAGAAGTTAGGGTATTATGATACATACCCTTGGATATGACATTGACGTGCGAGCCGGGCTTAATGATGGCTGTTTGTATGAACCATGGAAGACCTAAGCACACTAGTATATCAAAGACATTTGAGCCAATCGCATTTGATACGGCCATGTCGCCGTAGCCCTCTTTGATAACGGCTATTGAGCTTAGGGCATCAGGCACAGAAACGCCAGCAGCTACAAACGTCAGTCCCATCACAGTATCTGGTATGGCCAGTGTGGAGCCAATCACAGTTATCATCCAGACCATGAAATACGAATAGAACGAGATCCAAACCATCGACATCAGGAACGTAAATGGATACCAGTTGCGATATTGATCCTGCCGACAATCCGGCATTGTCTTCTTGCACAAAAAGTGTATCGGGTATACCACATACCAGGCCACCAACCCGAGTAGGCCGCCCTCAGTGGGTCGCTGCAATGGATCGGGACGTGGCTCACGTTGCTTATCCGTCGACTTGTAGAAATCAACAGCTACAGGCGGAGTCGCAGCTTGAGTTTTGGGCGCGACAGCCGCTGCTTCACCTGTCACCACGGAATCCGGCTGATCAGCATGGTAGCCCATGTTCTCCTGACCTTGACCCTGGGTAAACTGGCTCATGCCCCAATCATCGTCAGCCGCCGGTTGGTTGGTTCTAGCTGCATTCATAGACATCGGCGGTGGCTGAGTTTGTGACTCCTCGCCCCAGACAGCGTTTGGATCCCAGCTGGCATTGGGATCGTTGTAGCTCTGGTAGTCACCCTGGTTCGATTGCTGTTGCTGTTGAGAACTTGTTTCGGTATCCTTCGGTGGCCCTGACCCACCGTGCGTATAAGAACTTTCCGGCACATTTTTATAGGTAACCAGCGCCGACTGCTCCTCCTTGCTGGGCAGCTTAAACGGAAGATTCAAGCCCAATGCCCAGCGCTCCAGTTCCGTATTGAAATGCAAAGCAATGCAGTATAGCACATAGCAGAGCAGCATCATCACAGATTCAGCCTGTGGACACAAACAAGTTATCATTGATGAAAACTTCGTCTTTAAAGTTTACGTACGCAAGAGATGACATCATTGAAGATGACTATCAGCATGACCAATATGGAGACGCAATAGAAGAAGCAATCACGGACAAGGGGCCACCAGTTGAGCTGGCAGACGGTGCCGGAGCACAGAGCACAGACCGAGATGACAAACATGATGTTAAAAACGGCTGAGCCAATGACACCACTGATGCCTATGTCATCCTTGGCAAAGAACACGCCAATCACAACGGTGGCCAGCTCTGGAGCTGAGCTGCCGGCGGCCATGAATGTGGCACCTGCCACATCCGGTGATAGCTTTAGTTCTGCAAAGATTTGGATTTATTAAAATTAAACAAATATTGTGGGTCACTTCAAAGGAACTCACCCTCGCACAGCCTGTCCAGACTGGCCACAAAGTACTCATCACACACAATCGCCAGGCCGAAGAAGGTGAAGATGGCCACCAGAACGTGTATGACGAGTCCACCATGCTGTCGTGCCCATTTGTTCATCAATGGCTGTGGAAACTGCTCGATAGCTGGCGGCGTGCAATTGTCTCGCTTTGGTCGCCAGGTGGGCACAGCTCCGTGCATCGGTGTGGCAATTGTGCTGCCCGGCGACATCGAAGACTCCAGGTATTCGTCATTCCGCTGGCAAAGGATTTAACAACGTAAAATAAGCTTCAATGATGCCACCGCTACTCACTTCACTAACTACGAAAGGATTAGGCGTGGTGCCTTCCTTTTCAGTCGGAATATCAGCGTTGGCATCTTCCGGCAGGGCGCCCACATCCAAAGGAATATCCGCCTTGTTATCCCCCTTCGCCGAGTAGACAGTCACACAGTAGTAGATCACAAAGAGCAGGCCCATGTTCCAGAAGCGCGCTCGTCGGGAGCGGTGGCGTACGATCTATTCAAGTCATTTAAAGTAAAGGTATTAGGTTCACATCGCTTCCTGTTCCCTAGCTACTCCTCAACCAGTTGTCGTTGTTGTTGTTGTTGTCGATTGCTGGAGGCAGCTTAGGTCGCCATCTAAGTACACGAAGCGTGCCAAAGACAAAGCTGCTAAGACTATGCGGCTTATGTGCTCCACATAGATGCCACAGCGCCTGCAGGCGTCGCCTCTGATAAGGTCTTATGTACGAATACAGTTACAGGCACAAACACACATATACACACATGCATACATGATATATAAGAGGACTCTTGTATGTACTAAATTCTAGGTAAACATAAAAGAATGATGCATGGCGGCCTACTCGACTATGATATACCCTATAGACGAAAATTATACTGAGTATCTTTAGAGGGAAAAATTCCCCAATAAATTGGAGTACTATACTATATACCTGTCTCTCTCTAATTATTATATAATTACATACTTAAGTCTATTTGAAATGTTTACAAATTTAATTTTGATGTCGAAACAGCATCGATTTCTATCATTTATTTAAAAAAAGAAACACAAAACAATATCTGAATATTTTTCAAAAATATAAAATAAATATAAAGATTAATGTAGAATATATATAAATATATATTTGAATTTATAAATATACATTTTTTTATTTGTTTTAATTAAATGTAGAAACAAAATTGTTCATCTTTGAACCCACAATTCGAATAGAACGCAAGATAGCAAAAATGAGCAAGATCAATGCTATATGTACTATATATATACGATTACGATTAATCATATGATTAATCAGAGCTCAAAGGTCAGTCGCATCTATCACAACTTTTCGTTTATTTCATTAATCATTAGCTATATATGCCGATTTGAATTAACCTTGTTGCAGGGTACTCTTAAGTTATATAGTAGAACGGTAAATATGTAATATATCTATATAAACTAGCTTTGTTCTATGTGTTGGAGCAAATAAGTGCATTGTGCTTGTGGCAAGCTTATTAAGTTTATTGCCACTGCGTTTGTCTTAACTCGGTTTCGCTAGCTACGAGCTGCGAGCTACTAGCTACTAACTACTGGCAGCTGACAGACTTTGACACAGACGTGAAATTGGATATTTGTTTCGGGCGGGTGAAAACCCACAATATAAACGCAGTAACTGCACTCAGTGAGTTACCGGCATTTGAGTAGTTATGGTCATTGTACTGAGGGCTCACAATATATATTGTTCAGCCAGTTTAGCTTTCACGTAATGTAATTTGATGCAACAGCTGCTGGATTTGCATGCCAGTTTTCCATATCCAAACGAAACGAAGATAAGCTTAGCCATTAGTTAGTTCCTACTGGAAAATTCTTCAGGTTCCCAATTAAGTGGGGGCTTATACTCGTTGGCTTGTAACTAGAATTTGCCCCATTGCAATTGTTCAGTCTGTGGCACGTTGCAAGTTGATGAGCGTCAGTCAAACAAGGCTACATATAGATGCTACTGAGAAATGGAGCATTTACAAATAGGTTTCAATTTCCAAGAACTGCTGCATACTTTTCAAGGCGCCACAATCTGCCACACACCCACACCCACACACACACAGAGCATATATATAAGCATATGACATCATGTGCCTGCCTCCTTCACATCCAACAATTCTCACAAAATGCGCAAATCGTGACATAAACTACATTCAAGAGCGGCAACAACAATAAATGTCTTTAAATAAATTTGAGCTGTATTACAGCCATTTGTTAGCTTTTGACAGTTGCTGTTGCTGCTCTGATAACAGTGCAAATTTGACGCAAATGAAAGTGCCAGCACACTATACGCGAGCGAGAGAGAGATAGAGACAGAGAGAGAGAGCGAACGAGCGAGTGAATGAAAGTTTTCACCACAAAAGGCGAACACAGTATCAACTGCCGGGGTGAGAGAGTACAAAAAGGAGCAGCGGCGTCTGGCAGGCTAACAAAGCCACCACACTACGTGTTATGGTGTGTGAGAGGGTAAGCACAAGAGATTGCGAGAGAGAGAGAGAGGGAGATGGGTTGAACTGGGAGTGGGGAACAACTGCCCGCTAACAGTGCCAAAACACACAGCGTCTTGTGGGCCACTCGGTCATGCCGCACAATATCGATTTCTAGGCCGCCTTCGCCTGCCTTTGTCCCCTCAAGCTTTTACTCACATACGCACGCTTGGCTAAGGTTGCGATTGCTCTGTGTTATGGCATTTAGTATGACAAGGGCGAAGAGTGCTGTGGGTGGGGTGTAGTGGGCAAGTGTTAGTTACATTTACAGTTAAAGCTCGCGTTGATGCTGCAGCAACATCTTATAAAAATAAATGGCTTTGCTAACTAAATATGTGCGTACGAGTATAAGGATGGTGGCAGAACACGTCAGCAAAGCGGCTGTTGTTGTTGCTGTTGTTGGCCGACTGACGCTGGGCGTTCGGGCTTACATCATATTTTTCTTAACGGCTCAAAACAAAAGATAGCGCCCAACCAGCCGCAAGGAAAATAAGCGAAAGTTATGTTCATTGTCCTTCGTAGCTTTTGTGTTTGACAAGAAAAACACAGAAGAAAAACGTTGAAAAGCTGTCAGACAATTGAAGGCTGTGACAAATATGCAATTGACTTGGATTAAATGTTGTAAACAATTTGTTCAAGGAAATGCTTGAGCATACATTCACACATACAAAGGAAAAGAAAACACACTAACACGCACACACACACTCATACATGCAGCACGGTAATTTCATAATCACTTTTTATTAGAACATATACATATATATAATCAGGAATAAGTGTATGTAGTTACCATTTTGGAGTTGTTAAGTTGAGTTTGTTTTAACGTTTAGTTGAGCTTTTCACACTTTAATTAGTTATATAGAGTCTAAGGAAGTATATTTAGCTTAGTTTGTTTAGTTATTAGTTGCTTGCAACGTGGGTGTTGCGGAAAACAGATACAGAAGAAAACCGTTGCATTGGAAAACATGCGATAATATTGGCTAAGACGTCAATTTGGCCCTTTTGGAGTACCACCAAACACATCACTAGTGTTTCATTTTTCTCCGTTAGTTTGTAGATGAGTTAATTTATTTTATAATATATCATTTGAATTTTATTTTGCTCGCGCACCGTACAAATTCGGCGTGTGTGTGTGTTACTTGGATGTCACGGACTGTGTGTGTGTGTGTGTATGAGTGAGTTGTGTATGTGATTCAAAACGCGCACGAGCAAGCAAAGCTTTGCTTTTGCCTGGCAAGACGGTTCAGCGCAAACTGACTGGAGCGACGACGTCGCAAAGTCTGCACCGAACTTTTCTCTGTAGATGCACTGAGGAAAACGTTTATATAAGAAAATGTGTAAATTAAGTAAATTGGATGAAATTGTTAATATGCACTAACAGCGTAAGGAAAGCACTAAGACAGTGTTTTATGAATTAATAAGTTCTTAAAAAACAAAAATGTATATTAATAAATAGAATAACTAAATAAAAGAATATGTATAATAAATAATGACGATTAACAGGTAGTAGTACCTTTAGCTAAAGCTAATCTATATATATATATATATATTATTTCTAATTATTATATTTGTTGTAGAAGTAACCTTTTATTTTAATTCAAGTAAATTTAAAGCACACTTATTTTTCTCGGTGTGCTAAAGCGTCGGTACAAAACTCACCACAGTCGTGACACGAGCCGAAACTCACGAGAGCCATCAGGAAATGGGCAAGTGTGGCGCTTAGGAAGTGCTTGAGTGTGAGTTAGTTGGCTCGCCGCTGCAGCGCCACCTATGCGTAGCTTTTGCAGTCAGCGGCAAAAGCTGATTGAAATTGATTAGAGCAGCGCCATGAGTAATGAGAGTAGGAGAGCAGCAGCAGCAACTTGCAGTGAAAACAAAAGAAATCCCAGCGCTCAGTTGAGGCATGTTGAAAAATTACATTAGAGACAAACAATGGTAAGAGACGCATTTATATTTGTTTGATTATTATTTATATGCGCCCTCCCTCGGCCGCAACGTCAAGTGTCGTACGAGCCGATGTATTTGTTGCCTGTGCAAACAACAAACAAGCGTCTTCGTTTATGGCGATGTCTCTGTCTCAGTCTCTGTTGCTGTTGCCGGTATCGCAGCATTTGAAGTGTCGGCAAAGGACATCAATTGTCAGGATTTTGCCACATTATCCTTTACATTGCGGCCGACCAAACGGCCGGCCTCTCTGATGTGCAACGTGACATTGCTACATGCGGCACTCTCAGATCTAGCCGCCCAAAGGCCTTGCAAAAACAAAGCAGGACACTCAGCCTGAGTGCGAGTGCGAGTGCGAGTATAAAAAAATTGCCAACACAATGACGAATTTACCTGTTGACACCTTCCAATTGTAGACAATTCTGCTAATTAATAATGGAAGCTGAGATTTCATCTACATTCCCAACCATTCAATTGTAACAGGTTATAGTTATATGGCTCTATCTCAATCCCACAAAGACTGGTAGCAAGGATACCAAGGACTGCAAAAGTTAAAGCAATTCCCAAGAATCGCAGCGGCTGCATTGACATTGAAACGACATTCTGGTAAAGTGGAATTATGACTTTGATTCACAAATCGATTGTAAGATTCCAAATGATCAGCTTATATATCCATTGTTAACATGTCGGCGCACTTGAAGGCATTGTAGGGGCTGTGGGAAAACTGAAATCGCTGTAATTGGCATTATAAATCTTAAGGCTTAAGTCCTAAAAGCTGATTATACTCTTTACCCAATAGACTCTAGAGGTTATATATAATGTTGTATATAAAGTGGATATAATCAAGCATAAGATCGAATCAATCTATATTCCTATGAGTATATTCCGTATTATTTCGAATCAAATTTCGAATCGTTTGTTTTCATATCTCTCTCAATCCAGATCTAGACCAGAATCTGCTCAACTATAGGTCAGATGTTTCTCTTCTTATCAATTGAAGAAATCCACTCCATAAGAACATAAACCAGCAGCATAACTAATTATTATAACCAGGTTTGGATATGGTCTTCCTAATTGAATCTCATGAATGAAACCCTTGACACTCTGTAGGTGGCATCGCACATGCTTCACGCACGCCACTTTGTTAATGGGCGATCGACTTTTAAATTAGTTTATAAACTAAATACAAATATTGTAACTAAAATGCGTTAGCTAATCAATTTAATACGCTCAATTTGAGCGGCGACTGAGCGTCTGGGGCCGGGACAGGAGCAGCAGGAGAAGCAGGCCAGCCACCTTGGCGACCGCAGTTAAGGACATGATGATGCTCTGGCCATGTCACCGCCACGTTGCCTGCTTGTCTGAGTTTCTGCCTGGGATACAAAGACGACCGGGAAGACAATAGAATAGCTCGACTTCACTCTTGACGCAACTACCCAAAATTGGCTCGCTCATCATTATTTATATGCCACATTCTATTGAATTGAATGGTTGCTAGACAAAACCAAGGGAAGGTGTCAAACGAAAAGGTGTCGGGACTGCCCTGCTACAGATGCGGTTGCCTGGTTGCCTGAAGATGTGCCACAGTTTTCCCTTTCTACTCTCTATGGTCTCCTCTTTCTCCTGCATCTTGGACTATTGTTTCATTGTTTGTTATTTCGCTGTGTTGAGTGGCTCGGCCGTGGTTTATAGCGGTGGCGGTGGCGGTGAGGCAATCCTTTGTCCATGGCGACTCAATAAAGAACTTATTGTGGACAAATTTCAACATTTTTCAAGCGCTGTTTTCGGTTTGTCTCTGTCTCTTCAGTGTGTTTGTGTGTACAGTTCCTTTTGCAGCTTCAAAGGACATGCTTGACTTTTAACAGGAATCAATTTATTTTATGCGAAATAATCGTGTTGATGGCTCCGTGCTCGCCCCTTTTTTCAGCCGCTTGACGTTTGAGTTTTGGGTTTCTTCCTTTCTTTTCCACGCACCAACCCCAGAGGGCCAACCCTCCGCACAACCCAATGCCACAACGAGGGCTGTGACTGGGTTTGGCCTAGTGGATGCGCCTATGTGAAGAAGGGTGGAAGTAATTTTAATTTATGATGTCAATTTATAGTAGTTTCTGCGGTTTCTCTTCCTCAACTTTACATAAGCCCTAAAACTCAGTGATAGCATCAGATACCATCGAAAGTAATGCCAACAATATGTATGACACATAGATCAACTCTGATTCAACTATTTATTGAAGCACCATCGAATAGTGCTCATCAATCAATTTGGCATGCACTCATTATTATTACAATACTATATTTCTCTTTTTTTTTATAAAAAAAATGCAGTTTTTTGTGAAATTTTCCTTAGTATTTTTTGTATTTTCTGCCATTGAAAATCGCACGAGCGTAACAGCTTAGGAAATCGATCGATGATCAATCAAATCGATTGCAATTTTCCCCCGCAATATTTATTAAATCTGAACAATCGCAGAGCCCTCTCAGTGCCCGTGGGCAGCAGTAAGGTTGAGCTATAGTTATACCTATGTCATACACCTACAAGCGAAACACTTCAAATGCAGTTCATCATTCAAGTTATTCATTCATTCATTCATTCATCACACAGTCACAGTTGCAGGCAGAGACACTTGACAGCTGACCAGGACCTTGGGCTGTTAGGTAAACATGAATTTATCGGTTATTATTAGCACCTTTCCATCATAATTGCACCATAGGAGTCACAGTCCTTTGGACAGACTGAAGCAATATATGAATATCCCTTTGCATCCTTGCATCTTTGCATCTTTTTCATTCAATGGCAAACAAAGTCCCGCAAGGTTCATTGATAAGTGTGAAAAGGCTTTTGCAACCGGCATTGACCTCCTCAGCATCGGACCAATCCTCAGTAGCATTGTCCACATTCACCAGAACTCCTCACTCTTTGTTCCACTTTTCTTACATTTCAATTTGCATTTGACTTTTGTACTTGGCCGTAGGCCAAGCCAAGCCACTTATGTTTGCCTCATTTCTCGACAGGAAGCCGTTTGGTAGCAGGATCAAGGATCGGCCTGGTCAATGGGCAGGCTTTGAGTCCTACCAAAGGAGCGTGCCGCTACTGAATGACGACAGACAGATTGTTATAGAGTTTTCACGTATATTCCTTTCGCTCGCTTGCACAAATCTCTAAGTCCTAAGACGATTTCGTCCTGCAAATCTGTCATAAGCCGTAAAGCGTGTCACATGGCAAATTGAAGAAAATTTCTAAGTTTTTCCTAAGGAAAACCAACGTGAAGATCTAAAATATATTGAAAACGATAATATATGCATTGAATAGATAACAAGAATTCAAATTTTATTATATACTTATAATATTTATAAATATAAGTTTCTATTTTAATTATGAAGTTGAGGATTTGGCAACATCCTTATACTTTTTATCAGGAACTTGCCTATATCCAACTGTCCTTGACATTTTAAACTACTTTTTTTAAATTTTATATACTTGTACTTACTTCTTTCACTTATATTGTTATGGAATAGTTACCTACAGCTATAGAAAGCCGCTTGATTTGCCCTGAAAAGCGTTGTAAGCCCCGCAAAATCCAACTAATCCTGGGCAGGTAAATCAAAACTAGTCGGTAGCCAATAGTTCGATATACCACTGTGACATTGTTTGAAGGCAAATGTCCATTAATAATAGAACGATTACCCGTCGAGGTCAACACTTTACACACCAAACACACACACACACACACATACTCACATAGAGTGACCCGCATAGGTATTCAAATTGAAAAACGCCGCAGGACATAGAATGAGCTGATCACTGGACGCTGGTCAGGCGCATTTGAATGAACTGCATTACAAGCGGATTATTGGATTTGAGGTTAAGTGCATTTTCAACGATTACAACTGAAACGAAATTGAAATTTTCTCGAGGATTTTCACAACTGTTTTGACTTTGAAAACCGTTTTTGGCCCTAAGCTGAAAAGCCGGCAAACCGGCGACAAAAAACGCGCACAAAACGCGCGCGGTAGGCGGGGCGAACACGAACGCCATTTCTAACGTGGCAGCTGCTGCAGCAGTCAGACACAAGCACACACACACATATACATAATGTGTGCGAGTGAGAGCGCAGACACAGCTGTCTGCTGCCTGTGGCATGCCCCAAACGGAGCGAGAAGCGTGCGCCAAGGATATCGCAGCAGACGCTCGTTTTAGTGGGAAAACTAACCAGCATTGATCTTATTTGGAGTGGATGGAACTTGAACGCGTGTGTTGCTTGTCGCCTGCGCCATTGTCCAAGGGCGCAGGATGAATGCTCGTGTCCTGCCACTGGGACTGGAACTGGGACTGGGGCTGGGGTTGGTTGCTCTTTGTGTGCTTTTTAATGGACCAACGGTCGCCGCGGTTTTTGTGGCGTTGTGTCACGGGATAAATATTAATCGATATCTCTGTGGTGTGTATATAGTATATAAACGCGCGTGTGTGTGTGTGTGTGTGTGTGTGGGATTGGGTATAGTATCCTTTTGTTAGCCACTATAATTGTGCTTGTGTTTGTGTTCCGAAATGAGCAACATCCACGCAGCGCTCGTACCTTGGCTCGAATTAGTCGAGTGCATTCGCTTGAAAAACTAATTTGATTTATGTCTTCGCGTTAAAGTGCGGTTTTCCGTCCTCGACGACGCCGCCTTCCCCAGCCGCCATTCACACCCATAACACGGCCAGTTCCACTCCCATTCCAGCCATCCAGCTGCTTTTGTAACGCCCCACCAAGCGCCTTCTGATGCCTCACTGTGCCGTGCCAGGCGAGGATTTTCGTATTCGTATAATTAATTTCTGGTGCGTTAAGGAAAATTCGCAATTTCCAAATTTGGAGGCCAAAAGCCATAAAGCAGCAGTTCCTGGGGGGAAACAAGCCTCTTGGAATCTTGATTAAAAACAATAATATTCTCTTAAGGGAATAATAATATGTTTTATTTGTTATAATATTGTTTCAAGGAACTAAGTTTTAAACTCTAGAAGTTTTAATCTACTAATAAAAAGGGAGTATAAAGTTTAACTCTTTCAATTACGTGGAATCAGCTGAACCCAGAAACCGTTTGTAGGCGCCAACTGGAAACCAGCGGAACTTAGCTCCAGAGGAATCGAACTCTTCTTTGAGACAGCAATACGGAAATCGCGAACCAAGTAGTAGATGACAGCCTTGGCCTCAAGTAGGGCAAAGCGGGAGCCTATATAAAAAAAGATTGCTCCACATTAATGTCCCATCTGACATGGTAAAGCATCCTTAACTCACCTATACAATTGCGTGGACCCATTCCAAAGGGAAGGTATGTGAATGGTTTGATTTTGACCTTATTCTCCTCGCTGAATCGTTCTGGATCGAACTTTTTGGGGTTTTCAAAGTATTCTGGATTATAATGGAAGCCCGAGATGGGTATCCAAAGTGCATCTCCTTTCTTGATTTCGATGCTTTCGCCATCTAAAACATATGTTATGTCCTTTTTGCACTCCCGATCAACGGCAGCGGATGGAGGCCACTTGCGCAGCACCTCCGATATAACCTGATCCAAGTACTTCATGCCCATCAGAGCTTCATATGTCAGATCACCGCCCTCCAGCTCCATGTTAACCTGCGACACCTCCTCGTAGAGTTTCTCCTGTACATCCTCGTTCTCCATCAGCTCCTGCGCGGTGAAGCCCATCAGCACCGCGGAGGTATCGAATCCCGCGAAGAAGAACACAAAACACTGGGACACAATATCCCGTACGCTAAAGTCACGTATATTAGTTGCCGCACCCTTTTCCGAGTTGAACATGCCACGCGCCTCCATCATCATATTTATGATATCTGGACGCACAATGTTATGCTTCTGACGATGCTTCATGGCATCCAATACCAATCGCACAAAGTAGTCAGTGGCCACTTTATCAAACAACGATAATTTCAGCATCTGAAAAGAGAATCAAAAGAGATGTTATTATGATTCGAGAATTAGTTAACCACTGTTTACCTTAAAGAGCCTTCCCGCGCTGGCGAAGAGAATGAACTTTAGAGTTTGAATCCCCGTAGGACTCGTCAACTTCTTGCCCAACGTATAGAACGCATTATCCCGATCTTTGAACGAGTTCACCTGCAAGCCAAACGCCGTTGAGGCGATGATATCGTTGGTAAACCTTGTGCAATAGTCCTTCATGTCCAGCTCTATGCCATTCTCCGGCAGCTCATCGCTCTTCAGGCAGTTCACCGCCTCCTTGGCTACCAGATCCATCAGCTGGAACATCTGACGCATTTTGCTGCCCGTAAAGGCAGGACTCAGGGTGCTGCGCATGTCCTTCCATCTGGCATCACGCATAAAGAACAAAGCGTTGTCAAACAGATTTCCCATATCATGAGGATCATCGTTGTCCGAGCTGAAGATCTTGCGATGATTTATAAAGTGATCAAAGTCCTTGACAGTAATATTCTTGAGCAGTTCCGGATCGCGTATCAACATCACTGGCGTCCGTTGTTCGAATATGCCATACATCCTATATCGCAATATAATTATATAGATTGATAAGAAACATGGACTAAATATATCTTAATATTTACTCATCTGTAATATACTAATATACCTGAAAGAATAGACTATATACTATATACCTGAACCTATATAGAATCCTAATAATTATTGTAGTTAAGGCATTATTATAATAATAAGTTATATACATACGAGTCAATCTTAATTAATTTCGTTATTGCAGATAGACGGAAAGGGCTGCTCATAAATAATAAAATGAGAAAATCTTATATATATATATATATATATATATTGTATATATCATATCAGGTCATAGGACAAGATTTCATATAAATATTCATCTTTTATACTCGAAACATCCAACTATCTTGTGTTTATACACTGAATGCTCTTTGAAGACAAAACACAATAAATCCCGCCCATCCATAAACTAAATATACAGTAAACACTCGTTAAAGTGACCGCCCCAAAACGTATACCAGACTATGTTTCGATTTGACTTTCCTATAAAATGAACAAGACGCTAAAACTCTATAGCAAAACTATAAACAAACAAACGTTTCTGTTTTTGGCATGTTAAAAACTATTTAAAAATAGAAAAAGAAAATGCGTTTTATTTGTGGTTGCGTGGAAAATAATACATTTCCCTCTCTATTTTGGCTTTGCGCTTATGTTTTCCGCAGATTTGATGAGTTCAATAAATTCTAAGAAAATTGTGTGAAGCTTGTTAAGGAAAAAGCAGAATATTTCTGTTTTTCGCAATAAAATTCAAGTTCAACGTAATTGGTAAAAAAATAAAAAAAAATGTTGCTAAAACAACAATTTGCATGAAAAAGAGAAAGGAAATTATTTTGGAGAGGGAGGTAAGAAAATAAAACCTAGAAAAGTATGTAAGCATTTCAATAAAGTTATTTCCAAAAAGAATTATGGTTACTAGTGTTACTCATGAAAAAGTTGATTATTTGACTAAGAGAAAAAACTCAGAAGACCCAAACATAAAAATTTTAAACTGATTTTTTAAATAAAACAGATAAAAATAAAAGTGAACTTAAATAAGAACTCATAAAATTAGTTCATACTTGTTTGATATTATATATTGCAAAGACTTTTGATAACATGAACACTCTCAGCTTTAATTAGTTTGCGTTATCGAGTGAGCGCTGTACAAGCAATCTTTACATTTATATATACTATATGTTTATCTATGAAAGTGTTGCATATATCAATCTATGCACCAGAGTTTCATACTGGAGCATGTGCCCATTCGTCGTGACCTTCGATGCAATCAAGTGTGTCCCAACCAAATTGCCCTCTGTGCTACTCACTTGCCATGACCTTTGTTGTACAAGTCGATGATCAGTTCGAAGAGCGACTGTTTGCGCAGAAGCATCCTCCAGGTGCTGCCCAGGAAGGGATAGGGCTTATCATGTTCGATTCCCCGCTCCTCGAAGAAGCCAAAGTTAGCTGTGGCCCAGCGTAAAGCCAACAGCAGAAACACAACAAACAGTGCCAAAAACCCGTATATCATCTTGAAACCACCGATCCGATCCGATGCGATCGTACACAGAGACAAAAACAAACTAATTTCGACACACTGAAATTTATGGAAAAATACTTCGCTCTCCTGAGGGCGGGAGCTTTTTGCCAGCTGAGAAGCTTTTTGATTTCGTTTGTAAATAAATAAATTGCGTTAGCATTTGATATATTTATATGGCATATGTGCAAATATGTTTGTAAACATGTTTGAGCATACACATACATACATACACATACACATATATATGTTTGTATGTATATTTATAAGTTAAGATTACGCTCAACGCATCCATAAATAATTGTGATAACACTTTACAATCAACCTGAATCGATATTAAACCCAAACTGTTTTAGCAAATGCATAAAAGAGTTTCATAATTTTAAGAGTCATTACTTGATCGCAGTTTTATTTCAATTTGATATATAATATATATAAATATATAAGTAATTCGTACAAGTATATATATCATAACTTTAACATTGAAAGTGGAGATTCTTTTAATCGAACTGCGGTCGGGTTTATGTTGTTTTCCAGCTCTTCTAAATTATTTGAATGGATGGAAGAAACTTAGAGAGAAGCTGCTTGCTTCTCTTTTATCCATAGACTATATAAATATAATATTTTATAATCTATAATAAACAAATTCTATATATTATAATATATACTTATACTCAGTTTTGACCAGTTCTATACTCAAAATATAAATTATTTTCAACCAATTTATTGGTTGAAAATCTATAAAACATAACAAAAAAAGTTGTACAAAAAAATGAAATAAAAAAATAATAATTGAAAAATATATATACGTACACATTTTATGGTCATTATATATTTTATATAATATATTATATTATTTAAAATATAAGAAACTTTTAATAACAAGTTATTTATGCAAAAAATAACATAAGAAACAAAAATATTTGTTAACAAATTCTATATACATATTTCTTGTGTTCCTTCTTAATTTCAATAAAACAAATCAATTTCTTAAATTAAAAACAAATTGATTTTAATTACGTGGTACAAGATGTACCCAGAAACCATTTTTGGGCGCCAACTGGAAACCAGCTGAGGTAAGTTCCATGGGAATCGTGCTCTTCTTGGAAACTGTAATACGGAAATCGCGGACCAGATAGTAGATGAGAGCCTTGGTCTCAAGCAAAACGAAACGGGAACCTGCATAGAAGGTATATATTACTTCAGATACTCTCATTCCAAATAGAGTCCTTAACTCACCTATACAATTGCGCTGGCCCATGCCAAAGGGATAGTATGTAAACGGCTGAATCTTGTCCTTGTTCTCCTCGCTGAAACGTTCTGGATCGAATTTGGTGGGATTCTCAAAGTACTTTGGATCGCGATGGAAGGCACAGATGGGCAGCCATACCGCTTCGCCTTTCTTAATCTCAACGTTTTTGCCATCTACTACATAGGTGATGTCCTTGTTGCACTCCCGATCAATGGCAGCAGCTGGAGGCCACTTGCGCAGCACCTCGGATACCACCTGATCCAAGTACTTCATGCCCATCAGAGCTTCATATGTCAGATCACCGCCCTCCAGCTCCATGTTAACCTGCGACACCTCCTCGTAGAGTTTGTCCTGTACATCCTGGTTCTCCATGAGCTCATGTGCGGTGAAGCACATGAGTACTGCGGATGTCTCGAATCCGGCAAAGAAAAACACAAAGCATTGAGCCACTATATCCCGATCGCTCCAGTCCCGAACAGGGCCTGTTTTGGGCTTATCAGACTGGAATATGCCACGTGCCTCCATCAGCATATGAATCATGTCTGGGCGTATAATATTGTTCTCCTGACGATACTTCATGGCATCCAATACCAGGCGCACAAAGTAATTAGAACTCTTTTGGTCGAAGAGCTTCAATCTCAGTACCTGAAATAAGGTAATTAAAGGTTATTTCTGGTGATACCAAGTAAAAGTACAAAGGATTACCTTGAAAAGAAACTTTGCACTGACGAAGAGCATGAACTTAAGATTCTGAATAGCCGTAAAGTTGGTCAACCTCTTTCCCAGCATATAAAACGTATTTTCCCGCTCCTTGTATGAGTTCACCTGCAAGCCAAAAGCCGTAGAGGCGATGACATCGTTGGTGAACCGCGTGCTATAATCCTTCATGTCCAGCTCTATGCCATTCACTGGGACCTCGCCAGTTTTGAAACAGTCCACCGCCTCCTTGGCTACCAGATCCATCAGCTGGAACATTTGGCGCATTTTGCTGCCCGTAAAGGCAGGACTCAGGGTGCTGCGCATGTCCTTCCATCTGGCATCTCGCATGGAGAAGAGAGAACTACCAAAGAGGTTGTCCATATCATGAGGATCATCATCGTCAGTGCCAAAGACATTACGGTGATTGATAAAATGATCAAAGTCCTTGATAGTAATTTGCTTAAGAAGTTCCGGATCGCGTATCATCAAGAGTGGATTCCGTTGCTCAAAGATGCCGTACACCCTGTATAAAAGTGCGACATATAAGTACAATTTCCAGGTACACTGACCGATAAAGAAGCAAGCCAGTAATTTCTGGGTAACAACTGTTATCAGCCAAATAAATATAATACGTATTCAGATATGGCCCAGAAATAATATACTTGCTAAAATCTTATCAGAACCAAAAATATAATTATCTTTGCGGCCTTTATATAATTGATAAGAACAAAATTGTTTTGGTTGCAACTGTTTAAGTATTGGTTAGAAGTCTGTGGCTATAAGTGCAACCATTGTAAGTTTTAAAGTGTTTTGCAAATATTTGTAATAAACAGAAGGAGTTATCTGGGAAGTATTGTCTGAATATATGTCTATATACTAGACCTAAGGTCCACCCATCTTTCTATAAGCTCAACAGATTTGCAGTTCGACTTATGTCATATTATACATTATAAGGTCCATATAGATATATTTTATAAGAATCCCAGAAATATGAGAAAAGAGAAAGATATTATTAAAAAATTCATAAATAGCATGAAAACTAGTAGAAAAACTTCGTTAAGTCCTTCAAGCACGTATAAGTAGAGCTGCTTTAGACTTATTTACAGAGTATTCCTTAGTCGAGCAGCCTTGACTGAGCCAATTTATCTAGTCAATTTAGCACAATAAAGCTGCTAAACGAATTCTATTAAGAGCTATTGTTGATAACACCTTCAGTTACTAAACTCGTTAAATTTCTATATTTACTTATTGCGCAGAAAACACATAAAAATTATGAACTTCAACTTGAAATGACTTTATTATTGTTAAATATCATTAAACATCATTTAATCAATCATTAAATAAGTCAATAAAAACGATAAAAGGTTGAAATAATTAACGCTAAACACATCTCTAGTATATATTATATAGTATAGTCAGACGATTTTTGAATGATAAGTGTAACCACACCCACTTTAAGTGCTTAGGAATCAGTGTGCGTCTGCATCGAGTATACAGGTGAACCTATTCAAATGAGCATGCCTGTATTCATATGCATCTCGAGACGCGACCTTCTATACAGTAGTACGCAGTATCCAATTGATTCACATATAAATCAAATTATCTATAAATAACTCACTTGCCAGTGCCTTTATTATACAGATCGATGATCAGATCAAACATCGATTGCTTGCGCAGAAACATCTTCCACATGCTGCCCATAAATGGAAATGGCTTATCGTGTTCGATTCCCCGCTCCTCGAAGAACCCATAGTTAGCTGTGGCCCAGCGATAGGCCAAGAACAGCGCCACAACAAACAACGCCAAAAACTCGAGTAGCATCTCGGAGATCTACCCGTAAAACCCACGTACACAGATCTAACACAACTGACGCCCTGAGAGCTCAGAGCTAAACTAACTGGAATCTACGGAACGAGCGCTGCGGCTTTGATGAACGTGGGAGCTTTTGTTTAAAGCTTTGCTACTTAAACAGATAAATAATAAATAAAGAAAATAAGTGTCATTTACGCTTGATAAATCTACATAGCAGATATGAATAACATATGTATAGGAATATATATATATGTATATATATATGTGTGATTACAAGTCGCCAACGCACCGATTAATAATAATGATAGCATTTGACAGTGAACCTGATTAGAGTGCAACGCAACAAGTGGGGCCTAAACCTAGTGAAGTGACAATATCTGGACATACTTTAACTGGCTTATACAAAAGATACCCTAACACGATATAAAAGATACCCTAACACAATATGCAAGATATCCTAACACGAGATAGAAGGACCTACACTATAAATCTATGAGAAACTCATGAATCACCCAGTCGCATAGCTTAAATAAATATCAATTATATCAATATCAAAACTATTATGAAAATGTTGAAAGAATGAGCAAATGTATAACAAGAATATATTGAATTATGTGTTTAAAGAAAATAAAATTATATATAATAACCATAAGTTTTTGATACCCTTCAATCGATTTTACGCAGATTTTATAAGTCTGATTCAAAACATTTCAGTCTCTAGCGTTTGCTCTTCTGTGGAAATGAATCTTGATACAAGTCTCGATTATTTATACTCATACTCTATATATCTGTACTGTATATATACTATATATACTCATATGGTATATGTCTCCAAATATATCTGTCTCTGTCAAAATTTTGATATATTATTATTATAATTAAGCCTGATGACAGGTCATGCTTCGTCAGATTGAATAATTTCAGCTTTTTATTGTTCGATAATAAAATAAACGGAAAGAATATAATATTATAATATTTAAGAACAGAAAACATTTATTAAAAAGTAAAATAAATAAGAATAAATATATATCGCAAATATAATTACTTTAAGCATTTTATCAATCTCTTTGATTTATGCACGTGGAACAAGATTAACCCAGAAACCATTTTTGGGCGCCAACTGAAAAGTGCCGGAGTTTAAGACCAAGGGAATCGTGCTCTTCTTGGAAACTTCAATACGGAAATCACGCAGCATATAGTAGATGAGAGCCTTGGCCTCCAGCAGCACAAAACGGGAACCTAGACCGGGTTGAAGTTAGAGCTATATACCACACATATCAGGATCCTTAACTCACCTATACAATTGCGCTGACCCATGCCAAAGGGATAGTATGTAAATGGCAGAATCTTGTCCTTGTTTTCATCGCTGAAACGGTCCGGGTCAAACTTGGTGGGATTTTCAAAGTACTTTGGATCACGATGGTGGCCACAGGTGGGCAGCCATACCGCTTCGCCTTTCTTAATTTCAACGTCTTTGCCATCTACTACATAGGTGATGTCCTTGTTGCACTCCCGATCAATGGCAATAGCTGGAGGCCACTTGCGCAACACCTCGGATACCACCTGATCCAAGTACTTCATGCCCATCAGAGCTTCATACGTTAGCTGACCACCCTCTAGGTCGCTGTTAACTTGCGACACTTCGTCGTATAGTTTCTCCTGTACATCCTGGTTCTCCATTAGCTCCTGTGCGGTGAAGCACATGAGTACCGCGGATGTCTCGAATCCGGCAAAGAAGAACACAAAGCATTGAGCTACTATATCGCGATCGCTCCACTCACGCACTGAGGCTGCTTTCGGTTTGTCAGTCTGTAGCAATCCACGTGCCTCCATCAGCATATTAATCATATCTGGACGCACAACATTGTTCTCCTGGCGATACTTCATGGCATCCAGTACCAGACGAACAAAATAATTTGTACTTTTTTGATCAAACAGCGGCAATTTCAGCTTCTGCAGAGGGAAACTTTGCAATTCGTCGGATTTATAATAAAGAATTTATTACCCACCTTAAAAAGCCAGCCGGCATTGGTGAGGAGCAGGAACTTTAAGTTCTGGATCGTCGTAAAGTTGGTCAACTTCTTGCCCAGCTTATAGAAGGTATTATCCCGATCCTTGAACGAGTTCACCTGCAAGCCAAATGCCGTTGAGGCGATGACATCGTTGGTGAACCGCGTGCAGTAGTCCTTCATGTCCAGCTCTATGACATTCTCCGGCTGTTGATCCCGCTTCAAGCAGTCCACCGCTTCCTTGGCTACCAGATCCATGAGTTGGAACATCTGACGCATTTTGCTGCCCGTAAAGGCAGGACTCAGCGTGCTGCGCATGTCCTTCCATTTGGCATCGCGCATGGCGAATAGGGAGCTGCCAAAGAGGTTGTCCATGTTATGTGCGTTTTCATCATCGGTGCCAAACATGGTCCGGTGGTTGATGAAATGATCAAAGTCCTTAATAGTTATCTGCTTGATCAGGTCCGGGTCGCGTATCATCAGCAATGGGGTGCGGTTCTCAAAGAAACCGTAAACTCTGTAGAAATATAAATATAAATATAATTTTTTCTATAAGCTAAGAAGACCGATAAGATATAAAATGTGTTTATTCTATTAAATTAATATAATTTGTGAAAAAGTTGTCTATATTTATATTAAATTCTACAGCTTTATTAAAAGTGACAGTGTCCATATGTCTGACATATATATATATGTACTATATATATGTATATACACAAGACGGAGAACGAACAAAAGCATTTCTAAAACGCACAAATTCAATTGAAACAATCTAGAATCACGTCATATTTAATTGCTAAAAACCATATGTCTGTATCTACTATATATATCTGTCCATATGTGTGCCATATATACTGATATGCAGCGTTCGCAATACGCATTATAATTTTCGGTATCCCATAAAATTTGATGCCAATCTTAGCTTAAACTAAGAGAGAGTAAAATAATACTCACTTGGTGTCACTTTTATTGTACAGAGCGATGACCATATCGAACATGGACGTTTTCCGCACGAGCATTTTCCACATGGTCCCAAAAATAGCATTGGGCTTATCGTGTGGTATTCCCCGATCCTTGAAGAAGTTCTTGTTAGCCGTGGCCCAGCGATAGGCGAGCAGAAAAACGACCGCAAAGATCGCCAAAAACTCAAATAACATGTTTGCGGTTCAGCGATTCAAGTGTTATAAATAGACCTATATCAATCTACGATCCAAAACAAACTGAGCGTTATGACCTTAGCGAGATATAACGAAACATATTCCGGTTCGTTAAGCGAAAGCTTTTGTTTGCAATTCGTGTTTGGAGCTTTTTCTGCAAGCTTTAGCTTTACGATTTCGCCAATCAAATTGCGATATCTTTAATCACAAATATGATAATATGATATATAATATAATCAGCCATAATCGATAAACACTACTACTATTTACTACTACTATTTACTACTACTATTTCTACTACTATTTCTACTACTATTTCTACTACTATTTCTACTACTATTTACTAATACTATTACTATTTCTACTACTATTACTATTTCTACTACTATTGCTGCTACTATTTCTCTACTATTTCTACTACTATTTCTACTACTATTTACTAATACTATTACTATTTCTACTACTATCTCTACTACTATTGCTGCTACTATTTATACTACTATTACTATTACTACTACTATTTCTACTACTATTGCTGCTACTATTTAAACTAATATTACTATTACTACTTCTATTTCTACTACTATTCCTTCTACTGTTTCTAGTACCATTCCTACTACCATTCCTACTACTATTTCTATTACCATTATCTTCTTTCTAGTATCTGAGTATATTTGCCAGCTAGAAGTTTAAGCTTTACCCCGATTTAGGTTATTCTTCTTCTTTTTAAAATCCCAACCTTCACACACAAATCTCTCACACTCTCATATTGATCGCCAGTTATAATCAGTAGTTAATCCCGTTTGTATCTGATCTATAATGATCACACCTAGTCCATTACTTGGAGTGATCAATTGCTGCTCTTAACGCTGCCATACGGGTACTTAGCTTAACGTAGCCGGATGTATCTTGATCTCTGCAGGGATTGTGGGTGTCAAACTAATCTTGAGCAATATGCACGATCCATCGGGGCCAGAGCTAGATGCTCAGCTTATCTGATCTCGGCCGGATGATAAACATGTTAGCACTAGTCGAAGCTTTAATAGTTTGGTTAGGATGTGTTTTTCCCTGGCCAGATCGCCGCCAACTAATGAGGCGCCTCGCACTTTCCATGTGTTGCTTTATCTCGCATAGGCTTGTGAAAATTCCTCATTAATCAAATATGAATATGACGCCATATCCGACATGTTTGCTCTAATTATGTGCAGGTAAACATATACATACGAGAGTCCCCAGACATTCCATGAATGAAACACTCTCGCCAGACTCGGGCAAACTGCGATGTTTAATTATTTTATAACATCTTCTTTCAACATTTATGAGGATTGCATATTTTATGACATCGATGCCGACGATGGCGTCGCTTAAGAATGTGTGTGGAAAATTTCGAGCTCGTTATTTGACAAATATGCCGGGAAAGTCCCAAGCTCCGTACGTACCTAAGGCGGCTGCAAGCGCCTAAGTGCCAGCCTACGTAAATAAGCTCGTAGATTTATATGACCCACCTATCACCTACCTGAACGAGATGAAGCGCATTTATGAATGAGTCCTCGCTGGATGGAGATGGTAAACCGATTCGTGAATGAATCTCAATATTTTATGGCAGGTACTAAAACCACCTACCAGAGCAGCCCTAAAACCCTACCTAACCCAACGTAACCCGGCATGCACCCGTTGCATTCATTAGCGTTGCGAGAACAAAGCAGTTGCACTTAATCCTAATGATTTCCCTTTTGTTTCTAATGACGCAGCGGTAGGCTTTAGCGCTTCAAGTAGCGGTATCAGTATATAGCTGTAAATCATAGTTCACAGGAAGTGTGGATAATATCGCACATCTTCGATTAATGGCAGCATCAACCTGGCACGATTTCCCAAAGGAAACGTAATTCTTATATTCCTTGCTGTATGTTTTCTTTGTTATGTATCATTTTTATATATTATTATTTTTCTCTTGACTTTCTCTTACATTATTATAAGTTTACTTCTAATAAGCTCCATTAACCTCTATAAAGAAAACAGGCAAAATATTTAAAGCTTCTTTTATGGCAACATAAACTTGAAGAGGTTTTTCCGCAGACTTTCTGTTGTTTATTGCTAATAGAGTCCTTCATAACTTGACATATTTCAGTAATAAAAGTTAAGCAGCCAAAAATCGTTAGCTTTAAAACAAAAATAAGTAAAAAGTAACTATCCATCAGAAAAGAATCTAAAACATGCAATCAAAAGTATTCCCAACTATATTTCCGTTCTCCCTCAACCAGCAGCAGCTATCTTTTAATGTATCTATTTTTCCATTTATCTTAGAATCGCCTTGTGGTGGAAAACGCCTACAAGAGGCCGTAAAGTATCCAACAATCTAACATCGTAGTCATCCCCCGGAGCAGTCCAGCGATAAACTTAAAGCAACTGTACCATTTTACATGCTCAAACCTTAGCTCAAACCCCAAGGAATGTGCTGTGAATATTGAAGCCACAATTTGCTCCGTTTACAAATCTGAGCGTATATAGTAGCAAGAAAAGTATATAGCACATGGGAGGTAGATACATATTTTGCATATTTAAAGCACGAAATGTTGCCACAAAATGCAAAAGCAGAAGAAGCGACCAACAACCCCCAGGAAGAAGCACTTAATTCAATAATAAATTGCCACCACAGAAGGGCAGCAGCCCCTAAGCAAGCCCCTTTTCCTTTTTACGGGCAAGCCCGGAACAACCCAAACCCAAACCCAAACGAGAGCCCACAGATAACCAACTTATAGCACAGATCACGGCGGGTTATCCGGACAGACGAGGGGAGACAACCAAGTCAACGACAGCCAAGCCCAGTTGCGCCTCAGAGTCCAACAACTTTTATCAAATTGCGTATAAGGGGGTTTGTCGGTAGGTAAGCGTAAAATTCATAATCATGAATGCTTCGCTTAAAGTTCCACCCCGCCGGGGAGTTACAAAAAATCCAAAAAAATATATATATAAAGATATATATGTACACATAAATAGTATCGCAGTGCTGGGAATATACACACGTTGAAAGCGAAAGTCAAGGAAGCTGCCATTAGATTTGTTGGCTTGAAAACTACGCGGGCCGCACTCACATACATTAAGTATATAATATACAAGCCTGTATGTGTGAGCGTGTGCGTGTTTGTGTGTGTGTGTCTTTGAGTCTGCGTGAGCGGCCATTGTTGTGCGATATGAAAAACCAACCCTGAAGCGTGCCTCTCGCTCTCACAGACAGATAGGCAGCAAATCGATGAATGAAGCAGGCTGCGGATGGCCTGTGTATGTTAATGTGTGTGTGCGTGTGTGTGATAGCATTGGCTTGTGTGTGCGTGCGTAGGTAGAACACTAGGTAGGCCTTCTGGCAAGGACCTTCAATGAAAAGAAATCTCTTTAAATGGTGCGCCGCTCGGCCGGGAGAGTTCAGTTCGAGTTGAGATCTTGTAACGCACACACAGAGCTCCGGCAAAGCAATTGCACGTCAAGTGTTCCGCCCAAAACAAAGTACAACCGTGATTTTTTCTATTACCCTATACAAAATAACGAAATATACAAATATAACGACAATGTCTACAATTAAAATGCATCCACCGCAAACGTATTCGCGTCTGTTCCGTCCCTGGGATACACAGCGCCAAGCGGCAGCTCCAACGCCCGCCAGGAGCGTGAAACGTGAACGTGAATCCGACGCAGTGAATATCAAAACAGAGTTGCCCAGCAGCAGCTGCTACAGCCAGGATAGCGACCGCGAGTGCTCCTCATCCTCGTCGAGCAGTAGCAGCAGCAGCAGCAGTGGCAAGTCCAGCTATGAGGATGGCCTAAACAGCAGCTACACGCGCACCTCGACTCCCCTGCTGGACGCCAAGCCACAGCCAGAATTCCCAACATCCTCGGCCATGGCACCACAGCAGTTCTCACCTGAACCAGCCAACTTTATGCCCGCAGGCGATTTCTACTATGCCGCAGCAGCAGCAGCCGCAGCGGCAGCCAATACTCCATCAGCTGCCGCCTTTGGCATGGATCCATTTACGCTGGGCCTGATGGAGCAGGAGTACGCTCGTGTCATGGCTGAGGACGCGCAGCTGAAGGCGCTGAACGCTCGCAAGCAGCGGCCAAAGAAGTTTAAGTGCCCGCACTGCGACGTGGCCTTCTCCAACAACGGCCAGCTCAAGGGACACATACGCATTCATACCGGTAAGTTAACCACAAACCCGATGATCCTCGACTAGCCTTACTTATAGATCCTTATTTCTTTATGCTTACAGGCGAGCGACCCTTCAAGTGCGACGTGGAAACCTGCGGCAAGACCTTCACACGCAACGAGGAGCTGACGCGGCACAAGCGTATTCACTCTGGACTCCGTCCGTATCCGTGCAGTGCCTGCGGCAAGAAGTTCGGCCGTCGCGATCACCTCAAGAAGCACATGAAGACGCATATGCCGCAGGAGCGCCAGCTGGGACCGGCCATCTTTATGCCCATGTATCCATATCTATATGGCTACTAAAGAGAGAGCTGTCCACGAACAGCAGCTCCAGCTCCAGCGATCTGTGAAGCGCTTGCACGCTTTAAAAACGCTCCAACACGAAGATGAAGAAGAAGCAATCCACTGCCGGCCAATACTTATCCTTAATCCTAGAGCATCATCTACCTCAGGCGTACCTGATAACAAAACACACACACACACACACACACAACTACCTCAGCAACAATCTCAGAGACCGATAGATATAGTAGATAAAACTATCCGAGGACGATATATGCAAATATTGAGCTATTTATTTTTTAATGAATATTTACATTTCCACTACGTGACGCGAGGTAGAAGAAGCGTCGTAAAAACCCACAAGAACCACATGTGTAAATAAGTCCTTAAGTGATCCTTTCTCCATATGCTAAGCGATTAAGAGTTTTTAAGAGAAATACGAGTAGAATATACGATAGATAGATATAAACGATATTTTTCACATTTTTATATGCTGAATCAACGCGGTTACTAGCAATATACGATTTATATATATATATATATATATATCTAGTTAATTATTCAGAGCTGTATTATACGATTTATGTTTACACGAAACTAAATAAGATATAAAAAACAAAAAATTCTAAAACAAAATTTACCGAGTTGCAATTTTTACTTTTCACCTGGGCTGCAGATAGAATCTTTATATAAAATCAGCTGAAATCTATAAACGATTCTACGACTGCTTTATATTGCCATAAAGATTTCCCACTATTCACCATTGTTGATTTCCATAACCGATTCGACGACTGCATTATAATAATTTACCACTTTTCGCCATTTTCTGAATCTATTAATGCCTGTCACTTCCCACTAACCAGATCATTTGGCAGTTTCGTCAAGTCATGCCGGCAGTATCAAAAGGACATTCATCTGCACATTTGCGCATCCTCATCAAAGGGTTCAAATTCACCAGTCATTTTCGCAAAATCTGCGAAAATTTCATTCACAAAAACAGAAAGAAAATCCATTAATTTAGTCTAAGTCAAACGCCCAGGCTTAAGATCTAAAGTTAATAGGCAGAACCAATCCATTTATTTCTCTCTATTTCTTTCCACATATATAAATTGTATAAAGTAATATATATATATATCAAAACTGAGTGATTTGAGTCGAGTTTCACACAGTTTTCTCACAGTTTTCTGTTGCAATTGTTCACGTATCCTTGCCATTACTCACTCGACAGCTTGCGTCATTCATAAGGACAATGAGTGGCCCACCTGAGCAACTGAGTGCGTTAGACACAAAGTCTGGCCTGACAAAATTTTCGAATTTATTTATTATCGTTCCCTTTGGTCAATACAAGTATCAATGTGACTTCTACGTGTGCACAATAGCTGCAATTTTCGGGTAACCGTAGCAGATCTGGTGGGCACTAGGATATACTCTCAACCTTTTTACAAATGATCAGACAATGGCAATACGGTCGCTTGATAGGGGCGTGCAGGTCTCACATCTACATCTACTACCTGTTTCGACTTGGTCAATCCTGAGAAGATTCTCACCCTGCCAGACACTCTGTCGTCTCTGTGTCCTTGCACAATGATCTAACTAATACTCATCATGTGTCCCATTGATTCGTGTAATTCTGTTTTCCACCAGACACAGCGGCAACACTTTGAGCACTTGGCCAAAACCTGGTAACAAGTTCAAATACACATTTCTCAGGATGATATGCTTTTCGTCAGCAATTCGACTTCTCTCTCCATATCGATGTTTGCCAAGTATTGTCCTTTAATTGCTGGCAATTAATTAGAGTCTTGGCAAACTCAATAAAATCCATTCTATGCTGAAGTGTGGGAAGTTTGATACCCTCTTAAAGAACGTTTCTATATGCTCTATGTACTTATGTCAATCTTTTTGACATTTACTGACTTATGGAGCACATATATAAGACCAACCCGAGTAAAAGTTGGGAGAAGGTCACAGATAAATAAACACAAACTTGAGAAGATTGAATGTCATTTGTCAACGCTGAGATCCTAAGAAAAATTTGATTTTCAATTTGAACAACAATTAGAGCTATTATTGACATTAAAGGTAAAAAGAAAATGCAATAAATATTGATATTTTCAACAGGTTTCAAAACACTTTTCAATCAATTTCGTTTCTAACTAATGGGAAGATATTAAATTTATTAATTCGAATATTTTCTTAAGATAAAATAAATTTTTTACAAGAAACGTAAATGTATAAAGGTTTCGTATGAGTGTGATAAGAAAATTTAATACATTTAAAATATATATATAGAAAGATATATAGATATATAGAATAAATATATATTGATTAGGCTAATATAAAAGATGTATAAGTATTGTATTTGATTTTGTATTATTTATTTATATAGAGTCAACAAATACAAGGCGACATAAAAAAAATCTAAAAAAAGAAAAGATATTTATAAAATTAAAATAATAAAGTAATATAAGGAACAAATAATTTAAAACATTTTTAAAATAATATATATATCGGGGAATATTCAAAAATTTATGAAAAATGTATTAAAACTGATCCAACATTTGTTGCATTGATTGGGGTAACCCCCCAAAAAGAGAATCAAAGTAAAATCTGTGATGATATAAGCAGATAGTATAAGTATTAGGTCCAAACTAGTATAAAACTTATATGCCTAAATCCAATAAAATTAGGTTAGATTTATAATAAGTTCAAGTCTTAAAAGTGGGATATGCCTATACCTTATAAGGGTTATTTATACATAAAACATAAACTAAGCCTAAACGAGATTTGGAATCGATGAGGCAGAGAATTACAGCTTTATTAACAAAATTGAAATTATTTTCCTAATAATGAACTTTTATCTTTTAGTCGACTGATTGTAGTCGACTCTTAATAAAATAAAATAAAATAAATTAAATTAAATAAACTCACTGAGATTTAATTGAAAAGTATATGTTGAATATTCCACATAAAGTAAAAAATCCAGTTTATAGACATCCCTTAAGAACTTGGCCATAAACATTGTAAGCCATGCCAATCACATGAAGATGTTGGGCAACAGCTCGATCCCTCAGATTTCCCAAGAATTTGAATCGAAACCAAAAATATAATTGCTCTACTATAAAGATAAACAAGATGGTATTGTTACGGAACAATATCAAGAAGTAAGTTACTTCCTAACAAGAAAGTAGTTTGGGCTATCAATAATCCAGTGTCGTCCTGGGACAATTGCCACGTAGGAGGCACTATCCTATCTGCCATTCATGACCACAAAAAGGCCAAACAAAAGTCGTCGGGTGGTCCACAAAATTTCGCAACGAATAATTGCCAACTAACAGGCACCAGCACCACAGCCAGGATGACGTCTTACACTTTCTCGCCGGGGCCACACAACGTGCCCGACTGAGAAATTGAAATGTCCTTTTGTGCGCTAATAGAGAAATATACGGGCCATAATTTCGCAGTCCAACAATACCAAAGCCATTGAATGAGCAGTGCAAAAAAAGGAGCAATACGTAAAATAAAAAATGGAGTTCCAGTTTCGATGGGTAGTACGAGCGGTCGGAGTTACTGCTACCTTTCACAGCGCCAGTTCTCGGCCAAGCAAAGTGCGCTGACGGGTTTCAACCCCTCGAGGAACAACCCTCATCCCCTATGTACACACGCACGCACACACTGACAGAGAGACGACGTACACACACCCAAGGGCTGGCAGGGGGTAGTGGCAGTAGTTGTGGAAGCCGTAGACGTAGCCTGTGCGCTGACGTTTAATACAAAGTGTCAGAGGATCCATTTAATTGGGAAATTTATTGGCCAGCAGCAGGAGAAGCAGTCTCGGCGCATAGGAGACCAGGAGACAGTTTGTCTGGCCCTCATCTAGGCTTTCTTTGGCTCGAATGTTTGCGGTTGGTTGCTGGAAATACTTTCACAATGGTTCTAGTAGTTATACATAGGATACTGACCCATAAAAAAGCAAGTAAAACTATAGACAAATTTGTGTTTAGAAGAAAGGGATTTGTTGTTCTGTAAAGTGCCACAATTCCCCGTAGTTTGCCCAGAGATCTTTCTACGTGTGTGGCTAACATGTTGGTA
Source organism: Hirtodrosophila trivittata (assembly GCA_035045065.1). Taxonomy (NCBI): domain Eukaryota; kingdom Metazoa; phylum Arthropoda; class Insecta; order Diptera; family Drosophilidae; genus Hirtodrosophila; species Hirtodrosophila trivittata. The sequence goes on along the minus strand of JAWNNK010000658.1, from coordinate 2,064,231 downwards.
TTTCTATACCCATTTCCATTTCCATTTCTAATTCTATTTTCATTTGTTTATATGAGTTTCCCGCTAATTATATTTGTGTACCGGCCACACTTCAGTGAAAGAGGAGAGAGAGATATTGCTCAACATTTGCAGCTACTTATCAACCGGGTGCTTATCCATATTTTGGTGATTTGCAATCGTATTTTCCAAGAGTGTACGGCTAATCCTAGGCGGAAAAGTGGGTATGTCCCGACACACGCTAAACGATGCGTTTATCTGCATAAACACTCTTAATAAGTCGATTGTCTGTACTCTAATCTCTCTCACCGCCGACGATGCACCTAATGACCCTGTCTTTCCATTATCTCTTCATGCAAATGTATGCAATTTGAAATGTAATCCTAACGCCGGGACTTCGGTCTTGGGACTTGGGACTTGCACAACTCTACGCAATGTACAGCTATGACTGGTGAAATGTGTGTGTGTAAATACACATGTGTTGGAGATGGTTAGTCCACACACATGGCACTCGGCGTATCCTAATCTCTTCGCACAGATAAACCACAGACACGGTCCCAGTCCCAGCGATATATCAGAAAGTTTCCATGTGCTCTGCTAGAACTCGGTTCCCCCTATAGACAGCCTCGATTTACCCTCAATTAAAAACACGTTCATCATTATTATGCAATTCCATTGGAAATTAGCAAAGCATCAACCGAAAATCAACCAAAACAACACCAAGCAGCGCCCAGCTGGAAAACAAACCCAAAAGGCGAACAGTAGGTGGTGCCGGAAGTGCCACAGAATTCAAAACAAACGATCTACGTTGTGTCCATTGGCAAAGTTATTCATTGAGTTTCCCATCAACATGAGCCAACAAACTAATCAAAACTAATGATGACATAATTGGCTCGATCGAGCCAAAGGAAGTAGCAAGGTCCTGTGTGGGTCCTGTTTGTTGTATGATGGGCATGAAATCGAATAGAAATAGAAATAGGAAGTGCCTGCAACACTGCAACAAAGCCGCACACACAAATTGTCCTTGCAAGGAAACAGACATCAGTCAGGGGTCCTCACAAAGTCACAAGTTAAGAAAAAATGGTCGAAAAAAATGAAGATAATTGATTTGTTTGCAAAATGCTCAACGATGACACTCGGATTTTGAGGCCCGCAGTGTGGTCCTGTTTTGCAATTAGCCGGAACGTTATAATTACAATGAGGAAATTGTTGTGACATTTGGTAAAAGTCAAAAGTCTTGAGCAATTCATCAAGATCCTGCCACACGGACTGCTTTCCTTTTTAAAATGAGTTTTTCTCTGACTTTTCTTTTTTTTAATACTATGTATATTGATGCCACGGATGTTGCCCCGTGGTGTAGCGTGTGCTACTGTCCAAATTCATTTTAATCCCTTAGGGGTGGTCGCCTTGCCTCAAGAACCAAAACATTTCAATCTTATGTCTTAACAATAACTCTTGTTGTTGTTTTATTCGATTTCACATAAGTATATATATAGCTGCACTTAAACAGCACACAAGGTTTTATATATGTAAAAGGAGTATATAAAGTTCATTCGAGTATAAAAATGCATAAGGTAAAACGTTTCAGATACATAAGTAAAGATCAAATACTTAAGTAAATTTCAAATACATTTGTAAAGAGTATAAAATAAGTTGTATCGCGCTTTTCTTCTATCAAGTTTGTTTGTGCAATTGAAATGCTTATCAGACTTGATTAGGCTCTGGCCTAATGTAATATATAGGTATAAATATATATTGACTTACAGACTACGAGAAAGATAAATGGATATAAATATATATATATGTATATATTCGATTTTTTATCATGTGGCTAGCAATGGGCATCTTTAAGTAAGGCACAAACAATTAGGCCGCTGAGATTTCATAGAGCTCGCTGCTGTATTGCCTTATCGAACATTTTCCTTTGAGGTTTCTTTAGGGTTATATAGACTTGACGCAAGCTACTTAGTAGAGCATTATGGCCGCTTGATTCTTGTCCTTGCTCAGCGGCTCCATGCGATGACGATCGCGATGCTCTCGACGTTTGGCATACAATAGGATTGTTATATTAATAAATACAACAATTGTGGAAATAACAACCAGATAGAAACTGTAGCCAAGATAGGCCAATCCGGTGCTGTACCAATGCTGTTGCTGGTGCTCGGCGATCAGCACATTGTGTATGAGATACTGATAGAACTGTACTAGCCAGGCGACAAAAGCAATCACCTGTGTGCAGGCAGCTGTAATGTTGGATGCCAGCAGAAGCACCATAGTCCCTCCTTTTTTAGCTGATGAGGCGGACTTCAGTACAGCAGCTATGGCAGCAATGGCGCAAGCCAACAGTCCCAGTCCAGTGCCAAGTGTGGTGAGCAGCCATAGCGAGAAACTAGTTTCTCCATTTTCAGTCCGAATAAAGGTATAAACTAGGCAAATATCAACTATCAATTAATGCTGACCAAAAACATTATATTATTTTATGACTCACCATCAAACGGATTAGGGCGTTCCCCGAAACCAGTATTCAAGTTTTGACTGCCATAAAACAGACCAAAGTTGACTTCACCATTGGCCCTCAATGTATTGTTCCGTCGTGGATAGGCACGCACCCAGTGGTTAGTGGTCACACCGACTAGCAGTAACCCAATAGCCAGGCAACTGCCAAAGAATGTGGCGAACACAAGGGCACGTGTACGTATGCTCATCTTGAAAGATCTACATTGGCAGGATAGAAAATATAGATTTATTTATTAGATCAAAAGACTTAAGCTGCAAACTTATGATGAATGCAGTTGTTATATGACTGTGACGTCATATTGCACACATATCAATGTCCTGCGCAAAGCAACTCCTCCTTGTTCTTATTGCCATGGGATCAGACTACAAACAAAGAAATTGCAACACAAAGCAACAATAGCCTACCTCACAAAAGCAGCGCTGCGGTTAGGGACGCAGGCGTCGTTGTCGTTTAAACTGTAATCGCGATCCTCGTCCTCGATGCGATTTAGATTCATTTGCAGCGTGTTGTTCCTTTTTTTATTTATTCCAATAGCTGCAATAACTTTTAGAGTATTTTTTTTTTGTCGGTAAAAATGCGATTTTCCTAAATATTTGGGCAAGTGTTTGTGTTTTCCCAAAAGTGCTGGCTAACGCTAGTGTTGGAAAATACTGTATACTTATTACAGTGTGGCAACACTCAAAGAAACGTATCGTTATCGATATCTGGCAACGCCAGACACAAAAATAGCGCGTAATTTGTGCGGGACATAAAGAGAAATTTTTTAATAAATATGAGCAGCCGTAAGCACAGAGGAGCCGAAAATCTTGAAAATCTCTGTCCAGTCGCCAGGTAAATATGTGTGCACAGACTATAACTATTCTGAGGTATTAAAAACGGAGAATTCATTAAGTGGACCGGCCAGCAAAAGGCGCGAACTTTTGTTAGTGACGTCACATCGAAATATATATAAAATGTAGAACAGAACAATCACAAATATACTTGCATATGTATGTATGTACATATGTAATTGTAATTGAAAGGTGCTTGACCCGTGCTGACCAAGCAGCTGGCCCATAGTTCAATGCTATGCACTTTTTAATTAATGCCCCCTCTGCTTTCTCCTACTCGACATTACAGAAAACGCTCGACAAGTAAGAACGGCTCGGTTGCTGCCAGTGGCAGTGTTTCGGCAACAAAGACGTCGCTTTACGAACACACTTCTTCTCCCTCAGTGCTCACCTTCGAGGCACTCGAAGAAATGGGCATTGGGATGTTGGACTCTGAGGAGAGTAGCTCCTCGGCCATGTCAGCAATTGCACTTGCGGTGAGCGCAACAAGTGACGAGAACTCCAACGAGACTACGCCCTACGCCAATGTGCCGCGTATGTCCCATCAACAGACCCGAATGAGTCTTAATTCCACTGCTTCTACACTTGACAATAGCAGCGTTAGCAATAACACAATTATCGAGGCTTTCAGTGAAGATGCCCAGGAGCGTCTGTTGCTGCAGTCCGCCGAAAAGCTACATGCCCTGGCGCAGGCTAAACGCACCGCCTTGGGCACAGTCGATTGCGGTAGCAACTCGAATTCGCCCAGCAAACGCACCAGAAATCCATTGGCCACAGTCACATGCAATAATCAAAATGATACATTGTCTCTGCTGCCACCACCGCAGCTTCAGAAGGAACAGCAACACTCGCTGCTCAATCTACAGCCATCGACCAGCAAGCAGGCGCTGATGCGGCAACAAAAGAAGCCATTGACGCCACTGGCGGCCCACCCGCTGGAAACACGCATGGCAACCACTGAGAATTTCTTTGTTTATCGCACACCCACGATGAGTGCCCACATCAGCAGTGGCATAAACTACTTTGATAAGCTGTCCGATGAGATTTTGCTGGACATCTTCAAATGGTTACCGAAAAAGACGCTGCTGCGCATAGCCACTGTGTGCCGACGCTTTAACTGTTGTGTGCGTGATGAGACGTTATGGACGCGTCTGGATCTGGGTTTGCGTACACTCCGTCCCAATGCCCTGGAGCAGGTTGTTCGTCGTGGGTTGTCCATACTGCGCCTGGCTCAGGCAGACGTAAGTCATTCAAAGCTAAACATGCCATAAATTAAAGCCTAATCATCTATATTTCGACAGATCCAAGATCCGGCTTTTACCTGTGGACCTTCTTCCATAAACTTTCAATCGCGCTTGCAGTATTTAGACTTGAGTCTTGCTTCCATTTCACTTAGCTCATTGCACACGTTACTGGCCCATTGTCGTCAGCTGAGGAAACTGAGTCTGGAGCATACTGAGGTCAACGATGAGATATGTTTTGAGATTTCACAAAACACTTCGCTGGAGACACTTAATCTATCGATGGCCAGCGGATTCAATGCTGCAAGTGTGCGCCAGATGTTGCACTCTCTCACCAAACTCAATAGCCTAAATATATCATGGACTGATCTAAGCGCCGATGCTGTCACTGCTCTGGTCACCCACTTACCGTCCAATGTAATACGCCTCAACATAGCCGGTTGCCGACGTGCAGTCTTCGATTCACGTAAGTAACCTTTCTGATCTTTTGTAAGTCCATTCTACATTTCATTGATATTCTTACAGATGTCGTCACATTGCAAAAACGTTGTCCACAGTTGCTGGAACTTGATCTCTCGGACTGCAACAGTCTCACGCCAGCCGCACTGACTGCTATTATGAAATTCAACAGTCTGGAGTATTTGTCCGTTTCACGTTGCTATCTCATACCCGCCACAAGCTTTATGTAAGACAACAATCTGAACAATCTCCCAGAAACTTATGCTAACCGCAGTGAACCCTTTTTCTTTGCAGTGAACTAAAAAATATGCCGTCTCTGACATATCTGGATATATTTGGTATGCTTTCGGATGCTGCCATGGAGGTGCTGGAGAAACAAATGCCAAAAATCGGTATCAACAAATTTATACATAGCTCGGTGGGGCGCCCAACGGTGGGCACGCGCCGCACCTCCATTTGGGGTTTGCGCACCCGCGATTAAACCTTCCATATACAGACACTATAACATTTCATAAACTCTCCTCCGTTGCGTTTTCTAAGCCGCCTAGCGCCGTTTTTGTATTTAATTCAATAATGACAATAATTAAATGTCACGTTTAGGTTTATTAATGAAAAAGTTATTTTTTTTTTTAAACAAGAACCTCGCTTGGAGGTGAAACTGGCTGCTCCCACTTCCAATCATCCCAGTTCACGCACTCCTTTAAGCTGTCAAGGAAGCCCATTTCAGCTGGGCAACGCATCTTGCTGGCAGGTTCGTTTAGGGTCTCACACTTCCAATAGGCCGTAGGATCCCAGTTATCGCGATAGACTCCAATATCAAGCTCCTCCTGCGTTTTGCAACCCGGCTGGCCATCATCATTGAAGGCATTGGCCAAACTGCAAGCTGCCAAGAGGACTAAACCGATTGTAAGCTGAAGTTTCATTTTTCCACAACTGATGCCTAAGTGTTGCACCAGCGCCACTTTTTATAGTTGCCTTGGTCCAATGATAAGCAAAGTCAAGTGCATCCATTACCTAATAATGCTTTTAGTAATTGGCTGACATGTAAACAATCGTAACAACGTGGCCAACGAGAACGCTGTAGAACCAAACTCTATTTACGTCTAAACTTTTGCCGCAGAACAAAAACAAGTATATAATAGCTGAAAGATTAGAACCATACAGAAACCATCTTAACAGTTTTCTATCAAAAATTGACAAAAAAAGCTTTGAAACTACCAAAAAGCGGACCCCAATGCACCATCACTTTCAACAGCTGGAGCTCCATATAAATAAATAGTTAAATTTAATTATATATTTCTTATCATTTTTTGTAATAAAATTTTAGCAAAAATATCAGTATTTTATTAAAAAGTACAATATAGTTTTCTTATACTTTAATTCAAATGTTCCGCGTAAATTTGGCTAACAATTACAAAGTATCAACCCACAGTACCAGAAGCACCCTGTGCTTCTGTTCGGGTTCGATACTTGAACTCATTCTTGAAGTATCGATAATCAATCAGCTGGTATTGTTGACAATATCGTAAGACACTTGCCGAGTGACCAGCTGGCACAAAGTATCAAAACAAGCTGAAAGATTTACTTTGTAATTTCATTAGCATTATATAATAAACTAAGAAATCTCTTTATTATTTCACATACGCAAAATACTGTTTATTATCAGTAGCAGATGCGATGTTTCAGCACATTTCTTATCAATAGTTGCCACATCGTAGCAAACATCGTTTGGTATATTTAACAATTATACCTAAAAATGACAAAAACACATAAAAATGACAATATGTCATTAGTTTATTTTTATTCAAACTAGTTGTTGGTTTTGCTGCGTGTTTTGAGCTCTTATCAAATTTACATTTACATAACTTTTGAACAGAGCTGTAATTAATCAAATTCTTAGTTCTATTTCAATACCCAGAGGCATCCCAAATTAACGTAAAAATTTACCAGCACCAACAACTTTTATAGAAATATATAGAAACCGACCCGTAAGACCTTGAGATTGCCTCATTATTGACCTACACGCATGCATATAAGGACGGCATTAATCAAAAGTATTCTTTCAGCAGCTTCGAACAAATTAAAGCAAAATGTCAATCAGGCGCGGAATGTCCAGTACTGCCTCGAAGGAATGGCGAGACTATTTTTTGAGCACCCACTTCTGGGGACCCGTGGCGAACTGGGGTATCCCAATTGCGGCTATAGCGGATTCTGGAAAGGATCCCAAATTTATCTCTGGCAGAATGACACTGGGTAATTTCTATTAACAGCTGATAAGATAAGATTACTTCAATACGAATCAGTACAAGAGCTGTTATATGCTAGACATAGAAACAGCCACGTGATAAGTAATCTATTACCGATAAGCGAATTCTATAATGTAGTATCTAATTTTGTACTTCTCCTGCAGCTCTGACGTTCTACTCATGCATCTTCATGCGTTTCGCCTACAAAGTACAGCCAAGGAACTGGCTACTGTTCGCCTGCCATGCAACGAATGCCTCTGCCCAGGCTTACCAAGGACTGCGCTACCTAAATTATCAAAAAAGCCTGAAAGGCTCAGCGTAATCTGCACTATGCCCTCTTAGCCAGCGTGCGATAGTAATTCAAATATTTATACAACCAGCTAGGGGCAATGTTTACAGCTATAATGACATCTTGTATAAATTACTGAGAGCACGCAACAGCCGCACTGCCAAAGTAATTGTTGTACTCAGTTCTGTAAGCTTTAGTTGAATCTCGTCTAAAATTGGCCACTCGCGCTTTATCGCACGCGCCTTCCCCCCTTCCACCTAATTGGCAAACGGTGACTTCGTGCCTTTCCCTGGAATCTGTATCTATCTGAATCTATTAAATTCTATAGTCTTTTTGATGCACCCTATTTTTATTTTTAAATTTGATATTAGTTTGGTTTTTTTTATAATTTGTCTGAGTATTCCAAATTTGTATGTGCAATGAACAAATAAAATTTTAGCTTTGTTAATAGTAATATTTATATATTGATTAAACTTAATAACATTTGCTCAAACCTGTTCACTAGTTTAATTAGCACAAGCTGAATAAATTATCTGGTCGAAAACTAGTTTTGAAGCAGAATAAACACTTGAAGCTGATTTTGTCATGGTTTTAGAAACACATGCACTTTATTATCAATCAAACGATTAGTTTTATATAGATAATGTAAAGTTTATATGGAATATAATTATGCATTCTCATTAACAATATTTAAATTTTTATTTTTTTTTGATTTTTTTAAACAATTTTTTCCTTGTCCACAATTGGTGGATATACATATATATATGTAATTGTAAGTAACCGCTACTCAATATTTTTGTTGCTTCTTATGAGCGTAAAGTTCTTGTGGATTACAATTAGTATATAAGGCATAAGTAAATAAAAAACATGTGGTTAAAATTTGACAATTGCAAACATAATAAATGAAATATTTAAAAATCTTGCGCAAATTACTTGACGCTTTTACAAGGTATGCATAATAATCACTTAGTTGGTATTTTAGACGAAATGTTTTCCAACGATTTCAATATTTCTTTTATATATAATATATGTTTTTTTTTGTGGCTCCTGTGAGTGATTTGAAGGATGCCACATACTACAGCGACTTCAACGACAATCTTAACTTCTAAACAACGAATGAAAACTATTCTTACAACTAATGCTCTGCATCGCAATATGCGACATTCGAGAGGTACGACAGTTTGGTTATGGCATGGCTATGAGTATCTCAGTGCTCCGGTTCCGACTTGACGAAGGTGCTTCTCCTGTGATGATTCTTCATAAGATGGTTTTCGATACGCTTCTTCCGGATTAACAGCTCATTGAGCATGGCACTGAGACGATTGTGCTCGGACTGCAGAATATCCTCTTCCTGTTTCTCCTGGTCATCCCGTTGCTTGGTTTTCAGACGGGAGACACGACTTGCTTCGTTGTTCTTCAGACGATCCTTATACAACTTAGCCTCTTCCTTACTCATTTTTTTGAGAAGCTCCTGATTAGGACCGTCTGCGTGCTGCTTTGCGGGACGACCACGCTTACGCTTGGAGCCGTTCGAAGATGTTGTGGCACTGTACTGAGATGTGCTAGCAATAGAGAAGGCAGGAGAGGCGGGAGATGCAGGTGAAGCTGGTGCAGTTAGGAAGCCAGCAAATCCGGTCTGACACGTCGGTGCGTGAGACTGGGAGGTGCTGACTGAATAGGCACTATAAGGTGTATTTGGCTCTGAGAAATCCTGAAAATCACTGGTATTATTATCCTCAGTGCTGCGAAGATCCTCCAAAATTTCGTCTTTAGTTGAGGCATTGGTGGCGTCTGCAGGCTGTGGACAAGACAAAAAAGGAAACTTAGTACTGTGTGAAATTAAAACACGGTTCTTGTTACTTACCTCAGTGAGCTCGAGTACTTGACTAATGATGTTAGGCGTATTAATTAGATCGGTATGATAACCCAGAGAGCTGGGGATGTTAAGTAAAAGCTTGCTACGTTTCTGGGGAGTGGCGGCTTCGGTGGCTACGTAAGAGGCTGTGGATGCGCGCTTGACAGCGGCACACACAGTTGGTGTGGTATCTGGCACGACTAGAGCACCGCAAACCGCATCGTTGTCCACATCTAGCTGACCGATACCAAAGCCCAGGGACACCTGGCTTGAAGTGTTGTAATTGAACTCCATGCTGTTGTCGTCGAGCAGCATTGGTAGCTCATTAAAGATTTTGGTTTGGCTGAATGAGATGGGTTGGGAGCCCTCTGAATAGTTACCCAACATTGGATTTTCTGAGTTAGATAAAATGTTATTCCAATCGTAATCGGTAAATGATGCGCCGATGTCTATGCCGTTGCACATTGAAGCCATGTCAAGTGCCTCCTCGTCGTGCTCCCCCTCTTGCAATGCATATTCGTTCAATAGTTTCAATTTGTTGGTAATGTCGTTGTTGATGTCGTCGCTGTCGCTGTAATTGCTATCCATTTCCAGATTGCAGTGATCCATTTCCTTGCGCTCAATGTGATCCTGGGCAATCAGGTTTATATCAAAATCAAACTCATATATTTCCGTCTCAGTACAATTCTTTCCGTTCTCCTCGCTCTTGGTGCTGCTGCTGCTCGTTGACGATATTGCTTCTATATTTTGCAGGTATTCTACGAATAAATCAATATATTATTAATACAAAAAATTCATAGCTCTAAACTGTATACATATATATGTATGTATATGTGTGTGTGCGTATTTCAATCTAAATTGATTAATACGAGTAGCTTTATTCCCCCCTAATTGAAAATTTTCATATCCTGTTTAAAAACATACGGTATTCCGATATGTGAATATCGTTTATTATCCAATTGGATTTAAAAAAAGTGTTGCATACTTTTTAACGGTCCTATCAAATAAGACAAAAGACAAAGATAGCGATACTCTGATGTCTACTCATTTGCTATCTCGCTTTTGTTGTGAAATTCACACAACGAAAACGAAAACAAAAAACACAACAAAAATTTGCGGAAACAAGGAAAAAAAAGTTACTTAAAATAAAAGCTTTAAAATAAAGTAATAAAATATTATAAGAATTAAAAAATTTGCCTATTAAATTATTAAATATTCATGTAAAATTATATTTTTTCACTCAGATGCAAAAACGATTAGTCACACCAGCTGAAAAATCAGCCGGTTGGGAGAGAAAACTAGAGAAAAAAAAAAGGCTGGCTGAGAAGAGAGAGAATTGCGCGCGACGCACGCGACGTTTGTTTATGCACAAAGCACTTAAAACGTTTACTCGCAACGGACATGATCGTTCATGTCTGTTATTGTCGTATGGTTCAAATTGGAATAAAATGAACAGCAACAATTTGATTTAATCCCTTTTACATTTCAAATTTAAGGCACTAACACTTGTTCAGTGTGTCTGCTGTCATTTTTCCCATTCTTCAATTATGCATTGTGTGTTATGCTGATAAATAAAGCTACTTCTATTGGTAGAAAAAAGAAAAATTGTGGGTATGAAGTCATAGTTTTTGGCCAATAAAATGTGCAATCTTAGGTAAAAGATTAGACACTTTTCAGCAATACATTTATCTGGAAGAATAACTGGAATTTTATCGGACCGAACTTAAACCAATCTCTAAATTTTTTTTTTTTAATTTTAGGAAATCAATTTAAATTGGCCAAAATATTAATTATTTTATTTATTATATTTTTTAATATTCACCTTTTCCAAGACTGAAGAAGCGCAAATTCTTATGCGCTGCTGCTAATTGTGATCTGTGCGGCACGAGAGTTAAAATGTAACTAAAACTTGTATCTGAAGCGAGCCTCTGTCTGTGGGGCAGAGCACGTCGGCAGAGATCGGGAGAGCGAGCACGGCTACTAACACTAACACAAATGCGCAACCTGCCCTACACCAACAAGTGTCATGGCATGCTATTGTTGTCTCGCTCTGCCGCGGTCAATGCTTATTGGTTTATGTTCTTGAACAATTACAGAAATACTCTCGCGGTCTCCATGGTTTGTTTTTACCAACTTTAAACTGCGTGTTCGTATTGGGGCTTAAATGCACCAATACATTTGCAATTAGAATTTCATCAGAGCGACGAAAGTTATTCAATTAAAGAAATGTAACAGGTAAATGGTAATTAAAAGGCCTAAACTGCAATTAACCTGAGCCAAAGAATCTGCATGCGAACTAAGCATAAAAATCAAAATGCTAATTGGAATTTTAAATTCAATTGGAAGTCAGATATCGAAATATATGCGTTAATAACATTATTTATGCAAACATAATAGATATATGTATATATATGTAAGTATATATTATGTATGTTTGTTGGAAACGGTACCACGGCGCGTATACGCAATGCACATAATTTGTATGTGCATTGTATCTATGCGTGTGTATGTGTATCTTCATCTCTCTGAGAGTCTCCACCGGCCGGCCGGCCTATGCCTCTTTCGTTTTTTGCATCGAATGAATGCGACAGCAATAGTCTGTGACTTGCTTCCCCAAAAAGACAGAGAGAGCGGAAGATCGCTCTCACATATACTCCTACAAGTGGTGCTATGCTCTCCACAAGACAAACCTCTCTCTCAATTTTTGCACATCATCCTCCTAATCGAATTTCACAACAATTGGAGTAAGGATTAAAGAAGGGCTCGCAAATCAATGCAAAATTTTAATGACACGTGTACTGTACATTTATTTGAATATTATATTATTTAAATATTTTATGTTTTATATGTGTGCAGCTGGCACGTGCTGAGCTACATAGTATCTTTATATATATATATATATATATATAGATAGAAAAGAATCTAGGTCATGCATCAGCCGTGGCCATTGCACTTGACACTTGAATTAGCTAATGTGGCTCACTAGGCCTAAAAGTAATCTAAACTACTCTCCCGATCATATATTCATGTATATATAATATATATATATAACAAACATAAATGCTTTTATGAAACAAAGAACAACTTCAGTGTGAAGAGCGCTACTTGTTCTATGCCCATTTATGGAAACTGAGTGCCTAAGCCCAATGAAATTGGTAAGGGGAAACTAAGGGGCAAATTTGGAGCCAATGAAATGCGTTGGCAATAAGTACATACATAGGTCATAACACAAAGTGGCGTGTTTTTTAGGCTTTATCATATCTGCATATACATATATATATATAATGGAATCGAACGTATGGATGAGCTGTTTGTTGACGTGTAAAAGATACACTTATATAAGACTTTAAATTATGACCTTTGTCAAGAACAAAGAAAAAAAGAGGTACGTAATTTTCAAGGCGGGATTTTTTACAACAAAGCGAACAGCAATCAATATGGAGATTGAGAGATTTATATCTATTATAGATATACTCGTATATCTATTAAATTTCATAGATCAAAGTTTAAAATACCTCAAATGAGAAGTTTAAAATACAAAATGAATAATCTACATACTGTACATATTGTGCATGGTTACTTATTTTATGTATATACATATCAGTATATGCTTGTGTATATATATATACGTATATATCTTGTGTTTTGTGCTGACTGTACCAACATATCTTTTGTATACCTGCGGGACACTTGGGCGGCGGCTTTCTTGGTAAACGAGCCCCATTAACCCCTCGTCGGTGAAACACCCCCTTGACGACACCAAAACTGACTACTGTTGGAGTTCATTTATATACTATATAATATTTATACTGCGCAGTTTGAGAAACCATCGTTCAACCTGTAAATTCAGATGGAACTGCGTGACTCATAGCCTGCTCGACTTCCAGGCCCACATTTTTCGTTTTCGATGGATCACAGACGGTACCCACTACTGATTACTGATAAGAAATAGACAAAGCTGTCGCAGCTGCGATTGCGAATTATTCTCAGTTATTGTTATACCAAAAATAGCTTCTAGAAATATGATCTGATCGATAAGGCTCTATATAGTTTAGTGCCCGATAGCCTGTACATAGATCAAAGCACAAGCGCAGACATGCTACGTGTAATTAGGCAGGAATTAACACACAAAGTTGGGTCTGTGTGTGAGTGAGTGTGTCACACCGACGGACAAATGGGTTGGTTCCCCCCAGCTTTTGATACTGATCAAGAAAATATATATACTTTCGCAGATAGTCTTCATCTGCCTGTTACACAGATACATTTTTGAAAGTCGTAAAATATCAAGTTTCATAGCGAATCTTATATATATATATCTATATGTTCTAGATCCTATAGGCATCCATGCAGACAAATAGACAAACGAAGGCAGTTAGATCGACGTGGCGTTTTATGCTGGAAAACTGAAATTGTATACTATATAGGACCGATAAGCTGTTTCATTTCCACAAAGAAGGCAAAATTGGGAATTTATAATATAGAAACCTGATTCCAGTCAAAGCTAAGTTAAGTTCAAATCTTCGCATAGAGGCGAAAAATCGAGGAATAATTTGTGAGTTTGAAAATGTATAAGTCAAAATAATTATATGGCTGCTATATAGCACAGTTATTCTACGAGTTTACATCCGGTTCGGACATGGCTCGCTATCAAATCGTATCAGCAAAATGCCAACACTAGCAAATCACACACAGACTTGTGGTAGTGTGCGGGTGGAAGTAGGTCTACATAGAGCATCAGCAGCCGTGTCGATCTGGGCACATACAGTGAAACCTCCTATAACAAATACGCAAAACATTTAAACGAAAAATACCAGTAGGCCAGTGAGTGACCTTCAAAAGGAGATTTTACTGTATATTCATCTATCTGTCAGTATATCTGGATGACTATAATACCTAGATCAAATTGCTATAATCGGTTGTATACATGATACCATCATACTGTCCAATGCTATCAGAGGAGTCGTGGGTGGAAGATCATACAGATAGATCGAAGCCCACGACTGATCTGATATTATATGCAAAGAACTTTTACTCTATTGACTGCTCTGTGTATGGCCGGGACAATTGTGGAAGGAAACTCACAATTTTTAATGGGTCATTGCACTGTGATCTTCCGCTTCGTCATCTAGTGGTAATGTACCTCGATGTCATAGGCATAGAGCTGCGCCCGACACCCGATGGGGGAGAAGGTAGCCGGGCGCAGTTCAAGGCCTGCTATCCGACTCGATCTCTAACTGATTGTGGCTAACTGATATTGGCTACTCAGTTTTGAATTCGTTAGAACAGTAATGAGAGAGTGCTGGTACGAATTACACACACAAACACAGTACTCACCATCAATGAACACCGGAACATCTATCTCTTCAACTGTAGCAGTAGGCGGCATTGCTCCACTCATATCCTGTTGGGACTCCATGTCCGCACCTGTCAGCTGTATACCAGCCATTGTCGCAAGTGTCTGTGTCTCTGACTTGTTCGAAACCTGGACCGTTTGCATAACTCGTGTCATAGTTGTCGGTGGACCTACCATTTGGTCTCTCGCGACTTGGTTTGACTGAATGTTTGATTTGTTGCTGTACCCTTCTGGTGGGTGGCGGTATTTTGTCCCAGTCGTTGGTGAGAACTGCGTCGCTATACGGGATGCTGTCGCCGTGCTTGTAGAGTTTACTAAAGTTTTCGCCGGAGGCGAGGCCTGTTTCACTGAGGGCGTGGTTGGTACCGACCCTGGTAAAAAGGGTATTCTTATAAGACAAGTTCGAGGCGAACTCTGCTCTGTCCTGTTGCTGTTGCTGTTGCTCTGCCTGTGCGTGGGCACCTTGATCAAAATTATTCTTGGATTTGGATGCGTGTTTATGACGATTGGTATTGTTGTCGTTGTTTCCGTAGTCATCGACATATGCGAATCCTTCATAGGCACTGTTCGCTCTGTTTTCTTCCGCGAGCAACTGCAGTTTGACGAGTAAAAGGTCTCGCCAGTTGGTGTCTCGTATGTTGTTTCCTGAATTCGTGGTGGCTCCTGGATCATCAATATTATATCTCTGGGATTTTCTGCACTCCGTGTAGTTGCTGCTGCTTGGGGTAGTATAATCGGTGTTGTTGCCTTGTACGTTGTTGCCGGTGTTCTGGGTTTGCTTTTGGTTGTTGTTGCCGTTGTTTGATTCGCTCTTGGGCCTGCTTTGGCTAGATTGGGCTTCGACTGAGAATGCCATTTTGATCGCGGCTGCTTTAGTCAATTTGATGATTATATTTAATATTTATTTATTTTTTTTTATTTTTTCGTTGAACGGTTTGGTTTTTTGTTGGTTTCGGTTCGACAGGATTTCAAAATTGATACAAAATATCAGGATTTGTATAACAATTAGTTTTTAGATTTTTTTCAGGATATGTCGATGAGTGGAGCAAGCGCATTATAGAGTTTGGGTTTGTTTATTTTTGTTTTTATGTGAAAGAAAATAGACAAAAGAAAAAAGAGTTTGTTATTACAAAGATCGTCGACGTGGAGAAGCGCGATCCTTTTTTGTAGGGTTCGCGCAACTTATGTGTGTTGGCTGGTTGCGTTATGTACGATATGTGTCGAGTGTTATGTTACACCAGGTCATGGGTAAATCTTCAAAAGATCAGAGATATCAACTAATTGACACCTTAAGTATCTTAATATCTCCGACCAATGAGTTATGTACAAGACATTGTGAATTTTTTCTTATTTTTTTTTTTAACAGAATTCGTACAGCAATTGGATGAGTTGTGTGGGTGGTGGATGAGGGGTGCTTTGTTGCGGTTAGTTAATTTTTTCCTTTGTTAACATTTTTCTTTTGTCTCTTTTTTCCATATTTTCCTTTTGGGTATATACATTTTTTTCTTTTTTCATTTGGAATTTCTCCTTTTTTCTCCCCATGTTAGTTTTTTTTTTATTTTTTTTTTTGGAATTACTCCTTTTTTTGTGTTGGAATTACTCCTTTTTTAGTATTGGAATTACTTATTTTTTAGTATTGGAATTACTCCTTTTTTTGTGTTGGATTTACTCCTTTTTTAGTATTGGAATTACTCCTTTTTTAGTATTGGATTTACTCCTTTTTTAGTATTGGAATTACTCCTTTTTTCATAAAACATTCTTACAAACTAATCGGTGGTAGGTTATGCATTCAAGCAGGCATGAGGCTTACATCTAGGAATCAAAGGACTTTGTATACTCACTTTTAATTTACCGTTAGAGAGGAACAATGAAATTGTTAGGTTACTCTTAACAAGTTCTAAAAGTGTCGGCGACGCAACTTCCTTTTAGACTGAAATCAAAACAAAGAAGAAAAGAATACACATTACTCATAGGCTCAAAATAGATATGTTATATGTTTAAACATATCTAGAAATAAAATCTTAACTATTATTAACTATCAATAATGATCAATCTCCAAAGCTTCGCTAATGCAAAGAACATACACATATATATTATACCTGCTCATCAGATACACCCACCTTACAAAAAAACGATGGGCAGCGATTAGCTTTTCGTGCGCCAAAACTGATCCACAAGCAAAAGCTTCGAATTGAATTTCACAACAATCTCTTTGTATGGGCAAAAAGAAAAACAAAATGGCCGCCAAGTGGCAACAGGTTCGTCTGGGTTTGACGACTAATCAGCAGTTGGATACCCCCTCCTTCATCAAGACTCTGGTCAGCCCAAAGATAATTATCAAGCCCTAGCGTGCGCCACCCTAGTGCCATTTAGATAATTATAGTATACGGACATATTCATACTATGTATGTACATGTATAAGTTAGTTTATATGTGTGTGTAATAATGAGCCGTATCGCAATCTCGTTGACATATTAAATCGTGTGCTGTGCACACAACCAACAACGAAAAGCCATTATTAATTGCTGGAAAAACACAAAAGTACCACGGGCACTAAATTATTCCACACCCCTTTCCATATACTAAGGTACAATCAAATAATTACATACACACATAATAAATACATAGACACATACTTATAAATAAAATAAAAATCCCCCCACGATAGTGCAAATCTATGTATGTGTGTGTGTGTGTGTGTGTGTACATGTATAGCTACGTCTGTCAGATGGTGACGTCTTTAACGTAGACTCTATCTATATGCATGTGCATATGTTTATGCATATGTATGTATGCACATGTATACGTAAATATTTATTGTATCGGAGTTTAATTGTTGCTATTGGTGGGCACTTGACTTAATTCAATATGGCGGCCGGCCGCTATGTAAAATAACACAAAGCTTTGCCTGAAATTCTTTTTACATATATCGATCACTAGTATATGGTGCACAAGTGTATATGTATATACATATATATATATTTTTCATACCACTACGATTACTTACAATAATTTTATATTTTTGCCTTCAAGCACAGTTGGCCGGTTATTGGGAGCACCAACTGAAAGATTCACTTGGTGTATTTAACGACGTAATTTATTGGGTGGTTCCTTGCACCACCGCTTGGTTTTATATGCGTAATTATTGCCGTTGCTTTAAATGTTACTTTTAACTTTCACAATGTTGTTGTTCCACGTAGAACAACAACAAGTATAATACAATTGTATAGTATTCACAATATCTATCTCCTTTGCTAGGAAACTGCCTTTTTATATGGCTATAATATATATTTTACTCTTTACACACAAGAAAGTGACTCAACTGCTTGCTTGTAGTATTAACTGCGAAGTGAATGAACGTATCTCGATTCGACCGCCAGTCGTCACAGAAAAGTGTACAAAACTGAGCAATTTCAGGCAAACGAATTTAGTTCTGTTGTGAAATTCAAAAAGCTCTTCATAAAACCAGTTTACTATAGCCAGATAATTTGCTGGTTGTGTGTGTGAATGAAGCAGATAAATTTGCTCATAAAAACGAAAGCTTTTAACAAGAGAGCTTGCGCTCTTGCCATGAACACTAAGATTCCGCAAAATGGTAAACGTGTTCGATTTTGTTACGTCATCAACTCAAATCGATCGTGATGATCGCAAAATAAAATCGTTCTTTTAAACCTTTTACACTGAATTTGTATGTTTGAAATCTTAAATTAGTTGAGAAGAATTATACAATAAAAAATACTGGTTGAAAAATATTTTTCATTTCGCTGCAACGTCACAAGTGCGCTTGTGACGTCACAAGTTCACTTTGCCTACAAGTGTTGAACAACTGACCTCCGCAATGTGCAGCCCGTAGCCTTTGTTTGTGGTTTTCCGCCGGCCGGCAAATTTTTTTTTTAAATAACTGAGAACATATACTTAATTGAATAATTTATATTTATAAACTTTGACTAACCAAATGTATTTAGATAAATTTATGTTTACTAAAATAAAAACATAATATAAGATGGCTGGCGTTTTGTTCAAAAAGTTAATTTATAGCACGCCCATACTAAATCCTCTACCTCTAGGTAATTAACATGTATATAAAATAAAAATTATATATAAACAAAAATAATTTACATATAAATATTTATCAATTGGTGTTGTAGTTTCTGCTTTATTAACTCGATAATAAATGTATGTACATACATAATTATTTATAATTATGTTATACAATAAATTAATTAAAAGTATTTATGTACACGTGGCTAAAATGCCCCACACGAAAAATATACATATGTATTTTTATTATAGTATTTAAATTTAAAAAAACGGTTAAAATTTAAACGTGGACATTTTGCTTAGCGTTGTTGGCCTCAATTTTGAAAGCTTTTTTATAAAGCTGTTCACCAACACACACTTTATGATATTAGTCAGCAGCTATTTGTTTGAGAGCGAGCGTGTCGGTGTAAAGATAAAAGCTTGACCGCTGATTTCCGAGAATTATAGAGCTTTCGACTCACATACACAACCTAAGATGTCTGTATGGATGACTGAAAAGTGTTTAGTGATAATTAAAAAAAACTCATGAGTCATGATGCCAACGCAAAAATCGCAGAGCCGATTGTGGGCATGTGACCATTGTAATATGTGTCTAGAGGGGTAGGTTAGTGCGGGGTTTGGTGTCGCCCAGACAACATCTTTGCAAAACAAATACAGAAGAGTAGCTCTAAATGGAAGTTCGTATGCACAAAATAGTACAAAAAACAACAACAATGCTCTTGTCTTAGACTACACCATGTACATAGAGATACAATCACTCACATTATATTGATTATATACAGGTACTTATACCTACATATATTTTATACCACTTGTTGTGGCTAGATCTTTATGTGTTGATATAGACGCGATCATGTAGAGAGATAGGTGAGATCTGCTCGGAATTTTATGCTAAACCAGAGTATATATACTTTTCTTGATAACCTTTTTTGTTCCGTTTGCGGCTTTAACTTTTTTCTATCCTTTTGAAACATGTACAAAGGCTACAGGGTATACATATTTTAAATGGTAGGTGTAAATAAATCCATACAATGAAATCTATGTTATCTACATACATGCAAATATATATGTATGTATATACTTTAGGGGACTTTTATTGGCACCAATCACAGACTGGTACTAGCACGAGATATGTACGCGAAAAAAAGAATGAAGCAGATTGTTGGCGGTTGGCCCAAACTAAGTTGACCATCGCTAAGCTTGTTGATGAAAACCGAATTATCTGATTTTTGCATGCCATGATGATAAAGCAGTTTTCAGTGCCAAGGGCCACGTCAATAGAAATACTTTCACGTAATAAAACATACGTGGCTTACATAAGAAAATTTCAAAAATCTATATTGTTTAAAATAGGTCAGTTTAAGCCCTCAAATACATTAAGATATTACTTAATAAGCAATTATAATGTAACCATTAGTTAAACTGACGTGCACAACAACTTGTTTAACTGTTGTCATATGCCGCACCTATAGAGTACAAGAGCTTTTCGAGCAAAGAGCATTCGCTCTTAACTTACAATTCGAAGCACGTGTATGACATGTTTACATGTCTGGTTCTATCAGTCGTTCATTTAGCCAGGGTCAATTGGCGTTTTTCTTAGTGTCAATGTCAATGGTAAACTATAAGGGCGGTCAATGGCCAACATTTGAGGATTAGGGTGGTTTACATACCTTCCATCTTGTTGCTGCCGCTTGTGGCAAGCAAGTCCCGATGATGACGTAAAATTCCTTGGTGTCTGCTACAAATGTCCTTTCCTATTTTGTCTGCGTTGTCTCAAAAGCGAAAGTAGCGAAAATAAAGGTTACCGCGAAGTATAATGTCGCGCTTTCTGCGTAACTCCTTGGAGGGCTTTAGTAGACCCTTGGTGGTCTTGCAGGTGTATGTTGTACCGTTACACGTAAGACGATTAATGTTATTGAAATTATTATGCCAGCCGCGCATATGATTGGACTTTAACATGGGAACTTGCTGCTGCGAATGTTGCATACACATGAAGACAACGACAGGCGAATGTTGCATGACGTTGAAGTTCCGCTTGTGGGGATAGGTTTTCTTATAGACGACCAGAGCTCCGCTTGTTGTTGTTGGTGCAGCAACAGTAGAGAAGTCGAACATAATAATAGGGCAGTTAGCCGATATCAGAAATATGCGTATTTCGATTATTTATTATCGCTTGTCGATCTTTGCAACAAATTTCGGGTTTGGTTTAGTGCCAAGTAGAAAGATAAGCTTATGCAGATAGGGCAAGCTTTCTTGTTTATATAGTATACTCGTATCTAGAAACAACTGTTTACTCAGATACTAGTTAATTTGTATTTAAAAAGTAATATTATTTTCTAGGTTTATGCGTGTCTCGCAAATGTTTTTCACTTATTTTTCACACTTTACACTTTGTTTGGAGTTGGACACAAAAATCGAAATTAAACAAATTATTGTTCTATGAATATAAAATCTTTATAACGATGTTCAGCTTTTGATGCCATTAAGATCGTATTCTCAATTTAATGTAAACAAATAAATTGCTTCAGCAATTTTCAATATCAATTTAACAAATTTCACTCAAATTTGCAAAGCTTTCAGCTGTTTGCGTGTTGTTGTTTTTGTTTGGATTAAAGCTCTCTCAAACTGCGACTTGCACTGCGATTCGATATCAAAAGTTGTTCTGTTCACGACGGCCAAAGTTTTGTTACTAACGGATGCGATTTGGCTGAACAAACTCTCTCACTGGACAGTTGCGACGTGGTGACAGCGTCGCCGTTGATAAACGTTTGCTGACGTCGAAGCGAAGCACGAGTAAACCTCGCTCTTCCTGCTTCCCACTTCCTCATCTAGCATCTCTGACTTTGCTCTCAGCTGGGCGCTATCGTGACGTGCCCCCAAAACGATTTATATTTTATGCTGTAGATATACACACATACATAGATACAAATGTATATTTAGTTCTGGCTGCTGTTCATGTGATTTGTTGCTAGGCAAATACGATCTTTGCAGCTCCTAATCTACGGGTTGTCGATCTATGAAGAAATCTCTTATCAATATTGATGTTTAATGTGACTGATAACACATTAACTGTGCAATTCTAATTAATTTTAAAAATAGCTTATAGTTCGAAAACAAATGATTAGGGATACTTTAAGAATTAGCCAAAACATTCAACAGTAACATATCAATAAAAACTGTCGTAGTCTCTATGTTCAGTCTAGCGATTACTATGAATATAAGTGTATCAAATTCAAGTTTATCTTATCTGTCGAAATAACTTGGCATGTGGCCTGATATATTTAGTCTTGTTTTATGCAAAGTCGTTTATGACCTGTGAAAAGTTTGTAGAGTGCCCAGAGCAATAACAACCTGTCAAATTTGCCTAGCAGCAGGCGAGAGAGCGAATAAAACTCTCCTTTTTTCGCTCTCCTTCGCTCACTTCGTTTGCCGGTTTGGCTGATGCAACAACTGACCCGGATTACAACAGCTGCTTGAGGTTGAGAGATACAGCTGGTGGTTTGCCATTGAAAATGTTGCCAGAGTGTAATGCCAGCGCAACATGTCGCTAAACATATAGATGTTGCTGACATGTTGCTAAGCCTTTGTTGGCGTTGGCTTGCTGGAAAAAGTGCCACCCTCCATTTGTAGCAAAGAATTTTTTATGGACTTACATAATACATGGTACGTTATGTATCTAGCACATGTAATCTAGTCGCCAACTAAAAATATTCATTCCAAAAGTACTCGTATGACTAGTTATTGCCTATGAGTCATGCACAACCCTCGTACATTGTATGGGGTGCCCCATGAGGAAAAGAAAACCGAAAGTCAACGACTGATGTAAATTGCGCATTATATTTTGAGCTTAAGTTTGCGAATTGTCAGAAAGACAAAACGAAATGTATTAATGCAAATTAAAGTTCAATCGACTGGTTTTATTATACAGTAGAGGATAAAACGCACATATGTATATATATCGATGTTTATATATATATATAAATATATAGATATGTATCTGGGTACAGCATGTCCTAGAGTTGAACACACCCCAATAGAGTATTAGTTAACCTATATATGGTTTTATTACAGTCTAGCCTCTACCTTTGAAAAAGTAAAACAAACACGTTTTAAACCCAGTTTCCAGCGTAACTCCCAGGCGAAGCCATTAGCCAGTAGCCGGTTAGCCGGTAGTGCAAACCGCTTTGAAAGAAAGTTAAAGTGAATGTACAAGACCACAAAAAGACTTGTATGTGTACCAGATATACCTACTGTGCTAGAGAGCATCGTTGAGCTCTTGCTGGGAAAGAGATTAAAACTGGAATTGAAATTGGAATTGAATGAGCGCACCGGGAGAATGATGAGAGCACAGAAATAGCTGTCTATGAGCTGAGCTCTATATATTGAAATATATGCGGATCAGTTGAACTAAGGCACACTCTGACGACGGATTGGATTGGCGGCTCTTTATTATTACTCGAGTTTAATTAGTTGCAATGAATTGTCGACTTTTACTGGCAACTTTGCTGGTCTTTTTGGTCAGCAATTGCTCTGGGAAGAAGCCACAAAATGTGCTGGTGCTGCTGGCCGATGATGCTGGCTTTGAGATGGGCGCCTATCTCAACAAGTTCTGCCAGACACCCAATTTGGATGCGTTGGCACGCAACGGGTTGCTCTTCAATAACGCCTTCACCTCGGTGAGCAGCTGCAGTCCGAGTCGGGCTCAGTTGCTCACTGGCCAGGCCAGTCATGCCAGTGGAATGTATGGTCTTCATCAGGGAGTGCACAACTTCAATGTATTGCCAGGTGTAAGTTCGTTGCCCAATGTGCTCCGGGAGCAGAGCAATGGCCGCATCCTTAGCGGTATTATTGGCAAGAAGCATGTTGGTGCCGCGTCCAATTTCCGCTTTGACTTTGAGCAGACGGAGGAACAGCATTCCATCAACCAGATTGGTCGGAATATTACCAAAATCAAGGAGTATGCTCGAGAGTTTTTGGGGCAGGCCAAGCGTGAGGCGAGACCCTTCTTTTTGCTGGTGGGCTTCCATGACCCACATCGCTGTGGACACATTACTCCGCAGTATGGAGAGTTCTGCGAGCGCTGGGGCAGTGGGGAGGAAGGCATGGGCACAATACCGGATTGGAAGCCCATTTACTATGACTGGCGCAATCTTGAGGTGCCTGCCTGGCTACCAGACACGGATGTGGTGAGACAGGAGCTGGCCGCCCAGTATATGACCATCTCGCGTCTGGATCAGGGTGTGGGCTTGCTGCTGCGCGAACTACAGGCTGCCGGTCTTGCGGAGGATACTCTGGTCATCTACACCTCAGACAACGGACCACCGTTCCCGGGCGGACGCACAAATCTCTACGAGCATGGCGTTCGCGCACCGCTGATCCTTAGTTCCCCACAACCTGACGCTCGTCGCCATGAGACAAGTGCCGCCATGGCCAGCCTGCTTGACATTTATCCCAGTGTCCTGGATGCTCTCCAGCTGCCACCACCGAATGCAACTCGTTTCACAGGACAATCTCTATTGCCTGTGCTGCAAAAGGAGCCCGAGCCACAAGAGTCCGATGCAATTTTTGGAAGTCAAAACTATCACGAGGTCACAATGACCTATCCCATGCGCATGGTGCGAAACAGACGCTATAAGCTTATACACAATCTGAACTATTGGGCCAACTTCCCCATAGATCAAGACTTCTATACTTCACCCACGTTCCAGCAGATCCTCAATGCCACCATCAACCATCAGCCCTTGCCCTGGTATCGCAACCTCCAGCAGTATTACCAGCGACCCGAGTGGGAACTGTATGACATCAAGGCCGATTCTCTGGAGCGGTTCAATCTTGTGGACAAGCCAAAGTATAGCGCCACGCTAAAGCAGCTGCGCCAGAAGCTCTACAAGTGGCAGGTGGAGACCGAGGATCCTTGGCGTTGTGCCCCACATGCTGTGCTCCAGGCACAAGGAGTCTTTAAGAAGGATCCTGTTTGCCTTACATTGGGCCATGAGGCCATAAAAACCCTCAAACCTAGGCTGCTAACTGAGTATGAGGCATACGCCGTGGTCTAGTTAACTGCAAAAGTATTTACAAGGTGATTACTCATAAATATATATACGGTCTTTCAACCGATTTGATGTAGTCTTTCGTACTTCTACAAGTTAAAACTCAATTATAATGTTAATTCTAATCGCTTTCGCAATAAATAATATGAATCTGAAGTGCTGATAAGTCTTTTTCCATTATATTTTATCAATTTGATTTATCATTTACTTTTTAGTCATCGATAAAGTTCAGTCCAAAACTAGGGAACTAAAATATATATATATCTATTTGATAGATATGGCAAAAACCCAAATAATTAGTGACTAAACTGATCTAGTTAGATACTCTATGGTCTGAGGTGATAAATTATCTATATATATAATACGATTACTTTTGGTTTCTTGTATATATTTTGCATATATATTTTTCATTCAATATGAAATTTAAGATATTTACAGGTCTGACATAGCAGATGACCTAATATTATTGTTTGTTTTCTTAGATTTTAACTATTTAATCAACTACTATAGATTGTATATAAATTTTTGATATAAAATTTGTCCAATATATTGTCTGTGTCCACAGTTTTCCTAGTCCAACATGACTCCCTGGCTTCTGGTAGTTCACCCTTGAAATTTGATTTTATTGAGATTGGAATATTCTGGTCGCCTGGCTTAAGCGATTTCCTTTGGGTTGCATCCCTAATCCAATGATTGTGTCTCCCTAGTTATTTATTGTTATCCTCCAGCTGCGATTTACGCTGCCAATTGAGAAAGTTCCTCTGTTTCTGTCATTAAAGAGAAAACATAAATATTAATAATGATATCAGAATAAAGATGCGCAGTATAAAAGAATATAAATCAAAGCTTAAGCTTCATGATGTGAGGGGAAAGTTCAAAATACAAAATAAACTCGTTTTGCTAATAAACTCTTAAGTATTGTATATATACATATATATATATAGAAGCACTTTTATATATGTATATAGAAGCACAAATAGGTTGGTTTAGCTCTTAGTCATATACACGGATGGATGGACAAACGGACTGGGTAACATCGACATGGCTATTCATGCTGATCAGAATATATAATCTATGTCTCATGGGGTCCAAAACTTTCCTTCAAATAACTATTCAATGATAATAAATATATATATTTTTTAAACTAACTTTAATGGCCACAGGATATAACACTAGAAAAACTGAATAATAATAATTTTACCAAACAAATTTTACAAACGTTCTGGGCTATATAGTGTCAGGTATTTATCTTGATCAGAATATATACTTTATATTCCATTAAGTCGAAGATTCGTCCTTGTGTCCCTTACATAACTGTTCGCAGCTAAAACAAACAGTTTTAATCTATTTTTAATGGCCACAGGAAATACCAGTTAAAAAAGTTACAATTCTTTTCCTAATTAATTTTCAGAAGTAGTTGAAAAAAGAAACTGCTACATTCTTGGTTAGTTCTCATTAAAGGTTAAGCTGCTGGTGCCACCCACTCGAGACGGACTCGGAAATGACGCCATGACCTAAAGCTGTAATAAGGGATGTTGCGTCACGTTTCAATGTCATCTGAGGGATGTGGCTGGGTGGTTGGGGCGGGTTATCTGGTGCCAAGTTGGCGCCTCGTCCGTCTCATTGTGCTTTTTTCTTGACTTTAAATATAAGTTAAACTGCCCTGGTTTCTTTTGGTTTATTGTTCGTCTGTGTCCACTTGCAACCCTTAACCAAGACCCTGCCTCCTGGCGCCTAGCAACATAAATGAAATGCCACAGCATCCGAGTCAACGTTACGCAACATGCACGATGCTCGGGAGCTGGGCCAAGGCTAAAAAGGTGGGCGAGGGAATGCTGAATGGTGGTGCATGGTTACAATGATAGCTTTAAGGTTAACATACAAGTAACAAAACGCAAATTGGGTTTTCTTTTTTGGTTTTTTTGTTTTTTTTTTGTTTTTTTTTTGTTTTTTTTTGATTTTGAACGAAAGACACATTGAAAATTAAAGTATTTAAATTTTGGTTTTGTTGCATAAATTAGGGCATCAGTAATTGTTTTTTTCTTTTAGCGGTATTTTTATATAATTCATAAATTTCATAATTTTCATAGTATTAATCTTGTATATATTGTTGGTATATGTTTCTATTAATGTGTATATATATATATAGTATATATTTATCATCTTTATTTCAATCATTTTGAATGCATAATTACAATTATTATTGTTTAACTTTTGTCAATGCGCTAAGCCGACCGAAGGAAGCCCTTCCAATTTTCCTACAAACTTCTGGAATTGTTCGGCAAGTGTCAAATATGTATATATAATTTTGCGATCGTAAATTTAAATTTTGTTGCTCATTAACTAATTTATTATCAGTAAATATGTATACATATATATATATATACGTATCTAAATTTATATATATATATGTATATAATATTGTGTATACTTTTGCTTATATACATTCGTGTTCGTTTGTATATCGCATGGGTATGCACCACTCTACTATATAGTATATATATATACTATATATGCCGACATGGGACTTGACTCATTTGCTTTTTATTTGGATATAGATACATATATACTTTATACGTAATCTTCTAGGCATTTTTATGTTACTGTTACTGTTAGTAAACTCTTTTTAGCTTTTTGCTTTTGGTTAGTAATTTTAAATTATGTTTTTTCTTGCTATGCTTCGACTTGACTTGACTGGTTTTTGTTTTTGTTTTGTTTTGTTTTATATTCTTTATAAGAGCGTTATCTCTTAGGTATTTTATATAGTTATTATCAACGTTTATAAGATCAAATTGTTTAACTAGAATTTGTTTTGTTATATGCTGGTTTTGCTTAGGAGGATTCTGTTACGTTGTTCATTAATTTCCTGTTATTAATATTATTATTTGATTTTCAGTATATGTTATAATAAATACATAATAATAAATATACATGTAGATAATATGCTTAATAAATATATCTATTTATAAATATATATATAAATATTTGTGTATTCATATTTATATATATATATATATATAATATTTGATTTATAATAATAGTTATGTATATAAATAACAAAAAAACAACACACATAAAAAGGAGCAAAAAAGTAGGATACAAACATGTTTCTTCATCCTCATCTTTCATCCTTCAATTTTGAATAGATTTTGTTTCCATATTTTCTCACTTTTTCGTTTCATAAATTTTTCTTTTCTTTTCATTTCTTTTGAAATTTTACAACAAACATTAAAGACAGTTATTCGTGTGTGAGGGGAGTATTGTTTTTGCACAAATATCAGTTATAGGGTATACAATAAATATAAGGTATAAGGTATATTAGGTATATGATGGTAGATGGTATTAGGTAGTGTTGGGTATACATATAGATTTTCAACTTGAATATGCATAGAGAGCGCAATCAAAAATAATTAAATAAATATATATATAAAGATAATACAAAGATCGATGAGCGAGAAAAGCAGAAGTATAGCAACACATATATAGAGAGGCATATCTGAAGAAGTATGCATAATATACATATACATATATCTATCTAGGTAATATTTTTGCCAAGTTTTCATATTTTGTTTCTGATTATTTTTGCTTTTGGGATATTTTAATCTGTTTTGGAGCTTCACGTTAGAAGAGAAAAACATATAATAAATTATTTTATACGAATCGATTTGAATGCTAAATATTCGTTAGAAGACATGGAATTGTTTCTATTCGCTTTTAAACGTTTTTGTAAATTTAGTTAGTTCGTACATATTAATCATATACTTGAAATTTTAATTAAATTGTAATTTGTAATTAATTCATTTAGTAATTAATTTAATTTGATAGTTATTGTGTTTGCCAACTGGTAAAATTTAATCGCTTATAATTTTTCTTTGCTATCGCTTCAATTGCTGTTTGCTGTTTTTTTATGGCCACGTGAATGTGCTGTGCTAGCTAAGCCGTAACCGTAACTCTAAACCGTAGTAATCCACATCTAAATCTTCTCTATATATCTATATATATCTATATATATATATATGCATTTTATGTGCTGCCAAACTGGGGCGCCGAATGACGACGAAACCAACTTTCAGTATTCAGTATTGTAACATTATTATTATCCGTAGAGTTGAGACAATCAATTGGTTGCCTAATTGGGCAGAGGAACCTGCACCTGCACATATGACTGCGGGAAGTAGCCTGTTCGGCCATTGACGGCACCTTCGTACCAGTTGTCATCGACACGGTTAAGTAGAGTGATTATGTCGTGTTCTTTGAAACCCAATTCACCGGGATTCTCGGGATCAAAGTCGTAGAGGGCCTGGCAGCAGGGCTGCTGCTGGCGGCTTGGAGTGACGGCCATTGACTTGGCGGGGGAGCGCATCGGCGAGGGCAACGGCGAGGCGCTCGAGCTAATGTGGGACGGCGTGCCGTCATCAATGAGGCCGCCGCCACCGCCGTCCAAGTTCAGATCGAGCAGCGTCTTGGGCACAAACTCATTGCGTGGCCGGCTCTCAGCCTCTGTCCGCTTTTCCTGCAATGTCTCCTGCAGGCCGCGCAACACATCTGCGCATTGAGAATGAAAATCGTAAAGTGCTTCGGCAAAAGTTACCAACTGTGAGACATGTTCAGTGTCGTTCTCTAAAAGATTGAACATTCCCACCTGCGCCAATTGCAGAGACTCGGCAAACTTATCCTCAGCACCACGAATTTCATCGTCTTTTGCCTGCCGGCGACGCTTGCAATCAAAGTCGAGACGCCGGCCCTGCAGCTTCTTTCGATGGTGCATTACCTCCTTGAGGTCTTTAGTCTGCATATGATGCAGGGGCTCCAAAAAGTTCTGCTTGATGTTGTCGTCCAGCGAATACTTGACGTCGGCCATTTGTTTCAGCGCTTCGCCAAACTCGACGAGCGCCTGCGCAAACACGCTGTTGTCCTCGCCGAGCTTCTTACCGTAAGTCAACATACACTCAGCCAGTAATCCCTCCGGCTGTGGATAGGTATTCGATTTAGCCTGTCCCGACAGCTTCGATATGCCCTTGACAGCTGCCATTTTAGCGCGTGCCGTTGGATTTGGCTGCAAAAATTCCTTCGTTTTCAGCTGCAGCTCCTCCACCAGCTCCACAGTGACATCCGTCTTTCGTTCCATATCCATAAAATCCAAATCCAGCTTGGTGCCCTCCGCACCACCCATCTTTTCCGTCACATATTGATTTGCCTTGTTTATCTGTTTCTTCAGTCCGGCGAAAGCCATGGTGATGTTGTTGTTGTTGTTGTTGGTGTTGTTGTTGATGAGTTTGGTGCTGCTTACGCGGTTGCTGTGAACGGGTTTAGTTGAGTTAGTTGACTTGCCAGTTTCTATTTCACTCTAATAATTGATAACCCATTGATTGGCGCTCAATGAAATAATTTTAATTTGGATTTATTTGCTATTTTTAGCTACATTTTTACGTTTGGACCACTTACGCGGCGTTTACTTTTCACTTGGGGGTGGACCTACACGCTTGCTGCGCGCTTCTAATACTGCTGCTGCTGCTACTGCTGGGGTTGTCTCTGTCGCAAACGCTGACTGAGGCTGAGGCTGTGGCTGTGACTGTGACTGTGACTGGAAGAAATTTGTGGCAAACGCCAATCGCATAGATTTTTCGGTTTTACTTTTGCACTTTCACTCGTTTCGTTTGCGTTGCACGTTCTGAGGTATTATCTATCTTCTCACGCAGCGTTTACACTTCTCTTCTATTGCTTTTTTTTTTGATTTTTATTATTTTTTTGTGTGTGTGCAGAACCTTGAAGTTTTGTCCGACGTTTGGCTGCGTAATGTTTGAAGGACTGTCGTTACTACTACTATTTCTCCCTCTGCCTTGGGGCTGGTTGGTGTGCTGGACGCGGGGGTCGTTTTTCCTCTTCGAGTAAATCGATATTTAGCTGTGTACAAAAATTTTAGTGATGTTAGAAAACATCTTGTCATCAATGAGAATTTCGATATCAATTTATGTTAGCTCTTGCTCATTTTGCGTTAACATGCAATGCTACTGTTAGTTAACAGTACCATTTAAGCATAACATAACATTGGCCATGGTACTTTTACAGCCCTTTTTGCTATTCTATATTTTTAAGAAGTTTATATGCTATATTTTTCTTTACTCTATTTGCGATTGTTATCAGAAGGAAAAAAATTAAATGTTAAGGTATAAACTCTGACCCTCTAACCTAAAAGCGGGTGTAGACGCATTGTAGGAAAAACCCTGGGTAAAAGCCACTTCGTGTAGGCGTATTCTTTCAGATAAGAACAGAACCATTCCAGACGTCACAGATAACAACAATAAGATAAAAACAAATTTCAATAACAACACCTACAGAGCAATTAACTGTACATACATAAATCTAAACTTTGTTTTTTCTTTATTAACTTACATTTTTATCACTTAGTTAGTTTTTTCTGTCTGATAATCGAGAATACTTTTACTTTAACAACAAAGACTTCCGCAAAGTAAATTTATCTGATAAGTAGCGCACAAGCGCCTGATAATCGCACTCTATTTGTTCAATAAGTCAAGCGAATTTCGCAATATTTACTTCTTCTAAGTAATTTGTTGTTTTAATTAAAGTTATTACATGTAATTTTCGTTGGAATTTGAGAATTGAATTGCTCTGAGTCACAATTGATAAGATAAATACATATGATAGCAATATTTGTTTTAATTTTAAATTAAACTGTTTAGCGCCTTCTTTAACATGAGCTGTTAACTTAACAGTAGAGGTTTTCGTATAGGGCTGTCTACATACTTTATTATTCTCTCATAACATTTGAATTTTGGCGCGCAGTTCAAATATTTTGAACTAACATTTAATGTAACAAAATGAAATACAAGTGGAATTTATTAAATTTTAAATGTATACTGATTGCTCACCGCATACCACATACGTCTTTAGATGAGTCGGCAGAATTTGCGGTCTACGCGATTTTATCTTTGAAGATAGCTCCCGGTGGGGATTAGGCTACTGCATTTGATAAACAAACATTCGCGCATGTAAATCAGTTCAATTGCCAGAGCGGGACGGACGGCACTGATAACAATGCCTAATTTGTTTTCATATGTGTATAAAAACCCTATTCCATGCTATGCCAGATATTAGTCTCTCTGAAACTATTACGACTGAGCTCCACTCAGAAGCAAACGACATCGAATCGCATTAAAATGAAATTCGCAATTTTTTTCCTCGCTGCCAGCATCGTCTGCATTAATGCCCAGGTAGTAAAAGTCCTACCAACATATAAACATTTCAATAACTGAGTACTTTTTGCAGGCTCCCGTCAATCCTTTTGGAGCTGGCAATCCCTACGCTGCATTCAATCCCTTTGCTGCAGCTTATAATCCTTACCTGAATGGACTTTTCGGTGGAGGAGCTGCGCCCGCTCCAGGTGCTGGACCTGCTGTAGGACCTGCTGGTCCGGCTGTGGGTGCTGCCCCTCCAGCGGCAGCTCCCTTTGGTGGATTCTCGGTCTCTGTTTTCTTCCAATCCGTAGTACTGCAAAAGGAGGCAGAGCGCCTGCTTAGCCAGCCAGACTTCCCAGCTGATTTGGCGGAGCGTGTTCAGGATGTTCTTGCTAATTCCCAAGAAGCTTTCGCCACCTGCGGTGGCACCCTGCCCTGGATGCAAATCCGTTGCTCCAAGCCCATGCTGACCGCCTCCAAGAACGAATTCAAGGCTATCGATGACGAGTGGCAGGCACGTCTGTTGGCCGCTCCCGCTAGCCCCGCTAAACCCGCTCAGGTCTAAGCCGACTCCATTTGGATATCCTATAAAACACTAAATTCAAACCTCATTTGAATAGCCTATAAATAACAGAAAATGCAATACACCAACATAGATTCGATGTACTTTAATAAACATTTATAAAGCAACTAAAATATAAGTTGAATAAGAATATCTGGAGGTTGACCTTGACCTGCACCAGGACATGCCAAAATACGCCTAGCCCCAGTCACTCAAGTATTTAGCATAGCTGTCCTTTATTAAATTTACTTCTTTGAGTGCGAGTATAACGATATCCACTCGGGGCCCATCCCAGTTTTGTGGCATTGGGTGAAAAATATTTGGCTGTGGCGTCTACTTGGTTTACAACTGCCCTCGAGAAGGCCAAGCAAAAACTTGACGCATTTTGGCCAAATATTTGAATTCCTTCACTTTATTTGTTCCTTTGCCTTTACGTCAATTCTCCTACGGCCCTTGCTACCGATCTGCCCTCAACTTTGAGCTCTCTATGAGTACATTGTGCAAATTGTTGGTTAGGCAGCTTTCGACAGCTCTTTTATGCATTCATCAAGTTTGCCTTGGTCCATGTCCATGCCGATGTCCTTCCGAAATGTTTCCAGTGCATGATTTTCAACCCATTCCATCGAATGGGTCTCTATAAGCGCCAATGTTGATTTATGTGGCCAATGCAGTTTCAATTATCATTTTCCTGGCCACTTCTCGGTCCTTCAATAGTTTGCCTTTTGTTGGCATTGGGCAATTTGATTTGATGTCACGTCACATGAAAATTTTGTGGGTCAAGAGCTGGTGACATTAAGGGGATTAAATGGCTTGACTTAACGAGCCAAAGTCTTCCCACAAATGACCAAGCAAGATCAAGCCAAATGACGCATACGCCTCGTTGCCGGCCCAAAATACGGTAAAGCACATTCAAATTCAAATTCAAATTCAGATATGTAATTAAATGTAAATTTTGAAACAGCCGCTGGCCATGTCAAGGAAGAAGTAGGAGGAGTTGAAAGATAAGGAAGGAAGAAGGAGAACCGGTTGCTTCACATACACAAGGATGATGACAAGGCGTATTACAAGGATCAGGCGAGTGCAAAGTTTTGTCACTTAATTGAAATATTTGCCTCAAGATTGAAACTTGCGTTCTGTTATTTCTGTCATTACAGCAACAAATATGTCAGTCTTTCTGTGCGTCTCTGTGTATGGGTGCGTGTGTTTGTGGTATGAACTTTACCAAGTTCTGTGGTGCCCCCAGCCACGCCCATCTACCACCCACTTCCGACAGTCCCCGCAGTGCTGCTAATGCAAAAGTTGCGCCATTTCCAACGCTTTAAAAAGTGGACAGAATAAAGCAGGAGTACTCGAGCTAGTCGAGTGCACTCGACTAAGAGATATCCCGTACTTAGCACTGAAGTGTTCACATACATGAATATATATGTATATAGCAATATTTATACATATATATAAATGTACTTTTGCTGTGGAAGTTAATTTTCTCTGTGACTTTTATGATATTATAACAGTACTTAGATAGTAGAAAACGAAATAAGAAAGACAAAATACTTTAAAATATACTAAAAAATATATCAAAAAATATACCAAAACATATACAAAATATAGTTTCTTCAGATTCTATAGCTAGTCTCTAAGATCGACCCTCTGTTCCTATATTTGGCCTAGCCTGTTGGTTGTTTCCTTCTGTCCGTTTCCTTCTTGGCTGTGTCCCTCCGGCTAGCTCCTCTAGCTTTCTTCTTCTTGGCTATGTCCTTTTGACTATCACTTAGTGTCTATCACCTTCTGGCTGTATCCATTTAGAAACAATTTATACCCCTCTTTATACACATAATGGCTATAGGGTATAACCAAGCCGCATTTCGGGCAGCCTTCTGCCAAATATATGCTAAAATTGGTTACCAAAACAGAAAGCGGCAGCAGGAGAAGCATCAGCAGCAGCAGGAGGAGGAGGAGGAGGAGGAGGAGGAGGAGGAGGAATCAGCAGGGAGATACACTCCATAAGCGCATGTATGTAAATTTGTTTGGGTTTGCGGATTTGTATGCAAAGTTGTGACCCCCCAGAAAAAGCAGGCAACCATTTTTTGCGGCTTTGGCATGTCCAGAGAGCTTCTGGAATTGGGTGGTGGGTAGTGGGTGGCGGGATGGCTAGAATGGGATAGAATGCTGTGTGTCTTGGGTGCTTTTAGCCAGAATGAAGTGGGAGCATTATGAAGTAGTCAAATGTGAATTATTGGTAGAGCAGCTGGCCACAATTGCTGCCTCTCTGGAGTATTTTTGTTTGTGTTTCTCACCTGATAAGTAGCTGTAGCCGGCCTATTCGTATTTGCCTTGGCTTAGAGACTTAACAGCATTTCCGTTGCCAAACTGATAAGTGATAAGAACTGATAACTGATTAGATGCTACATTGTTATGCAAAGGTGGCATAAAACTTAATAAACTATTTAGGTTAAAGCTAATGACAACATCGCAGCATTCACAGCAAGTCAGACCTGACTTTTCTTTACACCCCAGATAAGATATACGAGTATTACCTGCTCTTAGACTTTATCTGCGACTCTATTTCGATATGGTCCAAACAGTTGCATTCTAAACGTAGTCCCATAATGTTGACTCCAACGCTTATTGTCATCTGTGGCCTGCTCTGCCTGGTGAGAATTGCATTCGAAGTGCATCTGGCTTGATTCTATGATTTTTCATTTTAAAAATTTGTAGGCACAAGCCCAAGAGAAACTCATTGCAGATGTGCTGCAGACATCCCAAGCAGCAGAAAATGCTGTGCGTCTGGCTATTGCGGAGAAACTGCCACCAACTACTGAAGCTCAAGAGGCAGGCTCTGTGGTATTGTCCTCCCTGCAGCAGGGATTGGCCACTTGCGAGCAGAAACTGAGGAGCAACGGCATAGTTGGCGACTATGAGAAGTGTGTTGGTGCTTTCAAGGCAATGGCTATGGCTGCACTTGGTGAATTGGCTGGACAACATTGGGCCAAGTCGGGTGCATCACGTCCTAGTCTGTTCTGGTGAGGATTGACTGTCTGGCCCTTCAAGGACTCAGCGCCAGATGCTTTTATTTAAGTTGTAAAACTTTTTCGTTTTTCACATTCTATTTTCCCAAAACATTCGACGATAAAACAACAAAGATATGAGATTTCCTTTAAGGTTATTTGTGCCCAGTATATCATCTAATAAATAAGAAAAGATATTCTCTTTGTTTGGTGAGATACGCGTAGAATTCCAAGCGGAAGTGGAAGTTGGAACTGGGTTGGGTGCGGCTCTCGGTTCTGGTGAGAGCTGTTTGAAGATTGATTTGGTAAGCGCTTGTCCAACTTTAAGATGATGAATTTCCATGATAAAACCATCGAGTCGAGTGGCTTTGTCAGAGTCAGCACTTGGTAGCAGCATCTGATGAAGTTCTTGGCCAAATTGCTGACGGGCAAAAATTTAGCAGTGCTTGTTGCTTTGTTGTATTCTAATTAGACTCTCGAGGAGTGTGTCAAATCGTGAGTGTGTGTGTGTGGAGCTCCTTGTGCTCATTAGGACAAATGTGCGGGCTGTGATTAGGAGGGAAGGTTGTATGAGTAACTGTGTAATTATCATCTTTAGATGCGAAACGAAACATTCAAAGCAAATAGCGACATTTACGTCCTGGAAATGTGTGCCAACAAAGATGAAACAAACGGGAGCTAAAGGCATTGGCATTGACTTCAAGAGCAGAGTTTCTTGAACCTTCTCGAGTGGCTGCCTTGACTTGGTGGCACTCCACAAAAATAATTACAATAATTATAAAACTTCTAAACTTTAATAAAATCTGGCAAAAACAAGGAGCTTTAATAAAAATTAAAAATTAATTACAATGAAATTTAAAAAAAACAAGTTAATTTAAAGTAACTTCAGTCTCACAGCTATCACATCTCACTGTCACCTGACAATGGGTATCATCTCTATGCATGCGATCGACTTGTAGCAGTCAGTAACTGCCAGACACCTCAACACGTTGAGTAGTATCGATAAGCGAATATCGATACCTCTCTCTCTACTGCAGCTAACAGTAAGGAACGGCAAGGAAACGTCACCTGCACTCGTACGAATTCTGCTGCGACGTTGCCGCCAGTAGCGCTGCAGCAGCGTTGGAGCTTCATGCTGAATAGATTCTTGAATAATTTCTGTGTTTGTTATCCGATCTCTGTGAAATTTGCAGCATGGATTGAAAGAATGCAAATACACCCAAGTGCAATGAATAATATATATATATATTGTTTGCTAAATATGTTTAATAATCTTATTTTATCAATTTTTTGCCTTTTTTTAAGCAGCACTTTCCTTTGGAAAACTTTTTTTTACATTTTTGTATCGTTTTTTGATAGTTGCACAAGTATATAATTTTTTTTACTTTTTTGTGCCTTTTGTAGGCAATTTGATAGGAACGTTCAGTTGTCTAGGCCTTGGACTCCGCCTCTGAAGTGGTTTCTGTTTCCGAAGGAGCCGCATCCGGCTTGGGCTCATCTGTATTGCCGCAAACGCATATAGGACACTGCGGATAAAAAAATGGAAGATAGGAAAAGTTAATTAAAATATAAACAGGATCAAATTACGTTACCTTTTCCTTGAGCACCAGACGATACTTGGGATGGCTAAGGAAAGGAAAAACCAAGTTTCTATTTAAAAAATTTCTTTTGGTTTCCATACCGAAAACTTACCTTATGCCATAGACAATGGGATTATAGACGGCACTGGTCTTTGCAAATGTGGCACCCCAAATGGTCGTCAATGGAGTAAGACCGTCAATTTTGAACAGGCCAAAGTAGCAGATGACCAAATACGGTGTCCAGGCCATGAACCAAAGAGATATGGTTGTGAGAGCGACCTGAATCAGAAGATATTTACTAGAGATTTCTATGGATAGAAGAAAATACTGAAACCTTGGCTAGTTTGCCCTCAGCGCTCTTGTCACAATCTTCGGAGCTGCGCAAGGACTTGACGTTCATCTTCTTAGCCTGCTCCCGCATAGCCTTCTCATGGGCAGCCACAGCCTGGATACAAAGATGGAGTTGCAATACTTGGATAGAGACAGGAAAAGAAGGATAGACTTACGGCTATAATGAACCAGTAGGAATGGCAGATCAGAAATAATGGAACGTAATAGACAAATATCGAATAGGTTATAAGATAGGAGCGCGGATTCCATTGCCTCGTCATATAGTCGATGCTGCAAGCGGTCAGATTGCCCTCGGGCACATAGGCGCTCCAACCAATCAGCGGCATAATTGTCCAAAATGTGGCCATTAGCCAGATGAAGAGTATCTTCATGATGGCTAGCTTAATGGTCATGGGCGTTCCATTGATGCCCTTCACAATGACATTGTAACGATCGAAGGCTATCATGCACATGGACCAAATGGAGACGCAGCCAAACATGGAGCCACAGACGGCATAGATATCGCACCAGAGTGGACCCAATATCCAGGTTTCATAGTAGAAATTGACGAGCATGATGGGTGACTGTGAGGCCATCATGCAAAAGTCGGAGAATGCCAGATTCAGGACGAGGAGATTAGCGGGTGTGCGCAGGGACTTGGTGCCTCCGAAGATGTAGACAACGACACCATTGCCGCAGCAGGAGATGATTAGGATAAGCAGTGTGAATAGGCCAAGAATTTTGCTCATTGTGGGATCCATTGGTGCAAAACGACTCCAATAAGGGTTAACCAGATGCGCCATATCCGGCAATACCTAGTTTAAAGTGGATAAACTTGGTTACATTCTTCAGTGGAAACCACTTGGAACTCACATTGTCCAGCACGGAGCCATTACCACTCGCCTGTGCCTCGAATCTAGGGCCCAGTCCAGTGTTAGACATGGCAATGGCAAACGTCTCCGGCCTCATCCTCAGCTAACCGTTCCCAAGTTTGATAGCACACATTAAAGAGTATCGAAGCAACAGAAGTGGCTGGCCTTTGGGTGCGCCTTTTATAGCCAAGTCTATAAGCCAATTAGAGGCAAAGAATAATGCAAATGTCTTATGGTAGCCACACGTCAGATCAAAGTCATCTTTAAATTTATTTTCAATAAACGAATACAAAAAATGCAAATTCATTGGAAGTGTTCAAGGTTCAGGTAGTAAAATCGATTCTTATTTTACTGTGCGGGCATTTAAAGAGTAGCCAGAAACTTCTGACCACATGTCTGACAGAGTTTGTGGCATTTGTTGGTTGAGTATGTGTTCGCCATGGTGGACGCCATGGTGGTCGTCATGGAGCTATCCGTTCGATACAACATTCTATATTGCCTTTGAAGAGAATTGATACTTTGAGCGGATACGAAGGATCCAGAGTGGTCAGATTCCAGTTCAGGCTCCAGATCCTGTTCCGGTTCTTGTTCTAGTTCCTGTTCTTGTTCCTGTTCTTGTTCCTGTTCCTGTTCTTGTTCCTGCTCTTGCAACTGCCTCTGCTCCTGCTCCTCCTCATCTCCATCATCCGTGCTGGGCAAGTCATACCGTACGATACTAACATCCTGGCTTAGTATCAGTTGCTTGCAGCACTCCTTAATTTGGTAATAGGCTGATCGGAAGGCTTTCAACTTGCGTGTCTATCGAAGAGGTCCTTGCTTGAAGCTTTAGCTTTAGCATAGTTAGTTTTACTTACAGGTGATAGGTCCGTAACAGGCACAGTATTTCCATCTTTTCCATACGCTCCAAGCATGATGACCTTGGAGATACCACAGACATGGTTCACATCCACCCAGACAAGTAGTTCCTTGTGCACGTGGCTGTTCATCGCTATGATATAGTCATAGTAGAAGAAATCCTGTGGTGTTAGCTGTCAACGCAGAGACCGGGAGAGATATAGATAGAAAGCTTATGGTTAATTTAGGATACGACACTCACAAGCCGACAAAAGTGATCCGAGCGCAATCCATGTTCCCTCAGTGTGCGCAGGCATCGCTTATGTGGCCGCCTTCCTATGTTCCAAGCACGCAGTGCAGCACTATCGACCTCCCAGTAGAGACTGGTTTTCACCATTAGATTCTGCATAATGGTTTCCGCCATGGGTGAGCTGCAAGAGTTACCTGCAACCGAAATAGATATTCAAATCCTTCCAAAGGATATTCCCAACTTACCCATGCACACGAAAAGCAATTTCTTATACGTCATCTTCACGTTGGTGTTTTCTATTTTTTAACTAAGAATTTGGTTACTTAAAGTAATAATTATAAAAGAAATTCTACATACATAGTATGTTCATAGGTACGTTTGAATTATAATGTTTACTAGATGATATATCCTCTTAATATTCTCTCTCTCTCTCGTCTGGCATTTATAACAAGTCTACTTCGGTTCGAGGTAGAGGTTGGGGTTGGGGTTGGGGTTGCGGGCAGGTGCCCCATTACCAAGTCATTGGGCTTGCCACCGTTTTCAAATTAACACAAATGAGGCATGTCCCCGTAAATGTACGACACGTCTTTTAGCCACGAACTCAGACGCGACCCGCTTCATGAACTCTGACCCACCTCCCATTATCTCGCACCAGCCCGGACTCTGCCAGCATTATTCTCCTACCAAATTGCACAGTCTATTTCCTATGATTTTCTCATTGTGGCAACTGAAATGTGGCTGCCACAAAATACGCTGCATTAGTGTGCAGCTATCTATGTGTGTCAGTGTGTGTGTGTGTGTGTGTGTGTCTGTGTGTGTGTCTGTAGTGCACTTCTGTGCCTGTTGCTGTGTCCTCGCTGGTTAGCCTTTGCTTCTGCTACGAACTCTCTACTTCATTGTGGAACGCCTAAGCGCACAGTGTGACAACTCTATATAGAAATCTATGAAAAATAAAACAAGTAAGAAATATTCTGCAAGATAATTTTCTATATTTTGATAGGGAAATATAACTCTAATTTTAAATAAAATTATATTATATGAGAAAGTTTTAGTTTATATTAATTAGAAATTCGTTTCTGAGTGACATTTTGAGGTTAGGTAATTATATTAAAAGTAAATTAAGATAAGAATTTATAGGCTGCCATTTAAATCTTATAAATATACAATAGAAATTATATTTTTTTCTATTATATTTTTTATTTATTCATTTTTATTATTATATTTATATTTATTGTCCTTATTTAATAATTAATTATATTTTTATTTATTATATTTTTTATTTATTAATTTTTATTATTATATACATAATATTGTCCTTAATTATTAATAAATATTTTTTATATATATTTTTTACTTATTTTCTTTATTTTTTTGTTATTTTTATATGTATTTCAGTTAGAGTTTCCTTTTAAAAGAATTTCCATTTTGTGTTTTAAATTTTAAAATCTAAAGAAAACTCTTAGAGCTTAAAGAAAAGATAGTGGCCAAGTTGGAAAAGCATTTAAATATCTGATTAATCGATAGAAATATATTGATATTCAAGACACAGTGCGATGGGGGGATTTAGTTGCAGGTCGAGTTCTGTTGACTTGGCAAATGTTTGCTGCACGCCCCGTGTGTCACCCACAATTCACGTTGCAGTTGCAAAGTCAAAGGCATTAAAAATAGTGAACTGACAGGTGGGCGGGTCGCCGTACAATGAGTGTCAAGTGCTCCAGAGGTGTCCGCGTGGTCGCGTGTCCGCGTTGCCGCGACGTGAGGCACATTCTAAATTGCCTCCCAAGGGGCTAACGGAACAGCTAACGAGTTCAGCGAACTGGCCCACATATGTAAAGAGCTGTTCCCCTCTATATACCCGATGCGTATATATATATTTGATATAGTATAATGTCTGTTTAATGATAGTCTGTGCTGAGTTTTAAATCCATGGAAATTAGACAAAGGGCTTTGGTTTTTAAATGAAAGCAATATAACAATTATAACGTGATTGCTGCATGTCGACATTTTCCTACTATTTTCCTCCATTTTAAACAGGCAACTAAACTTTGCACATGCGGTAGGGTGGGAGGAGGTGTTGCTAGTTGCCCATTGGCAATATCCAATTGGAATTGCATTGAACGGCTAAATTGAAAACTGAAAAGCATATTTCACTTATCACTTTTCACACACACCACACACATACACCCAGAAACAAAAAGGATATGCAGACCTGTGAGGGGGTGGGGCAGGGGGCTGAGGCAACAACTCGGGAAGAGCACAAAAGGAGTGAAATGAAATTGTAAGCTCAATACAAAAAGTGAGAGAGAAAAACACAACAACAGCAACAACAATCCTTGACTGGCCAGGCAATACAATAATAGTGTGTATATTTGTGTGTGTGTGCGAGTGCGAGTGTGTTTGGCTGGAGTGTCGGCTGGCATCGATCAGAATGTAGAGTGTAGGTAATAGAGGATGCTCTGAGTGGGGCAGCACATTGTTGTTTTAATTAAAAACAAACCCAGAGTTGTTGCTTCAACATAAAAAAAATGAAAAATCCAAATGTGAAGGGATCCAATGTGAGCAACCGGAGAGCCCTAGAAAAACCTGGCGATACACAGATAGATAGATAGACGGATAAAAAGAAAACTGTTGAATATTTAGTGCATGCTAAAAAAGGGAAAAACGTTGAAAAAAATGAATGAAAATTATTGAGCACAAAAATCTCTAAATAACTGAGGTGGGCGCCGCACACAGAAAGAACCGGAAATGTGAAACATCAGAAGTGTGTGGGTGTAATGGTAACCCCAAAGCTGTGGTTGTTAAAACGTGCACACACACACCCATACACACACACACACACACACAGACAGGTACAGGTACACGGCCGCACCTAATGGCAATTTAAATGAAACAAACAGCAAAATGAAAATGAGAAGTAAAAACAAACGAAATATTTCAAACAAACAAAACAAAATAAAGGCTTTTTGCTGCTGTTGTTGCTGTTGTTTTGCTAGCTGATGCACTTTGTTGACCGCAAATGCAATTTACAGCACAACAATCAGCGGCAAACGCAAAATGCAGCCGCGCCAAAGAAGAAACTAATAAAAGCAAAAAACTTTTTGTTGCCATTGTTGTTGGTGTTGCTGGTGTTGTTGCTGGTGTTGTTGCTGCCACTGTTGGTCCAACATCAACAACAACTGTTTTACCATCAGCAGTAAAAAGCAGCAACAGCCAGCAACTACATTAACTGCCCAGGCGGGGTCAGCGCTGGTCACCGCTTGCGCCTGGGAGAGGAGTCCTCGCTCCGGTTTTGGGTTTGGGTTTCGGGTTTTTGGCTTTGGGTTGAATTGCGTTGAATACCGGCAAAGGCAGCGCATAGTTTTGGACACACTCACACACACACACACACACACACTCACAATTAGACGCAATGGTAGCCATAACGAGTAATGGACGTCCAGAGGATTGGGGCAGAGATGTTGTAAAGTGCTGTGCCGCTGATTGAGGTTCAACGAATTTTTGGTTTGGGTTTTAAATTAAATTTGCCGGAAGCGCATTCTCCCTGTACGTGTGTATGCATATGTCTATGTGTGTGTGTGTGTGTGTGTGTGTGTGCGTGTATTTGTCCGCTGTTCCTTTTGCTCAACAGCTTCCGCATCCCTTTTGCTCCAGTTCATGACTCTCATACGAGTTTATTTCTAAATAAACGCCATTACCACGATTTTATTTGGGTTCGCTCAGGTGTGATAAATGAATTAAAATGCATATGCTGTTGCATTGGGGGCGGCAGCTGAGTGGGTGTGGCAGGTTCATGTCCCTGTTTTGAGTACACTCATAAATATTTATAATCGCACTTGCATGCGGGCAGAATAAACGTATCTCTCTGAATGTGTGTGTGTTGGCCAACTAACGCCGCACCAAGTTGCCGTTGTGCCGTGATGTGCGGCTAGCTGTCATGATTGAATTGGCCATTTCCGGATAACTGACTGACTGGTTGACTGACTAGAACATTGGAACTGTGGAAAACTTTGGCAGGTGTGCCCCTGTGGCGCATTGGCTGCCAACACAAAACTGTCATTGCCTCGATGTCAGGTGAAGTGATAGCAGGAAATAAATGAGACCGTTTTGTCTGCCATGCGGAAATGTCCAGCCTACTTTTTAGATTCGCATCGCTAATGAATATTGAGTGGGCGCAGGAACTCAGCTTTACAAAAATAATAATAATAGCACTGGAACAGGTATCCACAAATCTCCGAACTTTTAATGCCCTTACGGAAGTTGTTAGTTGAATTGCAGGAGTAGAAAATGGCTAACATGAAAATCAGATCTAACTTAAGTTCTGATGTTCTGAAATGTGAGATGTTTTCAAAGTATAAGGAAAGGTTAACAGTTGATGGGACAATATAGACAGATATTACTTTATCGTTATCAATCAATAATATGTATATATTATCACATAATCCTCGGAGGACAAGTTAACTTTATGGCCGAGTATGATTATTAAGACAACTTGTCCTAGGTTTAATATGCAGCTTTGCATGTTGGGTTTGTCCTTCGGCTAAGGAGGCGTTTAGAACCGGCGGAAAGAAACCGTTTATATGTCAATTTAATAGAATATGGGATGCTATAATAATAATAATAATAATATTTTTATTATATTAATTATGAACTTTATAGATTGGTTAGATTGGATCCAGTTTACTTGAGTTGTTGCTGCTTGAAATATTCTTGCGTATACTTAATATTTTCCTACGATTTATTTGGTTTCTTCTAGTTTTCAAGTTATACTCCTCAAGGACGCAGTAGTTTCCATTTTGTTAGCCAGAAATTGGGCTAGCTTTATGCTAATTTATGTTACTGTTGGTCAGGATCTACTTTTAAAGCCTTGGATTGCCTTGAGTGGATCAAAACGATGAAATGCATAATAAACACTGAAAGAAACGGAGTTTAATGTGAATATATGGAATAAAACAAAAACCTTCTCGTAAGGGCACCAGGTGGAAAGCACCTTGAAAGGATTCAGAGTGGATGCGACGTGACCTTCTAAA
This sequence comes from Hirtodrosophila trivittata, assembly GCA_035045065.1. Lineage (NCBI taxonomy): Eukaryota > Metazoa > Arthropoda > Insecta > Diptera > Drosophilidae > Hirtodrosophila > Hirtodrosophila trivittata. Next base: position 2,019,696 of record JAWNNK010000658.1, on the reverse strand, counting down.
AAATACAACTGCCTAACTTTATACGAGAGATGTATGAATCGAAGCTTAAAGGAATCAAACTGTGGGCTCTTCCAAGCAATTGGCTAGATTTCAATAAAGGATAACTTTTTTAGGAGCTTGAGTGTCCTGCTCGTATACTTCGATAAGCACGTGCTGCTGTATCTTGAACAAATTGACAGGTAACTTGGTACACCCGCTCGTCGTCCTTGTTATTTTGCAGTTCCTTGGGAACCGATTATTTCTATGGAGATATATGGGTAAGTTTCTCAAAGCCAGTCTTTGTCATCTTAACTTGGCTCTATATTCTAGTCAAGTATTTGGACAGAAGGAGGCCCCTTTAACACGTGGCACATTTCATGGGAAGATTATAGTACTCTTTAATAGGGTAGAGCAGGCCGTAGCCCATTAAAAAACCAAGTCAAACGTTTCTCTCGACTGCTCATCAATATCGCAGACAGTGGTTCGAGACTGGCCGAGATTGCGATTCCGAATAGAATTTGTAGATGTTGATAATGCCGCACGTAACGGCAATTCGGCAAATGATGATGCAATGACTACCGCATTTGGATGTGATAGACTGAGGGAGGAGGAGCAGAGGCAAGTGTGGGACAGATGTAGCACGTTCCAGACGGCAGTCAATCGTTTGCAACATTTCGTTGCGGCTCCTCTGGGCAGTCAGCTCGTAAGTCATTTAACATTTTGAAGTATTTAATGAGCCAAAAAGTTTTCGGCCGCACATAAATTAAAAGACGAACGGCCTAAACTGACCCACCGTGTAGCCACGTCCACGTCCACGTCCAGCATTACGGAAGTTGGGGGCCAGGTGTTTGCTGACCAAACCAGTGGTGACCGGTCGACAAGCCAATGGCTCTATTAGCATGCCCATTAAAATTAGACAAATGGTTGCCATTGCCATTACCATTTTTGTTCCCATTCCTTTGCCCGCTCCCACTCCCGTTCCCTGTCCCCTTTCGTATTGCCATTGCCGTTTCGCATATCCGCAACTTCTGGCTAGGCTGTGAGATTTATGGGGCAACGTGTGGGATTGGTAACGTTGGTGGATCGGTCAGCGTTTGAGCTGGATTTGGCCTTGATTTTGGGTTTGGGTTGGGATTTGGCGCAATCACATACGCCACTTGAGAAATGCCATTTGTTATGATAAATGATTATGTTGCCTATGTTGCCCTTTACCCGTTGCCATTTGCCCGTTGCCCGTTGCCCGTTGCCCATTGTCGGCTGGCCATTTATGGCGGCCAAATTGACGCGGCCTTCGCGTACAAACTGAATGCGGAATTCGTGTGTGAAGGTCAGAGAAAGGCATCAACGAGTAATTGGCAAGAGCTGCGCTCTTTAGCTTTGGCTTTAAGCCATCTTAAGCTAGTCCCAATTTTTCAATACTTTTTTGCAATTGAACAGTATGAAAGGATGCGAATTCCGACTCCTTTTCTTTTTTGTGTCTTCTGTTCCACCTCTTTTGTGTGTTAGCGTGTGCGAGTGTGTGGTGTAAGCCGATTCTATTTGGCTGGCAATGGTGTTGGGCCAGCCCTTTGGCAAATTTAACCCTTCACTTCATTAAACGTATTTTCCAATCCTTTGGGGTGTTCAAATCACTTTGCCGCAGATACTTACAAAAGCCAGGCTAACAGGCGTCTTGGGGGTGTGGCCATAGAAATTTGACAAGCAGCCAAACAAAAGCCTAATCGTGCAGCTGCTGCTACCGCCTACCCCGCCTCTCTGGACCACACCTACAAATTGCTGAGAAGCTGCCGCCTTTTAGCTGTAATCCATCAAGCGACTGAACCAAAGCATTCAAGCCACAGTTTCTACAAATACAAAAGTACAAAAGGGGCACAAGGCAATAAAGGATGAGCAGAACCAGCAATACCAGCAGGAGAACCAGGAACAGGAAGAGATGTAGCTCTAGTAGCTAGTAGCTAGGAAGGAAGTCCAACCGTAGGCAGCAAATTGTTTTTCACTCTTTGCCTGTTGTCATGCCTTTGTCTGTTGTTATTTCTGTTTGTTTCTTCAGCTTTTGTTGTTATTGTGAGTTGTTGTTTCCCTTTCTGTTTTTGGTATATTAAGTATTTAAGTAGTTAGCTAGTAGGTCGACTGATTGATCACCCGTTTGTGGAGTCTATAAGTCATTCCGGTTGACATTTCATATTTTTTTGCTTCGCTGAATGAATGTAGATGTGACAAATTAGAGCCCTGAGTCAATGCCAACTTAAAGGCAGCTCCGTTGCTGTTGTTTAAGTTGTTCTTTAATTGGTTGCTGCTGCTGACGACAGCTTGTGGCTTCCCAAAGTGCAACCGGACCGGACACAGATACCGAGTGTCGTTGACATGGCCAAAAGAATGGCCTAATTGATATACATTTCATTTGCCTGACAGCCCTAAAATTGACCACAAAATTTTGACGTCAAGTGAAAGGCGTCCAGAAACTCGATAACGGAGAATGCCAGCAACAAAAGGAAGCTGATAATGACAGTAACAGAGCGATACGGCATGAAGAACAGCAGGTTAAACATTTTAATCGTACATAATTTAAATATTAATTTACAAAGCTGTTAGTAAATATTAAGATAAAGTCGTTAACGTGTTAAACGCTTTATTATTAAGGCCACTTAAGGATTAATTCAAGCCACAGACTTTCATTTATCTTTTTTTTCTCTATGCTACTTGCCTTTCTCTTACAATTAATTAACCATGAAATTGTCTGCGTTACGTAGCAGCCAGCTTCGAGACAATTGCAGCGACAACTTTATTCAAATTTGAAAATAGTATCGATAGGCGTGGTAAAACTTTAGTCGCACAGGAAAAAACTTATAGCACATAAAATCAAATCCATAAGATTTACGATAATGGTACATATTGTTAAATCTATAAAAGTTAGCTATCATAAACCGTATCACAGAACAAGTGTTCTCACCGTACTAGCCTGAAGTAATAGATAAGCACAGCGTACACCGTACATGCCTTGAATATCGATCTCAACATATCGAAAGGATAAACTGAAATTGATTGTACAATTTTATGGCAGCGTTTGCCATTTGCGTAAGTTTTTTCTATTTATTTTATTAGCATTTGCTTATTGGTAACTGAACTGCATTCCTTAAGCTGATCTCCGCTGTGCAATTTAAAAGTTTCTCAAATGTCCCGTCTCTCTTTCAGTTGGTGCAGCTGCAGCTGCAACTGCTTCACCTCGCGCGTCAATTTCAATGCCACACGCACATGACTTGGCCACAAACTTTGTTATTTGTTCACGGACTGTCGGGCTGGCCACATAGCACATTCTAGTTAGGATGCAGGCTGTACTCTGACTCGTAGTCGCACTCGTACATGCTGCCAGAGCCCAATCCCTTGTCGATCTCCAGCAGAAACAGCAGCTGGAAAACTTTTTTACAGTTTTTGGAACTTGCAACTTTTCTCATTTGTGCGTGTGCATTGGTAAGTTGGTGTCTACTGTCTTTTGTCGACTGTCTGTTGTCTGTTGTCTAACGGCTCCTCTGCTGCAGTTGCACTTTGCAAATGATGTCCAACTGTGCTGGGGCTGTCCGTAGAGTGCTTACCCAACACTCTCCCTTTTTCTCATTTGCTCGCTCTATCTCCCTTGCTCGCTGGGCTGGACAAGCACGAAACTAATCCGCAACATGATGACAAGAAAATTGAATTCTTGCAACTGTCAAATTGAATCTGCCTGCTACCCTTCTGGCCTCCAGCCTTCTGCTTCAGCATCAAATCAGAGCTTCAAGTTTTTGGTAAATCTACTGCCATACTGCCCGCATACTTGGCTGCGTGCATGCTCCGCTCCCTGTATTTGTTTCAGCAGCGCTACCAAAGCAACGTGACAGTGTCGAGCATCAAAAACTGAACTGAACGAACAACCCGTCCATTCTGCCCCTTATACCATACCCAATTCAAACCCGCGACACTTTTCAAAAACATTTTTGTCCCGCTGTTGCCGCCTAAGTGTTTTTTGTTGCCCTGCCTCGACATTTTGCCATTGAAGATTTTACTTATTGACTCGCCTTTGGCAGTGTCAGACCCGGCAGCAGCAACAACAGCAGCATCGACAGCAGCAGCAGCAGCATCACCAATGGCAGCAGCTCATGATAATGACAGACTTCATCGATTACGCGATTATCGCAATGTCACTTTAGAATTTTCGAAAATTTTCCTCATTTGAGTGGGGCCCAAAAGCTTTTAGCGGGCATTTTAGCACGACCACGCCCATTTTAGCACACTTTATCCCACCTCCCCTTTAGCCACCATCACACTCTTCAGCACATTGTGCATTTTGTGGATGAAATTGCTGTGCTCCAAGTGTAATTTCACTTAAGCTCTTAAGCAGACATCTTCCACCATCCGCAACCATCTTTCAGTTTACGTACGAGTATCGAGTACGAGTGTACAAGTATCGAAATAAACGTTTTGGCCCTCGCCACTCGAACTGCGATTCACATGTGTCGCAGCCAGAACTTGCCCACTTGAAATGTATTTAGTTGATTAGTGCTTAAATGATATTGCAATTGCCAATGGGTGTGGGTGTGTGTGTGTGTGGATTGCTGGTTGTGCAATAATTGAAGTCAACACAGAAAACATTTCAATTGTTACATAAACGAGTATATTTTGCACTTAACGACAGGTAAAATTGTGCTCTTTATTTACACGGTAATTGCAAAGCGAAATGACTGCTCCTAAGTGCCAGCAGCTAAACAAGGGTATTCCGTATCTCCCACTCATCTGTATATATCAATCTGTAGAATATATTTATAATGTGGTATGTCATATTTTCATCCAGCAGCCAAATTGTCAACAAAAGAAACTGCAGTTGCCAAGAATCCGGAGGTGAAATTTATGTTCTACTTATGTTTGCTATATGTGCAGGTAAACAATAAAATAACGAGTCGTCTGCAGGTAAATTGCATAAAAGAACACGGCACAAATGCGCTGAAATGGCAAAGGGAAACAACATGCATAACTATTTCCATTCTGGCATACATCCCAGCCCTATTCCCTATACCCCCATATAGCCCCACTGTATCTTCCTTGATTTCCATGCCATGCACGTGCCAAAGGCAAACAGGCAAATGTCTTACGGTTCCCTGGGCTCCCTAACAAACATGCGACACGGCAACATCAACTGAAACAGCTAACAAGGCAGAAGGCAAGGAGCCTGTTGGTTGCCGCTGCCAGGTGGGCACCGCTCACAGTTGCAATCCTCCAGCTGCCACCTGGCTCATACACCTGTATATTGTGCTCCTAGGGGCAACTCTATTAAAGTTGCAATTGTTGTTGTGCACAACCATAAGAAAGGGCTAAGCAGGTGCAACAGACTCTGAAATTGCATAAATATGCGCAAAACATTTGAAAAATGCAGCAAATGCAGTTCTCTTATGTCCATTCAAGATTGCAAACAAATTGGATATGGATGCATTATGCATAAGGCATGGAATAGGGTCAATCATTGGTCATTTAATAGATTCATCATAAATATTTCTCATACTTGTTGTATCTAAAGGAAAGGTAGCCTGATAACGTGTAGAAGTATCCTACGCATTTACATACACAAATAAGTACAGACGTTACAAGCAGCACTGCTAACCAGTTGGTGCTAGCTTAGAACAGTGTTTGCTTTATAAGGATTCTCTTTATAAAAAACCCTTGCAGCTATTTGGAAATAAGGTTAAGGTTTGGACCTTAAGTTGAATCCGTATTAGCCAATTACTCTATTTGGCCTTTGACTGCATAAACTTAACTTAACTTTAAGGGCTAAAAAAGTCACTAAATTTGGTATCCAAAGATCAAGTTAAGAGCAGATTGAGAAGACCAAAATGTATTCAATAAACTGTTTTGTATACTGCGAGCCAAGTTAGTTTCTATTTCAATTGTCAACAGAATATTTGTGATCAATTTTCGAGATCTGGAACACTCTTTAATTATTTACATACTTGCTGTGTCTGTCTGTGCCTCTTCGTCCTTCCCAATCCGCTAAAATTTCCAATTAATGGCCCACAACAGCGGGAGGAGGGGTCCAAGCAGATTATGTGAATTTTGTAACCAGCTGGTTGTCCGTTGCATATCCACATTCAATTTAAAGCTCGAAATCGAAATGCTGCGTGACTTAATTAAATTTCAATGGGATTGTGCTGTACGCCTGCTAACAGTGCCAGCGAATTGTATACACCCACCGGACCCAGCAACACCAACGACATTATCCATTTAGATAAACAATGGAAGCGCCGCAGTGCACGTGGTATGCAAACGTGGGCAATTAGATTTTTGAAATAGATACACGCACGCACAATGTTCCACACACACACACACACCCACTCAACGTCCACACACAAACAAAACAACATACACATACACACACGGCCTTCCGTAAATATAAACACTCGTATGCCGTTGCCTAATCGGCTAATGCAGCTGATGAGCTAAGCCTGAAACGTTGCACGTTTCAATACGAATTAGCAGCGGTAATTTAAATGCAACTTGCCCCAACCACCCAACACACCCACCCACCAGCCCACCACAGGACCACGCACAATCAGCAAATAGCATATGCGATTCGTATAATTATCGGATTGGCGCAACTGGTTGAGGATTGATACTCCGCAGAGTCTTGGCAAATGTCTTCATTGTCGTCGCCATCAAAAGGACTTGCAAATGGCGTTTCAACTGACATGTGACACAGGCAGAAGCAGAGACTAGGAGTACGTGGGTGAAAGGATAACGTGCCTGGAGTGTGACTAATTTCGCCTTGATGATGATTAAGTTGTTGTCCCTTTGCGTGCACATCGAAGGCGCCTTCCGGGCGACGCCAGTGGGCGTGTCCCTGTGTGTAGAAGAAGAGTCAGCGATTGAAGCAAATCCCAATCCCAGTTCCATTGGCAATTGCTTAAGCCACGCACGTGATTCAATTAGAGTCCAGATCATGCCACAAAAATATATTCAACTTATTTCTGGCAATAATCAGTCAGTGGGTCCTGCGGGATTTCAACAGAGCCGACTTTTAATTATGTTGATAATTATAGGAAAACGTGATGCCTTTTAACTCTGTGGCGAAGGGTTGACTATGCTAATATTTGGAGATGACACACACACACACCCACAAGCAGAAGAAGAAACAGAAGCAGGAGTCACAATGGGTATCCAAAGGATCAACTCGTACATGGCTGCACTTGCAGCTCAGTTGGAGACAATTCTGACAACACTTTGCTTCTGCTGACAGTTTGGCAATTGCCAGGGACAACGTTTGAAAATAGTCGGTAAACGAAACAAGGATGCCACCAGGATAAGGGTATTTCTGTGATAGTTGCTGCTGCTGCTACTGTTGCTTGAATCTGTAACCTGAACTGCCAATCAAGCTGGAGTCGTGAAGAGACAGGCACGATAACAAGTTGTCCTTGTACATTGGCCCACAGCTGAGTGACAAACACAAACTGTGGTATAAATCTTGGCAGGCATGGGGCATGGGGCATGGGGCAACCCACTCGCAACCTAGACAGCTGCAATTCGAGCTTGGAATTCATGTTGTCCTGCGGATTGGCCTGCATTTTTGGCGCTATCGCCGCTGTGTGTGTCTGTTGCACGTGTCAATGCGTCTTTGAATGCTCAATTAAATTTTCTACTGACGACTGACGGCTGACGGCTGCGAGGCCAGCAACAGGATTGAATTGTAATTGGGATTTGGATTTGGGTGCGGATGCGGATTTGGATTTGGATTTGGATTTGGATTGAGCATTGAGTTTTCCATTTCGGCCAGTTTCGCATTGCTCTTTGTCCGCTTGGCCATTTGAAGGGGGCATCATTTGCCAGTGAGATCCGCTTGACATTTCTTGCCCAGCCAACTTTATGGGCAAAACGATAAATTTTTACAATTTTCGCTGACTCATGAATTATTCATTGCAGTTTGAATAGAAACGGGCTGCAGGTTTGCTGATACTCGTCTATATATACAATATATATCTAGGCTGGAGCAGCGAGCTTGGCCACTTGAGTTGCAACGTCGAAAAAATATTGCCAGCCATTTCTATAAGCCATGTTTACAGAACACTTACAAGTCGTGTACAGTAAGTCTCAAATTGGCTAACTGGTAGAATGATTGAATAGTTGAATGGCTAAATTGGCTGACTGAATGTCTGATGAATGAACGAGTGAACGAAGTTAATGAAAGTTTATTGAGCGCAAGCCAGTCAACTCGAGTGGTGGCATTGATTGAGCTATTGAATGATTGACGCATTGAGTGACTCCTTGGCTGCCATTTTGTCGAGCTTAATGAATTTTGCCAGTTGAGCGGAAACGGAAATAATGCGCCAACATTTTCTAATGTGTGGCTAAACAAAGCAGTTTGCCGCCAATACACGTACGTGTCAGCGACTGTGTGTGCGTGTGTGTGTGTGTGTTAAAGGATTTTCTACGTGGCAATTGCAAAGTTTTCAATTGTGTCTGGCGCTTATTGAAACACTTTTCTTCTGCTTGCTCTTTGGTTTTTCCCATTTGCCGTCTTTTGTCTAAGTCATTAGGCAGAGCTCTTCCTGCCACGCCCACTCCTCTCACACTCCCACACTCCCACACTCTCTCCTTCTCGTTCTCTTATTACTTTATCATTGCTTTGGCGTCATGTTTGTCTTATCCATCCTCCCCTTTTACCCATTTGACTTTTGTCTAAAGTTTTTTCCGGCATTCATTGCTTTCTTTTTTTGTTGTTGCCCTTCGTCTTTGGGATTTGTATTACATTTGCGATCCTAACAACAAATTTACATGCAAATAACTTTTTCAACTTTGCCACTTCACATGCCACAACACACACACACACACACACATACAGTAAGAGTCATATATATACGCGTGTCGCCTCAATTGCCACTTATCAGCTCATCGATGAGGTTGGAAAAAGTTTTTGTGGCTCGACGCCTGTGTGAAAAGTTTCTTAGCCGCTTTTTGTGTATTTTGGGGTATTTTTATTGGCAATTGGCAAATATTTGGCATTAATATACGGTTTTAATACGCACATTAGTTGCTGGCCAAATCCAAAGTCCTTTAATGACCATAAAGGGGTCGCACACGTGTCAACATTTCAGCTATGATAACACACACTCGCACACCCACTCGCACACACGTAATCATAAATAACGTGGGCGGAACCGCAAGCTGGTTGCCATATTGAATGTTGCCGTATCAATCCGACTGGTTAATCCTTTGATGCATTGCACCACTGTGTCAAAGCGAACTTAAAGTGAATTATTTGCATTGTGGCATTGAGGCGGATTTGTCGCGGAAAACTGAAAGGGAAGGGGGGTGGGGAACGAACTCAGTTGCAGCTGTGAAGTTGGTCAACAGTTGACACTTGGCCCGCATCTGGTCGGCTTATAATTGATTTGTTTGGCACCTACAGGCACCCCGCCGGTAATTAAAACACATTCTAGATGAAGACATACTCCTGCAATGGCCAATCTGTCCTGGCAATGTGGTGCCCCGCCCCCCCGTTGAGCTGGTCAACACTTCGGGGGGTTCCCAGTGTGCTCCCTTGCAGCCATTTAAAATGCATAGCATGCCTCAGAATTTGCAATGCAACACGAGCTGAGCCACAGCGAATTGAGGTTGACTAAAGCAGCAGCTCTCCCCTTTTCCCCTCGCTCCCTCTTTTACCCTCTTTTGACCGCAGTTGCCACAGCTGGTGGCAGCGCTGGCAGCGCCAGTGTGTTGCCACTTGTGCAACTCTTAAAGTTTCATTTGTAGCTCAATTTTAACATTGGCTTAAGCAATTGCAGCAGCAGCTGCAGCCCGCAGGGTGCCAAGTGGCAAGTGGCAAGTGGCAAGTGTTGCTGGGTTTGGTAATTTTGATTTGTTTGCTGCAATTCGTATTATGCGATGGAAATTGATTTCACCAAGCGATTTTAGCCATGTTTTTATTGCCCCTGTTTGCCAACCAATTTCGCCTTTTGTTTTGTTTTGTTTGGTTTTGTTTCATTTTTCGCAGGCAAATATGCGTTTCAGCAAATATTTTTACTCGTTGAGTATGGAGCGTGTTTGTTTGCATTCTGTTGACTCTGCTCAATTGTATACCCTTCCAAAGGATACTATAATTGTATCACAGCGTCTGTGCAAGCTGTGTCTGTTACCTCAAGTAAATCTGACATTAACCGAAATATTCCTTAAGTTTAACACAGTCTGTCGCAAAGTTCACATAGAAGTTAATGAGTTTATTAGTTCTATAGGGTATAAATGCCTTTGGGAGCTGGCAGTTGACTTTTTTCCTCTTTATTTTTGAATGTTTTTTGAAAATTCGTTATTGTCGAAAATGTTTGCTTTTAATTCCGCTTATTTCCTGCGCTCCACGTTTTTAATAGCAATAACAAAATGACGACTGCGGCTGGGTATAAAACCCATTATTCACATTTAATTCACGGCAGATACTTGAGGCTTAAATTTATGTGTTGTGCATAATACAAAAAGCATTTCAGCCGAAAGTAGCAATTAAAATTATGTTTCACTTCTTTGACAAAAAAACAATTATTTAAAAATGTTTTCTCAAAGCGGATTGCGAGTTGGAGTTGCAAGTTCGAGGCGAATAAAAGTACCAGTTCCTGCAGCTGTTAGTAAGTTAATCCTAATGGAAAGGGTTCTCCTAGTTAGTAGCTAGTTTAAGTTGGCAATAAACTTGAGCATCAAAGTAAACTGACTCAAAAGTTAGTAGAAAATATATACACCCAACTCTCTTTTTACACAGTTTCTTTTTACACGGATTTCTGAGGAACTTATCTACCGTGTAAAAAGAGAGTTGGGTGTACTATTGGGTTGATCGAAAAGAAACCGGTGACTTTTTAAAAGAAAGTAAATAAACATAATTTAAGTACTTGATTTATATTTTTGATTTAATTAAATTGTATTTAAAAGAAAGTAAATAAATATAATTTAAGTATATGATTTCTATTTTTGATTCAATTTGTATTTAGATTGAAGTTTATCAAACAGCTTTAGCCCAAATAACTATTATTTCTGTCTTCAGCCTTTCCCTCACCTGAGTAGGGCTCTTCATCCGAGACTTTACTCAGAGCTTCGTTTCATGTTTATTGAGAAGCCTTGAGGGACTATGTCTGTGATTAATTTTCTATTTATGTCAGCATTTAAGCTAATCTGATTATCTACTAAAAATACAGACTGTAGCATAACAATTTGTATTCGTAGATACAAATTGAAGATGCCTTTAAGCGGCTGACAACATTTGCAGAACAATTAATTATATTTCTGATAGACATTTAACATGTGTCTGTTTGTTTAACAAATAATGTATTAAGTTTCACTTGCAGCTAATTTCATATGTTATTTTATTCAATTTAAAATATTAAATTTATTCAATGAATACTCTCCGCACACACACACAGCGTGTGTGTGTTTGGCTTTTGGAATTTACTTTCATTTCGCTGGCTGGCAATTAAATTTGCATTAAAATTTTTATTGGCTTTTACAGAGCAGCGCAATAAAATTGGCTTTAAAATTTCATGGAATGCCAGTGCCAATATATCAAATGGTAATTTATAATTAAAAAGTTTTCTTTTAATATCCATATATAGTATAAATATATGTATATAATTGTAAATATATAAATATGTAAGTAAATTTATGTTATGCTGAAACTGACATCAATTTATGCGAGTGTTTGCCTGTGTGTGTGTGGGTGTTGCTGTCTGGGAAAGTGCGTCAAAAGCGGATATGGGAAACCGGAAATGGTAATAACAAACAACCTCATGAATTAATGTGGCTTTGCGGCAATTGAAATGTGATATGAGGCAATTCAATTGAATTTTGTTCTGTTGTCTCTCAATGTTTCAATGCAATTGATTTCCTTTTCCTACCTTATTCAAATTGTAGATTAAAGTTGAAATATTGCCGTTACACAGTCTTATAAAGGGAATTACGAGCATGGATCATAACGACTTTTCGCTTATTACTTTGCTACTGGCTGCTTGGCACATGCCTCGTCCTGGCACTATCCTTGTTTGGCTGTCAGTGCCTTTTTTTAATATTTTACTGTTGACATCTCACCGCGTATGTTGTCTCCCTCTCTCCCATTGTCTCTCCCTCTGTCTGCTTGTGTCTGTGCGTCTGCACACTTTATTTGCCTTTTTGTTGTTGAATTTCATTAAAATTTGCGCCCATTTGCCATAATTTGTATATATATCTTGTTGTTGTACGAATGACAGCCACGCCCCCCGCCCTCTGCCCCTAGCACCCTATGCCAGCACAGGCGCCGTGCCACAGATGAGCTTGACACAGCCGAAATGAAAAAAATGATAAAATAAAATTATATACAAAAGAGACTCCTCCTGCTTTTTGTATGAGTTGTATGCGAGAACTTTAAAAAAATGAAAGGACAGGGACAGCTTCAGATCTCGCTGCTGCTGTACACATACCCCCAAGAAAGCCCTCACTGCTCGCACTTGCCGCACCATTTGTTGCAATCCAAATGAAATGCCAAACAGTGCCCCAAGTGACAGTCGCTCCACGACCCATTGAGCCACGTTAACATTTATGGCAAGAAAAAAACGCATACACTCATATTTCATTTGTGGCAGTGTGTGCTCTATTAACCAAGTAATGCATATCAAAAGGTGGACAGATTTATACGAAATGCTTTTCCTACAATTCTTACTATCGAGCATGATATATGAGCGCCATATAAATCGCATTGTTATGGACGATGGCGCATAAATCGCTGCGCTTGATGAACATTTAACTGATCCATCACATGCGGCTTTGAGCTGCTCACGAGCTGCCTAGAGAAGAGGAATCAAATATGGGAAACGCATATGTATATCTATGGATGATATAGTATATATATATATAAAAAGAAACGGGATACTGGTATATAAAAGGATCAGCCTTAAAGCGACTACTATTCATTCTCAATTTCAATTTCAATTTCAGAAATCTCTTTTTTAATCTTTGCTGCGAAGTGAAAGGACACTAGACTCATCATTGTGATACACTATAATATTCTACTCTAAGGATCAGAAAATGTTTCTATGGATGATAGTATAGTATATAGTATAATATATAAAACGAAACTCGATACTGGTATATAAAAGGATCAGCCTTAAAGCGACTACTATTCATCCTCAATTTCAATTTCAGAAATCTCTTTTTTAATCTTTGCTGCGAAATGAAAGGACACTAGACTCGTCATATTGTGATACACTATAATATTCAGAAAATGTGTCTGAACTTATATCGTATCAATATACTCTGACCTTACCATATATTACACCAAGTTCAACTCTCTCTCCTCTCTCTCATCATATTTTGTTATAATAAATCTAAAAGCATAGAGCGATACAATTTCATCAGCAGTTTTCAGTATTGATTAAAGTTCCTAATAAATTGCTCATGTAATATACATTAAGCTGCAACTTTTATCATGAAACCAATTAAAAATCCCATTGAGAGCACCCCCGCTGACCCCCTCCCGCCCCTAATTGCAGCTGCAGTGCGAAACGCACGCGAAACTGCACATTAATCATACGCACTGTTAACTTTAATATGGGGCTGGCATGCGAAATATTTGCGTATGCACCGTTGGGGCTGATGGTCATTAAACACTGCCAGCGTTCAGTTTGAAGTCGTAAGGGCTAAATGCTAATGCATTTCGCATTAATTTCGAAACACGACACTTGGCAGCAAGATGCATGCGAAAATGAAAATGAATTGCATGAAATTAGTTAGAACGCATTTGACGTTTTCTAAGTTTTGGCGTTAAGTTTTTTGGGGAGGGGGGAGGAGGCGGCTGCCGACACGTGTGCGTGTGTGTGTGTGAGGGGTAGTCAAGAAGGGGTGTGAGGCATTAATAGTTATACAACAACTGACATATTGATAAACGAGCGCATTTTCAAAGCGCTGTTCGGCGCTTCGGAGCAGCAGCAAAAACGCGTTGAACTATTTCAATGGCAAATGGCTTGAAGCGTGCGACGTGGAAACGTTGGCGAAAAATGACTTTGGTCCCAAGCGTGAGAATTTTCAGCATTCGCTATGTGTACGCACACACACACACACACAACACACACGTCGAGAGTGAGAGAAAAACAAATGCTTGCAAATATTTTTGCAGCTGTGATTCTTTTGCTTGTTTCCTTTCGCTGTCCTGCGATACACACACAACACACACACACACAACACACACACAACAGACAACGCGAATTGCTTTTGGCCTTCAGTTCTACATCGAATACGCCACAATGAGTCAATTTTTTAACATTTATTTGACAGAAATTTTCATTTATTTTGCTTAGGTTGCTTTGCCCCATCCTCGGCGAGAGGCGGCGGAAAAAAAATTTAATTAAATTGAAATTAATTTGACAGGATATTGCAGGCAACGCCAGAACTATTAATAATAGCCCCATGTGGATGTGGATGTGGGTGGACTGCCACTGACTGAGTGCCTCACTCTCGCTCTCTGAGTGGGTGTGAGTGCGGGTGTGTGGTGCATGTGAGTGCTCTGGGAAGACAAATGCGTGCCAAATAAATTCTCATGTTGCGCTTTTTGAGGCTGCCCCGTCAGAATTGCACAAAGCGCGACTCAAGCAAAAGTCAAAACAGAAACAGAAACAGACACAGAGTAAAACCGCTAGGCTCGTGGCCATAAATCATTGCATACGGCGGTACATAAAACCGGAGAGTGTTTGGCGGGACGGCGGCACATAATTAATTAATTTTCACTTTTAAGAGCGCAACCATCCACAAAAATATCACACACACACACACACAGACAGAGAGAGACAGACATAGGGGGTGTATTGGGTTCGTTCTGACACTTGGCATTGACATACGCACAAATAAATAGAGCCTATAAATTTCAGAGCCGTAGAACGTGCCCGAAATATTCCGTATACCCGTATTATATCCGTGTTATTTTATATAATGCAAAACTTTCGTTTAGGTGCGCTATAAATCGCGTGCTGCTTCGCTTTGGTGACGACGCCAACCGGTTGGCCGGATCGGCCGGGTCGGACTCTGACTCTGACTCTGTTTTAGGAACCCTTGAATGCTGACAGCTGTATAGAATGCTTGTGGGCGTGGCATGTCATTTAAAGGTTGTCACTGGCCAAGAGCTAGCACCCTATGCCACGCGGCGCAACGTGCTTAAGTCAAATAAATAACAAACATTGGCCGACAGGCAACTGAAATTTATGGCCAAAAGGAGCAGAAAGCGCAAGTAAATAAAACAAAATTTTAAAGCTAAAATCGGCTAATGGCCAACAATTCATATAGGGCAAATAAATGAAAGTGCGTTAAGCAGCTTTGATACTTTAAACTGGACTCCTAACTGACTGAGTGACTGACAGACTGAGTGACTCTCTCTGTCGCTCCGCTGGCGACAATGAGGACTCAAGTGGGCGGCACTGCGAGCTGTCGTCTCCAGCGTGCACATCATTGGGCATTAGGTATGCATACCAGAGCGCGTTTGAGCTGGAACTGGAGGCCGAGCGGGAGGTGGGAGTGCTTGGTTGACGCCGTGCCAAAGATGTTAAGCAATGCGCCCAGAGACAATGACAAGGACGATCAAGTGTCGAGGACAGAGCGAGGCAGAGAGAGAGAGATGAGCAGCGATGCGTAGCCTGAGCCTCGATAATGAAGTTAAAAATTCCATACATACAAACACAAAATGACAGACAGACTCAGAGTTGGACAGACGGACAGACAGGCAGACAGACAGACAGACAGACAGACAGACAGAGAGACAGATAGATAGACAGCGAAGTGACAGAGACAAGACTGCAGTTTTTGTTTTTTGTTGCTGTTGTTGCTGTGTGGCATTTGCCTTTGGTATTTATGAGTACGTTGTCCTTGATATGCCTGCGGAATTACTAAATGTCCCTGGCTTGACACTAACTCACACGTACAGACGTGCGACACACACACCAACACACACACACACACGCATCATCAGCCTTTATTCATTCATTGAAATATATACAAACACACTCGCTTCCGTTTGCTTGCGCCTGAGCTGTTGCCTAACACTGGCTGCAATGTGTTTGGCTTGCCACGCCCACAACGCTCCCTTGACAGCTGCACACGTACACCTCTTACACCCCTCTATATGTGTGTGTGTGTGTGTGTGCATATATTTTTATCTCGAACGTGCAGCTATGTTCCCCCGTTTCGAAAATTTAAATAGAAATAGCATGTTGATGTTATTCGATGTTGGGTTTATATTTAATTTAATATCCGGCTCTGAATGTGTGTGTGTGTAACTGTGTGTGTGTAAATGTATATATCTCTACCATACATATGTGTATATTAATTTTATTTGTATGCATGCAACAAGCGACTGCATCAACATGCAACAACTCGTAAATCCAACTCGACTGCTCTCGAGGCTTACCTCGAGATGTGGCAGCCACATTGCAAGTGACTCTCGATGTAAGCTCTCTGAAGTTGCATGTAAGGCGACACAATGTAGTTGGCAACATTGTTTTCATCCGCCCGCCTGAAAGTATGCTGCAATTTCTGCTTGTTGTCACAGACTTGCGGTGCGTTATATTATATTGCGTATACGCATCGATGTCTGGATACAAAATCACAATTTTCTTTTAGACAAATAATGTGGTTGCAAGCATGAGATATCGTGGCACGCCCACTGCGAAAGAAGGCGGACACGCAGCACACACAGCACACAGAGAGAGCTCTGTGTGTGTTGCTTGAGTGCCAACAAGTGTAAGTTGGCTGCTTGGCTGATCAGCTAAGTGCAGATAACAAGTCAAGTGGCCCTTGTACAGGTGTGTGTGAGTGTGTGTGTGTGTGGCACCTGGCAGGACTGTACTACAGTTTGTGCATGAATTCAAGCAGAATGAGAAACCAATTTGTGTGAAAATACAAAAGCTGCAGACGTGAAATGAAATTGGCCAAAAGGGGTGATGCCTTGCGTGTTTGGTTTGAGTTTTCGATTTTGGGCTTCAATTTTGGGGCGGATTCTGGTTTGGGGTGGGAAACAGGGAAACAGTGTAAAAACAAACTTTGTAAGTCGTTGCAAAAGTTGATGGCAATAAATTGCGTGGCAACTTTTTTTGCTGCGTTCTTTCTTTCTTTATGAGAAACTTGGCAAAGGAATTTTAATTCAATCGACATTCTGCTCGGACCCAAAAAAATTAAACCAAAAAGCCAAGCGACATAGCCAAAGCCCAGTCACAGCGAACCAGATCAAAATTATTTAAACGGAAAAATAGTTTTAGCTATGTGTGTGTGTGTGTGTGTGTGTGCGTGTGTTGGTGTTTGTTCCTGGTATGTGTTGCAGTCGAATGCCGTGTGGTTAACTGACTCGGGCAAGAGAAACTAACATTATTTGATCCGCATAAATGAAGCCCAGAGCCAGTGGGACGCACAGCAGCCTAGTCCTGCATGCGTGCCTGTGTGTATATTTGGGTGTGTGTGCGTGTGTGCAAGGTCGCATAGCCACTCAACATAAGCGACTGCGACTGCGGCTAGAGCTGAATGTGCGCCGCAGTGGAAATGCACCCGAATAAACACAAAATTTATATGAACACAAGGGGAGTTGGGCCAAAAGCAAATCTCTTTACCTACCTGCATACAATCCCATGCCCCATGACCACACACACACACACACACACACACACACACACACAGAGAGTACACACACTCTCCATTCTGCTATGAATCCGTGTACAACGTGTGTGGCAACAAAAGCAATTTTGTCGTTTTATGAATTCCTTTGGAGTAAAATGGGGCCCATGGTTTTAACCCGCCCTGAGGCACAATTTTCTTTTGTGCAATCGGTACGCAAGTATTCAATTGACTCTCAAATACCCTGCAATATAATATTCCCATGAATATGATATGCCTTTATGGATAAGTTGAGGTAGGGAATATCTTAGCATGTCTTTACTTTTGAAATCATTCAAAGGAATCTTTGAACTAACTTCTGTTCTGAAAAATGTGCGTATACCCCTTGTAGATTTAGTCACAGTACTAACAGACGGCAGCAATAGAATTTCCAGCATAAAAATACCCTGTAATATAGTATTCGTATACTTTTAGATAGGTTTATAACTTGGGTAGGTGGGGAATATCTTCGAGTAACTTCACTTTCGGAATGTTTAAATAAAAAAGAAACTTCTGCTTTGAGTAAAGAGCATACACCACTTAAAGTTGAACTACAGGGTATGAAAAGATGGCAGCAAGAAAGTTTCGAACATAAAAATATCCTGTAATACAATATTCTTATACTTACAGATATGTTTATAATTTGAGTAGGTAGGGACTATCTTATCTTATCTTCACTTCTGGAATCATTGAATACAAAACAAACTTCTGCTTTGAGTAAAGTGAATACATCCCTAAAAGATGTACTATAGAGTATTAACAGAAAGCAGACGGCAGCAACAGCGTTTCAAACAAAGATATACCCTGTAATATAGCATTCTTATACTTATAGATAAGTTTATCACTTGATTAGGTCTTTGGCTGATTTTGAAATCTTTCAATAAAAATGGAGCTGCTCCTTTGAGCTAAGTGCATACACCCCTTTTAGAGGTATTACAGGGTATTAACCGACGGCAGCAACAGCATTTCACAAATACATTTTCATTTTTCATTTGAGCAAATCGTTTTGCATAGCACAATTTTGTGCGCTTTGTCAAAGAGCAGGCAGCAGCAGCAGCCGCGGGAGAGTCCATAGAAATACTGTTCTGTTTTTTTTTTTGGGAGTACCGAAACGGACGTAGAGGAAACTGGACACACATTTGGCTTTGAGTTCCATGGGGCTCATCAAAATGAAAACTTTTTTGATTGACCAAAAGTACGGCGTAATTTTTATAGAGTGCAGCTTTGCACAATACACGCCTGAGGCGATACTCGTTGTCATCGTCGTCGTCGTCGGATTTGACAAATGTGCTTCATGTCGCTGTGACCTTTGGCATATTAAAGTGAAAAACACGGACAGCTCGTTCAGGAGTCAAAGAGGAGTTTTCCTTTTTGCAAATGATGCTCACAGCTGCCGAAGTTGGATGTGGGACGGATCACATAAAACCCAATTGAGTCGTTAAACGTAAAAATTGTGATAAATAATCAAATTACACGCATTTGATGCTTGCCAAGATTTGGCGTTTTAAATTTTTTATGCCACAGATTTCCGACGTATTCTGTGGGCCTCCGTTCCTTCCCCTCTCCACCGACCAGCGACCACCTTCGTCTCCGCTTGCTGACGAGGCTTATTATTTATGGCCAGCCGTCGATATTGTTAAGGCGATTATGTGAGGCCTGTCGGGCATTCAGATACGCATAGCGTGTGGTGTGTTTTTTGGTCTATTGTGGTTTATAGGCATTTTCAATTATCACGCATACGCCACGTGTGACGTGAGAGAGAAACGTGCTTCCAATTCATTTGCGCTTTGTACGTTTCAAATTTCCAATTAGTTCGAAACGAACCTAATTTTAATAGAAATTGCCTAAGGCTGTGCGAATTTTAACCCAATGCCAATCAATTTGAGTGTGCGAATTTCTTCTATACATCAGTTTCAAAACTACATACGTCACATGTGTGTGTGTGGGTGTTCGAGTGTGTGTGTTTTTTGCTGTCACTTTAATAGATTAATGCGCTGCTCTGAACGGCCTGCCATGTCTCTGCCTGTCAAAGCGTTTATGCATTTCATTGTCAAAGACGCCACAACCCGTTCCCGTGTGAGATGGAAATGGAAGTGGAAGGTGGTCAGAAGACTGCTCCAACCTGTTTCTAAGCAGGTGATATTGCTTGCGGCTTGCTCGCTTTAACTATTTTAATTAGCCATACGATGAAATGGCCAGGCAGGTTTAGAGTTATAGACAGGCCTTTGATGTGGTCTTGACATTTGCCTTGACACGAACCGGCTGGCATCCAGTGTGAAGTGTCTTGGAGTGCGTCAACGCTAAAAGCCCACACACGCTTGGCTAAAAGGGGCAGCGTTGGTAACAGGATCAGCATCACCATCGACATCACCATCGGCATCTGCATCAAAATCAAAGTCAACTGCCCATTGGCGACACTGTCAGGGGGCATGTCAAGGCGTTATTTGATACACGAGGCGTCAGCGCGTTGACAGTTTCCACATTTTTTTCCCCTCTGACAGTTTACAGCACTTGACTGTCTGTCACTTCCCCTCCCCCGCTCTCTGTCTACCTATCCTATTTTGGTTTGGCATTTATCATCTTTGGTCTCGATTAAAGGTTGAGGCACGAATTCTCGTTGCTTGGTTGCTTCTATTTGCGCTCAGTACTTAGCCTATAGACGTACATACAAACTTATCAACTAAGTGGATGTGTAATTGGATGTGAAACTGTGTGTGTGTGTGTGTGTGTGTGTGTGTGGATGGATCTCTGGTTATCTATAGGTCCACACAGCGCGTCTCACAGCTCTCCTGTGTGCAGAAGCGATTCCGATTGCCATTGCAGCCCTTGTAGGCGAAGGGACGACACACGCCCTTGTCGTAATACCAACGGGTCAGAGCCTTCGACTGGTCCTTGCGGCTGCAGTAATTTCCCTCATTGCGGCCCACATAGCAGTTGACGTTGTCTGTTCAAATGGAAATTGGAGCGAGTGAATCAGTTTCTGTATAATTGAGCTCTTAATTGGTTAATCGATTCCCTAGAAGTGCCCATTAACGATGCATTATTCCTACGCCTCACTTCATCTTTCATCGGTTTCCATCAGGTCTTGAGTGCTGCACACCATTTGTTGCAATTAAATATGGATTCGCTCGTGAAAATAGGCGCATTACGCATACAATTTCTGACATATACTCGTAATGTTTTACAATTCATGTCATAAATGCAGAAAAGCGCAAAATTGCTTAAAACATTTCAATACACAAATTGCACATGTGGCAGCAGTTTTGGCAATGCTTTTTAAATATTTTCTAAACTGAAACGTGCAGGCAAGAAAAAAAATATTTGGCAAACTGTTTGTTTTTACGAGCGCTTCTCAATCCAGACAATATTTTGCAAACATTATAAATAAATATTGCGATTTGGAATAGAATGAAACTATATTTAGGAAACAACTAAGGTAACTTTTGAGTGAAGTTATCACCTTTATGATAAGTCTTAAGTATTTGATACGATAAATTTCGGTGGCTGCAAGTCTCAGTTTAAGATATGAATGTTCTTTTGTCTCTCTGATAAAAGATTTAGTTGAGTCTAAGAAGGTTTTCTATATGTCTGTCTTTAAACTATCTTTAAGGTTCTCCTTTAGAAGAGCAGCATTTCTGATCTTAAATATAGTTCTCAATATATAGAAAACTGTAGTCAAAGTTCTAATAACTTTTTCATCTTCATAACTGAAAGTATGATCTTATAAGCTGTAAGAGTTATCTGTTAGTGCCTTAAACACTTACTTTTATATGAACCTTGCCAAATTACATTCATTTTAAATGTTATATTCAAATATAGAGACGTTTTTGTATCATATATCTAATATATAAGTAAGATTTTTATATAGACTTTCAGTAGATTTGCCTATTGATGCTGAAGATGCTTTAGGTGCTTGGAGATGCTTCAGTTCACCCTCTTACTCATAGTTGTACCTGTTACCTGTAACACTTTTCTATACACTTTTTATCCCTTTAAAAATAGCTTTATTATACAGAAATATCGCTCTAGTTATTTGACACATTTGTGCCAAGAATTTGCAGTTGAGTCCAAATTTCAGATGGAAATAAAAGCAGGTACAGCACATTTCCTTATTAAAAAAGTGAAACTAAGATATTCCATCTAATTGATAGTAAAAATGTCTTTCTAGGTTTATACTAATTGCCCGCCGATTGACAATATACGACAGGCGATTTATAGTTGTCATTTCTGTACTTTATATTCATTTTTCAGATCAAAGCGCTTGCTGCAATATTTTCTTAACATTTTTATTGTCCGCTTTTAATGGCACATTTCAAACAGTTTATAGGCAGAATCCATAGCTTACTTAGTTCCTTGCATGAACCATCTCCAGTAGAGCCGGCAGCTGCAATTTCGACGGTCTGAGTCAGCAATATGATGGACAGGAGACAGCCAAGTGTCAGCCAGAGGAACGTCAAATGGATTTTTAATTTCATGTTTTTCAACGAGCACCGCACGCCGAATACCCCTAACACGCCGAACGCACAGACCGAACCGAACTAAAATATGTGAAGATCACAAATATATATAGAGTCAGAGAGTGAGAGAGAGGGAGAGATAGAGAGAGAGTGCGAGTGGGATTCCAATAGTTTCGTTGTTTATTTTTAAGTAATTTTTGCACTACTTTGACAAAAAGCGCGACGTTTGGGCCAAGTGATTCAAGCGAACTGAACGTCAACCGGGTCGTACTTTCAGTTTATATACGAAATGCCGGAAATTGTGTTGAAAATATTTCCTCCCGAACTCGAGCAACACGAACAACTGCCATGTTCCCAATTCTCGTGATAGTTTCTGTTCATTTCTTTTGTCTTCTTGCTTCGAAATTTTCGAAAATACTTTCGAGTCCATTCACTTGTCCAACTGATTATTTGTCCAACCATCCATCCATCAATTCGTCCATTCAACCAGTCGTCCATCAGCTATTTTGGGGTCCACAAAATATATTTGATGGGGCCGCAGCAATTGCACTTAGTGTCTTATCTCGAGGCGTTTACTTTGCGCTCGTTTACATAATTTCCAACTTATTGAATATATTCCACATAATTAATTTTAATTATTTGTGTTCCCTTTCATTTCATTTTTTCTATTGTCTCTCTTCTTCTCTTTTTTCTCTTTTTTTGAAGCATTCGAATTAATTTCGCTGAGGGTAGAAAAAGGCAAAAGGGTCCGATGAAGAGCAAAGACCAGCGAAGGGTTTTAACTTCCATTGTCTCTAATTACAATTGGGCGGCATTTGTTTTAGATTTCTGCAGTGTCGCGCATCCTTCCAGCGGAGTGTGATCCTGTTTGACAAGTGGTTCGCCTCGCACCCAGTCAAAGGCGAAAAATCAATCTTCATTTAAAATTCAATTTGAGGCCTCTTCAAAGTTATTCGTGAAAAAATATATATTTAAATTTAATAAATATCTCGACGGTTGCGTCGATCTGACAAAGGGAATCATCGGCAGCTCAGGTCGAAGAACACACACCATATGCGGGTTAATTGTTGTGTCCTTTCCTTCAATAAGACACCTCTCTGTCTGTCTGTGTGTGTGTGTAAATAAATACTTTAAGAGGATTTTGGTCTGTGAGAGAAACAGTAAATTCTTAACGTCTGCGGCACAACATGTCGTATGATTAATTAACAAGTAATACACAAGGAGGAGTGTTAATGAAGGACAACACTAATGATGCCCTCGCTCCTCGCACCAGCCACCAGCCACCAGGACACCCTTGGACGCCACACGGCGGAGGCTTTATGTTAGCCTTCATTGTGGCAAATGTCAACTTTGCTTTTTAATTGGACGCGTCGAGCTTTTAAAGGATCTCGCATGTCACATTGGGCAGCTGGGGAAGTTTATCTGTAGTTAAGGAATCATCGAAATTACGGCAAGCGGAAAAGTGAAATTGTAAGAGGATGCAACGACCTCCAAAACGGAAGTCTTAACGAAAGACCCGGCCAGGTATACAAACCCAGTCAGCTGGAAGAGATGTCGAGCTGCCGAGCTGCCAACCTTTCGAGTTTCCAGCGCAGCGGTCGTGATTAGTTAGGCAAAAGGCCGAGACGCTGGCGTAAACGTGTTGCAACAGGGACAATAAATCAATATATACTTAAAAAAAGAAGAGGAAAGAAGAAAGAATGAAAAACAGCTTCAGTCCAATCGATATAAAAAACGAGTGAGAGCTCGTAAAAAAACAACATAATCTGCGAATGTCCAAGCCACGTTTCGTAATGCCGCAATTTGTGATTTTCCACTTGTTTTGACAATTTTTGGTGACTTTGTGATTTTTGGTCTTTAATTTTGATGGATTTTTGAACGCAATGGAGCAAAAGTTATTTAATGGCAGCACTTGAACGTGCCAAAAGCCGATGTCAGCTCCAAATAATCGACAATTTGTGCTGACTTCATCATCGGCAGACTCCTCCGGCAGGAGGCAAGGCTTAAGCCTGCCACAGGAGCCGAACACAAAACGTTTTATAGATATTACTCAAATGCAGATTTCTCTGGCTGCTTTTGTTGCAGGCAGCTACCTTTAATTTCTTTGCGCTTGTTGACCTAAATTCAGTTTCGGCTTTTGGTGCTTGCTTCTTGCTGACAGGAGCCTCAAATTGAGGAAATGAAACAGTTGAATGATTCACTTCCGGCTTTTATGCTGCAGATTTATTTTTCCTTAGCAACCAAAAGAGTTTCCTTTTCGCTTTTCACTTTTTTCTTCGAGCTCATTTAAGGCGCTTTACTAACTAAATTATTTAAATGTCAAAGGATTGGGCCATTTGCCTCTGAGCCAGGCTCAAATAACTGAACTGTGTGTGGAATTAGGCACTTCCTTTTGAAGCAGAGAGTACACAGAGTTATTGATTAGGAAATCTCCCGGTAAGACATTCGCTTTCTTATAGACCATTGGCATAGTGAAAGTATAAGAAAGGGGCGGGGTGGAGAATGGGAGAAGGGGGGCAGGCAGGTTGCGGTTGTGTCTTTGTTGTGTGTTTTAAGTAAAAATTTTACAATTTGCAATAAAAATTCCAGTTTTGCTTTTCGGAATTCAGTTGATGCTTTCGCTTCAGCCAAGCGGGCAGTGTTTAAAAGTCTTTGCCTCGTCTCTGCTGCTGCTCCGACTTCAGCTCCTGTTCGTGTTGGTGTCCTTGCGCGCCAGAGAAAGGATACCCGTTAGCTTGAAAGCTTGGAAGCTTTATGCGGCTACCCGAGCTGCTATCAGCTAGAAATTATTATGCGTCTTCTAGAGAGAGAGAGAGAGAGAGCGTGCCGCATGCCGCATGCCGCGTGCTGCGTGACGCGTGCCCCAATGCGTTGCCCATGTTGCTGCCAAGGGGCAGGGGCGTGCCAGGCAACAATTTAATAACAAAACATATTTCACTTGCATGCCAAAGAAGTTGTGGAATGCGCTTCGCACAAAATCGAATGAAGAGACACACACACAACTATGTTGCAGAGTGTAGTCTCATCATCATCAGCAGCCAAGAGGAAGGAGGGAAGGAGGGCGGGCCAGAGATGGCCTGCACATTATTTTAAAGCCATTGAAACGCCTTGACATTTGGAAAAGCAAAGGACTTCGAGTCCTTCAGTCAGAGGACTAAGGGTAAGGCTAGTGTCATGTTGATTTCGCTCATTTCCGACTCAAATGGATTTTGATTGTCTGCCACAGGCGTCCCCTTTGGCCCCCCTTTTGCGCCACCACTGCCTTATCTGGCCAGGCCTGTGATGGCTGAAACGTGTCTGCCATTTGTCTGCACACTCGTTTGGCAGCCGCCATCAAATGACTTTCTTTACTTGGCCCGTTGGCTCTTGGCCCTGTTGGTTGTTCGTTGTTGGTAGTTTGGTTGTTGGTTGTTGGCTGTTGGCTGTTGCTTTGGGGGCCATTAGGTTTTATTGTAATGATTTCTATTACCACACTGAATGCTGCCACCATTGTAGTTGTTGCCTGCAACTGAGCTGCTTTTGCTTTACTACATTTCGTACTAAAAGAGGGTATATTGCCATAGTAAAAGGATATGTAACAGGCTCTGCTCGAAAGTGGAGTTCAGCTACCTTTTCCTTATCCTTTACGTATTTGATTGCTTCTCTGGAAGAATAGAGAATGTTTTTGGCCTGTTTGTTTCTTAACTTTATCATAGGGTATTTCATAGTCGTTCACACTCTAGAGTCGCCTTACTACTGCCACTTTTTTGTATATATTTTATGCTGCGTTGACCGCTTTATATTTATGGAATTCATTTTGCAGCTGTCACAACAAAGATAATAAAATAAGCCCGAATTGTGGAAAATTCTACAAAAATTGTGTCTGTCTCTCTATCTCTATTCCTCTCTTTCTCCTCCCTCTCTCTCTCTCTCTCTTATTTATCTTTCTCTGTCTATCTCTTTGATATGAAAACCATAATTAAATTTAATGCGCTTTTTAGCTGCTACTGACCATAATTATCATGGAAATCTCTTTGTTATTGTGCGAGCTTTTTAATAATTCGCTGCACTTTTCTCATCCGATTGTGTATATAGTATATACATATATATATGTGTGTGTAGTTTATATATCTGCAGCAATTTATCATTTAAACGTATCTCATTTTCGCTAACGAGTGTAATTTGTAAACAATATCTGGTTTCTTTGATTGCGAATCCTTCCTTATACACATCGAATGCTTTTTTAGCTCATTCCCGAATAGAATCGCAGCAACCGCCAATTTCGATGGCTGCGCATGACTTTTATGTGGTTTCGCACAACACTTTCACACACACACACACACACATACACATAGTGAACAAATTACTGTTTGGAATCAAACCCACCCACTGAAGCTTGAGTCTGGCAGTTTCGGCGGCTTCCGCTCAACCCGTGCCACACGCTGATGATAATCAATTTGCGAGATTCGTTTGTTGCACAAAATCGCTTATCTGTCCGTTAGCCGAAATGAGAATGAACCACAGCCAAGTGGTGCACAGTGGTGCGCAATTTAAATAATATATTACTAGAGACCAAAACAGCTTAAACCAAGTCTGCAAATGATGTGCTAAGCGACTTTTTAGATGTGAAAAGTTTTGAAAGGAGTTGAGCTTAGGGGAACAGCTTCAGGATTAGGGATATAGGTAGGTTTTGATTAATCAGTGTAAAGTTCTTTGAGAAGAGGTAAAACCTGGTTCTAAGTATTGTATTTTGGATGTGATAAACGTATCCGGAATATTAACTCCTTTAAGACTTGTTTGCTTGAAGTAGATCAGCAGCACGAGGAGGAGCTCAACTCGAGGCGTCATCAAGTGGTATATAGGTAGGGATAGATTAATCAGTATAAAGTTCTTTATGAAGAGGTAAAGTTAAGTTCTTAGTATTGAACTTTTGAGGCCCTGAAATTATGCTGAAAATAAAGTCGTTTAAGTCTAAGGCAACAGCCTTGAAGTATATCAGCAGCACGTGGAGGAGCTCAACTGGAGGCGTCATCAAGTGCTACTAGCTTCATGACCTATTGCTGTTTTATAGAGGGATATGATAGACCAAAAGAATCCTTGGATTATCTATTATCTGTATCTTTACTTAGTTTACTTATGTTATACATATATCCATTGTTATTTATTGAATATGTTGCCTGCAAGCAAACTCATCGATCGCGTCTCCTCAACCTGATACTCGATATATCCAATAGCTTCTCTGTCTTGACTCAATTTATATACCTGTCTGGCACATAAAGTTTGCATTCTGGCTGAAAACTTTTAAGAACCCAATGAAACTTTAGCTTTGTCTGCTCTTTATGGTGGAAGATACAGAACAAAAGAGTTGTAAATACTTTTGTTATGCGAGAAATATTTATTTACGCTGCCAGGCTGAGGCTTCTTTAGACTAGGCCATTTTCTATGTAAGTCTTTTCTTAACTACTTTAAGTTTTACATCTCAAATACAATGATATTTGGGACCACTGTGCGACGCTTCACATGCGCTGCAGCAAATGGAAAGTGCAAACAAAAACATGGAAATTGAAGACGCTTGTAAACGAGATATTGCTCGTTTCCCCTTGGAGCCCAAGGGGAAGGAAAGGAGGTGCAATTGTGTTTGTTCTGAGAGATTAATGTTGGCCAAAATGTATTGAAGTTTGGCAATTGATTGCTTGGATAGTTAAACTCAAATTAAACAAGCGGTTCCGCACATAATTGTTACTTGTCAGCGGTATTCAGAGAACTTGTCCAACTGAGTAAGAAGCAAGTGCTATAAAAGTTGCACAAGTCTTAAATGCCAAGCGACAGGCGGTAGAAAAAATGAGTTACAGAGATAGAGAATAAAATGCGGTGGAAAGGAAATAACAGAAGAAGAGGAGAGAGGGAAGAGGGAAGAAGAGAAAGTATGTTGAAAAGAAAGTTATGCAAATTTATATGCAACAAAGTTGCGAGCTTGTTTGCCTGCAAGTGATTTATGTGGCCGGGACCCCGAACCCGTTAACATTCATTTAAGCCTCGCACTGTTACAGCGTTTCTTATAAACAACAGCAACAATACGAAATAAATAATATAGAACAAAGTCCGTTTAATGCGATTGGACTTAAAGTTGCGTATACGCCGCTTGTGACAAGCCCTGGTCCCATTATGAATTGTAAATAGATGTTTGCATTGAGCTTGGCCCAAAGCGCTTTAAATATATTGGCTAAAACTTGTGCAAATGTGCACTTTACGCCAAAAGTTGGTAGCAGCACTGGACCAGTTGCTATTTTGCGTAAACTTGTTAATTTTTGATAAGATAAACAAGTTTGGCTAACTGCAATAAAAGCGCAACAACCTAGCAGCCAACTCTCTGTGGATACAAACTATGCTTAATACAATGGCTAGAGTTCTATCTAAAGTATTAAGGGTATTCCCTGATTGCGGTCAGCGTTAATTAAGTGCAAAGGCAACACGTTTTCTCTTCTCTTGAAATATTGATGTTCCTTTGAGGTCAGCTGCATGTTTGACTTCTGATTTGCATAATTAATTTTCGCATCTGTTTTATGGCCGAGCTGCTGTTGCGTGAATTGCAAATTGCAAATTGGAAATTGTAAATTGCATTTGATATTATATATATTCCATTATTAAAATGCAATTGTTTCCCATTCACTAATTGCAGTCAAATAAAAAGAGGCAGCTGCCTGCTTTTTGGCATCTGAATGCAGTTTAATTGGCCAGAGCCAGAGCCAGAGCCAGAGCTGAGTGCGATCATCGCATGCAACTCAAGTTGTAAGCCGCTTGGTAATATTATTTACACATAATTTGGTTATTAACGCAATGCCAGAGGAATTCAGTTAACATAAAATCAATTTTAAATGCAATCAATGACAGACGTTTGTTGGCTCTTCCGCTTTCTGCCTTCTGCCTTCTGCATGTCTTAATATGCATCTCCAGTGCATTGCACACCTTTTGAGTCCCTCTGTCTGTGTGTGTCTGGTTGTGTGTGTGAAAATAATGTATTTTGCTTAAAAGAGGAGAAAAATACTCATTTCACATGCGCTGCAATTTTCTCGCTCACTTCAATTATGCAAATTGTGTGTATGTCGAACCCAATTCGCATTGCCTGCCAGCTCATGTGTGCCATCTGCATGTGGGTGTGGGTGTGTATCGGGTGTTGTGTGTGTGTGCGCTATCATATTATGCAAACCAACAGGCGACGATGAGGACGTCCTCATTCTCATTCTCATTCTCAGCTCAGCTCAGCTCGGCTCGGCTTAACTTGACTCGACTAAAGAAATGCGCATCAGCTTCAGCATTTTCAATCGGTACTCACATCCGCATCCACACCCACATCCACATCCGCATCTCACATCCGCATCCACATCCGCATCTCACATCAATGTTGTACATGCAATTAACATGGCTGTCATCATGACCAGCACCAGCACCACTTGTACACAATCCAATAATCAGACACAACAACAACAACAAGGCGCAATCCTGGTCCCAAAAAACTTGCATTAAAGGACTCGAAAAACTCATTATATTCACTTCATTTGTATTCGTATTCTGGCATTCGATTTATTCGTTGCGTTCATTAAAAGAATATCCTGTGTTTTCCCGTGTCCTCTCACTGTCTTGTCTATAATTTAATTTACATGAGCTGCTGCTGCTGCAGCTCCAACTTCAGTTGTCAGTTGCTACATCAAAATTATCCCAAGACCGAAACTTTTTCCCAGTGACATTTGCTCGGAGTCGCCTCAGATTCACCGCTCTGAACCCGCCTCCCCTCATCTCTCGTCCTGCTAGTTTGATATTAATTACTAATGGGAAAGTTTCTCGGGGCATATGCAGTGGCGTAGCCTGAGATTTATTTCAAAGGAGGCAACCTAAACAAATCCTTTGTATACGCTTTTCATGAACTTAAAAGTTTGATTTATTTCTTATTTCTTTGAGTTCCTCAGGTGATTCCCCCTGTGGTTACACCTAGGTGTGTGTCTGCTTGCCACTCTCCACGAGTCTTGTAGATTATGAGCATATTTCAGGTCTGCCTGCCACCAGCCTATAAGCTAATTTTTAAACTTGGCCAAGAAGTGTTAACTCAATCAATGTGTGCAAATATGACTGGCAAGGCTTGGCCCAGAACTGGCAACTGGCAACTGGCAGCAGACGAAATTCCATTAGAGCTGCTGGCAGCATCGAAATTAATTTAACTTTAATTGGCCTTTGGTTTGTATTTAGTTTGCTTTTCGGCAATCGCTTTCATTGACTGCCTACAGTGCCACAAGGTAGGCTAAGTACTTCCTAAGCAGACAGCCTACTGTGCGTGTGCTGTGTGTGTGTGTGTGTGTGGCATGTCTGCGGTGCTTGTGGCGATTTGTTTACAGTCTGGCCAACGCCGACTGCTGAAGAGGTCCAGTAATCCACTTAACTGGGTCAGTCATTTGGGCTTAAATGTATACAAAACTGGCAACTGGCAACTGCATTTGCACTTCTGCTCGTAGTTGGAGCTCTCTTTGAGCAGGACTAATAGTCAGTCCTAATCCCAAAGTTAACTCCTTCAGTTGCTTCATACTCGTAAAAGCTAAATGTGTGCTGAATTTTTTAGCTTCAGCTGAGCGAAGCGCACTGCACGTAAAACTGAAATGTTGCATTAAAAAGTTTTTCAGGGAAAAGCAAAAGGCGATTCAATTTAATTAGAGTACGAAAATTTGTCGGGGGCAACTAAAAGTCCGCTACGCTGCGTTTTTTTTATGTGCCACTTTTATGTTGCAAGTTTCATGCTTGGCATTTTCAATTCAAATGCGCCACAACTCTTGTGCCCCATCTTCCTGCCAGACTTTGAGTATACCGGTTTTAGCCAACTCATGCCGCTGCCAGCTGGTATTGAATTGGAAAACTGGAGACCCATTGAAATTCAACAAAAAAAATTGGCAACAACAAGGCCGCATCAAAGGCAAACTTGGCCAAGACTGGGGGTGGGAGGTGAGCGCATATTGTATGGAAAACAGATGAGGCGCAGGCTAAGAATTTGATGGATCACCAGGTGAGCCAAGGCGAGCTCCAAAGGTCAATTGCGGCCCCATTTCCAGGGGTCATATTTCATATTTCACATTTCACATTTTCTATACATATTTTTATAAACTGCCAGCGAACAATTCCCATTGATTTGACGATGAACTTGGCATGATTTTTGTTTCGCCAGCTCATTATTCGGCTTTCAATTTTGCGCGTTGTTTATTTCCCCTCCCCCTGCTCCTGGTCCACCTGTTCTGCTGCTAAAGCCGCGCCCCAAAGTGGCTTTTACTTTGTGGATTCGATGCTTTTTTTTCTATTCCAAGCATTTTTCTTCGCTCGGCCTGGTCTGCCACTTTGAATACCAATTCTGTTGAGAAGTTGGCAGCGCCGGCGCCTTTTATGAAGACGCAATAAAAAAAGTTACTTTATGCGGTGTCTACGTGTGTCTCAACGCGTGTGTGTGTGTTTGCTAAGTGCGCCTTGTTGCGGTTGCGAAAATGTAGATTTACCTACACCTTTCGACTGGCTGCTACTGTTAGCTCCTGCCTGATATTTGCTTTTGGCTCTTGCATGTTATTCTGACAGAGGCAGGACTTAGTGGCACGGGGCAGGGGCAGGGCAGGGCAGGGGCAGGTGGCATGTGGCAGCTCGTAAAAGGCTTTCTCGTACTCTTATGAAATGCAAATGTAACGCCTGCATAGCAATGAAGTCCTGGCCCATCATTTATCGCCCAGCCCTATCCACATACACGTCCTGCTCGTCCTCGCATTCTATTTTGATTTCAAACAATGGATTTGTGTACAAATTGCAAGCTTCATTTCTTGTTGCAACTGCAAGCTGCTTCACACTTGCAGCACTTGCAGGCTAAAGACGGAACTATGCTTCGTCACCTGCAGGTTAAAGCCGCAAACTCTAACATTTCGTAGTTAAAGTCGAGAGTCCTTTGTCTGGGATATTATGCTAACCCAAATGTTACGCTCAGGTGTAATTTTTGCATTTAGTCTTCAATTTGCACATGAGCAATGGATGCGAGGAGTCTCTGTTCTCTGTTCTTAGTTCTCTGTGAACTTGTTTGCTTGGCGTCTTAAATTTTTATTGCAAGAAAAGCGGAATCCGTGGTAATTGCTCTCAGGACGCACATAAAAAATGTGTGTAGCCAAGTAAGCAGAGAACTGCTTCAGGCGGTGCCTGGCACCAAAACTATTACAAGCTTGCCTAATGCCACACACAGAGAGAGAGATACATAGATAAACAGCAGGTGTGCTGAGTGTCTGTGTGTGTGTGTGTGTGTGTGTGTGCTTGTCTTTGTTTATCTGTGTGAGTGCTTGAAGAGCCCCTTGATAGCTCGTTGCGCACTTGCCGCTTCTGTTGGCCGTCGAGGTTGGAGTTTGAGCTAGAAGTAAATGTAATCTGTGCTGGTGTGCGGCCAGCCAGCCAGTCAGCCAGCCATTGACTGCAGGTGTTAGCTATCGGTTAGCCCAGGTGTGTCCAGGTGAGCTGAATCGCTTGTTTACGTTGCCTAGCAGTCAGTGGAGCTGTCTGAAGCCTAAGCCCATTCATACCCAGATTGTTGTTCGTGGCAAACTTTTGGCCTAATTGCAAACGTATTCGAGTGGCATTCAATAAACTCCGATTGCCCTTAAGCTCCAGCTCCAGCCCAGCTCCAGCTCAAGCTCCAGTTGAGTTCAGTTCATAACTCAGGCGCCAACTGTTGGCAACAATTGCAAATTGACAAGCTTATTAATCGCCTAATCGGCTTGCAAAGTTTCATGTAAATCGGCTAAATTAAGACGCGCTCTGTTTACCATTCCTAGACTCTAGTGCTCCTGGGAACAGCTCCAGGACGGCTTCAGGACAGCTGGCGTATTGCCTGAGGGAAAGGGTTAGGGGATGGGGAGGGGACTAACAAAAGTTTTTACTTTTGCTGGCTGCCAAAAGTTTTTGATAATTGCGCTCGAATGACCTCAACTAAAAGGGTTGTCCCGCCAGTTGAGAGCAGTTGGCTTTCCGACTGTGACTGTGTGTGTGTGTGTGTTCAAGTGTGTGTGTGTGTGTGTGTGACTGTGGCAACTGTGCCAAATTATTTTGTTTTGGGGCTTAGCTTTAATGAGGGCCAGCAAAAACGCTTAATGACTGAAACACATCAATCTGTCCACTGCTGGCTTAGTTTTCAGGGTCTTCACTTAAGCTCCGCTAGCTTCTATCTTCCATTTTTTCTGTCAGTGTAATCACAGCGTTCTTTTGCATTTCGCAATCTCATAAATAGGAATAAGGCAAGAACGCGCTCCGCTCCATTCCAATCAACTGAATCCAGCAGCAGCAGCAGCAGTTGCATTCGCAGCAAAGCAATCTCGTTTGGAATTTAATTTCCGTGGTTTTAGTATCTTTTGGCCAAGTCGCATTTTATTTTGGCGTTTCGCTAAGCCAACCAAGTGCCAGGAGTAGCCGGAGGAGCTCTTTGTTTTGCTTGTAGGTGTGGTACTGTACTTTATTCTATTTAGTTTTCGCTTAAAGTTCTCATCTTATGGCCAGGCCACTCCAGACAGCAAGGACAACAAAGCCAGCCAAGGATAACGGCCAATAAATAGATAGTACTACGGGCTGGCCGAAGTTTTTGTGTTTTTGGTGGCGTTGCAAGTTTATAAAGCGTCCAAAACCGGAAGTTGTAGACGTCGTCCTGATCCTTAATCCCTGTCGCCAGCTGTCTGATTATTTTGGCCAGATTATGCCACGTGGCGTCTATAATTTACCGCATCTTTTGTGGCTGCCTCTCTCCTCTCTCGGTATCCTTAGCATCTGTTAATTCAATTTGATTGCTACTTGTTGCCACCACTCGCTCATCAGCATCAGCGTTTGATTTCCAATCAGAACTCAATCAGAAGAAGCTTGAATACAATTTCAATTTGTTTATTGTTTTCGCTTCGCTTTGGCATTTTCTGTTTACATTTTCAATCTTAAGTTTTAAATCCCAAAGCGAATTCCATTGAATTCATTTTGCGTAGAGCCAAGCGTAGGGAAAATTTTAAATAAAACAAAAAAGCCAAAAACATTTTCGCTTTGCTTTCAAAATTGCTCAAGCCAAATACATATATACTATATATATATGTATGTATATATTAGTATATGTATGTATAAGCAAGTTGGCCGCATTGTTGCCAAGTTTGAAGCTGGCTCTCTTGATTTTCCTATCCGATGCTCACCTGAAACATTTTTAGCCAAACTTTTCAACAGTTTGTTATGTAAACTTTTTGGCTCAAGGGCTGTTTGGCCAGCTGCTGTGAGCCCCACTTAAATGTGGTTCAGTCCATCCAAGGGCCCCCGCCCCCCTTCATGTGTCGCTTTTGACTAGAAAACAATAGCTGGAATCTTTTTGAAATTGTTTTCAGCCCCCCAGCACATATCGTATTTCCATTGGCCTAATAGTATTGCTTTCTAATACCACTTAATAATCCTCTTGTTTTAAGAACACACAAACTTAGATCCCATCAAATAAACTGCACTGGACTCGACCAGAAGAGGCCACTTTTAAGATACTTACAAGGATTATTTGCCATGGCATTCAAAACTTTGAATATCAAAACCAAACTTGCCAACTTTTAATGTTCTCTTTGATTGCAACTCTCGTAATACCTTGTGCTCAACCTAAGTATAACTAACTAGCATAATCCCAAGCGAAAAAAAAGGTTAACTACGTAATAATAATGTGAAATGAGTCGGTTTATCGACGTACTTAAATACTCCAATGTAATCAATTTTAATAGACCCACTCACTGAGAAACATTACCGCTAATCAACCCGATTATGGGCCGCGTGTGTTTGCGCTTGCGATTATGGCCATGTGTGCGTGAAAATGCCACAATATGCTAATATGCTAATAAGAG
Organism: Hirtodrosophila trivittata; assembly: GCA_035045065.1. NCBI lineage: Eukaryota > Metazoa > Arthropoda > Insecta > Diptera > Drosophilidae > Hirtodrosophila > Hirtodrosophila trivittata. The sequence goes on along the minus strand of JAWNNK010000658.1, from coordinate 1,984,739 downwards.
ACCAGTCGAGGAGTTTAATAAACATATGAACAACATACACACACACACACAGATACATTTATGCATATAGAACAATTGCTGTGAATGTGTGAACAAATATTTGCACGGCCACAAAATCATTGCGCAAATATGCAAACTATGCGCGACAATGAAACATTTTGCATAAACAGTTGCAAAACTTTATGTAAGGCCCATTTGCACGGCACAACACGTCGCCGTTGCAAACAAACGGTAAAACACGAACATAAATAAAAAACTCAACGACTTTTGTATACCCTTAGCCAAAGATAAAGCAGTCTTTCCTCTTAGAGAAGCCCAAACGTATTGATATCAGCGTAATACATTTTGTATTGCATACTTTAGGGCTGCGTTGAAAATAGAACTGAAAGAGACAGAGAGGAGGACAAGAAAACTTTCGTTTAAGACGCAGGGAAATAATATTGAAAGGGAAAGCGAAAAACTGTGCTGCGCTTGTGTAGCTCCTGCTTAAATATTCTCTAAGAAAATATCTTATAAAATATTACACAACATATTCAATTTAAGAATCTTGTACACATTTTAAAGAGAATATAGAAGTACAGTGAAAACCACTAAAATTGCGTATTCAATAAGTTTGTACATTCGCTTATCCATTGCAAACCAGAGGACAGCCTTGTAATACCCACTGAATGACCATTAAAACGATTTGCCAACACAGTTTACATCGGCCCTATATATATATATAGGCTTATAGTCACTTGTATATATATATATATATTGATATTTGTGTGGCTGCGAAAGTTGCAATAGGTAAAAAATCAACAACAGTTGCTGCGTTTTTTGCAACAAATGAAGCAAAGTGACAGCACAACAAGTGGATAAGTTCAGAGTTTGCGATAGTTTTCCCTTTTTTCAGTTAAGTGGCACTGGTAGTTGTTGCACGTTGTGTGGCATCAACAAACTTTCACGTAGCTGGGAGGAGTTGTACGTGGTGTAGCATTAACAGAGTTTAACAATTTGGTGGAACAGCTTTCGCCTGAAAGTAGGCAACACCTTTTGATTTTAACTCAATTTTAAGCGAAATATATCAAAGCCGGAGGGTAAAACTAGTCTGAGAAATTGCTTAGATTGCCCAGATATGGAGTTGCATTAATAATAAATAATTGAACATGTGTTGGGTTTTAATTAAAAATCAGGTTGGCGACAAACCGAAGCTGTTAGTCAAGAAGCCGCCTCATTGCACAGGTTTGACTTAGTTAAGTGTGATTAATGCTCAGCAGGGCGTTAGATGAATTTCAAGCCTGCCCACACACACAAGCTGATTTCCATACAATCTCTGTGTGTGTGTGTGTGTGAGTGTGAAGGGGTATGTTTGCGTGTTTTTGGCAATCAAAAGTCTGTAGTCCTTTAGTGGCAGCAAAGGGGTTTCAATTTGATTTAATGATGCCAGGACAAATTCAACGCGTTAGCGTCTAAACACAACACGACACCGGCACCGGCACCGGCTACGGCTACGGCTACGGCACCGAGGTGGGACACACAAAAGTCAATTCCATCAAGTTCCGGTTGCTGCATTGAATAACAACTAGTTTGGACCAGCCATCACCCCATCGTCATCATCCCCCATCAGCATCAGATCTAGTCCCAGGCTCCAGCTTCTAGCTGCTAGCTTCACCTCTAGCTTCAGCACTGGGACTCCGGCCACTTAAACTTTTGCGGCGACAACGGCGACGGATGTTGCGTTTCACAGATGCCACTGGCGAGGTTTTCATGTCAGCGTAAATTTCCGTTTCACTGGCACATACAAACACACTCACACACACACACATATTGTCTACGTGTGTGGGTGTATGTGACTGTGAGTGCTTGGGGTCTTTGCTTTGTCCTGCAGGTGGTAGACTGTCAATGACTTCATGCATAATAATGAGCTCGAATGTCCTGTTCTGTCCCGTCCTTACCCTGTCCTGGCCTGACGTGTCCTGCCTATATGTGGTGGGTGCCCTGAGCGCCTTGGGGTCCCAAATCCTTTCGTCCGAATGGCTTTTGCCATTTAAGTTTGGATTTATTGTACGATATTGCTTGTTGAACATATAGACAAGACACAAATATTGCCAAAAGCAATTGGCAGGGTTCGCTTTGATCAAATTGCTCGTGTTGTTTGCTTTGCATTTTGTGAAAATGTTTTCTTTCTCACAAATATTTGCTTTAGATGCATAACTTTATTATTTCTTGGCCCACTTGAACCACTTGCCAATTGCCAATTGCCAATGCAGATTGCACTCCATATGTGGAAGTAAGATATTGCTTATGCTTTTAGCCAAACAATTGCTCAAATAGAAAATAAATGTGGCAAATATTCATTTTGCAGCCATCAATTTCAATTAAAATGCAAATACCTTGGCCCAGCACACACAAGGATAACTGGATGCCAGCTCATCCATTCATTTGATACACTCAGTGATACGAGTATCTAATATTCATTTGCTCACTTTGCCCTCTGTCCATGAGAGATGACAATTTTCATATCAAAACTTTCGGTTATTTGATTAAATGGGCAAAAACATTTTGCGATACGCAAGCGCAATTAAGTCTTGAAAATCAAATAAAATAATAAATTCACTTTAACAGCGGCCATACACTGACAGAAATTCCAGTATTCATAATATGATTAAATCAATATGAAATATTCTGTTCGAAAAAAAAGCAAAAACAAATCTTTGCTTTACTCTCACAAAGTGTATTTATTTTGTTTACTTTCTTTTTTATTGCTGATTGAATTTATTATCCTTTTTTGTTCCTGTGTGCAGGGGTTGCGTTGCGCTGCGTTCACGCAACTTGTCTGACAATTGGAATTAATGAGGACTTTAATCAAATTTTCTATGCCGAATCACGTTCATTAATATTGTACGCAATTATTATGATGCTTCATCCTTGGAATGTTAACCGCCTCTGGCTGGCGCTCTCCGACTGGCTTCTTGGGGTCAGTTTAGCCAAAACAAAACATACACACTCATAATATAATATAATCAAGCGAATACGACGCAAATTACTTTTCATTACAAGAGGAGACCACCGCGCTGCGGGATGAGGACTGACCAGGCGAATGTCAAGTGCCGGATCCGGCTGAGCTTAGGCATTTAAGGACAACTTCATCATCGTTAGTAAGTAGTACTACAATGCTTAAAAGGCGCTCATAATGCTGATTATGGCGCATAAATACAAAAACCAACGCACACCAAATATGCTGTGTGTGTATGGTGTGTGCGTGTGTGTGTTGTGACTCCTGCTGTGTAATGAAATCATATTGAGTGTAGATTAAATGGCGGCACGTCGTCATGTTGCCGCATAAAAATCCATTAGACGCGGAAATGTGCACATACCTACCGCGTGTGTGTGCGTGTGTGTGTGTGTGTGTGTGTGTGTTCTCTTTGTGTATTTGCGTTGAGGCTTTGCAATTATCACAGTAGCAAATGTTTCGATAGCGCCGCAACTTAGTTGCCTTTGTGTGGCTGAGAGCACTTAAGAGAAACCTAACTACATCTTGAATTTATCCTTGACTTCGATATGCGCCACCCCCTCCCACTTCCCACCCACACACACACACGCATGTTCGCAAGTACATATGTATGTACTTAACCCAATTTTTGTTAATTTCCCCTCATGTGCTCTCAGTCCCAAAGGAAACAGTAGTGCACAATGTTATTATACCGCCAACAACCAGTTGGTTGTTCAAATACTACAAAAACTATTCACAGATAGCAAAGTCATGCAGCAAGGCAGTGGCGGCACCAGAGGGGGGGTAGATCCAACTCATAAAATAAAGTTTGGCATTTCTGCTCGTTCTTATCGAAAGATAACTTGCATGACTTCTTGACAAACTTCTCTTTAGTTTACCCCTCCTCCGGGTAAGCCCCTGCGCTTGGAGCGCTTCACATGTGTTATTAGAGTAGAAATAGTTTTTGCCTTGGCAACTATTGCAAATTTGGAGTGTTTGCAAGATGGTAATGAACTCAAGAGCTGATTTAGTTTCCTTTTCTTTACTTTCATTTCATAGCTCGCCCCTTTGTTGCAAGCAGGAATAGTCTCATGCGGCAAGTGCAGAGCTCTGCAGATGACATTCATTTCTTCTGCGACAACTTGAACTATCAAAAGACGCTGCCGCTGCCGCTGTGTGCGGCTCAAGAGATAAGAGGCGCACACACATGTGGGGCTGCTGCTGTTGCTGCTGGTGCTGGTGCTGGTGCACTGCGTCCTGGCGGATGCCTTGAAACTTTCCATGAACTACACTTACTTGGCTTCCGACAGCGGACTACCGACAAACCGACAGCCGGCAACCAAGCTGGGGCAGGCAGTCAATGGAATCTGAAAGCGGCAGGCGGCAGGGGGCAGGCTGCAACCGGCAGGCGACTTGTCAAAGTTTTAGTGACAGGATTGTGTGCCAGTAGAGCGACACGCCCATAATTCATGTCTAGACCCAGACAGGAAAGCATTTCGCGCTTGCGACAAACAACTATCACAATTCTTCTTTCTTTCTTTGTTTTTTTTTCCCCCAGAAAACTTGCCTCGGCAATTATGTATGAATGAAGTTTTGCCAATGAAATCCCGAAATTGCAAGTTATGACAGTCGAGAAATTCTTTATTTTTGCATTTGAACATATCAAAAAAGTCACAGAAAGTACTCTTAGACTGCAGTTGCAACTTAAGCATGGGATGCTTAACCCCAAATGGGGCAGAGCATGCATTTGTCAGTTCAACAAATTGAAGGGCGAGTGGCAGGCAGCATCGAGTAATGTGTCCCTAATGATATGTTGCGTATACGCCGCATGAGCTGCCAAGCAATAACTCAAAATCTTAACCTCGTAAACCAATTTTCGTTGATTTGGTTTATCATCAGCATCCGCATCAGTAGAACCAATAGCAATAGCATCGGCATCGGCATCAGCATCAGCAATACAAATGCCTTTGCATCGCTTACGAGTAGGAGTATTCCCCATTCGGCTCTCCGCATACTCCTGGTTTGATTTCATTTGTTGTCCTCAGAATATCCTGGCAGCAGTTGTGAAGTTTTGTCGACTCGCACAGACAATTTGATTTATTGGCACAAATTGGCTTACATTACATTATCGCTTTGAGTTCCACTAGCATACTCCAAGTACTTAGGAGTCCTCTGGTGTGTGTGTGTGTGTGTGTGTGTGTGTGTGCTGCGATTTGGCTGATAAGTTGCCAACGCTTTACCTTAAGGCATTCCCCCTACCCCAACCCTGATCTCAACCTTAACCTCCTTTAATCTGAGCTGCTGAGCACTGTCAATGCATTTTTCATTTAGTTGATGGGCAGCTGTCGTTTCGAAGGATTCTCTCCAGCATTTTGCTGCACTCCCAGCTATTTCTCAAATAATTCCCAACGACTTTATTCAATTCTATTTGCCAACCTCCCCTCAAATTAAGTTTAAACGCTGACTAAGAATCCTTTCTGAAATAACTTTAAAGCGCCGATGTTATCTCTCGGTATTTGCAATTACGCGCAATGCGCAACGCACGAAACCCGTAAAAGAAACCCCGACCGGAGTGAACCTTTTGGTTGCCCCGAAACTGACACCTAAATTGCGACAGGTGTCAACCAGAGATGGAGATGGGATGTTGGCCAGATGCGTTTGATTTGGGTGTGTCCTTTTTCGTATCGAGTCGCACTTTCGCATTTTTGAGCACTTTAATTGAAATTGAAATTCAAATTCTAATTCAAATTCTGATTCTCATTCTGATTCTGATTCAAATTCAGATTCTGATTCAGATTCCAGCATGCGCCCTGCTAATTATGTTGTCTATGCATTAAATCGCACACTGCGAAACTGCAGCCAGGCTAATTTCAATTAAAATGCCACCAAAGCAATTGAATTAAACTACAATAAAATTTAATTATGCCATATTACGAGTACATTTGAGCCACTCAAACAAAATGATGAATTTCGCTTTATTTACATCAAGCGTAAATCGTCTGGTAATACGAGGATTTTGGTAGAGAATGTGAATTGAAAGGGAAAAGGAAAAAGGACTCGAATACTGATTAGGAATATATGTTATATATATAAAGCTTGTTGAATCTGTTATGCCTTCTGCCAACTCCAATAATACGAGGACTTCGGTTGCAGCTTTCGGTATGTGAAAAGCTAAAATATCGGACAGGCAAACTAATAGCCAGAAGTCCAAGTGATTAACTAGGATTCGAATGCTGATTAGAACTATATATACAAACTGCAACTGCAACGAACCTTTGGTACAAACTTTAACTATCTCTTAATGGTCTGAAAGAAGTATAGCAGAAGGATCACTCAAATCCAATCCTCCCAAAACCTGTGCTAATACGAGGAGTTTGGCTGTAGCTTTCGGTATGTCAATAGCTAAAATATCGGACAGTAAACCGATAATACAAATGATTAACTAGGTTTCAAATGCTTATTAGAAATAAAGATATATAAAGCTTATAGAATAAGTTATGCCTTCTGCAAGCTGCAACAAGCCTTTGGTACATACTTTAAGCTATCTCTTAACACTCTGAAGCAAGTTTAACAGAAAGATCATTCAAATCCAATCCTACCAATCCCTTTTTGCTTTCATTCCTCCGCAATTAGTTGAATTACATTTGCCAGTAATGAAAAGATAACAAAAATAATGGAACTCTAAGGAATTCACAGCAGTAATTGCATTCCATATTCAAAATATTTTCTCTAAGTTGTCATATTAAAGTTAAATATTATGTTGAAAGTTCCATTGTGAAGCACTGCAAGTGCTGACCAAGTTGGCAAGAGCTAAAGCCTTTTGTGGTTGTTAAAACCAGAACATACTTTTAGTGCAATGGGATAAAGTGAATTTGTAAGCAATTTGGTGCACTAAATGCCTTTTCCGACTCCTGAGAGCAGACTCAGCATTGCAGCAGTCCTTTTGCCTCAGTTGTATTCGACATTTTTGTGGCGCCAAATGGCCAAAGTTTCATCCTGACCAGCCGCACAATTTTGCACAATTTGTGCACTATGCAAAAAGGAGGTCGAGCCACCTACTATCCATCCGATCCTCTTCCAGTCCAGGCAGATTATCTAGCCTGAAAGCCACCAGTTATTTGAGACGGCTCAGCGGTGCTCTATTAATTAATTGTGGTTGGCAGTCGGCAGTTGGTGGTGCGGCTTTATGCGAAGTGCTTTCATAATGGAAACCAATAAATTCTGAGCATGTTGTCTTCTGCTCTGGGGGTGTGCCTCTTAAAGAGGTACATTCCACCTGGCATCAATTAAGTTTCAGCACGTTTCATGCATATATGCGAAAAGTTTTCGCACCAAATGAATCCAAGGGTCAAGCGAAAAGGGGCCACGGCCAGGGCCAAAACTGAACTCAGTGGCGGCTTTTGGCCGTTTGGTGTTTGGTCGCTTGGTGTTTGGTCGCCTGGTTGCCTGGTCGCAGGTTGCCAAAGTTGAAAGGTTAAATCGACAGCAGGAAGTTCATTAAATGCGAGAGTAACTTTTTCTTCTACCACTTTGTTAAGTGTGTGTGAGTGTATCTTCGTTAAGCACTGTTAAAGCAGCCAACATTAACAATGTTTTCGAGGCATCTTTAAAAGGCTCTTTAAATGCTTTGTATACAAATAGTTTCATAGATTGTGCAAATGGCATTTAAATTGATTCAATTCGATTCGATTGTTCTCTACAGAAATGCAATTAATTTCCAGTTTCGTTTGATTTCCAATTGGCATCAACTATCAGCTGCAGCAGCTCTTTACAAACATTTGCAAAGTTATTTAGAAAATTCAATTTGCGTTTATTTCACAGCAAATTGTTCGACCACCGTTGTTGTTATTTGGTTTCGAAACGCAAAACCAAATTGGCGCAACAAATAACTTGCAACGTGCAACGTGTAGCGTTGCACTCACTCTAAGGCCAAATGAGCTGCACTCTAGGCTGGCTCTAAAACTGACATAAATGCGTGGCCAAAATGCAGGAGACCATTGGGCTAAAAGCTTTTCACGGCCAATATGTGCTGCCAAGTGGGATGGTCAAGCACTTTTTGGCCAAGCCCGAGCAGTATTAGGGCCTGATTGAAAATCAATTGCATGCACTTAACGTTCTCGTCTGCTTTGTAAGTGCATCTAATGCATTTTGCGTAACTTTAATTTCGTCCTGTGGCAACGAGCAGCCCACGAGCCAAGCATTTGACCCTTGTGCCACATGCTTGTTGCGAGAAACATGTTGCATTAAAATGTTACCGCTTGTAATTCCTCATGTTTTACAACACAAACATACACACACACACACACACGGATACACACAAAAGTTCGTTTTACACGCATTAGTTTTGAAAATTGTTATACAACAAGAAAAATAAATGCTATGCAAATATTTGAATATTTGCAACTGTTGCAGTTGCAAGGCAGCGGGCGGAGCGGCAGGCCAGCTGCATGCCACATAAAACTTGCACAGATGACACTTTATGCAAATAAATTCAAAATTAGTTTCCATTCGGACCAAAAAGAAAAGAAATAACAAACCAGCAACACAATCTGAGCTTGGGTCCAGCTGCCGGCGGGACTTCGTTTGATTACACAAAACTTGTCAACAAAATATAAAAATGATAAAATAGAATATGAGTCATACTCCTATATAAATATATATATATATACGATATGAAATGATAAACTTTGAAAAGGATTTTAAAACTTCTCTCAAAGAACCCCAGCCAAACAATCCGATTGAACGATTCCAGCTGGAACACTGCACAACGAGCTCCATCAACTGGATGCAATAAGCCACCAAGCCCAGCGACGCCATGAGAAACCTCAATTAGGCTGACTGGATTCATGTTTAGCCACAAAATTTCGTAATGATACAATTGCTCCGTCACGCACAATCCTGGCTGGGGAATCTGATTGCCTGCGTTTGAGATCCCTTCAGCTCTCTCTTTGTCACCAAAAATCTGTCCAAATGCAGTTCACATGTCATCCAATCGTCAAATCCGCAGGTGACTGAAGGCATGCTGTGTGTGGCTAACGTGTCAGCTAGACAAACGATTGCTAGACTAGGATATACCCTGTAATCAGTGAGTCTTACGAAAGATATAAAAAGTAAGGTTAAGATCGTTTAATTTTAACTGAAAATGAATTCTTTATCGATAACTACCATTCAAGCCTACATGCAATACAATTTAGGGTAATATATACCCTCTAGTTTCAACTTTATAGAGTATATGTCATTCGAAGCGACACTTAACTTATATAAAATTTATGTACTCTCTTGAAGTTAAAGTTGCAGAGACTTACCAGCTATAAGATACTTCAGCAATTTGTCTCTTGCGTATAATATACCCTTCGTACTATCTCATACAGGGTATAAAAACAGCAACGGTAACAGCTACACAAAATTCTAATTAAGTCATAGGGTTTTGTGTTTCCACAGCCGCGGGCGCTTTGTGTTGCAAATTTTCGTGTCGGCTGGGAAAATTTGCCATAAAACAGCAGCTACGAAAAGAAATCCAGGAAAATGGGAACTATGAAAAAGGCCAAAGGCGGACAGGCGGCAGCTGACAAACGGCAGACGAATCAGAGGCAGAGGCAGAGGCAAAGGAGCCGGTCTCGGCGGCGACACAGGAAACGCAACGCAACTGTTCACAACTGGCGCGGATTTGCAAGTTGCGCGTTGAGGCCAGCTCCATTTGCAAGTCCAAGTTTTGATGTTTGCTTTGCCTCTGCACCGGACACGACACGCTACGCGGCGGCCACCTCGAGCCCAACCACCGACCACCACCCAACGCCCTAAGACCACACAACGCTTTTTGTGGCGCCGTCGCTTTTGTGGGGAATCCTTTTGGGGTTTTTTTGTTTTGTTTTGTTGTCGGCGCAGCTAATTAAAAAAATTTTTTAAGTGTAATATGTTGGTGTTCCTCTAGCCTCTCCGGCGCATAAATAACTCGGAGAATTTACCTGGCCACATTGCTCCTTGTTCACACAAAATTACGAGGGGCATTAAACGCATTTAGCTCCATAAAAGGACCCTTTGTGTTTGTTCACCCAGCCAGGAATCGGTCATAGCGGCCATAGAACCCATAGATATGAATTTGCTTTAGGAGTATATACAATTTTTTTTTCTATTCTTTTCCTTTGTCGCAGACCTCGAGGCAATCGACCTTGTGCCTTGTGCTCCAGACTGCCGACTACCGAATGCGTCGCAATTAGCTGCACAACTTGGCCTTAAGATTAATGGCACTTTTTGGCAAGTCCTTCGAAATATCGCCTTACCCTCATCCTCATCCTTGGCAGTTGTGTCAATAAAACGCTTGTTCTTGTATAAATAAATATAATAAATGATGTCGCGGGCTCCATCAAAAGTTACCCGTGAATATAACAAGTAATTAGGCGTATAAATTTTATGACAACTGACATTTACACACTTTGTGCAGGTTGCCTTCAATACCACAAAGGATATTATTGTAGTTTTGTCAGGTTACAAAATATCCTTTGGTTGGGGCTGAAGACAATTGTAAAATGAAACAATAATTGTCTCAAACTGATGTTAATCGATAGAAAAATATCAACACTCAATGTAAAAATACTAGAACTTCCACAAAATACTAGATTAGCGATCGATAACAGATCCTTGGTTAATCGATAGGGGTAAAACGATAACTAACTTCGCTAAAGCGCTGAAGTGTGTCCGCATATTTTGCATATTAAAATACCAAAGTTTCGGTTTAGAGTGTGAGTATTTACATTCTGTTGGCAACATAGGGACTTTATTATTTATGTGGTTGGCAACGCGATCGAAGACAAACATTCAGTTAACCCGTAAACAAAACTTTGCTTCAATGAATTTAAGTAAAACTTGTTGTTCTTGAAGTTGAACACTTTTTCGCTTTATTTATCCAAGGTTAACCAAACGCTGCTCGTGAACAACCCAAAACACGAAAATACATATATACATATATATAGTATATATAATTCAAAGGAATTTCGGTTGTTTTGGCTAACTTGGTTCGAACATGGTTCGCCCTTTATAAGAAACTTGCTTGTGTCAACAGCTCCGAGAATTGTTTGCATTAGTTCCTCTGCCCCGTCGAGCAGCAAATTTGATATGTTGTGTGCTACGAGGCGCATGTGACATGCACATGATGCAGCAGTCCATGTTGGATTTCGGATCGGATTTGTGCTCAGCTCGAGACTTCCTATGCTGGCCAGCAACACGATTGGGTCGGCTCTGAATTGAAGTCGTCAATTGTCATTGGGCGCACGTGTTGCCCGCGTCGCCTTGGGCTAATTGCCGGACTAACGGACTAACGGACCAACGGACTAACGGAATAACGGACTAATGGGCAGGCGGAAAGCAAAGCAGCAGAGGCCGGAATAACAGAAGGCCAGAAAGTCAGGAAAATACAAGCAAAAAGCAAAAGGCCATTCGAATACTCGTAAACGCATCAAGAGATTAAAACTTTAAATGGTTTGCCTATAAATGGTATAAGGGTGCCGCGACTGCGATCTTATCGAGCTTTGGGAGTTTTTGGCTATTAATTTGGATTTTCCTATGTTTTGCCTTTAACTTTAACCAATTGATTGTTGTTTTTAAGTTTAAAGGCTGGAAAAGTCAATCGCTGGGAAAATTGAGACGCATTTCACCCCGAGTTGTTAATTTCTATATAATTTTTGTTGCGTCTGCACAAGAAACGCAACGACTGAAAGCCACGTTCGGTGTGTGTGTGTGTGCGTGTGTTGGTGTGTGTGAGAGTTGGGCATAAATAATTGCCGCTGACAGTTTGATAAATGAGTTTTCAGCCAAGTTAATGAAACTAAAACACGGCACATGAGCTGCGTTACGTTGTGTTGCCCCCACTTGTAAAAGTTGTTGTTGCTGTTAATCTTCAGCTTATTGTTGTTGTTGTTGTTGTTGTTGTGTGTTGTTGTTTGCGTAAACGCTTTTTTAAATTAAGATAATGCATCGAGCGGCGCCACGGTGCGTATGAGTAACGCAATTTCCTGACCCAGCCAAGCAGCTGCTGCTGCCATTTACCAGTTGCCAGTTGTCAGCTCTCAGCTACCAGCTACCAGGTCCCATCCCTCATGTGGATACTACAGCCACTCCAACGAGATGCCTCACTCGTGGCAAGCTTTTAGCAACAATTTTCGTAGCTAATGCGAATGATAAGCGCGCATAAAATATTCGCAGCCATTTGCCAGTTGCATTTGCCCATTTCTCAACTGAGCCCAGGACAGAAATCTCATTTTGTCGTAGAGCTTGGAGTACCTGCTGCTGGTGGCCTGGCCACAAATAGACTGAAAGGCTTTAGATATTTGTGTATATATGTATTTAGAGTGGTAGATTTATGTTGCAGTTGCAGTTGCAACGGGCGGCTGCAAATCCGATTTCATTATGCAAAACGTGCGGCGAATTAAAATTAGATTTAACTCAACGGGACAAACTTCAATGCTGCAAGTAGACGCCAGATTTAGACGGAAGATGATGGCGGCACCATTAGCGGCTGCCACTTGCTGTGGCAAGAAGGGCAACATGCTACATGCTACATGCATACTCGTAGCATATGCAACTTGCAACGTGTACGTAATTTAATGCATGCGCATTTCAGAGATTTGCCCCATTATCTATGCCGTTAGACTTGGGGAGGACATGGCAATGCGTCGTATGTGCAATTTGATGTTGCCACAGCCATTGTGGTTGTTGTGCCACTGATTGGCTGTGTGTATGCCTGTGTGTGCGTGTGTGTACATAACTTTCATAGGCAGTTAATATAATCAGCGCTTGACAAGCAATCTTCTGACAGGCGTTGACGATGAGTGCCCACTGTGTTTGTTGCCTCTTGCTTATGGTTGTTCTTTCCGGCATTTGTCACTTGATTAAGAGTGTGCGTGTGTGTGTGTGTATATGTTTGAGTGTGTTTGACTGTCACGGTCGTTGCTTGTTTGTCAGCCAGCAACGGTCCTTTCAGATTTATTATGTTGATGTTGCTTTGCTATGTGTAATTTGAAATTATGCGTGGCAGCAGCACCAGCAGCACCAGCAGCACCAGCAGTTACAGCATAAGCACAAGCAGCAGCAGCATACACGGCGTATGCTTAACATAATCAAATAACTGAAATAACTCATACGCAGCGTATTCCATATACCACGCATGCTGCATACTTGACAGCGTACTCCATAAAATACTTCCAGGTGAAGGTGCAGATGTGTGCGCTCAACTTTTCATTATCATAATAATAATTTCTAGCTGATTTCATTGCTAGCAGCAGCAGCAGCAGCAGCACTTGAAGACGACGCAGCGGCACTCGCAGATAGCGCAACAACCTGTTTGGTTGCACGATTGATACGCTCAAGTTGGCTTTTCAATTATGTGCCCAACATACGTGACTATCGCGCATAATGTGCCTGATATCTTGGCAGGTAACGACCTATACTTATATATAATAATATATATTTCTATATATAAGGAACTACAGTTGGGCCTCACTTTAAGGTACAGCTGCTGATTTAAAGCTACCTCCAAAAGGGAACCCTTTTGCAGTCATTATAGTTAAGTCTGACTGTATATCCTTTGGCTGCTGGCCCGCACGCTTTTTGATGGCTTCATTTTGGGCCTTTATTGGCACAGCTGAGGCGGTACCCTTAACTGGCCGCAAATCGTGAGAAGTATTTAAGGGTGGTGGGTGGCTGTACCTTGCCAGCATTTGCCGTGAAAACAAAGCCAGCAAATGTGGGTTGAAAATAAAAATGTAAACAAAAGGCCGCATCGCACACATGGGCATCGTTTGTTCTACCACACACCACAACACACTCGCACACACACACACACACACACACACACAGAGAAGAAACTTTGGGGCAAGCCAAAAGGCAAAAAAAGGTGCAACAACGAAATGAAAAGTGCTGCAACAAATGGATTCAGTTTTGGTTTTAGCTTTATGTTTTGGGTTAGGTTTTAGGTTTTAGGTTTAGGTTTACAGGGCACTGGGACAAGAAACCGACAAAAATTCCCACACAACCAAAACAAACGCAAATTGAAACGAATTGGGAACGGAACACGCAAACGAAAGAGATAATTTCCCAGAGTGAATTTCCCCTTAAGCATAAAATCGCCGAATGCCAACGTGTTGACGACGACAACGCCGACGATGAACCCGACGACGGCGACTACGACAACGACGCCGACGAGGAGCCGAAGGCAGCCGCAGCAGCGACAACAGCAGCAGCAGCGGCAGCAGCAGCAGCGACAGCGATAGCAGCAGCAGCAGTAGAAGCAGAAGCAGAAGCTGCGTGTAGAACGGCAACTTTGGTAGCAAATCGTTGGGCACATTCAGTTAAGATGTGCATTTCCAGCGGTGCGAACGTGTCGCGGCCGCGTCAGTTGGCCAACTAGCCGAAACAGCCAAAAAGAGCCAACAAGAACCAACAAGCCAAAATAATATAGACCAAGAAACAGCCAAACAGGCAACAGTTTTCAAAACGATTCAAATATAATGCCCACGCCAGATTGAATAAACGAATATTTTGTGGCTCGCGTCCAGCAAGAGATTGTTTCTAATGTAAATAAATAAGTATAAAAAGAAAATCACGAATAAATAAGCGAGTTCAATAAATGAATGTGAATAAAGCGGCAGCAGCAGCAGCAGCAGGAGGAGCCGGTTGATCAAATTGCGCGGAACGAACAAACTCAAAAAAGATACATTTAAATAGCCGATGCACAGAAGGCAGAATCTATCTCAAAGATACAAAACAAAAACCGATCAAGTGCAAGTGCAAGTGCAAGTGCGAATGTGGCAACTGTGACGTGGGGCAGCAAGGGGGATCGCCAGACAGATCGATGAGATCAAGATCGAGATCGCGATTCAGAGTGTGGGGTTCATGGGCCGACATAAGGCGATGATTCCCTACTGTAAATAGTCAAGATTAGTCGAAGTAAAGTAACAAATATTTCTATTCGTATTTCTGTTATATGTATGTGTTATAGGTGTATGTGGTGTGCTTTAATTGAACAAAAAACCAAACCAAATAATGTCTAAGAATTAAGTAGAAAGTAGCGTCACACACACACACACACACACACACGCGCGAGCAACACACATGCAAGCGCACACACAAGTTTCGGTGCAAAACGGGTAATAAAAATAAAAATAAATATATAGTAAAAAAAACATAATCGAATTATTGCAAATCGCAAAACTATGTTAGGCCTTAGATAAATTATTAGATTTAATTGGGTGTTTGAGCAAAAAACACAGAACAATTTACAAAAACAAATCAAAAGAAACACACGCAAAATAAATTACGAAAAAAGCGAAAAGGAATTCACATTTAGTAGCCGCATTTTCCAGCAATTTTAATTATAAATATCCAAAACGAACAAGTGAATCGCCAGCATGGGACCAATCAGACGTTAGACAAAAGTTAGATACAATTCACTTGAAGAAGAAGAGCAACAATAAGACGTACAACATGGACTACACCAAGGTGAACGCCAACATCAACACGGGCAACATCAGCACCGACGACTTCCTGGCGGTCTTCACCAGCGGCACAACAACAACAGCAGCAGCCGCAGCGGCAGCGGCGACGGCAACGTCTGTGCTGTCGTCTCCAGGTGGCACACTCAATCCGCCACTGGTGACCATCGACGGGCAGGTGGCACTGCCCAATCTGCTGGAGCTGCCGCCGCCAGTGAACGACACGTTCTACCTGCTGAACAGCAGCTTCTACAACAGCAGCCTCCAGCTGGCGGGCAGCTACTACAATCAGTCGGCGGCGGGGAATCTCAGCAGCGGATTGGGTCTCCTGGGCAACGGCAGCAACGCCACGGAGCTGCACTGGGATGGACGCTATCCGAGCGGCTATACGCTGACGCACATTGTCATTGCCTCGATCATTGTGACCATTCTAATGATCATCATCGTCGTGGGCAATATGCTGGTGATCATCGCCATTGCCACGGAGAAGTCGCTGAAGAACATACAGAACTGGTTCATCGCCTCGCTGGCTGTGGCCGACTTCTTTCTGGGCCTGATCATAATGCCCTTCTCGCTGGCCAACGAGCTGATGGGCTACTGGGTGTTTGGCAGCTGGTGGTGCGATATACACTCTGCGATGGATGTGCTGCTCTGCACTGCGTCCATTATGAACCTCTGCCTGATCTCGCTGGATCGCTACTGGAGCATCACCAAGGCCGTTGACTATCTCAAGTCGCGCACACCCGCCCGTGCCGCCGTCATGATCACCGCCGTCTGGATCATGTCGGCTCTCATCTGTATACCGCCGCTGCTCGGCTGGAAGGTCAAGATGCCGGAGGGTCCGTTGCCAAAGTGTGAGGTAAGTGCAGCAGCCACAAAAGCCCACTTCAAATTGATGCCAATTGTGGCCAATTGACGCTCTCAGTTCTCAGTCGTCTGAATCTTCCATTCTTTGGGTATTTGCAACTAATAAAGCGCTTCAATCAAATGTATGCAAAACACAGACAGACAGACAGACAGAGAGACAGCAAAAAAATAAACGGGCAGCGGCCCCTATGCAAATTTCTTGTATCTTCATCTTGCTGCTCCTTTTCATCTCCAACCCAATCTTTATACCCATTGCCCACACAATTGTCGGCACATTTTGTTATTGGATCTGTGGCAAATGCCGCGGCGCGTCGCAAAGTCACGCAGCAAAATACCAACAAGAAATAAAAGCAGCCCACAAATATTTATGCATATGAGTTTTGTTTTGTTGTGCATACACGCACACACTCTGCATGTGTGTGTGTGTGTGTGGGTGTCTAATTTGGGTGCCACCCAGCAAAACAAAACGGGCAGCAACGACTCGCTTTAAGCCAGAACCCAAAAACTAGGCAATAACCCATCAAGATATGCGTGTTATCATGCGGGTCCCGGGCCCACTCTTCTCTCTCTCTCCCTCTTCATGTTTCTGTCCCTGTCTCTGGCAGCCGTTGTCTCAGTAAATTTGTGCATACATAAACATTTCGAAGGGGGATTCCCTTAAACCTCCCTCTCCATTAGACAGACGACTCGGCTCCACATTATGAATGTGTTGCGCCCTTTTTGTAACAAGCTAGCTGGAAAATTCACCAGAGAGATTCCTTGACAGCGCGGCAACATGGAGCAACATGGGGCAACATGGCCGACCAGCCACGAGACACAAGGCAACATTTTGCAGTCAGCCAGAATAGCTGAGGAGACGTTGTTTTAAATTTTGCACAAGTTTGATTGGAGGAGGAGAAGGAGGAGCAGAAGGAGCAGGAACAGAGGCTTCTTTCGTCAGTCACTCAGTCAGTCGGGCTGGCCCCAGCTGGGCGCAGCATTCAATCAATGTGTCAGTGACTGATTGACTGACGGCAGATACACACGCACACACACTCACACACACACGCGCACACACACATGTCGGACAGTCTTAGCCCCCGTTGGGTTGGGATATGCAACCGCAAGGATGAAAATTCAGATGGACACAAAATAAAAAGAACCTTAGACAAAGCTCAACTGCAGCTTAAATAATTTAAACCGAAACGCCTGCAGCTACTTTCAATGGAAATTCCCATTTTCAATTGATATTCAGACATGTGTTGAACCCAGACCCCTGACCCCTGACCCCACCCGCCTCGACCCGTCGAGATAAGCCACGTGAATATTTATTGCAATCGAAGATAAAAAAAAAGAAACACCGCAAAATGCCATTTAAAGCTTGTAATGAAATTGTAAATATCCTGTATCGAATATCCTGAATCTACAGAACTTTGTGATTAATTATTTATCCGTTTTCGCTCCTCGTAACACGGTAAATAATGAAGAAGAAGAAGCGGCAGCAGAACATGCGTGTCGCAAGCAGAGAAAAAATAAATAAATAACATAAATTATAATAGACCGCAGAAGATACTATATACCATATTTATATATTACGTAAGTCTTGCCACATTCAAATTAACCTTGAGACAATAAAAACCAAACACATTCCGGCTGGACACACGGACGGACACACGGGTCAGGTTGCAGGATCTGCTCGGTTGGTCTCCAGGCGCCGGTCGCAGGCGAAATGCGACACATTAATCAAGCCTAAGTGGCCAGAATAACGTACGGCCAACTGGTATTCTGGTCGATAGGTCAGTTTGTTTTGCTCCAAAAACTTTTATGTTTCCGCCCAAGGCTTTAAAATTTAGTAGCCACAGACACGTTTACCAACAAATTTGACTGTTCATCAAAAGAAAAACGTTCAATAAATCCTCTTTACGGCTAAATAATGATACTCCAAATCGTTTGAGTTCACTTTAAATGGGCCTCCACAGATCAAAGCATCACCTGCTTTGTCGGCATTTCCATTTCGCTGCTTTCATTGCCCGATAAGTCTTAATATAACGTATTATGACTTTGGCCTAAACAGGGAGTACTACTACGAGAGCTCCTAGTATGATGTCTACCATGAAATCTACTACGAAACCAACTGCAATGATTCCTACGACATCTACTAAGACATCTACTACCTAATCGAGCACTACGACACTTACTATTAAACCTATAAGACAACTACTACGACATCTGCTACTAAAGATAATACCAAGACATCTACTACATAATCTACTACTACGAGATCTACTACAGAATTTGCTTTGACATCTACCCCGAAACGAACTATTATTACTACTAAAACTACGACAACTGCTACGACATCTACTACGAAACCTACTACTATCACATCTACTACTAAACCTACTACGACATCTACTACTAAGACATCTAGTACGACACCTACTAAGACATATACTATTAAACCTAATACTCCAACATCTACTACAGAACGTACTCTTACGACACTTACTACTTAATCTACTACTAAGATACTTACAACGAAACCAACTACTACGACATCTGCCAAGACACCTACTACTACATCTATTACGAAACTTACTACACTAACTACTACTAGGAAAAGTACTACCACAACTACTATTTTAAAATCGAAATCTACGACTGTGACTACCAATACTACGACATCTACTACTACTACTACTACCACTACTACTACTGCTACTACTAGGGATAAGTTGAACACTACCACTACAGCTCTTACTTCTACAACTATTTCGATTGGTATTACCACTCTTACTGCTGCTACTACTATATTAACCACGACTACTACTATTACAACCAGAACTTATACTACTACTACTACTACAACTAAAACTACAACTACTACTTTTACTACTTCTAGTATAGTTACTTGTACTACTTCTATTTCTACTCATATCACTTTGACCATGACTACATTTACTACTATTATTGCCATCACTACTGTTACTACTACTACTACTGCTACTACTACTACTACTACTACTACTATTACTACTTCTGCTACTATTACTATTACTATTACTATTACTACAACTACTACTACTACTACTACTACTACTACTATTACTACTTCTGCTAGTATTACTACTACTTTTACTTCAGCTACAGCATCCACTACTTCTACTACTACTACTACTTGTAATACAAGTACTACTACTTCCACTGCTACTACAATTGATGATTGTACCACTACCATTACTATTGGGGCTATCAATACTACAACTTCTACTACCATTACCACTGCTACTACTGTTACCAATACAGCTATGACTACTATTACTACTACCAATACTCTGACTACCATTACAACGCCTCATATGATGACGTAGCTTTGCCCCCACAGTGCACAGAGTGTTATTAGTGTATGGGGAAGAATAACTTCATATCGAAATACAAATTTAATTGCACACTTTAGATATTCTAAGGAACTTGACTCCGTTTAACACTTGAACACAATCCTTTAATGTCTGACGGATAGAGTCGAGAGAGCAATTGGTAGTATTTGGTAGTCATGGTGACCCGATAATGGCTTTAAAATGACGCCGATAACAGGCCACGAAAGCAATCAGTTAACCAGCAGCGAATCGCAGTCAAATACTTCAGAGAGAGCCTTTACTATACCGAAGCGGAAGCAGTTTCAGTTCCGTTGCTTTGTGCTGGTTTCGTTTTCCGGCCCAGACGCTGACGCCCATCATTAAAAATGCCGCCCAAATGCAAAAGCAAACAACGGCGTTGGCATTTTCAAAGGAGACGCCTTCGGGCGTTGGGCGCTGGTGGAAGACGCAAGCTTAAGCCTCCAATTTGCAAGCGAATCGAACGGAATAAAGGCAACTACGAACACACAAACTCTGTATACACACACACACACACACACACACACACACATTGGCCTGGCGAACATTTTAATTATGACACCATGTTGACATGTTTAAAATTGTTGTACGCCGTCGTCGTCGTCGTTGACATTCGCAGCACATTGAACCGCAGCACAAGCCGCACGAAACACCACAACAGACAGGAATAACTAGACAGCGAGAGCGAAAGAGAGGGAGATAGAGTGAGAGAGTGAGAGAGTTGTCGCTGATTTGCCACTCGCCTGTCACATTTAATTAATAAAATCACATTTTATAAAATAATGTCGTTGATTTTGACTCTCTCGCCGCCCTCCGCTTCCAGCTGAACCTTTGGACCCTTTCAAACTATTTCTAGGCCCGATTGGGTGTAGGGGGGTGTGCGTGTGTGTGTAAACATTGTGACAGGCGCATTTAATTGGCAGACAGCTGATGAGGCAACTGTTGAAAGTTTTCGCTGCTCAAATGTTGCCGCGCGTTGATTAATGCAAAGTTGCGGCATTTGTCTAATGAGGTGTTGGTAATTACGTGTGTGTGCAGTACGTGTGTGTGTGTACAGTATGTGTGTGTGATGGCATTGGCCACTGTTGGTTTTGTGTTATTTTTGGTTTTCGCAGCCTAATGAATCCCGCGGCGCTTTTGTTCCCCAAATCAGCTGCCATTGTTCGTCATTTGGCTAATGATTTCAATTTGGCTGTGGAAATTTCAGGCTTTTCAAAGATTTTCCGGCAGTTCTAGTGAAATTTAGTTTAGCCACTGAGAAGAGCGGAGAATTTAAGCGAATCTGCCGGCGAGTTTATTGCCTCGCAAAAGGACAAAGGGACCTTATTATTGTAATCCTTAAAGGGGGCAGGCAGTTTATTGAAATATTAATCGCATATTACAGGCCACTTTATGGGCAATAGGACATAACAGAAGGGAGAGCGTAATGAAAGCAGATTTGTTTTAGCCAACTGTGCCTTTAAGTTGGTTCAAAACAAGCGAGAAACAGTCCTCTAGGGCCTGTGTTTTGGCAACAGTTGTCAACTGCCAACGCTGCGTATGGTTAATATCCGAACGTGCAAACGTCCTTCACACAATAATGACTTAAGTCATCGTCTAAGTAGCTCATTAGCGTCGCTTTTGCCTCAGAACGTGGCACTTTAAAGAAATAAAGAATTCGAAGTGGAAACATGTAACACACACACACGTCCAAAGGATACCATATCAGCCAAGGCTTTTGTGGCCAGCGGCAGCTGCTAGAGCTTTAAGTTGACATTCAGCCTGGTGTTGCCCAAGGCCTGAAAAGGAAAATATCAAAAGTGGACGGGCGAGCACACACACTTTTGATATTTTCTCATTATTTTTCCAGTACGTGTGAGTGGCATTCAAGTGTGTGTGTGTGTGTGGGTGTGCGGGGGTGCGAGAGCGTGTGTGTTTGTAATTTTGGTTAGCTCTTTGTTACATTTCATACACTTGACTGGCTTTCACTCTAAGCCTGTGTCCTTGTTGTTATTGTTACTGTACTTACATATACCTTCAAATTGCTTCACACACACAGCGTATGTGTATGTGAGTGTGTGTGTGTGTGTGTAGCCTTTTCGATAGCACCAAAAAGTTTTACATTTTTTTGTGATAGCAAAACCAAAAGAAAAAGTCACTGAACTACATAATGGGCTCAGTCCTTGGGCCTTTGCCTAGCCGAAAATAAAAAAGGATACTTGGAACTGCGTCTTTTTTCTCCTAGTGGCTGCCATTAGCCATAGCTCTTAAGATCATAATCAGCGGCATTTATTTTCAATCACATTGTGGCAACACACCCACTCATGCCCCCAACTGCTTGCAACATATTCGAGCGCGCATTGAACTGCGTTATTACATCCTTGATTTGTTTATAACAGGAAATTGTTAGGGAAAATATATGCGATGAGGCAATGAGGAATGAAAAATCAACAAAATCAAATAGCATCTCTCGCTTCCTATCCTGCCGCTGCTCTTTGCTTAAATCGTTTGCTAATTTCCGCTCTTGCCGCGGCCTTTAGCCATAGATATGCGACACTGGGAAGAGGGAGGAAACATATTTTAAAGGTTCAGCTACACACACACACACACTCACACACCTCTAGAGTAGAACACACATATGTGTGGCACATGGCTTGCCATTTGGTGGCGCGTTTAATGCGTGGCATAGGCAAATATTGCTTATGGGGCACGCACCACTAACTGATGCCTGGCATTTTGGCCAGGCTCAAACCAAACCCAGCGGAGCAATCCGCATGCTTAAATTAAATTACTGAGCAATTCTTTCCGGCTGCTTTCGGCCTTTTATTGCCAACTGCTGAGTGCTACACGTAGGCAAATATATATATATATATATATGTGTGTGTGTGTGTGTGTGTGTGCTTCCTTTTAGTCGACGACAAGAGCGCTCACTCTGGACTTCACTGGGAAAGCCCTCGCCGGGTGGGTAACTCCTCTCCTGGGTTGACATCTGTGGCGTGCCTGTCGCGCGTTTCGCCAATGGCTTCCGTCCATTTCCTGCTCCTTTTGCTTGGTTGAGGGGTGGGTGGTTTGGTGGCATTCTTTTTGTGCTGCTTCGTCGATTTGATTAAAATAAAGCAAAGTTTCTAAGCTCGGATTAGTGTCAGAATTTGTCGGCATCGCCGCAGTCAGTCAATTGTTTGCCACAGGGCTTCAGGCTTAGCCTCAGTGCCATCATCTTTTTTTGCGGATATATAAATAGATACCCTCTTCTTCTTCATTTTCCTATATTCCGCGACTTTCCCTGAGATTTTCAAGAGATTGGCGAAGTTTAAAGTCTCGCGCGTTTATTATACGCAGAATTTGCATTGCATACCCGTTGGCAGTCTGAAAAGTTTTTTATTGCATTCCTTTAACTGCTGCAGGCATTGGGTGGCAAACGGGAAAGACCCAACACACACACACACACACACATAGCAACTCATACCTAATGCCTTGGGTATGGCACACACAGACAGGACGCCAAGTCTGCGGGCTGTTACTCATATTTGTTGTTGTACTCCATCTTATCGCACAAAGTACTCGTGCTTGCCTGAAAACTTTACCACTGATACACACACACACACACACACACAGATACATACAGAGACATACAGAGAGGAATGCAAGTTTATATACGCTGATGTCATCTCGTATGAAGAATAATTTCTTTGCAAAAAGTTTAGCATTCCTTTATTCTCGCTGCTGGCTGCTGCCCCGTTTTGTGGGCCACGTGCTAAAAGTGCCTGAAAATTTCGCACGCGTATTAACTTTCACTTGCCAGGGAACATAAACAAGCTTACGACAACAACAACAACAACAACGGGCAGAACAACAACAAAAAAGTAAAGGCCAATGAAAATTGAAACAGATTTCAAATTTATGAGCTGGTGCGCTCGCATTTCGCTTCAGCTGGAGGCGGGCTAAGTAAATTAAAGTTGGCAAACAAATGCGACAGAAGAAATATACAAGTAAGCGAAAATATAGCCAAAAATATCAAAACGACTTCCGAATACTCCACAAAAACAATCAGCTTAAGTCTTAAGATATGTTTCTGAACTGAAGTTGAATCAAGTGAAGTTTCCAGTAAAGTTTCCGCAGTGAAAGAGTTATCCTAAGGCTTCGGTAGGGTATACAATAGTTGTTGTGGCCTAAGAAGAAAATCACTGCTCAGTCTATTAATTCAATTATCTCGATCAGAAGTTGTCAGGGAATAAGCGAAACTTTTCTTTAAAGTGCAAGCAAACGCAAAGTTTTCACTTTCTTGGCTTGAACAGAATCAATTTTAATCTGATTTCACTTGGCCGAAGCCGAAAACGTAGCGAGTTGGCCAACTGTAGTTGGGCCAATAGCGAAAATAGCCAGAAAGCGTTTATTTGTTGTCGCAAACTCGCACAAAAGTCAACTGGCGCCTAATTGGCAAAACAAGCGGAAAATCGCAAATTAAAGTGAAAATGCACGTTTCAAGTCGAAAATACAAAGTAAATCCTTGACTTTGCCCCTTCCCGCAGCTCTTTCAACTACTTTCAACTGCCACAAATTGCGCATACGCCCCCCTTGACCAACGCTTTGGGGTTTCCAGCCCTGTGATTTATCCCGTTTTCACGCAGCATTTGATGAAATCAAATGAAAATAACTCATGCCACAATTTCATTCAATTTTAACCAGTTGCCGCGCCGCCGCCGCCAGCGGCGCCACTCAACAGGAGGCAGGCAATTTGTGGTCAGCCGCCAGGAGAGTGTGCTGCTGCTGCTGCTGTGAGATCCTCAATTAAAGACAGTTTGTTTTCGTCTTAATGGGGATATTAAACGCCCACACGAGCCGACACTCAGCTCAGCTCAGCTCGGCTCAGTTCAGCTGGCTCATAATTCTTGAATGAAATTCCAAAAAATTCTCGACATTTATGACAACGTTTGCATACACGAACACCATAAATTAACTCCGCACACACACACACGCACAACCCAACCATAAACTCATAACAAATGCTGCCATTATTGTTGTTGTTGTTTTGGTTGTTGTTGTTGCTGCTGTCATAACAATGTCAAAACTTAAATATTGACAATACCATCGACATCGACATCGACGCCGCCATCGCCATCGCCGTGCGCTGCTTTTATGGCCGAACGCATAATTTTTCGATATTTTCGCTTGTGTCAAAGTCAGAGATTTTTCCGAGCCCAGCGAACCCTTTTCACACGGCACAACATGGGCTCGTCTTTTACTCTCTTTTCTTTATATACATCTCTCTTTTTTTTTTTGGCTTTTATGTGCAAATTGCGCGCAGTAAATAAAAATAAATGAGTATGAAAATTTTTACTCATATCAGCAATATTTTTTATTCGCCAGCTCGGCAAGGCACAAGCACAACCAAAGCGCTCAACTCATTGCCACACACACACACCCCGCACACACACACACACACACACACATGTGCTCCCCACCGTAATAATCGTAATGAATGGCTTATCACGCCAGCTGGCATTGTCAACGATTTGCCATTGCCTGGCGCCTTTGTTGGTTCGATACCCTGGGCATAGAGGGGGGTGGGGGGAGTATGTATAGTCGGGGGGATTGACGTCTCGGCAATCGCAGGAAATGGTTAATAAACGAAAGAGTTATGCAGTCGACGGCTTGACGGATCAACGGCTATGCCAGACGTCGCAGCGGCTCGCACGATTTCACAATCAAATGAAATTTAGCCATACAATTTAATGCGTTATTTGCCGTAAACTGGCGGCACTACATACATACGTATATATACGTATATATATGTACGGCGTGTATTGATTTACTCAAAGGGAGAAGGCGAGTGTTAGATAATTGCCAGATGAAAGTCGCACACATGCGACCCGTCGCCATATGGAGATTTATAGCTGTTGCTTTTGCTCTGGAATCAAATAACAATTTCGCCTTTCATTAAATTCAACTCTGAGCCGCACTTTAAGACGCAGCCAGCAGCCAGCAGCCAGGATGTACACGGCTTTTTGGGGCTGTTCTACTTTGTCGCATAAACATAAACACTTAAAAACGCTGAACAAAAACTCTCCTAGCCGTTTTGATACTCTCACAGGAGGAGCTTGAGACATTTTCCAACTCCTTTGGAATAGTTTGAAAAAGAGGGAAATATGTCTGGAAAAGCAAAGAGTGAATTAAAATTTGAAGATTGGGACACCTAAAGGACATGTAAGGAGCAATATAAACAGCAATTGATGGCACTATAAGGACACGTGCGGGTGATTAGAAAAGTTAAGCAAAGTAATTAAGGTGAAGTAGGAAAAGAGCAGGAAAACTTATGAGAGGCAAATCTTTGAGAACGATTTCCCGAGAAGCAGCTCAAGTCGCAAGTATAATATCATTTTGTTTGTTTTCCTTATAAATATGTGTATAATATCGTCATATCGTTTTATCGTGCTATTGTCATCATATTTTGGCCCACACCCAGTTCGATTTAACATATTCTTTTACATGTTTATTTAAGAGTATTAAAGGTTCTTTGCCTGATCGACTGAGTTTGTGCTTTTGTTTTGTTTTGTTTTTCCTCATTTCGTTTTTCTTTTTTTTGTTTTTCTGTTTTTCCGCTGCTCGCAGGCGGCATAATCCATTTTAAATAAAATTCCAAATGAACAGGCACAATGGAGGCAAAGACGAAAACCTGCGATATCCTTTGTTGTTGCCGTTCGAGTCCGCGTTCGCGTCCGCGTCCGTTGCCTTTTTGCGCCAGCCGGATCCGGATCGGAGGAGCAAACACACTTAAAACATGAGCACGAAAAACATTTACATAAAATCGTCTTAACGCATTTGCCGCCTCATCGTTGTTGGCGTCTGTTGTTGTGGCCCTGACCGAGGATATTAAGGATGCGGCGGATAGGAGCAGCAGCAGCGGCAGCAGCAGCCGTAGATGAATTCGGTGCGCGCGCCTCTGGGCCAAATAAATTACACAAAGTGTCGTTGGGGCCGTTCTGTGGGCCATTTCATGGCAATTTAATATGCCTCAGCCCAAAGTGCGGAGGGT
This sequence comes from Hirtodrosophila trivittata, assembly GCA_035045065.1. Lineage (NCBI taxonomy): Eukaryota > Metazoa > Arthropoda > Insecta > Diptera > Drosophilidae > Hirtodrosophila > Hirtodrosophila trivittata. The sequence continues at coordinate 1,958,027 of JAWNNK010000658.1, read as the reverse complement.
GTACGACAAATCGCTTATAGACAAACTCCATGGGCGTGGCTACGCCCCACAGCTCACACCTTTCCCACTGCAGCGGACTGATTTTCCCTGATTTCCATGCGCCCTACACTAATTGCATTTGCTGCTGCCGCTTGTTAAAACAGTCAACAGGCTGTGATAACTCTTAATTCACACACACACACAGAGATCCAAAGCTCGAGTTCAGTTTTCATGTGAGCCACTTGATTGAATCATCTGAGTTTTCATTTTCAATTGCGCTGCGTAATTACGTTTTGTTGGTAGTTTTTAATTTGTTGTTGAGTTCTCGACGAATGAATGAAAAAACTTTTAAATCACATTTGAAGCCAGCAAAACTGGCAATTGGCAGTTGAGTATGGACACAGGACACAGCCCGCTGTATCCTGACCCTGTTTAATACTCGAGAGAAATTAACAAGAATGAAAAAAATCAAAATAAATAAAAAACTTTATAAATTAAAAGGACATAGAACGAGGTGGGGCCCAGGGACTGGCTAAGTTACTAACATCGAGTTAAAATTTAATTTAGCACATGAGCCCCAACTGAAAGCAGATTTATATAGCTTATATATATAACATATACTCACTCGTTCATGCTTCTGACTGCTGCTAATTATGTAAGAGTGAAAAGTTTTCTGTTTTTCTGTATTTTCGTTATAGTCGCGCACTTTTTGCACTTTTTGCTCTGTTTGTTTTTTTGTAAATTTTGGATTTTATTTTGTTTTTTGTTATGGCACCGGGTCAGTCCCCAAGGGTCAATTTTAATTACGCTCAGTCGAAGAGCTGCGAAGTAAACTGAAATAAAAGCAAAGCGTGTAAACTTTCTGACAGGCGGCGGCGTCGACGGTGGAAAACGGCGAGAGTGAAAATTGCTGTGCCGCATAATTGAAAAGAGCGTTGCGCCGAGGCGGCTATAAGGTTATAGGCTATATGGGAGTAAGGCTGTAAGCCATGTTTAAATTGGGTCCCTTTTGCATTTGGCATTTTGGGTGGTGCATAATTAAAAATACATTGACATTTAATGGCACATCGTGTTATAAATATTCAGTTTTTCTTCTTTTTTTCATTTATTTTTTAATTTTTTTTTGGTTTTTGCGCCTTTTCCTTTTTATGTTTTCTTCATTCTTTTCATTGTTTGACGAGTGGAAAGTCATTTTGAAATTCCGTTGGCATATTTGGCCGTTTGGGGTAAGCCTTTGACATGCCCAAGGATACACCTTGTGTCTGTGTCTGTGTGTGTGTCTCTCTTCTATTGCTGCCAGCTGCCATTTGCTGCATACTTTGCGGCGTTTTCAAAATGCCGCGAAGCCATTGGCAGCCAACGCGGCGCATACTTAACAATTCATTTGCAAAATTCCTCTTTTATTTTGCTGCCACAAGCTGCTCGTCTTCTCTAACACACACACACACACACACACACATACAGTCGCTGCCAGTCGTCAGTATAATCATCAATCATCATAATTGAAGTACTTCGGCGCACACATTACGCATACGACCCGTCCTCCGACGTCCCCTCGCCTCTGCGTCTGAGCGACTCATTCTCATAAATGAAACGCACTCTGCACAAGAGTTCACTTTAATGTTGTCATAAAGCCAGTTTTCCCCCAAAAGCATTTTCATTAGCAACCCAATGAAGACGCTTTGAACTCTTGGAGCACTGCGAGCAGAGCGACAGGACTCGGTTAGACAGCGTCTCCTCCGGCAGCTACATAAATGCACTCATTTGGATTGCAAATTTCAGTCCCTTTTATAGTATTCTTCTCGTTTTTAAATTATTGTTACAACACCCAATGCTATTACGCGTCCTTTGATGATGCTCCGTCCGGGAGTCCTTTGTAGATGGAAAATTGCAGAATCAACGCTTCGAACTGCATTAAAGTGGCCAATGAAGCAGTCAGTGTCGAGTCCTTGAGCGTGTTGCCAAAGTTGCGGCTTCAAGGCGATAAATCTATTTCTGTTTTAAGTGTTATCCTTTCTTCGGGGACAATAGCTATAGCTGTCAGACAATTCTATTTCATTTCGTCTTATGAAATTAGTAAAAGTCGTCCCTCTGCTGTGTTTCTTAAAGAGGATTCCTTGTTGACCGGAAAAATGCGTCAGGACGAAAAGAGCAGCCATGCATTGGGTGCTTTTTTGTGTTTTGTCTGTTCCTTCTGTCTGCTTATGGTTTAGGAGTAAATGTTAAAATATGATTTGATATTATGGCCAGGCACGCCCCAAAGACAAATGGACGGAAATGGGTCAGTTGAGGCAGCTGCCATGTAGCTTTGGCATTTGTTATCCTTGTTATGAATTCGAGCATGCAATGAGAATGTTCTAAGCCACAGAAACACCAACAACAACAACAATAATAATAACAATAAGAGCACACACACACACACACACACACGCACATACGCAGAATTAAGTGTTGAACGTCATTGGAATTTTGATTGCAAATACTCGAAGTACAACAGGGAGAAAAAAAAGAAAGCTCGAAGGAAACAAAAGCCTGATATCCTGCCAGAGCAAATACAGAGATAAAATCAATTCAGCAAAAGATGTAAGGCTCAAGAGTTATGACAACAAGTGAGCTGCTCCCGCACAGGATACACCTAAACGCAGACTAATTTGGCAGCAGGGCAGCAAACGTGTATCATAAAAGGGACAGGCAAATAAAAGGACACACACACACACACTTAGAGCAGGGAAGATAAGTGGCCACAAATGGCGGGCTGCTCTTAGCAGAAGAACAAGAAGAATAGGAAATCTAACTACAGTTTGGCATGGAAATGAAACAGCTAGAGCTTAAGTGGTCACCGGTGAAAGCCAACCTCGACCCCCAAAGATCCTGCAGGAGCAGAGCACAAAAGGCTGCCGCAGGAGCAAATTCGCTGTGAAAATAAAGTCAGTCAGGCGCAAGCCAACGTGTGTGTGAGCCACAGCTGATGATTCTGGCCAGGCACAACCAAATAGTTCTAGATGGGCAGGTGGAGGGGGTCTGTACCCACACACACACACATATTTCTGGGCAGCTGCTCCCAATGTTCCAATGTGTTTTGCTATTGTGACCGCATTGCTGGCGTATGCTGCACGTCAAGCTCAGTTGCTGATCATAAACTTACCGGCACATACACGAAACACACCCTCACACACACACACACACACACACACATGCATATATGAGTATGGGCAAATAAATAAGCCAGCGTCAAGAAAACGCCAACACTATGCCTGAGCCCCTCCGCCTAACACTTTCCACCCGCTGCCAGCACTAGTCTGCCCCTGCCCCAAGCCCCATGCCGCATGCCCCATACCCAGAGCTAGACAGGCAACAAGACACAACATATCATTTGTAGCCCGTCTTTTCCACTGTCTCTTTGTTTGTCTCTCCACATGTGCTTGTACTTTAATACCCTGTAAACTGTCTGAGCTAAAGGTAGATTGAATTTCAGCCGAAGTTTGTCACAAACTCAAACAGAACTCTTGTGTTTAGCTTAAGCTCATGTCGTTTGCTTCCAATTAGCTGTTAGGGTATCGCTTAGTCGTGCATACCCGTTGAGCACAGTTTAAGTTCTTTTCTGTTAGCTGTTATTGTCATTGCTATTGCCATTGTTGTTGCTGCTTGCGTTGTCGTGTTTGTGGTTACACTTTGTGTGCTCTGCATTGGTTGCCCTCCACTGACATCTCTACCCACTCGTCATGCTGCTCCAGACCTGCTTCACTCTCGCCTCTGTCACTGCCTCTGCCTCTACCTCTGCAGCTGCTTCCGTTCCAGTCTGTGTCCGTGTTCGTGTCCGTGTCCGTGTCCGTGTCCATATTCCCATCCTGTCGATTTTTCTGCCTTTTGCATGCGTCGCGCTGCGGTTGCCGTTGCCGTGTCTTTTGTGCTAATAGGCAGCGCTATCGTATTTTAACAGCTTTTATTTACACATATGTGGGTGTGCACACACGCACACACACACAGTCGCATTCACATTCGCATATAAACACAAATATGTGGCGCAAGCATTTCTCTGCTATATCATAGTTTGCTATTGTTTCTCTTGTCGCCATGCCGTCTTTCAATACCCTCTAGCAAAAGTGGTAGCAAACAAGGTTATAGCCAAGTTTTGCATTTCTATGTAACAGTTGTTCTTAAGTCTATAGATATAGATGTCTGATTCCAGCCAGGTAGCTCCTTTGGAGGTTCATCCCTGCAGCACACTCTAATCTCAATAGAAACTTCTCCTGGCTCTCAGCCATAAGAAGGACTCGCTTGCCACACTTTGTTGCCTTCATCTTAGGGTAACTTCAAGTTGCGCACTCTCGACCTTTTGCCTCACTTTTGTTATTAGTTCTATGCATGTTGCTCTCTGTGAGCTTATGCCATAAAGTACTCTTCCTTAATCGTTCATTTGTTTTTGGCATATTATTTGGCTTTGTTCCCAGCTGCCTTGTTGGCCATATTGTAGTTCATTAAGAGTGGGAGTGATTCTATGGCCAGCTTCTCTGCTGCTGCTGCTGCTGCTGAAAGGTGAGTCCCAGTTGAGCTCAGCTGCGCTCAGTCAACCACTTGTCAGTTTTAACAAGCTCCATACACATACACACAGATGGTGGGTGGAGGGGGTATTGGTTCGTCCGGCCGGTGAGGCTCCACGTGCTGCATGTCATCAGGATGATTGGCATTTTCAAGCAACGGCTTGTGGCAGTGGCACCAGGTATCCTGCTATCTCCTACCTGTTATCTGCTGTGTTGTCCTTTGTTAAAATATATATTTTTTGTTGCGCATCAATAAAAGTGTCAAAATGACAGGTTTTATAATTGGCGATAAAATGCCATCAACAAGGGACAGTGTCCGGGCATATGGTGTCCTGCCGATGTCCTGAACGACCACCACCTGAGTCACCGGACAATGTATACATGCAATTCATAAGAGTTCCGAAACAAGATGCAGCTGTCCACAGAGTGCCACAGTGCCACTTAAAGCTGCCGCTTTTCGTTTGCCATTATGAGAATTTATAAATCAAATTTGTGCAATAAATTGGAGAGTTCAGTAGTCAATAAAAATTTTAATGGTCATCACTTGCTGAATATTCAATGGGAGTCAGTTGCTGCTTAGGAAGGAAGCAGAGAAATGGCGGAAGGGCGGCAGGGCGGCAGCAGCGTGCAACATTTGACGCTTAACAGCTTGAAGGCTGGTGGCAACACAGTGAGTTATGGCAGTAACTGAACGACTAGACACGGCGCACAAGTTTCCGCTTTGATATGGGGAAGAACAACATTTGTTGTGCTGCTGCTGCCGCTGCTGCTGCGGAAGTTGCAAGTAACTGAACTTCCTCCCGATGGGCGCCAGTAAAGTGTAATAAACACTAAAAGGCAAGCGGCAGCTCAAAGTAGCTTCGTGCCACAGCGCCCAGTGCCATTTGACTGACAAATGTGGCCGACAAACATAGCGTCCAGGAAATGGCAAGGAAATTAAAACAAATATAAAATGCCAGCCAGCAACTAGGCAAACATTGAAGCAACACCATCCAACAGGAGCGCAGCGGAGCTGCAAAAGGAGCAATGGAGCGAGGACGAAATGAGCGGCAAGTCGACTTTGCCAAAGCCAAATGAAAATAAATATGGCAGCAAAAGTTGGCCCGCAGCAAAGCAAAGTACTGCGTGTAACTCACTTGGAGTCGGCCAGGGGGCATTTAAATGTGGCAGAGCAGCAGTTAAGCGGCAAGCGGCAAGCTGCAAACAGCGAGCGGCATGCGGCATGTGGCAAGATACTACCTACTCCTGCTGCTGCTGCTGCTGCCCCAGTCATTTGCCATAAAAGTCAACAACTTTCGCTGCCGCGACGCTGATAAAAAGGGCAGTCGAGCGAGAGTGAGAGCGAGAGTTCGGGTTCTCTTTACCCCCGCTCCACCCCTTGCAACACCTCAGCCCCTCAGCCAGCCACCCACTGAAAACTGCGCCCGTTTTTTTCGTTTTTCGATTGAGTTACGCGTAATCGTTTCGAGTGCTTAAAAATTAAATTAAAAATTTATTTACTTTAAAAAATGGCAGCTTCTATGGCGCTACAAGCTTATCAATGTTAGACGCACACCACACACGCATACACACACGCACACACACGCAGCAGCTGCGCTGCCAAAGGCCATAATAAACCGCAGAGTGATAAGAAATCGATTTGTCACCAGGACGTGAGACTCAATTGGCGCTTAAGCAAACAAAAGCCAACGCGAACGCAGTCATGAGGGCATAAATCACGCTTACACATACCAAAACATACACACACCCAAACACACACACACACACACACACATACAGATACACTTAAAGATTCTGGGGTACCTTAAACACAAAGGTGGGCGTCTTCTGTCTGCCAGAGCGTGTCTCTCTCCTTCTCACTCTTTCTGTCTCTTTTTCTTTATATATATATATATTTATATATATGTGTGTGTGTGTGTTTGTGTGTGTGGCACATTTAAGTTTATTACAGTTACTCCCGCGAGTTGTTTTGAATCAAATCCCCAACAAAATACTGGATCCTTCAGTTCGCTACTGAGATTTGAATTTACTTCTTATCATTGAGGGGTAAACGGAGGCACACGCACACACATATACACACACACTAACACACTTTAGGTTAGGGTACAGATTGAAACAAATTTTTGAGTCCCGCTTCTTACTATGAGCCTCCGCATAAAGCCCCAGGAATAGATGAAGACATGCAACGAAGGGATATACTCCTGAATATGTCACTTTATTTTAGGCCCTCGCCTAATGACGATGTTCGTTGGCTATAAGCAACATCATTATGATGTTTGGAGCAGGTGCTTGTGTTGATTTATGTTCGATTTACAAGTAAATCCCACTGAAAGATAATTTCCATGTGTTTATTTCTGCAAAATTTACCGCTGCCGCTGCCGCTGCTTTCTTTGAGCGAGTCCTTTCGATCAAGCCACCATTTTGACAGCCTTATTTGCTTTGCCTTCGCCTGACGCTTCACTTCACTACACATGGCTTGTCGCATGTCCTCCCACTGGAATAGTAGTGGCTCCTGCCAGGCAGTTTAAAAACGTCGTAAGCCAAATTCTTGGTGAGCTGTTGCTGCTGCTGCTGCTGCTCCACCAGCTGCCACCTCATCTACTGCTCCCCAGCTGCTCCCTGGAGCTGTCGAGCTGTTTGCGGTAGCTCTTGCTGTTTCTGTTTCCAGATTTTCCCTTTGTATACCCTAGACCTGGGTATAATAGGTCCATGCATCTGATTGGCTCAGAGACTAAACTAACATCAGCTTTAGTTAATGAGATGGAAATGACTCTCTAGGCAACAGACTTGGCTTTCTACTTCTTCGTTGAGATTGCTCAGTTTATTACATGAAGATTTCAATCAGAATTACAAATTAAATATACAAATTGAAAAGCATAAAGCCAAAAGATCCGTTTTATTAACCTTCGACTGAATCCTTGAGCTGTAGTCGGAGTTAGCTGTTCCTGGAAACTATTACTTATTGCGGGATATAAAATATTGCGGAGTCTTCTGAATCAGTTCGCCAAATAATTTATTTCAATGTATCCATAATTTAATATATATATAATTTTATATGCATTAAATTGATTTGTGTTGAGTTTATGTTATAAATATCCAATCTTTATTCACAAAAAAAAGTAATTATAAGTTTCTTCATTTTTTTTAGTTTTTATCTTTTGTTATTAGAATCGACAATAAAAACCCTAAAATTACCATAAAATTTCAGTATATTTTTAAGTATTTCGATAGAACACGCCTATCGATACTATCGATAGTTCCATGTTAAATACGTTTATATACAATTTCGATAACATCAAAGGGTATTTTCGTTTCAAGTTGAATAAAAGTCTTGCGTTTTTTTCTAGGTTTACGAGTTGTGTCTTTTCTGTGGTACTATTTTTATTGGGTTGTTTGCCTCTCCACAGTTCTTGTGTTTCTTTTTGTTCTTGTTTTCTGGTTTTTGTTGTTCTTGTTTCTTGTTTCAGGTCTCGACGGTAATGTTTTTGCCTCAGCTGCACGTGAAATATTTTCGACTGCCGCAGAGTAAACAAGAGCTCACATTAACTTTCGCTAACTTTATGTGTGTGTTGCTCTGTGTGTGTGTGTGTGACTGTGTGTGTCTTCGAACACACTCTGAATTTAGACGGTTCATTTCACTTTATTTCGACTGCGATTTCAATTTAAATTCCCCGATTTTCCTTTGCGCTTCAACGTCTTTCACTTAGCTTCGCTTTGGCTTTGGCTTTGGCTTTACCCTCTCTCTTTCTTTTTTCCGCTTGCTTTCTATCTCCCTCCCACCCTCCCAGTCTTTCGTTCTGTGAAACGCTCATAAAAATGAATGGAATCTGGAGATTTTAATTTTTAATTTGGGATTTGCGGGTTACCAAAATTTACTTTGCCCCAGAGTACTTTGTTGCTGCAGTTGAGAAGGAAAGCTCAAAGATTGCTTCGTGATTAGCTTTAATTAAAAATGCAATGCGGATTTGGCTCGATTGGCAACATTTCAATTGATGTTGCGGTCAACCCGAGGAGGAACCCTTTTCAAGTATTGTAGCTGACCAAAAGCCAAGGAAAAGAAAACATAAATGGAAATGTTTTAATTAACTTTTGTTTATCCAGTGACCCCTCCCCAAAAAAAAAAAGTTTTCCATTTACTTTAAACTCCGCTCGAAATGCTGTGTGAAAAGTTTTCAGCCAATCGCAAACGTTATTTCAATATGTGTGTGTCCATTGCTTTCTTAGGGCCACTGTAAGCCCTAATCCCCTCCAACTGTAGGCAACGCTTTTTATGTGCTGCACATTAAAATAGATTACTGTTTGCTTTCAATTTACTATACCCAATCCCAATCCCTATCGCAATCGCATTCGCAATCGCAATCCCAGTCGCAATCTAAATCTCAAACTCAAACTCAAACTGAAACTCAATCTTAATCTGAATCGCAATCACAATAGCGAACACCAACGACTTGGCCAATCCTTTGGCACCATCGGCATCAACATCCGCATCCGCAACCGCATCAGCGTAGCCTGCAGTAAATATTTGCGTTTTTGCCATAGTTATTACCATTTTGATGGGAACAGCTACTTGGCAGCTTCTCGTTGATGGCTCAGTTATGTGGCAGCATTCTTTTGGCTTGGATCGCTGACAAAATATATATACTGAGATGCTGTCAAATAGCTGCAACTTTCAGCTGTTTACCCCCAGCGAGCTGAAAATTCCCCAAAGCACAGGAGAATGTATATAGAAAGAATATAAGAATTTATATACTAGAAAAACCGAACGCATTGTTTCGCTTTAAAAAGTATGCAAATGTCAGCAGCTGCAACTTTATGAGTTTGCAGCTCGCTGAAAGTTTGATGAAACAAAGCCAATGGCAGTTTGCGATGTGGTCCTGGTCCTGGTCCTGGTGGTGCCACGAGTAGTTGGCGCTTTTGTGTTTTGGAATTTGCTTCATTAGCTTAATGACCAAATGGAATTTGCGTTGCGTCATACTCGCTGTGGAGCTCATCAGAGGTCAGCAAAGGTGAGGTGGGACTCCGTAAGTCTATTGTGCTGACACCGTGGCTTAGGTACTCCATCTGCAGGCGATGCCATTATCCTGCGTGTGGCATACCAGAGCAAGGCTGAGGCAACTTGAGCAATCAAATTCAGTGCAACAAGCTTCTCACTTTTCCCAAACCATTTTGGGGGCATTAGCGGTTTGACATTGCTGTTGCTGCCTGCTGCCTGCTGCCTGCAACGATGATGACACCAGGAAAGGACAGAGACGATTGTGACCAAGGCCTCACCATAACTAGCTTTCGGTCTGCGTTCAAACAAAGTGACAGGAACATGCCACTACACAGCTGCTTCTGCTGCTGGTGGCATACAACAGCCGCAGCAGCCACAGTCGAAGCAACAACATTCTTGCTCCTGTCGAGAACAACATATCAAGGCTCATAAACACTGCCATAAAAGCAACACTAAACCAACAACCAAACAAATATGTGATGAACATACAACAACAACTAAACAACTCTATGTCTAGTGTCGAGCAGAGTCATTATGCAGTTTAATGGGCCATCGAAAATGAGGGACGCAAGTAAAAAGTTTGAGTTACTTTCGGAGGCGCATCAAAAGCGAATGTACTCATAAAATCGCTAGTAAAAACTTATCCCAATTTGGGGCAGCATCAAAATGATTGCAAGTAAAACGTGATTTATCCATTAACTTGTCCATAATTTATGCTAAAATGTTGAGTAGAGCCGCAGGGTGCGCTGACTATGGGGCGTATGCGTAATGATTTCCATAAGCTGACCAGAAAATCAGTTGGCATTCGTTTTGGTTTTAGCTTTGGGTCTTTACTTTGGCCTAATTGTCAACGCTTCCGCTAATTAAACTTGGCCAAAAGAAAAAAACTAAAGCTAAAACTTGGCAAACTGTTGAGAGATTATTGCATTTGTCTTTGCTTTCGCCTCTTGCATTGCATTTCCCCTCGGCCATTTGTGTGTGTGTGTGTGTGTGAGCGTTTACCGTCATTTAAGTGGCAACAACAACAAGAACAGAGAGGAAAGTGCTCGAAAATGCACAAATAGACGGACTGCCCGTGGCAGCTTCAGGCTCTGACAGAAACTACATTTGGATGTGGATGCGAAGCGAGTGGACAGCAGACAGCAATAAAAGAAAAACAAACGCTGGCAGCATTTTCTCAGCATTTAGGAAGCGCACTTTTCCAACCATTTTCCCTCATCTCGCTGTCTCTTTCTCTCTCTCTCTCTCACTCGGACTGGAACAATGCAGACACGCAAACGCAGGATGCACGCTTTATTTGCCTTAAACAGAGCGCAGCGCATTTGTTGCTGTTTGTTGCTTATTGTTGGGGGCCCCCAGAAAGTAGGCTACGTCGTCATCTTCGTCGTCGTCAGCGTAATCCTTGTCATCGTCCCGTCCCGTACCCGGGGCCATCTCCTGTTCAAATTAAACTGAAAGTCTTGTCTGGCCCCTTCGCACCACTCTCCCGAACACTTTGTGCGCACCCCTTAAGACGCTGCTGGCCCTCATCCTTGCGGGCCGTACAATTTTATGAGCCAAAGTGGCAGCACTTTTTCAGCTCGCTCCTGCCTGTGCCCCCTGTGTGAATGTTGTAATTAAAGTTTAAGGATTGCAGAAAAGTTGAGAACAAGTTAGAAAACGACGCAAAAAGTAAAAGATAACTCAAAGCACACGAGGCAAAAACGTTAAACAAAAGCCTCAAACAAAGCCCTAACTCACACACACACACACACGCACACACATACATCTAAGACACGCACAGGTCCTGGCCAGGACCCATGCAAGAGAACGGTCAGTCAGCAGTCTATAATAATCGATAGCTCTTTAACTTTTGCACACAACTGTGACAACGACAACGACAACAAGGATAACAACAACAACAACAACAACAACAAGAACAACAACAACATTAACAAGGACAACAGCTAAGTACAAAACTGATGGGTTAAGCTCGCGCTTAATGGCCTTCTAAGTTGACACAGGACACACCGTAAAAATGAAGAAACAGCATTGCGAGGCATATTTCCATTTACCATGACTTCACTGTAGCCGTCAGGCAAAAGTTTTTCTGTTGATTTATTAAATTAATTGCCACATGCAGCAGCTGCCCCGCCGCACCGCTGCACGCACTCTTCCCCCCACGATCTTAGCATTTATTTGTGTTTAATTTAATTTATTCGAAATATGCCACAAACTTTCTCTCCTTTCCCTCTCACTCTCTTTTTATGACAACATTCATGCGAGTCACTGCCACAGAGTGTTGCACCTGGGGGTACTCAGCGCTACTTGCAACATAACAGCTCCTTCTCATCTAAAGGTCGCGCTTTTAATGTCATATTTTTACAAGTTTCACTTCAGAGTTTTCTACATGCTCTGCGAATAATCATTATCCTTTACATAAGCGCTGATAGAGATAAGATTTATGTGTCTGATGAAGTTTTTTGAGTTATGTCTTAGTTTTTATTGAAACTTGCAACTTTTTTGCATGTGAAGCCTGAAAGTGTAAGCCAAAGTTGAGCATTATATAAAATATCTTACATTAGCCGATATATCAGATCAGAGCTAACTCTTTATAAGTTGAATAAAGTCTGATACGATAGACTTGAAAACTCTTAAGGATACTTTGAAAAGACTTTCAATTCTAATCAATCAATTGATCAGCCTATGAAATATATCTTACATTAGCCGATATATCAGATCAGAGTTAACTTATTCTTAGCTCAATCAATTCTGATACTATAGACTGAAGAAGTCTTTAAAACACTTTGGGTAGACTTAAGTTTGTGACAACTTTTCACTTTGTTCAATCAAATCTAATCAATCAATTGATCAACCTATGAAATATATCTTACATTAGCCGATATATCAGATCAGAGCTAACTTATCTTTAACTTCATAAAGTATGATATAAAAGACTTGAAAACTCTTTTAAATACTTTGGAAAGTCTTCACTTTGTGATAACTTTTCACTTTGTTCAATCAAATGTAACCACAATTGACTTTTCATGTGATTTTACTGATAAATCATATATATCTTTCCATTAAGATAGAAATCATGGTTTAAACTCTTAGTACAAGTATGTTTATTATCCTTTTTTGAACCCTGTAAGCTCTTTTAATGTACAGAGTATAATAGATAGAATACTCAATTGAAATCGCACCTGAAGCTTGTGACCCTGGAGAGCATTCTTTGCCAGCTGGAAAAGACTCTTCAATTAAGTGGAAAACTGCAGGTGTTTCTATACTAATCCCAGGTTAATATTTCAAAGTAATGTAAATTTGCTCTTAAGCCAAACCCAGTCTCATTTCATTGCTCTAAAGAACTTCAAAAAAGGTTGGCTATAATCAAACATAACAGAGTACATGTTTATACTACAAATACAAAAGTTAAATAGAATCGACTTAAATTAAGAAATGTGCAGAAAAAGTTCAAATCGACCAGCTTTAACTGGAAATGGCTTACTGAAAATGCGTATTATTCCTGTATATGCTCTATCGCACATTGCTAAGTCCTCAGTTCAGTCGAAATAGGATCAATAGGACTTACAGCTCCTAAGAACAGGCTAGACAGATGCCTGCCCAAGCCAGCCCCAGGGGCAGCCCGATGACCTTTCACGCAAGACTGACCTCAGTTTCAGCGAGTCACCAAGAATAGGTACCCCATATCTATATCTATGTATAGTATGAACTAAAACTATGTGCGGATGTCCTTAAAATAAACTAAAGGAATTTTCCTGCATTTTCGAGGCTTTCCCTTCTTTAAAGGCACCTTCTTTGCTTTAAGCTGGTTCCTGGGAAAATTGAGGTTTATTCGCAGTCATTTTGCATGTACAACAAGTAGCTGGACCCAATTGCAATAATACTTTTGTGTATTTCCACTTAAATGGTTTTCTATTGTGTTGTTGTTGCAACACTCGGAAATTGAGAACAAGTTATTAGATGGCAAAAATGATTTATACGAACGTTGCACGCACTGAGAAAAATACTCAGAGGCAAAGCAAAGTAGAGAGAGAAATGAATTGCCACACACAACGTGTTGCTGCTCCACACAATTTCCGGAGAGACGAGAGTAGCACATCCTGTAGCTGGCTCCTACGGCCTGTGCCTGTCCACCACATCACTCAGATAGCATGGAGTCCAAATCGAAGGCACAGCAGGAGGCAAGGACATGACATCCAATCGGTTCGCACACATTTTTGCAATTGATTTAGCATCAGCATTTGTATAGTTCGTGGGGCAGGGGGCAGAGTCGTTTACTCTCCACTGATTCGTGCGGCACAGCTTAAAGTGTGTTGGCCACGTTAAGAGCATTTAATGGCAATACAATTTGCCTTTGTTATGGTTACCGCCCCTGACGAAGGTGTTGACGCCTTGTCTGCGGACTCCAATGAGACCAGAAGAAAAATGACGCCACAAAACCTTTCGGTGCGAAATGCTCATTTATTTTGTAGGGTAAGGGTGTGGCAAGTGCTGTGGCAAGCGGAATATGTTGCACGTTTAACCGTACCCTTCACAATTTATTGCTGGGCGGCTGCGCGGTTGACACTCGAACCCATAAAAACTTACTTGGCAGCCGGGAGCCGGGAGCCGGGAGCCGAGAGTTGGGGCTCTGCCGTTGAGTCTGGCTCTCGGTTCTGGCCATTTATTGCGTTAACAGTAACTTAATTCTTTTGCATGAACTTGCCACATAAAACAATAATAATTGCACACCTTTACTTATACCTCTTTTTTATCACGTTCTCTCTCTCTTTCTCTCGTTGCAGGTACGTGTTGCAAAGTGTGTGAAAATTTGGTCGGTAGGTAGGAAAAGAGCATTTTGATTGTTGGCAACTTTATGAAATTTTCTTAAAACTTTCCCAAACTGCTGACACATTAACAGCAGCACATACAGCAGTTTTGGGGCATGCCTCAGCATTGTGTTGCTGCTGCTGCCGCTGCTGCTGTTGTGTTGTAACACGCATTGATTGTATTATGAGTGACGTGTACCGCAAAAAAGCTTTTAAGTCATTAATTTCATTTCGAGTGACGCACTCAAAGGATTTTAAAGTGCAGAAAACATTTTGATGCAAAGCCATCGACACAATCCACACACACACACACACACTCACAGAGGGAGAATGGTATCACACAAATATAAATGGAACTTCATTAAAACGAAATGATATTTTGTGCAGGATGCGTGAAAATGTCAGCCGAAAATAAATCTACTAATAACTAAGATTTATGCAGGAAAAAAAGGGAGAGCGACGCCGACAGGATACACCAGAGGTCCTTATATATTCCCAGCTGAAAATATAACATTTAAAACCAGAGCAGAGATAAGCCGCAGCACACACACACACACACACAGACACATAAGTACACATTTGTGTGTGTGAAAATCAGAAAACACAATCTGCATTCAAATGAATCAAATAAATTAGTTTGGCAATTCTGTAGGCAAAACATTGCAAGCTATTTTTTTGGGGTATTTTTTGTCTAGCTTGAGGCGTGGCTACGCCCACATTTAGCTGTTGCTCAGCCTCTTGAGTTGTGGCTGTTGCCGGCAAAAGTTTTGCCTTATTTGATTAAATAATTTCCACTTAACTTCGTACTTTGTCCTCGACATCAACCCGGGGGCAAAGGACAAAAGTCGGCAAGCTATGTATGTGTGCGTTAGTAATTAAAAGCAACAAATATATATGCATGTGTGTGTATAGCCAACCACACACACACGCACAACAATTTAGCTGGCAAATTAGTATGGCAAAAACTTAATCTTTGCCCCACAGGCCAAAACCTCAAGGATCCAGAGGTATGCGAGCATATAAAACGCTCACAATGAATGCCCGGCTTTGGCCTAAGCCACTAGCATTGATTGTTCGAACTTATATATATAGTATATGGTATATATAGTAATAGATATAGCGACTATGCAGAGCATAGTTACTAGAAAAATATGCCCAGCTCCTTTGATATTCCGAAGCGCCTCAAGGCACAGACGAGGAGCAACATTTGTGCAGGACCAACGCTGGCTGCTTCAAATGAAGTGGCAAGGCTTCGGTCTCATGACAGCTAGATTTACAGTGTGGTCACATCGAGTGCATATATAGTACACTGAGAGAAACTACTAAGCCAGAGAAACTACTACGACTTTAAACTAAGTCTGAGCTGGAACTAAAAGGCAGTATTGGAGTAAAGAACAAGTTGGTATCTAAAGAAGAGTTGAAAAGTGAAGACTATATTTAGGATATAAAGGATTGGTTTCTATATGGGCTTCTATATGGGTTCCTATATGGGTTTCTATATGGGCTTCAATATGGGTTACTATATGGGTTTCTATAAGGGTTTCTATTAGAGCATCTATTAGGCTTTCTATCAGCGTTTCTATCTGGGTTTCTATCAGGGTTTCTATCTGGGTTTCTATATGTGTTTCTATCTGGGTTTCTGTCTGGGTTTCTATAGAGGTTTCTATATGGGTTTCTATATGGGTTCCATATGGCTTTATCTATAGTTAGAAATCCTGCCTCAATCTTTATGGTTTCACTACTTTCGTCAAGAGTTTAAACTGCGTAAAGTTTCAAGTGATTTTGCTCAGTGTAGACGCACACACACACACGCATAGAGAGCGTGACAGAGAGTGGGATACGGGATATAAATGTCGGGGTGGCGCCATTTGGCTGTGGAAATAGGGTTAAAAGCAACATAAACAAAACCAATGAGAAATGAAGTAAAAGAGAAGAACGTATAGGTGAAAGGGAGGGGGAAGAGGAGAGAGAAAGAGGAGAGGGAATAACATGGGTTCGCAAATTGTATTGTTTTTGTGTAAATTAGTTCATTTTGCCAGTGCGTGTGTCTTGTCCGGGTGTGTGTGTGTGTGTTTAAGTGTGTGTGTGCGTTCTATCTTCAAGTTGGACGACGTGTTTGGTCCTTTTAATTTGCATGTTTTATGTTCACTTTATGAGATTTGAGTTCGTCCTGTGGTTTAGCATAAAATATTAAACTGGCCGACCGCATGTGCGTGTGTTCGTTTGTGTGTGTCAGTGTGTGTGTGTGTGTTGAAGTAAGCTCCCAAAGTTTGCTGCGATCATAATTTATCGTGTGTGGGTGTTGCCTTTCAATTTGAGTTTTTGCCTGACGCTGCCACAAATCTGGCATCATGTTTTGTTTAGTTATTTATTTAATTTATTTATTTATGTCGCACACTAAAACCACTTTAATCAGGCGAAAGTGACATGGCGGCTGCTGCCACCGCATCTGGACCGGGCCAGAAATGAATAAGCCTAGGCCTGACATGGCCAACACTCACTAAGCCGTTTAGCCATAAGCCGTCAACACGCAACGACAGGACGTCACTTGGTCAACTGATTTCATTTATGGTCAACTTTTATGACACATTCGGCATTTGCTTTTGCTTTTCCTTTTCCTTTTGCAGCTTCTTAAAGCCACAAATGGAAATGGTATTTAATTATTTTGCTTGTTAACATTATGAAAACATCAATTATTTATCTATCAGTGTCACGTGCCTTAACAAATTAGTGGCCAAAAGCAATTGCAATTACCAATACACATTGCAGCTGTTGGCCACTTGAGTGCAACTGTTGCTCGAATTGTTCTATCAATAATTTAAGTTGTCGAAGCAGAATTCCATTTGGAGCAATGCATATATTATAGATGCTTCGTGGTCACTTTCAGCTCTGAGCTCTCAGCTCTCAGCTACGTGCACGTACATAGACAAGGATTTCAAGTAAACAAGGATAAAGGATAAAGACAGACAGAGAGAGAGAGCGAAAGAATCGAAGCACATGTTAAACTCTTTACACCGACATAAATAGCGAGCGAAAATACGTGCGTTGCATGATACATTGTAATTGAACGAGGAGTTGGATAGACGGACAGTTGGGTTAAAGGATGGATGGATGGGATGCTGACTCGAAATTGATGAGTGAGGGAGCAAGGATGTGTCGAAGTGACGGCACATCCTGTGCAGCAAAACAAACGTACTAAAAACATTGTTTGCCCATTGATATCCCACTGTGATCCTTTTTCTCGGAGCAGGGGAAACGTAAGCAATCAACGGGAAAATGCAGCAACAACAATGACACTCCACACCCTTACTCTCATGTGTGTCTGTGTCTGTGCCTCTTCAGGCAGCTGACTGACATGTTGCCCTACGAGTGCGACTGCGAGTGCACGTGAAGTGCGATCCAATGCAGCTGGAGCGGGAGATGGAGATGAAGCAGCCGTACGGAGCTGAATGAACAGGAGATGCTCAAAAAATTGTATATGGCACATTGCTGGCGTATGTTTTCAACGACTGTCAACGGAAATTGCTGTCGACGCACTGCGCTGCGCCAAAGGAGTCCAGGGGAAGGTTTTCAGGACGTTTTCAAATATGATATATCAAACCGAACTGAAGCGTGCTTGTTACCAACCATAAATCTGTATATGATATAAGTGTACTCCTCTCACACATATACATACACACATATATAGATATATATGTACATATATATTTGACATTTGGTCACTCAAGCCCCGAGTAGTCGTCTGTCTCACCCTTATCCTTGTTTACCCGCATGACGTT
This sequence comes from Hirtodrosophila trivittata, assembly GCA_035045065.1. NCBI lineage: Eukaryota > Metazoa > Arthropoda > Insecta > Diptera > Drosophilidae > Hirtodrosophila > Hirtodrosophila trivittata. Next base: position 1,939,927 of record JAWNNK010000658.1, on the reverse strand, counting down.
GAAGCACTTGCGGCCAGCACGTACCGCATATAAGTGTCCCTATATACATATGTGTGTGTGTGTGTGTGTGTGTGTGTGTCTGTCACAAACACATGCGTCAATTTAATAACAAGAAGACTGGGAAAATAAGCAAACAAGCTGCCGAAGCCGCAAAGCGAATGACCAAGCAGAACACCAAATAAATGAGATATTACCAATTTGTATTGAATGCCCCAAAATTACATAATGGCCAAGACGACGATCCTTGTGGCTTGTTGTTGTGTACGTTTATCGGGGCCATCCAGTGCCTTGTCCTTGCTAATGCTGGTAATCATTTGTGTTGGGCCTTAAACACAATTAGGAACACACAAGGCAAACACTTGCCAGTCATTAACCGTGTCAAAGGCGTTTGCAATCACCATCACCTTATTAAGTATACGACATGTGACACACCGGGCTAAGACTGTTTATACATTGAATTCTATGGCTTAACTATCACAGCGATAGCTGAACAGTTTCTAAATGAAATCGATTCAGGTAGAAAACACTATTTTCATACAAAAGAGCATTCAGTTTTATGATCGCAGACATGTCTTAACGTGCATTAGATAGAAACGCTGTTTCGCAGTCTAACAAAACATATAAAAGTTAAGTACTTGCAGTGTGTGCGACTAGCAGATACCCTGGGGTAGATTGTGGGGTATGTCTTTGGGTATATAGAAGGCAGCTTTCAGCTTAATTAGAAGCGGATTTCATATAGATTGATGTAAGAATGGAAACTGATGCAGCTAGCGGCAGCAGAAGCAATCTGAAGGATACTTGTTGATGAGGATTCTGAGAAATAAGAGCTGGAGATTTGAGTAAATAGAATGTACCTGATAAATAAGATATAACTTTCTATATATCCTCAACATTTTGCTAAGAAATCCGAGAGCTTCTTTCTTCCATAAGAGCATCGATCAATCTGAAAGATGCTGCGTGATGTAGACGCCTTGAATAAGGGATAGTGTGCATCCTGGACAGAGTTTTTAGCTATACAGAATATACCTGATAAATAAAGAGAAGACTTTCTAAATATCCTCATCATGTCGAAAAGCCATCTGAGTGTTATTATCTGTCATAAGAGTATCGATCAATCTGATAGATACTGGTTGATATGGAGTCCTTAGCCTCTAATAGAGTTATACACTTGATAAATAAGGGATTACTTTATAGCCTCAACATTTTAAGATAAGATAAGATAAGATAATTTAAGAGCTTCGATCAATCTGAAGGATACTTTTGATGTGGACTCCGACTCTAAAGGGATAGGAAGTATTGTGTAATTATGAGTATAGAGAATATATCTGGTAAATAAAGGGAAGACTTTCTGTATATTCTCAAGGTTTTTACAAGGAATCTAAGAGCTTCTATCCTCCGTAAGAGCATCGATCAACTATCAACAGGAAAAACATAAAATGTCTGCGATTTGGGTTTAGTTTAGTGTATGGCAGTTAACCCGTTTAATGAGCTCAGAGTTAACCCCAATAAGACCCTGTTTAGTGTTATATTACAGGGTATTTACGCCCGAAATATACAAAAAAGGAAAAGGAAAAGAAAATACAGTCGATAAAAGCGGTAGGAAAAAAGGAAAAAATATGTCAAAGCATTGCTTGCCATTTCCACAACACGCAGCTAAATGGACAAAACATGTGCCAGACCGAATGTCCTTCATAGGATGAATTAAATGGACTACAACAAAGCAACAAACACAATAGGAAAATAAAAGTGGAAAATAAAAATAAAAATGAAAATGAAAAAAGCTAAAAAGAAAAACAAAAACAAATGCAAAAAAACAAAAAACAATGCGGCAACTGGCATATCGTAAAGCAACAGGGGTATCGAAGGAGCGAGAGAGAGGGCGAGTGTGCGAAAAGGAGGGGTAAAATGTACTCGTAACAGCAGCTACAACCGAAAGGAAATTCGTACACAAATTGTAAAGAAATAAAATTTTAGTATGCGCATATTGATTTTATGATCAGAAATAACTACGCATAGGATAGCGGGATATATAGTAGGGTGCTTCGAGTAGGTTTCTGGTTAGAAAACCACTTCGATATGTTTTGGCTCCTAAAAGCAAAGAACAACAACAGCAGCAACAGCAGCAACAAAAAGTGCAAAGCAATCACGAGCCTGTCTATGTCCAACGCTAAATTGCTGGGCATGAAAACGAAATAAAAACTGGAGCACCCGATGGCAGCCAGTCGACCAGATGGTGGCCTCCCAGCAGTCCAGTCTGGAGGACAGCCGTAAAGTATCTGTCAGTCGCAATAAATTTCAGTCCACACATTTCTGTGGCATCTCGCAGAAATATGTTTCGTTTAATGCAAATTGATTGGACGCCGAATGTCAGCGATAAATTCCTTTCGGGAACTCATGAATTTTTGGGGTAGTTATCAACGCGGAAACAGTGTGTCAAGTTCAAGGCTAAAGAGGGAAAACTTTCGATTTCCACATTTCCACATGAGCAAAAGTTTTTAATCTCATCTCTCACATTATACGCCCCATAAAGATTCTATAATCCACTAAACCTTCTGCTCGCCACATACACACACACACAACGAAAATATAAATGAAAATGGAAAATGAAAATGAAAACGAATACTTCAACGGACGACAGATCCAATAAAAAAAACGAAGGCACAGAAATATGTCCGCTACCAGAAAGAATGCCGAAACTGTAGCTGTAGCTGTAGCTGTAACTGTTACTGAAACGGAGCCGGAGACGGATACGCACACTGAGATGGGCATCAGAGATGAGGCTGAGGTTGAGAATAGACCGGAAGGGCAGGGCAGGGCAGAGATGCTGCTTGATGCCCCGAAAATGTATGCCACAGAATGTTGTTTACAAATCTCTTCAGCAACGCCCACAAATTTGTATGCAAGGCATTGTTGTTGGTGGCGCCGCCGGCATCCCCACCTCCCCCTCGCCTTCCATGCGGGTCAGAGGTCGTAGATTTCAATATTTACTTTGCCTGACATCGTCGCAAAACCAAACAGTAAACTTTTTGCTGAGACCGCCTAATGATAGCTTAAAGTTTCTGCTTTTTTTTCGTCGTCTCCCTTTTTAGGGCGTATAAGTGGGGAAAGGGGGAGGGGGAGGGAATTGTTCTCTTTATTAAATTAAATATGACCGTCCTGACCGGATAGAATAATAACAACAACAACAAGAGGAGCTCTGACATACGAGCACGCCCAGGCCGCCATAAATCGAGGGAGGCTGCTGGACCCCGGACCCACTAGCAACTGGCAACTGGTGAGTGGCAACTGGGAAGTGGCAACTGGCGACTGTCGTCAGTGGACAGTGGCACCACACGCCTGCCATAAACTAGGCCCGACCAAAGGAGCAGGTCCTTAGCCACATGTCCAGCAACCACTTGAGAGCAGTTCCGGCGCAGCCTTCAATTGCGCAAAGGGGCTCGTATTGCCTACTGCTGCTCCAAGTGCGTGTGTGGGTGTGTGTGTGTGTAGTGTGTATGAGTGTGTGTTAGCAGCGTAATAATTATGTCACTTTTGGGCCAAATCGATGCCAAGTTGGAGACGCAGCAGCAGAACGGCAGCTGTCGCACATTTCAACAGTAATTTGAACTTTAACTTGACTTTAAATGCGGCAGCGGCATTATTGTCCTCTAAATGACATTTGCGCTGACTGCAACATCGTGGCAACACACACCCACACACACAGACAGAGAGACAGACAGACGGAGAGTAGAAAAAGTGTCAAATAAGAAACTAAATCGCATGTCCGCCACGCCATTTCGTATCTGACCCTTTTGTATTTTGCTTTGTATTTGCGCAAAAGGATCTCAAATTGAAGGCTGCTCAGTTTTCGTCCTGAGCGACTGAGCAACTGAGTGTGGAGCAGTGGGTGGTAGCTGAGCGGGGGGAGTCAAGAGGATACAGGAGTTTGGTTTTAGGAACACAAGGGGGCAATGATGTTCTGCCATTGGGGTCGCTCGCCGCCCCAGGACAGCATTTAATTACCGCTCGTGTTCATTGTAATGAGGCAAATTGCTTTTTGCTGTCAATTAAAGTAAAGTTTTCCCTTTCTGGCAGCGCCAACGTCGACTTTCCCAGCCATTAGGGCCAATCAAATGTGTGAGCCGGGCCAACGCGACGCGTTGCCAACATTCTGAGCTGAGATTTTTGTGGTAAAACCGAACGCGTTGTAAAGTGGAGTCGTCGCTGGTAGACACAGTTACAACAAGCCATCAAACCAGCAGCAGTTCCAATTTCAATCCAGCTAACACCCACCCACACACACACACACTCGCACACACGCACACTCATATGGTTGTTTTGTATCTACCTCGGCTATGGCATACTTCCGTTTCCGGCGCTGCTTTCGCGTTGTTCTAGTTTCGCCCCGTTTAAAAACTGACAGTAAATGCGTGTATAAATGTCTAATATGTGTGTGTGTGTAATGGTATGTGTGTGTGTGTGTGTGTGTGTAGCATCTTAGAACACGTTTGTAAACATCTTAAATGTGCTTTTAATGAGCAGTTTTCCTCCTCAAAGCAGACAGCCAAGCGGCAAGCAAGCTGCCTGCCAGCTGCCATGCGTTACACATTTCTGTCTTTCCCCTCCCCCTTCCCACTCTGCCATGCCTCCGCCTCTGCCTCCCCCTCCAGCCTCTGTCCGTCTGTCCAAAACTGCCTTCCGTCGCTGCGCAAAATGTTGCCATTGCGCCTTGTTTTTCACCCTTGTGGCAATCGTTTTCGGTGCGTTTAAACCACCGACATCAGCCGCACCACCCCCCAGCCCCACCCCCACCCACACCACTCCTCGCCTTAAGACGTCGTTGTTGCTGTATTTTAATAATGTTAATTAGCGTTCTAATTAGTTGTTGCTTAGTTCGCATTTAGTGCGCGCATGTTTAATGCATTTACAACATGCACAACCAATGTGTGTGTGTGTTTGCGTGTGTGTGTGTGTGTGTGTGTGTGTGTCGTAACCCTTGAATATTAAGTGGCTTTTGACTCGAAGTCGAACCACATCCAATTCCCTGCATCGCCATCAGCTTATGCCGTGCGAGTATCCGTTTAAAAAATTAACGAAAATTAAAAGAGAAAAAACATTTTCACTGACATTTTTTTATGCAACAAAACGTTTTGTATGCAACAACTGCGGCTGCCCCTTTGTTGGTTGCGTGCAGCTCCCACATTTTGTTGCAACACATCGCAAATTTAAAGCTGCAATTAATTGGCCATCATTAAAACTGCATTCAGTAATAACAAATTACAATTGCTTCCACCTCACTATCTGCTATGTTAAATATGCTCTGGCCTTAACTTCAAATAACTCTGTTGCCAGCGAGAACAATGCCAGCATTTAACCAGCTTTTAAAATCCCCGTTATAAATTGGCAATCCAATAATTCTGAACAACAGCAATTTATGCACACAGCGACGAGCTGTCTACTATTAATAGCTGACTACAAAGAATCATTTATCAGCTTTAATTGGCATAAATAATAGTTACATTTTCGATATATGTAATATATAATAATAGTTATAGTTATATATTGTACATTGATAGTTATATTTGGCTGAGTATATATTGTTAGGTAAAGGGATCTCTAGACATTTCGTAGACTAAACAAGAGTCGAAAGAAAGAGTCAATCGTTAGGCTCCTGGCTGAAGGCTGAAGCTTTTCATACAAAGAAGTACAAAAAGAATAACAAAGAAAGTAGAAAAAAGCAGTAACAACTTCAGTTAAGAGCAGTAAAAGCCGCTTCAAGAGGAACTATTATAAGCCAGGTTGAACGGAAAGTGCCTTGCTTTGTCCTTCTCAACAGCAGCACTTGTTGTTTTCCAGTAAAAGAAATGAAGCTATACTATATAGTAATGTGATCTGAACCTACATCTATACAGACTCAAGGAATACACTATAAAGAGTTCAATTTGTTTATTTATTTTATGTCATTAGAAGTAAAAGGCTTGGGGCATTATTAAAAATGATTTTTAATGTGAATTGATGCAACATTTATTGGAAATATTCGCGGGGTATTCAAAAAGTAAGTTTCCTAGTCTGGCGTTTCACTCAGACGACACCTAGCGGACGCTAGCTGAACATAGCTGAACATACATCTATACAGACTCAAAGAATACACTATAAAGATTTCAAATTGCTTATTTATTTTATGTCATTAGAAGTAAAAGGCTTGGGGCATTATTAAAAATGATTTTGAACGTGAATTGATCGCACATTTATTGGAAATATACGAGGGATATTCAAAAAGTAAGTTTCCCTAGTCTGGCGTTTCACTCAGACGCCACCTAGCGGACTCTAGCTGAACATAGCTCCAGTGTAGGTTCTGGCGAAAACAACGGAGTTAGTTTTGGTGACCAAGAATACTGTTTTCAGTAATACGAAATTGAAAAACCGATCAGGATAATAAGTATTAATGCTAGTTGATATCACAGAAGATGATAGAAAAGGGAAAGTTCAATTGAACGAAGAGAATGTTTAGACGGAAAAGCATGGAAATAGGAGCTGTAAGATGAATGTAGTGGTGCCTTTAGGATATAGAATATAGAGGAAGATAGTTCTTAATAGGTCTGTAAGGGATATAGGCAGAAATAGAGGAAGATAATGCCTAGTAGATCTACAGGGAATAGAGAAATTGAATCGACTTAAAAGAGTAAATTATGCTTCCTTTGATTAATATCTGAATAAAGTCGGAAGATTTTATAGTAAGAAGTGAGTGGCAATTGAAGATTGGGAAAGAAGTAGGAGCTGCTTCTGGTCTGACTACAGTTTCTGCCTAAACATTCCCTATATATATCCTTATATAGGAAGTTGCTTTATATACTTTATTCATATATAAACAAACCAAAAGCAAACTCAAAGATTGATATACAAATTAAGAGCGAAGCTTTTATGTCTTCGTTATACGTTTCTAAGAAATTTAGTATAAAAGTTTGCAAATTTCTTAGTTTAAGACATGCTTTTAGCCCAAAAGGAAAACTTTCTGCAAATACCAGCAACAAAACCCAATTTTCTTTAAGTGCAAGTGCTTAAGGCTTCTGTTCTTACTAGTATTTAATCTATCTTGGGATTTCGTTCAGCAAATTAATCACCTACTTTGTAAGACACACTATAAGAGTCTAAGAAAGAGTATTAGTATGCCTCATAGAACTCAGCCAGAGATCGCTTATAGATGCCGAGCCGAACAAAGGCTGAGCTCGATAATTGGAGCTCTCCGTTGAGGGAAGACAAAACGAAATATTGAAATTCAATAGGACACGTTGTATGCATATGTTTTTCTATATATATTTTGCTGTTTGTATTTTTTCATTTTTAGTTGTATTTTAAGCCATAAATAATGGGCAGGCCTGGCCTGGCCTCAGGCGGAACACCATAAAGTGGGCGTGGCGGGGGAAGGGGGAGGGGAGGCTGGCCACACAAACCAAAACAACAATGAAAATTGCGTGAGCTGTTGAAAACTGTTTTGCTTGTTAAGAGATGGTCAACAACAGCAACAACAATGTGATTTTTGCTGTACGCAGTTGCTGTCCTTGTGGTTGGTAGCCCCACCCACACACGCACGCACACACACACACACACACACACGCACACTTGTAGGCAACGCCTGATCGAAGTCACCCAATGGACAACTTGTGCATGACTCGAACCCGCAGCTGTTCATTTGTTTGGCTCCCAAGTGTCATGCTGTTTGTCCTGGACTGCTGCACCACAGCCCGACAACACCCTCCCTCCCCCTCTTCCCCCTGTATCTATCTGTTTGTGCGTCAATAACCATTAAGCGTTAAAATTTCTACAGTTTTGTTGCATGCTGCCTGCTGCCTTTGCATTGGCTTGTTGCAGGCCGCACGTACAAGCTGTGTGTGTGTGTGTGTGTGCGTGCAACCAACAAGATTTGTTGGCCTGGGCAAAACAGTGTAATTATTTTATGCCTCGACTCTTGCTACGCACCGAGCAACGCAGCAGCCAGCCAGACGCTTGTTCAAGTGCCAAACCGAACTGGCACCAGTAGTAGATCATTTAAAATTTCCAATTGGCTTGACAAACACACACATGCACACACACATTAACACACCCAGGACAGTTAGCCATGGCTGGTTAACTGGCTGGCCATGTCCGGCCTTCGGCTCCGGCTTCAGCTCTGGTTTAGTTTCGGTTTTTGGACCCGTTCGAGGAGGCTTGTATTTAATTTACTGTTGAAATTAACGATGCGTGTGCCACTGTTTTCTATGTGTGTGTGTGTGTGTGTCTGTGTGTGTACGAGTGTGTGTGTAAAAGTCAAACCCAAAACAACAATTTGGCAGCAATTTGTTACAACGACTGCAAATGATTAACAATGTATGCGACATTGTGGTTAAAAGCATAATATTATCATACATTTTCGACCAAAGCCGGCATACATTAGGCATTGGGACATGCCTCTAGCCCGCCCCTGGCCCCTCCCTATGCCTACCCACCCCTTATCGCTCACACACACACATACGTATTTAGACATACTCGCATAAGCTATATGGAAATTAATTTTAGGCCAACTAGCTGGCGCCCCTTAGAAACCTATCAGCCCCTATCCAAACCCCTACCCCCTCCCCACCGCTCCCTCCCACTTGACCCCTGCCCCCATTTGACCATTAGCTTATTGTGATATTTATGTGGCTGCCATTAGAGCGAGACAACGTTCGTATTAATTACACATTTCATTTATTTCGAAGCACCAAAACCCAATGATGCAAAATCAATAACCGACCCGTCCTGCAGGTCCCGTCATCGTCATCGTTGTCCTTGCTTCTAATCCCCACACACACTCACTCTCTCTCTCTCTAAATAGAGCCATCGAGATACGTATTAAGTACGTAATCTAATAAAACGGAATGCAAATCGCATTGTGTGTGTAATTATAGAGAGCTGTATTACGGGCCAAACATCAATCAAAATTTTTGCGAATCCCGCAGGAAGGGGCCTGGGGAGGGGCCTGGAAAACAGCTTAAGGTTGACCAGTAAGTGAGAAAACAAATTGCCGTGCAGTAGGTCAGGCCACACACTCACCCACACACACACACACGCACACTTACATATCGTGTCTGCGTGTCAACAAGCAATTTCCGCCGTGAACGATCGGGAACAATAACAAAGCAAAAGAGAAAAAAGCCCACACAAATGGAGCCCGTTGCAATAGGCAAATGTGGCAACAACACAGCAGCAGCAGCAGCAGCAACAGTTGGTGGCGTGAGGGGCATTTTGTGGTTTTATTTTACGATAATATTAAGTTGAGCCAGCCTGCTGTATAGGCAGGCAGTCGGGCAGGCAATCAGCATAAAGTGGTTCGCATTAAAAATTGTATCAGGCCGCACAATAAAAACGCCGTTTCGCAGCGGAAGTGTCAAGCAGGCGGGGGGTGGCTAACAGGAGGGGAGAAAGGGTATAGAGGGGTAGGTCATTTGTGTGTTCTTGTTGTTGTTGTGCAACAAAATCAAATAATAAACCCATAAAACTGCCGGCCACAATTAAAAAGCCTCCAGCATAATGGCAACTTTTTGTTGCCTACTTTTCAGGGCAGCGCCCAATGCATTTCCGTGGCTTAGCGCATGGCATTGTGCTAAAAAATTGCAATTTAATGAAGCATGCCGTTAGCCGCAATTAGGCAACAATAACGAAACTGCTCCGAAACCGAAAATCTATAGTTCTTGCCACCAATTGTGGTATATCGAGTAACTGGAGCAGTCGTAATGACCGAATAGATTTGGCTTACAGTTATACTGAAAACGATTATCGTGAGATTTGGCTTAAAGTTACAGATAAAGATTATGAGGAGATCATTTTCATGGTTATATCTTAGATATTGGATTATAGCATAAGACATAATCTTCTCCCGGGCTTATAGATTTTATACGACAGAATGTTACCACCTGGCTTTAGCCCTAAGCTTCAGCTATCAGGACTTGTAAGAGATGTCCTTACTTCAATGATAACATAGAAGGAAGTAGCAACTCGCGGTTGAGTAAGCTTAGGCTTCCTGCCTCCTACTTGCCCCAAATGTGGTGAGGAGGCTTCTGCCTGCCAGTGTCGCTATCAAGGGACATCTGTTTATTTCATTTTTCTTTTGGTGGAGTCTCTGGCGACTCGAGGTCTTTTAATTACCGAGAACTGTGGCGCGTGTTGGACATTTAGTTTGGGTAATATTGGGTAATATTGGCCCTTAAACATTAGAGCACATTAAAGTAGCTTTTTCTTTTATTCTTTGTCCTCTCTTTTTTCGCTCTTTATTCATTTCAATTTTTTCCTTTCTTTCTATTTTTTTTTTTTGACAATTGATTTAAGTTTATGGCGTGTGCGGGCAAGCGTGAAGTTGTGGAAATGCGAAATGGCAAAGCAAAGAATATAAAGTCAACGGAGGACACAATCCAAGCTGAATATAGGGAAGGGGGGTGGGGGGGGGGGACAGAATGCAGTCAATTGAAATGCAAGTGGCAGTGGAAGTGCAAGTCCAAGTCAAGTCTGGGGCAAAAGCGAAAGGAAACTGCCAGGCAAATTGGCATGGCAAACTACAAAATGGTTGCTCCACTGAGCAGCGACAAACAAGCTGGAACTGGAACTGGAACCAAGCAATGCCAATGCAAATAAGAAACGACTACGAAGGGGCATCACCTTTTGCCAGTATAAGGAGCTGCTCCTCAAGTAGAGACAACATTGTCAAAGCAAAAGAAAAACTGCGAACGCGTTTCTTTGGCAGTCTCGCACTTTAGATTTATTGATTGTTTCATCGGCATCGGCCTTGTAGATCCGACTGTGTTGTCCTTTGTTGTTGCAGTTGTCCTAGTCCAACGTCAACAACGATTCTTTGCTTATTGTTGTACGAAAAAGTTGCTGCAAGAACGGCAACAACAACAGCAACATGCAACAAAGCGCTGCGACAATGCTGATGATGACAGCCGCTCACCCTCGTTTCCGTCTTCGACCATGTCAGAGCGCTCAAGTCCTGGGGGCAAAACGCACTTTTTTCTTACAATACACACACACACACATACACAGAGAGAGAAACATACACTCACACACACACAGTTGTTCCTTTTTTTTTGGCCTGTACTTTTTGTGCAAACTTTCAGCAACGATTCGGATTGAAATTCTTTTGTGCTTACAACGGAATTTCGCCTTACATTATTATACCCTGCATTCAAGCAATCTGACAAAGAAAAGGGTATAATGATAACTAGTTTTGATAGTGTATATCTTAAAGAAATAATCTTGGATATGATATAACTTGAGCTGCTCTCTTATGCAGAACGTTTCATAAGGATCTTTTGATAGAAACAGAAGCTAAAAAAGTTAGTTTACGACTTCCAAAAGGAAAGCTTAGCTGGAATTGCTGTCTGAGTTACCATCTGAAAGGCTTTTACTCTATAGTAGTTGATCCTTACCCTTTAAGGAGTCCTGGAATCCTTGATAGTTCAGACTTAAAGTACTCGCAACTAAGATCTTAACCCCAGAGTTGTCTCTTTATATTGAGTTTATCTCTTTCTTTACGCCTTAAGACATTGCCTGCATCCTAAGATACTCCTGAGAGGATTTTACTCTAGAGGTGTTGATCTTTACCTTAAGGAGTCCTAGGATTCCTGATAGAATCCCTGATAGTTCAGACTTCAAGTGCTCTCAAGGTAGATCTTAAGACTAGCGAAGAGAGTCCCTTTGTATACAGAAGCCCAATTCAACCTTTACTTTATGCCGTTTGCCTGCATCCTTCAGTCTATAAACTCAGCATATCCGCTTGTCGAGCAGGCTTACCCTTTATATATATATATACATATATATACGTATATTTATAGCATATTTATATATGTAGCATATATACACACCATATTTTTTGCTGGTATTTACTTCATTTTGCTTTCCATAAGCTGGAGGCGCTATAAACATGCCCGAGGCGGCCAGTGGAATTGGTGATTTAAAAACTGTAAGGTCAGAACTTAAAGCATTACTCATACGCCACGTGCTTCGAGCTGGGCTTGGACAACATTTTTATCTTTTAATTGCAGTCATTTCAATGTGCTGTTGCTGCTGCTGGTTCATGTTTACATTTCAATAAATTCAGCACTAGCATCAACACTTTCCACATCGTCCTTGTCATCCTTGATGGCCGGGTTCTCGTGCCCATCAACAGTTTTTGCTGTCGCCGTTTGCCGTCGCCGTCGTCGTTGTTGTTGTTGTTGCTTCGACGTGGCTCTCGGGCACCCCTAACGATTTTGGTCGCCCATAATGAGTTTTTGTTTCCAGCAGCTTAAGTTCTGCATAGCGGCAACAGGAAGAAGACAACGAGCAGCAACAACAACAACAACAACAGCAATTTCCATTACCATTTAATTAAAAATTGCAGAATAATTATTTTTCTTTTCGCATTCACTTGGAACTTTTACTTTTCCCTCTCTCTTTTCATGTATTTTTTTCTCTCTGCGTTAAATAAACAAAAGCGCTCAGCGCAATTTGAAAATCTGCAAATTAGCGCAAAATGCAACTCAGAATAAACCAAAAGAAAAATGCCAAATGAAAAATGGTTAAATGGGCAGCTGTAATGCAGCAAGCAAACTTTCAATTACAATAAATCCGACACACAGAAGCCCTCAGCACGCACAGTTCGCACTGAGCTACTGCCACGTCCTTAAGGCCTAAAGAGCTTCTGTCTAAACACTTAGCCAGCTTTGGATTTGCATCATTATCATATCATACGTCTTCTCTGTGTGTGTGTGTGTGTGTGTGAGGGTGTGTGTACGGATGTGTGTTTACCGTTTATGCCCACACACAGGTGTTGAGATTACGTGCCGGGGCAACTAGGCAGCTAGTCGGTCGGCCCACGTGTCGTATACATAACTTTTATACCTATGCAAAACTTTTCGACACACTTATGAGCTGTAAAAGCGATGCCTGCCTGATGAGCGTTGGTTATGAAAGCAAATGCTACTTTAAGTGCCACTCGACGGAAACTTGCACTTAAATTTATATAAGTATTAAGTATTAAGCCCCGAGTCGATATTCAAGCTAAGACTTAACGCTGAGGACGCACGCTGACAAATGCTGTCAATATATCAACAGTAAACCGTAAATGATGAGACGATTTATTATGCTGCTGCAACAAATAATCCGACAACTGCAGCAGCAGCAGCAGCTTCAACTTACGTTTGTTGCCTCTTGGCAATAAGCTGAAATAGCAGTCGGGCCGCTTAAGTGGCTGCTGCAGAGGCCTGCCTCAAACTGCCTCAACTTGCCACACACTCGCACAAAGTTGCATGTAGCACGTCCACGTGCACGTACTTGCACTCGTCGTCGCATACTATATTTTGGCAACATTATACTCAACGCTTAATACTTTATGCTTATTTTGTTACGGCAAGTTGTAAGATGTAGGAAGCAAGACGCAAGACGCAAGACGCAGACGCAAGACTGCAACAAGCCGCCACAGGACGAAGCTCTAGAGAAATTTATTTTGTGCTCAACGGCCGGATGGCTGGATAAAGTTTATATAGCCGCAGCCATTGCACATCGCTTCTGCTGTGGCTTATGATAAACTGGGCTGCACTTGAGCCGCACCGCTGCCGACAAGCCTCGATTCAGTTGCCGCTCAAAAATTCAATTTGGGTGCCGCCTGCCGTCGTGTAAGCGGATTACAAGTTAAATAAATTTCATTTGCGTTTCTTGCGGTTCTACTGATATGCCAATACATACACACATTTACATACATATATATAGAGTATATATGTAAAATATATAGAGAATATTAAATGCTTTGCCAAATTTGTAGAGTCCGTATCAGTTGTAGCGGGAAACAGATTTTTATGCGCGGAACAAAATCAGCCGCAGCAATGGCAGCTCGAGCAGCTCCGAGCATAAAGGCTTTTCATGATGCGCGACAGCAGCAACAACCAAAATATAATAACGACAACAACAGCAACAGCAACAACAGCAACAATAACAATGGCTAAAAGGGCAAAGCTGCAGCTCTGCGACCCTTGAGCAATCTCTTCGCGGCATCAAGTGCACTTTTTTGTATGCTTTTCATCAAAACACTTAATTTGCATAATTTTGTGAAGAGTTCGCAGAACGACCAAGTTTTCCCTGAAAGAGCCCAGCAACAACAGCAACAGCAACAACATAAGATCAAAAAACTATGGCACAATTTAATTTCGCCAGCTTTAAATAAATGAAATGCAATTCCTGGAAAATATGGCGCACGTTTTACAACGCAGGAGCCGCCACTCCTAGGGCTAGTCCTGCGCTTTCTCCCACTCATCATCCTCCTCTGCTCATGCTCAGCTCCTTCTTTATGGCATACGGAAGACTGGTTAAGAATTATTGCACTACCCAAAGCTTTTGTGTGCTGTAATTTAATATTTTTACTTCATTTATCGTTATGAAATTTTCCGTGCAAATCGTGCACTTTGCATTTTTTACACATTTTTCACGGCAACTGCAACTGCAGCAGCAACTGACAAAGCATTTTGCCCAGTCCTTGCAGTAAATGCATACTATATATATATATATATATATACTATGTTTAAATCAGCGTCTAATGCACTCAATAACTGTGAGAGCTCTTCGCTTAAATGCCAAGGACTCAAGGCAGAGCAGGAAACTAAGTTCGTAAGTGGATAACATGGCTCAAACAGACTCCTTTGGTTAACGTGTTCTCCATCAGTTGCTTAACAATATAAACTGCAGTTACCCACAGGTGAGCAACTGTCATGGATATTGGGTAATGGCTCGCTCTGCATAGTCTATACATAATCCTTTATTGAATATTCTCTATAATATGGAAAGTCTAAGCTGTATACAACTCTTATATGCTGTAATACTTTATAAGCTGCTCGTTGCTGTTCGCTTGAAATTCAGATTTGAATAAGTTTAAACCAAAGGACAAACAACTAAAAGGATAGGACTTAGTAATCCTACTTGAAACAGTTTCAAGTGAAACTAACAAAAAGCAGTTTAAACATATAATTAGTCATATTTACTTATAGTATTTGCTCAGCTGACAGGAGCAGCTCTTAGGCTTAAACGATCTGAAACTCATCTCAAGTTCTGAGATAGTTTTAATCCAGTTTTAGATACAAATTCAACGTGCATACGAAATGCACAAATCGTATTTGAAATTCAGTTTTAAGTGTGTATGGGATTTGCAGCAAGTTGCAAACTGATTTACAAAGTTGAAATGTATTTTAAATCGTGCCAAAGTCCAGGCATTCATTTTAATATTTATTGTTTCATAAATAAGTAAAACGATATAAATTTAAATTTTACCTCGAGAAATTTGATATTTTGTTTGAGATTAGAGTGAACTTATGGCTTAAGTCCTTCTTTTATATCTTCTCATCTTCTCCCCATCCAGTTAAGCGAGGACATTGGCTACGTGCTCTACTCGGCATTGGGATCCTTCTATATACCCAGCTGCATCATGGTCTTTGTGTACATACGAATTTACTTTGCCGCCAAGGCGCGAGCGAGACGCGGCATTAAAAAACATCCGCGCAAAACAAACAACGAACAGGTGAGTCACTCGGTGAGTTGGCAGGACTATCAGTGCTTCTGTTTTGATTGAGACTACTTAGGCAGGCCGCAGAGCTGCTGTTGTGCTTTTCTTTTTTGATGCCGGAATACGCAATGCGATTCATTTGTTTGCCACCGAATGGCGTCCACTTTCCAGATAGGACGAACAGAAGAACAGCGGCAGCCACTGTAAATGCAAATTTTGCCATTTGAATGAACAAGCTGCGCTCAGGTTATACGCAGCATATGTGGCGTATGCGCAATATTTTTAACTTAAACTCAAGCGCAGTTTTTTAAAGCAAACGTTGCAGGGTGTTGCACGTTCTGCGAGTGCCCCAAACGCGTTTAAGTTCAATTTTACGCCAGTTTTACGTGCTGCTACGTGCTAAATGTTGCATGTGACTGCTGCCACACAGCAGCAGCCACCAGCCAGCTATTGCCCCCAAATGCACTTTGCCACGTTCGCCCGTTTGTGCAACGTTTCCATTCAACAAAGTCTTTGTGCAACTTTCACTCCACACTTGATTTTCAGCTGCGAAAATTAACGTGGCATAAACGTAAACGAAGCTCCCTGATTGAGTGCAGAATCTCTAATGATTCAGCAGACGCAGCAGCACGGCAATTACCGGCTCAAATTACCAGCGATTACCAACAAATTTGCAGCCACACACACTCGCACACACACTCAAAGCCCAATTCATTGACAATTTGCATTTTCAATTAACTTGGCACGAAGCAAACTCGAGAAAAAACCAACACGAGCCGATATCAACGACACTCTTGACCATCATTTTATGCAAACAAAAGGCGACGCGCTGCTGTGGCAGCTGCAACACAAACACCAGCTTAACACACACACAGCTCACACACACACACACACACGCATACACTTTCGGGCAATGTTAATTGCCATTGGTAATTGTCGCTACTTTTTGGTGTGCACACACAGTTGGTGGTCCACGCCCACTACGCCGCCCCCTGCTTGTGTGTGTGTGTAATCGTTGCGCTCGGACGCGCCTGTTAACTGAGTTAAAATGAGATTTTTCGTGGCATTGGACAACACTTCTGCTCTGTTCTTGTCTCCCGCAGGTTACGAGCTTCACCACCGCCAACAAGAAAGGAACAATACCGATGCCATCCTCCAGCGGCCCAACGCAGCTGCAGCTGCACCAGCAGCGCCAGATAGCCACCATTGAGACACCACCGAACAGTGCGACGTTACCCATGCAGATACCAACGGTTACCATGGACCTCGCCTCCGACATATCCACCTCCGAGGCGGGCGAGCTAGAGGCCGTTGCCGCCCAGACGGCGCTGGCCTATGCCAATCCGAATGGCCAATCCAATCTGCCAGCCGCCTCTGGCGGCCTCTGCTCGCCCAAGGAAACGCTGCAGGTCAGCACCATTGCCACAGGTCGTGGCGCTGCACTCAATGTCCCCGTGCCGCCGTCCATGGGCAGCAGCAATTCGATTAATGTGCTGAACAACAACAACGGCACCGTTGCCACAGATGCCGCTGTGGCAGCCAATAGTGCGGCAGCTGCCACTGCAACTGCTGGCGCTGCTCCAGCTGCCAATGAGCTGCGCGTCTCGCCCATCGCCGGACGCTGTCGCGCCCTCTCTGTGGGCATTGACACGGACATGGTGAGTGAATTCGATCCTTCCAGCTCGGACTCGGGCGTGGTCAGTCGCTGTGCGGTGGTCAAACCGCTCAAATTTCGCCTCTGCCAGCCCATCTTTGGACGCAAGGCCAACCAGCAGCGCCGCAGCGAGTCCAAGGCAGCAGCTGTCGCCGCCAAGCACAATGCAGCAGCTCTGGCCAAGAGCCGGGAGCTGGCCGCCGCCAAGACGGAACTGGAACCGGCCATACCAAAGACACCGAAGCCGCGTGATCCCGAGAAGGAGAAGCGACGCATTGCACGCAAAAAGGAGAAGCGTGCCACACTGATCCTGGGCCTAATCATGGGCAGCTTCATCGCCTGCTGGCTGCCCTTCTTCTTTCTCTACATACTGGTGCCAGCCTGTAGCACTCACTGCAACATACCCGAGTCGGCGTTTGCGATTGCCTTCTGGCTGGGCTACATGAACTCTGCGCTCAATCCGGCCATCTACACCATCTTCAACAAGGACTTCCGGCGTGCATTTCGACGCATCCTGTTCAAGTGATGTTTGGCCTACGTGTGCTGCTACAGGTGCGTTTATGCGAGCATCGAGAAGGCTACCGAACGTGCCATGGGCAGCACACCCATGGGCTATGGGCATGGCATGTACCAGCATTATAGGCGTTAGATTTGCTTGGTCGAAGCACTCCTCCTCCTCCTAGCGTGGAGTGGGAATGGAGTGTCAGAGGCAGTTATTGTTATTGTTTTCAGTTTTGGTTTTTCTTGAAAAAGTAACGAACATTGTAGCTCATTTCAAAAGCAATGAACGGCTGTGAATTTGATGGAAATCTTTCAATTTTGATTTATTTACATACCTTTTTCTTTACTACCCCTCGAACCAGCACAACACACACACACACACACACACACATAAATCGCAGCAAAGCAAACATCTTTTATGCCACTCTGAATGGGCATTCAGCTTGAAATTTTCGCATACGCAAAACAAAAGCAGCGACTGCAATTTGCGAGCAAGGAAACAAGTTTATGGCAATGTGTCAAACTGCCAGGTAAACATTATAAAAGGGGTTGGGGTAGGGTGCGGGGGGGCTGGAGCATTGTTTGTATTGAGGTCATCCAAATGACACTCGAAGAAAACGCGCTGCTGTGCAACAAATTAATTTGATTTCACTCGAAATACATTTTTAATGTTGCCTTCTGCCATTTGTACAAGTACTCAAAATAATATTCGAGACACATAAAAACAAATGCTGGAATAATCCAGCAACAATACACACACACACACACACACACACACACACACTAGACTGTAGACACTAGACAGCTGCTGGCCCAGTTTTGTATAAGATATATTCATTCACGGACAAAAAAAGATATTTTATACAAAACTGAAAGAAGACAGCAAAAAGTGCATCTCGACTAAAAGATACTCTTAGCCCAAGTCAGAAATAACTCAACGCATACAAAATACACAACAATAAGTGGATTTATGTTGACTACCCCTGCCCCTTCCTAATGAATTCCAATATATCTTTCGTGTTTTCTATTCAATTATAATGGAATTTCCACCAGCTGACCAAGAGTTAAAATAAACATGATCTATGGTATATCTGATACTCTCAGATACAATTTTCTGCTTCTACTTCTACACAACTTCAGTATACCCTTTCCTTGCACAGTTTTTAATAGCTTCAGGGTATGGGAATCTGCCTCTAATGGGCCAAAACAGATGCAGCTCACCCCAACCCGTTGACGTCTTGCCAGCACTTGTAGGTGCTTTAGTTTTTGGCTATGCATCAGGAAATGCATGTGCCAGTCATTGGAATAGATGACATGTCATTCGAGCATTCGTTCAACCATTCATTCCCGCAGTCACTCATTTATTCAGTCAGTCGGAAGACAGAAGAGTCTCAGTGCCAGATGGAGGGACTCTAGGGTGGGCAACTCTTTTGGCATCTGGCCCACACATCGCACAACTCTCTAGTATTTACTTGTGGCCCAAATCTAAAGGCAAGCCACAAAAATGCATAAATTTCTCTCAGTTTTGTTGTACTTTTATTTTGGACACATTTTGTGGCTAGTTGCAAGTAAACTGAGCGTTGCCTCTAGCCGAAATTTATGGCAGCTCTTAGCTGCGCCTTCCATTTGGCTTTCCACACACACCGCAAGTGTATCA
This sequence comes from Hirtodrosophila trivittata, assembly GCA_035045065.1. Taxonomy (NCBI): domain Eukaryota; kingdom Metazoa; phylum Arthropoda; class Insecta; order Diptera; family Drosophilidae; genus Hirtodrosophila; species Hirtodrosophila trivittata. The sequence goes on along the minus strand of JAWNNK010000658.1, from coordinate 1,920,598 downwards.
AGTTTATTGGTCCAGCCAGTCTTTTAACTAAATCATTTCAAATATCTAAAGATACAGGCACACACACACACACACACACGAATACACACAAAGCCATTGTCAGCTGCACTTAAGCGACAATTCGAGAAAAGAGCACAAAAAATGCGCATAAAACGAAAAACTCAAATCGAAAACAATTGAAATCGATGTGGAGGCGCAGCAGCTACAGCTGCCACAGCACATTAAAATGCGCGACACATACACACACGCAGACTTATACAAACAAACAAGCACACACACACACACACCTAGCTAGAGCACTTAGCTGCACTTAGGTGCGGGCAGCAGCCAGGACGAGTGTCGCACGAGGAAGACAATGCGCCAGGCTCAGCTCAGGCACTGCCACAGCGAAAGTCCTTTTCACTTAACAACAACAACAACAACAAATATAAACAACAACAATAAAGAAACAACAAAGCAACATTGCACTTTAGTGTGAAGAGCAGATGACGTATACGCACCGTTGCTCATACTTTTCCCATCAGAACGCACAATTACTCGATTTGATGTCCATTTTATTAGTAATTGTGCCAGCAATATGCATAAATTAAATATAAATTAAACACAAATAAAAAACACAATAAAAACGAATAATATTATTAATTAAACAGTGCTAAAACTATTTGCATTTATGTTCATAATTCAATTATGCAATTTTTATGCAAATTCCCTTTGAGCGCAGCGTGCGGCATAATTAATAGCCTGGAATTTGTTTTGGAATGCGCAGAGGAGAGCAAATTAATCAAATTTAGCAAAAATATTTATTAAAATTCAACTAAAAACATTTAATGGCAAATAGCCAATTGCCAATTGCCAATAGCCACAAATTCGCATGTCAAATTGAATTATTGAGTGCGGCGAGTGCGAAAATTAGAAATTTTTAATTGTGAATTTCTGTCAACAGTTTGCGGCGCTGGCATAAGCCAATTTAATGCCCGATTAACTTGGCAAATACAGCGCCAATCGGACGACATTTTCAATATGCAAATTGTAATTCAAATTCAAATTAAGTTTGATTTTTTTTCCCCCCAATCTCTCAAATGTGTTTTAAAATTCCAAAATAAATATTTGTACTTAATTTCTCTTTCGCATACTCTGGATATAATTTTGAAAAAGTGTGAGAAGGGTATGCTCAAAATGTGCAGCTAGTATGTGACAGGATACTATATATATATATATATAGTTCTGATCAGTAGCAATGATTCTGTCCGAGCACTAGCTATAGTATAAACTTCAAGTAGGCCACTAAAAGTCCTTTCAGCCTGCGTATTGTCTGTTGTCCACCTCAGACAGGGTATACTATAGTCGATCACACTTAAGCAGCTCTTTATTAGGTGTTTTTGAAAATGGGGTAAATGCTTATTTATGCTTAAATTACTAACGATTGCCAATCAGAATTAAGTTTGCAGCTCTGCAATAAAGTCGACAAATAACAAATCAGTTTTGGCCATAAAATCGAATCGACATTTTGTTTACACTTTACAAATGATAATCACTTGCCAAACTCAATGAACCCGAGGCCCCAACTGTAAATATCGTTTTAAACGGATTTGCCAGCAAATCTCCTCCAGCGTACCCAAGGCTAATGAGCTTATTGCAATTTGAATGCTATTTTTGGTATGATTCCATCATTTTCTCCTCTCTTGATTCAAAGGTTGTGCGGGGTGTCAGCCATAAAAGTAATTAATAATGGGCTATAACTGTTGTTTTTTTCTTGGTCATAAATATGCACTTAGGATCTATATTTATGCCTGCTGACAGCATGAATATTTATGAAGTGGCGACGTTGACCAACAGTGGGCAATAACAATATGCGTACAGTGTTTATGAATTGGAAAAGTTTTATAGGCTCTGAAACGGTTCGAGGTCAGGTTATATTTCATTCTTATGATGTATCATTTTGCATGTTTCAGTGTGATTCTTTTGAGTTGGAAAACCAAGCAAATCTAATGCCAGAAATAAAATATATATCCCTATATAGATATATATAAGATTATTGCCCCTGACATTGGCAATCGGGAGAATTCCCTTAAATTTAGTTAGTTTTGATGGAGCGGCACCAAAAAAACAAATGACTGAAATGCTTAAATGAAATTATTTCATTATAAAATAATAAAACCAAAGATCAAAGATAATTTATAGAGAAAAAGCAGCAAATATCAAAGTTGAGTTTTTGAACAAGTAAATTAATACTACGATTAATCGTAACGTTTAAGTAGTTCAAGTAATTAGCCTAATCTCTAGTTGCATTAAATCAAAACAAATCAAATGTCTAATAACTATTGAATTGCATTTGGTGCATAGAAACTTTTTAACTTCTAAACGTATATATATATGTCTCAAACTCAATCTATCTCTCTCTGTTATAGTTGTGTGTAATAATAGTTAAAAAATACTTACTGATTAATCAAAATATATACCATAAATACGATATAGGACTCGAGCATTCAAATAAATCAAAACTCGAACTCGAACTCGAAAACTGTTTAATAATTATATTTAACTAATCTACATTTTAAGCGGAAGTCTTCCACTACAATTACGCGCTCCCCAAACTAACCAAAACTTAACTCCCCAAAACGCGTAATAGATCCACAAAATATAACTGTATTCAATCTGATTGTTTATGCCGTTCGTTTTTGCGGAATAAAACAAGAAGAGGATAACAAACTTTGTAATATTTAGTGCTAAATTGTATATGTGTGTGTATTTCAAAAGGTTTCTCCCCCTCAAAAGATTCAATATGCATAAACGATAACGATAACGATTACTATAACTATAGCGATAACGATAACGATAACAATGCACAAATGCATCTTAATCATTGTAGAACTTTAGTCTAAGAAAACACACAAAACAAAACTCAAAGTAAAAACGTAGTTAACAAAATTTAAAACTTGCCATTGAAATTGTTAAACTTTTTGTTGCTGTTATTTAGGAATTAATTTCAATTTAAACTATACCTATACTATATATAACATAGAGATACTTATTCATATGGATAACAACGAAGTAACATGGTGCTATGAGTTATGCATAAAATTCACTTAACATTTATCATTTCTCGACATGGTCAAAAGCGTTAAAATCTGAGCCCCTTTTAACGTCTTCGACAGTATTTTGCATTAGTTATTATCTCATTCACACTCCCATTCATAATCACCTGATAAATCATAGCTGGAACACATAAATAGTAAGGCACTGTAAATATTCGAGTTATGTCAAAAATCTAAATATATATAATAACAATTTATAAACTATTAAATATATTAAACAAACCAAAAAAAAACCAATGTAAATTATGCAAAAAAACTTTGCAAATTGAAGCCACCAATGAATTGAAATTTTACATGTAAGTCGATCAAGAAAACAAGAAACAAAATATATATATGAATATAGATATACTATACAGTAATATATATATAAATATAAAGTATTAAATTACTCCAGCCCTAAGGTAAGCGTAAACAATCCCAACTCATACTCAAAGCCAGGCGCAGGCAGAACCCAGTTGTAACCTAAACTACGATAGTTAAAAAGTTTTAGCAATTAGACCTCATATATATATCATAGTTCAACTAAAATAAACAACATAGAAACTAAAAACAAAAAAAAACTCATCAGTCAGTAAAAAAATATACGAAAAATAAAAAGTAAATAAACAACTATCTGTAAATTTCGACAAACTAAACTAAAATGCATTTAAAAACTTTCAGTTCTGTTGATACAAAGTTTCAGTTAAAAGTATAAAACCAGTTAAGTTGAAGCAACGCATATATATATATATATTGTGTATATGAAAAACTGTTTTCCTAGCATCTAATAGATTCTAAGACTCTCGAAATTCAACATTTACATTACAATATAACTACATGGCAAAAAAAAAACAAACAAACATATAAACAACGCCAGCAGTTTAAGGCACATAAAAATAGAGAAAAAAAACATACTAAGGAAAAAAAAACTTAAACTATTAGCTAAGCGAAATATGTCCATTAAAAGGACAATAAAAATTCTATAAAATTAAATACCTAACTATTAAGCGGGCCGACTAAATTAAACCAATTCCATGAGGCTTAACCTAAACTCATCAACAAACAAACAAACAACTATGCAACCTACTTACAAGAACAAATATATATATATACATACATACATACATAAATGCAATGTTTTAAAATTATTGTCGTTAAGCAAAAGAAAACTAACAAAAAATAAATAAAAAATAAACTGCAATAAATGCAAAAATAGCAACAATCCAAAAAAACACAAAATATGTAATAAAAACTGAAAAGTATTCTAAAATTCTTTAACTAAAATTTGTTTTAATTTCTTCACAAGCATTTGGCAACTCTGCCACATAGAAAGGTCAGGGTGAATGCGGCTTGCATTACAGTTAAAAAGCGAAATTCTTAAAACAATTTAATGTGAATTTTTAAAGCTATAAATTCCAAAGTGTCGCCTTATTTACCACATGCGCAATGAAGATAAGGCACCTCCAACGATTTGGACCGTGCTCCTATTGATTTTCCGTACAAAGCACCAAAGGCAGTTAACTTACTTATAGCCAGTTTGCCGTTTAAGCCGGGCCATTGTGCGCCAGAGTTGTCAACGGATCGCATAAGTTGTGTGGCAGCGAGAGGTGAGTTTAATTTTTGTTGCATACTTTGGGGCTCTAAATTAATGCAAAAAGCTTAGCATACTTTTGCGCTGCGAGAATAATTACAGCCAAGAGAAAGAAATATAAAACAATTTAGCAGAAGGATTTCTGAAAGATTTGCAGAGTAATAATCAAATCATACTGAAGCTGAAACTTATCCTTAAACAAATAACGATAATATTAATAATAATAATTATCGCTAACAAGGAACAATTAAGAACACATGAAAGTTTGCCTTATTGGTTATCAGGTTATTAGGAAAGTTTTGCGAAAGCATTACGATCGCATTTATATAATTAATGTCAAATTGGCATAAAGCGGCTGTAGCTTCATTAATCAAATCGCGAGCATTACGAGTACAGGTATAAAAGCGCGACATGCAAAGTTTGCCAACTGGCAGGCAAATAGGTAAGCAGCCAGGTGCTAATTACACACGTGATGCCTGGCCCAGGCGCTAAAGTGTGCCACACACACAGTGAGAGAGAAGAGCCCAACAAAACTTTTGCACGACAGTCAGCACAAAAATGTAACGAACAAATATGTGTATAGATATGTGTGTGTGACTAGAAGACTGTGTTAATTGTTACAGTTGTTCAGTGTTGCTGCTCTGTGTCGAGCTGATGCGTTTACAACACAGACAAACGGGCCATAGGTCAGCCCCAAAACGTACAAATGTCCTGCTGTCCTGCGGTGCGTGCAAATATTTTACCAGAATTAAAACAGCAGCTACAAATAATTGTCAAGGGTTTTTTCGTCTGGTTAACAATGCAGACAGTGACAGAGCGCTAGAGGGTAAGGGGTTAAGGGTAAAGGGGGAGGGAGAGTTGTGAAACTTTTAATTAGTTAATTTAACGCTTGGCGCCAAGCAAAGCGGGCGCACACACTGCGTATGAGGAATGCAAAGAGCATACACAGTATACAGAGCCCACATACGAGGCGTGAGCTTTCTTCGTAGTTGACTGTCAACGCTCTTAAGGGATTGACACTGGAGTGGGTTGGGTGAGGGGTGAGGGTTGAGGGAGTGTTGTGGTAAACAGTGGCACTGCTAAGTAATTTCCTCTGGCGGATGCAACTAATTACTAAACATTTCAACAGCATATCATAAACAGCATCTAACTGCACTCACAGCTCGTCCTTAACGAAAGCCGCAAGACAACAACAACAGCACTTGCTAAATGATTACTTGTGTACATCTCTGTGTGTGTGTGTGTGTGTGTGCGGCTTGTGTGTTATCAACAACAAATCTACATGCGGTTTCTTGCTAATTCACTGGCGACCCAAAGCAACGCTCCCTTTGCCGGCGGTGGTTATAAAGTAAGCGCTGCGGCAGACAGACTGGCAGCTGGCTAAGTGTAGGTGGTAGGGCGGGTCTAAAGAAAAGGGAGAGTGCGGCACTTCCGTTGTCCCACACACACACACACACAGAGAGAGAGCCGAGGCGCCAAGCGATGAAAAATGATCGTAAAATAGCAGAAATAATTTAAACACTATTTTGCATTAAATGCAAAAACTTTTGCATTCATTCGCTCGGCACTCGGCGCTGAAAATTGTTGCCGGAAGTTGTCTGGAGTTGCAAACTTTTGCCGCGACACCCGACGACGACTTAAAAGCCAAGCAAAGCGATTAATGCCGACAGCCGTGACTCCTTATTAGCCCACCCAAAAAAAGCACTGACCATCGACCATCATGTTGGCCACGTTAATTAACATGGTTCCAACTGTGCAATGCATATGACACAAAGATCTTATAAGAAGTTGCCACTGATTGAGCAGCATGTGATATTGTGCTAAAAATATTTTCATTTACTAAATGGAAAATGAATTGTTTCAATAAATGTGCCTCATACATGCTATGTGCCATATGATATATGGCATATGGTACATGCATGCACTTGACTCTGTCGATTTGCTTAATTGTGCAAAGGGCAGCCGCCAATTGTTGTTTGCTGACGTTGTATCAACGTGTGTTCTGTTGCATGTGCTCATTATTAAGCTTATTCCGTGTGCATATTTGCCCTGCCCATTGACATCGTAGTCCAGGTCCAGCCAAGCGGCAAGACACTCCAAGACTTGGCCAGTGGATGGCTCGCTTTAAAGCTGCCCGAAAAAACCGGCTTAGCAGTCAATTCATAAACAACACACACACACATATAGGGATCTGCCTTAGCGTCCAAGATGTGCAGTCATTTATTGTTAAATAAAATCAAACAACTCAGACGTTGACTGCGACATGAGCGCTGGCGTCAACGTCAACGTCAACGCCGCAGTCAACGTTAGCGACAGCGTCAGCGGCACACGAACCTTCCGACGACAACGTTAACGTTAAAACGTAACGGCCTTTAAAGCACCTGACGACGAGGCGAGGCGATTCGACCGCGAACGAGATCGAGCCAACAAAAGCGCCGCCCAAGAGGCAACGGCAACGGCAACGGCAGCCGCCGATGACAACAAACCCGTCGTGGCACTCGCAGACGCAAGACGCAGCGCGCTTCAAAACGATCACGAAAAAAAAGTGAAAATTTAACTGAAAATATTCGAAATTCGAAAACTGAAATTCAAACTGAAAAACTGTGAAGAACGCGCCTAGAAAATAAAAGTAAATACGGTAAAAATCATAATAAAAATATATATTAATTTCAAAAACTTTAAAGTTCTGCTCGAAAAACGATCTATAATAACGGATTTTCCCTTTCAAACTCGATCGAACTCTGCCTCATTATGTAAGTGTGGGCGCACACCCATTGTCAAGGCCAATTACAGAGGTTACAAGCCAGAAACGTGATCAAAGTTTTCAAACCTAAAGGTCAAACCTTTACCGAAACAAGTTCCCTCGTTTTGTACTAAGGAAAATTTTGTAGAAAAATATTATGTGAGGGTCGCACGTTTAGGTTTTTGACCATGGCTATCATTAATCGGACATATGTTAATTTCAAAATTATGGAAATACTATTTACATTCTTTACAAATTTCAAGAGTGTGACGTGATTAAACAGACGATGCATCCAAAGTATCGATTATGTTAAAGAAAGATCACAAAGAATCCACAAATTCTTTCGATCAGATAAAAGTAAACGCGCTTCAGGAACCTCAGAAAGAAGGTGCTTAACCCGTTGTCGGGCCTTCTTTTTGAAAGCGATATTCGTTATGCAAATCCTGAACAAAATATATTCCTAACAACTTTTATGGATCATCTTTTAAGAGTTTTAAATACCAAAGTTTATCTAGTATTGAATATTAGTGAAAGAATCATGTGACTGGATTGGATTCCCACGATTAAGCAGAAATATTTTCCAAAAATGTGTCACCTGACTTTAAACTGGTTTCAAAACATAAAATGTAATCTCTTAGCGAGATTATTAATTTATTCAGTTTCTGTAATAAAATCGATAATATTTTTCTGGCTTCGATTCTGTTTACAAGTTTGAGGCCGTGACAGGTTCCCAAAGTCAACCTCTTTGTTTTCCGGTCTAAATGTTCCGCACGCTGAGATAGAGATGGATATATAGAGAGTGAAAGAGATGCAACTAGGAGGTGTATAAATGTTTGCCTGGCGATGTGCACAACTGTTTAAAAACAGTCCACGAAATTAATAATAATAATAATAACTGTGCACAATAACGAAAACAACCGGCTACAACAATCCCCCAATTGCTTTCGGCGTTATTATGTGACAGTTTCCTCAAATTGTGATACCCTGTAGACAAACCAATTACCTAAGAGGGTATAACACATTCAGCATAAGTATGTTAAGGGATAAGGTGGAAGTCAAGTCGATTCTATCCAGATTCCATCTCAGAATCTAAAAAATTTTCAACTGAATTGTTTCTACTTTAGGAAAGATTCCAGCTGATTCTCCCCATATCTAGGATATATTGTACTTACCTATATCTAGGATATCTTGTCGTCGAGCAGAGCTTTTGTAGCTGTGCTCATTTGCTTAGCTGGCCGCCCATCCGCAATCGCATTAACATCATTTTCTGGCCGAGCAATTGCCGAGCAAATAGAGAAAGAAATTAATTAGTGTTAGGTTATAAATAAAGCATAAGCATTTCGGTGGAAAATCATTTGACATTCAGGCGCTCGAACGCTCGACAAGTATGCGAAAAGGCAACGCAAATAAAGGCAGAGAAGAAGAAAACAACAAAATGAATTAACAGAAATGAAAATCAAAACAAAAATGCAAACAAAATTCAGTATAAATCGCGAGATTTAACATTGCCATTGGTCACACGCCGGTCACGTGGTCAGGGTCTGGGTCTGGGTGTGGGTTATCATGACATCCCAGTCCCAATATATGCACACATATCTTCTCTAGGTGCAAAAGGTGCCTGCTTCTCCGACTGATGTCCCATCAGCTCTGAATCTCTTTGTCACTTGCCACAAAGAAGTAGAAGTGGGCACGTGTGGCGGCCATTGGCACAGGAAATTATTCCTTCTATATAGATGCAGAGTCGGCTGGGCAGACGGCCAACCCATCTATTATATATAAACAAATATTATAATATATTTAAGAGGTACTTATAGTATACAAAAAACAACAGAGACTCGTTGCAATTTGTTGAACGTATTTGTTAAACAGTTTGGTGAAATCTGAAATCTATTTTTAGATGACTTTTTCTCAATCGAGTGACTTAAAATAAGATTTTTATTGTGTTGTCGCGCTAATATATCAATCAAATATACAAAATATACACAATATACACAATATCTACACACTGGAACATATCTGTGCTAATTAACTCTGTTTGGTGACATTTAACACTCGAAATTTATTAAAGGTAAGTGTAAATTGACGTGTTGCCAGCGCAGAAAAAATAGCGAAAAACTATTGGGAAATAACTCACTGGGTGAATCACTAGACATGCGACACTTCTGTTTGACGTGTGTGAGGTGGTGTGTGTGTGTGGGTGTGCGAGTGTATAACTGTCACTGCTAAACATGCAACATTTTGCAGTGCGTTTGTCATGCAATTTTAATCGCAATTGCATTTTTAATTTTCCTTCTTCCACCTGACGTTGGTGCTTCTCTGTGCTGCTCAGGTTCAGGTTCGGGCTCTGTCGCGATACTCTTTTATTCCGCACAGAAGGAAAGAAAAATGTGCGCAGAAAAAGTGAAAATAAAAGCAAATAAATATTAAATGCAATACACTCAATATACAGGGGACAGAAGCAGCAGCAGCAGCAGCAAAAGCAGTAGAAAACTGGCAAAGAGACAGCCGGCAGGCAGGGAGATGACAAAGCGTTGGGAGGAAAGGATGTAGTGGGCGGGGCTGTGGAGATGCGAGTGGGTCGACAGGATGTGAGCGGCCCATTTGCATGAATCTACATTTTAACTATTTTTATGCTTTGCCTCAAAGGACGTCGACTTTGGGCCCCAGAAGCAACATCGAATTGGGCCAGAAACTATATAATTTACTTCATCTTATTATGCAAAATGAAAGTCGTTTAATGTGCTGCATTAATTATAATGCTTAAATGTCAAACTAACTGACATTTCACCAATTAAACCTGTGCACACCCCCTACCCCCAGCACACCCTGTTGCCAGCCCGTGTCACCCTGTCACCCTGTCACTCTGTCAAGCCGAGATTAACCTTTTCGCGCATATGACAGCCATCCACAAGAAGAGCAACCGCAAACGGACACAACCACAGGGCACAAAGGAGCCACACACACACACACGCACACTCAAACACCCAAACACTCACTTTGACACTCATTAAGTGTAATTATTTATGAGCTTTCAATTGAATGCTCCCATTAAACTCAGTAATTCATACTGCGACACAATTTAAAATTAACCAATAATTGGATTTTTACTCATATTTCGGCAGCAGCACGATTTATCTCTGTTTTTATCAGAAGCATTTCCATAGAAATGTTTATAAAGTTTTTCATGAAAATGTTTTTCCCCTTTTTTATCCACCTAGAATCATTCCCACAAATTACATTCAATAATTTATTTCTTATCGAAAGTTGCCTTTCATTAATCATTTTGTGTTTAACTCAAATGACAATTAAATTATAGGTATACTACTATATATATACTACTATATATCATGTGGCTATATTCGTTAACACGATTATCTGATTTAACGACATTGTTAAGAAAATAATTAGTTAAATTAATCATATGTGTTCAGAAGTGTAACAATTATAAATGGAAATTGAATTTTTGAAATTTAAAACGAGGTCCAAAATAAATAAATAAAAGCTACGTTTATTTTCAATGTAATGAAGGTTATTTTTGCCTACATATTGCTAGGATAACATGTAAATTGTCAGTTCTTAATGATCCTTATAGAATCATCCTTATAATTATATTTAAATAAGTTATTAACAATTTACTACCCTAATTATGCTTGAGTAACAACTGTGAACGAGTCGGCTTCTAATTCTCATAAAAAACACATTCAACAACTCGTAAAATTAACGTTCAAAAAATCTTAACTGGTTTTCAAAAAAGTTTAACTGTTATTTTTATATATAGTAGTAGCTATGAATAGATTTCTATTGTTATAAAATTCTAAATTCGACTTGACATTAAAAGTCATGCGTGCAATTTTTTAAGTCAACAACTTTTTGTGCTGCTTTTTTATACCTTTTACCCCTTAACAAATGGGCTGAAAGGGTATATTTAAGTTGCGCAATAGACCGAATCCAGTATATATATATAGTATATAGTATATATAAAGCAGAGTATATATATTCCTGGTCTGTATATATCTCGGCAGCTTTTAAAGCTAGAATCGCTTAATTTCTTATGTGAGCTCAGACCTTGCTTTAAGTAGGGGTTAAGGTATCTCTTAGTCGGCTCTGCTATTCTTATTTGTTTTTAGCAACAATTTGCTAAGTACTTAATTTGCATGACAGTCAAACAACAACAACAACATTAACCGTAACAACAACAAGTTAACTTCGTGCTCGACATTCGCGTGACAAACATTCAGTTTAGTTTTTATTTAATTTTTTATTTGAATCTTTTGATTTGTTCCGCGTCCGGTCGCACTGGATGTCAAAATATTTAAGCACTCAACACCTTGTGAGTGCTCTACATATTGGTTGAATAATTCGTTATGAAAATACCCTTACCAAAGGCATAACACTTGCTACAGGTCCTTTGTAACCCAGTGGAAGGCCTCTGACTGTTGTTAAGTAAAATCTTTCTTTCTGCTTAAGCTGAACTAAGAACATTTATAGAAAGCAGTTGAATCAGTTCAAAGCTATATATATTTATATGTATATATATATGTAAAATCGGTTAATGATATTGTGCACTCTATCAGGGATATCAACCTAACCTTCTGTCTAACTTGAACTCTAAACTCAACTGGTTAATAATAAAATATTTATTCTATGCAAAACTTTTTTATGATTTCTGTAAGAGTATTCAATGTGCGGCCTTAGGGAATTTTGCTTGCTGCAATTAAGTTAACATTAAGCAAATTGTATAATTAAATATAAATAAGCAATTTTAATCATTTTAACGCATTTCGCGGGTTTAAACTCCCATAAAGGCCATCTGAGTCGGAATCTGTCATATCATTGCGGAATACTTAAGATGATTGAATGAGTACTAGGGGTATGCCTGATGGATAACTTTAATTCATGGGTAGAAACTACATTGAGTCAAGCAATCTGAGGTCTATTACGGGCTAAGTTGAATGACTGCTCAAAGGGTTCGCTTACCCGACGATAACTGATTGATTGCATATGACCCAAATTGAATTTGGAATCGATTCTTGTCAATAAAGCAGGCATGCAAGCAACCAGAAATCGAATTACCATCGAACAAACAAGCGTAGTGTGTGTCTGTGTGTGTGTGTGTGACTGTTGCAAGCGAACATGCAACATGCATGTTGGCAGCAATTATCAATGAGTTTCAATAAAATACATTTATAGGCTAAAACGCTGTGCTGCATTTGAATTGACGGTCATTGAACTTTCTTTCTCACTCGTTTCGATACACTCAACACACACTCAACACACACACACGCACACACTTAAGGGGCGTCTTGGCAGGTAGTGCAATTTTTTTACCTGTTCCATTTCATTTGCTGCAACAACATGAACAGACGACGACAACAAGAAACGCAGGCGAGTCACAAATTAAAAATCAACTTGCAACGCGTAACCTGACCTGCGGCAAGTTCTGGCCAACAGACACCGCTGCCTCCTGCCACATATGGCTGGACATGATAAATGCGACAAGAACAGACGCAGAGCCCACAGAGAAGTTGCATCTTCCTTGGACCGCCTGCCGCTTCTTCTTGCCTGTCATTCCAACTGCATTTGACTAAAGTTGGGGCTCCAGACCAATTCCTGGCCAAATGACTGACCATCTGAGATTGCACTGAGAGAAATGAACTGGTGCTGCGTGTGTCTGGTTTAAATGCAGCTTAAGTTCAATTTATTGTTATAGTTCAACTTTTGCTACATAAATCAGCGCAAAATTGCACTTCTTTCTTCGCACAGTGTTCTTTAATTTGTGTACAGTCCGGATTTAAGCCGTGATTTTCTTAACTGCATTTAGATGGTTATTTATGGTTGCTGTCTGCACGCTGAATTATTCCATACGCCACTTAGGAGTCCGCTTAAGTTTTTCGAACTTCCACACAAGAACGTGCATGAAATGGTAGCGCGTTCTCTAATCATAAAGCTCCGCATGTTTTGCATTTTAATTAAGTTTGTTTTTATGGTCGAATTATGTTTATTCTAGACTGAAGTCCAGATTATTTTGGTTAGTTTATAAGCCAAGCTAGAACCAGTTTGGGCAAGTGGTCTAATTTGAATGCAGCTCGCTGCTTTCCTAGCAAATGTAGATGAAATGATGCACTCGCCTGCATATACTTTAGATACGTGGAACATCCTGAGCATCCTGAGCATCCTTAGCAACAAAGTATGTGTATATTGAATACAAAGTTTTGGCACCATTTCGTGATTGGCGCAATCAGAGCCTGTGCTTGGTCGGTTGCAGCAATCTAAAGAAATTGGCTAAAGTGAGGAGTTGGTGGGGAGGGGGAGACTGGGCAGAAATTGTTGAAACCAAATCAGCCGTACGAAATCCATAACAAAGTAATCAATGAAGGCTACAAGCAAGGACTGGCAAACGAGTCGGAAGCCAAAAAACAGTTTCTTGTGGCTGCAATTTGTTGGCCAACACAACAGCCAACAGCTAACAGCCAACAGGCAACGAACCAACTAGCAAGCCAAATCAAACAAGCAACTGGGACAGCAGCGACGCTTTTGCAATCCTTTCCGCATTCTGGCTTCCTTTTTGGCTTCAGCTTCTTTACTTGCCACAGTTTCCCACGTTCCTTGCAGCAGCAACAATAACAACAACAATAACAATAACAACAGCAACATCAACTATAAGCAGCAGCAGCTCTCCTTTCTGATAGTTTTGTGTACAAGTTCGTCCTGGCACCACCACCCAAAAACCTCTTCCAGTTATCAGGCTCGCATTGACTTTACTTTATGTGACTAGGCAGATGATTGCAACTGTTGTTGTTATTATAGCTGCTGTTGCTATTGCTGGCGGCAACTAATTGAATTGCTTGTTACCAACACAAACCAACAAAGGCCGGCTAAAGGTCTTTGTTCAACTTTTTCTCTCTCTCTCAACCAGCTGCTACGACCCCATTATGTGGTATTATTTGTTTAGTCCTGCGTGTAGGGCATCTCGGCAGCAGCTCAGGATAATACTAAAGTTTCTTTCTACTATTGAACTGTGTACAGGGTATTTGTGAGTCGTTAACTACGCGTTTTACTTATTATATGGTGCTCGTACGTTAACTGCTTTCGTTGGCTGCGTTCTTAGCCTGCAGTCGACGTTTTCGTAGGAGAGCTCATATACAGCAGGAGTAGAAGCAGCGGCGCACGTGGCGTATGTGCAATGTACTCTATATACAGTTCGCAGTGTGTACACACATGTTTGGCTGTTTGCCGTTTGCATGATAAAGCAGATTTCATTTTGCCTATGTTGGCTTTAAATCTACACAAAACAGGATGATGTGCAGGGGACTGAGGGGGCCGCGGGCCAAAGGAAACGAAAGGAAAGCAATAGACTACACACTCGTCGTACATAATGCCATCAAGCCAAAGTTCTGCTCCTGACTCGGGATACTCGTACTAGAGCTCAAGTGTGCTGCTGGTGTTGTCGTCGTCGTCGACATGACGGCAACGCCTTGTAGCATGCACAGCACGCAACATTCTCATAAAAATTAGAGCCTGCCTCGAGTCGCCTCGCGTCGAGTCGAGCTAAGTTGAGCTGGTCTCAGCGCTCAAGTGCGCGGGCTGAGCCAAGTGCATGTTGCATGCAACATTGCTATTTATGAACACAACGAGGATGCAACTCCCTGCTTATGCAGCACCGGTGGGTGCCCCACTCCCACTCCCTCTATCCCTCCATCCCTCGATCCCTAACCCTCGATGGCAAGAACCATAAATCGCAGCAGATAAATTTCATTCTCTGATTTCGTTTTACTTTGGCTCCCATTGCCGGGCCTTGTCTGCCCTTTGGCCAGCGAAAGAAAATATTATTTATAATACCCTAACAGCGGGTCAGTCAACTTTCACGATGAAAATAAAATCAAATCAAGTCTCAATTTACCGCAACGCGAAACAAGAATAACTGTAAGAAATTTAATCAGAATACCAAAAAATCGTATAAATCCTTTTTATATGGTTGAGCGAAAGTATTTAGATTTCGGTGCGTTAAAAATTCTTGTTTCTTCCCGTTTCACAGACTGGGTCAAAATCGTTTTCATGTTCCTTCACCAGGCAACACACAAGCACAGTTGTTGCCCATTTTATTTATGTCAATCCTTGCCCGTTGGCTGTCTCTGTCTCTGTCTCTGTCTCTGTCTGTGCCTCTGCCTGTGTCTCTGGTTGCAGAGCTTGTCCTGGGTGTAGGCCCAAGGAATGCATGTGAAGTCGTATACTCGTCTACCCGTACCATACATGTATATAAATAATCGGGGTGTGGACTGGACGGGGGTTCAGTGACAGCACAGGGACACACCCCCTTCCGGGCCAGGTTTCCCCGGGGTTCTGAGCTCTGGGCTCTGGGCAATGTGCAATGCGAAAGGTGGCGAAAATGAATTTCACTCCTCGCATTGTTGCATTGTTATTTTTGTTTTAATTATTTATACGATGTTTTTCCATTTTTAATTTTCACTTTAAATATCTGTGATAGTTTTCATTTGGTGGCGCGTTGTTATTTATTTATTTTCACTGTGGCTCTTTGCATTTTTAATGAATTTAAATTAATTACATTCTTAATGTGACCATAATCCCTGCCATGTGTTAAATGACTTTTGTATTTTTTATAAGCGTGCAGATTAAATTATTTGCGTTTAAGCCGCATTCAATGCCAAACTGCAAATATTTGTCTGCACATACAAAATTTTAATGCAATAATTGTATTTTAAGCACATATTATGAATATGCCATAAAGGAAATCCTCAAACTAACATTCAATAAATTCTACTCTCTCTATATAAATCATATAAGACAAAGGATATAAGAGACAGTTATTCAAAATGAATGTTTGAGAGCTTTCTATTAAGAACTTTATATGCTCACATAACTAAAAAAATAGTCACAATTATCAGATATTACGCCAGTTCGATTTGTGGTTACAGTACATAGTTCAGGTATTACTAGAAGTATACAATACGATGCGGTGTCAATTGATTGACTGGAACTGAGTATCCGGAACCAAGATACGATTGCAACGCTTGATTGCGATATGGTATTGGGATTGAGAGACACAACCACAGATTGAGATTTGTTCGCGAAATGACAATGTAAATATTGCTGAGATTCGGTTCGGGTAAACCAAACTGGGTTAACTAAAGGTTAAAACGTTAGTTGCCGCTCGCTACGGCTAAAGGAATATCTACACTGAGAAAGCTGCGCCAGCTGCTTAGAAGAAATTTGAGTTAAATCGCAGAACAGAAGCAGAAGAAGAAATACATAAGAGAGATTATACAATATTATATATAGACACATGAATTCAAAGTAAAAGGCATACAAAACTGTAAACTTTATTATAACCAAACAATTAAACATGTAAGTTAATTTCGCTCTGAACTAAACCACAATTACTATAAAATAATATTTCAATAATTTACTAATTAAAAAAATTCAATTTGTGCAGTTAATTAGCCCTTTTTTGCATTGAACTAAATCAGCATTTAATTAAGTATTTATTATTTTCCTCTAGCCCAAACATAATCTGTTTCTCCTTTTGAACTAACATGCTGCTCCTCTCTTTCTCCCGAGATAACATGATCTGTTTAAAGCCTGCTGTTATTTGCTCTGTTGAGCAAGAGCTTTAACAGCGAATGCAATGTTAAGGTTATTTAACATTACGCTTTCACTAGCAGACATTCTGTCTAAATTAACATACCGGCCCTCTCTTGTTGTGCCTAGAGATAACATAATCTGCTGAATGCCTGCCGTTATCTGCTGCTATCTGCTCTGTTAAGCACCAACTTTAACAGCGATTGCGCTTGAGGGCATCTAAGATGACGCTTTCACTTGAAGATATTCTGTTTCAATTAACATACCGGCCCTCTCCTTTTCGCATTATGCCTAGAGATAACATAATCTGTTAAGTGCCTGCATTATCTGCTGCTATCTGCTCTGTTAAGCAGTAACTTTAACATTTGCTTTATGCAGAAACAGATAACATGATCTGCTGAATGCCTGCCGTTATCTGCTGTTATCTGCTCTGTTAAGCAAGAGCTTTACCGGCCCTCTCCTTTTCGCATTAGGCCGAGAGAAAACATTATCTGTTAAGTGCCTGCCGTTATCTGCTGCTATGTACTCTGTTAAGCAATAACATTAACAGCGAATGGGCACGAGATTATTTAAGATGACGCTTGCACTTGATGTTGGCACTTAAGTGAAGGGCGCCGTCGTTAGGGTGACCATATTCCATTTAAATAAATGCCTGCATTATCTGCTGTTATCTGTTCTCTTAAGCAAATTAATAGCGAATACTCTTGAGTTCATTTGAGATGACGCTTTCGCTTGCAGATTGAAGTGCACTGAAAGGAGAAGTCGTTAGGGTGACCATAATTCATGTGGTTAACATGCCAATCGAGCAGAGAGAACTATTTTATGTAAACATTTACATGAAATGAAACTTTTTCAATTTGTCTGCATATCGAAGCGTTAATAAAAATTAAATTGTGCTATAAAAGGCGCAGAATGCCACATTTATCACTGGCATCCTCAATATGGAGCCATTAAAAAGTGAAAAACAAATTAATAATGAACGGAAAATTACTGTTTCATATACTACACTGTCAATTGAATTCGCGAGAGATATGTTCGAGCCGGGTTAACACAAACACACACACACACACACACACACACACACACACACATAGCGTAGGGGGCTGTCTCCCAGCTTGAGCCGCAATAAAACTCAGCAGCAATTACCAATTTTTCTGTAACTGCTGCTGTTGCTCTTGGCCACATTTGCAACACGCATTTAATTGCTTGTCATTGCGGCGCATAGTTGTTGTTGTTGTTGTTGTTGTTATTATTGTTAATGCTTTTTACTTTTTGTTGCTTGTGGTTGTTGTTGTTTTTATTATTACTGTGGCTGAGGCATTTAATTTGCTGAACAGCGTGCACTTGTCACAATAAAAATCACTCAAGTGCAATTCTACCCTAGCAAAAATGCACCCCACCGCAGCAACAACAACAACAACAACAGCAACAACTGTCCGCAGTTCGTTAGCCTCAACAACAATGCCTTTGCCAGGGCTCGGGGTCTGGGTCTGACTCTGGGCCTGGGCCTGAGCTTGGGTCTGGGTCTGGGTCTGGGGTTGAATCTGGTTTTGGGTTCGTGGTCATTTGTATGGCATTGCAATGCCATTGGCAGTGGCAGTGGCTCTTGCATTGGCCCTGCCTGCAAGTGGCTGTGCTCAGCGTTTGGAATTTTCAAGAGCTTTACACATACGTACATAAATACACACACACACACACACACACATATATATACATACACAGAAAGGCTAAGGAACAAGCGAACACGAGAATTCAATTTGTTGATAAGAAAAAAATCTGTTAAAATTTGTATGCCCTTCGCGGTGTTACAAACAAGTATTACAGTAAATTATGTTATACTCCAACATTTATTTTCTTACACAGAAAAAGCTTTTAAATATTGTTATATAATTGAATATATCGCAAGTATACCAGACATTGCGATAGTTGGTCTCATCGATAAACACCCCACACCTTAACACTTGTATCAAAAGAAAAGAATTATATTGTATTCCCCTCCTTGTAGGACTTTAGCAAAGTTCCTTGAGGATGCTTTATATAAAAGATTTAATACTCTTGACGCTGCACATTCCGCAATGAAAGAAGCAATAAGAGGGGTATTCGTAAGCTGATTATAACGTAAGAGTTGCACTTCTGTGTGTATTTGTGTCTGATTCCTCAATTGTGAGAACAGAATATAAATTTTGATTTATGGTTGATTTTGATTTTGTCTTTCGACAGTTGCAACCTAATTTGTTGTTGTTTCTTTTATATGAATATCTGTGCATTAACCAATTTGTTTTTCTAGTAGTAATTATGAAGATTGTTTAAAATTACAAACTAATTAGTAATTAGCTGGCAAATTGCTTTTTGCTGTGATTCACGTGATGCGTTTCACCATTTGTTATTATTATAATTTTTTTTTATCTACAAGAAACAATTTACTTTTTCAATGGCAAGTGCGACATTTTACACGCGAAAAACACGCAGATGCTCGTTGCCTGTCAAGATAAAGCCACTCAACAAAATGCAACTAAGAATAGACAAAGATGTGATGGACTATGAAATACCCTGGAAATAATAGTGAAATATATGAAGTAGAGAATAAATACAAAATGTGGAAGTATAGAAGCTCAAGCTTGGGGCTATCCATATTGCATGTCGAACTGCCTGTTACTTACTTCTGACCTAGTCCTATATAACCTCCCTAGTATTCGAGTACAGGGTATTTAAAACTGATTGTATATTGTTATTCTTGTCTGTGTTGCAATTGTTGTCGGGGGAGCGACTCTTTTGAATGTCGCACGGGTAGCACAGACCTTGACACCGACATTATTATCTCCCTCTCTGTGTATTTGTGAATTGTTTAATTTGATTGAACAAAAAACTACAAAATAAAGTGAAATGAATAGTAAATTTTGATCTGACAAGGGTTTTATTTGAAATTATTTGAAATTATTTGAAATTCATAGTGCAATTAATTGTTACAGTCCTCAAGATAATTAAGTGATTGATTCAACTCATTGAAGTCATTCAACATTTAATTGTTCGTTTCAATTGAAAGCCAATTAAACTTGCTATGAAAAACGTTGACAAACAGGCAAATATAATAAAGTGCTGATATTTAAACAAAAGTCACTTTATCATGGAAATTTGTGCGTTGCCCTTTGAAGTACGAAACTTCTCAGACATTTCCCAACTCTAATTGAAAATTGAAATAATATTTGCCCTCAACTACTCAGCATTTGCATAAGCACAAGTACAGCTAAGGCTATAGCTATATTTTAGCTATAGCTAATTATTATGAAACCTGCACAGAGGCAATCGATGCGCTATAACAGAGTTCAAATATTTACACATACCCTTCATTCATTTCTATTGAACACCCTGAGGCGTCTCTATCTTTTGTCTGGCTAATTAACAAACTGCAAATGACAATTATAACGACAATTAAGCCACAAACAACATTCGCTACACCACAGCCAAAGCACCATGGAAGCATCTATTAGTCATCCTTAGGAGCTGATGATGCTGCTCCCGCTCCGATGGGACGCGAATGAAATTTAATTAACGACGCTGCAGAAAATTAGCATAAATGATTAGATTAAGGCTGAGCGTTAAGGTGAATCGCAAGATAACGGTTAGTGCCAACGACATTGACTCGCTTAGACTAGGCACATCCGATCCAATGGGCTTCCAGAGTTTAGCAGCTTTTAAGCAGCTGTCAAGTAGCTTATAAACTCATGTGTTAATTTTTTAATGGCATTTTATAAGTCTTTTGACGGTTCACCCAAATTTTCCCCCCACCCTCTCTCGATCTGATGTTGCTCCTCTGCCAATTATTAAAACGTTGAGCATTCAGTTTAATTGGTTGACTGCATTTTAATTCACATGAAACTTTTGCCACAACATTTATATTTAAATGTAAATGCTTAATGAATTTGCATACCACATTTTGGCAATTAAATAGTCCACAGCAAGTGGCAATGCAGTGCCCAAATATGAACGCATATGAGATACCCTGTAACCTTTATACACAGAATCTAAGGTATAATCTAAACGTCTACGAAATTGCTTCTTTAATTATGATTATATTTGTTTTTAGAAACAAAATAGGTTAGAATACTGAAGTTGAGTGGACCTCAGAGGCAGACATGGCCTCCGCTCTCCTGTTACCTTTGCACAATTTGAAAGGCTTCAATGGGTTAAGGATCCAATAATATGAAATTAGTCAACGATTGAGGGTTTCGTCTCTGATAGAACAGACAAATGCTGAACAAGAACCAATATACTTCATATAGCTTAGATCATCATTTCGCGTAATGTAATCCGCTTTGGGTTTTGGCCAAATTGTTAAGCGTGTGGTTCACCTCCATTTATGCCCTTGCGCAATTAGCCAAACAACCAGAGAACAAATGGTATTATGTTCTTTTTATATTTACATTATTTTTTAGTTACATATTTTTTTCTGAGTTTTTAGCATAATATTTATCTAGGTTTAAGCAAGGGGAACAGCTGCAAAATTTAACAAGAACTTTGTAATACTTTATGCTGCTTTTGTTGGCCAACCAACCAACAAACCATTGAACAATGATGATGGCCAAAACACTTGGCAAAAAACTGCGCACAATTGAGCTTGCCTTGTTTTTCCTACTACTACGGGCTGTTATATTGTTGTTATATGCTAAATAAATAATAAAAGCGCATCAGAAACTATTGTTAAAAAAACATTTTCATTTTCAATTCGCACATTGAGCACAATTGCAAATTGATTTCTGTGGTTCTATACATAAAAATCTAAAATGAAAAAATAATAATATCATTTTTATACGAATATTACATTCAGCTTTTGTTAGCCATTCAATATGAGATCCCTCCCCCCTCCCCGCCAACCCTCTCTGCTTCGTCAAGCAGAACAACATAAAACATACAAGAGCTTAGCAAAAACATTGCACATTTCTGCAGGCTTATGAATTTTAAATCATGCTTTCCGAATTTTAAATATACAAGAGCTATTTACATAAACAGCTTAAAACAATACAAAACCTGCCAATTTACCCAATTTAAACAAAAATTATCACTAAATTGTTTATGCTCGACTCTAAATATTCCCTTTTTAAAAGTCTGCATTAGCTTTTTTATCTATTTACGCACAGCAAATTTATATTTTTATACCTTTCTGTGGTATAAATCGCTGCGATCAATGAGAACGACAGAAAGTATTCCATAATCGTTATTTTCTAAGATATTTAATACCATTCATACGATTCAATAATATTTAATACTATTCGATACTAATCTAAACAATTTTATGATATTTTATTGTATACTGCAATTCAATAATAAGATACTACCTCTATAATTATTCACTTGTATTCTATACTTTTGAGTACTTCTCTATACTATTTCATATCATTCCATACTATTTATAAAGTAGTATTATTTCATACGTATCTACTTATTTCTACTATTATATGTTATTACCTACTAACTTTTTGGATTCTACTTTTTATATTCTAAAAAAAGTTAGTCTGGAACCCTCAAAGTGCTCCTCTTCTGTTAAAGGCGAAAGATGTATTCGACAACTGAATTGAAGCCAGAGTAATTTTTATATTATTCCATACTATTGTCATACTATTCGATGCTATTTTCATACTTCTCCATACTATTTTTATTTACTATAAATACACTATATATATGTACTATTCCATATTATTTCATAGTTTACTATTAAACATCTTTCCATACTATTCTATAACATTTTATACTTTTCGATAGAATTATATGATATTCTAATACTACTACTATTTAGTGTACTAATACTACTTATTCATATTCATTTCAATTTTATATTGTTTAATACTATTCCATACTGATTTTACTATTACTAAGCAATTTACTACTATTGGCTACTATTTTATACTATTTCATACTATTTCATACTATTTCATACCATTCCATACTATTTCATACTATTCCATACTATTTCATACTATTCCATACTATTTCATACTATTCTATACTCTTATTCATTACTAACAATTCTATTATATTCTATAGTATACTGCCATATTCAATATACTCGTATATATTCAATACTACTCGTAATACTAATATTTCTTCTTTTTCTTATGCTTATTCTATTCTATTCTATACTATTCCATACTATTCTATACTATTTTTATACTTTTTCATACTATTCCATACTATTTAACACTTTTCACTTTCGTCTACTTCTATCTGCTGCATATAACATAGTTTTATAGCTTCAGTATACCCCATTATCAATTTCTGTGGGTACAGGGTATAATTACCATTGAAGAGCATTTGCCGAAAGGGTCCAACATAATTTGGGAAAACATAAATTGAATAAATCAAATGGTTTTGCATATTATTTAGCCCAAAGCTATAGAGAGGTCCATATACAGGTGAATTGCCTACAGGTATTTAATTGTATGTCCTAAACATTGTTTAAGTGTGAAAATCATAGATGACTCTCTCTATATATATATTCAAATGAACTTTATGACGTCTCTCTCAAGTTGTTTGAATAATGAATACTGAATGAATATTGTTGCATAGCCTCCAGAAGACGCACGCATCCAACGCCTGTTTCGTAATCATCTGTCTGAATAATATTTAACTTTGAAACGTCATAGATGTCTGTAGTTATAATGAACGTCATACGATAAACGTCATACTGTAAATTTAATACATTCCCAAGGTTTTCTTAGGTAAAGTTTAAGCTGGAAATTACAAAACAAAACAGCTGCGATAATCCCTTAAATATACTTTAAATTTTGTAAACTTTGTTTTAAGCGGAAATCAACTTCTTTATGGATTCCAGAAAACTTAAAGAAAAAGAGATTATAGATTAAAGAGTAACAAAAGAATATAACGATTTGTTTCCTGTTACTATAAAATTTATTGTGCTCAACTTGTTTATTAACAATGCGAAAATGAAAGCTGTTTCAGCGCGTTACTCTTCTTACATTTACTTAATAATTCCGACAAACTACAAAGTATTTCTACTATTCAAGACATATGTTTAAACAACGTTGTAAGCCGACGTCTGTATATATATATAAATTCATATATATATATGTATGTAACTTACCGTAGGGCAGTCACAACTGTTTCGTTTATTTGGTTAGCGACCATGTGAGCGTATCATGATCCAGACCTTAGGGGTATGCAATGGAACAGCTGTTGCTCTTCACTTTAAAAGTTGTATATATATTTATATATATACATATATATATGATATATACACATATATATGAGCTATACATACCTTACAGAGAGGCATTTATAACATTAAATCAAATATTGCGCCAAAGTGAGAAGCCGAAAAACCGAAGCTGAAAAACCTTTTAAGCACAACGTAAATTTTTATATATAAATTCAAAAGTTTGCGCTAAACCGGAAAGGTGCTTCCATAAATTCCATGTAAGGGAACAGTGGCTAAGCTAAGCCGGTAACAGAGCAACAATAATTTGGCTTTCTGTACAATTTTAGGGGCTATAATGAAAATTTATGAAGTTTATGTTTGCAGGGCAAAAGGCAAGCGCAAATCCAAAGCGTCTCACTTAAAATTATGAAGTTGATATCTTCGGGTAGCAACTTTTGTTTCAAATGAAATTATGGCTCATTATTTTGTTTGAACTGAAAGTGGGCGGATGATAAATAATGCCAAGAGTACGGGTGGGATCATGTTTTCAACTGGCTAATCCCATATATCACACAATCCGGACACTTGACTGACCAGACATATATGATATATACTACATATATATTTGAAATGCAGCTGAATGAGGAATTGTTTAGTGTAGGTTCGGAACGAGTATCTGTGAGTACGTGTATCTGTGAGTACGTGTATCTGTGGATGCTGGGTAGCACATTTCTCACATTTGATTAATGGACGTCTATTAAGATAAGTCTAGAGTCTACAGTCTCTTTATATTAGTCTCTGATAACGCTGCGTATACTTTATGCTTGGAGAATACTTCCGTTGCATCTGAGATTCATTAGTTCTGGATCTTCCGCTTATCAGCAATCCGGAGTACCAGCTGCCCGTAAGGGTTACGTGCAAATGATGAAAGATTAGAAATATATTTTATGATTCCATAGATGGGCAAACATTTGCTTATTTGCTTGTCTGGCGCTATTCCATTTAACTCCAACTATATAATCATAAAAGGCTCAGGCTGCTTCACGGGAAAAACACCTGCTGCATCGGCTGGCCGCGCTGTCTAATATAAACATATATTTGTTTAAATATTTCCACTGCAAATACTTGCACTGAAGTCGCCCGACTCGAACGTACTTAGCCCTAAGAGAACCTTATAAATACGGAACTGAAATTCCGGCAGCCCCATTCCAAATACAATTCGCAACCGTAAGGTCTGTTTTAAGTGTATCAAAAAGGAAAGAAACCCTTTATCACGTGAGTACTACCTTGATATATACCTGGTTTTATTATTATTGATTGATTAGTCAGCGACTTTCATCATTCGCTTATTTTTGGGGCTTATTGGCACAGCTGAAGTTTACTTTCGCCTTTGTTCTGTTCCAAGTTTCTAGAGCAAATGTTGCGTCATCAACGACAATTAAACTTTAAGTTCTTTCTACCTTTTTTTAGTACGTATATGTGGGTACGCTTAACCTGATAATTAGCGATTGTTTGGGATTTCTCGAACTCAGCTCAGCTGATTAGTTGCCAGAGTTTTCTAGTCCACACATAATGTTTTCTAGAATACTCGGAATGAGTCTATGATTAGCCCTTGTTTTTAGATATTGGGTTCTGGTACGCATAAACCACTTGCTACTTTTAATAGCTCCCAAAACGTAAGTTAACTGAAACACACTCGCTTCTAGCAATTGTGCTGACAGTTTCAATTGAGCAGTCGCTGTGTAACTTACAAGAAAAGTGTAAATAAAAAGGAGAATAACAAACGAAGAGGAATACTGGGAAAAGCAATGACGGAGCATGTCAAATATTATAGGTAAATACTGAGAAAGGACACAATTATGGGTTATTATTTGCGCAAGTGTTTTGGTAATCTTGTGACCAGGCCAAGACTGGGCTGCTGCTGCTTTTAAAGTGGAAAGTGTCTTAATGAGTTAGCAGCCATTAGGAACTGGAACTGGAGAACATCCTCGACAATCTGAAGTCTATGCAAATTAATTCACTTGCTCGCAACTTCATTTAAGTTCGTTACGTATGCGGCCCAGCCAAAGACCCATGAGGAGCAGCCACAGCAATTTCCTTCAAGTTATGACAAAGGACAACAGCAACAACAGCAACAGCAACAACAGCAACTACAAGTGCAGGCGACAACAGCAAACAACGCCCACTTGGCTAATAAATGATGTGGCCGAAACGGGACCTGAGTACAACAGCCACTTCCTCTCTCTTAGGAGTTGCCACGTCCACAAGCACAACAACACACACACACACACACACACTTACACAACAAACCAGCGGCAACATCTTGTTATAGTTGTTGTTGTTGTTGCCGCTGTCAATCAAGACGTGCAACGTTTTTAGCATAAAACACAAAGTGACTTTGTTGTTGCTGGACAAGCTGATGTTGTCAAACTAAGTTGTTGTTTTCTTCTTCACTCTCTCTCTCTGTGTGTGTGTGTGTGTGTGTGTGTGTGGTGTTGTGCTGTGTTGTGTTATCGTGTAATTGCCGTTACGCTTTGCCAAGTTATTAAGTGAGTTTGTTATTGTTGCTGCTGCTCCTGCTGCTGCTGATGTTGCAACATAATCCTCTGATTATGACAACATGCTACAATATTCATCCAGCCACACCCACTCTTTCGTCCCTCCTCCTATAACCCCCAAATTACACTTGCAAAGTTGATACTAAGACGAACATCTACTTTGAAGCCATCTATGAATGAAACTAATTAAGTTTTGTGAACGCTGCACTTGAGTTTTGTCTGCAATTTGCCGTTAGTTGCCTGCCACCAACAACTGTTGCATCCCACAGTTGGTTCATGCGTGTGAGTGTGCATGTGTTGAGTGGTTATCATTAGGGGTAGTCAACTAATTACCTTTAATTACAAACTGAACATGAAGCATAAGAAACATAACATTAATTTGTGCAATAAACGCACGCAATTGTCTCACCTGTCAGACATGGCGTATGAATAATTTCTGATACCCTACACTCTAAACGACAAATGGGGTATGTGCGACTTGAAAGAGCTCAAAGTGTAACGAAGAGTAGCCAATCAAACAACGAGACAGTAAAGAATATCTGAGATCTCTTAATTGGTTGTCCTTTACTTCTACTTGCTAAACAGAAGCTCCCTTTTCGTAGGGTATTACAGCTTACAGGGTATTCTCTAGTGTCATACGCTTAACGTGCTTTTGTTGTACATTTTGTCGGTGTAATGGTGGGTTATCAATTTGAGCGGCCACTCGGAATGCCATTGAAATTGAAGTGCATATGGCTAATTGCATACTTTTGCGTTGTCAATTAAGGGCGAATAAATGGGTGTGCGGGGTGTGCGGGGTGTGCGGGGTGTGGGAGGGTTTGGGAGGGTGCTTGATAACAGAGACGGCAGCGAAGTTGACGCTGACATATGTAAATAGCTCCTTTATGACATTAATTGCATATTGATAGTGTTTATTTATGGGTATCCACTGTTTGTTTATCTGTCGAGCAGCGCGCGCGCCGGCTTTTAAATGCTTTGAGCTGCTTTTGTGTTCACAGCTGATTATGAGTTGAATCAATACAGTCAATCCATCAGTCGAGCAGTCGATCAATCAAGGAATTCCAATGAATGAATTAGTTAAGCAAACAAGAGAGTTGCTCAGAGTTTCGAGCAATCACAGAGCCTAATTTCATCTTATAAACTTATCATTAGCCGCAGTTTTGTAGCCAAGTTAATTGTTGGTCCAAAAGTTGTCAACACTTTGCCAACTGTTAAATGCGATTTGCGTGCTCATGAATATTTATACAAGTATATATATATATATATATATATAATTTAATATGCTAATTACAGCTGATTGTACGCAAATAATTTGTACAATCATTTGAAATTATAATTCTAACTGAGCACTGGAAGTGCTCAAACAAGAACAACTCTTAAGCCTCCCCAAAAACAAGGACAACCAGGCAGCGGCAGTCCAGAAGGATAACACGCATTTTTAAGCTGACAATTTAGCATAAATTCAAATGGAATCTACAACAATGTTTTCACTGTTTTTTTGGGGGGGTTTTGGGGGGCGTGTCAACTGCTCGCGGGCAACTGTTGCCAATTTAAGAAGAAAATGAAGACGAAAAGAAGCACAAAAAAATATACAAAAAATAAACTAGACAAGAATTAAATAAATTACATTGTTGCCTGATAAACTTTTTGCTGGCAGCAAACAATTTGTGCAGCTGCCACATGCAGCCAAGAGGGCAATGTGACACTTCCACTTGCCACATGGCTGCCTGTCTTGGCCATTTCTACCTGTCCAGGCTGCATAGAAATTGTCTCGCTTAACTTGGCAGCCACTGAGTGGGGTGCAGGGGGTGGGGCTAAGGCCATAGGATCTGCATATTGGCCAACAGCTGATGGCACGAAAAACGTTGAGCCAACTAATATTTTGTTGTTGTTTCCTATTTTTTTGATCAAGTTAAGTGAATTAAAGTTTTAATAACTAGCCCGTAGCAGCGAACCGAACAGGACTCCTATAAAAGTTAATTGAAAATCTAATGGCCAAGACAACAGCGAGGGACAGTTAAGAGGCAGTTTTACGAGCATGGCCAACACAAAGTGTATGAATAGGAAAAGGACATACTGAAATTGGCAGTTGACAGACAATTAATAATTAAAATTCAGATCCTAACGTGCTTAAATATGCAAGAGAACATATGAGAAATTAAGTATACGACATGGGACAATGGACAATGTTAACAAGAACTTGTTTGGATAAACTTCTGCCTCACCTGTTGCGAATGGCCAGCAGGTGTATGTGGAAGGGGGGGAGTAGGGGCGTGTATGGGGCAAACAACCATAAATATCCATTTAAAGCGATTCCTTGGTGACACAGAATGTGGCAAGTTTAATTTATTACCAAGAGCCTTTGGGCAAACGAACACCGAGTGAGGCCAAAAGAGGTTTTTAATTTAAAAGCACACAAACTAGCCAGGACAAACGTTCCTCTGCCAGGACAAAACATTTCATTAGTTCAATTAGTCAGCAAAGCTACGAAAACTGACACACAATTGCTCGGACAGCTCCTTTTTCCTTCATCTGAAGGAGAACTGAGAACTGAGAGCTGAGAACTCGGGTTAGTTGGATGTCATGTGGCAGCTTTTTAAATGATGATTAGTGTCCTTTGTTGTGTCACACGAAATACAAGACAAATTGTAGTTTGTTTAACCCCAGGCTGGACACTTAAATGCAAATTTATTGCCAGATCTGACAGGCCAGCCAGACGTAACCCAATACCCAATACACTACACCAAAGGGCCAAAGGATACACAGTAAGCGCTCATAAACAGGACAAGGGCATAATAAAAAAACACAAAATTGAAGCCAAAGTTCAATGTGCAGCTTTATAAGAATAATTTATTAATATCCTTTACGCACAAAAAGAAAACCTGCGTCTGTCGCTCTGCCAAATCCTGCCCAGATTTGTGTAAAAAAATTTGCTAAAAAAGCGAAAAATTCCAACTGAGAACTCGACGATAAGATATCCTTTTGAACACATATCAAATCATATTAATTCTCATTTATATAAATGGTTTTTTTTTACTTTTTCTTTGAGAGTTTTCTATTTTTAAGCCTTTGGCTTGAAAAGTTATTGTTTCGGCTTAAAGTCTTCAGAAAGGATTGTGATTTTTAATTGAGAACAGCACAAGTACTTGCAATCCTTTCTTAGATTTAGTTACAAACTTTAATCTCAATGACCCCAACACTTAAAGGAAGCTACTCACAAGGGTCTCATAGCAATTATCTGCAGCAAATAGATAGAAAGAACATCTTGTCCAGATTATAAAAAACGTTAACTATGCTGCTTGATGATAGGATCGATATAGGGTAGAGCCCAGAAGAAGGACACTTGCCGAGTAGGCATGGCCTATGGGGAAATTAAAATCCTGTGTCGCTCAATAGACGACGTGACTGACATGCCCTTCAATCGAGACGAGGCTGTCCAAGAAGGCTCCACGAAAATCTTTAAGAGAAAAAAAGAAAGGTAATGTCGGAGAGAAATTTAATTTGCTTTGGATGATTGTGGACGATTGTGGCTTGTTGGCGTTTAAGCCAACAAGTGACAAGTGGCCAGGCAACCACCAAACGCGTTAATATGCCTAATATGGAAAACTGTCGGCTCCATTGTCATCGGCTACATCCAACGCCCTGGACTAACTAACCTAATTACTTGTGAAATGTGCGCAGAGCAAAGGAAACGCAGGCACAGAAACCACAGTCCATTGTCTGCATAGTCCGGCATAGAGCAGCAGGTGTAGCTACTATAGAGAGGGAGGGGGAGAGAGAGGACAGTTGCACAGGACGCGTAATGAAAACTTTGTTAAAGCAAAGCGCAGAGGCAAAAAGAGAAAAAATAATAGAGAGGAGAAACCCTCAAGAAGCCATCACCACAGCGACACCAGGCAGCAGGCGACAGTGCAAGCCGAGTAGCATTCACTGGTGTCGAGTGGCAGGTGGTGGGTGGTTAGGTGGGTGGTTGTGGGGCATCCGGTACATGGACACGAACGTGGCGACAACGTAAAATTAGTTGTGCATGCTTGCAACACAAGAGAGCCCGGAATTAAAAGCGCTACGAGAAGTAACTGCAAAGGCAGGCGACGGCGACGACGACGGCGACTGCGACTGCGACTGCGACTGCGACTGCGAAGCTGACCACTAAATTGCCAGGATGAAGTTGTGCCAGAGCCACAGCCCTGGCCAGGACGATGTTGATCAAATTAACAGCATGTGGCCGCCATCCTGGGAGCCAATCCCATACTCGTAAACATTCAACGGCCAGCGAACTCGGCAAATTGCTTCAACTGAGCAGCTGCCTAATTATTTGACAGTACAACTTGTTACAACTAAAGTTTACTTTTAAAACAGACGACAAGCTGACAGGCAGCTGCAAGTGCAACTGCCACTGCAACAATAGATGTTGCAAGAACACTTGAGAAACTTTTTAAAAGAATATAGAAATTACACGTATTTTGTAAGAGTCACGCGGCAAATAAATTATGAAATGCGATAGTGGAATTTATGAATACTGAAAGGATTAAAGATTAAGTTAAGCTTGAAAGTTGAGAAGTTGGTAGAAGGCCAAATCCTGTCAGCAATCTATATGTGTGTGTGTGTGTGTGTGTGTCTGAGAAATGAACGTAATTGAAACTTTAACCCTTTAGCAGTTCGTTGAAAAATTGGCATTATTTCTGAGGTTCTGCGGTTGCAACAACCAGAACAAGCAGAACAACAAGAGCCGCAAGGACGATAAATAAGCAAGAAGCCAGTTGAAGCATTTTTGGTGCTCGCTTTGATAAATGACTTTGACGGAGAGGAAATGCAAGGCGAAACTGAGCCGAAAACCACATTTGAGGCGTGGCAGGCAAAACGCTTTTCCCTTCAACGAGTTTTCTCATTAGACAGGCCAAAACCGAACGTTTGGTCAAAAAGGAAAATCGAAGAAAACTTTTCCAAGCCAATTCAATTCTCCAATTCTCATAGAACATTGTTCATTGCGGACGCAAAGGGCAAACATGTGTTAAGCGTCGAGCGGTTAAAACTAAAGCAAAATCGCAATAGAAACAGAACAGAAAACAGCAACAAAACAAACAATTGTCCAATGCAATATTGGTAGTTGGAAGCGGGGGAGGGAGGTACAAAAGCCAGTTGAAAAGCATTGGAAATGTTGAAAACTGTTGCAGTTGCAGTTGCATGTTGTTTGGTTACAAACTTTTCACCGAACCGCATACTTCAACTTCAATTTGTTGGCTTGTGATGTGGAGGGGTTACAAAGGAGAGGGAGGGAGGGAGGGTGGATACAACGTTGCCTGAATCGTATTTCATTACTCGAACTGGTATTAAGTGGCAAAGTTTTGTGTTTAACAACTTTTAGCAGCCGTGCGGCAAAAATGAAGAACACAGAAAAAAAAAACTGCTCCCCCCTCCCGCAATGGATGAAAGTTGCCTTTTCTTTCTGGTTCTGCCCTTCAAGCGAAACAGAAGTAAGTTGCAGCCACTTGACTTAACTGCACTTTACTCACAATTTAGGGGCGGTACTTGAGCATGGCCAGGGGCGTGGCAAGCAACATAAATGAAAGGCGACAGTTTGCAAGGAAAACTGACAAACGCGTTT
This sequence comes from Hirtodrosophila trivittata, assembly GCA_035045065.1. Taxonomy (NCBI): domain Eukaryota; kingdom Metazoa; phylum Arthropoda; class Insecta; order Diptera; family Drosophilidae; genus Hirtodrosophila; species Hirtodrosophila trivittata. The sequence goes on along the minus strand of JAWNNK010000658.1, from coordinate 1,888,280 downwards.
CGCAGCACATTAACTTGAAGAGCTGCAACAGAGGGTAACCCGAAGACACTTGATGATGGTCCAAAACTTATTTTATCAACGTGAAAAAAACTTTGTAGAAATTTTGATTGTCAAAATCTAGGACAATCTGCAAAAAGTTCGCCCTAACCTACAATATGCCAGGACTCTTTAATTAGCCAAACGCACTTGCGTATGCAGCGAGCGTTAAAACTTTTATGTATTGTAATTAAATGCATACATTCAAAGGCAACTTTGTTGTTGCTCGTTTCCTCTGACTATGAGAAATGGGGCAAGAGCAGTACACAAACTGCCACATAAATCAAGCTGGCAACTCTACGAGTATATCGTAATAAGCACAGGGTATAAACGAGGTACATAAGTGCCCAAGCTGCTCGTTAGCTGAAAGTACTTAACGAACTAACTTAAAGATGCCTTTGCATCTAAGTATCTCAACTTGCAGTATGAGCTTTAAGCTATACAAAATGATTTGGCATACTGCCTTATGATTTCAGTTGCAATTTATGGTGTATCCGAGCTACATTATGCCAGAAACGGGTCGTTAAAATTATATATACAAGGGGACCATCAGCTGCCTTTACTAAGTATCTTAAGTAGTTAAAAGCTACCTTGATTTGAGATACTTTTTAAGCTATACAAATCGAATTGGAATCCTTGGTAATACGATTACTTACAGCTTATATCTGAGATGTATCTATATATTATAGAAGTAAGTCTTTAACTACAGCTTGTATAAGGTTTATACTACGGATAGTGCTCCTTAGTACTATTTTACCATTCCTCGTACAAACTATATCTAATAGGAGAACTATCTGATGCCTTTACTTGGTATCTTTAGTACTTAAAAGCTATCTTGATTTGAGATACTTTCTTTGGTATAAAATCCAATTGGAATACTTTGTATTCTTGAATACTTCCAGAGTATATCTGTGGTAGAAATATAGGTTATATCTGAGGTATAATATAGATAGTACTAGTCAGATATAAGTCCTTAACTTCAGGTTGTATGTGAGATATATTCTTATCCTATAAATGGTGCTAGTCAGAAGTTAGTCGTTGACTACAGGCTATATTAGGGATATATCTTTATACCATAGATACTGCTCAGAAGTAAGTCTTTTTACTACTAAGTATAAGATCTCTTTCTTCTCAAGCATTGAGATACATATAAGTTAATTCGTAGACCTTTCTTTACTATTCCCTCAAGAGTCTAATTGGAATCATATAGTAATAATTACAGTGTATATCTGAGCTATATTACTATAGACAGTGCCCGTCTTTAGCTTAATAGAAGATCTCTTTCTTTTCTTTAAGATATAATTTCATTTAGGAAACTTTCTTTACCAATCCTTCAAGAATTTACTTAGAATCCTTTGCAATTTATACAGGGTATACAAGTAACAGATTACCCTAAGAAATGGTCATCAGGAATACCAAAAACTATAATATTCATTAGCCACTTGTGCCTGGAATTCATTGAAGTTGATTTAAAGTACTTCTTATGCCGTTATTGGTTTTTGCCTCTTCCTTCGCGAGTTTCGTTCTATCTTTTCTTTGGATTTACAATTTTATATCTTAAGCTCGTTATCTTCAAGTTTTTCAGCTTTTCATTAATTAAAGGGGTTTTTCTGTAAATGGAACTCTGAGTGATTCGGCTTATTCTTTACTATTCTCGCTCGTTCAATTTAATTTTTCCATTAGTACCTTATGGACATTAGATTCAGGCATCAAATTGCCAACATTTGAGCCACACCCCAGCGAGTGGTAACAAGACAATTACCATAATTACCCACTGAAAGTCAGTAAAAAGAAAAAATTGTTCCAAGGTGTTGGCCAACTAGCCAGGACCGAGGCAACCTAGAGGGCAGCTGGTCAATCTCCTTGTCATGCCACAAAAATGCAAAATCATGCATTAAACATGCAACTACTGATTCTACTTTGCTGTGTGTTACTGTGTGTGTGTGTGTGTGTGTTGGTGTGTTGTGTGTGTTTCTCTCTCTGTAAGTGTGGTAAAAGGTGAAAGAAAAAGTGCACAGTTTTTCATACGTTTTGCGTCATGACGGGCACTTTAAGCCAACGTAAAGCGGCGACTTCTGCTATCCTTTGGCCTGCTTGGACGTTGGCCAACAGTTGGCCAGAACGACTGAAAGACGACAGGCGGGGCGTGGAAGGCGTGGCAGTGCCAGCGGCGGCGACGCGCAAAAGTATGCAACGCAATGCTGCACTTTAGCTAAATTACATTTTCAATTTGTCAGTGGAAAAGCAGAGACGGAAACAGTGCCCAAGGAAATGGCCAGCCCAAAAAAGAAAGAAACAGAAACAGAAAAAATAAATAGCAAAAGTAGAGTATAAATAGAGAAGGGAAGGCGTGTCTGGGGCGGCCATCAATAGAAAATTAAGTAGCATCCTTGCAAATGTGTTTTTGATATTTTCATTGGACTTAAATTTTTGGCGCATTATCCGGTAGATTTTGGTTTTTCCTGCCACGAGAAACGAATATGTTGAATATTTCATGAGTGGCATAAATTTTGTTTATGCACCTCCCCATCGCTCTCTCTCTCTCGCTGACAGTCTTAAGGTCCTGCCGCTTACACACGTTTCCGTTTTTTAATAACTTTCCATTGTGGCTGTCAGAGTCAGATACAAACCAAGACACACAGAATGCCCTGCCAGGATTCACGACACATCAACGAGTGGCCGTTGTTGTTGTTGTTGCGACTGCTGCTACAAGCTGCTATATAATTTATGATCCTTGGCATCGACGACTCCTTCACCATATCATCGCACACACATGTCGCCAAGTTCTGTATAATTTTTCAAGCTGCGCCAAAACTGCATGAATATTAACTGCAAGCAACCGAGAGAGAAGATGATGTAAGCGGCTGCAGCGTTGCCTCTTATCCATTCCATTCAGCGACGAGGCTACTTGTGCGCCACGTTTATTATACCCATACAATATATGTGAAACCTTCAAGTAGCAGCCACCTCGTCTCCCTCTCCATCTCCATCTCATCATTGTGAAGGCGTTGGCTCTCTCCCTGCTAACTTATGCATACGTGTGGCTTAGTTTTGGCAGCGTTTTACATACTTGATGAAAATGTGCGCAAATTGTCGCTACTTTATGAGTATTCGTGGTCTATTGAAGATTTTGGCTCAGACTCTTTAAGTACAACATTGGCAGCTGCTTAAAACCAGCTAATACTAATACTCAGGGCCTGATACCTGGGCAGCAGGTAACAAAACGCTGGCAACACGGATAATTTGCTTAAGCTCAGCCAGCAGAAAATAACATTTTGCGCACAAGTTCACACACACACACACGCACACACACAATGGGTGGCAGGACCTTATGGCCCAGGGTTTTGGCCTTGTTGGCTTTTTGCTTATCACATGGCCAAGAAAAAGCTGACCGAATGTCCACTCTCTGTTGTTTAACTCCACATGCTCCCAGCAAGAAAAAAAAGGTAAGAAAAACTCTAGCACAAAACCTGAAAAAACATGACTAATAGTTTGTAGAGAAAGGCAAAACAAAAGCCAGACAAAGTGTCAGATAAAAGCTTAAAGGATGGCAAATGACAGACTTAAACACACACACACACACACAGACGGACAGAGAGAAGTGTATGGTAAATGTTGTCAATTAGTTGGACATGAAAATGATGATGATGATGATGATCAAGTGACTCAGCTAGAAATTAAATTTATTCAATTTATTCTGAACTTTATGTACAATATTATTTATAACAAATCCATCGCATCAATAGACAGGGTCAAAGGCCATTTTGTATTCAAAGTTTTAATTATTGAATAATGGTTTGAATATTGAAAGGGCTTAATGGATTCTGATGAATACGAATAGTTGGAAACAGATTCTAAGGATTAAATTAAGCTGTTGATAAAGAGGAAATACTATGTCAGGTTTATGTCTCTCTTTCTGCTGACTTAATACTATCTGCTTATATGATTATTTTGTGGCCAGATTATACAGTTTTCTTTGGCATAGTACAGAACTTTGTTATCCCCAGCAAGACTATAACACTTTGATTCTCACAGAAGATCAACAGTTGGCTTTTTCGTCTCTTGAAGTGCGAGTAAAAACACAAAGTTGCAGCCAAAATCGCATCTAAGCTGCGCGCAACTTGTCGTAGGTAACACACCCACACACACACTCACACACATATATATTGAGATATAGTAAGACTCCAGTGTCTCTGCATGGTATGCATACGAAATGCTGGCAGTGGGAGCTAAGGACACAGTCCATAAATTTTGTAGCGCGCAACATTTTGCTTTGTTTTATCTCATTTGCCCTGGCGCCAAACCCAGAATCTCCAGCCGCTCCTCATCTTCATCCCTATCCAGCTGTATTACCCCTTCTCGATTTGGTTGGCTTGCTGCAAGGGTTATGACAAGGGTGGTCCGGTGGGTAACCGCAGTGGCAGCAGTGGCAGCAGCAGGAGCCCAAATGCCTGCGGATATGCAACAATGTGGCCAAAGTTTCATCGTCCTCGTCGACGTCGTCATTGTCGTTGGCGTCGTCGTCGGTGTGGGCATTATGTGTACCGGGCGTGACTAATATGCACATGTTCAACTGTGCTAGAAAACGTTTTGACAACAAACCAACTTGAGGGGCTCCACTGAACCGCTGCTCCACCCACCAGCAGCACCCACAGCAACCAAGTTGGCGGTTGAAAAGTTGTTTTGACCAAGTTGGTATTTGATTTTTGCATTCTCGTTCTGATATCTTTATAGCACCATGGCCAAGGATTTGAGCACTCTCGGCTGGGATTACTTCATGTTTGTGGCATTTATAGCGCTTACCGTCTTGGGGCCACTCTGGACACGCATTTTTGGCAAGAAAAAGGAGCGCAGCAAAGCTGATTATGTCTTTGCCACAGGCGGCGTATCCCTTGTGGCCGTCATGATATCCATAGCACGTGGCACACTCGGTGTGCGCTCTGTCCTGGGTAAGTAACATCAACGGATTCCTCAACAAACCTCTGTCTATACTCATCTCTCTCTCTCTCTTTCTGTGTGTCTCTTTCTTATAGGGTATCCGAGTGAACTTTATTATCGCGGCTCAGCCATGTGGGAGATCATATACGGCATGATGAGTGCCTATCCCATAGTCTGCTTCATGTTTGTGCCAGTCTACTTCAACCTGGGCATTACCTCTGTTTATCAGTACATCGATTTGAGGTGAGTACCCCTACCCTTAATAAAAAGAATAAGACAAGAACCAGAATGCTAGTATTTAATTAGCAGCAAGCGGCGACAACATGAAAATTGTTATTTCAACATTCATTTTAATTTCACAAATGCGTACAGCGACACGCCCACAATACAATGATTATACACACACACACACACACACCCACACACTCTTATTGGAGCAGTTTTATTCTTCATTAAGAAGACCAAATGAGACTAAACAGAAGACCTGCAGCAGCGTGTTCTGGGGCTCCGCCTTCAGCTCGCCTCTTTACCAAATGAATTTGAATAACATTTTATAAAATAAGTATAAAAAAATAATAGCAACAACAGCAAGAACAATGTCTTCAGACGGAGGCAGAGCAAATAATCTATATACTCGTCCTTGCCGTGCCAGGACACTCTCGAACTCTAGTCGAACTCGGACTCGTCGCAAGTTGTCGCCTCTTCCTCCCCTGCCCCCCTCCCCCCTCTGGTACTTTGGTCGCCTTATCGCAGAGCAGCCTAATTGTTTTTTAAGATTGAAATTAGTAAACTAATTTGTTATCAAATGTTTGCAGTTCTGACAACAAAATTCAATTAATTGCAAAACTGACAAACGCTGCTTCGCACTCAGCTTGGGGCGTTGTCCGCTTCGTTGGCGCAGGGGGATTCCAACTAGAAGAAGAAGAAGAAGAAGACGCAGTCGAAGCAGAAGAAGAAGACTTGAGCATAATTTAATTCAAATTTAATTGGCATGTGCGCAGCGGCAACAAGAGGGAGAAACGACGTCGAATCTGTTCAGAATTGAGAAATTATTTAAATGTAGCGCAAATCGTAGATGATTGATGGCACCCAATGGCAGCCCACAAATCGCTCCAGATCTCAAATGAAATGAGTTCACTTCGATATAAATCAACTATGGGATTAAGTTTTGTGTCATATACAGCAGCTCAACGTATCACGAATTGCATCCAGAGTAGACTGGAGCACTTCAGCTAATTACGAGGGTAGACAATAGTAGTTCATTCTACTGTATAGTTACTGCTTTCGATTCAGTACTTTCTATGGGCCATCAATCTTAGTTAGTTAGAGGAAGAAGCATTGTCTTTGGCTGCGTTTAGCCAACTCCCATAAGGACATGGCCAGACAGCCAAACAGCCAAACTGGCAGACTGGCAGACTGGCAGACAGGCAGCCACATGGCGAATTTCATGTGCGATTTAGTTTGATGACAACCAAATGACATTCAAGACAAGCCAAAAGGGCTTTTAGGGACTAGCTGCTATACAATGGGATACTTGGATGTGATTGAGGATGAGGTACAAGATGTTGCCCGGGCAGCAACAAAAAGTTGTTACAAATTTGAAGCCTCATTGTCGCTTGTCAGAGCAACTGGCGCCTCGCGACATGTTTATGCATACAACTTCATCAAAAATTGGTAAAGGCAGCTGATGGAGACGATGAAGATGATGTGTAGATGGTAATAGGTATAAGCTTGGGCATGCGGAAACGGTGACAAGTCGCTTGCCCCGATAAGTGAATATGCTACAAATTGGGTAGACACAAAGCGAACAAGACAAAGACAATGCCAAACATAAGAACTGAGGCAGGACAAAGACACATTGACAACCTACTATGACAATGCAAAACAAGTTGAAACAAAGCAAGCAACTAATGAACAACTCGCAGATACCCTATCTAAATAAACAACTAACTTGGATATACTTTAAGCCTGAGTCTCTGCCTGGCTTAAAGCCAAATCTAGATATAAGCCAAGATTATTCTGGAGAGACTTTAACTTAATATTAAGTACTTAGCAGTGTCCTTTCTAGGCAGTAGCTAGGGTATTATAAAGCCAGTAGCTGGCTAAACTCATAAAAAAGAGACAAAAAGCCAGAGAACCCTCACACACGCACACGCACACACACACACACGCACACACACACACAGTGGCACACACTTGTGCTCGCTGTTGACAAATTGTATGACAATTCGTTTGTGTCATAATGTTTATAAATAGCGCGTGTTGTTGCTGTCAGGCCATCAGCATCCAGCATCCCGTAGCAGTTCGCGTTGACAGTCACCCACTCACCCAGTCACCAAGTCACCCACTCACCCACTCACCCACTCACCCACTTACCCACTCACAAAGTCACCAACCCAGTCAACAGCCAAAAACTTGCAAAAATAAAGACAACAACCAGAACCCAGCGGGAAAATTTTAAGCATATGCTAGTAGAAAATCTTTTGAAAACTTCATTTTTCTTTATCTGAGATTATGTAAATCAGCATTCAAAAACAAACACACACTTTAAATAAACCAACAGCCTGACCTGAAAATAAACGTTCTAAAGTAAGCACACCGGAAGTACAATACATATTTTAGAGCCAACCAAGGATAGTTTCCTGTATTGAATAATTGATAGAGGAAGGGGTAAAACATAGCAATAATTGTTACTTAAGTAGATTAGAGATGTGAGTCGACTTGGAAATACCCTGCAAACTGATGCTAAAGGGGTATTTAGATAGATAGATACCCTGCAGAATAGTCCTTCTGGGTATAATGCCTTATATTTTGACTCCAACAAATCAAAAAATCATTTTGTCTGCTTGCGCTCAGATTTCCTGCTGGGCACTTACGCACACCCCCACACCACAGCACACACCCCCACACCCCCACACACACACACACACACGCACGCATAGGTTCTGCCCTCGCAGACTTGTCAGCAGCCTGTCGCAAGTGACGTCTGCCACTCAGCACATGGCCTTTGCCTCTTGTCTAACGCTTGAGCCTCAAGTGCTAACAGTATTTTCTGGCCAAGATTTGTAGCTTACTTCTTTCCCTTGTTTCGGATTCCATTCAGGGTTCAATGGTCAAGTTGTGCCCTTGTTTTGGGTGGCCAAAACTCCTTGAGGCTTCTACTGAGTGCGAGTGGAGTATAACTCGGACCAGACGCAGTGGGTGCCAATGTTGTGGCTGCATTTCGAATTGAATTTCAATTCAATTCCAGACAATTATTACACACACCAGCACACACACACCAACACACACCAACACACACCAACACACACCAACACACACAACAGTACAAGTAAATGAATTGAAGTAAATGAATTGATTTGATGGTTGTTTTGGCAGTGGATCAATAAGACACTTGTTAGCACTTACCGACTATATATGTGTGTGTGTGTGTGTGTGTGTGTGTATGTTATGCGTGTGTGTGTGTGTGGGCGCCACAGCAGCTGAACATAAAAGTGCCAAAAAGCTTGCTTGTTTTGTAAGTGCATTTGAATTCTGCTTGAATATTTACGAGTACAAGGACCGTCCAAAGTGCCAGCCAACCGACACCCATCAAAGATGGGCCTGGGCCTCACTCGTAAAAAAAGGGGAAAGCAGAAGGAGCAGGCGGAGCAGCAGGAGCAGGCGTGGAGTACTGAGTTTTGGGGCCAACATGCACGCATAAATAAAGACATTTTTTGGCTAAGTGGCGACATCATTTGCAATTCAAAGACAACAAAGTTGTTGACACTAACACATTTTTAGGTGCTTTTTTTGCACCTTTGACTCGTACACACACACCTCCCCCTTCCGCCCCTCGCAGCACCCATGTGGGCGGCTTAAATCGAAGCACAACACCCACGACACATGGCTGATTGTGTTTATTTATGCGTAGCATTTAATCCAATCAAAAGGCAGCTCCCGTTTGGCAGTCGCGTCGCCGCCTTTGATTATAAAATTAACTTGACCCAGTGGACAAGTGAAGCGGATTGGGCTCCCAGTAGAGCGATTAGGCCGGACTCAGCAATCGCCACACCAACAACATGCGACATATTAAATTTGGCTGCTAATTTATGCGTTTACGAACTGGCTTAGCGCCCACTTTGATAAATGATGCGCCCAGACCAGGCCAAGACTTAAGCAGCTCCCCCAGCACCAGCTCCAGCACCACACGGATAAAAGACCGCAGCGCAGCGTGCGGCAATGCATTCAATAAATGGCCGCAAGTGGGCCAAGTGGCATCGTGCGTAGCCTGGCAATAAGCGTTCTCGTTGAAGTTGCTTCTATTGTTGTTGTTGGTTATTGACGTTGTCCTGTGTAGGTGGTAGGTTGGCCGTGTCCTTGTGTCCTTGCAGTGGCGTTTGAGAGCTTCTCTTGAGAGGCTTTCAAAATATTTATAGCTTAAGTTTCTTGTATAGTAAGCTAAGCTAATATTAATTTTAAGTCAATCAAACAGAATGCTTTCAACTAGACAACTTAACTGCCGCCTCCACTCCCCCTTCTCTAACTACGCCACTGCAGTGGCAGCAACGTCAGCCTAGCCACAGGCATCGCTGCAGCAATTATTGCATACTTTGTGGCACTTACATTTAATTTAAAGTTATTAAGCGACGTTCGTGGCGCAGTTAGGAGAAGACATTGAGCTTGGGGTCTGTTAATAGACTTTGCAATGCAATTTAAGATTAAATGGAACCATCTCCATACCAAGGGAACCATCGCCATAGTTGGTTGCCACTGGGCTGGGGTCGGGCGTGTGCATGGGATTAAACTAAGAGGCGAATCAATTAAAGTATAACAAAAGCCGCTCACAGTGACAGTCAGTCAGCCAGTGCTCAATCAATAGACAGTAGGCAAGCTGCACATAGAGAGAGAGATAGAAAGAGAGGGAGAGGGAGAGGGACAATGACAGCCTCGGGTCATCATTCTCAGATGTAGAGAGAGAAGCAAGTGGCAGTTGGACAGAAAGGCAGGGATAGATGCAGAGCACTTATTGTGATGAACACGATGTTAACAGGCTAAATGAGAAACAATTGCTACAAGCGCACAACACCAACACCAACAACAACAACGACAACGTGGACACAAAAGAAGTGACCAAGAAACAATAAATCCCATAAATCATATTAAATTGACATATCAGGCAAAAATTGACCACAAACGGGCGACGAGTGAACTGTGAGATGTTCTCTTGTCCCCCAAATAAAAAAAAATGGCAGCAGCAGAATGGGAATCTACACAATATGTTATATATGTGTGTTTTTTGGGGTGTGTGTGTGTGTGCGTGTGTATACATATTTGCCACAATAACATTTCTTTATCAATTTCCTTTACAAGCGCTGTAACAACGAAATCTAGAATGATGATGAGTGCCATGTGCGAATGTTTCTCCCACTCCTCCATCCTCTTTCTCTCTGCTTTTTTCTTTTTCTGATTCTATCTATCTTGTATCTGGCTGTACAATTGACACGCCTCTGCGATTTGTGGCTTGTGGCAACGGCTGCTCCCTCTCATGCTCCTCTCATTGCTGCACACTCATCATTAGCCCACGCAAATTGGCTCGTTGGATTGGCATAGTTAATGGCCTTTTAATAAAGCCACGTTCGCTGGCATTAATCTCAGACATTTTTATGACAATGATCCGCACTATTTACATCGTTACCCACACATGCACACAAACATACACACACACACAACCACCGTATATCCCAGTCAGAACATAATTAAAATATCACACATGCCACATGTTGTACACGTTGTCAAGTTTGTAAGCCGCTTAAGCCCAACTTCTCAGAGAAACATGCAAACGGGGCCATAATATGCATTTAAGCGCCCTTAATGCTTGACCAAATACAAACTCTGGGGGCGTGGCAGATTGATGTTTGCTTATTGATTGACGCAGAGTGTCCTCTGCCGCTGCACAGCACAACAAATAATAAATGCAACACTCAAAAAAAAAAAAACTCAGTTAAAAATCGAACAACAGGTAAATACCCTGTAAAAAGTAGGTTCCATAAAATATACAAATAAATAAAGAGTATGGTTGTATATCTTTCAAAATCCGTCTATAAAGAGCAGATCGACCATATAAACCAGATTTGATGACTTCTTTCCTTATAGCCTCTAAAGTTTCAACCGACTTTTGGTCTTTCAGTTATGACAGGGTGTTTCTCTTTTATGCACACTGTATTTCTTTTTATGTTTAAAGGGTATTAAGAAGAGAACATGAATCTTTTAAGGGGGATTTATATGACTTGCATATATACACAAACGACTTTCAGCTGCGACCTGTCAATTTTGCATTAACTATCAATGCAGAACACCTGATTGGCCATGCACCAGAGACCATACACTATTCAATCATTCGTATGCTTGAGCAGTGGCTATAACATTAACATGCACATAAGCCAGGGCCTGGTGACAATACAGACCGAATCATATATATATATGTGTGTATACAGGTGTGTGTGTGTGTGTGTGTGTGTGTGTGTAGGTCGATAGCTATTAATCATTTAGTATGTCATCAATAAAGCCAACACACAAATACCAACACTGGATTATGCAGTCAGCTTAGTTACACACACACACACACATGCGCTTGGGTGTGTATGGCACACACAGGAGCTGTAATTTGACTCCTAATGGCCCAACTGCCAAACTTGTCATAGAGACTAAGTATAAAGGAGTGTATAAGCTGCTTGCATATGTGCTACGTACGCTTCAACTAATTAAGGTATAACCGAGTCAAACACACTAGAAAACTCACCTGAGCTCTGTTTATACATATACATATACTACACACACTCATATACATATATACATATATCAGTTTGACTTGTTTAGGGTTGCATTCGGGAGCAATTTCCCTCTGTGGAAATGAGCTTGGCATACAAAATGAAAACTTTTTAAATCTTTTTGAAGAAAATAAGCGTTGGCAAAAGAGAAACAAGAAACGAGAACTTTAGTTTGGAGGAAATAAATAAAGTTGGAAGCTTTGGCTTCTATCTATGTAAATTTAAAGAAGAAATCACTTCCGCACATGTTAGCATAGTTCCAATAAAATAAAAAGAAAAGGAGTAGAAAACAAAACAAAAGACCGGATACATATGGAGTCGTATAAGAAATATAACTAAATTTTATGAGTTCGACTTTAACCCTTTGAGTTATGGCCCAAACAGTGGCTATAAAAATCTGTATTCCGTACTAGAGCCTCCGTCCGTGATGGGGCAACAACAAGTTCATTACGGGAGCCAAAAGCGCATACTAAGCGATCATTAGAGGAGCAGAAAAAGAAAAGGCCCTTTGGGCCACTTGGCAACTTGGCAACTTGGCGCCTTGTCGCGCATTTTACATTAAATTAACGCACAAATTTTTATAACCACGTGTCAGGACAAGCACAGGCTCAGCGCTCCAAGCTCCAAGCTCCAAGCTCTGGGCTCAGGAACAGGGCAAAAGAAAGGAGCATCATAAAAACCCGACACAACTATAAAAACAATCAAAACGAGTTACGAACTCGCCAATTTTGTTGTTAGACAGAGGCATTTTTGCTGTACTTTCCCCCTCCCCACCCCCCTCGCTGTTTCCGCTGAGCTGTCGTAAATTTGCGGCACGGCAGAAACTTGAGCTGCAGCTGCCACGCCTGCTAACCGTACCCATTCCAGACACGCCCACTTATTGTAAGCGCCCTCGTTTTACAGCTGCAGTAAATCATAAAAGAAAAGCAAAAAATATCAAGTGCGGCAGCATAAAAAGGGGCCATTGCCCATTAAAACTTTAATAAACGCAGCTAATAAAAGTAAATAAATGAGAGGCAGGACCTTAATTAACGGTATAAATCGAGTAACCGGGCCACCACTAAGCACCTTGTACTCACCTGTCGCCATTCTGTTGCCTCAATTTCAGATTCAAGAGTCGCACCGTCCGCTGCCTCGCCTCGGCCACGTACATCGTTCGCCAAATCTGTAACCTGGGCATAACGGTATATACGCCCAGCGTGGCGCTGTCGGCGGTGATTGGCATACCCTATTGGGCCTCCATAGTTGGCATGTCGGTCATTTGCATATTCTTCACCATAATGGTAAGTAAACGTTTGCGAACAGAGAACCCAGTGTATAACTAGAAATCGCTTGACATCGTTCATTTGTTTTCAGGGCGGACTAAAAGCTGCCATCAATGCGGATGTCATCCAAACTATAACCATTCTGGTGGTAACTGTCGCCGTTTGTATTCAGGGCACCATCTCGAGCGGCGGTCCGGCGAAGGTTTATCAACAGAACCGCGACAATGGTAAGCAATCAGTGTTGGTTAGGCCATAGGAGATTTGCTCCGATTGATCATGGCAGCTTATTAGCGGCTCCTGTCAAATGACACTACATGTGTGTGTCCCTCTGTGTGTGTGTGACTGTGTGTGTGTGTGTCCCAGTTTCACATTTATGCTGACGAATGATGACTATTAAAATGGCATCCATTTTAGGTTGCTCTTGTGGGCGATGTGTGGCTGATGTTGTGATGCTGCTGCGTCGGCTCATTATGCACATAAATGATGATGATAAAAACGGCATAAAACAGCAGCAACTTGGGTTGAGGATTGCTATTGAGATTGGGTTTGGATTTGGGGTTGGGCTGGGTTCGGGTTCGGGTTGTTACGAAGTGGATGCGTGACGACAGTAATAAATGCCTGACGACAACGCGTCTGTCACTTGAGTTTGAGCTGTTGTCTGTCAACTGTGACAATTGCCCAGCTCTGGGAATACATCCATATGGCGTGGAGTATTGTTATCCATGCCCATGCAACTGCATTGAGCAACACGTACTTAAATTCACTTTCACATTCTTTATTTCACAGGACGCTTAAAGTTTTGGAATTTTACCGGCGACTTAACCGTGCGCGTCGATACCACCTCCGCCTGGCTGGGACAGCTGTTTATGTCCCTATCACAGATTGGCTGCCAGCAGAACTTTATGCAGCGCTATGTCAGCCTTAAGTCCCTGAAGGAGGTGCGTAGGTTAGTATCCTCCATTTTACGATAACGTTAAATAAACACTTCACGTTAAGTAAAAACTTCACGTTAAATAATAACTTATCGCTATCGATACATCGTCAACTGTTCACTTCTATCGATATATTCTAATTAAATTTATTTTTATAGGGTTATGCTGAGCAATGTACCCATAGTGTTTCTTTTCTTTGCTTTGTCCTGGCTTTCGGGCATGGTCATTTACTCCACCTACATTAACTGCGATCCCTATGCCGAGGGTTACATCAAGAAACCTGACGAGATCTTGCCCTTCTTCGTAGAGGATCAGTTAGGCTTCCTGCCCGGTTTTGTGGGCATTTTTATGGCCACACTGTTCAATGGAGCGCTGTGGTAAGTAATGTTCAATCCATGCTTGAATACATCCCTTATAATGCTTATTCCTTAGCATGATGGTATCAAATCTTAACTCTCTGGCCACTGTTTGCTGGGAAGATTTTGTGTCCCAGTTCCCTAGGTTCAAGGGACTCAGCGACAAGCAGCAGTTGAGAATCATAAAAATTGTGACCATCATTTGCGGGCTAATTATTATGTGTGTCGCCTTTGGCGTGGGTCTGCTTTCCGGCGTCATCGAGTCCTCGCTGCTGGTCTTCTCGGCCACGTCTGGACCGCTTCTTGGCTGCTTTATTCTAGCTATGATGATACCGGTTGCCAATTGGAAGGGTACATCAGCTGGCATGGTGTCTGCCTGCGCATTTGTCCTTTGGATAATTGCCGGAAGCATGACTGTTGATAAACCCTCTACAATGCTCCCAACTTCTACAGAGGTAAAAAGATTAAAAGATGATTTCAAACGTTTCCAGAGTTAACTCACTGTCGCTTTCAGGGCTGCTCAAACTTCACCTTTTCGAGATCAATCGCCAAGCCAAGCAGCGGAATTGATGAACTGCCTTGGCTTCTAACACACACACCAATTGCTGGTTACAACCAAACCATCATCGATCCGACACCTAGAATTGCTCACGACCGGTAAGCTTCACCGAAAACTCAGCCATAAGAAGATAAATGTAATAGTATTAATCTTACTTTTTAGAACTTCTTTGGAGACGTTCTATTCTATCAGCTTTATGTACTACAGTTTAATAGGAACCGCCCTGACCGTGCTCATTGGTACACTTATCAGCTGTCTGACCCAAAGCTCAGAGGATGAATACGATGCCAAGCTGCTGCATCCAATCATTTTCCGCTGCTATGAACGCCTGAACGTCCCGAAACCATATTACATAAAGCATGAGGAAGAATCTGGGCTCAATAGGCGCAGTAGCAGCAACTCATCTGCGGCTACTACATGCAGGGCGGAAAAGATTAACCACGGGTTCGATCCAACACCTATTGAAACGCACGTGCAGAGCGAGAAAGACAAAGGCAGTCCAATGGCTGCAGTCTTTACAAATGCGCCAAGCGATAATAGTGAACGCCGCAGTTCGATATGCAACGCTAGCAGAATCCAAATGGACACAGTACCCTCAGGAGAGACGGGTGTCTATCGACAACTCGGCTCCAAGGCGACGCTCTGAAACCTACTAAGAAACCACCTCTATTATATTTAAATGAAAACGTAATCTATAGTTAGTTTATAGTTTTTAAACTAAGCCATAGTCTAGGAAAACTAATGGGAAGATTTTATCATGCACCTTTTGTGTATCAAGTCGATAAAGATGCTGTGATTATTGTACAAGGAGTTATACATATATATTTGCAATATTGTTTTGAGATATCGAAAAGCGCATTGTAGGAAACCATTTTTATGTGTATGTACTTATGTATATGTAAGCAAATATAACAGAATTTTTAACTCATTATAATCGTGTGCAACAAATAAGTTAAATGTATTTAAAAAAAAAACTCAAACACAAACAGAAACATAAATAAAAACGAAAACAAAATCATGGTTCATAGAAATATTCGAGTAATTTTTACTTTATCTGAAAAGTCGCTGCAAAACCGTTACATTGAACGTTTCAAAAGTTTCGTTAAAGATTATTGAGCCAGTATCGTGCAATAGTAGTGCCATTCAGTCATGCCAGTGCTACCCATCGATTGGTTTTTCAGCTGTTTGTCGATAACGATATCAGTATCAGCTGTTCAGCAACAGTGCACAAAATAGAGCTGTATATTTTGGTTCAATAGTTGTGTTCTATTTGTGGTTCAATTACTCGTTGAAATATGTTAAGTTCTTGCCTTCTAAAATTGTTTCGCACCTTGAAAAACATTATTCTTATGTTTTCGCTTGTTCTAAAAATAAAACAAACCAGATAGTCTGAGCTTTTCAATGCTGGAACCATATGTAAACTTATATGAACAGAACATTTAGAGAACAAGTTCCCTCAATTAGCTTTGAGAGGCTTACGATCGAACTTGTTCTGAACGATTTGTCGCAACGCTGGCGGAAAGCACTAATACTGAGAAAGAAAACTGGGGGTTTTATTGTTAGCGGCGCATCGAAATGCATAAAACGCAAATTAATTTTGCGCATAGAGTTGTGGATATAATTTATTGGCAATAAACATGGCTACATTGGCAAAGCCAAAAAAACAAGTTTGTATATTGTGCATTGTAAATAAAACAATAGTAATGAAAACAACAATTTCTAGAAATCAAAGAAGCAAAGGGTGTTCAACGATCAAAGACAAACAGAAGAAGAAGAAGAAGCAGAACACAATGAGATATCAACAAGTATTGTTCCCGAACAAAGAGAATTGGGGAACGTATCGCTGCTGGAAGAGTTTGAGCGCGTGGCTGCCTTAGCTAGCAGCAGCAACAAGCCAGACGCAATCATTAGTCACGATTGCTATATATCTAATGATGTGCCCAATGAGATACCAGCAACAAAAAGCGTAGACACAGAGAAGAATGAAGCAGATGATGAAATCGAGTCAGCACCTAGCGCACCGTGTGCTCCCGTTGCTCCTGTTATCAGTGTTCCATTAGTGCAATATCCCAATCTGCAGCCAATGCGAGTAACTAATGCACTTACAGAGGAGCAAACGACACCGATTGTTTACAAAACTCGCGTGGCGAGCTCGCCTGGATTTGTGCTGGCTAGCAGCCATCTGAAACCTTTTACCAGCGAACAGCTAAAAGGAATCTATCAATGTCCCGATTTGGAACTAGCCAAGCAGTTCGAATTGGAATTTCTCATGAACACACTTCTTGAATCTAGTGAATCGGATCCACTTTATATGGCGCTCCAGGAGTACTATAATTTGCAAAGCAAAATTACTGCCAATTTACATGACGTTAAAGATTCCCGTAAAAAATGCCAGGATACACAGGAAGTAATATGGATACGCGAGCCGGTAACACGCACCTTTAGTGCCCAATGCGGTGACGCCAACGTCGTCCGCGAAAGTATAGCCTACGAGTGAGTGAAGACACCCAAAACCCAATCAAAATGTATATATATCAAATCTTTTACCTCTTACAGTCGCATTAAAGTGGACCCCATCAAATTGGAGTCTGCCACGGCGGCACTAACAAGCCTCTATGATCTGGTGTGCCACACTTACACCACCAATCTCATAACGGCAAAGATAACTAAAGTCAAAATTGTTCAGATCATCAACGAGCTACTCTCGTATCCCGGTGTGGATCCTCAGTCATCAGTTGTACTACACAAGCAACTTGGTACCGCTGCCTTGCAGTGTGTGACCCAACTAAGACGTGCCATATGCATCATGTTCAACTTTTTGCGGCGGCCCAGTCCCAATGCGGTATTACAATCCAGCGGTTATTATCCTATGCACTGAGTGAGAATCTTTTATGCTTATTCAGGATTTCGATGCGGATGTGAAACGTTGGCTGCGCAAGCTTGTTGCACTTCAGCTGTTGCTGTCCACCAAGGAGGATCATTGGTTTCTGCTCTTCAACATGTTGCGTTGCCCCAATGGAGTTGGATCCTGGGCGGCGGAATTTCTGCAGCTGCCGGGCATGGTACTGAAGCACACCGAACCCAAAGGGATGCAGCCTAATGAGCTTCCTCTCCCGCTGGATTCACCGGAACTAAACCACTGCATAGCCGTGCTGCAAATTCTTCTGCTGCCCATCAAAAAACGTAATGAGTTCCTGAAGAGTCAGGCACAAGCGCAACGAGAGCTATCAGACTCAACTGCTGGCAATGAGCACTGGACAGTGGTAGACTCAGATGGCGAGGATACACTTACACCCACGGGCGAATGTATTGGGCTAAAAGAGAGCGATCTGATAGCTCTACTCAATCAACTCCCCTTCGACAAGCTGTTCACGTAAGCCCAACACCAACAACAAACAGAAGCAATTGACTTATTACAGCTCATTTACTTTGCAGATCGGCATTGTGCCTTGAAAGTTTTCTTGATGACTTCATCATTGAGCCTAATTTGATTACAGCTCAGCAGATGCTCTCTGTGGTCGCGTTTTTTGCGCAATTGGTGCAGACTCTTGGCGAGGGCATGCTAACCTACAGCAATGAGCGCTATAAGCAGCTGGCCAAGCGTCTGGGACGCCTGGTACGACACTCGCTGCAGTATGTCTCCGACTACCACGAACTGTTTCTGTAAGTTTCCCAGCGCAAATGACAAATCGATCAACTGAAATATATCTATTTACAGGAACAACAATTTGGCAAAGCCGCAGGAGCTTTGTGAGCGCATCGAAGTGGAAATGCAGGCGCTGCTTATCCGTTCCAGCAGTTACATTTATCGGTCGCGCAATCTGGGTACTTGGCAGTACTTTTCCACGCTACCGTACAACACGCTCCATGCTGAGATTGTCTGGCATCTGTTCTACTACCTCAACGTTGGCTTCCCAACCGATCTGAACACACAGCTTCCAATGGATGCGGAGGCTGCCTTTCAGATGGACGATTTTTGGCGCAAGTTCGACTTGGCCAATGCGGATGTTTCACCCGAGGATATGTACTATCTGCTGCAGGCCTATTTCGAGATGGCCAACGAACGCGATCGTACCAAAGACTGGCAGCTTATACGAATCATTTGTCTGACTATATTCCAGGTAAGTTGGTTAAATAAGAGCTAAACCCTAAACCCATCAATCTCTAATGCTTCTGTAGATTGGTTACATCCATCCAACTATGCGTGACTTCTGCTACAAAGCTGCCCGGGATACGTTGGTGAACTTAACGCTAGCTTATGAGGATCTTTTGGATTGCCTGTTGCTGCAAATGAAGGCTCGCATAGGCGAAATCGAGCAAGGGCCATATCTGTTTAAGGCACTGCCGCTTGAGAACTGGCGTCCGAGCATGGAAAGCTTTGATCTACTCTCTGGTTGGCTGCTTCACTTTGATTACCAATCACCCGAGAATCAATTGGCACGTCTGATCATTGGACATCTTAACTGGGGCTTCGATAGCGAGGGTCGTCTCCAACTCCCACACAATATCCATGTGCGCATGGCTTGCCTGGTAACCGAAGCTATAACCAAGCACGCACCAGAGGTACTTGGTGCCTCGGGAATCTCAGAGAGTGTGCGTCAGGTTTCCTCGCTTATCGACTCGACGCTGTCCAGCAGGGAACAGTTTACGAACTGGTGCTGGCGTATGATCTCCATGCTACGGCTACATCTGATGGATCAGAGTGTGGAATCCGTTAAACGCACTCTCCAGCATCCCACGGAGCCTTTGCTCTTCGTACCCGATTTGGAACGCATGGAGATGATCTGGCAGGGCGTCACTGAACAACGACCGCTGGCACTTTACGTAGGCGTATTGGTCAGTCTACATGGTCACTCCATACCGCTTATATGTCAACATGGCTTTGCGCTACTCCAACAGCTGCTTGGCGACCATCGCCATGCGGCTGTCATACGTAGCCTGGAGTTGATTGTACCATTATTCCTTGAAACGCCCGACACGCTGGCCAACTGCGAGAGGTATTCCCAATGAAATCGACCTAATCTTTGAACTGCAACAAATGTATTTTAACAGTTTCCAGAAACTGCTCATAACGCTGCTTAACGCGGACAGAACCTACCTGAAGCTGGCTAAGGACATGGTCTATGCCAATTCCATTGGACCCATTCTTGAATTACTAGATAACATGCTGCATCATCAAATTGTGTCCTATCCCAGGTAAGAAGCTCCTCCAAACTCTCTGTTCAATCCTTTCGCACTCGCTCTCTTACTGCATCTTCAGCTATGGCCTCTGCTCCCCGTTAAATATGATCAATGTCTGGCTGAATTGCTTCACTGGATTGTCCGGCTGGGCACAGAACACACACATGCTTTATCTTCTCGACAAGATACTCCGCATCGCCTATCACTTCCCCGATTGTCGCGTCCAAGCAGTCGAATTTTTCTATAATTACTTTAAGGTATATCGTAAAATTTAAGCCTTTGAATGTCAAGTAAAAGTCTGAATTCTTCTAGGACTGCACGGATTGGAAGACGCCACCTAAAGCGTCTGGTTTAAAAGCTCTTTTTGGTGGTCAGACCAACTCGCGCGTTCCCTTAATAATGCCTGAGCATTGCTGGCTGAATCTTGTGCTCCTGGAGATTGAATTCAGGCTGCAGGATACGCGCATATGGCCAGAACTCTTACGTCAGCTTTCTTCTCAATCAGTGGAAGCGGCGCTCAAGAAAACTCTGTCGCTCAGTAAGACGAACGCTTTTCCCGTTCAGCAGCTAGTCATATACAAGTACGCACAGCTTATAGTCAGCATGGACACAGCACATGCCCTCTTCCCGATTGTCTGTCAGAAATTCTTCGAACTCTATTTATGGCGTGTGCCTACGGAGTGCGATGTACGAATTGTCAATCAGACTTATGGCGTCGCTGAGAAATTCTACGAGCACAACGTAACCCTGATGAAGTCAATTAAAACGCAGCTGAAATCAGCTGAGGTCTATTACGCGGCCATCGCCAGTAAGCGTGCCCAGGAGGAGGCAGCTGCGCATATGTATCGCAGCTGTACCAAGCTAATGCAGAGCTGTGCACTTTGGCTGGAGGACACTCAAATTAATAGATTCGCCAGCGATGCATGCCAGCTGCCGGCACAATACAATAGTGAAAAGCTGCGGGATCTGCTCAACGGCCAAGTGTCCCATTGGACAGAGTTTCTTAACCCTGCGGATCTGCGCAAGGCACAACGCAAACAGTCAGACCAATGGGCAGAGAAGATACATCGCATACGCAGCCACAATCCCTTGCGCCCTGCGCTACAACTGAAGCCACGCCTGACACCGGCTCAGCGTATCAAAAATCATTTGGCAACCTACGACAAACGTCTCCCAGCACCAAATCACATTCACCCAAAACTCATACAGAAGCGACCCATTGACGGAAAGACGCTCTCCGAGCTCAAGAGTCGCATCCAGACGCTTAACAGCACCGCCAAGTGAGTTGGATGATACATGCATTAATTATAATATTCCTCTTTATATCCTTGCTCCTCTTTTGTTTACAGTAAATTCCATTACAACACCTCGGAGTTGAACTCATTGAACTTAAACTATCTGGAGCGCGTCCCGGAGTTGTACCAGATGGTGCCTTATAAGGAAATGAGAAGCAAGGAATGCGATTCGCTACTTTTTAAACGCAAATGCGCACGACCAGCACAGATAGAGCTAGTTCCAGAGCACATCCGTCGCAATGAGCAGATATCACGCAAGCAGGGACAGAACCGGGAGCGTCACGATAAGATCATTGAAGAGATGCTGGCCCTAAACGTGCATGGCTTTGCGAAGGCCATCGAGGAGTTGGGTGGATGCATACAACAGCTCATCTGTGAGCAATACAAGGCCAACAAAACAGTAACACAGATTGGAGTACACTTCTTTTACCATGTGGTCGAGAACATGAACGATACGACCATGAAATTCCAGCCCACGCACGATTTCTACTCCCAACTATTGGACGAGCTGGGCGTAAGTCACATAGTGTCTTCTCTCTGCCTCAAAAGCGTCTTAATCTGTTTCCTTTCAACAGATCTTCATACAAGCCGAGCAGGCGGCAGAGGGGTTGGCTGTGCTCCGGTTAGCCCTGAAACGCGGTGATCTTGTGGAGTTACTGGCAGGTGTCTTTGTACCCTGCCGCACCGATTCCGAGCATTTCCTGGACATGTATCAATTCCTCATCGATTCTCATCTAAAGCGCTGCGATACGAAAATTCTATTCGTGCTGCTCTCGAAATTTGATCTGCTCTCCTGGCTGGAGGCTCGTCAGCCAAAGCTAAGTGCAATCAACAGACTATTGTTGCTTGTGCTCCAAGGTCTTGAGACCTGGTCACAGCCAGACAGCAGTCTGCTGCAGGATCAATTCCGGCGACAACTGGTGCACATATTCACCTATGACTTCCCTCAGCATTACGGAGAGGTTACTCAACTCGTGCTGGATAGAATCTCTGATCAAAAGTTGATGCCAGTGGTGCTAATCGATATACTCAATTCGCTTTTGTCCAGCGCAAGTGGCGGTTCGCTGTCACTGACCTGTACGGATCTGCATCTGCAGGATGTGGCCATTGATTTTTCTCGTCGTCAGAAACTGTTTACACTGAAAGCGACAACGGACACATTGTTGCTGTTTGCCCGCCACTTCCAAAAGGAGCGACTGCATCATGGACTGCACGGACTGTATCCCAAGCATAAAGACTATTGTCTGCCACTGACCATGTGGTTCACCTGCTTTGGACACGTCCTGCTCGCAACCGCTATTTGTAACTATCAGGAACTACTGGCCGATCAGAGTATGTATAAAACTCTAAGGATTTGCTTTAATCCAACTGACCGAATGACACTGCTTTTCAGTTAGTGACATTGTGTTTGGTTCCATTGTGGAGAGCTTCGCACCCTGGCTTATCCCTTACACTGAACAGACCGAGCAGGCATCTGGTGCAGCCGCACACTGGATACGTCAGCTGAGACCCGAACAGGGCAACATTCTACTGCCTTGGAGCGAACCCCAAGTGGAAAGTGCCAAGATTATGATCAAAGCCTTTGTTTCCAATTTGCTGCAGGTGGTGCAGTATCTTCCTGCCTCAAACAAAATCCTAGAACACGTCTTTGCATGGTATGTGCATCACTTTGCCCAGCTCAACGTGCCCAGACATGTCCTGGCGCCCATTCACGAGGGTCTAGCTCAACTGCCCTGGGAGCGCTTTCTCCCGCCAGCGCAGCACATCGAACTGCTCTATGGAAGCTTACACCGTTACATACCTGAATCGCATGCTATGCTTGGTCACATCTTTATAAGGATCGATTGGAATGCTTGGTTCGCACACATGCCACAGCCAGTGGCCATACTTTCCCGTCTCTTCGGCATCTTCATAAAACTGGCCTTTGAACCGAATATTCATATGCATCCCAATACCAGCAAGATACTTGAGGATGCCATCAAATATCCCTGGCATCTTGTTGAATACTCCGAGCTGGAGAAGTTGCTCAAGTGGTTTGTTGCCACCGTGGAGCCAGCGATTGTTCTAAAGCTTCCCACTGAGAGCAACTACGCAGATCGAGCTGTTCTAGAGTAAGTTAAAAAGGATGAATAGAGCCATAGACTAAAATAATCTTTGTTTTCTGCAGTCTGCTCCGTGTGGCCTGCGCCATGCAGTTGGAGAGTACAACGGAAGTGGTCCAGGCAGCGGCCAAACGAATGCTGTATACAAGTTCCATGGTTCGCATGCAGCGTGCCTGTGGCACTAAACACAAGAAGTTGCTGGCCACCAAGGAGGGTGAACGGGCTTTTACGAACGCTTTCCTGTTGTTATTGCATTCTATTGACCAGGCTATAACCAGCTGCAGTGAGCAGCGTACTCCGGAGGAACAACGACGCGAAGCACTCAATCTTATGCTAGAGCTGGTTGCGCCCACACAGACGCAAAGCGAGGAGATCTCCAAGTAAGCGCCAACCTATCTTAGACATAATTTTTCAACTATATTTTGGCATTTTTGTAGCCTCCACATTCAAACACTAGTGCGCTGGCAACAGAATAGTGCTCCAGCCAATCCGGTCATGTGCGCAGCTCTGCCTGCAATTGGACACTTGAACACCTATATTGCGTGTATCTATACGCTGCTGGAGTCCAGTATTGTGTGCTACTTCCGCAAGTCGCCAGAAAATGCACCCTGGCATTCGCCGAGCTGGCAAGGTCTATTTGAGGCGCTTCAAATGTCGCTGCCCAAGCTGGAGCTTATGCCAGTGATGCGAGGCGGCTATTTCTTTTCTCTGCACGTCTTTGTGCTCTACAAACTGGAGGAGATTGAAACGGATGGAGAAAAGGTTACCTTTTTGCAGGATTTGACGCAGTTGTTAGATAACTTGAAGACTGAGCCAAATACCGAACCGCGCTTGGCGCTCGTCTGGGGTCTGATTATCTCGCGCGGCTGCCAATTGCTTCAACGGTCGCAGCATGTTAAAAAGCCTCTATATATGTTTGCACGTCACCTACAGTTGGCCTCTACCAAGGCTGAAGGCTGGAGCGATGGACTGCTGGGTGTTATAGGCCTAAAGTCGGAGAACATCACCAACAGGTTCGGCATAATCCTTAATTATTGATTCATGTTACTAATTATTAAATTCTCGATTGCAGGCGTAAGGTGCTAACCCGTTGTCTGGCTTGCATCATATATTCACTATTTCCGGCCAGCCGGGACTTGCGACTGCCTTCCGAGGAGTACGAGAGCGGCATGCGGGAGCTATCCATGTTGCTGGCCAATAAAAAGTTCACAGACGTCAAGCCGCTGATCGTCAGGGCCGTTAGCATTCTCAAGGAACAGTTAATACCTGATCTGCGTGCAGTTCCCCATTTGGTCTGTCGTATCATCGATGTATTCTATGAGGAGAGCTACCTGACGACAATTCCAGAGGTTTGGGACTGTGACTTTAGGCTTAAATCTACATAATTATCATTAACTTTGAACAAATGGCAGCCTATTGTGTTATATTTACATGGATTATAAATTTAAAAATTTATAAAAACAAATTAATTACAATTACGAATAAAAGTGATAAATTTTTGCTATTTTTAAAATTGCAAGCAAAATAATTCTAAAAAGAAAATTGTTTCCTCCAATCGGATTTATTTTGAATTGATCTAGTATTTTGTTAGAGATAATTTTGTAAGAGAGATGCGGTCACACTTTTGGCACAGAGCTGCCATTTTTTAATTTAAATCTTGATATAATCTCTAGGTATTGCATTCCGGATAAATTTTAATATAAAAGATAATGCGGAATCTGCAAATTTTTAATGCTTTCATCTTTCAGACAAGATTAGGCTAATAGTTTAATCTATTTGTAGCATGCTGACTTGTAGCTATATTTTAAGCGTAGTTTTAGGTAACAAGCCCGAAATCGTATTCGAGCGTTATACAGAGTAGATGATTGCTATACCGATGGCAATACATTGCAAAGGATACAATAAGGATACAAATATGCTTATGCACAATACAAATACTTATAAATATTGAACTAACCGGAAGATAACAATGAAATTAGGAAAAAAAATAAATGGTAACTAATACAAATACAAACTGCTTTCATAAATAACACTTAATTTATAGACGTAGGACGCATTCGCAGCTGTGTTTGGCGCAGCAGGTTTAGTCGTCCAGCGCAAAGTTGGATAACTGTAGGTGCTGGAGATTATTGCGAGCTTCGAAATAGCCGGTGTCGGTGGGATTGTCTGGTGCTGGCACAAACGGCGGCTCCATATGGCCTATGTTTTCCCAGTCTATGTCAGCGAAGTGACGCATCTGTTGCACCTCTTTGGCGGCTGGGCGATCCGCGGGCTCCATGGTCAACATCAGCTCCACAGCCTCCATTGCATCAGTCGACAAAGCCTCGTCGCCTTCAGGCCATTCAATATCTGCAAACGGCAATCATAGAATCAAAATAATTACCCAAATCACTTGCTTGGATCAAGTGCATCATTAACTTACTCTTGTTGAGAATGTTGTCAAATACTTTCTGAGGTGTTTCGTCGTTGAAGGGCGGTATGCCAGTCATGAACTCGTAAAAGCAAACGCCGAGTGCCCACCAGTCCACAGCAGGACCATGACCCTGCTTCAGCAACAGCTCTGGCGCCAAATAGTCGGGTGTGCCAAGGATGCGTTCGTTGGAAATTCGTGCACCGCGCCGTACGGACTTTGGTGTCCTAAATGGCGTATTAATTTTCGTATTCTTTGGTGTCTTGGGCACAGCGCCATGGTTTATCGGAGACATTGTTGGATCGTCGGCCAGCTTTATATGGTACTGCACACTGGATAGTTTCTCTACGGCCGCGTGTTCACGCTTCTTGCTCTCAATGGACAGCGGCAGGGCGAAACGTGTAGCCTTTAACTTACCCAACAGACCACCATCGCGGCGTGGTAGCTTCTGTGAGGATACGGGTGTCGAGAAAACTACGTTGGCAACGCTAGCCTCGGAGCCCAGCAGATGCTGCAAGGGCAGCTCGTCATCGGATAGGGAGCGCACCTTAAGAACACCACGTATAGGTGAAGAACGTGCCTTCCGCTTCTTAGGCGTACTGCTGCCTATATTCAGTATCTCGATTTCTTGTGTCAGACCACTACTACCATTACCAGAGCCATCCACATCCATGCTGGACATGTTATCCGAGCGGTTGACCAGATTTATTTTACGCTTCATGCCACGCAGAAAATCGGGTCGCTTGAAATGCTTGGAGAGATTGCGGAACGGCGAGTTCATCCGTATGCCACTTAGCTCATTGGCATTATTCGTCATGTTGTAGCTAAACAATAGAGAAGATTGGTAGTGAAGCATTCGATTGCGACCACCTGCCAAAAGGATATTCACCTGCGTGAGTAATCGGAGCAGCTGTATTCCTCCTTTGAATGGTCTGTCTTCTCAATGGAGGATGCGGTGCTCTCGCTGTTCATATTAAGATTACAGCTCGAGTTGTCGTCACCTTTTCGACTGGATACACCCGAATCCTCCTGCAGTTTGGAATTGCGGTTACGCTGAATCAAAATTAAGTTTTAGTCTCATTTCCAGGAAATGTTTAACAGGATAAATTTTTCTAGCTATTCGACAGACAGGATACAATAATTGAACAATTCGCGAGATAAATGAAGTCCGTGCACAACCCAAACCAGGACACACTTAAACGAACACAAAACACACAGCATACAACGCACCTCATCATGCGAACGCCTGCGCATCATGGAAAACTCAACTATTTCAACTTGGCTCGAATTTTCCAACTTGGCGACATCTTTATTATCGCCACTACCGACAGTGTTGTTCTGCTTGTCCTGCTCGGCCAATTTGCAGCCCTTTTGGGATAGTAGAGCGTATGCATATTTAAGAAGGGGAACTGGGTTAACCCAGTGTCACACACTTACCTGGCAGCTGATCCGATCTCTGCCTCCGGTACTGGCGTTGTTTAAGACGAATTCCACGCGTCGCTTGGTGGTCGCCGGAGCCCCGCCCTCGGCTGTTGCCTCTTGTTGCGGCGAGATCTTGCTGAGATCTGCCGACGTGCAGGTATGATAGGAGGACGAGCTACTGTCCAGAAGCTGCAAGCAAGATTGGATAAGAAGTGAGAACATAGCGAGCATTATAGAGATCCTTTAACTTTTACATTAGTGTTGGTGTTGCAGGTATGCGTGACAGATACGTTGACCTCCTCAGCGGAAAAGAAGGGCGAAACCCCGGAGATTTTGCTATCACTTGTCTTTTCCGCGTCGTTAAGCGATGTGTCCGCCTCACTGTCGGATGACTCCATGATGAGACTGTGTTTGTTGATGACCTGCATTAGGTGCGAAGTGCCTGTGCCGGCTGCAGCCATCAGAGCACAGCTGAGAGCGCCATATTCGTACACCTTCTTCTCCGATCCAAAGGACAAATGCGATGTAAGCGACAACAGTTGTCCGGGCGTCCGGGCATTAAGATTGGGTGAACAATTGATGAGATCAGAAATCTCCAAGTCGCGTCGCAATTCAATTTTACTGAGGCCAAAGTCAGTTAGCTTAACATGGCCACTGGTCGAGAGCAGCATATTATCCGGTTTTATGTCACGATGGACAATGCCATGCTGATGTAAATATTGCAGCGCCATGACCATCTCGGCTACGTAGAAGCGAGCAGTCGCCTCGTCGAAGTAACCATACATGGCCAGCAGCGACTTGAGGTCACCGCCCACCATGTACTCCATGACCAGATAGATGGAGGACAGCGATTGCAGAGAGTAAAAGAGATTTACACAGAAGGGTGAACGCGACAGCGCCAATGCGTTGCGTTCGGTTATCACCTGGGAAACCATATTCTTGTTTATCATCTCCGACTTTCGCATCACCTTTATGGCAAATAGTTTGTTGGGATCATTGTGCTTGTAGCCCAGGAACACCTTGCCAAACGCGCCACGGCTGATGGGCTTGATGATGACAAAGTCCTTGATGGTTGGTAGCTACAACACATCAAATATGAATATATATATATATGTATACTTATACATAGAGATAGCGACAAAGTAACGGAACGCCCTATGTGCGTGTGTTAGTGTGCCTTGTAACTGTAAATTACATTTGCATTTACCTTTGCATTGTTCGAATGATTCTCCGGTTTGGTAGTTAAAATGTTTATTTTATCCAATAGCTCCTGGCTCTCAATAATAGAGCTCGTTTTCTTTGGCGTTATGTAGTCAATTTGCGAAAGGGCCACATCAGCGTGATCCATGTTATCCTTTAATTCTCGTTGATTATCTTCTCTTTACACTTATCCCAGATGCAGCATTCGCGCCCAAAATTATCTACGCAATTTATCAAGTCTGCGTCGTGCTCAGCATGCTAAAGAAGTGTTTACTTGCAATGCAATCAATAAATATTGTTTTATTTAACAACCATTTAAATATTATAATATTATTTTCGAAGTTATAATTTAAACAGCGCGTCGATATATTTTCTTAAGTGCTAGTGTTGGTTAATTTCTAAAAATTCACAGTTGCACTTGATACAAGTTGGCAGCCCCAAAAAATGCACGTTGAGATTCTAATGAACGCTCAGTATGTTGTTCACAACTACCATACAAAGTGGTACGGTGACTTTAACAATATAACGTGCAGAAACCAAACAAATCAAATAAAATACAAATTGTTTTTATTTTAAGTTACAAATGTAAAATATCAAAATGTATTTTGTTTAGGATTAGCTTCGACGCAGGCAGTCACACATTATCTAGATTTCAATGCTTAGAACCACGGCAAGCACATTAGGTAGTTCAGTACCTTAAACTGGTACACTTTTTGTTTTTTGGTACATTGTCCCATTATTCAATGAATTTGGTAGTCGCGCTCAGAGCCCTATAACACGTTGTCTTAAATACTTTACTGAACCTTTTGACCAGATCTCTGTAATATGCGTTAAATTTTTCTATGTAAATATTGTTGGTACTAAAAAAGATCATAATTTTTATTTTCAGCTAAATAAATCTTTATCTTTCAATCACATTTAATACATCTTTCCAGCACAAAGTATTTCCACTTATTCCAAGATGTTTGGAATATTTTAAAGAAAATCAATGGACTCGTTTAAAATGAATTTTATTTATAAAATATACGAAAAGTTTTTACATTTTGTTTTGTTGTACACTAAATACAAATAATATTCACGAGTAAAATAAGAAAAATCTCAGATATATATATAAATCTTATACATCTTCTTCTACAGCTAAAGCTATTATCTTTATGAACTTATGTATCTCTCAAATTGTTGATGGATCTCTAAATATGTTTATCTTTTTTTTGTACTCAATGTTGTTTGGGTACGCAAATCTCTGTGTAGACGATGATAGTCGATCGATTTGTCGGTGGATAACTGCATCTAATGGCCACATTTTAGAGTGTAGAGTACAGTTATGCAGCAAGAAATCAATACGAATTACAAATGGCCTACCTATGTGCCATGGCGTATGGCTGATATTTCTAGTAAACTGGAAAGGATCAGCCAACGCTCAGGCATGGCTTTGGTTTGGCCCCAACTTAGCTGTTAACTCTTGACGTGTAATTTTCGACAGAACAAATTACCAAAGAAGTTACTATAACGCTACTACAATGAATGACATTAAACTTAAAATGCTAGATGTTAAGGGGGAGGAAGAATTAAAGTGGATTTGAGCGGCTAACTCTCACATGATGGCGCAGCGGGATCTGTTTGGGCCCTCAGCCTCAACGGGTTGTTCCACAGATGTGGACGGTAGATCAGAGACATCTATATTGGTTTCACCCATAACTTTGTTTTCTTTCTCACAAATTTCCTGCGCAACCAGATTCTCCTTCTCTTCCAGTTCTTTCTCTGGCGTGCCGGCCTTTTTGGGTGTGTCCAGGCCAGCTTCCTGACCCACAGTAACTTCATTGGCGGCGGTCGACGATTTGTTAAGTTGTTCCTCCTCTTCTTGAATAACAATGCCGGATACATTTTGCACCTCACCGACTTCCTCAAAATCGTCAGTTGGGGGTGTTTGATCGTGATGCTGGCGAGAAGATGGTGAGCTAATGGTAGCTCTGGAGAAGCGTGAACGGAGCATGCTAAATGGTGATGCCAAGTTTAGGCTGAAAAGCTCAAAGCGTGCGCGTTTGGGCGGCGACATTTCCACATCCTGGGCGAGATCATTGGCCGACTGACTGCCAGATAGCGGCGGGGGCGTGCGTTCACGTTTGCGTCCGCGGCCAAAGAACGAGAACGAAAATGATGAAGTGTTGGGAATCTCGGAGCCAACGGTGGCATTCATGCTTGTGTTCGTGCAGGTGGAGGCGTCCAGATCACTCGTATTGCATCTATAGCTACCAATCCTGCCCGGCGTTAGCGTAGCTAACGGGCGAATGCTGCGACGTCCACTAATCTGAGCAAAGCTGCGTGACGGCATAGAAGCTGGTGAACTGGGAGTCTGTGCAGCCAGTTCCACCTCGTTGCACTGCTTGGAGTTGCTACGGAAGCCAAAGAGATTGCGACCAGGGGTAGACGTGGCCGTTGGCTGTGCGCTCACTGGCACGCTCCTAATGGGTGAAGCATCTACAACAAGCGACTCCATTTCCACATCTTCGACAGTTGCCACTTTCTCAGTTTCCACTTCCTTGGGTTTCTCCTGAACGGAAACTTTAGGTGACTCCGGCTGCTTTTTCTGGACCGGCGATTCACTTGGTTTGCTTGGCGACTTCTGTTGGCTGGTGACTACCGCTGTTCTGCGAGAGGATTTGCGGTCTGTTGTTGGTGTAGTGGTCACTTTAGCCACCGCGGGCTCGTCATCTAACACAATAACGTCGGAATCTTCGACTTTCGTACTAGTTGGAGTTGAAACTTTTTTTGTCTCGTTTTCGGTATCCATTTTGACAGGTTTAGCTTCATCTTTAGATTCCGATTTAGTTGACTCCTTCTTGTCGGTTGGCTTTTCCTTCGGTTGCTCCTTGGGCTTCGGCTGCTCCTTAGGCTTCGGCTGCTCCTTGTTGACGACATTTGAGCTACCATTTTGTGGTGCCTTTTGATTGACATTTGTAGATTTGCTGACACCATTTTGACTCTTCTCATCATCTTTAGAGACGGTGGATGACGACGATCGATGTTGGCTTGGTTGTACTTTTTGAGAGACACAAATGGACCAGAGGAAGCAGCGCTTGGTTCATTTTTTTGGCATTGCTATTCTGTGGACTCTTGGAGCGTCCATTGCTGCCGGCTGCTTGCTGACCCCGGGTCACTGTACTAGCACCACCACCGCTGCTCAATGAGAGCGGCGCACGTCTCCCGCCGGCAACTGTGCCGCCGCCTCCTCCTAAATTATTCGGTTGTGCCATTTTACTTAGCATGGGATCGTCGTCTGCTTTGCACTACGTCGTGTTACACGTACTCTGCAAGATATGAAAGATACAAGATAAAGATTAGAATCTGGGCAACATTGGTTGTTCGACGTTTGATTTCTGTCGAGTATTTACACTTGAGTAGCATCGAAAGCGAAAGAGTTCTACTGAAATTTAAGCACGCTTCATATTTTATTCAAGAGGCAACTAATGCGGTTTGTTTACATCGTGGCTGGAGTTGGGTGCGACACGAAACATTCAGCGCATTCCTCGCGTTGGCCCCAGAACCGGCTTTGCCGTGCACCTACCACAATTGCTGGAAGTTGTTGTTGTTCTTGCTTGGCAAAACTAGCACTTTTTAATCACAGATGCAGTTTCGTATTTCTAGTTTTTATTTTTCCTAATCTCAAACGCTAAGCGGTTGCTCTTGTCTTTGCGCACGTGTTGACGGCTGTGTGTATATGTTTAATACTATCTGGTTTAAGAGCAGACATAGAGCTTAAGTAGGTGCAGGGAGTAGATTCAGGTAGACAGGTAGAGGAGTAGAAAGCGCAACGCTACCTACAACAGGCAGCTGTTCAACAAATTGGTTTATGGGCAACATCTGTGCGTGGATAACTAGCAAATTATTATCAGGAATTGCCAGTAACCCGGGTAAATAACCGCTGATGCAGACATCGTTACGGATGAGATCTGGTTGCAGGCAACGTTCTCACTAAACAGTCGCCATTGGGCCCAAATCCAACTCTGTCGTTCCATTTGAATAATTTTTGCTCTTCCCACACAGACAGTTCATGCTGTTGTTCTTTTTGGGCTTCCGGTAAAAATGCAGTCAAAACAAACGAAAACATAAATACAGTCCCAACTCCATTTAATCAACAAAATATACTGTAAACATTTTCAAGAGTGGAATACGTGTAAATATAGTGAAATACCCTTTTTCAAGCAAGTGAAAGATAGAAAGGAGAAATCGTTGCCGCTTCGCCATATAAGAGGACAAAACGGGGACAAAGTAGATCTATCGATTCACTATATCGTAAGTATACTGTAGTGCATAACTTACGAATGGCTTTCTAGTAAATGTAACAAACTCAAATGGCACAGAAAATGCCTATCAGACTGCGAGTCGAGAAAAAACTAGATACTAAATGTAGAATACTAAGGAAAAAGCAAGTACACAAATACTCAGATGCCCCCCGTAACGGTCATTGGGCATGTCCAATGTCCCATGGTAGAAAAAACTAAATAAAAATAAATGGAAACAAGTTTAACGACGCGCCGAGGGAAGGCAATGTTTAGAAATTGCAACGAGCAAGTGTGTTGAGGTTTTCTTTTAGAAAGTGCAAGAGGCAACATTGCGAAAAAATAAATCAACTGAAAGATAGATACATATATACACATAAACGCGCGATGCTGCGACGAGCTGCATATGTGCAATCTAAACACATAACACACAAACATAACACAGACAAACACACACACATATATATGTACACAAGTGTGTCCGCATGTATGCAGTTATGCGCC
Organism: Hirtodrosophila trivittata; assembly: GCA_035045065.1. Lineage (NCBI taxonomy): Eukaryota > Metazoa > Arthropoda > Insecta > Diptera > Drosophilidae > Hirtodrosophila > Hirtodrosophila trivittata. The sequence goes on along the minus strand of JAWNNK010000658.1, from coordinate 1,854,991 downwards.
AAGCCCTCACGCCGTCATTATTGTAATACGTTTTTTTTTCGCTTTTTGTTTTGGTGTGCTGTTTGTATGCCAGCAGGGTTTAATAAACCTAACTACTACAATCATCGTACGTCGAAGCGAGCATCACCATAAACGAGCGTCTGTTTGTATGTGTATGTGCAGATTTTAATTAAACTTCGTGTTTATAGTCACAAAAGCAATTTGTGCGAAAAGATCGAGCAGTAAATATCTGATCATATGTACGTTTGTATGCTATTAACTTGAAAACTACCTATTCTAGCTTCTACTTCTGTAACAAAGGCACACACACACAAATATATGTATGTATACAAAAAGGCGCCTATATAGTACGCGCCAAAACAACAAGCACTGTTTAAATTCATTTAATTAGGCATTCATTTTTTTTTAAAACTCCTAAAAACTAATTTATACTTGTATTTGTATTTGCATCCATTATATTTAACTCATAAATATATAAATGTATGAAAAACCTGCCGTAGTACCAACGCTGTCCATTACCTTTATGCTTTGCCACCACTGTACTAGGCAGGCTCAATTGACGGGGTTTGTTTTAAAAATGGCGGAAACTGCAGCGCCGCAAGATAAAAAATAAGTACATACATATACATCTGCACGCGGGCATTTCTTTGTACATATCAAAAACACATATTGCGAAATGATCTACACACATTCTGAATTTTGTTAAATTTGCCATTTCTTCGAGATAGTGAAGCCCGGCAACTGTGCACTAAAATATATCTACACTAAAATCCCAATCCTACCACAACACAAAAGAACTAAAGCTCACTTTAACTTATATTCAGAATAATGGGATTTATACAATATATTTATGCATATGCAAGCATAACTAACCTTTTACTTTTTACAACACAATCAAACACTTCAAATAACAAATTACAATTATTTGAATTGGCAGCGAAGAAATATCTTTGAAGCCAAATTGAATGCCGACGCCAGTGAAAAAATTAAAAAACTAACGCGCTATAACGCCAGTGTGGCCAAACTTTATGGAATGAAAAAGATCCAATAATAATTTCCCTTTAAAATACCAAAAATACTAATTGACAAATATAAAACAATCGAAAAGCCCAGAGTGAATTATTCAAGACGGTATAAGGGTTGATGTCTTTGCTTTCGACTTTTCCCATAGATAATACGTTTGTTGTTTGTTTCAGATTGCGGTCACACCGATTCTTATGGTAATCGATTCACTTGTATAATCGACGTCCCACACGGCTAATAAATAAGGTCTAAGGAAATAACCCTTCAAATCAATGAAAGAGGTGAAAAATTAATGTAAGTATTAATGTAACGGGTCATTTATAGTTTATTTAAAACTAACTGAGTTTAATACTTAACCAACTTTGGTTACTTTATTGAATTTTCAACAAAACATGACGCATCTGCATCTGGATACGCCTTTCATTTGTGCCGGACACGCATACACACAAACAAAACATTTGTAACAACATGCACACGTATACACACACGTACAATACACATACACGCACACGATCTAGTAAACACGCAGTGCGTACATTTTACAAATACAGACAGATAAAAAACAAAATAGAAACATATATATATAAATATATATATATATTAGTTACCATAAGCAGCAAGTGCACCTACACAGCTACGAAACACCGGAAGAAGTATGGCGCAGATATTGGAAAATCAATTATTTGCTGCTGCACAGGTGATTGAGCAGCAGCTAGATCAAGAGTTTGATCGCCTGGATAACTTGGACTCCGACGACTTGAAGGCCTTGCGTGAGAAACGGATACAAGAAATGAAGAAGCTTAACAATAAGAAGCAGGAGTGGCTCAGAAATGTAAGTAACGTCTATTTAGTTGTAACCTTTTTTTCTTATTTTCTTATGTACATACACAAATATAACAGGGTCATGGCACATATTCGGAATTGGCGGACGAGAAGGAGTTCTTCGAAGTATCCAAGAAATCGCCCAATATTGTGTGCCACTTCTACAGAGACAGCACCGAACGCTGTCGCATTGTCGACATGCACCTGAAAATCCTTGCCGCCAAGCATGTTGAGGCGAAATTCTGTAAGGTGAATGCCGAAAAGACACCCTTCTTAACGCAACGCTTGCGCATCAAGGTTCTTCCAACTATTGCACTGGTTAAGGATAGTAAAACCAAGGATTTCATTGTGGGCTTTACCGATTTGGGCAACTGCGATGATTTCTCAACAGAAATGCTCGAGTGGCGCATCGCCCACTCGGGCGCCATCGAGTACAAAGGCGATCTCTTGCAACCCCCAGATGTGAAACGCAAACCGTTCATAAATCGCCCACAGAAAACTATACGCGGTGGCTATGACTCCGATGATTCAGATATCGATCTGGATGACTAGCGCGGCGCCCACGAAAGCCAAGAAACTCACATCCACAAAGTAAAATTGAAATGTACTCTAGCTGCTTGGCGTTCGGTTGCGCCACAAAAAAATGAAGTGAAACCCAAAAAAAAAATCAAAAAATGAAACAAAACGAAACGAAATCAAAACCTAGCACATGAATGTAGCAATCCAATTAGGCATACTTTAGCGTTATTTATTTAATTGTATAATTCCAAACAAGCTGCTGCTACTATCCTTAATATACACCCTATATGCTGGTCCATAAGTGTGCTCAATGAAAGCTTATGTGGTTGCCTTATTCCCGTTATGAAAACACACACACAAACACCCAGCTAAAAGCCTTTCCCACCCTCCCAACATCCCACACTATGTTAATTCATTCGATCAGGCCTTATGCGCCTTTGGCACAATAACTCTAACTGTAATTCTAACTCGTTAACTCCTAATTTCTTCATCGTAAATGGATAAAAAACTAAGCGAAACCTGCATGCATATAAAAGACAAAACTCTACATATATTTTTAACAATATTTGAAATTTTGCAAATATGCATTTCCTATTGTAGAACATAACTAACTCACATGTACAAGTTTTTTACATTTATTTTTGTAATACTACAATATGCATCAAAATAAGAATGACATCATATTAAATTGCATGTACGCAAAAAATAATAAAAGAAAAAGTGTATTATTTAAAGAATCTTCAACTCTAGGAGTCTGCATCGAAGGACACGGGAATAAATAAGTCAGCTTTAAGTCCATGTCAGGTATGAAGGGGCAAGGAGTATTGTAAATGGACCAATAAATCTTATAGGTTGGTGCATCATCAGAGTAAATGTAGGTACATGAACATATTTGTACTGGGTCAGGTCAGGCTAATCCGATGGCACGTCATAAACCCCAAGCTGCTATCCTTCAAAAGTTTACCTGCTTTGGCATATAAACCGTAGCGAGAACTTGAGTTGCCACAATCGTTCTGTGATTTTGGCACGGCCAACAACTTTTGACTCACATCAAATTACACAATGGTGCTTGACACACAAGTTCGTAATATAGTGAAGACACTCAAGGATAACTACAGCTTTGAGGAAATCGCACAGATGCTAGAGTGTGATGTGGATAGCGTTGTGAGCTGTATTAAAGACTTTGAGTGCATTGAAGGAAACACAATTAAATTGAAGCTGCGGCCATTGCCCGAATTGCAAAATAAGCCAGATGTTGGCAGGCCTAAAGTGTTTAATAATCGTAGATTGGTGGAGCAAATGCTTTATGATAATCCAACTTACACTTCTATTGATGTGCAGCGGGAGCTGCAGGTTCAATATGGAATTGAAGTGAGTCGTCGTACGCTCCAGCGACGCATCAGTGAGATCAGGTCAAACAAATGTCCGCCCAAAAATTCAGGCTTTTCTTCTAGCGTTAAGCAGAAGCGCTTAGAATGGGCACGAGCGCACGAGGATTGGACTGTTCAGGATTGGCGCAACATCTTCAACATGGATGATTGCAAGGCTACAGAAAGCTCAATGCCCAAAGAAATATATCTGGACACACTGGTGGGCCCTGAATGCCCCGACTCCAATGACTTAAACCTACTAGAACAACTAATGGCCATCATAGAACCAAAGATTCAGATGCAATCGCCGCAAAACGTCTACGAATTTCGATCTGTAATCTACGATGCTTGGCACAGCGATCAGGAACTAGTTCAAAAAATTGAATACCTTTACGAATCGATGACATGGCGCGTAGCGGCAATCCTACAATGTGGCTCCGAGGAAACATAGTTTTGATAACCAAACAGATTCCTGGACTTCTGTGGATAAATCCAAACTCGATAAACGCGATACGCAAAAAAGCGTTTAAAATTTCGATTGACTTGCGACTATGATATCATGTTGATCGATATTTACATATCGATTGTTTTAGATCACGTCTCCCATCACATTCTAACCAATGTGTAGAACACCGGCCGGCTTTTTATGACAAATATCTGTTGTATGATACTGCTATCAGCTGCACTTTATTTAAACAGTGATACTTTTATTATGATAATCGTCTTAAAAGTTAAGTTAATAGGTACATAGAATATAATATTGATTATAATTGTTAAAAATGAGATGTTAAAAGATTGAATTTATAGTGAAAATAAAAGTAAAAATGGTCTAAATGTTATGTATAAAATTATATAAATTACAACTAATTAGGAAATGCGAATAGTAAATGTGTGCCACGGTGCATCGAGCATAAGTTTTGTTAAAATTAGGTACTTATAAGCCGTTATAAATAGGATTCGGTGCCAGATGTAAGCTTTGTCCCCCTTCCCAATTGACTGTTTAAGCCACCCGATAATCAATTAACTGGACATTTTTTCGCGTTTACTGGGCGATACTAGCACTGACGTTGGCTGAAGCTGACGTGCACTTGAAACAGCATCAAAAATACTTGTCTCGGAGCGTTGGTACTCGCTGCCAATATTTTCTAGATTAAGATCGGCGTCCAGCACAAGAACCTGTTACCAAAGATTAGTTACCATTGGATGTAAAAATCGCACGCGTGTTTTTTAACTTACCTTGCATTGTTGGGGACGTCGATGATGGATAAGCCAGTCCTCATGTAACTCATGCAACTCCTGCATATACTTCAATGGTACGCAACTCTCTTCGGAACGTGCTCGTTCTTGCATACGTTTATAAACAACTTCGGGAGTAGTACGCAGATATATAATAAGATCGGCTTGCACATGTATCGAGTCCTCAATAAACTTATACCACTCCTGTAGTGTGTTGTACATACCAAGCTCCAAAGATCCATTACGGAACATATTTTCCACAAAACAATATCTGTTCCACGAAACGATTAAATTCAGTAAATATTTGTGCATTATTCAATTTTCTTGTTTACTTACCGTGCACTAAAAATTGAGCGTTCTATTATTTTTAGCTTTTTGTCTGTTTGTGCGGTATGTGCCTGAAGCATTGTTAATGTGACGTACAATTGAAATGCCATGGCCCACTTCTTGGGATCCTTATACATTTTTTCGAGCAAATTAACTCCATTTACATTACGCCACTGCTCCACAGGTTCTTTGAGCAGGCAGACGTCATCAAACTTTTGAAAATGGTTTAGAAATGTTGTTTTTCCACTGCCTATGTTTCCCTCAATTAGAACCGTAAACGGTTGGGTATCCTGGGCGTACTTCCTGCCGACTTTTGCGTGTGCTGATGCAGTAGCCATTAGTGCAGCAAAATTTTGATCTGTTATTTAAAATGTAATGTAATATGTAATGAATACTGGTGAGATATTCTATCCAATACTGGTGCGTTCGTGTAAGTTAAATGTTTTATCTATGGTTGAATGACACGAACTGTACAGCGTAATAGCACATTGTGAACTCACAAGCAATGATCACGATGTTCCCGCCGGCGGGAACTCATACCGCCATTTTTTACTAGAATCTTGTTTATTTTGGTTGTTGTCAACAGCTGTCCGATTGACAAAAACAAAATATCGATTAATGACAGAAAATTACTTACGTATTTGTTTAATTATTAAGTGTGAGCGCTGCATCGAACGCTAATGAGGCTATATTATAACTGAGTGCAACAAAATGTATATATATAGTTATAATTAGGATGTAATTTAGTGTAAGTACGCCTGTACATGTGAGCACAACAAAATACTGTATCTTTTGTGTGCTACATCAGATGCTTTTAGTATTTATTGAGTACAGCTGGTTTTTAACAGCAGCTGGCTGCGCATGGCGATATGTGAATACATCGGTATTAGTTAACAGCGGTGTAACAGTACAATAACGTTAAATTTATGAAATGTGCAACCAATACAACAATTTAGTTTTTATATTTTGGATTGACCGTCATATAGTCAGTTTTTGATTTCAGTTACTAAGTATTTAAACTTAAAACTTAACTTTAGGAACAGCAATATCTTTGCAAAACTATCGATAGCTATTATTTAACATATGGTGCTGTCAGGCAATAAAATCTGTTAAAGTTGGTAACACTTAATATTATAGGAGAAGGAAAACGTTGTAAGTGGCCTAATTTTTGTTAAAAGTTTTCGTTTAAACTTTATGCGAATTCAATATTCGCACGGATAAACGCTTAAACATTTACAAAAAGAAAGGGTGAGTGCCTAAAATTTGGAGAACTAAAAAGAAGCATACATTTTCTTTGTGCCCATTTGGGTCTCATTCTGATTAATAATAGACAGTTTCCGTCGCACTTTGTTGTAAAAACCAATAAAAAAACATGAATAAATTATTATAGTTTCATGAATATAAACATATCATCTTTAAATAATAAATGTGTAATATGGTTTAGCCTGGCAGTGAATGTAAATTATTCAACAAAATGGCCACACGTATATCAGGTACCACCGAAGTACCTGTATGTTCACCGTTGTCAATGTCACCCACCCACTTCTTCACCTGACAACACAATACAAACTGTTGAGGCCCTTATATAAAACTTTAATTACTTTAATTGCTGTACTCCCGCTTGTTGCTTTGTTGTTTTGTTTGCTTAAACTGTGTCCGGCCCGTTCCCCTGATAGCTAATTCGATAATTGTTAGCTGAACAACGACAGCTGATACACGGGCTTAGGCAAAACTATTTGCAGTACAAAGGTCAATTGGTTTCGATAAAATATTGCTGCGTAGTTATGAATGTTAAACTTTCGATCTGGACTGCTAATTTCACTTGTCTATAATTTTTAACAGAAATTATTATTTCCTATTAAAAATTTAAAACAGATTTCAACATATTTGTTTCAGCACATTTGCTTAGAGGCTACAATAATTGTAATGGAATCCGCAACGAAACTGCTTGAGCGGAACAGCTCTGGCAGCGAGGTGAACGTAAACGTCGATAAGGATTTAACTAAAGTCGCAGCCAAAACCAGTGACCTGGATTCGGGGCTGCCCTCATCGGTGGAAGCAGCTAATACACCACTAGCGCCTAGCGTTGATGGTGAAGACGAAGAGGATATTTTCGAGCAGGTGACAATGATACTTCGCAAGCGACGCGGCTGGAGAGCTGATGATTCTCTTAGCCACAATGGCCTTGATCTAGACTTACTGGACGATGATGAGCTGGTCGAGGAAGATGATGCTGGTTGTCCACTGCCCTCAACCCCAGAAGACACGCAGCTCATTGAAGCCGAGGTAAGCCTTCCCCCCAGCCCCCACCGTGTTTATCAACATCAGCTGTGCGAAATTAATTTACGCAAGCAATAGGCTTCATTATCGCTGACCCAGTCGGCAGCGGGTTATCAGTATTTACCATTTCGTCGCAGTGTATGTATATGTATGTATATAGTTGTATATATATATTATGTATATACATACATACATGTGTAAATATGTATTCATATTGCATTCATTTGTTACCATATGAAAGCTTATCAAAGCAATGAACTGTTTCGAAAGTCTGCGATGGAAACGTCGTCTGCTTCGTTGGCACAGGTGCAAAATCTGCTACCAGCAGCCACCCACATATGTAGAGTTGTTTACTAAATACCTGTGTGTATATACAAGTATTTTTTTTTACTGTTATTGCTAACATTTGGTTGTATATTGGCAATTAGAACGCATTCATAGGGTCAGGAGCGGATTATACGGATTAAGTGTCGGCTCAGCACCGCGTCTTGAGCAAAAAAAATTTCTAGTGTGACGCAGATTATTTTTTTTACTTTTTGCGACTGTCTGACAGAATTTTTTTTTGCTGTCTTATCTTATCGCGGGTTCTTGTTCCGCCTCAATGTGTACGTATAAGTTGTTTCAACTTAGTAGTCGATTTGATGGGTTTTCAATATACAAAACATTCGTAGTTGTGCATTTTAGTTTGAAATGAAATATTGTTAGTTGCTGAAAATGTGTGAGACGCAAATTGATTTCGACATTGGCTCGAGCGGAGACAAGCCTGTGGGATCATATAAAAAGGTACCCGAAGAAGGCTCAATCAAGATTGAAGCAACTGCTATCAATGTCAGTCCCATTCAGATAGTTTGTAAGTCCGGTTCAAAGTGCGTCTAACTAATCGTAATAATTTGTATTCCAGATGACAGAAGTGCTTAAGGCTGGAGTACTCTCAGATGAGATAGATCTGGGAGCTCTAGCCCACAACGCAGCCGAGCAGGCTGAAGAGTTTGTACGCAAGGTAAGAGCAAAGTTCAAGCACCAAGCACAATTAACGGAAAAGCATATTAATTTTCATGTATATTTAACATTTAGTTTTCAAATAAATTCATTATTTATAAGTTGTAAAGTAATCCCTTTTTTATTCCTATTACAGTTTCTTTTAACGTAATGTAACTAATATCGAATTTTATTATTATTATTTTTTTTATTAATCAATATTTGTTTTTCTAGGTATGGGAAGCCAGCTGGAAGGTTTGCCACTACAGAAACTTGCCCAAATGGCTGCAGGATAATGATTTCTTGCACCGTGGTCATCGGCCGCCTCTACCTTCATTCCGTGCTTGCTTCAAATCGATATTCCGTGTACACACGGAGACTGGCAATATCTGGACACATCTGCTTGGTTGCATTGCTTTTATTGGTGTGGCATTGTACTTTGTTTCTCGCCCAACGGTGGAAATTCAATTTCAAGAGAAACTCGTCTTTGGAGCATTCTTTATGGGCGCTATAATTTGTTTAGGATTCTCGTTCGCGTTCCACACGTTAAGCTGTCATTCGGTAGAAATTGGAAGACTGTTCTCAAAGTAAGTGTTTACAACTATAAGACATGCTTGAACTAGCGATTAATTCGTTGACTATATTTTATTCTTAGGCTGGACTATTGTGGAATAGCACTACTTATAATGGGCTCGTTTGTACCCTGGCTGTACTATGGCTTCTATTGTCATTATCAGCCAAAGGTGATATATCTATCTGTGGTTTGTGTGCTTGGATGCCTCTCTATCATTGTCTCTCTGTGGGATAAGTTCTCAGAGCCGGCACTGCGCCCATTACGCGCTGGCGTCTTCATGAGCTTTGGTCTCTCCGGTGTCATTCCAGCCGTGCACTATAGCATCATGGAAGGCTGGCTCAGCCAGATAAGTCGCGCTAGCTTGGGCTGGCTTATACTGATGGGTGAGCAATACATACAAAACTCACTTTCTCTTAATTGCTAAAGACTTTCTATTGCTTTCAGGTTTGCTGTATATTCTGGGTGCTTTATTGTATGCTCTCCGTGTACCAGAGCGCTGGTTCCCCGGAAAGTTTGACATTTGGGTAAGTTTTGCCACTCTATTGTGAACTTTGACCATTGATTATACCAATGTGCACCTTTTTCAGTTTCAATCACATCAGCTTTTCCATGTGCTCGTTATTGCTGCTGCCTTTGTCCACTACCACGGCATCTCCGAGATGGCAATGTATCGTGTTACCGTGGGCGAATGTACTGTGCCAATTGAGCCAATTACTTTCTAGAAGCCTTATTTACTTATCAGGAACACAAACAATCATGACACAGATGTAATTCCATAAACACAATAACAATCACTCACAATCCAAACACAGACATGCACATATACACAGACAGAACAACAAACATATTTAAACAAAAAACAAACTAGAAATTTAGCGCGGTTACAAAATGCGGCTATTTTAGCGGTTGGCCTGCATTTGTTCTCTTTGTTGTATGGATAGCCAACATTCTGGATGAATATATTGTTCGATCGTTTATCGGAATGAAGATTCTAAAATCGCATTATATAATATTTAGCGAAAGCCTGTTTATATATATTCGAATGAAATCTGCAGTAGTTTATATAATATACAATTACTTTTAAACCATTTATTATTGTTCACATAATTTTATTTTAGTTATATTTTTATTAAAATTTTTATTTTTGACAGCACTCGAACTGGAGTAATCGCACTGCAAATATCATTGAAGAATGCGTTGCGCTCAGGGTTAAATACATAATTTAAACAACAAAGAAAAAGAAGATAAATACTTAAAAAAGCCAGTCGATCAATTATATACTTATATAGTTTATAGTAACAAGTATAATTTTTTGACAACTATTTGAAAAAATGATTCTTTCTGTGTTTCAGTGGATCAAAGAAAATACAAAATATGAAATACAAATTGTTATATGAGGTCTGATTTTCATTTTTATTAATATTATTAACATTATGAACTCTATAAAATTTATTAAAATCAAAATAAAAGTGCATTACAATATATATATATATTTATTTATATGTGTGTAGCACATGCGATTCTACGCAATTAGATCGTTAATATACCATTAATATTAATACTGCGAAACAAAACAATAAATTCCAAAAAGACTTTAAAGATCAACAATGTGGTTTCACTGTGCGGGTAGAATAATTGAATATAAAAGTCTAACCTAGTATATATGTTTCGATTTACTATATCATATAGCTAACTGTAGGATAGAATGTTTTGAAAAATAATTGTATAAAAAACAAGATACAGATATCTATTATATATGTCACTTAGTTGAGTTTTATATTTATCAACGTCCGCTGTGTCTATATAGTATATATAAAAATCGATCTATAATTGAGTTGCCTAGATGAAATGTCTACTCTTACATAACTTACACACCTAAAAAAGTGTCATTACACCTTACAAAAGTTGAAAACGATACGTGTACCCTATGTACAAAAGTCTATAGCTATATAGCTCACTTTGACTCAGGATATCTTTTCGTATTTCCGTTAGGGTATTTTCTAGTCGCTACTCGGAAGATGTTTATGAATTCTATTCCAGTTTCTTTTTGAATTACAGTTTAGGTTCTCAAGGTTTTTAAAGATTTGGAAAGTAGATTTAACAGCTGTATATACACTCGTAATATATTGATTCACTCGGAATCAAGTCACAGCGTGTTTTACTCATCTTACCCTGTGTTTATATATATAATTTGAATGTTCTTAATTGCTGTGTTAAATCTTACCCAATCTTAATGCACATCTCGCATCATCTGATACTATACCAAGACCCACGGAGAACCGCCTTGTTTTTTTTTGTCGTGGAAGCGCTGTCTTAATACTCGTATTAGTTTAGTTTATATACTAGATGTTTACTTTTGTCTTTGACTTGACAGCGAAGGCAACTTGCTGCTGGTTGCTAATGACTGGCGAATTCGGCTCAAGTGTTGACTTTGACCCCCATTGATGCTGAACAAGTGATCTGATGAGCTCTGTCTCATCTTAGTATTATACTTTTTAGCAGCTTTTGTTCTACTTTGTTTCATTGCTAACGGTTTTATATATGCATACCTGTTGTACCAGTTGTACATTGTCAAACTGCGAAAATACGCTAAAATTATGAATTTATAAATGTTCTTGGCAAAATTCTTCAATTTTATATACAAACAATGCCAACAATCAAACAAAACGAATGTCGAAAATGATATCTTAAAATTTCAAGTTCAATCGAATTGGATTCGTTTTACCAATTATGCATAACAAACGCAAACAAAGCAGAGAAAATCAAAGTATATCGCATTGATTTGCTAATTAAGCTTACAGAGGTGTTATACTCATATATGATATATCCCAATAAAACCCTCAACTTGCTTTTTATGAACGATTACAGTTATTTTCTCTAATCGTTTCTCTCTTACCTATTATAAATTTGCATGTGAGTCGCAGAATCTGAGATTTTCGCTCATTAAACAAATTTATTTATTAGTCTCGTCGCTTGCTTTTGTTGTTAGGTCACAGCTTGGGTCAAAGCTGAATGACAAGGGCAAATGTCAGTTAAGATTTTGGCCATTAGCGAGTTGGCAGCGTTTTCTTATGATTAAAGTATAACTGACTGGTCTACTAAGATTCTGTGTCATATATGTGGAAGGATTTTCTGTGCATATTCTATCTTCATTGTAATATCGATTAGTTAGAAGTCCTTAATTATATAATTTGAATGACTATCAACAGTCTGCAAGGCTCTTCAATCTAAAGCTTGTCTATTCTCTAAACAAACTTGGATAAAGCCATTTAAGCCATTGTCAAATCTTACGCGTTTGTTTCTTCTGATGAACTTGAACAGAATTTGACTAGGATTGTATATAACTATTATAAGGTATTTAATTGTTAAGCCTTTGACGAACTGATTAGCCATTTAAGATTCAACTTGAACATAGGATGATTAAGATTCTACAACTATTTCGGGTCTGCAAGGGTCTTCCATGTGCAATAAACCACAAACAAAGCTTGAAGCCATCACATAAGTCGGTCTGTTGCTTGATTTTTTATTCAGACTCGTGGTCTTTGAATCATTCGGAAGTAAAATCGGATGTCGGCTGTGTAGTTCAATGTCAGTATCTTTTTTGCATAGAGTTCAAAACACCCTGGCCAATTTGCAGCAGCCACGACTTGTCTTTATTATTTTATTGCTCTTGGATTTTATGAATAGTTTTTTTTTTCTTTCTTACTGTTTTTTATTTGCAGCAACGGCAGCAGCAGCAGCTTTTATGCGTATAAATCAATAATACATACAGACAGACTGAGGCAACGGTAATCAACTTGTCTTTGAAGGTTTCTGCCGTTTAAGTGTTATGGTCAAGGCCAGCCAAGGGGCCGTTGCATGTGTAGCCAGCACATTGATTTCTAATCAGCATGACAGTTGCTTCTTAGCGTAGAAGTATGAGTATTTCCCCATCATTTTCAGACAGCTTCAACGATTTTTTTCTATCTTCACTGGAAACATTAAATGCTGGCCATAAATTGAGTTTTAATGTAGGCTCAATTAATCCGTCTACTCGTATGGCCTAAGGAAATGCCTGAGTGCGATTATATGTAGAATGCTTGAGACTCTTTTTTGTCATTGGATTTGGCATATGAGCTAATGACTGTTGTCGATTCTTGAAGACATCATTGTTAGGCTGGGCTTTATCGAGTCCCCATCATTTTCATGCAAATTATGATATCTTGTCAAGTTCAAAAGCATTAAAATCGTATAATATACAAATCAAGCAAATCGAAACGACAGCGACCCAAGCTGCCAATTCTGTCTATTCTTTTTATAATCTGCTGTAAACATGCTCTAAAATCTTTATATCCACATATGTGCGGATATATATATGTATATATAAAAAGCTCTAATCGAACAAGTCAAATAATAAGAGATAGGAAAAAAACACAGCCCCAAACACGTGCAAGTTTGTGTCTTCAGTCTTTTGTTTCCGTAATGCGAGAGTTGACTTTGAAATTGAATTCATCGATTGAACTGAAGGCATTTAAATGTTGTAAGCTTGTCAATAATCATAATTACTAGTAGGTGTGTCGGATATCCTAAAACAAAACCTTATGCCCATAGTATTATGTCTGACTTATTAGTTAGCTTAATCACGCTTCGATAATTCGTTCACCTGCACTGCGAGTTTGAGTATGTTTAGTTTTTATGCGCAATATGTTTGTATACTCATAGTACTTATATATCCAAAAAGTGTGACTACCAGCTGTTCAGCAATTGAAATGAATCGCATTAACATACAACGTACGAGTACTCGTAGGCACCCCAAAGGTGGGCATGGAGCACGCGCCTGGCATGCCAAAAAAAGAGACGCTTCACCTTCGAGAAGTGCGGAAGCAAACGCGAAGTTAGCACTAATTTTGGGCAGTGCTGAAATTCTGAATGAATGAATGAATCAAATGAATCAAAATTGATATGAAATTAAAAGTGTTGCATATTGTGGTCTAGCAGCAATCAGGAAAATAGCCGCTAGTGAACTATCGGTTGGCAATCCGCAATTAACAATAGGGACCAAGGCAATGTGTGGCTTTTGGTTGCCATTTATTTTGTTGCCGCTGCCACACCAAATTGCAATTTGTGGCTGGTGGCAAATGTCAGTCAGTCACCCAGTCAGTCAGACTGACAGTCAGTCTTTAAGGTAGTGCGTCTAGCGCTGTTTGTAAGCTTGTCTTTCTTTATTTTGTGCATTATTGTAATGGCTAAAGTTTGAGTACTCATATTCGCACTCATATTCGTATTCATATAGGTACCTACATAATGACACAGAGGCTCGAGCTGAATGATGACGTTGCTAAACTAACGAGTGGCCACTGATGTGTTGGAATGCCTTTGCCATATTCCAGTTGATCTCAGAGCTGAGTTAGAGTCGGAGTCGGACTCGGAGTCATAGTTGGAGTCGCTGCCGAGGCTTATGGCTTTTTCGTGCCATTTTTATTGCACAATAATTTGCGCATTCAACACCTTATGGGCCGCTGGGCAGCAGTCTGGAACTGCTTTGCCTACCACTACATCAGACTCATATATCTGATATGCCATAGCCAATCAGCTAAAGGAATAAACAAATTATAGAATGTTAATGCAACTAATTACATCGATCAGACACGAATAAATAGAAATTGTTGCTTTCTAACAACAACTTAACTCATGTATGTGCATATATTTAACGCTAATCACAGGCCGATAATTAGCTATATATAAAGTTGATAGTTAATCAAAATCCAGCCCAGAATAGAAGCCCTTAAAAACATGCAACAACTCAGCATAAAACACTTCCACACACACACAGAGGTATATAGAACTGGCTTTACGATTCTTTTAGCTGATTTAGCAGTTTGGCTAGCACGAACGCGTTCGGCTTCGGACCTGAGCTCGTGTGCGATCAAAGTCGTGTGTGTGTGTGTCTGTGTGAGTGTATGCGTCTGCAGCGGCGCATAGAAGACAGCTTGTCGCGTCCGGATGTCGCTTAGTCTGTTGCCGGCGCTTTAACCGCAAAGTAAGCGCAAAGCGTGAAGTTGGCCACTGGCAAAACTGACATCCATTCTGATGCGTCGCGAGTTCCGTAGAATATAAAATTATATATATAAAAATCGATTAATATATATATATATAGTATAAATCGTGTGTTTTATTAGTGTGCCAGGATAACGTACAGAAATAAATTGTGCTCGTGTGCCGTGTCTCGTGCCCCACTTAATAATCACATAATATAATTATTATACAGCGCATCAAAGGAGAGGCAAGTGCAACAGAATCTACTTAACTAACAATAATTTGTTGCATTTAATCTAAAAAAGAAAATGCATTTCGATATCATCTTGAAAAGGTTTCCAAATTGAGGCAGGTTTATTTTTTGAATTTGGCTCGTTGCGAAAGAGTCGCGCGTGTTTGTGGACCAATTCCAAGGGCCTCAAAAGAAAAAGAAAAAATAAACCGAAAATTTGTATTGTATCTTATATATAAAGAAGAAAAGAAAATAACATAGCGTTGGCAACGCTGAAACCAGCTTACAACACACATACAGACACAAGCTTGTAATACGCGAGCCGTAGTAGTAGATCCAAGTCAATCACTAATATGTAAATGTTTTTTTTGGCGATTGATCAATTTTAATCTGCTGCGGTTGCTGTTGTTGTTGTTGTTGTTGGCCGAAAGCGCATCGCTGATACGAAGATGAGATGTTTTTTTTGGCTGCGGCCACGCAACAGTAACAAGTTGTTGTTTGTCTTGTAAACTCAATATGTAAATATAAAGCAAAACTGCAGTTTCCCCGCCAAAGAGCTGGCAATTTCAGTCAACTGTCTGTGATATTATATCATCCACAGCATCAATCTGGCTCATATAATTTTGACGTAATGTGAAAACTTGACCAAGTTCGAGGAGAAAATAAGTGCTAAACGACAATATACACTGCACATACATATATATGTATTATGTCTGGTTTCTGTGTGTATATATATATATGTACATTAAATCGAAATGTTGGTCGGACTGTAACCAATTTCTCATATTCGTAAATCGACCGAATGCCCTTCAAAAAAAGGCACTGACGACGCGATGGTAACGCATGCGCGCAATTTGTTTATTTATGATTTTATAGTTGTTTTCTTGAAGTAAACAGCTCTGGCCGCCAACCCTGCCCTAGCCCTCTTCCCCTCCTCCAGCGTCCAGCCTCCAGCCTCCTCCGCCCCCCTTTACGGTCAACATTGTGCCCAACGAGCCAGTCAAATTATCTTTATATCAAGTCTGGCACCTAAGATTTGTGCTGTACATCCGTTCGCACGTCAACCAAGTGCTACATGGTTAGCTGCAGTGCGAGGGCGATTGCTGGCGGGCTCTTTATATGAGTGTGTGTATACATGTGTGTGTGTGTGTGGGCCTTTTGGTGACATCTCAGTATGTGAAATAGCATTATAATTTTGAATCCAATTGGGGTCACATGCGTGGCCGGTCACACCTTCAAGCAGAAACGAAAACCCAAGCCCAAACCCAAACCAAACTCATTTCATCTTTGTTTGAGTTTCACTATTTTCTTGGCCCGTTGATTTTCAACTGGCTTCGTTTGCCCAACAAGCCATGGTCAAAATCTGAGAATAATGGCAAGGCAAACACCCAAGAAGAGCAACAGTGTTCCCCCCATCCCATAGCCCAATATTGAGCTGACTCCGAGCAGAGGAGATGGAGAGAACACCCAACGATGACACGTGCAATTGCTCGAGGACAGAATGTTTCGCACTTTGCCAGGTGGAGGGGACATTGACTAATGTTATCCCTATAAGCAACTACGATTAGGCATGACTTGGTCAATCTAGACACCCTTGGTATTGAGCAAATGATTATACAAAATGCACGCAACTGCATAACATCAACAGCAGCAAAAAATAGTAGTAATAATAACAATATAATAGTTATAATAGAGTTAATGATGATGCCGCCAGTCGATGACCAATTTTATGACAAATGAGTTGGCATCAAATGCAACTGAAATCAAGTCGTCTCTTAATTGGGATATGCCTGAACCCAAGTCTTAAGTACAAGCAATAAACGTGCCGAAGTCGTCTCAGATATATTTGCCATTATCTGAAATAATGCAATTCATTTCTCATTTCATGCGTCAAAACGAAAGACTCTGACAACGAACTCTTTATAGACATTTCGCTAATATTTACAATCATTTGCATTTCTCTTAAACTCAATTAATTGCCAAAAAGGGAAAAGCAAAAAAATCGATTGCATGAAACTGAATTCTAGCTAAATTCTATTTTCCTAAGTGAGCAGCAATACCCGTTCAAGTTTCCTCTTAAGCTAAAAGCGAAAAGCTGAAGGCCGTTTGCCGTCACCCGTTAGCCGTTAGCCGTTAGCCTTATAGGGAAGTCCCACTGGCTTATAAGCTTTAAACAAATACCATATCAAGTTAATGCAGTTGATTACTTAGCCTCAAGTATGCGTTAATATTGTTGTAAAGTGAACCCCACGGAAGTGTTAAAACATTGTACTAGTTAATATGGTGTTATTTATGAGTGAAAGATGTTTATGAGGTGAATAATGCGGCAACGCATTTGTTCAAGGTCCCTGTGCATGGATATCGACGGCGAACAGAAACAAACGTTAAACGATAAAACATAAACAATAAAATGGAAATAAAAATAATAATAAAAAAATTGAATTTCAATCAAGCCGAAAAATCTGCATACGCTTACGGTATAAAATTCGCGCGATTTGTCGTCCAAAACTAACGTTAATATAATCGATTTGTATATCTTATATATATGCATGTATGTAGTATATAGTATATATGTATATATAATATTATATGTGATAACTATTTGTAGTGCAAGAGATCATTTTGTTTCGATTGTGTTTCGTTTCCTCAAAAAATGTGCGACCTTGGTAGAGGTTTTTAATGCGTTGTTGTTGTTGTTGCCTCGGGTCCATTGGTTCCATTGGATACCACCAACAGCAGCAGCAGCCACAGCAGCAGCAGCGGCATCTGGACTGGTCTTTCAATCGTCTGATCAGATGCTGCCGACTCTGACATTGTCTCGACTGATTAATATTATGCGACGCACTTGTCAATTTTTAGGCTGACTCGTGAATGTTGTTGCCTTTGGGTGTATCACGCTGAATGAATGCCCAATGACGTTGCCAGTTTGGATACTGTGTACATATCTTTCAACATCTAGCAGATAGTATGCAACCTTCGTTGAGCTCTCTTATCAATACAAAGGCTAAAAATTGCGTATACGCCATGTGCGTGATTGCCATAGTTGGAGACATTTTGTTTTGGTTATCGGAAGAATAAGACGAAACAAATAGGTATAAGCGATTCGAACACGTGTCTAGAATTTATCATCCGATCTGATTATCAAATAAATATTGTAAACTGGTTTGTGACGTCAGTCGAGGCTACGTGCCTATACAAATTTCTATTTATTTACATAAATTTCAACAATTTTGCAATTTCACATTTTGGCACGCTAATTGGCAATCAAATTGTTCAACTACTTTTCAAATCAGCGTTAAAATATTATGCAAGCCGGGTGCAAATATTTATAGAGCATGTTTTACGCGCGTTTTTCTGCTGAGTTGGCCATCATCATCTTTCGCATACAATCGGGATAAACAAATTATAGAATTCATATGCTAAGAGAATTTCTAAGTATGTTTTAAGTCCGGGAATCGTCAGGGACAACGAACAGAAACCACAAAGAAACCGAAACTGATTTGCATGAGAACGTCGCTCAGGTTTAGGAAATTAATAGCTAAATAAATAAATATGCAAAATTTACAGCATGGTCTATACACACGCACACTGTTTGCATAGAATGAGCCATGAGTCTGTGTGTATTTAACAATCAATATATACTATATACTATATATATCTGTACAAAGAGACGGCTATATCTATACACATATCTATGAATCTTGTTGCTATTCAAAAAAAGAACTGAATGTCAGAAGCTCGTAAAACCTCTTTCATAATACAAAACTGAAAGTCAAAGTCCAGCTTTAAGATCAGAAAATAATTCAAGCATCTTATTTGTATATAGAATTAGGTAAACGATGCTATGGCAGGCCTATAGTATATAGGGATAGATCCTAAAATAAACCGGATTTCATTTTGCTTAAACTATTCTATTGATCAGTTACCTTCAGCTTATTAGTCATCGGTTAGGTAAAAAAATATTTGTTTTGCAGATCATTTTCTAATTTATATACTCAACGATACAAATATAACAAGATATGTCCAGATAACCTCAACTTATTTATTATTATACTCATGAATATCTTTAATTATCCACTTATTTGGTGCTTGCACTTGAAAACCTCAATTCAAATGCTAAAGTCTGCTCAATCCCATAAACCATTAACCCAATCTCGATACACAATATATATACTATATATATATTTGTCGCACACCTGAAATACCGGTAAATAAAGGTAAACACTGTGTGTTCAGAACAAGATGATACACTAGTATATATATATATATATATACTAGATATTTGCATATGAATTTATGATAAGGTTTGACTGATTTTCGAGGCGGTGTTCTTTTTTTTTTAATTTGGCTTTGAACTGGTTTTTAATCAGGGTTATGTCTACTCATACACATGTAACCCATTTATACAGACTTCATCATCGAAAAAATGCTTAGGAATCAGTTCTTAAAGGTTCCACAACTACAGAAACAAAGTCGTTCTATATTTCCATATCTCTAGTATATATGAAATACATTCTTAGGTTCCATTTTGAGATATGATTCTGCTTTTACCAATTTTAAATGAATTCTTAACTGGTTTACAGACTTATTACATGACCCACAATCTTAAGTAGCTTTGGTTACTACAACACACTTGTGGATACATTCACTTCCATGTTTCTATAGATATTTTTTGAGATAACTCTTTGCAAATTATGTAATATACGCTTATCAGTGCCTGGGGTAATAGAGCAGAGCTAATTGAATCTCAGATAGTGTCCGCATATCTTTTGGGGCATCTGCAGACAGAAGGTTTCACTTTGATTGTAAGAAACTGTTCTCGTATAAATTTGGCCAAGCCGATGACTGAACAGATAGTTGGCCACAGTTTTTAAGGTCGTTTTCAGTTCGTTGAGGTCGAATATGATTTGCACTTTGCATCTGAATGCAACTCGCAGATGGATGTTAGTCATAATTAGAACGGCAAAGTGTCCATAAATAAACTTTATTTCCTACTGAAATTAAAGACACTTATCATAAAATATGTTTACACTTGATTTATGCCAGTTCTGAAGTGTATGGATTGTCGGTCTTTAGGTTTGTCGATTTCTCTCGAAAGATTACGACACGCTCGAGCAACTGGGACTGCATATTCCATTCGATGTGCACACGCAGCGCGCCTCCAAATCCAATCGGTTCAAGGCCGCAAGAGGCAAGTGGCAAGTATGCTTGCAACTGCCAGCAGACTGTTGCTGCTTGTAGGAGTTAATCATTGAAACATAATGACCGATATCAGGAAATTATGGGCAGGCATTGGAAAGCGCCTAGTCACAGTTACGCAGGACTTGATCTGAGCAATAATTACGCTTGTTTATGACCTAAAGGAGTAACTTGTATCTAGCTAGTCCATAATTATGAGATATTAATGCCTTGTGGCAGCAACAAGCCTCTTAAGGTAGACACACAGACTCTTGTAATGGGTTGCAAACAGGTTTCTTGATTCCTTGGCTGCACTTAAGCTGTCTGTCCTTGAACTATCCTGCTCCTGTCCAGCGTACACTGTTCACTGTGTATTGTTCCCACTCTGCGCTGGGTCTTTCCAGCTTAAGCAAAAAACTAGATGACAATAAACGTCGAGAGAAATGAAACCAGTTTTGTTTTTCATTAATTTCTTTGTATCTCAGGGTGATTGCAATTTAAGCCACTAGCCAAAAAGACAGAAAAGAGAGAAGAAGCTTTAAGAAATATGACGAAAAAAGGGAAGCATAAAATATTTTTGAAAAAATGTGTAAAACAAAAGCAGCACAAAGAATGCATATGTGTATTTCTGATGAGGCAAGCACTGCGAACTGTTTTACACTGCATTAATAAGATCATCGTTCAGTTTTCGCCAATTTGACAGAATTTACTTTGGGTTAAAGTAGAGAGAGCTCTGCCTACGTTTTGCCTAATTTACATGTCCATATTAGCTTCACAATTTGCACTTTGCTGCAGTAAGTACTCGTACGAATAGTGTTCCATATAGTATCCGCTTTATTAAAGTTTACCCACAACTAATAAATAAATTCCCATTCATCCCCTCGCCCTCAATGAATACCACAGAGGTTGGACGTAGGCGAGGCTTTGCCTTGGCGATCGTATTTTGTGTGACTTTATTATTAACGGGTCCGTCTAGTTGTCCACTCGTCCAGCCGTAGATTAAATAACATCTGAGGTGTTAATGTACAGTATTTGTTTTCTTTTGCGCAGATTATTTAATTTAATTGCATTCACGATTTACTTCCAGTTGGCAAAATGTCGGTCAGACTGAACGAGACACAAACCATTGTTGACAAGATGGTCAACTTCTTTGTGGAGCACGAGGATCTTCGCACCAAGGTCAGTCCAGCACTTAGCACTCGGCATATGCTAATCTTATACCCAATCTTTTCACACAGAGCTGGTTCCTCTCGAATGCACCCGGACCACTGTTCATGATTCTGGGCGCCTACTTGTACTTCTGCTTGTACGCCGGACCACGTTATATGCGGGATCGCAAGCCGTTTGAGCTGAAGAACACGATGCTCGTCTACAATGCGGTGCAGGTGCTGCTCAGCTGGGTGCTCTTCTACGAGGGCTACAAGGGCGGCTGGGGTGGACACTACAACTTCAAGTGTCAGCCAGTGACATATGCCACGGATCCGATCTCCATGAGGGTATGGCTCAAATTGTTAAATCAGTTCATGAAACGATTTCTGAGATGAATTCATTTCATGAACTGGTGGGATGCAATCAACTTCAATAGTAACTTTTCGATTGACTTTTTAAAGGAGATCCTATCTAGTAACACCTACTGAAATTCTTCCCGCTTTCCGTTGTAACGTAGATGGCACGCGCCGTTTGGCTCTATTACATTGCCAAGATCACTGAGCTGCTGGACACCGTGTTCTTTGTGCTGCGCAAGAAGGATCGCCAGATTTCATTCCTGCATCTGTACCATCACACGCTGATGCCAGTCTGCGCCTTCATTGGCGTCAAGTACTTTGCTGGTGGTCATGGCACACTCTTGGGTTTCATCAACTCCTTTATCCACATCATTATGTACGCTTATTACTTGTTGTCGGCGATGGGTCCCAAGGTCCAGAAGTATTTGTGGTGGAAGAAGTACATAACACTTCTCCAGATTGTAAGTGGTTCATTCCATTGATAAAGATGTCCTTATACTATTTCCAAACGTTTTGCTTGGCAGGTGCAATTCCTTATCATCTTCGTGCACACGCTGCAGATTCAGTTCCAGCCGAACTGCAACTTCCCCAAGTCGATTGCGGCACTGCTCACATTCAATGCTGGACTCTTCACCTACATGTTCAGCTCCTTCTATGTGCATAACTATAAGAAGGAGGCCAAGCAGGCGGCTCAGGCCAAGCTGGCGGCAAAACAGGAGTAAAAAGGATGTAGCCGATGGAATTGCTGCCTTAAGATCGGTTACCATACGAATGGGGCAATCGTTAGTTAGGTTTATCGTCTGTACACGTCTACTATGAATATATATTTACCTTTATTAGGGGGCTTCACACACCTTTTTGGGGTATGCATAGATCAAGTAGGGTGTCTGTACATTGGATATTACATTTTATAGTCTATAAGTTCGTTCTTTAGTAATGTTAGTCAAGATTGAGTATATGGCTCTTTGCACAGTCGCCATTGCGCAGTGTAAGATCTTTGCACTTGTTGTATTGGGAAAGTATAATAGAACCAAATATTATAGATTAGTTCATTTATACAAATATATAAACAAATATATGTATGTAGTTTTTATTTTGTTGATTGTCGTGCAATAAAAATTGAAGACAAACAGCATATGGTAAATTGTCGAATTGTCATCATTGAAAATTTACTATGCCATTAATTTTAAATCTAAAAATATGTAAAACAAATGTCAATTGTACAATATATATTTTAAAATAATAAATAAATACTAAAACTTGTATATTATAAATAATGCCTGAAAGTATGCTTTAAAAATGGTCGAAACCCCTTTTACTTACTCGCCAGATGGCGCTCTGAAAGGGACTGGAGCATTGACCTGACGCATTCATCTACCAACCATTTGTCTGTTCTATTTCAAGGCACTAAAAATTTATAGGGATGCGTCTCTATTGAATGTGTATACTATATGCGTTTATTAGGGTGCTTTTTCCCAAACGTCAGACTTCGGATTTCTAAAGAATATAAATTATCCACATATAGTAGTTTCATTATTTATACGGTTTCATATTTCACGGCTATAAAAAACCACTGTTCGTCAAAGGCGTGCTTTTTGATTTACATTATTATTTGATATTATTACATTGTAAAATAAAACTTAGATAATAAAAGGAAAGAAGTCTAATTACACATGGTTTTTCAGGTACGAAATACACGTGTGAAGAGAGGGTTAACTGTATTCTAAGAATTTGAGAAGTCTTTACTACAAACTCTTTAGTGCGAGTCTTTAGGTTATGCATATATTTTTGAGCTGCCTAAAAGTATGCTATACATTCCTTACGACTCTTTATACATGTGTGTATAATGAAGTTGGTGCAGGTAAATTGAATTTAAAACTGAAACTCGCTTCGCAGTCTTGGCGAAAATGTGGTGAAGTGCAGACGCGTCCCTTCCGCTCGTTGGCGCGTTGTCGTTTGTTTGCGTATGGCTTGTTGTAAGTGCCGCATTGTGGTTGTTGTTGGTGTTGTTAATATTGTTGTTGTTGTTGTTATTTCACTGGTAGCTGTTGCCAGGTATATATCAGTTTTGGTTGGCTCGATTGTTGGCGTTCGCATTTTTATTTTATTGTATTTAGGTTAAATTCGCGTTCGCGTTCGCGTGTGTATTACAAAATATTGGAAAGTGTGCGAAAAATAAACACAAAGAAAGATAAATAAAAACAAAAATAAAAACAAAGCCAGAGCCAAACTAAATTAAAGAATTGTTGCTTGACAATTTTTTGGTGACGTTGGTTAACAGCTGAAGTAAAAACTGTGCGAAAAATGAAAGCGACTTTTCCGGCTGTTACAACTTCAAACTGTGTGTGTGCGTGTGTGTGTGTGTGTTGTAAATGAATACATAAAAAAGTACAAAAATAGATTTTATGTATACAAATATATGCATATGTATACACATACATACACATGAGAAACGCTTACTCATGCACACACACACACACACACGCACACAAAGAGTGATACACAGAGATACAGGCTTTTCCCCTTGGCAAAGATGCAAACGTTGCAGACTTTGCATGACAGTTTCTTGCTCATCTGCCGTTTCCTGTGATGCCGCTTGGCAACAGCCGTCGCAGAGCCATCATCAGCCGAAGCAGCAGCATCAGCAGCAGAAACAGTGAAGAGACGTATAAGATATCAAAACAAAACGAAAGAAGAAAACCAAAACCAAAATCAGAAGCAAAAGCAAAGCCAAGGCACAATTAGAGCTCAGCTGGTCGCCAAGGGGTGAAGCTGAGGACAGCACAAAACGCCAGCAGCGGTGATAGCGACAACAGGGCACACCTGAGTCCAAGTGTTCGAGTGCCGTTAAACGAGATCTGTCAGATACATTTGCGCTAGTATATGCGATCCACACACACACATACACACACACATACAGTATACAGAAAAGTATCTGTATCGCCTTGCGAATAAAAACACAAAGCAAACCCAAAACTCACACAAACAAACATATCTACATAAGTTTTATCTGTGTAAGTGTATATGTGTGTATGTGTGAGTATATATGTATATGTATATGTCAGCATTTAAATGTGTGGAACAACCAGAAATATCGCAACTCGCGAGCAAAGTGCCAGACAGAGTGCTATGTACCTACCTGTTGATCAGAGACCGCGGCGCATGGCATTGGCTTTAGATAGTCCCGCAGTTGGGCTCGTGCAAATAATACAAATACATGTTTAGCATAGTATTAATACACCCTGTATTCGCCTCACTCTCTCACCCAAAACACACACCCTAACAGCCACCCTACCCCTCTTCATTGCGGCCCGCACAGCTGTCGGTTACTTAGCCGCATTGCACAGAACGACAAGTGCTAATTTACTTATCACAAATTTGATTTGATTAAATTTTATCTAATTGCGGCGCACATGCTAGAGCTGACTTACTCACACACTGTGATTTTTTTCAAATACATTTTTATGACGCACATAGGCGCAGCACACATACATATAACTATTGTATATACATATATATACAAACCATATGTATGCGAGTACATGCATAGTTAGCCTCTAAAGTTTCCCATAATATGAGCCACGCTGAGCACCAAAGCCAAAGGTGCGATAAGCAACAGCAGCAGCAGAGGCGGCAACGGAAGCAGCGGCAGAGGCAGCGCCAGTAGCAGCGACAGCGACAGCGTCAGCCGCGAAGAACGTTCAAGAAAACTCGCCAACGCCAACTCGGCTGTTGTCGCTGATCAGTTTGCCAGAGAAACGCGTCGCGATCGCAACAATCATTTGTGTTGGAAGCAAAACGCGCGCGTGTTTTTACATCAAGGCGTTTAAAAACGCACCCAACACGCGCCCTTTTTACAAGTACTCGATTCCAATTGGATCTGATTGGCTTTGTTTGATCTTATTTTATATTGCTGGGGTTTGGCCTGGCGACTGCGGGCTGTCAGCCACTCGAAACGTTCACTTTCATACAACACCATAACAACAACAACAATATCAACAACAACAATAACAACGACAATAATAATAACAATAAAATTGCTTAGTAGTAAAGCAGATCAATCAAAAATCAACAGAAACAGTAAACAAACAAAAAGAAATAAGAACAATAGCAATAAACATAAAGTTTTCGCTTGGTTCTTTGATCGCGTGTACTTAGTGATAAAGTGAACCACAATAGCGACAACAGCTTTTAAGTGGATCCAAAACCAAAGAACTGCAAAAGAGTTGAATATATATACACACACAAACACACACACACACACACAGGCAAAATGCTTAAAACAAAAACAAACGACGACAAGCTCGACACGCTTCTCTCCCGATCTGCAGTGCCAATCATCGATTTGGCTCATTGTGGTAAGTCCAATTAAGTAACCCAAGGGAGTTGCTCATACTTCTATAACACATGGGGGTTCAGCATACATACATACATATATATATATATATATATATGGCTGATTCTGATAGAATTTACTTGCTGGTGCTGTTGCTAAGCACGCCTCCATTGGGTGCTCGTTGGGTTAATTAGTTGCAGCCCTGACTCATAGTTAGTTAATTATTTATTGTTTGCCATTTTCCTCGTTACTTTTGGTATTTCGCGTAATTGCAGTTGCTTAATTTTAAAACGCTCTGTCGGCTTTAATTATCGCCTCGTGCAACTGACACCTGTTTGTCGTCACTGCCAGTGCATAAAGTAATTGTTTTAAAAGATAATAAATATAATGTACAACATCTGTTTGTAAAGGAAATGTTTTACCTGCACTCTGCATATACTTCAAAAAGTTCAAGTCTTACAAATACAACGAAGTTTGTATTAAAAACCATTCAATATTTAATCATTTATATATTTTGTATAAGGTCAGTTATTGTGGCTAGTTAGCAGCCTCTCAAAGAACAGTTTCCAGAGATTCTATCAGCTCAAACTTATGGTCGCATTGACAGGTTTATCAGTCCTTGTATTTAGGCTTATAAACAGGGTGGCAGCATTGCAATTCTATGCTCATTGCAACTATTTACAATAGAGATAAACTACAGTAAAGGCTCTTTATCGTGAACTGACTTTTCTTTACAATCAATAACTTTTCTATACAATAAATAAGAATAATAGATCATAAAAAACGTGTAATTCAAAGACTAAAACAGTGTAAATCAAAATATATCGCTACTTATGAACTGTGTTGTTTAGAGTCTAATAGATAACCGTATAAACATAAGGTTCACTGTACTTAGTACCTTTTGTAGTTCTTTCAAACATGTATACAGTATGTGCAGTTCAATTCAGAGTTTAAACTGAACCTTGAGAACAAACCCAAAGCTTAACACGAGCTGGTCTCGTGTTATATGCATAAGGTGTGCAGAAGTCCAGACTTTTGTTTTATCAGTAAGTAGTACACGATGTAAACAAGTCGTTAGCTTTAATCATCGTCTAATCATAAAATTACTCTTTATGGACACTGAGCTGAATGATGAGCCAAGGCTAATTATATGACAACAATACAATATATAAGTTATGGCTAGACTGATTTGATCGGTTGTTTTAAAGTAATTACTGCCAAAAATATCATGAGTGATGATATATTGCAAAATTCAGGTAATATATAATATATATAAATTGTATAATTTTGCAAATTGCTCAGATAATGATAATTTATCTATATAAAAAACATGTATAAGTCATACATATGTTTCTGTTGATTATATGTTTACTCAGCTGTGCTTTGCTTTAATTAGTTCTTTCTTTTGTTTCTATCTAAATATAAATTTGAAGAGTTGTCATCATCATAAAATCGATAGATATCGTATGATTTATATTTAAATTTGGCATAGAAAGAGTATGTAATATATGTTTGCATAAAATAATATATTCGGTATTTTAGTTCTTATCTAAAAGAAATCGCTTGAAAGATTTACGATAAGAATATCGATAACACTGAAGGTTCGATAGATTACTCTTAGTTAATTGAGTAATAATCATTCATTCAGCTCAGGGTGTATTCTTTTCAGCATAACCTTCGTTTTACATATTTACAGCTTATCATCTTGAATGCTACCCACATTACACACACCACACACACTACACACAATATGCAGTACTCGTTTGATGGCATGGCCACAAGCAATGGCCGGTTGACCTTAGCTTGAGAGATTGACCTTAGTGGTACGACAAGTTTGTTTCCAAACATTTGAGCCATTGACCCCCAAAAAGCAAGCACTGAACTTATGCGTAGCAGTTGTGTCAACGGAACTTAAATTGTTTTCAAACTGGAGAGGTTTTTGAACTATTCCTATTTGTAGTACCGGATAGTTTTGCCTCAATGTCAGCGATCAAGATTGAACTGTGTCTGTTCAGTTGCGGAAATTTAAAAGGCAAAAGCATCACAATATTTACATTTGTTGTTACTAGTATTTGTATATTTGTATATTTGTATATACGACGAGTATATGACTTGATTTGGGAACTTGATTTTGATTTTCTGTTTGTTTTTGTTTTTATTTGTGTTTCTGTTTTGTTTTGTTTTTGTTTCGATGATGAAGTCGTTCGGGCACTGGGCACTGGCTTGACGGCATTGTTTGATTTGATATGGTTGCTATATTTACCCACTGCTCAGACGAAAACCCAAGTATAATACTTGGTATATATACAACTTGAACACAAGCCCCGTTCCTACATTGGAAACGACGTCAAAGTGACGCATGTGGCCAGTGAATCCCGGACAGCGTCACCAGGCCCGCGCCCACTCTGTCGATTGCCAATTTAATTGAAACATGCCGCAGCGTCACACCAGCTGAGAATATAAACAACAATAACAAAAATCTAAATAACAAAAACAACTTCAACGTTTGCGAGAGATATTAACGATGCGCTTTTGAGGCCGATTAAAACCAGCTTAAACCTGCTCAGCTCTACTTCTATTGCATACTCAATAGCTAATCAGATTCAGCTCTGAAATGTTTGTTAAGTTTACTGACTTGGGTAATCCTCATCTGTATATTGTATATATATATACTTGATGACATCAAGATATCATTTTCTTTCGATATGTTTGCATTGGATTTCCGGTAGGATGTCTCATAGTTTCCGTTTTTATTGTTTATTATTAATCATTTGCATTTCCCCAGAATATGAAAATAACTTGCAATTATCTTGCACACCTGTCATTAAATCTGATAAAAATAAATCAATTAACATTAGTCATTAGTTCAGTCAGGCAATTATACATCTACTAACATATTTTTTTTCATGTTTTTTTTACCGAATTCAACTTCCAACTACGCGCAATTAATTTGTATTTATATAAAATAATTTTTCTACTTCTATAAATATTCCCAAACATTAAAACAGAAAAAGCTTTCCCCCCACAAAATTGATGCTATTAAATTGTACATATATAAATACATATTTGTCCATATATATATGGTACAGCCGGTCATATAAATTGCGCAATAAATATTGAATTGAATGTTGCCTCTATGGAAAGCAGAAAGAATACGAGTATACAGAACTAATTAGATATCTGAAAGGCTCGTCTATAAAATACTGTACATAATATATACAATATACAGATGAGAGAGGCATAAAAATAGACTATAGAAAGATTGGCTGTAATTAATTTATAGATAGGTTACAACTATACGATGACAGATCTAAAGCGTCATCGGAATCTTTTCTATACTCAAATTAGAACTGTTTCAAGTCCATTCACCTAGAAAACCACTTAATAAAATGTGACACAGTCAAATCGCATAACGAAACTGCAATACTCTTTTTTTCTATTGATTGCCAAAGAGCATAGGGTATAACCAGCAGGCGCCACGTCAATAGAAATTCCATGCATATCGCGTAGAGTATACAAATCCGCAAAACGCATATTCGTCTGTTTATATTGGCCCGCAAATGGGAAACCCAGATATGAGTATACTATATATAAATACATAAAGTATGTGTGTATATATGTATATGTGTTTGCACACAAGCGATTTGGCAGTGGATCGAAAAGTGATGCCAATCAAATACTTAGAAATAGAAATTCAAAGCCAAATCCGAAATGTGAAAATGCTATGTGCGATCGTTCGAGGCGATGATCTTCAACGATTCCTCGACGATCGGCCTCTACACTCAAAAAAAAACCCGAATCAACATTATGCTCGCTGCTGACTCAATTAATTAGCCTCAATATAGATAAATTAGCGACAACTTAGCGACTACCATGTGAGCTCCTTTGAAATTGCAAATAATTGTGAAAATTGCCTCAAATTGAAAAGTGCCCGCAATTCACACAGTCGCTGATTAATTGAACTGCATGCAAACAACTACTACTCTACACAATAAGTAAACCTCTTCCTATTCAGACTCGGACTTAGAATTACATGCAATCAAAAATACTATATAAAAGTCTATAGTAATCGTACGTAATGAAATCGAAAGGCGGAGAATCGCAGTCAGCGCGTTGCGCTTCAATTGGTATCACTCAAAATACGCTGACTGACCTCCAATAAAGCTAACTCATCATGATCATCATCATCATTATCGTCATCATTGTCATCATCTACATCGTTTTGGCATGACAAAAATTCCATACATTTCTATATAAGTCATTTAGATACCCTCTAATTTAAATTTAACATAAAATGGGTAGTTTCTTATGGAATCTTACTATAAAGAAACTACATGAGTTTAAGATATAAGAGAGGCTAGAAAGGGGTTACAGATGAATCATAGATGGGTTTTTATACTCATAGATAGAATATATATATAGGTTATAGATAAGTTATAGATGAGTTAGTATATTCCAACGTAGATTAAAGATAATTTGTGACAGATTATCTCTTTCTTTCTTTCTATCTAGAATCATAATTTAGATCTAACGATTATAAGAGACTTCTATACAAATCTTTCAATTGATATATATGTCTGATAGTCTACCCCGATTATTCATTTATATTGATTCTTTTTCATTGACTCTAGGTATTTCTATAATAATATTCTAGTATAGTATCTTATTCCTAACGATCGAAACGTTCTTTTTTAAGGTTAAACAAGCTTCTGTTAGAGGCAAGCAGCAGAGAGCAGTACTTCACACTTAACTACAGGGTATCTGCCAGTCGTATACTTTTATATACTATATATGCTATATTTGAGTATTTGCCGCCTGGTGACAAAATCTGTTTTGGGGCGACAACGACACGCACTGATAACCACAAATACACAACGAAATTACTATTAACCGTGAATTTCCATTCTTATCATTCGACAAAAAAGTAGTGCGTCATTGTGCTGATAAGAGTGCCGTTATCTTTAAGGTTGAGATTGCATCTGGGGCAGTCTACAACTACAACTAAAGTAGTGGAAGTGAAGTTGTCTTAGTGCCTCTAGCGTGTGGCGTATGAAGCGTGGCGTGCGACCAACTGAAATATGCAATTATTTATTTATAGATTGCTCATACGCCCCTTGGGCCAGCACAATGACTACTTGTGTGTGTGTATATGGTTAAAGTTATTCATATTCATTCATTGCAAGGGCTGAATGAGCAATAAGCAAATTGATATAGAAGCTAAGCTATATCTATATTGATATATATATATAGATACTATATGTATCTATATGATATAAAAAATGAGATAATTGTGCGTTTATCTCTGTGGACTTAGAGCTATTGTTAGGTTGCCCATTGTTATGTTCCTAGTCACATCCTTAGCGTTGACTTCCGCTGCAGTTATACTCAAGGTAGCTTTTATATCTGTTAGATATATAATTTTCCGGACTGAAAGAGCAAAGTCGTTGAGGTTGGCATTGAAATTGATTGCATTTACCTTTATTGCATTTACTCGCAGTTTGATGCTTGCCTTTGCCTTGGGAATTTATTGCTAAATTGCACTTATATATCATTGTCCATTATGGCACGGAGCACTTTGTGGCATTACGGAAAAAACTGGTGTACTGGTTTACAGGTTTATGGATAAACCTTCATACATCGCGCTGAAAGTGTAAATTGCCAATTCTAATTGGAAGATTCCCAGATAACCGTGTTGTAAGCGGCACGTGGATTCATTTATTGGTTTGTCGTGTGGCTCTTGTACGATTACAATTAACGGGCAGCTGTTTTGAACAGTTCGTCCAGGTATTTATTATATCTCGTATAATCTCGTATAGTTCAAATGTATTCGGGTGTTTTTCGTACCTTTATTGTGTACCATAAAAAACGTGCACGAAGTGCGCACATTTTATTTATGATTACGATTCACCATGGATGAAACTTGATTGTCCCCTTCATTATTATTTCCAGGTATTTCAAGAACGTGCTAAGTACCTGTCATAAAATAATTAACAGAATTTTTTATATCAACTGATGAAGTGGCAGTTCCGTTGGGGGTTATTCCCACGCCCATGCATACAAGTCATGCTCTAATTAGTATCTCTATTTTCATCTATCTACTTGCAGGCATCGAGGAGGTACCCGTGAAGTCGGTGGTTAACCGTGTGGGCCATCAGCTCCAGAAGGCGCTATCCGAGAAGGGCATGGCGCTGCTGGTGAATCATGGCATCTCGGACGAGAAGGTAGATATATCTGTCTTCAAATCTATCTATAAAATCTAACACTACGATTGGCTTAGCTCAAGACCGCGTGGGATCATCTGGATGACTTTGTGGATCTGGAGGCAGATGTGAAGCAACATTATATACGTAGCGATGGTGATAATCATGGCTATGTGAGTCCAGGTAATGAGCGTTTCGATGGCAAGACACCGGAGCTGCGCCATGCATTCAACATATGCACACTGAATGCCCAGAACCTACCGGAGGAGCCGCTGCCCGGCTTTGCGGATCACATTAGCACATTGGCCACTGACTTCAAGGCGCTGGCCAGTTTCATACTGCAGGCGCTGGCCGTCTCGCTGGACATTCCGCACACATTCTTCCTTGAAAAGCACTCACACATGCTGTCTGGCGATCACGACAACATGACCACCCTGCGCATGCTCTACTATCCGCCCGTGGTAGACGACGAGCCCGGACACAGTCAGCATGATGTGATCAAGGGCCGTTGCCAGTACAGTTACCAGCGTTGTGTCTCGGATCAGCCAGACTTTCGTCCCGAACACAATCCCCGCGATGACCTCAACGAGGTGGACGGTGTGCCGACCAATGGCACAGATGGAGAGCTCTCCGAGCACAAGCTGGCCAATGGTGAGGTCATACGCTGTGGTGCCCATGTGGACTATGGCACCTTCACGCTACTCGCTCAAGACTCAGAGGGCGGTCTGGAGGTAAAGCTGCCGGGCAGCGAAAAGTGGCATCGCGTCGGTCACTTACCTGGTGCCATACTGGTTAACTGTGGCGAGATATTGTCCATCTGGACAAAGGAGAGATACCCAGCACTGGTAGGTGACCAGTCTATGACCTTATGAATCCCTATGTTAATCTTTTTGTTATAATTTCATAGGAACACCGCGTTGTCATACCTGAACAGGAGCATATACGTGCTCGTGGTCGACACTCCATTGCATTCTTCTGCCATCCAGATAATATAACAATGATATCTCCCAACGATCTGCCTCAAATAGACGACGTACAGAACTCAGCGTGCCTCAAGCAGCGCAAGAAGTCCTTCAAGGCGGCGAAAGAACGGTAAGTTCCAGCACTCACAAATTTGTCACAATCGTTCTAACTTGATTTCTTTTATGGCTTTTCTTTCTTCCTTCTGGCCACGTTATCAACCGCTGCAACTGTAATTTATTGCCGCATAAAGAGTCTACAATGCGTATCAGTTAATACAGAAAAAGTTTAGAGATACGTACACCAATAACAATCACTCTCAATGACGTTGAGCCCCATTACCTCCAGACCGTGCGGCGTCACCCTGTCATCCTGTCAACCCCCTATTCCCGCCCCCACTGTCTCCCCCTGTCATCATGTCATCATGTCATCATGTCATCAGTTGTCACCTGTTTTCTGGATGGAATTGACGACGATAATCGTCAACACATTTGATGTTTAAAACCTTTTTATTTGTATTTTTATTTTTATTATTATTATTATTATTATATTATTATGTACGATTGTAATTGCTTCAATTCTTTAGTTTTGTATATTGTGTATCTGTCATAAATAGTATTTTATATACAAATACAATACATGCATACACCGTATATATCTATGTACAGAATATGTTTTCTTTTTTGCTTCTGTTTCCGTGTCGTAACATTAGGAGTACTTATTACAATTACACTGAGAGAAACGCACATGTTAACATTTACTTAAGCTTCTACATATCTTTATATATATACTCCATAGGTATCTTTCTTTATCTCTTTCTTGTCTACGTTTATGTTTATGTTTCTGTTTCTGTTTCTGTTTATATACTCGTAAAAAACCTTGAACATATCGCAATTCCAAAATTGACTGAGACTATTTGAAGACCAGAGGGAAAGCTTCGGTGTATCAGGGGTATGAGACACATTGCTATGGATCCATATATCATTTTAAAGAGCTACAAATCTACATTTTTATTTTCAACACACACATTTAACAATCATTTTTTTTCCCATACTTTTTCTCGGGGGTTTTTCTCATTAGAATTTTCGTAATTTTATTACATTGTTTATAAATCTATAATTTTTGGACATTTACGAGCTTATTTGGCTTTTGTTATTGTTATTGTTTTCTGATTGACGCTAAAGACATTCAACGATAACATACATAACTATTTCTGTATATACTTAGTCATATAAGTATATGTACAGTACTACAACTACAGCGTACGTTAAACTTATAATTAGAAAATAACATTGTCGAAAATGTAGAAAATTAATCAGTCATTGAAATGTTCATACAGTCACAAACAACAGTGTGCACACTCATTATAACTTTTGCTTTCAACAATGTGGTGCACATACTTATGCCCCTGACTGTATGCCTCACCGAGCTGCCAGAACTGAATTATTTGCGCAAAATATATCTCATTTTTAGTATTTATAACTTAAAGTCACATGTGCCACTATCATTTCGCGTGTCAATTTTCCGATTGTTGGGTATATTTACTTTTAGCTGCTACTGTTGTGCTTATTATCAGCTGAATTGAGCAGTATCTACGACGTGTATTATTTACACAGCTCCCATAGCTGTATACATGCTCAAAAGTATCTGTCAGATACTTAAGCAGCCTCTAAAGTATCTCAGCTTAATATCTTTAGAGCTATTCGTGTGTGCGTGTGTGCTTCATATTCTCATATGTATGTATATCTGAGTGTTATACCTGTCAGTTTATATATATTTAGAGCTCAACCTGCAGACTGCACTTTTGAGCGACATAAACACTAATTTGCACTCTAAAACGTGTGCCAATAACAAAAAAATGAAACTGAATAATCGATGAACTTTTATTGATTTTACAGTATGCTATGTTTATCTCTCTATACGATGGTCAGGCTATTGTTTTTAGAGCTATTTAAATAGCAATAAATATGAAAGTATTAGCGTTTGATCTGTTTATAGATGTTGTATCTGGCATTTGCAATTAGCGAAAAACCAATCGAAAAGATTTTATTCTAATGGAAAACAGCTGCTGGCTGCTAATGGGATTCAAGTACTCAATGGAAAACTTTCCAAATTTGTGAAGTGCTTTTTTGATGTTTGTACATCCAAAATCCTTTTGTATTATAAACAGATCTCAATTCATACAGATTTCAGCTGTTATGGCAAGAAATCGATTGTGTTTAATCAAAGTCGCAAAGTTAAATAAAATAAATATCAAGAGACAAGAGACACGCGGACCGACTGTGGGTACGAGAGGCTCATTTGTCTATTGAGTTGAGCCCTTAAGCTGGCGCTTTGGATAGTGATTACAGTGCGTCTGTGCTATATAAATACTTGGCAAATATATATATATATATATATGTATCTGTATATATATATATTTGCAACAATTTGATATTTTAGGCAAACAA
Source organism: Hirtodrosophila trivittata (assembly GCA_035045065.1). Lineage (NCBI taxonomy): Eukaryota > Metazoa > Arthropoda > Insecta > Diptera > Drosophilidae > Hirtodrosophila > Hirtodrosophila trivittata. Next base: position 1,818,986 of record JAWNNK010000658.1, on the reverse strand, counting down.
AGCGAACATTTTTTTAAAGCTTGTGTAAATAATTGCTTTGTTTAGCGCAGGCAGTCGAAAATGAAAGTCAGACGTACAGCAAAAAAATGTAAAGAAAAACAAGTCAAATCGAGTCTGCTCGACTAGAAGATACCCTGAACTTAAAATATAAATACTCTAAATAGGTCATAGAAAGAAAACTTTATAGCAAAATAGGTGTCTCTATGGAGGCAGAGAGTGAATGAGGCAGACAAACGAACAGCTTTTGTTGCTGAACAAGAATATATATGTATATATATATTTTTTAGGCAGCGCAGATATTTTCTTCTTTGTTTACATTTTTATACAAAATTTAATATAGGTTCAGGGCATTAAAATATCTTTACAATCTTCATAAATTGTTTTGTTGTTATTTGTTTGTTTTTTTGTTTCTCTTTTGTTTTGTTCATAATCTAAATGCGAAGTCAAAGCGTGCTTGGATAAGATTGTCAGGGCATTGCAAACTAATAAAAATATTAATAGAAATATAAATATAAATATAAATATATAAAAATATAAATACATTTATAAAGAGAAAGAACCTACAAGATATGTATATAAAAAAGTTTAACTAAAATTTGGTTTACTTAGGAAACTTAATTAAAAATTGAACTGAATGTCGATAGCATCGAATACTAAATAGTCGATAGTTCGAGTCGTACTTATGAACTAAAGGTTGCTTTTTCTAGATAGTATTTGAGCGCTAACTATATATATAGTAGGACTAGAACAACAAATTAACTAACGATGTGCTCGACTAAATACTGAAACAGCTTTGTTTTGATGAGACTTAAAGTCACACTTAACTAATATTCTGCTTTAGAGACTACTACTAGATAGAGTGGCTAATAGACCCAATGGATATGTTAGTCATATGAGTGTGGTGTGTATACAATATCAATATATACTATATCAATATATAATAGTTGTTTATCTATATCTATGTCTTTAATCTTAGGTAGAAGACATTCATAACAAAAGCCCAGGTTCTGCTTTTCTTTTGCTTTTTTATGGGACATCAAATAGCATTTTTTATATATATACGTATATCAAACATTCAATACAATATATGTATGTAACTGTATATATATATATATATGTATATAATAGGTAAGTGTACGAGTACTCTATAAACACTGCACTAAATGCCAATCAAATGTTGCTTCCTTTTGTTCTTGTTGAAATTTTTATATAAAATTCTAGGAATTTCCTTTGTTTTCCGCTCATTTGTTTCACTTTCATTTCAATTTGAATTCAATTTGTAAATATGCATTTCAATTGAATTCAATTCATGTACATTTCATTAGGTTTCATTTAATTTTCATTTTTTATATTTATTGTACGTATTTACGAGTATATTTTAATATTTCCAATAATGCTTCTGAAGGCTTCATTTATTTCTGTGGGATTGTCGTGGTTCTAAGGACCGCTCTGGCCGTAGACGATTAGCTTATCTATGGGCTATGGGCAGCTAGCATAGGTATAAGGGACAGGTACATACATACACACACACTCATACATATATATATATATTTATATATATATTTGTACAGACATAGGTTGAAGGGTTGAGGGATTGCATTTAGTTTGTGTATAACGGATGCAGCTGCTGTAGCTCCTGTCCGGTCATTGTGGACGTGACATCCGTATACGGACGCAAACGTCCCATGTTCATGTGTATCTCCGATGAGGCCGTGGAATTTAGGTGTGCCGGCAGATCAGCGGATCCAGCTCGGGTGCCATCTCTTCTAAAGCCGCCAACATTGCCACCGCCCCCGCCGCCACCAGCACCACCGCCTGCTCCTCCTCCTGCCGCCGCCCGAAAACTGGCGCGACAATTGATGAACGCGTAGGGACAGCAACTCTGCAATAAAGACAAGAAGAAGAAACACACAAACACATATGGAAATATGAGTACACAAACAGGCGCAGAGTCGGAACAGAGGAAGAAACGGTTTACTACGTACTCAAAGGTTAGACAAAAATTCAAACGACGTCGGGGACAGGCAGAGCGAGCGAGATAAATAGATAAGAGAGAGAGACAGACAGAGAGACAAGGAGACAAGCGACATAGGGACAGAAATGGCAAACACAGTTGGAATTCGGGCTAAGACCAAGCTGGTGTGTGTGTGTATGACTCTGTGTGTGTGTGTGTGCTGATGAGTGTAGGTTGGTGTGGGTTAGACAGCACATGTCTTTGACAAGTTTGTTGTGTGCCAAAAAGAAAACTGAAAAAAACAAATGAAACAAAAAAGAATTCTACAGACGAGTAGATACTTAGTAGACATCCTCTAGATACCCTATAGATACCCTATAGACACCCTCTAGATACCCTGTAGATACCCTATAGATACCCTCTAGATACCCTGTAGATACCCTCTAGATACCCTATTGACACACTCTAGATACCCTATTGACACACTCTAGATACCCTGTAGATACCCTATAGATACCCTCTAGATACCCTGTAGATACCCTCTAGATACCCTGTAGTTCTCAGCTTCATAAGCTGTGCTAAAGTCACTAGCTCCAAGCGGATTCCTAAATCAACGTTACCCTAGCAACTTCTTGGAAGAGGCACCTCAGTCCTATCGTTTTATATATACGAGATGTTGCTTCTCCTACTGGCAGGATATCTATCCATGATACTTATGGTTATGTCCCAATGTTCCTACTCCATATCATGTCATATATGTAAGTCATGCGATATCTTTCAAAGCTGCCTCTAGGCAATTTTCAAAGAAGTTTCTGCTCTTTGTCAAGCAGTAAATTCAGTTGGAGGATTGTTTTCCCATATTGAGTCCTTCAATGTATTAAGTAAGGGTATACCTAGTTTATATGTGGCTTCCAATTAAGTACAGTAGAGCCTAGATATATTATATATTTAATGTGTCATATGTATATCTTTAAGTATGGGAAAAGTCTTCGAAGCACTCTTATAAAGATACTGATAGATATTGAGACAGACAGACGTACGGCAAGCATCTGGTTAAGTATACGTTTATCTATATTTTTCATGCATATATTGGCTGATAAACAAGATACCCAGTTTAGGTAACTGTAACGACTACAGGGTATTTGAAATAAAAATGAAATTCCAAACGAAATATGAAATAAAAGGCCACATTCAATTGAAAATGAAAGGACTAGCACTACGTCTGTATATGAATATGTGTGTGTGTGTATTTAAGAGTAGTGTGTAAAATGGTGAACAAATTTGTGAAAAAGAAAATGAAATTTTATCCGACAAATTGTGGGGCATCAAAATATGCACATTTGTAAGTGTTTTTTGTTTTTTTGTTGTTTGTTTGGTGGCTTTTGCAGCAGGTGCTGTTGTTGGCTTACCATAAACAGAGCAGCGGATGTGTGTGTGTGTGTGGGTGTGGGTGTGTGTGAGTGATAAGTTTTGTATACTCATTCATACACATATATACTATATATATCTGTATAACATACTTCTAAATATATACGCGAAAGCTTTGCAATTTGAATATTACATTTTGTTTTTAAGCATAGGCTTAGCATTTGTTGGACGTTAGGCAACGTATCAGTAAGGCAAAAGCCAGCTGTGTATGGAACAGATTAAGATGAATTAAGTGAGATTGAGATAGAGACAGAGATAGAGAGAGAGAGAGAGAAACCAATTTACGATCAGATGCAGCTGTAGATATATAGAGATAGATTCATGAGTAGCAAGCAGAGCGTGCAGAGAGAATTTCGCAGCAATGACAGTCGAGTGGCAAGCAAATAGCAGTCGCAGTTGCAATGTAGTTAGCTTTAACAGCTCATAAATATGCTATAATTTGTAGTGATTAGCGCTAAGTTAAGGCTAATGGCTAAGAGGAAGGCACTAGTTGCCAATGCAGCTAAACTCACAACCAAGGTATGCCGCTGGGCGTTGTTGCAGTTGCAGTTGCAGTTGTTGTTGCCATTTATATTGCTGTTACAGTTGCTGTTGTTGTTGTTGCTGCTGCTGTTGCTGTTGCTGTTAGTGCTGTTGCTGTTGTACTTATTGCTCTGCCAGGTTGAAGCAATCGCTTTTGACCTAGGTCTACGACGTTTGTGTGTGTGTGTTTGGTTTTTTTTTTAGGTCCAAAGCATATTGAAAAGCAATATGTATTGATAAAAAGGGCTTACTCATATGGCAGCTCGCATTATGCATCATCATAAAAGGTTCTGCCTCCCCCATATGTGTATATAAATAGGTCTAATAGCACCCACCCTTAGTTACGGCCCCATATTGAACTCACCTTGAGCGTCTTCTTGAATGCGGCCCTGAAATCGCGATTGAAATATGCATATATAATTGGATTCAGCGCCGAGTTGAAGTAACCAATCCAAAAGAGTATCCCAACAACGATTCGCGGTGTTTTGCAGCTATCGCACAATGTGAAAGTGATATACCTGAAGCAGAAGGTAAGACATACGTATATAAGCCACATGTCATACAAAGGCTATAAAGTGTACGAATAAAATTGAAAACACAAATCTCCTTTGACTCCCTGCCTCATATTCTATTCTGAAGGTTGCTTTTGATATAGGATAATATAACGTATGTATTCCATATGCAAAACAGAATATCTATCATTACGTATTTATCATAAATTTGATCGATTTAAGCACCATCATGGAATTATTCCCTTGGTTCCCTTTCCGGCTGCTGTTGCCAAGGGTCCCAATATAATTTACAACTTTGCGTTCATTTAATTAAACTTAAGAACTTTTTGACCCTTTTTCGCTTGAGACTTTTTGAATCAGCTTAGTCAAAAAAACATAAGTAAAAGGAGAAAATGTTAAGCCAATAACTGAATAGGTATAAAAAAGGGAACAAAAATGTTTAAAAATATATCAATAAATTTATCAATAAATAAATAGAATAAAAAATGATCGTAAATCGATAAAAAAAATAAATAAATAAATCTTAAAATTATATAAATAAATTAATCAATAAGAAAATAATTAAAAAAATAATATTATATGATAAATAAATAGTTTAAAAAATATGTGATAATAAAAAATAAATATATAATAGTATTATATAGTCGTATATTATAATCAATAAAAATATGTAAATATATAAATAAATCTATCAATAAATAAATAATTTATAAATTAATAAATAGGATACAAAATATTCCTATATGATAAATAAGTAAATTAATAAAAAGATCAATAAATATATATATAAAAAAATCTAAAAATTAAAAAATAAATAGTTAAATAAATATAATAAAATATAGCAATTTATGATAATCAATTAAAAACATATAAAGAATTCATATAATTATATAAATAAATGTATCAATAAATAAATAGTTTAAAAAGTAGAATAAAATATAATCATAGATGATAATCAATAAGAATATATAAATAAATAAATATAATAATCATATAATTATATGAATACACACAGAAAAACTCTAGACTGTATAAGTTGGCCCAAAGGCTGTTTAGTGCTTAGTTTGAGCCAGTGGGTGCTTAGTTCAAGTTCAAGTGGAAGCATTAAGGAGCAATATTCTTTTAGAATCATTGAGTGTCTAGCAAAGGGTTGCAACTCGTGTGGAGTTCATGGAGCTTGTCTGGCGATATCCTCCAGGGAAAGTGGGAAAGCGGCTCTAGAACAGCAGCTGCTGATGGCATATTTCCGGGCTTCAACGTGCCCCAAGGCTATGCATAATATAAAGAGTCCTACAGAATTCCGTTTGGTATTTCAAATATGTGCCCAATTTGATGGTAAATTGTGTCGAACACGCTTAAAGTTTATACGCACCATAGGAAGAAGGGCAGCCAGCAGAGCAGAAAGGCGCTCATTATGATGCCCAATGTGCGGGCTGCTTTCCGTTCTCGTCTCATTGTTGTTATGGTTGACTGCTCCACCTGTATGCTGGGTCTTGGCTTTGGTATTTGGCTAATCTGTAGATGCTTCTCCAGCAGCAGGGCAGCTACTTTGGATCTGTGTATGTATGGATGTAAGTAAGTAAGTAATTAGCGCTAATTGCGGCAGACATGAAATTAATTGGTTTACCTGTAGACCAAACGCTCCTGACGGTCGGCTTCCTGGTAAATGCGATAGTACATGGAGAGCATGACAATGCCCGGTATCCAAAAGCTCATCGATGAGCTAACAATAGCATAGGGTTTGTTCACTTTGAATTCGCATATCTGTAATTGAATTAGACTCGTTTAGCTACACGATAAATGCACCAATTGCGCATCAGGGACTCAAATTCAATCAAATGAATCCCATCAAAATAGTTGAAGCACATTAAACAAAACAAAAGCAATAAAAAATTAAACGGTTTTCTGTATTTCTGTTTTGGTTTTTCTATTTTATGGGAAACCAAGAGTCATTAGAGCCATTAGAGAGCTCATAAATGGAATACGCCATGATATATGCAACGCTGCGTATACGTAATGCGATTATTGCACCGATGTGAGAGCGAAGTGTAATGAAATTCAAATCAATTATAGAATTATATATACTCGATATGTGTATATAGTATATAACTATATTCCGAATGGTGATATGACAAACGAGGCGACATTGTGCCAGAGTGCTGCCAGCAGCACTTAACGCAGCCCCAAGGCCGTCTAATCAGATTTATGCGAGAGAAAACGAACACCAGCAACAACAACAACAACAGCAACAACAAGGATAACAACGAGAACAGCTACAGGGACGGAACAATAATAATAATAAGTTAAACTAATTAAAAGCAAACTTGAATGCTAATGTATGCAAAGGGCTTTCAATGAGTCGGCGCTTTGTCCTGTCTGTCTGTGTGTCTGTGTGCGGCTGTGTGTGTGCGTGCGAAGGCGAAAATTATGCACAGGCGGCGCAGACAGACGCACCACAAACTCAAATATAATTACATTTATTTATACATTAGCATTTGTATTGCGCAATAATAACCACAGCAACAACAAGCAACGCTTGTGCGACAGCTGCTGCTGCTGCTGTTGGCAACAGTTGTTAGTAGCTACCAGTGGCAGTAGAAACCGTTAACTGACAGCTTAACAAATATGTTAAAGCGGCCATATAAAGACAGCAGCACAGGACGAAGTTGAGAAGTTGTGCTCATGTCGAAAAATGGCCAATAAAGCAGACTAATAAATATGCTGCCTGTCGACCGAACGAACGCCTGAAAGGCGTAAAAACGCTCCAAACGGCAAATGCGAGGCACATAAATCAATTTTCCTTTAGGCCAAGTCCAAGTAACAGTCGAAGACCAAGAACAAGACGTAGACCTCGACCCAGCCAAGATGCGAGTGAAAGTGCCAGACACTTGCAGACATTGGCTGGAATTTATAGCATACCTTGCGGCGAGCATGAGCAGAATGCATGTCTAATTCACACACACATACACACACTCCACACACACACACAGCTGTGTCTTGGTTCGCGCAATAAAATTAGAATTCAGATGTGCTAGAAAATTGAATAAAACTTAGAGAACTACAACTTACATGTGGATTTGATTTAAGATATTTCCAGTTCTCGCTGGTCGTGTACCAGCCGGAGCAGATGGGCAGAAAGGAGAGCAGCGCCGGAGAGAGCCAGACCATCAGCAGCATAATGAATACACGACGATGAGTCATTATCAGTGGATAGTCCAGAGGCTGGACTATGGCATAGTATCTGAAATGTATATACTCCATAGTAGAGTCTGCATACTAATGATGGCCGCTTCTTACCTGTCCACCGATATGCAGCAGAGATGCATGATGCTGGCCGTGGAGAAGTAGACGTCGAAACTGTTCCATATATCGCACATGAGGGAGCCGAACATCCATCTGCCGGATATCTCGACGGATGCATTAAAAGTCATGGCACAGAGTGCGACCAGCATATCAGCGACGGCCAGTGAAACCACAAAATAGTTCGTAATGATGCTGCAAAAGACAGTATAAGAGACCCGGATATGTTTACGGAAGAGTACGCTACGTATGTGTGTGTGTGTGTGTATGTGTGTATTTCTGACAAATTTGAAAAGTTATGCAAAATGAATTTTGAGTCATTAAAACCAGCAGAGAGCTACCATGACAGCTTATCGACTTAATTACTTGTCTGGTTTTTCGGGTGCGAGACAGGGACAGAAAGTTTTGAAAACATTACGCATCCGCCGCATGTGACAGCCGCTTCGTCGTGTTGCCACGTAAGTGGATTTCATGGCATAATGAGTAAATTGATAATTGGCTTAACATGGCAGCCAACCACTAACAGCCAACCCAAATCCAGCTCAACTCAACTACCCACAATATAGATGGAAGATTCAACTCAATTATGAGCACACGGCGTATGCGCAATGCGAATATTCAAACTGATTGCCGCTTTAATATCCGAACTTTAAGCAAAACGCAATTACATTTTCATATTTCTCTCTCTGCAACTCTAGGCCAATGAACCAGACCAGCAACCCAATAAGTCCCACAAGGCTCACAAACCTAATTACAGCCCACAGGAATCAGCCGCAAATGGCAGAAGGCAAACGGCAGACGACAGACGTAGGACGTGAGACGTGAGACGGACTCTAGCCAGATGCCAGAAGGCGTCCAGTTGATGGCGAGCTTTAACTGCCGCAAAAGTGCACAAGGCATAAGGCAAAGTGTCCACATCAAAATCAGAAAATAAAAACTAACCGCTAAGACTGATTTGCTGCAATCTGATCGACTAAGAAATATCCTATACTCAAATTAAAGCACAGAAATAAATGAGATCTAGAATCAAAATGTATGAGATATTATATGGAAGTGTTATATTCTAAGCTTTGTACTACACTATATATTATACAATATACTAAACTTTATACTAAACTATATCGCAAAGTATATTCTGATCTCTCTATAGGAATATATGGTAGTAATAATTTTAAGCCTCAGAGAGAAGAGGCTTCATTTACATATCGACAATCAGCGAATCTTCTCTATCATTTCAGATATCGCAGCAAGATATATATTCTATATACAACATCTGTAGGACTGCCTGTTACAAAGTTAAGCAGCACTTTCTTCAATTCCTTTTTGTTGCTCTATTGACATTAGGGTATAAAAAAAGGCGTCGCTTCAAAGCCGATTACAACAGGGTGGAGCAGATGGAGGAAGTGGGGGTGGACTGGGCGGACTTCGTCGAAGCTGATAGGTGACAAGTTTAATTAGATTTATGAGTTGTCAATTCTAGCCATCCATCTATTTGCTTTAATGCACGGAAGCACTTCGGGCCAAAGACGAAGTATTTCCCTTTCGAACTGCTAGAGAAAAGAACTTGGACCTTTAAGGAAAAGTATTAACTTGGCCAATGTCGATGTAAACTGGAATTGGAAAAAGTTATATACAATTTAGAAGAACTTGAGACCTTACAGATTTTCCTTGGGTAATTTAAAGAGCGCTTTCCCAACGAGCTTGACGCAACTTAGCACACGATTAACTTTATGTGCGTAACATATATTTTTTTTGAGGCATTTGCAACTTTTAGTAAGTTTTACTATAATGTGGTGCACGCAAGTTAGTTCAATTAATGGTCTGGATAGGATGATAGGAAGGCAACCAAGCGGGAAGGAGCCACAGCTGGAGCTGGTCAGTTTGTTGGAAAGGCTGAGAAGACGCTAAGGAGCTCTTTGCTTTTACAGCCCTGTTAGGTTACTTGGTTAAATGAGGCCTAAATTATTGCACGTCTATTTGTTTTATGTGTTGAGGCTGAAGTTCAAGGCACACCTGTGATTTCGTTACACACGTAGCACACACACTCGCACACACACTCGCACACACACACACACACAGAGTGAGTGTAGTTTGAGGCCTAAGTACGAATGCATGTTAAGCATAATTAGGCTTAATTTGCCATAATGATTTAAACAGTTGAAATGGGACCAAAAGCAGCAGCCAGCCGCCAGATAAAAACTGTGCCTGGCCATAACTTGGAGCAGCAGGAGCAAGCCACGAGGGATTCAAGCTGCCAACAAGCTGCTCCAAGTTAAATGAGCCCCGCAAATGTCAGGTGATGGCTGTCTTCGTCGACCTTCTCGGGCTGCTGCCAAGGTGACGAGCGGCTTTAAGAGTTTTACGCCTTGACATTGAACCCCTCAGGCCTGTTACGTGGGCGTGACCGCGGACGTCTTCTTGTCAGTGTCTGTGTGTGTGTGTGTGTGTGTGGGTGTATTTTATGTTTGTTAAATGCCAGCAGTGTTGAACATATGAATTTGCGCCTGAAACACGTACGAAATTATAAAGAAGTACCGCAAAACCCAGAGCTATGTTGACACCTACCTACAAATGTACTCGTAATATATGCACAAGTATGTCTATCTGTGTGTGTGTGTGTGTGTGGGTGTGTTTGGTATAATTTATGTGAAGGCTCGTTAAATGCTAGGCAGCGACTGTCCCTGCATTTCACCTTCTTCCGAGGTGCTCTGCAGAAAATATTTTAATGCTCGCTCTTTTATTAACATATTCGATGCGAATTGCGCACGTTTCTGAGACTTGACAGTGCCACACAAAAGTATGCCGCCAGCCAAGACAGTTGATGGTCAAGAAATTAGTGACTGATTGCGTGCGACTGAGTTAGCGATAACTCCTTGTCACGCAAATTGGCCAAAATATGATAAATTATAACTAACTAATGGGCGTCAATAGAGCAGAGGATTAACGCGCCGGCCAGGACGAGCCTTTGGCCATGTCCTTGTCAGCTTTGGGGGCGACAAAATTGTGTGGCTAACAACAATTCAAAACACAACTGGGCCACAAGATAGACACGCCGATAGATACGAGTAATTCGAGCACTGTTGGGGCGTTGTTCATTTTTTTTTCTATTGTTGTTTTGTGGCAACACTGGCCGGAGGAGGAGGAGGAGGAGACTCACCGCAATTTCCGGTGGCGCATAACGGACACAATCACCAGCATGTTACCCAGTATGGCAGCCAGTATGATGAAACCAATAATGAAACACTTGACGATGACAAATGTTAAATGCGCACTGCCAGTCTCGCCATCGGTTGCGCTAGCGCTCCCATTATCCTGTCCAGAATGTCCAGCGGCCACATCGTCCAAAGGTAACGAGCTGCTGCTGACGCCACTCCCAGTCCCATCATCGACATCGATGAGACCATCGGCAACAAAATTCAAATAGCTCACATGTGATGGGGATGCCGTTGCCGACAATGACATCGACATCGACATGGACAACGAGGATGCCGAACGGACGGCCGAGGCATCCAGAAGCATTGGCATATAAACAGGATGTGGATTTGCCTTTCCATTGACATCCTCAAACATTGTCCTTGCCGCAGTTGCTGCTGTTGCTGTTAGTTTACGTATAAGAGTCATTCTGCTGGCCAAATGCTTGCTCTATTCTTCCTTTTGCTCTTGCTCTTTGTTGTTGTCCTTGTGTGTGTGTTGTGTGTGTGAGTCAGGGCAAAGTTAGTCCTTGAATCCAATGCAATTATTGACTTGCCACTCAGTGTCGTTGTCGTACTCGTGCCCTATTCCATAGTCGCATATACAGGACATGCTGATTGCTATTATTATTGCAAGTTTATATTTTTATTGTTTGTCACATCTGCAATTGAAAATGATGGAAACGATAGATTAGTATACAAATTGCTGCATAACATATTTTAGCGTTATCCTTATTCGATTTGTATCAATTTGCCATTTGTTGTGGCAGTTTATTGAAGCACAACGCGTTAGCGATTTGTCTACACAAATGTAAACCAGCCCATAAACACCTACTGCCAATGCCTTTGATGGCATACCATGAAATTGCCTAACCTGAGGCGCTTGGCTACCCAAAATCCCAATCTCCTCGCACAGAGGAGCAACAAAATATAGGCACAGAGAGACAAAGCTGGGGCTGAGCCTTTCGGCTGACAACTGCCAATGAAATTGCTACCAAAAGCAAAAGCAAAAGCAAAAGCTGGCCAAAAGCGACTAACGTCTAAAGTCTGCGTCTTATGCCGCTCAACTCAATTGGTTTCATTTGCCATAAATAGCGTCAATCTGTCTGTTTTAAGCCAAATTTTCTACTTAATGCGACAAAATTCATTTCCTTCCGCTTCCAGCGACAGCTGTTGCCTGCCAATATCTTATTCTTATCATTAGAAAACGTCAAATTTCAAATTATCTGCCTACTTGTCGTCCTCCATACGAACTTTTATAATTTACAACTGAATACACTGCAAGAAATGGGTAGGGGATAAAGTGTAGGTAAACATATTTATATATACGAGCGAGGCTTCAAGCGCAAACAAAACTAATATAGATGGAAAGTAACTTATAGTTTTCAAAAAGTACTTAGACATACACTTAAAGAAATTGCATTTAGTTTATAAAGGAACTAAAAATTCAAAAAGTTCTTGAAAGTTTTATAGAAGTATTTTGTTTCAAAAACTAAAAGTCTATTTTCAAACTTTTCCCATTCTCGCAGACACAACTTTGATTTCATTGTATAAATTTCTCTCAGTGCATCTCTCATATTCAAACGCAGCTCTCAAATTCCACCTTATATGTGACTATAGACCAAATTCCACTTGAATTGCTTTCGGCGATAATATTGCTATTTACAGTTGTGAGTGCGGAAGTTGTCTTTGATATTCGGTTAAATAAACATGTGTGGCTTTAACGTGTGTGTCCCTTGTGTGTGTGTTTGTGTGTGTGTGTGTGTGGCCAATAGGCTTTTAATATGTGGTTTTGAGTGTACTCATACCTTTAGATTAATGAAATTCGTGACGACACGCACACACAGCGACACTTGTAGAGAAAAGCGTGAGCCAAGCTTTCCATTTTCCATTTTCCATTTACCATTTTCCACTTCCACCATTGAAGTGAACTTTAAATCAATAAAAAAAGAAAATGTAAAGAGAAATTCTTGAAATTTGTCATGCGGCTTGCCAAGTGCTTTTGTCAAATGCATTGACAATGCTTTTCCAGCAACATAAAAGCTGCACAGCTGCTTGTTAAGAGCCCAGCGGGAGAGGGGGGCGGTCGGGATAGAAGGAATATGTATGAAGTCGATTGAGAATTGTTGTGGCCTGTTTGCTGTTGGCCGTCATCCGTCTGGCGTCTGGCGTCTGTCGTCTGGCGAGTGCCGTGCACAGGTACAATACATCAGTGCTTCAGTTAAGGACATTTACAACCACACGCTTATAGCCCGATTCAGCCCGACTCAGCCCAGTTCAGCCCAGTTCAGCCTAGTTCAGACCAGAACTGCTCCACAGCAAACGCTGTCCAGATTGCTGTACGTCTCAGCCGAGCTCTTCACGCTTTCTTCTCCTTTTAGTTTCTTCCTTTTTTTTCCTTTTCGACTTTCATTTGTTGTTAAGGTATCTGGGATTTGGCTGCGCGTTGTTTGCTTTTGGGATCCATTCATTCTATCAGCGAAGGTTCTGGTACAATGGCGCAAAAATGCCATTAAACTCAATAAAACTCAGACTTCATTCATTCGCCTATGCAGCTTTCTATATGGAATATATTAATGCTTTATATTCAAATGAAAGAGATAGTGTTTAGCCTGTACAATATCAAGTATACGCCATGTGTTGGCGCTAGTCTGCTCCAGGGACTTCAGCAAATTCTGTCAACTTGAGACAAGTCCTTGAGTACTTGTTTAGTGTTATTTTGTTGATCCTTAGATGAAAGTTGTCAAGGTATTCATTTTCATTGTGGTTTGCACATCGTTTCGGTCTATTTGCCCCAGTGTACTGGGATTGGCTGGGTGTATGGGTATATGGGTTGATGGGTCATTGGGTCGTTTACACAACGCTTCATTCATATTGTGACGGGATGTGATTCATTTCTTTTGGGGCTCTGCCCCAGCCGCTATTGAGGTGCATTGCCAAATGATTCGCCGTCTGGCTACCTGCGTCACATTGCCGTTGGATTCGTTTCTTTTATTTCCTTCATTTCCTTTTTTTTGTATTTTCTTTTCTTCTTTTTGGCTTATAAGTTATTTACTCGTACTTATTCCTGCTTATTTGAATTTGCCAGTGTTTATTTACAGCTGCGGATTGGTCGTAACCAGGTTTCAGCTATTTGCTTTGGATAACAAAAAGCTAAAGCTAAAGCTAAAGTACACCCCACACACACACTTCAACTGAAAAGATGATTCTGCAAGTGGTTTGTAGTTGGCTTGAACTAAGGTCAGCAGTTGGTATTTGTTTGGCTTTAATTACTTTCTTGGCGCTGGCATTCAAGACACTTTTGTTTTTTAATTAAGTTTTTATTTATGCAGGCACTAACATTTTTGAGCGTTTTCTTTTCTTCTGTACGCTAATTGATTTCCCTTTCAGTTGGGCAATGCGCTTTCCGATAAAGTTGTAAGCCTGCAGCTGTCGAACTTGGGTCATTTATCTTTCAGGACTGGGAGAATATTGCTTGGGTCTCTTTGTCCAGCTGCGAATTAATTGAGTGCTAAAAGTGCCAAAGACAAAGCGGAGGTCCAAAGAAGAGAAAAGGACAAATGAAATCAAGCTTACAAAATCGAATCGAAAGCGCAAACAAATCGAGTGCCAACGAATCGAAACTAATTGGAGAGCCCCAAAATATGCAAAGATAAAGCGGTTTGTGGCAAGCCGCAGGACCAAAACCGGATGTACAAAGAAAGGATCAAGGGATGTTGGATACAAAAGGAAAAACAAAATATTACTGTACGAGTGTGGCAACCATTTGATATTTATATAATAAAGAAAAGAAAAGCGTAGATAAAGGAATTCTAAGAAAAATGGAGACACACTTTGTCCTGGGGCGTATCCATTGTGGGTGTGTGTGAGTGGGGGAGTGTGGGAGTGTGTGTTGCCCCATGACCTTGCCAGCACGTGCAGCTTGTAGCTGGCAATCAGCTGTCAGTGCGGAAGTAGCAGTTCAATTATTCATCTACACACAAAATTCAGTTTCAGCGTTCACTTTGATTATGACGAAGCGGCATGCAACACGAGGCATGCCACACGCATATACATATATGTATATGTATACACATAATAGTGTGTACATTGCTGACCAGCCAGCTGTAAGTGCCCCAGCTCCTTGGCCTCAGGAATTTACATTTTAAATTGCAACAGCGATTCGAGTATTTGCATTGCCAGCAAAATGGCCTCAAATACGCGCTACAAATTTTTGAATAGCATTTTCTTTCTTTCTGTTTTCTGTTTTTCTCTCTCAACAGAATTTGAATTTAGTTTACATAACACACACACACACACACACACACACGCACACTCATGCATATACAACGAGACCAAAAAGAGGAAAATATTCGAGCTTGCATTTTTGCGGCTTTTCACTTTTCGCTTTTCACTTTTACACGGCTGCTGACAACAACAACAACAACAACGACAACAACAACAGGAAAAACCACATTAGAAACTGCTGTGGTTCGATTCTGCGCCGCTTGTGGTTGGTAACGCTGGAAGGCCACCACCGACTACAAAATGTATAATTTAAACTCAACCACAACGACACATGCAATGTATCTAAAAATAGCCACGTTTTTATATAGAAATGCCAAAGTTTTCTCTCTAATTGTGAAAGGCATTAAAATTCTGTGGTTGTCGCTGCAATTGAAATTGAGCGGACACTTTTAATTATGCTTAATCGATGCACTATAAATATACTTCTGAGTTCCATTTGAGCCAACATTTCCAGATTGAAACCCTGACACACTAGAGCCCAGCATATGCGAATCGTTGAAGAGCTCGCAATCCTTCGGATTTGCCAAGCAGCAACTGTGGCCACCAACCATGGAGAATCATCCAGCTTAACCCCACAAACTCAAAGGACTTTCAACCTCTTGGCCGCGTCTGTGAAACTTTGCCAGCTTAAAGCCTCTTCAACCTCTATTGGTAGCCAGTAGCTGCTCTGACTGCTGTATTGTGATCTCTGAGCATATGGGAAATACTGGCAGCTCGTTATAAATGAATGTAACTGGAGGCAGCAACAATTCGCAGTGCGTATGAATTATACAGGGCCGGAGCACAGGTCAGGCCAGCATCGGGGCACATACCTGGATAGCTGGAGCTTAGCCAGCTTTTTGGCTTAAAGAGGAGCTCCAATTTGGTTGCCTGCTATTTGGGCTTTCTGCATTTAATATGAAAGCTAAAGCTGTTGTCCTGTATGGGAGATAGAGAGAGCACTTTAAGTGCCACAAAGGACATGTCATTAGTTAATTTGTCTTTGCGGTTACATGACAGCAGAGAGTTTGGCTTTTAACTATTTGTAGAATGATTGATTTCAAGTTTGTTTATTTATTGAACCGCATAGAATAAAGTTTCGAAAAAGTTGCGACAAAACACAAATACCATTCACTCTATACACACATTGATGCTGTGACATTTGAACTCGATTCGCTTGAGCGGGCACACGTGTCAAGGCAATCCCACAACAGTTTCAATGCAAGTCTAGACCAGCCTAATTAAGTGCTGAGTTCTATTCAGAAAATAACTCAGTTAATAAATTTTAAAGTCTTTGTTTTCCCCCTTTCCAATCGAATGCGATTTCCCTCTGGGCATAATTCGATGCAAGAGTATTTAGCTAATTATACATGAACATATATGGCCTTAGGCTATATTTATGTAAATGATTTGCCTGTATGTTTTCATACGGACTATGGCAGGTGCTTATTAAGCAGCGACTGGCAGACAGGTGTGTTTCATTTTGTTCTTGTCTGCCTGACAGCTGCTGGCCAACTTTTATGCATTATCAAATGGTACTTGTGTAATTTTTAATTAACTTCGGCCCCTTCACTCACATGAAACGTGTTTTTCACATCGCTGGAAGGCTGAGAGGGATATGAGATACAAGTGCATGAAAAGTGGAAAACGGCGAAATATTTTAGCAATATTTTTACAAAGTAAAAAACAGTAGCAGAAAATAGTTGCTGGTTTTTCTTATAATTCCTTTCTTCTTGTGCTACATACATTTACATACATTTAACACGTCTTAAATTAAAGAAAACACATGCTACGCCCTGCTCTTTCAGACACATAATAAGTTTTTAAGCCAAGTTAATCAGCCTGTAAGATAAACAGCAAGTTGTGCTTAATTAAATTTTCTTTGTTCACCTTGGACCATCCCTATATATATATTAGTTTAAGTGTATATATATGTATGAAGAGCATACAGCTGCGTAATATTGCGCATACGTTTCGTTGGCTGCTGTTTCCGGCGCTTTTGCCAGCTTTCATTGCATACTTTCAAGCGCTTCGCCTTTCTGTGCCAGCGCGCAGGCTGTTGAATATTTCAACATATTTGCAGTTTTAATGCTGAGTGGATAAAGCGTGGACAGAGCTGTGGTCAAGGTATGTATACACCTTACACCTTACACCTTACAGCTTGAGGCTGTGTTGTTGCCGCTGCTTATATAATTTTCATTGTGCAAACCAACGCTGGCAGTTATAATTTATTTGGCCAAAAGTAAAAGTAAAAGTGCAAAGTGTGTGTCATGCTAGGACACTTATTTGGTGACGAGTCCTTAGCATATGTGCTCACACACACACACACAAATACAAACACAACGTTAGTTGCTCTTTCATATGCAAATATTTGATATTGTCTTAACGGTTTTGTTTATTGTGTTCCCACCCCTCTGCCCCCTGGGCCTTTGAATCGGACAACATTCATGTTGTTATTTCTGTGGTATTTGTGCTGGCCAGCAGGACTGACGCCTGACTCGAACTCTGACCACACAGAGTGTACGCATGCACGAAGCATTTCGTTTCGTTTTGGGGAAAATTTAAAGCACAGGAAATTACTTCCACAAACGCTGCCCGTAATAATGTTGACGATGCCAAAAATAACGAGCAAAACGTGTCCCTAACGCCATAATTGATATACAAGGTGCTGCGCTCTGGGGTTTGGCTTTAAAAAAATATTTAGCATATCCTGCTGACATATTATATAGCAAAAGCCACCGCCAACGTCCCTCGACTCTGTTTATTCTTAGGTTTATGTCTTTAACAGGGACTTGTGGCCACAAGGGCACACTGTGGCACTGCCAGCTGTGCCCTACTCATGTGTCTGCCGCACTGCGTCTGCCTTCCGCATGATTTTGTATTTGAAATTATTTCCGAGTGCAGCAGTGGCACTGGCAGTGGCAGTGGCAGTGGCAGTGGCAGTGGCAGTGGCACCTTATGTGGCATAGGCAGACATATTCGTACTTCAAAAAAAAGCCCGTGGCTTTTAATGCGAAAGTGAAAGCGAAAGCGAAAGCAGAACAGAGAGCATTTTGTTTTAAATGCCAAGCTAACAATAGAAATGAAGCATCCTTATCAAGGACACAAACAATTGCATGGTGCCATACAAGAGATGTGGCCACAGTGAGGCAGTCCTTCTCCCTTGTTAATGTTGCAATTGTACTTCTTGTTGTTGTTGTTGTTATTATTATGTGGGCGGTTCTGGCAATGTCATAGTAAAAACTGTTCGTACCACAGGAAAATACTTTGCTCAATTGTTGTTACTTTTGTTCTGATTGTTACTATAAGCCACTGTCTCTGTCTGTGTGTGTGTATGACTTGTGGACTACACGCTTGTCAGTGTCTGTGTGTGTGTGTCTGTGTGTACTCTTGGCTAGGCAGAGGAAGTCGCTCTTAGCACGAGTGGCTGCTTTTTGCTGTGGTTGCAGACCAAATGTAAATTAGTGTTGCCAATTTCGCTTTAAACCTCCGCTGAGGCTTTAAAAATGTTACAAAATTTTAGATAAAATGATAATTTTTCAGTAAAATATCGATAATTCTTTCTTTTGACAGACTGCTGCCAGTTACTGCAATCTTTAAGTCATCCAAAAATACATAAAAACAGGTAAACCGTTTCTAGCTTTATTTAACGCTTTTCCCGCTAAAACTAGTTCTTTTTGTCTCAAGGTTGGCATCTCTGTGGCCAAGCTGACTGCAAGCTGCACATCCAGTGGCACGTTGCCTTTAGCTAGTGGCGTCTATCAGCCGCATGCACCTTTTGCCTTTTGTTTTTTTGCAAAAGACCAAGACCTTGAGGGCCAGTGCTGCTTAGACGGTCTGCTGCTGATTGCAGCAGTCGCCTCAAAGTATGCAACACAAATACGAACTTTGCCACAAACGCACACACACACACATAGAGCGGGAGCGGGAGATAAACAGAATGCTCAGCTTCATTAGCGTTAATTGATTACATGGCCCGAAGATGTAAAAAGCGACGACATTGACAAACGAAGCGCAAAATTGTAGACAGACCTTAGAGGGAGAGAGGGGCGCGGGCGGGACAGGATATGGAGGCAATAACTGGTAGCGTGACAAAGTTTGCTTAGTTGCCGTTGCAGTTGAAACGTTGCTAAAAAAAAAAAGAGAGCGCATGATTACCATGAAATCACGTACACGGCACGGTCTGGATTACGTTCGAGTCAATCACCCAAGTTGATAACCAATGACTTTGGCCTTTTCATGCCAGAGCGCTGGGTGCTCACAGTGCAGGCGACCTTCGCCTGCGATTCGAATTGACATTGTTCCTACGTCGGTCAAAAGGAATGTCAATTGCCATTTGCATAGCACAATGTACTTCTATGCGAGTGTACGAGGACACTTACACATATACGACTGTGCGTTATACTATGTACATATATGTGTATGGGAAATTGTGTGTGCTTTCTGCTTGTTGCCCAAAATATGTATATACATATATGTATGCTATTGGTATGCTGCGTGACTCGACTCGACTTGGGAGTCCTTTGTTTTCTATACCCTGTAGCCATAAAATATCTCTAAGAGTGGGTATATTTGTTTAGTCTCTGATGAAGATATGGTATATTTGTGATAAGGGTAAAGGAAAGAGTTGGCCAATGGAATAGGTGCTAGAATCAGGAAATTTGAGATGAACTTTGTGCAGATCTAATTTTTCTTAAGGTCAGGAATATTTCTGTCTAGAATTTATAAAAATAATTTATGCTCTTTGTATGTAATATTATTATATAATACTTTGATTTTCGATTCACGTTTATGCAGAAAAATTTCATTCCAATCGAAACTATTAAAGGAACATTTCATTAAAAGTTAAGAGTAAAATATATATAATTTATTTGATTCATTTTGTAAATTATTTTGCTGTTAATATTTATATATTTATACAAAATATCTATTTAATAGTTAAGAGTAAAATATATCTAAATTATTTTATTCATTTTTAAAATTTTTCTCTAAATAAATATATAAATAAATAATTAATTCAAATAAATAAATAAAAAATAATAAAATAAATCATTTTTTTTAAATAAATAAACAAATAATTAACTCAAATAAATAATATATATTTTGTTTTATTCATTTAAATATTTATTTAATTTTTTTAAGATTAATATTTTATTATTTTTATTTTGTAAATTTCTTTTTCTTAATTTTTTTTATGCTATTAGTTGACTGTAAATAAATAAATAAAAAGGAGGCTTCCTTTGAGCCTGAGCCCCTACAGGGTGTTTGGTGGCTGGCTCACCGAGGCTAGGCTTGTCTTATTTGGTTGTGTTGTGGTTGTTGCTGCTCCTTCGCACTGGTTTTTTTATGGCAGTTGAGAAACGCACCCAAGTACACTCGAGTGTGTGAACGCCAGCACATTTTATGGCATTTTGATGCTTAATATGCCTGCAATTTTGTACTTATTTTATTTACTTACTACACACGCAGAATAAGTACTCAGTCTGTGTGTGTGGGTATGCGGGTGTGTGAGTGTGTGTGTGTGTATGAATGTCTGATTGTGTGGCTCCACTTCAGTCTTGATAAGCTTCTTTTACATTTCCTGTCTTCCCCTCCATTAGCAGCAATTACGCACTTTTCAGAGAATAGAATTTGATTATGCGAGTTTCGCATGAATAAATATTTAATTTTCAATTCAAGTCCAGACCAGACCAGACCAGACCAGACCAGAGCTTAATGTGAATGTTTCTAAGGCGTCTTTAAATGGCAAAAGTCAAGGGAGCTCTGGCTATTTTTATATACATGTACAAGTATACCCACACATCAAACACATTATCGACTTATGCACTTACGCATCAATAAATTTATAATCTTATGATTATTCCGAGGAGACCGTGTTGGGCTTCTTCATAGAGAGAGAGAGAAGGAATCCCATTCCTCTTGGCCGTAAATAGAAAATTTAATAAGCTAAAAACGTCGAATGAAAAGAATTTGGGTCTGACCCACATTGGGGCATATTCGTATCCAATTTGAATAGATTTTGATAACTGTATTAAAAGCAACTTGCAATCACATTTGGAAGATTATCAAAAGAATCTCTTCAATTAGTATAATGCTGTGTTCTTTTGAAGCAGATTATTTCAAAAGTTGTTCTTGCTAATTTACAAAAAATAAAATAGACCCAAGCCAAAATTACAGACAAATTTATGTTGATTTATTGCAAACAAGAAGTATTTGTAGTCAAATCTCGATTGGCCTCTATAAAAACTTTGTTAAGTCGTAAGATTTCCATTGATTTTAGATATAATTTTGATGCTTGTTTGCAATTCATTGAACAATAAACCTCTAGTTTGATTTGTAAATTTTTTACTATTGTAAATGTATTTATTTAATGTCAACCTAAAGTTAACATCAATTATATTAAATAAAATTTAAATAATAAAATCTAAACTGAATATTTTGAATTTAAAATTAATGCTAAAAATATAGAACAAACTTTCTTAAGGCATGATTTTTTCTTAATATTACTTTCTTTCTCTGCTTTATTGTCCTGTTAAATTAAAACTAAGTTAAGTATTGAGTAATTGATACTAAGTTTTAGCTACTAAGCTAAATTTAAGTTAAGTATAAGACTTTCATCTTCATCAACAGAATTTACAACCCTCTACAGTCCTTTTCTCTTCATTTTCTATCCAATTTCTATGAAATGCTTCCTTGATATTTCAAAAGCCTCTATTATTAGTAAAGAATGATATGAATGATATGATATTCCCCTGCAATTTCCAATATCTAACGAGACATTTCTGTACTTATTAATACTCAAAGCAGAAATGACTGAAGAAATGTCCAAACTTGGTATTTATATCTAGTTTTGTCGAGTTGCAGAACTATATGATCATTATAAAAGCAATATAAAGATATATATTAAGTAGAATCTAGCTAGCTCATTAGCAGGACCTTACCTTTGGTTTCGAATTACAATTCTACAAATCGAAAAGCCAAAGCTGAATAATCAAGTCCTTCTATACTTGAGAATCCATTATGTACCTGCAGCTCTTTGGCATGCACACAAAGTGAATAAGAAGTCGTCATTTTCATTCAATCGAACGAATCAAATGATTCGGATTACTTTTCCGCACATTAAACTGCTTTGAAAGCTTTTCGCATTTGCAACTTTTCATTGTAGAAGCAAAGTAAAAGGGCAGAGATTAATTTTAATTCTTATAAATTCTACATATGAATTCAAGATAATAAAGGACTAAATTTATGATATTGCTTATATACTTTTATATCTTTAACGCAGCTGCTTTGGCACAGGAATTTCATAATAAAAAATATTTTATGTTTGTATTTCAAGCATTTTTATTCTACTTTGAGCCACAAACACACACAGAGAAAGTCGAACACAATCTAATTTGGTATCTATTGTCCATGCTGGGAAGCAATTTTAACTTTCGATAAATCGAATTGAATGTCTTCCGTCCTGTGTCGCAACTCGCTTCATCTATGTCCTGTGGCAGATACCCTTTTCACGTCTCTAATGTGAAATTTAGAAGGGCAAATATGGAATCTCATATCTGGGGCGCACAATTTAACTTTTTATTTGTGCTGCGTATTTGTACTCGTATAATGCGATTTGGTCTTCGATTCAGTCGTTCTAAGGTCACGCCCACCCACACGCCCACTTTAAAGACCTTGCAAGGTCGCCCAAGCATATTGAGAAGAGTCTGTCTGTCTGAGCAGCGTCTTGTGAAAAATGCTCGACAGCAAATACTTATTTGTTATTTGGCTGACAGGCGACGAGGCAACGAGGCAACAAGGCAACAAGACGAAACGGAACAACGGGGCAGAAGGATAACATCACGAAATTCAAGCTGACAAGAAACAATACACGTACAGTGAGAACGGCAACAACAGCAATATGCAACAGCAATATGAAGGAACAACAACAACAGTTAGCAATCTGCGCAGCCCGCTGGGCTGATGGCTTTTGTCTGATATTCGATTTGTGGTCTATATTTCCTGTTAGCAAACAAAAGCTGGCCAAGAAATTGAGTCAAGGCAAGTGCTGGTGGTTGACTTTAAAAAGAACACACACTCTGATACACTCGTCAGAAGTAAGAGGTAAGATCCATAAAGCGGCATGTGCAACTAAAGTGATTAAATTAATATTGAAAAAAATGTGAAGTAGACAACAAACTGGCCAAAACCGACACACAATAGGGTCGTCAATGGCGCTGAGCGACCGTTAAGAGGCAGCTCACGCAGCATTTCGAAAATGGCTGCTGCACACGCGTATGTGTGTGTGTGGGTAAGTGCTTGCGTGTGTGGGCCACGCATCATAACATGTCAATATACTTTAACTCCCAACGCTATTAAAGTCAAATGCTCCAAGGGGAATTTTCAAGACAGGCCCTGTCCAAGCCGCGGTGTCCAGGCCTGGCCCTGAGTCTCCCCTAATCAACTACTTTGTATACCCTACGCAGCCCCTACGATAAGTTATATATGTTCCTTAAGTATATATCTCTTTTAATAAAAGAAATCTTAGGTAGGGTATGTGTTGGCTTCACGCACAATCAGCCGCAGGCTCATAATGTGTTTTGACGTGAATTTTTGGACGCACTGTACATTGAAATCACATAATGGCAGCGGCAAGAGGGAAAACAATTTGGGCAAAGTGTGAAAAGAACTAAAAGAAAAACAAGCAGAGCAAATGCTGAAAATCGAATTTTCCAACGACGCTTGGCTTAGCGTGAAAATCCTCGCAGCGAAAGCTCAAGCTTCTGGCAGGACACATGCCAGCATTTGATGGCATATTAAAGTTCTTCTTTGTACATATATAACACACACCCACACACACACACACCCACACACACACTATATATATATATATGCAGGTGAGCGACATTTGTTTATTTGTATAGCAATTTGCATTTGTATTTGTATTTGCATTTGTATTTGTATTCAATCAGCGTCAAGCGGGGTGCCAAAACAAAATAAAAAATAAGCATAAAAATTGGGAAGGACGAACGATTTAACAACAAAAGCCAAAAGCCGAGCAGCGCATGTGAAATGTGAAGGCAAATCAAATAAAATAATATAAAATAATGGCATTGGGCTATACCGATTTTAGGTGTGTGTGTGCAGGTGTGGGTGTGTGTTTGTGTTTGCTGTCAGCTGCCATTTGAGTTGCCATTTGCCAATGTGGCAAGGTAACAGCCCGCTTTCAATTTGATATCGTTGATGTATTGCTACAAATATGACATTGAAATTTCAATAACTACACACACACACACACACACACACATGCACCCCACACCTGTTACAACTAACGAACTCAATTTATGTTAGCTGACGACTATATAAATGTGGCTTTATTTAATAATGAGCTGTTATCCTGTCAATTGCTTGTTACAATGTCATCAACTTTCTACTACCTACAGTTGATCCCGACAATTGGTTATTACAATATCATCAACCATCATATAATGGATGTATACGAAACAGTTTCAATAGATGGATGGAGCAAACTATAATGATGAGCATTAATAATCTTGCCTTCACATGTCCTAGACCTCGTTAGCGGCAACAGCCTGCGGGGGCAGAGTAGAGCTCTGAACTCTGGGCTAAGTCCTTCACCTACCGATGCTCCATCTGCTCGTTAGATTCATAGCAGCGGCTGTAATGAAGCTATAATTAGATAAGCGCAACAGCAGTCAGTCACTCAGTCACTCAGTCACTGAGTCAGTTAGTCAGTTGGTCGGGCTGTCAAGCAGCCGCCTAACCAGCTGCGACAACGAGCGCTTTAGGTAGGAATCCATGCAGGATACTGGCAGAGGCATAGCCCATAGTCACAGGTGTGTATCTGATGGATACACACAACACACAGCGCGGCTGTCGCCTGGCTTTGTATTTTTAGCCAAGAGCTGAAAAACGTGCAGCAAATGTAACAAAACGTTTGACTAACCAAATTCCGACCGACAGTCTATGGGTGCCCAGGCATTTGTTGCCAAAGGACATGGACACCCATCGAGGTGCTGGCATACACAATGAACTCGTAGAAATGTATATATATACTATGTATATATCTTAATGTGTATCTTTACTGTTTATCAGTCAGTTTGGTTGTTTGTCAGTTCGTTTATTTGATATTAAACATGATGCGTGTCTGTGTATCTGTGTGACTGTGTGTGTGCGTTACATTTGTCATGTCAACTGAAATGTTAGAACTGGGCAACAGTGCGTATGCGTTATACGAAATGAGTTTTGACGCCACTTGAGCAAATAAAGTTACTTAGAGTTTCATTTACTTTTTCCTATGTATATGTGTGTGAATGTGTGAGTGTGTTTGTGTCTCAGTTTGTCAGTTGCCCAATAAAAACGAAATTGAGTCGCTGACTAATTAGTAAACGTACTTTGAACACACGTAATTAATACTTTCCCGTACTTTAACCATATAAAATTACCAATTTTAATTGGTTTCATGGAGAGTAGTTTACTTTCTTTTCCTTGATTAAAGTATTTTCACTATTTATAGGCTTGACCTAGATTACAGTTCAACTTTTTAAGATCTGATAAAAGTAAAGAGAGAAATCTTGCTTCATTTTTCATAAGCTTAAGTGGATAAGTTTCATGTAAATCCAACAAGTGCAAAAGTTGTTCTTAAATACCTTTTATCCAGTGTCTAATTTTAGCCTTGGTAACAGCTTACCGGAGCGAGACTACTCCCTCAGGGCTCTCCCCTTTAGTGCAGTGTACACTTATCAACTCTGACTCTGGCAGCTGCAGTCAGTTGAACACTTTGCACACAAGTTCTGGGAATCGACAAGTTGAAGTGGATGTTTTTTTGCTGTTTTACGATTTCGCTGCTAATAGCCTTGTTAGATGCTCTGCTTGGCCAATTAAAAGCGGAGTAGAGTGGAGATAGTAACTGTGTACAATGAAAATCAAATCAAATGCGAAGGCAGACATCTTTTTCTGCTGGATTGACCAGGCCAAGCCATCAATCAGACAATCACTTAATTAACTACTTCAAAGGCATTGACAGCAACAACTTTAACAGTCGGCTCGAAATCTCGGAAACTTTCTCGTTTCCCTTTTCCCTTGTTCCTTTTTACCTTTTTTCTCTTCTTTCTTCTGGCAATCACTTGAGCTGTTTTCATTAGGCCAAAAAACGGAACTAACCAACCACCAAGCCAATCACACACATTTGGCTCGTTGAGGGAAATATAAGGCTTTAAGTGGCTGTAATTAAGTGCTATTGGAGCGTTTGCACCTCAAAGAGGAACTTTTGAACAATGCGCCGAGCTTTGGCTCAACAAAATAATATTGCATTTTATTCATTTAAAGTTTTCGAATTGTAAACAAGGCCGATTTAGGTCGGATATACTCGCATATAGCCCCTGGCTGTTTAAGCAAATTTGATATCGGGCCTGAATTTCGAGTGGGTAGACAAAGTTTGTTTATTTTCAAATTGTGGCCGCAGTTTACACTTGTGTTTCAAACTTCCAAACAGTTTTGGTTGTGTGTGTGTGGGTGGTGTGTTTGGGTGTCGTTCGGGTGTTGTTTGTTATTCTAAGCAGACGCAACGCGCTGAAAACTATGAACTTTGTGCCCTTTCACAACTTTCTCAACCGAAAAAGGTAAATTACAATTGTGAATGGAAGCTCCACTTAATGCACAATAAATCGAGATTGAGCACGTGACACTTGCCAGCTTAATTAAAATTAAATCCACACACACACATATAGTATGTAAAGTGGTCACCATCTGTCTGTGTGTGTGTGACCAGAGTTCGGTTCAAACGTATAGAAAGGTCGTGAATGTTTTCGTATTAAGTTTTGTTCATTTGGTTTGACCCAAGGCCACAATATATGAGAAATCTATAGAATTTTCCCCCATTCTGTCTATTTCTCATTTCAATTTAGAGAAAACCATAAAAAATATGAGAAATCCATAGAAATTTCCACCATTCTAAATGGAAAACTAATTCCGTCTGTCTCATTCCAACTCAAACCAAATTTGTGTTGGAAATATTTGCTATTTTTGATTATTTCTTTTTACAACATATTCATATTCAGCAATCCCAGGACAATTAAATACGCAATGTTGTTTTAGCTATTAATTATGTGTGTTAATTATATACAAATAAATGTGGAATTCGTCCAATTAAATAATATTTTTCGTTCGAAATACAAAATTATGAATATGGCAGCTGCTGCGTTAGCCTTGATTTCAAACTGTGTAGGAGTATATATAATAACCAGGTTGTGCTCGACTGAAGGATACGCATCTACTTATATCGGATCAGCATTAGTGATTAAATACTTACTTTGAAAGATCCAGTCTGCATTTCTCTGTCTGTTACATACTTCACACTGTTACATACTTCACAGCTTCAATATGTCCACTTTAACCAAAGAGTATACACATCGCTTTAAAGCTAACTCTTCTGCGCTCTCATTAGGCGCCGATCAAAAAGCTGATTTATGTGGAAATGTTCAATAATTTTGAATTGAAGGAATATTTCTTGAAAAGATTCGTTTTCCTGGGGTACACAAGCATCGATTTGAGTCTGTTAGACGTTGCGATCGTCAGTAGAAAGCGACATATATAAGTTGAATGAAGTAGTAAGAATGCTGGAGTCGAGTTTACCTGGCTTCAATCAGGCTTTAACCCAGGTGGGATACAGTCTGACTTACACTCTTACTGATCTCTGAATACAAACAAGTCTTAAAAATTATGCTTTGATCATGCAACATTGAATCTTGAATGACTTCTGTGTTTATTATGCGATCGTTTTGAAATTTACAGCTTGACTTAGGAGTAGAGTAAATTATATAATATAATGCAATATTATAAAGTATATATAAAAATCATAGATATCGGTTGAAATGTGTACTTATAAATTGTCTTTTTTCTTCGATTTTATAGAGGAAAGCAATTCAGCTCTTATAGTCTCTAAGATGGAAGTATTTATTTAGACGAAAACAGACAGACGGACATGGCTAGATCGATGATGATCGGAAATACTTATACTTAATGGGGTCAAAGATGATCCCATCTGCCTGTTACATACATACATAATACACCACCTTCTTCCATTTTTCAATAAGTAAAGGGTATAATGAACATCCTAAGAAATTTGATCAAATCAAAAGACAATCATGATGATCCGAAGATGTGGTTCCATGAAGAAATTCGTGATGAGATTACCTTATCAACAGGTAACAGTTGGCGATGGGAAAAGAGACAGTCCATCGTTTATTTGATATATATAATGTTTAGAACGAATTATATACAGAACAAAGCCTCCTTCTACGAATGGTACACCAGGACCTTAAATTCTTATATAAATTTTCAGTCTAGCCAATAAACCAATGATTACACCAAGGATATTCTGGGTCAAAACTTATACAGCGCTTCCTATTATTACGATAAGTTCTAGGCATGAGCCTGTTACAAAATATTTTGTTTATGTAAGTTATTTTTAGTCGTAAAGTTTTTTTTTAATTTTAAAACAATGACGTGCAGCAGTCGAATGAATAAATTATACCCACATCGTAATCTATTTATCTTTCTTTGTGTCCCATATAATCCACGTGTCTATTTAGGTACATTAAATGTTAATTTTTTATTTTGAAAATCACTCTCAAGGATACAAGAATGTGGAAAGCTATTTTTAGGTAAGGTCCAAGTCAACGAAATAAATGAAAGGAATGCCACAAGGAGGTCTGTCTCAAGCTGAGGACGCAGCTAAGCTGGCGGATAAACCGACTAAAGCATTGCTAGAGGGCCACTTAAAGCATAGGAAAACTATTAAAATTTATGCGTGAGTTTTCCCAAAAAATGGGGAAAAGAAGAGAGAGAGAAAGAAGGAAGGACTAAAAACACAAGACAAGAACAAAGCTACTTTCAAAGCAGAAAGACAAACAGTTGCGGCGACAGAGGCCTACACACACGCAAGGACACTAGCGCTTAGCAAAAGGAACATGTTAATGCTGAAGGAACCACAAGGAAATGGGGAAAATGGGAAGGTGCCACAAGGTGACGGCTCGATGAAGTCGGGACACCTGCTGACATGCTTCTGGCGAAATATCATGAGCTTGAGGCTGGAAATTTCACAAATCCTAACCACGTACTTTAGGGGAGACAGTGAAATAGAGATGAAGATTAGGATTTGGAATAACGACAATGATCCCTTAACTGATGAAAGCGCCGCAAACACAATTCGTTTTAATACTTTCAGGGCTTTAACTTTAAATCTCCTTAAGAAACTCTTAAGGTACCTTGACAAATAGAACAGGAAATTGCTTGCTCCGTAATATTTCCTAATACTCTATAAATACAATGTCAAAGGTCAGTACTGAGGGAATGATATATTTAACAATTAAAAGGCTTTAAGCCAGCTTAGACTCGAGTGAATACTTACCAAGATTCTTAGCGAGCATGGCTTAGATCCGCAAGAGACGTCAATGGGCAACTTAATGCCTTCAAGTTGTAAAACACTTAGCGGTTATTTCGTTCTTTTTTTTTGCTTTCCCTCAGCTCAAGACAGGCAACACGCAAACACACGCACACACAAAGCCACACAACATCAGCAAGGGGGCAAACAACACACAATCCTCGCGCGTGCCAAGTTTTGTGCAGATAATTTAAAGCAATTTAGGTGCAAATTTGCTACGTTTTTTGGTGGAGTAACTGACAAGGAGCGCCTAGTGGCGCGCACAGGTGTGCACTGGACGTGTCTCGCGACCAAGTTGGTAAGTTGGCGAACTAATGGTGCGCCAGTGTGAATGGTTTAGCGCGTGCACAACCGATAGGAGCAAAGGACAACGCACGACTGCCATGCCCGAGCGGCAACAATGACGAGGACGATGATGGCGACGCCGATGGTGACGAGCTAGGAAAGCCGAATACCAACACCACCAGCAGCAGCAGTTGCCTTATGGCCCACTGGCCCAGCAACGTCGTCGTCGTCGTCGTCGTCTTCTTTCGGTATTAGTTGAAAGTAAGTAAAAATATGAAAAAGAAGTAACAAAAATAGCAGCGACGAGTATGACTGCGACGCTGGCAGCGACTGTGACTGTGACTGCGCCAGCGACAGCGACAGCGGCGACAGCAACAAATAAATCGCTAGTAGATTATTCGTGCTGGCACTCAGTTCCCTCTTCATCCACTCCCTCATCCAAAAATCCGTCCCGCGCCGGCACCAGGACCATCATCAGCAGCCAGTACCAGCAACCAGCAAGTAACACCGCCAAAGCCAGCAACCAGCGGCAGCAACCGGCAGCGGCACCCACTTTTTTGAAGCGCGCCTGTGTGTATGCTACGAAAAATTGACAGCCTCAGCAAAGGGGACACATTTTTTTTGTGTTCTTGTGTTTTTTTTGGGTAAGTAATTTTCGCTGTTTCTATTTAATTTATGACTCGTGTTTTTCTTGTTGTTTGTCTTTTGTATTGTTTTGTGTTTTTTATTTGCCTTTTATTAATTTGTTTATTTGCGCGAGGCAATGCTCACTTCCCGTTGCCAATCAGTTTTCCTTTTAAGCATCACTTTTTATGTGCTTTTAATACAAACTCATAGACGCTGGCACACACAAAGCCCTAGATAGACAGCTTTATGCACTGTGACACGCATCCTTACCTAACCATCTACAGGAGTGAGACTCATGTGAGTTTTATGTGCTTGTGTCTGGCTTCCTGTTGCTTTGGTCCAATATCTTTGAGAAAAGTTCTACGTGTCCTGTGATCTCCTGCTACACAGTAAACATTTTGTAAAGCAAACAATTCGATTTAACTTGGGTTTATTCAATTGACTATACTTTGCAATAAAGATTCGCGCACAGTTTGCTCATATTTTTGGATATTCTTTAGCCACAGGTCAGCTACACTTATACAAAAAGTTAAATGATTTCTTGAATAATCTACATAAGAACAGGTTCCTACAATTACTTTCACTTAGAGTTATAACGCGCATTCTCTAAGTGCAATTTACAGTACTTGTCGGCGTCGATACCTAGCGAAAAAGAATATCAATCTCAATCTAACGCTACACAGAGAAAAAGTACTTTATCAATGTCAATGCAAATATTGCCTTATCCAATTCAAAAATCAATTTCTTTATTTCTTTAGCACAATTTAAATATTAATGTTATTGAGAGAAAGCAGCATGAAATTTCCATATTATTTCTCTCAGTGTACTTTATCTGCTCCTGGACTTGGTTTTGTCAACGTCGTTGTCGAGCGAAAGCGTTGCTACTGCCACTGTTGCATGCACAGCAGCGTCCTCTTGCTGGGTTTAAGAGTTTTCTCGTTTGTCTTTACTTATAATCAACTTGAGTTTATACGTCGACGTTCATTTCGCCTTGTTGTCATTCCGCCCACTTTTAGTCCTTAAAACAGTTTGTAAGCACTTTGAGCCATTTTTACGGTGGTTGTTTCCGTCAACTAAAATTTTAATGCCACCGCTTGTTGCTCACTTGTGGAAAGTATTATGCATCAAATCACCCATACGTCATGTTGTACAAGGCGCATAAAGATTATGTGGTACGTAATTTGATTTACTGTTTGGAGCCACTTAATAGACCACAAAAGCTGCAAAGCCCCATAAGGCAAACGATGAGAAAGGCAGAACAACCAGCAAATGGCCACAAATGACACGTTTGGTGTTAAATGGAGGTCGCCTGTTGGGTGTGCGTGTGTATGCATGTTAGTGTATGCATGCGTGCCTGTGCGTGTATGTGTATGTGTCACAGTTACAGCTAAATTGTTTGTACAACATGCATGTACAGCAAACATAAATCCCATCGAGGCAGCAACTGCGGCGGGCAAACGCCAACGTTAACTAAACGTGAGACGCCGAACGAGACAAACAGCGTCACTCCCTGCCGGTTGCCACCTGTTCCTGCCCCCCAGCTGACTATCCACCGCAGTCTCTGCCTGCCCAGCAGCAGGGCAATTAAAGCCGCAACGTGTATTGTGTTGGTCTTGTCAATGTGTGCGTGCGTGACGCCTGCGCCCCAGTTGAGTTCTTGTTAACCGAGGCCTTTTATCAGTGTATGCGGCTCAACAGCTCATATAGCTCATTAGCGAACTGTAAGTGTAACCGAGGGCAAAGCTACTTAACAATAATAACATATTACATTTACAGTAAATTGAATCCAACCGTATCCCTATACAATCGCACTTTCATACTTGCACCCACACATACACCTTCACACACGTGTCTGCAACTTACTTCAATTACAGACTTGCACACGTATACATACAAGTACGATCAACACTGTGGACATTCTGACTTGCCGCAGGGTTCCTGACTGCAATCATCAGCAGGGGCGTAGCCAGAGGGAGACTCATATTTACTAACCCCAGAGTATGTTTGAAATATCGAGACATATTACTTTTCAACCCGTCCCCTTTGCAAATAGCTGGCTACGCCCTTGACAAGCATATCCACCCACATGCACATTAAATGTACGAGTACATGTGTATCGCTTGATTGCGAGACAATTTGTCTCAACTTGAAAGCACACAGATGCAGCTTAAATTGCATGGAATCGTCATACACTGCTGGAAACAAGAAAACAAACAAGACAATGCATAGCCGGGTTTAAGGCCTTCCCTCTCCGACAAAGCCAATTTGACTTTTGGCTTTCAGATGCCAATCTCTGGTGTCTGGCAAATACAAAGCTTTTCATAGGCACTTGTTGGGCAAAAAGTTAAAACAAGAGTTAACATACGATATTTGTCAAATAATTAACATTTATTGTTGTGTATGTTTCGCTTTTCCAATTATGAATTCCCTAAGGTCCCTCAATGTAGCCTTGAATTTGTTTTTGAGTACACTTAATTCTAAAATGCAAATGTTATCTTTGTACGTGAATTTATTAATTTAATTAGTTTTACTTGCACTTATCGGCTGGGCCATCTTAAAATTTTTTGGTCTTTTTACGTGTTTTAATAATGACGCTTTTAGTCTTAAAATAATCCGACAGTTAAATAAGTGACACACCAATGAAACAAAAATTTTATACAAATAAATTGAAAAATTTATAAATTAAAAAAAAAAAACTTATGTGAGATCAAAAGCGGCCAAGGCATTACTAAAATATTTTAGATTAACACATTGAAAGCATGTACGCTTTGAATTTCAAAGCCTACTTCAAATTTAAATACAATAATTTGCGCCAAGCACATACGACCCTACCTTAAATTTCTGTTACAACACTGATACAGTTTTATATCGATGACAATTATTGTACCTATCGATTGAACATAGACTCGATAGTAAGTGTTCTATATTAATGGTAGTTGGCAGCACTAATTTCCATTCGGCAGTCAGTCAATGCACGTTTCGCGGGTAGTGAGTAAAAGCTATTTGAACCTTGTAGAATTAATCGCACGCAGTTTGATTCTAATTGAATGCTCCATAAATAAAGTTACTAAACTTCATAAAGATTAAAAAGTACATAATCCAAATTTGTTGTATTTTCTAATTTTACGTATCGCAAATTTTTTATTTTCTGCATCGCATGTATTGAAGAACCGTTAAGTTCGCCATCTTATCGTTTTCTACGCATCGTGAATAGTAAAGCGGCTCCTGAAAATTTTTTATATTTACTTTTACTATGAATGCGGATATTGATAACATGTCGTGTGTAGTTTGCGGTAATTTAGCTTCGTTGCAGTGTCAGCGTTGTGATGAGTATTACTGCAATGATGTCTGCCAGCGAAAAGATTGGCAACATCACAAATACATTTGTAACCCAATGCCGTAAGTATATACATGCATATGTATGCGTACAAGCATTCAAAGATTAATTTGGAAAAAAAATTTCAAGAAACGAGTAGTTCCGTTACTTCTTTAAACATACGTAAGAAGGAGGAGAGAAAATGTGTAAAAGAAAGCACATACACATTCACAAACACAAAGTAGTACACATACGAGACGAACAGCACATATTTTCTCTCATTATTTTGTACACTATTTTCATTCTTTCATCCTTTTACCTTTATTCGTATTTATGAATGTGCAAGTTCCTTTCGGAATTCTTTTCGGTATGCAAATAATCCATTTGTACAATTTTTTTTTTCTTTTTAGGCCTTTGGTAAGCTTAAAGCCTATAACTTCTGTAAGGCATGTGCCTATGCCTACACCCAAACCACATGTGGCTTTAAGACCACTAGACACTCAGAATCAAGTTGAAGGAGTCAATACAATTATAAGGAACTTATCCATTTCATCGACGAACAATAACAACAACGCCATACAAGCAGCAGTCTCCTTTAGTAACCTATGGCGGGAGCATGTCATGCCTTCAGAAAAGTCTTTTGAGTGCTGTGTTACATACATGGAAGAGGATGGATCTATATGGGTAATGGACATGGCAAACAAGGAGAGTCTAGAGCATTTCACCGACAATATTGCGCACTGCATGCAGCACAAGAAGTCATGCAGCTTTCAGGAGCTTTCTGTGGGGCAATTGATTGTCGTTGTTGTGGATAGACAAATGTATAGGGGCAGGGTAATTTCACTAAATCCAAATGCCAGTTATGCGGATGTGCGTCTCATTGACTATGGACCCATTCTAACTATGGGCGTGCAGGACATTTATTTGCCCGATCAACGCATGGCTGAACACAAGGCGTTTGCATTCAAGGTGAAGCTGCCCAGTAATGCGGGCGTGCAGATCAACAAGAATCTATCAATGCGTCTGATGGGCAGCAGAACACCAGATGGCGTCGAGCAGGCACAGATTAAGTCCACTACAAAAATTCCTATTCACTTGCCGATAAAAATGCTAGAAGTCAATCCAGAGGTGAGCGTCGTCACAGTCTTGAAGCCTGAAGTGTCCCTCAAGGAACCGCAGATAGTGTTGCTACAAACCAAGACACTGAGCAATCTCAACGAAGATATGAACGCTATTTTGCGTGAAGGTGATACCGGTCAACCATTTACTGGACCTTTTCCCGAAGAAGTGGGCACCTTTTTTTTGGCTGCTCGCGCAGAAAAGGAATATAGGCGCGCCCTTGTGCTTGACTTTATCAAACAGCCGCCTCAGTTTTTAGTCTACGAAATGGATGAAGGCCGCATCGCGATAGCTAAAGATGTGCGGCGCCTTCCAAGCAAACTGCTCAGTTTCCCATTGCGCGTATTTGCCGCCAGACTTCCGGATGATTATCCACGTTCATTCGAGCAGGAACTGTCTCACACTGGTCGCGATCTGTCTATTAAATTTCAAGACAAGGACGACAATTTGCGCATCGCCGACGCAACACTACTAGCTGACAATAAGAAGGTGTGCCCTGTCGTCGTAAGCACTTTCCAGGGATTGGTGACCAAACTAGGACACAAGTACTGGCGGGAACCCATCCAAAATGGCAGCTTGGTGTATATAACGCGTGTCGTTAGCTATCAAGAGGTGTACATCAGCTCCGTGAAGACCAAAGAGTACGACGATATATTCAAGAAGTTGGATTATAAATGCCCACCCTTCAGCCAACCTGAAAATATACAAATTGGATGCACTGTTCTAGTAATCTGTCCAAATACGGGTACATACCGCGCTGAGGTAAGTAACCAACCATATTAAGTATCATCTGGTAATCTTAAATCTTCGTATTCCTTTAGGTCGTTAGCACCGAGAAAAATATGTATGTGGTCCAGAACATCGATAATGGCTCCAAGCATCAGGTGTCAGCCAAATGTCTCCGTATGTCCTGTAAATTTGTAGAGAACTTACCTGTGAGCCATTGCCGTGCAAAGTTGAAAAGCATTTGCAACATCCCGTCAACTGCTCTGCCATCTTATAGTGAAGGGTTTCATCTGCTGATGAAGCTGTATGCCCAGAAAATAGAGCTGAAGGTTGAATTTTCCGACTTGGAATGCAGCACTCTTGACTTGCTTGACTTGTCGGTCGAGCCACATTCGCTTGTTAACCGCATGCTGCCCTTAATGTTCACACCAGCTGCAGAGTGTACTCGAAACTCAACTGCCAAACCATTGATAGTTTCACCAGAAACCATCAATGAACCTCTCGTGAATAAAAAAACGGCGCTACCACTGTCTCCACCTAATTCGCCGATACAAGATGCTAATAATTCTAAGCAACTTCAACGACACTATTTTAAAGATCTAGAGCAATATCTGATACCGCTGGGGGAAAATATCAAAATTTTGGTCATAAATGCAATGGAACTGCATAAGATTGGCTACGTTACAGCTTGGTACTTTCCCAACGAGAAAGCTGCTCTGGACTTTCAGACATTAATGAATACTACGGCGGAACTAGGCTGTTCTGAAAGTAATTTATTACCCGGATATGTGCCTGAGTAAGTCATTAACATCTTTCGATAAGGATAATACTCTAACCCCATTATCTTTTATTTGTAGGGTTGGCGAACTGTGCCTCACACTTTATGAAGCCGACAAATCTTGGTATCGTGCAGTTTGCCTTGGAATCAACGATCAAAAAGCTCAAATATTGTACTTTGACTATGGAAATTCAGAGGAAGTGCCATTGAAGCAAATAAAACCAATTCCGACCGAATTGCTGCAAGGTGTTTATGCCACCAAGTGTTTTATAGATGGTAAGTCCTTACTTCTAAGCTTCTCAGCTCAACCTAATAAAGCTACCTTTTTCTTCATCATTTTAGGTTTCGATAAAACTAAAGATTTTTTGCCTTTGGAAGCATACCTTTCAGTTAATAGCAAAATTCCTTGCAACGTGATGGATGGACCAGAAGCCAACACGCGTCTGATAAACATCCCTACTTTAACAAAAATTCTATCAAAGGAACCAAAATAATTAAGTTTTTTTATTATCCTTAACACTGACGCCGTGAAGAACGTCCTTGTTTTGTTTTTGTACACTGATGTGTATTTCGAAAATCTGCTTGCCAGAGTTTGATACTTTGAATAAATTAATTTTTTGTCATTTTCGGTTTGTTTTTTGGAAAACTCGTCCTGTGAGCTCTGAGTGTACAATTCAAGCTTTGCGCTAAAGAGCGCCGAAGGGATTTTAATAAAAAATACTCAATATTCAATTATTGAATAAATAATGTGGTTATATTTTGAATGGTTACATATTGAGTGGTTATATCTTGAGTGGTTATATTATATCTTGAGTGGTAATATTATATCTTGAGTGGTTATATTATATGTTGAGTGGTTATATACTGAGATCAAAAAATTGCACTACATAGACATGAACATGATAGGACACAGCATTGATATAGATTCGAAAATTTACTTGTCAGCCAAAACACCAAGGAGCTCAGTTACAAACTGTAGATCCCGTATGGCTATTACACCTTTAGAATTGCGTGGCCAATCAGTAACGGGCTCTGGTTCGTCGGCTTCAGGAACGAGATAATTTATTGGCACATACTTTTGCTGAGCGATGCTAGCAGTATAATCAAGCATATCGCCACCAATTGCACGAAGAATGGCTTGGGTAGCACAAGTGTCCCATTTAAATGTGGACCCCTTACTTACTAAATAGAAATCAGCCTCGTTGGTAATGACTTTAAGCGCCTTATGGCCAGCTCCAGCTGAAAAGACCAGCTCGTATTTTAAGTCGACAAAACGTTTAAGTACTTTGGAATTCTCGGAACTTGAGAAGATGCCAATTTTGCGCTCATGAATATCATAGTTCGTTATGTTATGAGCCAGCATTGTGGGCAAACACACGCCCCAGTACATATTAGTTACGTACACTTTATCATCAATTTTCTTCCCAAATGGCTGTGCGACTACGCCCATTACTGGCACGCCCGAATCAGTCTCGTAGACTCCAATCAGGACGGTAACACAGTCCAGACCTGACGAAGTGATGCCAGGCAAGTCTGACAAA
This sequence comes from Hirtodrosophila trivittata, assembly GCA_035045065.1. Taxonomy (NCBI): domain Eukaryota; kingdom Metazoa; phylum Arthropoda; class Insecta; order Diptera; family Drosophilidae; genus Hirtodrosophila; species Hirtodrosophila trivittata. Next base: position 1,780,978 of record JAWNNK010000658.1, on the reverse strand, counting down.
ACGCTTTCGCCCTTTATGTATTCATTAGTGGCATCTGTAACAGGAACATAATAAATAAATATATCGATTTTACATACGTAAATAACTTACCTATTGGATCAATCCACATGTTTAAGTTTGCAATGTCGAGATCCTTTGGTAGCTCTGGAATTTTACCTAGGTGAGGATTTTCGTATGTGATTTCTCGATGAACCTCTGCTGCCATCGCCATAGATGCTGTCTTACACCCTCCAAGTATTTCTTGCAGACAACCTGCAGTATCTTCAGCTGTGGGCCCCACCGTTACAAAGACTGGATGACCTTGCTTACTATGAAAATACGGATTTTCTTCGCAATATATATTTTCATGCAATTCTGGAAACAGTTTGCCAACATCGTGTTTTATAGTTTCCTGTATTAAAACATCAGCCAGCGTTTTAAAGTCCTGATCAAAGCGTCTATTTGCCTCAGGTCCTATTTTTTTCTCAACCAGCATCGCCAACAAATTTGGGTTGGAGCGACATACTCGTGCAATATTTGCAGACTTTTCTGCAGCATTAATTATGGCACGGAGTAGGCACCTTTATTCTCGGCCATCTTGTTAATTAATTTACGAATTTCTAACACATTCTTTTAAAGGTTTTTCGTCTCTTTTAAGGCTTCACTTTTATTGACCGATGAGTAATGTCTGCGGCTTATCGGTAGACCTCCACAGGCAAGGTGCAAATATCGATATTATGTATCTCGCGATAGTTGTGGGACTGCTAACTTGGTACAAAATTGCTAGCGCTGAATTTAAATTAATGTTTTGGTAGTATGTAATTAATCTTATAGAGAATAGAATATATATTTATTTTGCTCATTAAATTTTGGTAAATTAATCTGTGAATTCTGTCTTTGTTGCTTTTTTCATACACTCATATAATGTCTTTCTTGAATATTCAAGGACTTGATTGCGACATCCCATAAAAACAATTTGTTTTAAGCTTTCACGTCTTCATTGGACCTGTTTTAATTGGCAATTTATAATTATGCACTCACCGCCCTATTTAGCGTGATCTGAAAAATATCATGAATCAAAACAGAGCGAGGAAACCGCAGCCAAGCTACGAGCATATTGTATTGATGATGCTGCTGAGACCGCTGCTTCTGCGCTGCCTGCTGCTTAATTTGCACCCGATCTTATCGACAAGCATTGCTAATGATTCGCATTAATGATGCTGTATACATTGCTCTGTCTCGCTCCAGCTGCCGCACTATGGCATCATCTTGTGAAATGGGACCATCAATCAGGTTGAGCCGCAGTCGCTCTCCTGTCTCATCCCAACGACTTGCCTGACGCATTTGCATATAAATTGCTGCTAATGTCGCGCTATCAAACTGACTGCATCAATGTGGCAACGACGTCGCATTCCTGCAATGCCAGCCATGCCCTGCTCTTCCCTGCTCAGCTCTACCCTGCCCTGCCCTGTCCTGCCCTGCACAGAATTGAGTACCCTACGGGCCAGCGTTCATCCAAGTTAGTGGCATTCGCTCTGTATCGCCTGGCTTATGCTAATTTTCCCAGGCATCGCGCCCCAGAGCCATATCCAGAGCCAGAGTCAGAGCAAGCAATTGATGTTTGGATAACGTTGACTTGATGACTTTGCATAATTTACGCCGGGCTGCCGCAGCAGCAGAAACATGTTCGGTTCTTTGGGTTAATTTTTCACTCAAACGCACGCGTTGCTTATAATGTGTTAATATTCATGCGGGCAGCAACAGCAACAGCAACAGCAACAGCAACAGCAACAATAACAACAGCAACATACTTGTATATCGTTTTTCTCTTTAGACATTTTCGACTTTTGACGTTTCAATTTCATTGCCTGATCTCTTGGCAAACGACTTCTCAACCGCTGCTCATTATTCAAGAGCTCAGCCCGAAGCATTTGTCAATTCCTGCTTATAAACCCTTCGAACAAGCTCAAAAAGTTATAAACCTATTATATACATTCTAAGATTTCCAGCTTTATGACTATATGAGTAATCAGGACAAATTACGGATCTCTATACAATCTATATTGCGAATATAGTGCATAAAACAGTTAATGACGACATCGTTACCTTCACAGGTTTCTCGCCTAAGTCTTTTGTTTTAGCCAATTTCAAACAAAATATATTCGTTGAAACTGTGATGTGCTACACATGGCTACACATGTCCAGTTGTTGCTGTCTTTGTTGTAGATTGGATTTGATTGTGATTTTCAATGTTTTGTGTTTACCCTTTTCACGTCTAACAGCCTTTTAATTAATCGCTTGAGCTAAACAAATTCTTAATGAGTCTTTAATTAATCGGCAAAATGAAATGTAAGCCAGTCGTCGCTTCTCTCCAAATGTATAAATATTTAAATTAGTTGTGACTTGATTTCTGTTAAGGCCACGAATTGTTGTTGTTAGTTATTCAATGTTCGTTGTTTGTTTCTAGCTACTTGCGACGGCTCCTCCCCTGAGGTGTTTTAAACGAGTTTTAACGCTTCAACAAATTTGTTTTCTTTTATCATTTTGTATGTATATTTTCCTAGCTGTTAACTTTATTATTAAAATGCAACAACAAAACAAACAATGTTGATAACTGTTTTGTAATTTATGCGTTTATTCGATTGCCTGTAAGTCGAACTAATGGCCAAGAACGTTGCCAATATCAGGAAAGTACCTGGAAACACTCGTTTTAATTGAACAGCTTAGTAAATTGGAGCTTTAATGGATTGGTGACAACATATAGCTGCCCAATGGGGCGTATACATCATCTCAGAGAGCGAGAGAGACACAAATAGATAAAGAGGCTGATAAAGAGAGCTAGAGCGAGAGATCGAGCCAGTGGCAAAATGTCTACCCATTGAACTTAGAACTCGTCTTTACCAGTTTTCGATTGGTGCAATTGCCAACTTGCGTCTGGCAGCCACTGGAGAAGGCAGCACCCACTCTCCCAAGTGTCTTGGTCAGTTCTATTTCTTCAATTGCATTTCCTGTAGGCTCTTCGAAGTCTCAGTCTCGTTGCATTTAGATTTGAGCCCAAGGGTAACATTTTCTGGTCTACCGTTGCAGTCTTAAACTATTTCAGTTTTGCATTGACTGACAGGTTATACTTAATAATTTGACCCATTTTTGGCAAAGCTATTCTGAACTGATCGAGCAAATTGCTGAGCTAGTCTACAGGTCAGAATTATATTGATGTATAAATAATAAGTCGTGAATTCTCGTTTGATTTTGTTGAAATCCAGCTAAAGATTACATAACTCAGTTTAATAACCCCTCAATGATGTAACTATTTTCTGAGATTTGACTGACATTATACTACACATCACAATCAATATACTTGAGCATCATTTCAATTTGCATCCACGAACTGTAATTGACAGCCAAAGAATTCAAATTAGTTTCGTTTGTATCCATTGTAAGCATTGTGTGCATCAGTATTTGACCAGAGATCGAGTGGAAACCCAATCATCACATACATATATAGTATACCGTATAAAAACAAATCTGTTTGGCTGGGCGAATGCATATAAATTTTATGCATTTTGCGTATAGTTTGCCATTTTGCCACTTTAACATTATTGTTATGATGATAAGCGAGCGATCGTTGCAGCGTCCATGTCGGACGTGCTGTGTTGTGGCAATGTGGCTGTGACTGCCTGCGGAGCGAGTGCAGGTCCAGGTCTCACCTCTGGCCAGCTGGGTGCTGTGAATGGGAGACTCTGGGACTGGGACTGGGACTGTTATTGGAACTGGGGTCTGTGTGTCTGCCAATGCAGAGTCATGTTTAATGGTCTGCGGATGAGATCCCGCCAGAACGCATCCTGCCTCCTTTTGGTCATTGACGTTGTTGTTCTGTTTGCTGATCTCGAAGCGATCAGCTCCATGTCTGTGGCGTGTTTGGCTTTCCTCCGTATTATTAAAACCATTTCATTTTCTGGGGGCCAGAGTGTGAATATAATTTAATGTGTGTGTGTGTGCAATTTTCAATATCGCCTTGTTCTGCCCGCGTCCCTCCCCCTCGCCCTTTCTAGCTCCACTCACTGATATTATTTATTATGCTTGATTGGTTTTCAAGTGATCATAAAGTAAGTGATCGTCGTATTGGGTCACGCTCCTGGCCCCGGACAGTCTGTGCCAATTGTGGCGCTGTCTGTTGGCATTGAGTTGGTTCTGGTCTGGCGTTAATATGTAGATTTTTGCGTTGGAGGCGTTAGCCCAGGATTTATGCGTTGGCCAATGAATTGTGGCAGCTTTTCCACGGACAGCGTTGGGTCCTGACCCTGTGCGTCTCTCATTTTTATACACATAGATTGTGGTTGGGATAGCTTCATTTACTGCAGACACCTTGCATTCCATTGGCCATATCCTGCTTCAACTCCCACACACAGTGCACTCCTCCGAGATGGCCGCAAACAATTTGGCATTAACATTTAATTGACATTGATGATTGGTTCAGTGGACAAGTCTGAGAACCGCTGCTACCAGTGCAGCGTGTTCGGAATGGGGAATGGGAATGCCAAGGAATTATTAAAAATCATATCGGAGCAGACTGACAGTTGAGAAACCAGCGTATGTCAGCCGTACTCCTAAGTTGTAGTTGTAGTCGTATACTTAAGTAGTTGCCAACTGCCAGAATGACATGAAGAAGACATACAAATAAATTTGTGGCACTTGCAGACAGCCAGCAGACAGCAGAGAGCAGACACCACGAAGAGTCCGAGGAGTACGTGAAGGGCAGCCACCTAAAGATGGAGGTGCGCGTAGACAGCTCTGGCGTTTCTAGCGCCAATCTCTCAAAGTTTCTCAAAGCAAATGCTTAAAATCAACGCCAAGTCTTTGGCGCTACTTTCGACTCTCATACACAGTCATGTGTGTGTGTGTGTATCAGCTGTATTTGTATGTGTGCCTCTTGGCTTGTTTATTTGCTGGAGTGTGTTTTGTTTTCGCTGCTTTAAATGAACGTTATTAAGAGATGCTTATCGCTGAGTGATTTATTCATTAAAAAGGCATTTATTAGTCAGAAACATATGTGTATGTGTACGTGTGTGTATGTGTATGCGTGTGTGCGTGCTAGCTAGCTATACCCACACTCGGACTGACACCTCCATATGCCCGACACACATTTGGATTTGACCATTCGCAGCCGATGCGGCTCGTTTGCTAGCCCGCTTCTGGTTGCCGCCTCCTCGCATCGTCTCCGTGTCGCCACATCGCGACTCATTTACGTGGCATTAAAATGCAAAAGCGTGTTTGTTCCTGGAAAAACTTGCAAATACCCGTACCTGCCACCCGGCCCAATTGCCAGTGAGGGTGGACAACACATGTGGAAGCTACCAATGCCAGCTGTGTGTTGGCTCAGCAGCTTGCCATGCCCTTTGTTTTATTGACTTGCATATTTCCACAATTTAATGTCTGTGTGCGTTTTTAATCACTTAATTAGAGACTTTTTAATTGTCTTCACTAGAAGCTATCGCAAATTATGCAGTAGGTGTGTGCTGTCGCTGTGCTGGGCAGGAAATGTGACTTAAGGGCCAAGTTCGTGTCTTAAGTCTTTTGTATAAAGGTGCCTCAAGGTGCCTCGAGGTGCGTGAGGTGAAGAGATCCACCAAAGCTGATAGTCCATGCCAGTGCACACCTTTACTTATTTGTTTACTCTTATAAATTTCAATGTCTCCCACTGATTGGCAAATTGAAGTGCCACATATTTAGACAAGGGCAGCCCTAATCACTTAGCTGAACATAACGTAAATATTAACGGTTTTGATGTTGACCATTCCAAGCAAATGGGGCTAATAAAATGGCATAAGCTAAGGCGCAAACTCAAGGCACGAGGCTATCCCATAAATACTTGTTAGGTCCCGACGAGAGAACTTTGCATTTAAATCCACAAAGCCAGCAGACGACGAGTTGGAGTTGGAGTCGGAGTCGGAGTCGTCGTTGTCTATGTCGACTGTTAATCACCTCCTCGCCTTGCTGGCCATGCATCATATGAAGCCAGAGTCGTCTTTGAACCTGGAGTTGGCATGGTCACGTTAGAGCGTGGTGGCTTCTTCGTTTTGGTGTCATAAGGAAGCGTCTAAATGATTCATAATTTATGCCTAGCTCTTTGCCTGTCTCTGACCATGGCCATTCTCACTGCCATTCCCGTTCCCATACACAATACTAGAGTCATTCAGTTGGCCATTCAATGCTTTCGTTACTTAATTTTTCCAACTTAACGTGCTGGCTTGTGCCTGGTGATCGTTACCTCCTCCTCCCCTTACAAGTAATGCGTTTTCGCTGGTAAAATGCGTGGCCGTCATCGCCATCGCCATCGCCATCGTCGTCGTTGTCGTCGTCGTCGTCGTTTGTCTGGGACGTTGATAGTTGAAAAAATTACTTACAAATTACATGCGTAGCTTATGCCCCCGTGCCGCCTTCAGCTTGTTTGCTTAATGTGCTTTGTGGCGGGTTACGAGCCCATGTTCAGTGTCCAGTGTCCATGTGGCCAGGCAATCGTTCCACTGCTGCTGCTGGTATTAGTATTATGTCTCGTGGCCGGGTCGTAAATTGCTTTTCCTAATTGAATTCTGAGCACTGTCAAGGCGAATGACAGTCCAGTGGGTGTGGGCTCCTATCAACCGAGCTGTAAACGCATAATCTCTATCCTTCTGCATATATATGTATGTATTATATGCTAGGTATTTAGTTTCGTGTACAAAATATTCCACAACTTTATTATGTGCATAACATATATACATACATATGTACTAGCGTTTCATAAACTTAATTAAACTGTTCTTATTACGTTAAATAATTCAATGGGTTAACTTACACTCTTTGACTAATTAATGTTGAAAATAAAGGTGCAACTACAGACTAATTCGCATATTAAATGTTCTTGTAATTACGCCGGTTAAATAATGCAATCTTACAATTACAATAATTATAATTGAGTTAACAACAAAGGGAGAGAGGAATATACAGAGAAAAGAGAGCGAGAGAGAGAGCTGGTAATGTTACTAGGCGGAATTTCGCATGGTTTAAAATGCAGCACGAAACATGGCCATAAAGTGTAGCTGCGTTTAGCTTAACCAAGTCGACAATTTAAAAAGCCAATTTGCGCATAATGCGGTGAACGTGAGCGCAAATCTTAAGCAGAATTACAAAAAAAACCCCGTGCAAATTTCTACGCATGTGAAAAAATGGTCACCAATGCAAATATCGCCTCTTTCGCTTGATCAGCTGATTAAGACAACGGTTATTCAGCTTGACCCAATTTGCGTTTGCAAATCGCATTTAAATGTGCGCGGGCGGTGCCCAACACTGATACATGCAAATGTGCGCGATCTGGCAGCACTGGCGCCGGCAAGCTTATTATAGTTAAATTTGTTGCATTCTTTTGCTATAAATTGGCGATGGGACGAAGGAATATAAAAAAACCGATCAAATTTGTGGTGGGTGAATTTGTTTTCGCCAAGGTACGTGGCTTTCGTGCCTGGCCAGCGCGTATTCTGCAGGAACAGGGCAAAATGTACTGTGTCTATTTCTACGGCACTTGTAATGTTGCCAAAGTCGGACACGATCAGCTCTATGAGTATGAAAAGTGCAAGGCACGCTTGGGTGATCCCAAGCACTGGCCGTATAGCTTATTTAGGGCTGCAATGGTGCATATTGAGTACTCGGTGGCTAATCCCGATCAAGACCATGACTACTTTCGAGCTAAGACACACTTTGTTGAAGTAGATCTGGCGCAGGGCAACGAACTGTCTGCATCGTCTATGGATAAAGAGTCGCCTAACATTAAGTTGCCACTTAAACACATAACTGGTGATTCGGATTAAGGCCAAGATCATAAAAATATATTCTTATAAGATTTAACAAAGTTGTATCCTTGCAGAATGGAATAAAGTATGATTTTTTCAGTAGCTCATTGTTTAATATGAGGTTTCCGATGGCAACTTCAATTTTCGGACACTCACACGTCACGCGGCAATTAAGGATTTTTGCGCTGTTGTGTTTATCGCGTGGGCGTGTCTCCGGGCTTAATGGCCACTGCGTGACGCATCAGTCCACGGAATATTTGTTGCTCCGTTAATCGAAAACTGCTCGATACACTTTGCGGCACGTTTTGATTGCCGCACAAATGGCAACGCATTAAAAGCTGTGTCATCAGCAAAACTGGAGCCACCCTGATTGGGTATCGAATTGATACAGAAATGTGATCCTGTGGAGCGGGCATAGTTTAGCTTAATGGTATCGTAAACAGCACTGCCAATGAAACTGTCTGACCCTGGGGCCATATTTATTTTTCCCACCCTACTTTTAAAGATGTTGCACTTTTAATTGAACGACAGCAGTGGAACAGGATCGGGAACGAAAACTAGAACGGATGCTTCTGGATGTTCTGACCAAGTTCATTTAACATTAACAAATTATCGGGACCGCAGCAATCGTTAAATTGTTGCAATTGCTGCTTCTACATTGCTGGTTGGCATCTGCGGAGGTAAACCTCATAAGATATTTGGGTTAACAAGGCGGATGCTGTTGCTGGGTCAGTTGACCACAAATCAGATTCACTAGGCCTGAGATTTCGTAACCGCAACAATTTGCTCTTATCATGAGATATTTTGGGAGATTTACAGAGCTCCAACAGCTTGCAGCAGCTGCTTGCTGTAGCTTCAAGAAGAACAGCATCCTTAGCAGCTGGCAAGGTAAATGTTGTCCTGTGTCGTTGCGGCTGACCGCCACCGCAACTTGCAACGAGTCCTGAACAGATTTTTAAAAAGTTAAGCCAAATATTTAGGCATAATTTTTGTTTTCATCCACCATCCCTTGGCCCACGTCCAGGGCAGTAAAATGTCAAATTAATGTTACAACATGTCCAACAACTTTTGATGGCATTTGACAATGTAGACTTGGAAATTCCTGCAGGTGACGCAGTGTGCCCCTGTAATTTGTTTGGCCGCACGTACGTTGGACATGATGGAGCATTGTCAGCTTGTGCCTGCCCAGCATAAACAAAAACAAAGCGCGCCAAGGGACCTGCAACTGTAGCAAAGTGAACACTAGCCGGGGAGTACGAGGAGTGTATGCTACTTGGGGTTTAGAGGTCTGACCAGCAAAGGTGTCAATGTGTGGGCATGTCGCACACGTGTGCCTACTGCCCTGGGGCCATAAATTCACTTAGTTTATTTGGACCACAGCCACCACAACAGACGGAAGACAACAAGACAGCCCAGAGGCCTTGCCCAGTTCAACGGAAATTTGTTAAGGAAATCAAATTAAAATTTCCTAATTTATCAGTCGCATTCAAATCGTGTCTACAGTTGGCCATTTGGGGGCGCTAATTGGCAACACATTCGTTGGCCGAAAGCTGCTGCACGTATTTGCATTACCGATTCTTGTCTATCGCCCCACCAAGTGTCAGTGAAACAAAAGTATTCTAATTAAAATTCCCAAGTGTCAGATTATATATAGCTATATATATAAAATTTATTTCTTTCTTTGCAAAAATAACTGCATCAATCATATTTTTGGCACAACCAGCAATTAAAAATATTCTGCCAGGATCGAGAGGGCAGAAACCTGCCAATTAACAGCCAACGAAAAGACGATTGGATTTTGAATGAATTCAGCTGGAATCGATGACTGATTGTCTAATTAAATCTACACCATGCTACAAAATTTAGTTTCTGAGTTGAAGCTGTAACTTGCTTATTGAATCAAGAGAGGGTGAGTTTGCTACTTGTTTGCGTGTGTATATTTATAAAATATGCTATCGATATTATTTAGCGATATTCAATTAATCGATAATTATTACACACATACGGCTGGAATCATTTAAATTTTTAATCAGGAAAGAGCGAGCTTACTACATGTATAGTATACATTGCATACATGTGTATTCAAATAACCTATCGATGTTTTTTAAACGATATTTAATGAATCGATAACTATTGAAACACTTATACGGCAGAGATCATTTCAAGCTGTCATCCGTTTTGTGTGTACAATTTCTGCAAAAACATATTTACTATTTGTTGTGTGAGTATATTGCCTTGATTCTACTTGGATAACAGGGTTTCTAGTTGTGAGTATTGACTTGTAGGACACTGTTACACCCTATAATGGCATATGGAATACAATAACATAAAATTACCTCGATAGGCCAATCAACCACTTATTTTCTATGCTTTATTGACGTCCATTGTTGCGCGTACTGGGGTGCACATGTTATTATTAGCTCATCATAAAGTGGTTAACTGAACATGGATCCACCCCTATGTACACAGTTATAATCCCTTGGTTTGGTAAGAGTTCGACCCATTGAATGGTTCATTTGTTTCCATTTATGACTGTCATGTAATGTGTCATACACTCTGTATACCCAATCAATTCCAATTCGGGCAACTTTGTAACCACAATGTAGTATAAGTCATAAATTTTTAGTGGTTGATGTCTGAGTGGGTCATCAGGTGAAAACGACACGGTTCGCTACCATCTCTATTCATAATTAAATGTTAAAGCAATTGGTTATAGATGGATGGCAAACCCTTCCTCCCCAGATACCAGTACCCGTATTCAATATGCAAAGCATCGACGTATTTTATTTGCACTCGTGCGCACAGTGGGTGGTATATTCAATGGGACACGGTCCCATTCCCTCCCACTCCTCCGATGGATATTCGTTGGACACCGGCTATAAACTTTAATTGATTTGTGCCAAAAGCTTAACAACTTTTTAAGCCACAACAGACGACAAGACGAATAAACAGTTTTGTTTGTGGGCTCTCTTTGTTTTTCAAGAGATTGGACGATACGAACACCAATACCCCGCACGAGCACATGGGCTAATTAAGGAACGCCAAAAATGGCAAATTAGCATAAAGTTTGCAACATTAAAATTTATACATAATATATTATTATACTCGTATTTTATAATGATCACATACTGCTCTTTTTATAGTTACTTTGTGACAAAATTGATTAATGAATTCATTTATTTGTTTCGATTGCTTATGGACAATTTTTATGACACGCTCAAAATTATGAAAAATCATTTTGTTGTTTTCAAATGGTATATATTCAGATACATACATATACATACTCATGATTTTTGGAACATGTTGCACAATTTGTTGGCTTTGTTTTTCTTTTCGGATTCAGTCAGTGAAAGTGGTTTTTTGGAGTCATAAAATTGGGTTGGCCATAAAGATTTTTGGGTCTGGCAGATTATGCGGTGGTATTACTCAACTTAAAGGTGTTGGCGGCACAGTTCTTTTGGGGATTGGAATCTTTTTATGGACGTGCATAAAATTTACCTGTTTACGGAGCGAAACTCTATGGGGAATTCAAATATAAGATTATGAATTAATTTTATGTATTTCTTAAACCTAGAAACAAAAGAAGCTCTCATCTACTGGGTTTTCCCAGCTCTCAACGAAACTCATTGAATTACTGCTACTATTTATCAAGTTATCGGCTAATCGAGCTCCAGTTGAGAGTGAGTGGCTCCCAAAGACATCCTGAGCCCAGATGGATTGTCTTATGCGGTTTAATAACAACCGGCAGCCAGCACGATGATCATTTAGCTGCTATAAACATATATTTGCTCTATTCGTGGCAGTCATAAAATACGATGAAAAATATAATAACTATCATAGAATGGGTCGTTAAATGTGGCCCGAAGGCAATCAAAAAAGTTGTCTTAGAAAGTGGACATTGAAATTTGTGAATGTTAACGACTTTCTTAACAAATTCATTTCGGCACGCACTCCGCATGCTTAAGTTAAGACTGATCCAATCCATGAATCAGATGTATATATATATATATATAGGTTCAATATATAGTAATAAACCGTTTAAAAATGTGAAAATGTCGGAGCTGCTCTTCTACTCATAGTAATTAATTGATAGCCCCATATAAATTTGTGAAAGCCGTCGCCTTGGTGACCACAATAGACGCCTTTTATGCGTTTATAACTTTATTTACAATTTTGGGTATTCACTTTGTCTATTTCTGTTGAGATCTCTCGAGGTTTGGTGTCAGTTTTTATTGTGTTTGTGCATGGTATGTCGCTTGTTAATGGCCGTTTTTAAAATGCCATAAAATTGCTTTATAAGCTCATGATATTAATATGCACACCAATATTGGACATGATTATAATATATTGAGTATCTAGCGCAAACAAAAGCGCCACAAATACTTTGACCAGAGGCCTGCTCCTAACTGAAGATGAACTCCATACAAAATAAATATAGATATTGTTGGTATTTGAGGCGATCTTTGATTTTGGTCAACACCAGCCACGAGGCACCCTGCGGTGCACATTAACAAAATTCTAAACAATGGTATAACCATGTCGGCCAGATCAGCGAGAGGATCGTGCGGAGAAGGCGCAACAAACATTTCAATTTGTATAATGAAACAAAATTGTATCTTTCCGCAGTTGTTAGTGTTGTTGTTGTTGCTCTTCATGGCATGTTTTGGGTATCAAATTGCTGGCATTTGTCAACGGAGCGCACTGTGCAAGACATCCATAAATAAAGAGCTCGTTAGATAGCCTAACCATGGGTTAACCCATGGGGACCAACAAGTCCTGCTGATAGCACGGCGTGAGATTGTCCGCTATCAAAAACACTTCATTGGCTCCTAACTAATTGTTGTCAGTTCCCCTACAGAAAGGCTGCAGTTAAACTGTGTGAGAATGTGATAAGATGTTATGTATTCCAATTATGAATGGGTCGACTACGAGGTTCCCTGTAAATTCACTTTCAGACTTGCGTTTTCTTTTAACTATATTACAGGGTATTATCTTGGGCTCCCTTTTACTGATCCGCTAGTTCGAAAGATATCAAGATTTCATGGAGGACCCCTGGGACATGGCCGAGAGCATGCTCTCAGATGTTCTTGTTTCCAATGTGTACAATCGCTTTTTCCTTCAAAATTCGGTCCTGTTCAAAGACAAGGTAATTGCTTCACTCTCTCTCCCTAATCTTTCTAATAGAAGGACTTTTCTGAATATATGTATGTAGGTTGTGCTGGATGTGGGCTGTCGCAGTGGACTCTTAAGCCTTTTGGCCGTTGAGGCTGGAGCTGTGAAGGTCTTCGCTGTGGGCAACATGCAGAGTGCTCGATATGTGACGAAGGCTTTGGCGGATGGGGAGAAAGCTGAGATCTTTGAACCGCTTGTTGGCTGCATCAACCGCATAAGACTGCCTTGTGGATTAAAGAAGGTGGACATCATAGTCTCTGAATGGATGGGGTAGGAGCTTTACCCCAACTATCCCTATCCATCATGCATTCTATAGTTGTCTATATTTGCTTTTCAGGCACGGCATATTCGCAGATTCGCTGTTCTCTCAGGTGATATACGCACGTGACAAGTGGCTGGGCAAGAGTGGACGCATTATACCCAACGTGGCGAATCTTTACTTGGCCGGCATAACTGATCTGCCTGGAAATAATATAGACGAAAAGCCATCATTGATGGATGACTATGTGGATCAGCAATCGATCAGCACGGAGAAGACTTTACTGAAAACTGTTAATCTCAGCAAGGTCAAATATGATGAGGAGTTCTGGAGGGTCAACTTTAAGGTTAAGGCACTGCGGAATGGAAGGGTGTCCGGATGTGTGCTCTACTTCGATATATGCACGAACGACGCAAATGGCGAGCTGCAAAAGTTGTTTTCCATAGGACCAGAGTCGCCGAGAACTTATCTAAAGCAAACGCTTTTATTTCTGGAGGATGATAGCCTCGAGGTTGTGGAGCAGCAGCTACTGGTTGGTCGTTTTAGCATGGCACTCAGCAACTGTGCACCGCGTGGCGTGGAGTTCTCGCTGGGCATATGGATACCCAACTCGCACGTTGTACTTAATAAAAGGTAATGCCGATGCGGATGCTGATGCTGATGTTGATGGCTGATGGCTGATGTATTCATGGCAATATTTAGGCATTCTTCGGGCAGTTCACCTTAAAGGCCAACACGTCGCTCTGGGTGAAGGTTTGTGAGCTTCAGCGTTGCGCAGCTCCTCAACGATCGTTGCAAGATCAAAATTTATGGCCGTGCTGCATCAATTAGGGCGGCAGCCCCGACGACGACGACGACTGCTACTCGAAAGACAATGGCTTGGTTCTTGGCTCTCTGGGTTTTTGTTGACCTGATCGGTGTTTAGCTTTGACGTTGCTACAACGATTTAAAATGATGTCGCGCATAATTCACTGATCGAGTACGAGATCGAGAGGATTGGCGATCAGCGTTCACGTTTTGCCAGACTTTGCGTCGTGCTGGGGTCCCGTCCCTTCAGATCTCTGCCTGTGTCTGTGTTTGTGCCCTCGTTTACAGTTAAGTTCTTTTGTTCAGATCTCATAACTGAACGCTGCTCGCACTTGGTTTACGCTCCATACAAGGCAGAGTACGAGTACAATGCTTTTGGCTACTCTCGTCCTGCAAGTCACTGGGAAACACAACAGCACACAAATTCGTTCTTTAAATGATCCTCATACAAGTATTACTCGTCTTCAGTCCGGCTATCGATCCACTGACCGATCTCGCTCGCATGCTTAAGTGACATTTTGCGGGACGTGGGTCTGTGATGGATTAGCATCATTTTGCCGTGAGGATAATGTGTCGTCTGCAATGATTTTGGTTGACATGTTCGCTTTATTTTTTTTGTTCCTTTGCTTCCTTTAACTGTTTTTATTTGTTTTGTCGCCGCTTGAGAGAGTTTTGCTTTGTCTTCTCGGAAATAATTATGCTTCTTTTGTGGAAAAGTAACAGCATTTTTGTACAAATTGCATAAAAATTTAAATTGGCCGACGAGCTTTTTCGGGCTTTTCGATTTTTGGTTTTTTTTCTGTATGTTTGCGGCAAACGCAGAAAATTGCTTAATAATGAAATGCCAATGGATTAAGGGGCAATTTGTGCGGCATGCAGCATGCAGCATGCGGCATGCAGCGGGCCCACTGATCAGCTCCACTCACTGAATTCTCTGAATCTTCGTTTTGGTTTTGTTGCCCAAACAATTTGCTTGTTCAGTGGAATGGCATGGATTTGCTCAGAAATTTACTTTATTTTACACCTTACTTGGCAACATCTCTCTTTCTAGCCCCCGCTCACTCTTGCTGTCTCTTTCTGTCTGTCTGCCTTTCGCACGCTCGCCTTGGAGCGTTTTCATTAAATTCGCTTAATAGCGCAATATAATTTAAACAAGTAGTAACATAAAATAAAACTCACAGCCACGCATTGAAAGGCATAAAAAGAAGCAAATGATGCCAGGGCAGAGCTAACCAGGCATGGCCTGGATCTGAGCTCCCAGTCCAGTCCTGTGTTCCAGTCATGGCGCATGGGCGAGACGCCCTGGTCGGGCAGAGCCCGCAAGTGCAATAAGTTCGCTTAACGAGGGTTTAATTTATGATTTGTTATGTTTCCGGTTCGTGTTCTTCTGGCCGATGCTAAAAATTATTGGCAATAAAGCCAAGGTGTGGATTATAGTTGGCTGGTAGCTTATACAACCAGTCAGCCACTGGGAATTCAGATGGAGCTGCTCGCTTCGAGAGATGTAATCTTATTGGCTTTCAGGAGGTGGCAAACGATTAACGATAAAATGCGAGAACACATAGATACAACTATACATACATACATATAGAAAGTAAGAGAGAATCTTCCCCAGATCGTATAACTTATATAGTTGTAGTTGATGCCTAAATATTGATTTCAGTATCAATCTACTTGCCTAATTTCATATATAGCAGCGTTTTGTCTCTGCCACTAATAATTGTTAATCCTTTCACGCTCACTGTGCATTTTGCACAGAGCAAAGAATCGAAAGAACGAAGGTAAACCCATGGCAACAGGAGCGGGATTGGGCAGAGGATGGGAACGAGTAACGACGTACGTCGCATTGCGTTGAAAATCGATTTGTTTGGGTTGCGCCTGCGCAAACAACGCGGCCCATGGATAAGAGCGGATAAGAAAATAAGCAAAGACACCAAAGGGACAGGCGAAGGAGTGGGGAAGGGGGACTGGCACTGGGAGGGAGGAGAAATGGTTTAAGCCAACGCCAACGAGTATCTGCTGGAACATAAATTACGCGACTAACAAGCAGCGCCCCGTGCAGTCAACCAATGCCAACCTGGCCGAGAGCTAAAAAAGATACAAAACCTCAGACTGACTCGGATGGGCACTTGGGAACAGGCTGTGGATTGCTCAGGCTCTGACTCTGACTCTGATTCTGACTCTGGAACTGGCACTGGCACTGGGCAAAGTGAGTTGCACAAAATTATAAATGAAAGCGGGTGTTGGACGCCGTTCACAGGAGAGTATCTTAGCATCGGAGCAGCGAAGGAGCATACGAGCAAACCCAGTCGCAGTCGCAGTCCCAGTCCCAGTCTCAGGTCCACGTCCACGTCCACGATTAGGTGTAGCAATTTGGACGGGCTGCCTGTGATTGAGACCGAGGCAGTGCTCGAAACGAAGTTAAAAATCAAATTAGCGAATGTGTTGAAAATTAAAAACAAATTCACGGATAAATTGCATCTGCCAGATACGCAATTATTATGAGGGCAGACAGGGTATTGGGGGAAAGGGAAAGGGCCAGAAACAGCCACCAGGAGAGAGGCAAGAGAAACCAGAACTGAGACTGCGACTGACTTATGGACTGTACAGCAGTTGCTCTGCCTTTTTGGCTAAGGGGTTCTGGCTGTGGACCTGGGACTGGGACTGGGACTGCGTTGGTAGAGGTAAACCTCTCTGTGTGCCCTCGAGGTGTTGCAATTTGACGTTTTTTACGCGCGTTTTTTTATTCCATGAAATCCACATAAGCCCCAGAAAAGATGTAGCAGGAGCAGTCGAACTCGCAGCAGCCGCACGCAGTGCAAATACTTGGCCCTAAATGGTTTTTGGCGAAAAACATGTCGAATTAACACGCTCACTTACCGTAGATGTATAGTAAAAGTGGAATGGCAGATGGAAACTGAGAACTGAGAGCTGTGATCTTCGAGTGGCAAGTGGAGAATAAGAGCAGCGGCATCAACCTTATGGAGCATCCACACGTTGTGTGTATTTAAATGCTGGCAAATTAGTTGAAATTTTCTTTTTGGCCTCAACACAATTTGCATTTTGTGTGTTTGCGAGCGCAAGACATATAATTAGTGTTAAGTTTTTGTGGTAAGCGTTAGCCCCTACACAGATCCGCAGGGAGGGAGGGAGGTAGGGGAGAGCCTCAGCTGGCGCCGTCTGCGACTGGCAAATAAATCGCGCTGCTGTTGAACTTTCAGTGCCTCTGGGGTAAAGGAGTGAGAGACAGAGGAGCAGGAGGAGGTAGAATCGCAGGAGGAGGAGGAATCGCAGTGCCACAACGAGTGGCACTGCCAAGAGCCAAAGAACTGACAAGAGTTCCGAGTCAGAGACTCGAAGTCAGTCACGCCCCTTGGTGTCCTGTATAGTCCATGGCTGGCAACTTCTCAAGGCAAACCCATAGCACAGAGCACAGAGTCAAGATCGAGACGTGGTCTCTTCGAGTTTTTGGTCAGTGTTGGGTTCAATCCTCGTGCAGCGCCGTAAAAAGGGCGCAAATTTTATGAGCGCATCGTTTAACAAATGAATTTACAACCGTGCAACGCCCAAATGTCTGGCGTTCAAATTCAAATTCCTGGCTAAAAAGATATGGCCCAAAACGTAACTTGGCACTGTCCGTGAGTCCGTGAGTTACGTGGCACACGGAGGCGTATGCGCTATATTCGCTCATGAAATATGTTTGGCATTTGGCCAAATGATTTAAAACAAATAGCAGGCCGTTATTCTCATCTCAGCCTCCATCTACATCTTCAACTCTGCATCAGCATCAACATCTTTGGTTCAGTTTTGTCTTCTCTCTTTTGGCCACGTTACATTAACGCTTTCATTAGCCCAGTTTGCGCTTCGTTGGCCGCCCTTTTATTGGGCAACGTTTTAGCGCTCATAAATCGAAGTCATTGCCAATTGCCAATGGTAACTGCTAACCGGGAACTGGTAACTGTCGAAGCTGCAAAACTGCCAACTGCGAACCGGCAACTGGTAACTGGCAACTGGCAATTGCCAACGCGTTGCTCCACTCGTTAAATAATGTTTAATGAGCTACCCAAATTGTAGTTATGCTCCGACCTGGGAGCAACATCCCGGTGCGTGCTCGCCAACGGGCTCGATCGGACTTTTTGGGGTAATTGTAATTGCATCGGCCTGTCAATAAGTCTTCATGGCATTCAATAAGGGAAAGCTTCGTCATGTTGCAGTCATCCGTTTTGAGCCCTAATTTATAACCAGCAATTACCGACACGATTCCAAATGACCGACTCATAAACCTGGTAATTTGCCCACATTTCTGTATAGTATGCAAATACCGGAAAAAATCCCATTACACTTTGCTTTACGACCAATACATTGTTCGATTCGACGAGAAGCAACACTTTACTTAAATCTGGTTCCTGACACGTCTTCAAAGCTGTTCATGAAAAATGTGTGATAAAACAAAGTAAGGATGTGACTGAGTATGGATTATACTATAGCGTGTTCTATACCCTATCTAGAGGTAAACTTAATAAACTCACCATGATTATCACTCATCATGATTATCAGAAGACTTCGAACCGGAGAGGTCAATAGCCAAACAGAATCAGTTATCATCAGGATAGGATACAAGTAAATTGACACTGACCTAATATCGAATACCAATAATATCTATACCCAATATAGTATATCTTAGTAGAAATAATTAACCTCTTTTATAGCTACACTACCTTTTTAGCCCTCTCTTTCTATCCTTCCCTGTTTCTATTACCTTTCCTCACACTTTTTACATCCTACTTTTCTCTTTCTTTCTAGCCTCTGCTCTTCAACTCTTATATCAAAATATTTATAAGATTAACATACTATCACTTATTGATCTGATTGTGTTTTTCTGGCTTTTCCCCAATCCATGCAACAAACGTAGGTTCAACTTTAAATCCATTTTTAATTTTGAATACCTCAAGATATACCTTTATATGCTTGAGTATGAGTTCTGTTCTATATCAACGTAAACTTAGAAAGATCTTTATTCATCTTCTCTTTAGTTTCTACTACTTCGATACACCAATAGCTTCCTCACAGTTTTATGGCTAGATATACACTTTTCTTACCTAATTATACGATAACCATAGCTATAACTAACATCACATAAACAAGTTACCTAAACATTTCATATCTTTCCTTCCTTTCCACAGCAACAGGCTCTAATTGTTCAGATCGGTTTATAAACTCATCAGATTGATCGAGTGAGAAGTGTCAAGTAAATTGATGCAATTTTAGTCTTACCTGAAAATACGTTTACAATTTTATGTGCCGCCACAAAATTCACACTTTCGGCCATATGTAAATAGGTCGGAGCACATGGTGATCCCTTCTCTGATCTCAGTCGACTAAAACTTCAGCTGCTATAGAAAAGAAGTTGTTGTCCGGAGTCCTAGGGCTGACTGCTGGCTTCGAGTGTCACTCTGGTGTCTCATTGTTTGCTTAATAAATGACTGTCCATTGTCATTGACAGTGGGTATAAATGTCAAAAGGTTGCTTTTGACACCCCGGCAATGAGAGCAGCGGTCAAGCCGATGAACAATGTGAACTAAAAATGAGAATATGCTCTGAATTGGCAGCTCACTTAGCCAGTTTTGGCAATTGGCAACAAAAGGCAACCCCTCAACGATCATTTAAGTGTCATTAAAATAGGTGAAGGACAGACAGAGAGGGAGAATAGAGAAGTAATAGTAGTGGCAGCTGTTGGTATTGGTAACAGCTTCTGGCCTATTCCGCAAACAGAGGAGGAGGTGCGGGCGCGCAGCTTGAAGCCATCACACGGCTGGCTAATGGAGCTGGGCTTGCCGCCCATAGCGACTGATGGGACTGTCTCTCAAGGATGTGTGTGTGTGTGTGTGTGTAGTGTTTTCTCCTTTGAGATGATAGAGTTGTTGCAACGATCGTCGACAATCGACAACGATCAACGATCAGAGATCGAGTATCGAGTGGGCCAATTTGTTTGCAACTCGTTTGACGTGTTTGTCAATTAAAATCAAATTCGATGCCATCTTAGAGCAAAGTGGAGGATTGGATGTGTACTCGTATGCTCGAGTGTGGCTTAAGATTTCCTATGTACACCTCATGCCTATCATTAACCACTTAGTGCGGCGAGTGCAATAACATTTAATCAACCAATAAATTTGGTGCAATTTATCAAAAACATCCAAAACGCAGCGCAAAATCTTGTTTCCTCAAATTGCCTCTAATAACCGCAATCGATCGTTATTTTTTGTGGTTATTAATACGCAGAGATCGCTGGACTAAGACACTGACCGGGAGTGGGATTGCGACTGAGTCTCAGTCTCAGTCTCAGTCTCAGTCTGAGTCTGGCACTGCGTGCCTGTATCTGTATCTGTGTCGATCGAGTCTGGCCTGAACGGCTTCTCAGGTAGTTCACAAGTAACTGCAAATTGCTGCCGTCGATAAAGCTCAAATTGGTGGCAGCAACCGCGGCGCATCCGCGTTCCTGCCCCAAGTCTGCAATCGATCGCTGAATTTGCCTAATGGCGACGGCCACTCAACACAAACACCGAGCGGGTGCACTCAGCTCGGACCTGGACCTCGACTTGGTCGTGGACTCTCTCAAGCTGGAGCCGAACGCATCTTGATCTTCAATCTTGCTTGCCTGCCTGCCTGATTGACAGTGAGGTGATCTGTGTTCCAAGGCCTCTGCTGCAGCCGCTGTCGCTGTCGCTGTCGCTGCCTCTGTCTTTGTCTCTGCTTTAGCTTCAGCTCCAGCTCCAGCTTCAGCTCCAGCGCTGTTTACGCGCGCATTTAGCATGTTGTAAAAGTCTGATGGCGTCCATTATAATCAATTGGCCGGGCTCGTAAAATTAAATGATCCCGCAGGAGAATTAAGCGCCAATTACGCGATGCAAAAGAGGAAAAACAACAACAGCAACAAAAAATATGTTGCCGTTGCCGTTGCCATTGGCGCTGCGGAGTCTCAAATTTGGGACGCGATCAGCAGAGTTGCAAGAAGCGGAGCAAAAAGAGAGAAGCAGAAAAAAAATGGAAAAAAATGGGAAAAAAATAAGCGCTGACCAGACTTAATTGCAGCATTTAAGTTGTCTTATTGATCATAATAACTCCATAATGGCGGAACATGTGCGTACAATATAATAATCAGACGGCGACCGAGTGAAAATTGCAAACGGGAAATGCGCTCCGATCAGAAGTGGACGCAGAGGCAGTGGCAGAGCCAGAGGATCCAAAAGAGCTGAAGCTGCGCTGCAGCTACGAAGATCGCAAGGGCTGCACACAAAAGTGGAGCAGATACCGGATCCCGATCCACCTCGCATTCTGAAGTCTCTGCTGCTGCTGTTGTTGTTGTTGTTGTTGTAATGAGAGTGTGAAAGCAAACAAGCAGTAAAATTAAAGCGATCCGAGCTACACCCTATTCCCGTTTCGTTTCGTTTCGTTTCGTTTCCTTCTTCTGCTGCCCCATCCTTGTGCATCTGCAGAAAACTGATCAACTTGTAATGGGAAATGAGCTCAAAAACTCAACTCAATCAGCTTAATGGCCTGACAACTTGTAACTCCGTAAGCCTCATTCAACGGGGTCGATTGCTTAACTCGATGAAGCATTCGAAGAGCACTGGGATCTGGCGAGGATTTGCCTTGTTTTCGGTTCACCTGACAGGTGCTTTCTGTGCCTCAAACATTGTAATGCAATTGCCTACATAAAGCTCAAGATAATGTGCTTAAGCTTAAGCCAGAGCAAAGAAATCAAGCCAAGGCGCACTTAATCTTAAATTAAGGGTATTCCATTGCGAATTTTTAGTACAAATTGGAATTCATTTATCTTAATTGTTTCCTCTTCAGCTTAAACTGCTTTCTAAGCTCTTTTTAATTAAAGAAATCTGTAAAGAAGGGATATATAAAATAGAGATGCTCTCGATCAGAGTCTTTACTCAGCTAATTGGCTGTTTGTGGGTATTCATTAGACTTGGATTAGGTATAGTATATCTGATAGTTAAACATATTCAACTAAAGAATTCCAATCTGCGATCAGTTGACAAGTGGAAGAACTTGAAATGAAAGGAAAGGTATATACCCTCTCGATTAGCATCTCTATTCCTCCATTTGCAACTTGTGGCAACTTCAGTCCGAATTTCACCTTTAGTCTACAGATTTTACTATATATTAACCGATTCTGATAGTAATTTATAGAACAGCTCTAAGTACTTTACAACTCTTTAAACTGTTTCGTTTAGTTTGGCCATAAAAATCGATTTGCTACTCCACTTTAACAGTTGAGCCTCTGTTCCTTTAGACATGCATGATCAGGCACACTCAGGCACACACACACACACAGACACACACAAATACACACTCACAGTGGAAGTGACATATTGCGAAAGTATCACGAATTCCATAGCACATTCGTATTACAATTGGATGACATGGCAACCCCTCCATTTTGGCCAGAAGGAAAACCAAACATAATAAATTAAGTCATTTAACATAATTTCGCTACCAGAGCGAAGGATGCGGAAGATGCGGAGCTACAAGCGACGATGGCAACAGCTGCTAAACGAGGGGACACAACGCATGTGCCAAATGCAAAAGCGGAGGCAACATAGAGTTGAGATCGGGATCGGGATCGGGTTGGTCTGACTGCGACACACACATGGCATGGCCTGGGCAATGGACAATGGACAATGGAGCGTGTGGGTGCAATCAACAACTGTACGGGAGAGGGGAAGGGAAAGGTGAAGGGGCAGGGGTAATTTACAGCGTAGTTGCAGTTGCAGTTGCAGTAAGTGTACCTGTGTGTGTGCGAGTGAATAGCGCAACTAATTTTCAAAGGAGGCCCAACAAAAGTGCAATAAACGATGTCCACTTAGGTGCACAATGGCTGCCAACAAAGGCGCAACAAAGCGGCAACTGTAGGCGTGGCACACACATACAAGGAACCACTTCAATGGCCAATAAAGTTGACTCGCTTTAATTAATGGAAATGCAATGACTCGAAGCTGCTGCTGCTGCTGTTCTTTCTGCCTTTAGCCCTATCCGTGTTAGGGATCTTTAGTTCAGTTGGCAGCTGTCGTGGCCAGGGACCGAGGTCCAAGTGGCATTCATTGTCTGGCTGCCGCTTGACAAATTTATAACAAATATTCACGCGTGCTTTGGCAGTCGGCCCTTTGTCAACTCTCTGCTTGGCCATATCTCAATTATTGCCATTCAATTGCCACTTTTTTGCTTTGATTTCACACGAAAAATCCTCAACAAGAAAAAATCTGGCAGGCTCATCCTTGGGTTGAGGCTCTTTGTCTGCTTCATTGGAAGTGATTGCATTTGGTTTTGGCACACACAAAAAACGAGTATAAAGAAACATATAATAATAACAATTAAAACAAATTTTCGAATTGAATGCCTCACCATTGTCCTGGCAATGATCCTGTTTACCTACGGCTCTTGTTCTCCTTTCATTGTCTCTGCGCCGGTTTGGCTGGTTTTTGGTTTAGTTGTTTGGGCCAGGGGTGCGATTTCTATGGAATTTAAAGCGTCAAATGCGCCAGTCACAACAAGCCGCACTCACAAAAAGTCAATAGGATACTGATCCCCTCTCCCTCTCTCCCTCTCTGATCCCTCTTCGTGCCCTCCATAGGAAAACGAAGTCAATTTGAAAGAAAAACAACGTTGGGCGAATTGATTTGCACGGCTTGGCAATGGCTAAATAAATGCTGCTAAAACTGCTGGACAGGGCGTTAATTTCATTTGGATTTGCATGCCAAGTATACTCGGTATTAACTGGTTTCAGTGCACCCCTTTCCCTCCCCACCCCAGCCTCCTCGTAATCCAAGCGACTGCGTTTCAGCGAAATCTCGCGATAAAATGCATAACAACTTCATTCACAGCGGGCGATGCCATAAAAGTGTTTTAAATCGTGTTAATAATTTTGTGCAGCGTTTGCCTGGCCAAAACTGGGAATTGCTAAGAGTCCTGCTGTGACCGGCGTGTCGTCCACACTCGCCCAGCTCCAACTCCAACTCCAGCCCAGCCCAGCCTCTGACGTCCTCCTATATGGCCTTTGCATGTTTTGTATTTCATTTCTCTCTCTCTCTGTCTCCCTCTCCCTCTCTCATTGCACTTTTTGGGCAGCTTCGATCCTGGTCTTGGATATGATGCCCTGGGGCCTTGGCGTGGCCTATTCACACCTGCAATTCACGAATAAATTGAGTCTGCTGAAATGTGTCCGCAGGCTGCTCAAGCTCCATCACGTGATCAATGCAATTAATTATAATTTGTCGTCAATAAAAACTAAAAAAAACTACTTTAAATTTCAGCAGCCAATTTCAAATTTGCGTGCTTCCAGTCGAAGGTCGCAGCAAATATGCAAATTTGCTATAAAACATCTAAATATATAAGAAGTTACTTATGGTAACCTCTAAAAGGAGTGTCGAAATGTTGATGGACTTTGATGATTGACAAAGGGTCTTCTAGGCCAAAACTCTTTGGGCTGAAAGCTAACGTCAACACTGAAAGTTGTTTGAGCCAACTTTTCTGAGATCTGCAACTTGTCAGAAGAAAAGCGTGCCAGCTTATAAGAGTCTGTATGTAGGCCAGATCGATAGGCTTTAACATATCGCTTAACTGTTTTCATCTTTGCACAGTGAATTCTTTTGGGCCATAATTCCAGCAATTTTGGCCGGAACTCCCGTTTATCGTGCTGGCCATCATCTAAGCTCGCCCGTCATATTTCATACTTTATACTTTATAATGAAAAGCCAACATTGGCGCAGGTCTAGGCATAGGAGTAAGAGTAATTTATATGGCCGTAATGTGATAATAAGCATGCGCTGATATCCTGCGGAACTTTCGCAGTCAAGAGTCTGAGGAGAGACCCAGTTACTGACTGCAGTTACTTGTGGTTACTTTCGGCCAGGTTCAAATGTTAAGACGCTTTTCGTGTTGCAACTCAATTGCTCAATTATTGGGTGTAGACGAGGTGATGAGGCGCTGGGGCGACCAGCGTTATCCAGCCCAAAATTATACAGCTGCGTTAGGCGAGTGAAATAAAAGTCTATTACAAATGAAATCAACAACTCATTGCTCATCGACATTCATAGAGAGCGGACAGACTGAGAGAGGTCTTAGGTCCAAGCGGCAGTTCCCAAGCTCAATCCCAATCTCAGCTCCTATACCCATTCCTACTCCACCTACTCTGTTGGGGCCAGCACTTTGGCGATAAGCAGCAATTTTCCCGAAGTGAACCCCATTAAAATATGATAAATTGCGTCTATTTTACGGAGTTGATTTTAACAAGACAATTTAACAAGCGTAATTTAATATTTGACAGAGCAGAGCATAGATATGATTCCATCTTTATCTAACTCTCTCGCCTTCTCGCTCACTCTGTCTGTTTGCTCAAACCACAACAACAAAATGGAAGCGACCATGAAAATGATGTAAAGTTGTTCTCGTTGTTGTCGACGAAAATGTATCTCACCCTGGGGAACACTTAAATGCCAGCCGAAAAATTGCCTGGGTTGGACTTAACACACACACACACACACACACACACACAGAGAGACAGAGGCGCTGACTTTAGCCGTTAATCTCGACCAGCGCTGATGGTGGTGGCAGCCAACCACAAATATCTATAGGGTGGTTTGCGCACCAGGAGCAGGAGCAGGAGCAGAGCAGGAGCAGGGGCTGGAGCAGGTATGGAACTGCGGCGCATTCATGTTAAACATTCTAAATTAAGTGGCTCTCGGGCTGATAAGGTAATTGGGGTGAAATGTGAGTGCGGCACCGTGGGATGAGTTGAAGTGCTGTGCCGGGCTGTTTGGGTAAGAGGATATGCCAGGGTAGCTTAGAGTTCGGGATGGGGAGGGGGGAGAGAACTGTGATTGTCATGGGCAGACAAATGCTAATCACATTTGTATGGAGCTGAAGTCTCAGGGACACAGAGCTCACAGTTAATGAAGTGATTTATGCGCTTATTGCATGAGTTCCCATTATAAAGTTGATTAACTAAATTAAGCAATTATCACAAATCTTTGACGAACCGCAGCGACCAGAGACCAAGCTCCAAACATTCATCAATGTATCTTAAAGATACAACTAATTTATTGTTGCTGTTCTCGTGTCGATCACAAATTGAATGTTTCTCTTTTCCATAGATAATTGCCGGGTATCGTTGCAGTTTGGCCAACTAATTAACCTGATCCACATAAACCAGACAACAGAGATCCATGGCCAGACAATTTATGGCCGGGCCTTAAGCTAAGCTAAATGGCCACAAATCAAAACAGATTTTTTTCTTTCTTAAATTAATTAATCGCGTTTTAGCCGTTAATCATTGGCCAAGATGAGAGTTTCTACTCCAGCAGACCAGGACGAGAGTTAGTACATAATATTACTTTGCTTTCTGCCAACTTCAATTAGCCAAGTTATTTATTTATTTGCTTCAATTTGAAAGTCAATTGTCTGGCTGAGCTCATATAGACCTCACAACGTGACTGTACAGTTGCTCAAGTGGTTGCGAGAGGCACTCGAAACGTTTCACAGATAAAAGTTCAGCGAACCGCAAATACTCTTCGATCGAAGCATTGTTTTAATGGCCGCCATATCGAGGCAATTATTTTGAAATTGTCTCGTTAGTTTTTGAATTGCGGAGCAATTACAATTACAATTACCCGCAAGATATGCTCAGAGTCATCCCACTTGGAGTTACGCATCGGCACACACCCACACACACACGCACACACACGTACACACAGGAAATGCGCACTTAAGTAGACTTTGAATAGTTTCTCATTAAGAGCGGAATGGGTAGCTTGACGGATGAGCTGACAGCAGACGGAAGGGGGTTGAACTAGATCAAATGCCAATAACAGTCCAAGTCTATGCCGAACCCAGTTGAGTCTTTAGAGAGATGTGAAGAGCTACCGCACATTGAGTCGATTAGGATGCAAATTACGCATCTAAAAACCGTTTTCAGTTTGGGTGGTTCAATGCGACTTAGAGATCCATAGGAACTCGCCTCACACGACGTCTAGTTTAGGAAATTCTTTAAAATGCCATTATCGGAGCTTAACACATCTCTCTGTAAGGCTACTGTTCGGTCAATCGAATTGAATTGGGAATCTGCATCAGAATTCAAGTGGCAGAGCAGCAGCAACTGAAGAAGCTGAAAGAGAAGAAAAGACTAAAAAGTCGGAACCCATAAATTTCAGGTGTTAGAAATGGGCTGTTCGGTTACCAAAGAAACCTTCGACCATAAGCCGAACGTTTGATTTATAGCGAAATTATAACGCATTAAGATCAAAATAATATATATATACATACTATATATATATGTATCTAGGAGTGTGTGTGTATATGTGTCGGCCAAGCGGATCTGGAGCTAAGTTTTGAAAAGCGAACCAACTAGTTTTTGACATTTTAATAAATCGCTCGAACAAGAGCAACAACGAGGCAAAGCGGCGACAATGTCTTAAGCCGATAATATTATTAACTCCATGAGTTAAATCGAACGTTTTGTATGTTTTGAAGCCGTTTATCAGACGCTTAAGTCCACCAGCTTCCGACATTCCAACATGGACATGGACATGGACCTGGACATCGGCAGCGGCATCGGCTTCAACTGGTGTGTGTAATTTAAATAATTCAGCAACACATTTGACACGACTTGTTTTATAATTGAAAAGCAATTTGAGTTCTCTCTACACTCCGCACTCCCTCATAGTGGGCCACCTGCACCACCGAACCACTCACTAAGCCTGTGGTTTCACTTAATTACATAAACGCACACAGTTAATGGTTAGCTGGGCGCTTCAGTGCGTCAGTAATGATACCTTAAGGCATCGTGCAATTATTAAATGAGCACCAAACCGAGCACTTGCCACATGACGCGCCCAATTCAGTTCCTTATATCCCTATAATTCCACAATTATCTAAGCTCTCCTGCATTAGAAGAAGAGGAAGCTGGAAGTTGGGGCACGCCCCCAGCATTTATCTAAGCAACTGGAAGAGCTAATCATGTGGATGCTATTGCTCTCTCGGCAGAGCCTGCGCAGTGTCCTGACTGAGGATATATATAAACCTTATTTACTTTATATATATATCTGGTATATTATATCATAGGCTATTATTAGCGGCAGTCTCTTAGCTAATGAACTGTTATATGAGAGTTCGTCCTGCTTCCTTTTTCCTTCTTCCTTTTCTCTTCTCTCCCTCCATTCTCTATTAATACGCAAATTATATGGGCTGAAATCCAACCCGTTGCTGATTATATAGGTTTCGCTCTGACTTTGTTCCTTATGAGCCGTAACATTGTATTTTTAATTCGGCATAAAATTTAAATATCCTTAAGGACACACGCACACACACACATGGCGACAGCCGCTGCCACTTGAGCCTTGAGCGGATGATCTCATTTGAAGCAACTGCAACTGCAGCTACTTTTGATAAGCAGAACAAAGGACACATAATTATGTAAGAAGCGTGGGCAGAATCCTGCTTCGATTGCATGTGTCGAGCTACTTGTTTCTTTGTTGTTTCTCAGGCACATCATGAAGGATACGAGCTGAAGGAGCACTTGAACTAAGACCACACACAAAATGAGCTGATAAACTAATTGCTGCTGAGGCTCTGGCCTGGGAATGTGAGCACAGATGCTCTCATAGTGTAGCAGCTCGTAAAGTATTCAAATCAGCAGGAGGAGGATCAGGAGTAGGGGTAGGCACATTGATTTTAATGGCACATTAAGCATACGCCTCGTTGACATACCAATTTGCCGAAATCCGCTTCGCTGAGACGACTCTCATTTACATACGAAACACTTTGGGGAAATACATTAAAGATTTCCAATAAACAAATAATGCCCAACAATGCCGGAGTTTTTATTGCAGCTGAGAGAATTAGATGAGGTTTTTTCTGTGGAGCTTGAAACGCGTTTTAAAGTTGTCAAGTTGGCGGAACAAATTTTGTTAATGATGCACCATATAAACCATATAAACTAAAATGAACTAAAATAGTTATAAAACGCAATTTTATTGCCCTTGTTTTTGAGTTTGTGAAACGTTTTATGGAATTTCGATTTAAATCTCGAAGAGTCTTTATAGGTCGACTCTTTCCCTTTGGCTCCGAAATATGATCCAAAACATTCGCTTCCCATTGTTGCGGCTCACAATGCAACTCCTAATCTCAGCTAATTAATTCTGAAGGTTTCTTTTAGTGGTTTACTATATAGATATTAAGATCTATTGTGCAGATTCGCTACATAAATCATTATAAAATTATTTATATATTGCTTTTAGCTAAACGCTTTCAAATTTTTGGGCGTGGGCGCTGCCGTTTCTGCTGATCTTTTTGTCATATTTTGTTTCTTAAATAAATCATCATAATTATACGAGTTTTTCAACGGTTTCTCAAAAGGTGTCTAGAATTTCAATTGGGGTGTGGCGTTTCCATTTCGGTGTGTTAATTGTGTACAACTTAAAGCTAAATATACGACTCTCTGCCATATATCGTTGCGGCGACCTACATCCCAATCTCATTTCCAATCTCTCCTCCTGCCCCCCAAGATGGTATCTCAAATGCGCAACGACAGCTAAACAAACATTAGTCACAAAATTGCCTGCCAGGAGTGAAATGACTGAAATGAGCAATATCTGTGTACCATAAATATCTCTTGGGGTATAGAGAGAGAGAGAGAGTCCCCCGGGCATGTTCCGTATTTCATATATAAATACGGATATTTCGTTTTCCGTATATATTTCGTATACTAGTCGGGGTCGTGTTTACTTTCAAAACCGTTTGCCATGCGTAAATGACAAACGATTTTGTGAAATTATTATTGCCATTGTCATCCTCGTCGCTTGGTTCGCTGATTCCCTCTGTCTCTGGCACGGAATCCCATCCCTGTGCGGCCAGAAATCCACAAACACTTTCTCAATTTCAATCCTGGAGTCTGTTGTTGTTGTCGCACTTTACGCTGCTCAATTTAGCAAACAGTCAGCCGTTGACGTTATCCTTCCGCTGGCGCAGCATCCAAAACCAATAAGCCACCAGCAGCAGGAGCCATCAACAGCAGCAGCAGCAGCAGCCACCAGGAACAGCCACCAGCCATCATCCAGCTACATTTACCGCCATCCATGTTGCTAAATCCCACAGCAATTGCTGCTGGCAATGCGCACTAATCCTCCCAGCCATTTACTACACCCACCAGGCTGAGTCCTGGTCCTGGCGCTCCACGCATATCCGGCACGCCCCCTCACCCCCTCATTCCCTCTCAGCCTCAGCCGCCCTCGTAGCGTATTTATTTTATAACATTGCCAATCAAGATGGCTGCGCAAACATAATCGCAACGGGGACACAGATATTGACACAGACATAGACACCGAGTGGCAGGACGACCCTCGTCCTCTCATCCTGGCAGTGGCAGGCGGCGGCGCTTGTTTGCATTTCAACAGCTTTGTGACCCCCATACCGCTTTATCCTAGAATGAGGATCAATTCCGGCACTGCCTGGAAAACCTTTTGTTGTTGTTTATTTATTTTGCAAGCAATTTCAGCATTTTGTGCACGAAGAGCGTCCTCTCGTTCCGCTCCTTTATGAGTGTTGTACCCATCCTTAGTCCCTTCTGGAAGATACTTACATGGGTGTACTGTAGCACGGAACCACTGTACATGTGTTGTCCTTATGCCCTTTTCAATTTGTTCAATGATTCGCAAGCAAATTGATTCCCATTCAATTTCGCGCCGTTTCGCCAGGCGACAATTTCGATTTTTATGGGGTTTTCTCTTCACGCCGATTTCGGCCATTTTGTTCCGTTGTTTGTCCCGTTTCGGCTCTCTGTGGATACCCTACAATAAACTAAATACATAAATAGGGTATCAACTTATATGAAGGGTGATCTTTTATGCTATATTATATACTTCTGATCTGCTGGATTTTATCATCTTTCTGCTTAGTTCTTGTGAAGAAGTCGATCTTAGAGGTAAGGAAGGATAGAATAGGATATAGAAAAATCTATCTATATCCCATATACCTATTTATATCAGATCTTATCAGCTATATGCCATATTTCTAACTGCATCATCTATCACCTCTTTATCACTGAGAATAACCTCTAGAACCTAGGTGCAGGGTGTCTCCTCTTTGGTTTTCCTCTCCAGAAACACTTTTTGCCACTTTTATCTATGTGTGTGATTGTGCGTGTGTGTGTGCGTGTGTGTTTACACACTGTGTATGCTTTTGTCCTTTGCGAAAATATAATAAAATTGTAAATTGGTTTTTGTGCATTTATAGCTAGTTGTGTATCTTAACCGATATTGTTATTGGTCAAAGTTTGTGGGTTCTGTTTGTAACTGCTAAATGCTAACTGGTCACTCAGCCTGTCTATGTGTGTCTCTGTGTATGTGTGTGTGTGTCTTCTTTGCCTATTGTCCTGCGTAAGCAGAATTGAAATTGGATTTGTGTATTGGCAGCCATGAAATAAATTAATTGGAAACTCAATTCAAGTGTTATTTATGTACATTAATTTATTGAAATATTATTTCGGATATGCAAAGAAATTTCAGCAAGGACTCTGCAAACTTTTAGCGTAAGTATTTAAATAAAGGATACTTGGAGAAATAAAAGGGAATGTATTGAATTAAGGATAATAGCTGGAAGCTATAGGAATACAAATAAGATGCTTATTGAAAGCTTTCAATCAGAAATGATTAGACGGAAACCCGTAAAGGACTTTCTGAACTGAACTCTGACTCGAAATGTTGAGGGAGAATAAAAGCTTTGATGGAACTCTTGTTGTATCGATCAAAGCTTTCAGGTGCTTTCAAAGCTTATTGTGTGTTTTAGTACTGGAACTGTTCCTCAATATGCTTTGAATCAAAAACAAGACTTCCTAGACTTTCACCCAAGATTATCCCAAGAATTCTCTTCTAACAATGGTTATCTACTCGCAGATTGGAGCTTCTGTTCTGCCCCAGAAACACATAAGATCGGGTGCAATTATCGAACTCCCGCTGCAATTGCAATCCATCTGCTAATCATCTACTAATTTTAGCTACCAACTTTGAGCATGATCATAAAGTGGTTCGCTTAAACTCTTCTTGTTTCCACACTGGCCACTTAAGTGGAGTGACTGCCCGGTCTGCGTATCTGGATGTTTATCGGGATGCGGTATCTGGGCATAGTCAGGGGCAGCAGTAGTCAGAGAGACAGTCAGACGACCAAGAATGTTTGTCACAATACATCAAATGGCAGTGGAATGACACAAAACATGAACGCGTCACTTTCCATCACTCCAAAGTGGCGAGACCGACGAAAGCTGCGACTATGAGTGCGAGTGTGACTCGACTGGTCGACTAACAAGCCAGCCAAACAACGAGGTAACCAGGCAACCAAGGAACCAACTAACCAGCCAACCAACCAGAC
The DNA here is from genome assembly GCA_035045065.1 of Hirtodrosophila trivittata. Lineage (NCBI taxonomy): Eukaryota > Metazoa > Arthropoda > Insecta > Diptera > Drosophilidae > Hirtodrosophila > Hirtodrosophila trivittata. The sequence continues at coordinate 1,748,509 of JAWNNK010000658.1, read as the reverse complement.
AGTGTGACGCAGCTTCATCCATGAGGAGAGAGAGAGCCTGAAAACTGAGATTAACTGCGCGCATGCGCAACTATTTGCGCACATTTTAAATGGGCCGCGTTGCTGTGGACAAAGCTTGGATCTGGGTACAATGCACCATTGGATCAGGGTAGCAGTTGAGAGAGGGAGAGGGAGAGGGAGGGGAGGGAGGGTTGGCTTGGTGACACTCTACAGACGTCGCTGGGTCTGGCCTGGTCGTTGCTGCCTTAATCCGCCAAGAAATGCGGCACAAATACAGCAACAACTTTAACTCGATGATGATGATGATGATCATGATTATAATGATGATGATGATGATGATGACGCTGATCGTGGCGATTATTTGTAGCTGCTGCGCCCTCAGATACAAAACATATACACACTTTTTTGTCGCAGCAATCTCGTTTGACCAAAAACGACTAACGAGCTAAAGACCAGGCCAAGACCCAGAGCCAGAGCCAGAGTCAGAGGCAGATGGGAGGCTGAGCGACAGCCAGAGTTGATATTGTGGAGTCCGTTTGACTCTGCCTGAATGTGAATCAGTTGGCATCATTAATCCTTTGGAGCCGCGTGCAAAAGGTACTCGCATCGGTATTGGGTACGCCGCGTAAGTTGTCATGTTTTTGTCGCTTTATGGACTTCTAATCGTTCAATTCTATCAAAAAGCTTACGCACTAACAAACACCCAAATCCAGTTGAAACGTGTAGAGGCCCATTTGAGATTCCGTTTCAGTTTCAGTTACCAGCCACTCACCAGATTAAGATATTTAGATTGGCCCACGACACAGGCACACACTCACAAATACAGACACAGGCGAGAGCAACTTTATTTAACACCTTTGGTTGGATTGGCCTGGCCAAGCTTGGCCCATGGGTCCAAATGGTGCACAGCGCTCGAGGTGACAATAAGCCGCAGTCTGTGCCCAGAAATTGGGTTCAATTTTACCTTTTTTGTGCACAAGACCCGGCTTCAGCTTGATAGAGCAGTCGTAGCAATCCCTGGTCTCCACGCTCCTTGCGGCATTTGATGTGCGAATTTGTTATTTAACTTGGGAAACACGCAATTGTCTTCGGATTGGGATTGGAAATGGGCTTGGGTGCCTTGGTTCGAGGTGTGAATTGTGCATAAATTGTGTGAACGCACATTAGATACATTTGTATCTCTTTTTGCATGAGGAATTCTTATACGAATTCGAATTCGAAATCGAGTTTCGAATTGATTTGGAATTGTTTTGTAACTACCGTTTTGGGCTTTGACTGGCTTTTGATTAGACCCAAAGCCCATCGGCCATAGACAGTAATACAATACAACAGGTGAAGGGTACTACTGACTAACTGACAAACTGACTAACTGGTTGAGTGGTTGCTGCTGGAACTCATTTGCATTGGAGAATGACCTATTCAAAGATGGTGAATCAACTATGCAGTGGATAGATAAATTATTGGTAATTAATGCCAAATTGGCCATAAAACACAACATTTGCATGTCAAACAGACCAGCGAATTGGCTTATTTCATAAGCCAAATTTTGTCATGTTCGCTTGGTCGCATAAATTATATTATTTGTCTATTTGGTTGCCTTTTTTCTCTGGGCGGAAGTTTCCATTGTGCGTTCGACTGAAATAATTAAATATTAAATATGATTAAGTTTTTTCTTTCTTGTTTTTGTAACTTGTATTTTTTCCGCTACAACCCACGCTGGGCCATAAACTATGGACTTATGGACCTGGGCAATGCTAAACGGCATTCAAATATAAATAAATGTCAAATTCTGCACGCTTCACCATAATCATGCGGTTGGCCCAGCCTTTCGATCTCTCCCTCTGTCTCAGTCTCTGACTCTGGAAGACAGCTAAAAAACTGCTAAATGCAAATTAAAGCTCATTAATCGCAAAAGATATTTCGAACAGCGGGACATTAATGTGCTTCGCACTTGGCCAGAGGAATCCCAAATAACGATATCCAACTCGTTTCGCATAGAAATTGAGCTCAGATGGAAACCTGGAAACGGGCTGAGGATGGAGATGGGGATAGAGGCTATATACATACTCGGAGCAGAAACTGAGTGCTCGTAAAACATGCTATGATTACTTTATTAAGCCAAATGTTTCATAAACAATCGCCATGTCGTACATAAGAAATAAACATACAATCCGAATCTGTATCTGAATCTCGAACCGAATCCGATACTCAGTCTGCGCGGGCGTTTCTCTCTCTGTCTCCAGGCCTGGATTCAGTCCCAGATCCAGTCCCAGATCCAGAGCCAGACCCTGCTCCCAAATGGTGACGAGCGGGACGTAATCAAGCGCTGAGCGCTTCGCTTAGATAAGTCACTTAAGATAAATCGCTGCGTGCGCGTCTCAAGTCGTTTAGAAATTATGGGTTTCAGATATTGGAGCCCAGATACAATACAACTCACACTCATATATACAATCCGATACTTTGTTGCTTATGTTTAAAAATTCAAATTTTTATCTCTCTCGAGGAGAGATAAACTAAGTTTAACTAATTTTATTATTTTGTACATTAGTTAAAAATTTGCTCGAATTTGTATGCAAGAGATTTTCTTGCTTCGATTAAACATTTGCAATTAAGTTAAAAACTTTACATAATTAATTTGGAAATCGATTAATTCGAGCCAAAATCGTTGGGAACGTTTCACTTAAACTTGTGGGAACAACGATTGATACGATATTTGGAGTGAATGAGATATATAGACGAGATATATAGATACTATCTATTAGATAGCTTGAATATAATCTGAGCTATTAAGCTGAAACAATTTGATAGAAGTAAAAAGAAGTTAGAGCTACTTTTGACCTGGTTTACAAATTCTCTAAATCTTTCGTTCCCTAAAAATACTTTAACTTCAACTTTAGTACCTTATACTATCTTTAGTACCTTACTTCTTATAATATATATCGTAATATACAAAAGATAGGGATGTATGTTCTGTACTGTAGATAGTAGTCGTACTAGATAGACCTACTCAGGTATTCTTTGTCTTCAATGTTTTAATAGAAAGTAGAAACTTTCGATTTCACATAGACTTACTCTATCTAGTCTCACATAATAAAATCTTATATAGTTACCCAACTCTTAAAGTAACTCCTTTATTATCTGTTACCATAAAAACTTTCCTTTCATTGTCTCATAAAATGTCTGTTCTCAGTTATATTTTTCCAGACAAGATTTCAATTTGAATTTCCCAAGACCGTTAAGCCAGGTTTTATTCCGAGTCAGAGACACTACATAGTAGTGGGTATTACATAGTATCCATAGCTTAGTTTAACCATACACATTAGTGATTCATAAACGTCATGGCTTGATTGACGATCCATTGGTTAGCTTATTCAATTAGCACATTTTATGAGTTTTGGTCAAGTGGGTGCCTAACTATGGGGTTGGGCCCCACGCAAAGCTCGATTTTATGTCTTTTGACCATAAAGATTGCTAACTGATTGCCAATACAGCATATGCTATACATAGGGCTATATCTATAGTTGTATGTATGTATGTTTCCAAGGTGTAAGACAATCATCATCATCATCATCATCGACGACATCGTCATCCACATTGTCATCGGCAATCGTCACTTCCTTTAACCAATATTAGGCACTCGAAAATACTTTTCACTACCGTTGTCTCTTGTTCTTTCTGGGGTTGTTACTGGTTGTTGTTGTTGTTGGTTCTTGGTTGTTGCTGGTTGTTGCCTGAACGTCTGCTTTATTTTATTATCGAGTTCCGCCATCTGCTCCAACAGCAGCAACAGCATTGGACTCGCTCCGCTCATTGTCGGCCATTGTAGCCAACTTGGTCGTGTCTAGCGACAAATTTAATGACTTACTTAACCTCATTGAGAGTTGCATAGGCATAAACACACACACACAACACACACTCTGGGACGACATAGTCTCCGCCTTATTGCTGCCACGACAAAAGCAGCCTGCTGGCCCCCGCCTCGCCTGCCCTCCGCTTCCATTCATAGGCTCTGCCGGGTAACTTAGCATTTTTTAATGACTTAATTTACGTTCGCAATAGGTTCCACCTTCCATGTTTATTGTTTTGACTAAGTACACACACACTCACACACACACAACGAGTCGGGTTGCAGACGATGGCTTTATAGCTGTTTGCAGAGCGTGCGACGCCCTCGAAACTCAATTCGCGCCTTATCGTCCGCTCGCATCGTCGTCGTCGTCGTCGTCGTCGCCTCAAATCTTGCCCGGTTTCCTCTTCAACGTGGGCTGCAAATTTGTGGCCAGCTGCTCCATAGGAATGGCCTCCATTTGTTTCACATCGCTCCAGCAGGCGGTCCACCATTCACATATGAGTTGAGGGCAGAGCGCACGATAGCTTCGTTTATTGTTAATTTAATTGGCCAATTTCATTAAAATGTGTTGGCGGTTTCGGTTTTGGATTCGGTTTTCTTCTTCGTTTTCTTCTCCTGTTTAACCAGGTGACACTGTGCCCCGAGCAATTGCGGAAAATCTGTTTTAGATAAGGCAGAAGGACTTTGCATAGCAGCAAGGACAACTTTGTGGAGAACATGTGGGGTTAAGAGCTGTTGAACAAAAGTCGGAGAAATTTTAAGCTAGTTCCTTGAAGGTTTTGGGAAGGAATGTACTACAAGGAGTAAATATCAGGATGAATCTTTATTAACTTTTTTTGATATTAGTTTATCATAGCCAAAATAGTTATTTAAAGTTCTATGTGCTTATAGTATAGAAAGAGTATCTGAAGTATGTAAAGTAAGATTGCATTAGGCTTTGGAACACTTACAAGGAAATGATTGAAGGGTTATCATAATGTCCTTTGAAATGAGGTAATAGATGTCACCTATAAGACCTAAAGTAGCATTATTTCTATGTAGATCTTTTGTCCATCAAGTAAACTCGCTTTTCCTTATAAGACGTCTCTTCAGGAAGCTATTTCTCTTCATCTCTCAGGAACTTTCCATAACTTCTATCATTTTAACAATATAAAAAGTTTCGTTCCACTGTGCACACTGTGATCTATTTAAAGCGTTTGCCTAAACTTAAGCTTTGAGCTGAGTATTGAATAAGCTCGCTTATTTGGTGCCCCAACAACATTTTGTGTGTGTGGGCAGCTTTGTCTGCTGGCTCACGCGTCGTATGAGTTATGTGGCTGCTGGGAGCGGTGAGTGTTGAGCAGCAGACACACGAGTTGAACAAACGGCCAGAGAGGCGACACTTGCTACTCGGGCGGTGCGCTTTGAAGTGAACGCAAATGTTGCTCACAAATTGACAGCTAACACGGTGCTAAATTAGATGGCACTTCACATATATGGAACGACTTGAAGTTGTTCGCAAATTAAACTGGGGACTACAACTTAAAGATTGGAACTGGTGACAGTTCAAGTTCAATGTCGGAATATATGCAGGACGTGTGACATCTGGGAAATTTGTTAAACACGCTTATTAAATTCCACTGACTCTGTGCCTAGCTCTTAAATGTGGATGATGACCCGGGCCAGAGATCTGGGCCGAGACCAAAAAGCGTGTCGCAAGTCATGTTATGCGCTTGTAAACCAATCTAAATGCGGATCTTTGGAGTCAACCTGGCTGGGTGTGTGTGTGTGTGTGTGTGTGTGTGTGTGAGAGAGTGTTGTGTTGTGCTTTATTGGGCCAGTCAAACAAACAAAATGCATTTAAAAGCTACAAAACTACATTTCAGATAGCAGGCCATGGCCCAGGGCTCATGTACTGTGCACAACACACCAACACACACACTCACATACACACACATGAGACACAACATGACTTGACAACTCATCGAACATTGAACACGTTGTAATGTGATACTTAAATGCTTGATTGGCTCGTAAATATTTTCACTATGTGCTCAACGATGCACATGCTCATTCTGGCCCTGTCGTTTCTGTTGTTAACAATCATTTCTACAAAGTATCATCCCGTCCTTTGGATCTCTGACTCTCTGGCCCTGATCTCGTTTTCGTTTTTCTGCACACCCTTTGCGACTGTTTGAAAAAAGCGCCAAATCTTGCACTAAAAACACACCAAATACGACTTCAAAGCTATCGCTGCGATCGATCTGGACCCGTTGACAGTAGAACTATAGAGAGAACCACAGAGAGAGAGAGTAAGGGAGGGGGATCTTAGTTCCAGAGATTCAATTGTAATTGTTGTATGCTGCTTTGACCAGGGCACAAATCGGTGCCTGGAGCATGTGAAACATGGACATGGACCCAGCGATGGGCCACACAAACGCCGTCCTTGTCCTCGTCGTGGCTGACTCTGTTCTTGTCCTCATCATAATGTTAATGTAAATGCATTTTAAATGGACTTGCGTACAACATTTTTTTCTCTTACCTCTACGAAAGACCTCAGGTCTTGGCATTGTTGTTCTGCCTCTTGTCGCACGTTTGTGTGGACAGTTCGACAAGCTGTTTGCAACACGATGCGGGCCTAGCGAAAATCATAAAAAAACCCAACGCACACTTACTTATATACAAATATATATATCCATATCCATATATATATATTGTTTGTATATATTGATCGTGTCTGGCGTAAACTGCGACTTTTGTGGCATTGGCAGCGAACAAAACGTTTTTAGTGTCTTACAAATGAAATGTGACAGTTTCGAGTTGAAAATAACAACATGAAAATTAACATAATTTAATCAATAGCAATTCGCGCTTTTAGCTCGATTGACACTTTTCTTTATATATACATATATATATACTATATGTGGGCGCCCTTAACTCTTCCATCTGCTTGGCAGAGGAGTACTTGGAGGAATCTCTGGTTGCCATTTCCGCCTGGCTAATTGCCAGAGTCAATCTCTGTACACTTCGTATCGGATTCATTAATATTCCATGTGCATTCGGGGTCTTCGGAAACAGGATGCTGCCTATCAATAACAATCAGGCATTGCTCTTTATGAATGGAGGGGACAAGTGTTAAATAAACCTTAACAATTTGGAACAAGTTCATTAAGGAATTTAGTTTGAGACTTGATTTTAATCGACCTTTCTGGGTAACAAAAAAAAAACAAAATAAAATTGGGAGGGAGAGAAAAGTGTGAATGAAGTCAATTACGATGCGAGCGAGGAAAATCATTTCAATGGAAGATTCTCGTACTCGTCTGAGTAATAAAACCAGACAGTGGTGTGGCATATACTTTTAAAGAGGGGTGGATTGGGTATGGGATAGAAGTATAAATACTATATATACTACTCTAGATCTACATACTCTGAGGAGCTGAAACTATAACTTATAGAGATCAGAAAACATCTTCAGAGCCTTAAGAAGAGAGTTTGAAGGAGAGCTGAAATATAAAGTTCATCATGATAGCATTTTGACAATGTTTTAGTGTTGTAAAACATAAAAAGAAGAATACAATTATTATATACTAAGTGCCTGAAACTTTTCCGTATTGTTAAGTAGTTAAATAATGACAGAAGAATGATATTCAACGAGTTATGGAATGGAAAGTATTAAAGTTTATATGCTGTAACTTCAACTACTCGGCAACACTTGAAAACTTTATGTATATATTCCAGGTGATATCCTTGATAAGCTGGATATAGTTCACTACTTTCTAAGTAAATTTATGCGAGACATAAGAGTTCATACAGAAGTATTGTCCCAGCTGTGTCTTCCTTTTTAGTTGCCCCTTTCGGTGACGCCACTGTGGAAACCTGCAACTATTTTCACCTCTAACGACTGGTATGAAACGTCACTCTAATGTAGAACCCCTCTAGGTCACGTACGCACGAGATTCTGTTTAAATATGGCCACATGCACAACATATTAAACAGGCACGGGCTGTGGTGTCTACAGAGCGCCGGCTCCAGGCCAGGCTCCGATTTGGTTGCCAGCACCAAATTGGTTTATGACTTCCTTCTAAATGGGGCAAAGTGATGGCCAGATAGAGGTTGAGGTAGTGTGGCAGTGCAGCTCCCCTAATGGTAACCGAAGCTGATTTAAGGCCTTAGACTCTGCTTTCGAGTCTGTCCCAAAGCGAAGGCCAACATAAATATAAATACTTGTATATGTATATCGAACAGGCAGCAGCTGCGATAAGATCGGATAAGATTATGTTAAGTTAGTTGGCGTTAAAATTATGTTGACGCATGTTTCCAAAATGTTTAAACATGTGTACAACTTTAAAACGATCCCAGGCCACATCTATTTCGCCTGGTCCAGGCGGCAATTATGCAAATCTCTTGACAATCATTTAAAGCTCTAAAACGCATTAGCTATGCGAAATGTCTCATATACTATTATAGAAGAGAGCGGGCAGATTAGATACATAAAAATAAAATTCAATAGAGGTAAATACTGTGCTCGGAACGCACCTCTAACCCAGTTTATAACGACTTATCGACACTAATAAAAACAAAATACACATCGACTTTTAAATTTATACACATGTTGCGATCGATAACGCCAACGCCTCATTTGCATGTCGAACCAAAGGCGTAGTGTAGAAAGGGACTGAGGGGGAAACTTATAGCTCTCGGATCTCTAAAAGATAGTGCCCATGTTTGTGTGCGACACTTGACATTGTCAAATCGCGGCTTAATTAAGCAATCGATCTCCGAGACGGCACCGATCGACCCAATCGAGGCGATCGACGCTTTTGCTAATTTGCAGCAAGTTCGAGGGGAGTTCAGAGATAATGACACAGTGGGAAAGTCGGTGATGACAATAACTTTCGGCTGATACGAGTAACTACTATATATAAACCCTATATACACTTTGCATAATCCAGTCCCAGCTTCAGCTTTGTCTTTGGCCCGTTGGAGCAACCGTTATGGTGCCTAATGAGTGTCATTTATCTTGGCCAACAAATCTTGGCTATATCCAACAAATTTCGTTGTTGTTGTTCTTAAAAAGAAATTAAAATTTATGCGTATGGCCCGCAGTTCTCTCTCTCTCTCTCTGTCTGAGTCAGGCACTGATTTTCGGTATAGCTCATAAATCATGCGGACTTTGTGACATTATCACACTAATAAAATCGCATGCAAAAGCCGCCAAGTCGCCAACAGCCGATCAACAACCAGCAACAGCCCACAACAACAACCTAAAACCAACAATAACAACAACTGAATTGAGAGAAAACACGCAGCTGAGTGACAGCAACAAATGATGCCCGACGCTTTTGTGGACATTAATGTTTGACATTAATTGAAATTAATATTAATTTCATATTTATTGTAATGTCAGTTAATGGCCAAAGCTATAGATGCTATATACTATTATTGTGGATGCTGCGGGGGCGTCTCTCTCTCTCTCTCACTCTCTGTCCCACTCCCTCTACAAGTTTTGGTTATGCTGATGAATTTGCATATTTCGCTTGGCTCTAAGCTGCTGGCGCATGCTGGGTCCAACTGGTCGCAGAGTCTAGCTAGGCTGCCACTAGCCAAGCTGCCACTGCCACATGCATATATGGCCAGCTCAGCATGACAATTCGCATGAATGTTAAAGCCAACAACTTAATTTGTAATCGCAGCGTATTAGAATTTAAGTAACGCGTAATTAATGTTACAAGTCATGGATGAAAGGTGGGGTTAAGGGGGGGTGGAGAGGGGTAATAAGAAGCGGGGGTAGGGTTTTTGGCCAAGTCATCGTGCCACATTTATATGAGTTTATTTATTGGGATCTAAGTGATTTCCGATGAGATTGCGACGAGGCAGCAATTGAGGCATCACCTCACAGCAGGTGGCAGCACTGAGCTTTCTCAGACAGAGACAGAGACAGAGAGAGGGAGAGGGCTATGAGCTCGGGGTTCGATATCCCGTTGTGTATTGCCTGGCGCATAAAGCATCCAAATGGGTTTCACTTTCCTTACACACAACAGAATACACACATCTTTGGCATTTTGGGTGTGATATCATTAGCTCCCCTGGAGTCAGCTGGAAACCCGTTTCATTGCATGTTTCTACCTGTACCGCATACCCCTACTCACCGCCCCCCCCACCCTATTTCTTAAGTTTATATGAAATTTATATTATTAGCGTGAATATTCAGTATAAAATTGCGGCTGCTGCCGATATTTGCGCATCATTAAAGCCATCAAATGAAGCCAATTAAAAGTAAATAAATAATACATTTTATGAAAGCAATCAAATCTCTTGTCTCTCTGTATATCTCTGTGGATCTCGCAGATCCCTTGCCAGATCTCTCAGCGAATATTATAAAGTTTTCTTAAAACTTAATTAAGCTCGGAACGCGAGGGCAACACAACAAAAATCCGGTGAATCTGTATGGGATCTACGGATTGGCAAATGAGTTTCTCAAGTTGATTTTGTTTCGTTTTAGTTTTTTTGTGTTTCTTTTTTTTATCTTTTCCAAAGCGATTCATTAATAAATTAACAGCACATAAAAAGGGGTAGACAAAAGAACAAATTTATGGGACATCAGGCTAAAGAAGAAGCAGACATAAGCTGGGAGATTCTAAATGAGACAGAGAAAGAAGAGAAGGTCATATATAGTATATAGAAAACTGTTCAGTTTGAGTTTTGGCAAACGATTTAATATCCATAAAATGCGATTAGCGTCTGTTCATTGGAAACATGCGCAACTATCTAAAGTTGTTAACAATGTTAAATAAATTTGTTAAGTGTTGTATAACGCTTCCATTTGGGGAGATTACATAGAAGAAGATATAAGAAATATATTGTAGGAATCAGTTGATCTTTTAATTGAAGAGATTAGAGATGAGTTGCTATACAAAATACAATAATTTAATTAAGATTATAGAGACTTAAAGATAGATTACTATAAAGCTTCTTATGAACATATACATTATACAGATATACTATATATATATATACTATGCTATATATTCAGTATATTCTAGACGTCTTAGAGGTCTGACATATATATTTTGACAAATTACTAAACGACTTTTTCCACGAATCTCAGTCTGAGGTGTGGATGTTTTTTTCCTTTGGTACCCTCTATTCTCTTTGAGTATAGAACCTTGTTCTTTAACTAAAATATTAATATATATATATATATATATATATACACAATATCATAGAAATAATATATATATATCTATTATACTATAACAAATTTAAATCCTATGTAAATATATATAAAAATTCGTAGAATAAGCCTCACATAATCCGTTACAGGTGATAAGCTCAGAGATCAGTTATAGTTTATGGCTCTGCTTACCCTCGATGATAATAAGCTCGAGGATCGTATGTCAAATGTGATTGGATCATTTAATTGACTGCCTTTTATATATATATATATAGTATATATAGTGTAGCTTAACAATCTGTTCTATCAGCTGACAAGGGCAGTTGAGTTGGTCTGTAATCACATGGATGTGGAGTCAGGGAGTCAGTGCACCCACCCGCTGTGTTATTCAAGTGCCACATGAGCAACTTTTAAAATTATTTACATGCCCCAACACACTAACAACCATCACGAACTGGCAACGTACTTGGACAACTTCAGCAACAACAAGCAGCTCCAGCAGCAACGGCGACGACTCCAACGCCTTCTGTCCAGCACCCGCTCTGGGTCTGTGCTTGGGTCTGAGATTCTGTTGCCGTGTGTTGCCTGAAGAGCTGTGCAGATAATTAATTGATTAAAATGTTTTTGCATATTATAGCCCGTATCATATTTCACATAAATGAGCGCATTCAACACGCTAAAGTGCCAAAGATTGTACGAGCCCAGGCCAGACAGAGATTAGAGCGAGGAGTCCATCAGACAGAGAGATACAGAGAGAGCGAGAGGAGTAGAGCGATCATCTGTTGCAAGGCACTTGTTGCCACAACTTACCACCTAGGGTATCCGAATGCGCCACAATACACAATCATGATGCTGATGTTGATGTGGAGGATGAGTTGAAGTCGGAGTCGGAGTTGGAGTTGAGGATGATGATGATGCTGGTCTAGAGTTTGGTCTAGTCTAGCGCCGCATGTGGCAGAGTGGCGGACTACGGCCTGTAATGGACTGCAGCGGACTCTAAACACCGAACAGGGTGTTTATGGTGATTTAGTCAGTTATGTGGATCGTAAACATTTTTGATAGCTAAATTTAAATAAACGACAGATATTTGTTGCTGGCTGCTTTATGAGTGAGGTTCCACCTGGAGATGGAGCTGAAGTTGGAAGATGCAGCTGAAGTTCGAGTTGAAGATGTTGTCGCAAGACGAAGGCGCTTAGTCATTTTCTCTGTATGTTTCTCTCTCTCTCTCTCTCTGTGTGTGTGTGTATTGGGCAAGTCGAGAATTTTAAATTAATTTTATTGCATTGAAGTTTTTGTGTAGTTGGCGCGCGCGGCGCGAGAAAATATCAAATTACTTTGGTAATATATTTGAGATAAATGTCGGATCTTTGGGCCAAGAGATTTTGTTACGTTTTACTTTTATTCAGTTGGTAAATTGGCCATAAAAGCGGCCCAAACAATGTGGGCAAGCGCTCGCTAAGATCAGCGATAAAAATGGAAAACCTAAGAAAGTAAAGAAAGCGCTCTTCTAGTTTCCAACGAAGCGATTCCACTTATTCTGTTTCAGCCTCTAAATAAACATAAACATAAACAAAACAAATATTTTGTTTAAATTTGTACGTTGACAAGCGTTTCGAATGTCAGTCCCAGTCCATAATTGGCTCTCATTTTTGGCAATCAAATTGTGTTTATTTATTTGGGAAATTGCCCCGATCCGATCCGATCCGATCCGGGTACAGTAAGTAGGCAGGCAGGTAAGGCATTCAGCCTGGAGACTTACAAGGAGACTACGTAGCTCGAGCCGAGAGAGTCAGCGGGATTTTCGCAGTGTGCTGCGGCCTAAGCTGAATCCGGTTGCAGTTCCCAATCCGCTCCCGCTCTCTAACAGGATTAGAGCAGTCTCGACTCGCACTAAGCCCACAACATGCACTTGTGGCTTAACTTTGGCAATCCTGTTAGGCTCTATTCGACTCGAACTTGGACTAGCACTTGGTCTTGGACGAGGCCTGCTGCAATTTCTTTCAATGAACGCCTAATCCTCGACTGCGTGTTCAGCATTGTCATTGTTTGTAGTCGAGTTATGGTCTCGCTGCTGGGTTCAGGATGCACAGCACCAGCCCAGAAGGGTTGCCGACACGCCCACACACATATTTGCATGTCCAGCATTGACTTATGCCTTTTGTCACAAGACCAAGCCACAAGTCAACTGCCAGCGGCGGGTTTTCAGCACCCTTTACCCGGGCTCACAAAATTCATATTTAATAAGCACATAATGGCAATAATCATAATTTTACGGCGAACTTCGTACAGAGAGAGAGAGGGAGAGAGAGGGAGTCTGTCAGCGGGATGCCCTTAAAGGGTTTCTTTCGGCCATCCTAAACTCTGACACAATGCGCAGGAACAGCTAGAGACGCAGATCCAGAGACTGGAAGGCGTTGCGCACATTTAATTAATACGTTTGCTTAGTTTTTGGCTCGGGAATTCGAACTGCCCCTGGGCCAAAACAGACAGAGACCTCTCCCTGACCTCTTGGTCCGGTGGGCGTAACAACAGATGATTACATTTTCTTAAAATTTCAACCAAAGGGTTCCTGTGTGTGTTTGGTGTGTCATTTGCCTGACTTATTGTTTCAGTGTCTTTGCCTACCACCAAAGCTTCGTTTAGGCTCCGGCTACTTCTATCCTGCAGGCGGGGGGTTTTTGTTCGATTGAAATTCAACGGAAGCCAATGGACGCACTAAATGTTGCGTTTTGGCTTGTGATGTTTACGAAATGAGTTTTAAGCGGGGTTTTCGTTTGGGTTTTGCCCGATTCTTCGTCTCCCTACACACAAAAGACTTAGGCAACGAACTTGCCTAGGGATAACCGAAGGATACTCTCTTAGTCTTAATGAAAGTTGTTTGGATCAGTTCGTGTTTAAAAACTATTCTGTTATCATGTCATTTCATTAGCTCTTGAATTTCCTGGTAATTAGATTGATTTCGCAACGAAATTTCAGTGTTCCCACCAGAAAATAAACACTGGCCTGGCCCTAACGGTTGTTGGCCATAAAAAATCAACAAAACAATCGAGTCAACAATGCGCACCACCACAACAATTGCTGCCTCAAGTGCCCTGGGTCAAATCAAGCGAAAACCATAAGAGAAATAATAAGCCTGAGGCTAGACCGTTGGCCAGGGCCATTTGTTTAATTTCCAATTAAAAAGAGCAAACAACGAGTACTGTGCACACACACCTACACGCACCTACGCACAGCAGGTCAAAATCAGAGTCGAATCTACTGGCATTATCATCATTGACATCACGACATGACTTGTTGTTGGTGTTGTTGGTGTTGTTGCTGCTTGACAACTGTTTTAGATAGAAGGGAAGCAAAGGGAACTGCTGCAGGTAGACAGAGAGAAGGAGGCCACAAGGATCTCTTGCACTGCGTGTGTGCAAACGCCTAACACTTGGCTGACTCTGTGGCTGACCAGTTGGACGATGTCTGGTCAAGCGTTGAGACTGAGCCCCGTTGAAAATGAAAATGAAATGAAGTGAGGTTTGTCGTTTCCCGGAAAATGCCACTTGTCAATAGGCCAATAGGCCTGTCCCATTGTCGCTCTTATCTAAATTACGCCAAACAAAACAGCAGTTGCCGTAACGAGCCCGAACCAAGGGGCACTCGTATGGGCCAAGCCCTGAACAACTGTTCCTTCGCTTGGCCAGTCGATTCGATGTGCAGGGGTGGGCCCTGCTAATGTTTTAATTTGATTTTAAAATGATGTTAATCTAATATCCGTGGAAAATGTCAAAATAAAGCAACAACAAGGCGGCTATCTCGCTCTGACACCCCTCTCTCTCTCTCACTCTTCTTGCAATGTTGATTAATTTAAAGTCAAAATATGGCTTCGAGTGGTGCTAATTGAAATGCACTTGCCGTGTTGCTCAATTTCAATGAATTTCCCATTTTATTACGAAATACGCTGTCAAAATTGTATTGGAACGGTGGATCGCTGGCTCCGACTGCTGCCGCTGCTGCTGCTGCTTCAGTGGCTCTTGATAATCTATGGGCATTAGGTTGACAATATTTTCCTGTGAATTTCATGACTCTTGTGGTTTCCAGTGTCCATAAGTTATGTGTACTCGAGGGAACACCAACAGCAGCAGCAGCTTTAGAAATACAATCATTATCATCATTATATTCATCATGATGATGATGATGATACCGCCTTCGGGCGTGAATACCACAAATTTATATTTAATTGTATAATTTCCCAATAATTTTCATCTATATTTGTGTGTGCGTGTGTGTGTGTGACAAATGTTAGGCGCTGACTGCATTCATAATTTCGTAGACATTTAGCAGCCCAGCCGGGTGTGAATCGAGCCGGGATCGGGATCGGGATCGGGATGCGGCATGTGGGTGAACATTAGCTAGCCAGAAGCCAGCTGTGTGACGAATTGGCTGTTTTGTAAATAAGACAACTCTAATAGAACTATCAAATGGGTTAAAGGTAGTGGAACGACCAGCAGAACTCCTACAGCTCCGCCTAAAAAGAGGAGACAAAGCCAAACAAATGACTTAGGCAACAAACTTGTTCGATATGAATTGAGGATTTATGTTGCATCATCTGTAATAAAGCTATTACAGTCTGAAATAGCCATTTGTTTGTATTAATTATGATATCTGCTTCCCGCTTATAGATTGATATGATTTTATTAAAGTGTCTCTTATTAAAGCCTTATACAGTTATTATATGATTAAATTTTATGATGCATACATCTGCATATATATTAGTCGAGCACTTATCTCAATCACTCATTCAGCAGAGGTTCAATTAATTTCCTAGATTCTACCGAGTCTATACTACGAATACTTTAAATCAATTAACTCTATTATGACGAAGCTCTATGAATACGACACGTAATTCGCATGTTTATTAAGGTAAATATTAAATGTTAATAAACAAGATAAGTCCCAGTCTGAGTCCAGCATTAGCCTGAACGCCCGCTCTATAATTTAAATTATATATTCGCATTGAATAGTTTATGCACATTTGTGAATAGCAATTTTCATAATGAATATTCTAATTGGCTTTTAATTATACGAAAAACGTTTCGTGCGTTGTGGAAACTCAAAATAAGCTAATTGCGGCTGGTAATTGCAGCATTAGACGCGGCGTCTGGCCCGAACTGTGCAACAGGCGGCGTGAAATGGGCTCCAACTGAAACATAACCACAACTGCAATGGATGGCCACACGCAATTCACGCATTTGCACAGGCTGCACTGGGCATTTGGATGGAGTATTGGTAGGGCAGTTCTCTGATATTATTCAATAACGGTATGCATAATTCAGCTGCGGTTGGTGGTAATTGATTGTTTATTCAGTTTATTCAGTTAACTGGTGAAGCCTGGTCTGGAACTTTGACCAGTTCATGTGGTGAACAGGTTATACTAGCCAATATGTTGCCCCACAATAAACAATCATACGCCGCGTGGGCGCCAAGCATGAGACAAGAGGAGGGAAGAGGTCAAACAACATAAACAGATACTCGTAAAGTTGGCGTATTTATGTGACTAATTTGAAATAAAACATAAAAATCCATATAAACATAAAACTCACCAAATAATATTAAGAGTCTCAATTCGAGTCGCCACAAAATTGAGATGCATATCAACAATTAGAAGCACGCCAGGCGCCCCATCGCGCTGGGCCGCAAGAGATTCGAGAAATTTGACGCTTTTACGAGCGCTCCATACCGGACAGGCAGCATAATGTCTCTCTTTGATATACCAAATTAAAGCAATGGACACTGGACTCTGGCCAGATTGGACATTTGAGTGCTGGAATCTGTTGATGCGAGCACTTTGCATATGAATGAGTTGACGCTGTGCTCAGCCGGCGCCAGAGAAAGACAGAGAGATCGAAGCGAAAACAAGTTAGTTTAGGCCAGATCTCATAATTGAGGCAATTAGAAAACATCAAAACATGAAAATATTGGCCCTGGCCAAGCGGAGAATTGTTAAATAAATAAATGCCAACAAATTTTCCTGATCTTAATTAAACACTTCAGCGCTTAGCTCTATGTTTATGTTAAGTCTCGACGGGCCAACAACAACAAATGTGACTCTCTTGAGGCAAGGGCACAATGTAATTAAAGCCAACTCTCAAGCACTGGGCAATGACTGGGCAGGTTTTGAGGTTGAGCTGAGGGAGCTGGAACCAACGCCCACCTTATAATCATTCAATTAAAACGCTTAGGAATTATTATGACAAACAAATGTCGAGAGTTTTTAAATGATGCCAATCTCCGGCTAACCGCAGGAAGTGGCCCAAAAATTACAAGCAATTGAAATTATGAGAATATACTTGTATATACGTTCTGATCGATATCTATATACGATATATTCTTCTGGCCAACTGACGGAAATGAATTGTAGAAGTTAACAAGCGTAGCAGAGTCAGTTGCCAAAATGGCCGACTTGGTATTCTCTTTTGGGGCCAGTAAGTTCGTTGCCTAAGTCATTCGTTTAGACAAATGCCAGAACATGGACTTTAAATTAATTACTTAATTTAACACAACACGCGGTCCAGCGACACCTTCGATGACATCCTCAAACGCTGACAACGTTCCAGACGAGCAACATGGCAAAGCAGCAACACCACTTGACAAGGTGAAACACTTGGAACCTGTTCCCGATCGTTGGAGTAGGAGGAGGAGGAGGAGGAGGAGGAGGAAGAGGATCGAGGCGAGTTACCATCCTTTGGAGCTTGAAGATGGGGGCATAACAGATTAGTTAGCATATCCCATATCAGGGTAATTATTGTTAAATGAGATAACGATCGTGTACTGCGTTGACATTTATTTATTTTCCTTAATTTCGCTGTATTAATCTTCCTGGAAACACACATTAAACACACACAACACACAGCGAAAACACACTCAAACACACTTACACACACACACACAGTCTGTCTACGTTGTGGCACGTCCCGATCTGTTCGTAATGATCATCAGCGATCCAAGAAAATCAACAGCCTCAATTTGGCCTTTATTGGCAATGCAATGGAACGAGACATTCGGCCAAGTTTTCGCATCGCCTTTTTGACAATTTGCATTATGCAGGCAATCGATCAATGAGCCAACAACTCGCCGATACTCCAAACTTGGCTAATTAATATTATAAGAATCATATTGAAAACACAACAAAAAATATATTTTCAAATTCATCGTCAATTAGACGAACACCTTAACGATAGAAGCTACGATCTTGAGAGCCCAAAACAAAACTCAATTAAAACCAAACAAGCGCAAAGCAACAACAAACAGTACCCCAATGGGTAGCTGCCAAAGAAGTTAAAAAGAAACAAGTGAGTATGCTTGAGAAGAGTATGCTAGACTAGGGTATACCCTACGGTTAAGTACAGCATATATCAATCAACGTTTCGATAAGTTTCTAAGCAAAAGTAGGCATAGAATGAAGATAGCACTTTCAGTTTGACAATCAAGAATATATATATATGATGTAATATCTAGAATATATATATAGTCACAGACTTACCTTCTTCTTCTTTTACATATGTACATATGCCCAAGTTGTGTATACCCCTTCGCGCCACTTCTTATTGTTGTAGGGTATACATTTTCAAGCAATATCCCAAAAAAGACGCAGCTAATTTAACCAAATTGGATTACTTAATAAGTTTATTGGATAAATAACTTGGCCGTAACAACAACAACAACAACAGCAACAATAAAAGTGAATGTTTTGTTGTTGTTGCGGGTTTTTGGGGCGCGCCACAACCTTTTGTGGCATTCAAAATAAGCCACGAGGCAAAACAAGTTGAATATAAAAATTTTTTGGTTGAAGTTAATTTCTGAGAATTATCAAATGTGCCCCACACACCCCTGCCCTGATCCGTACGTGTGTGTATGTGTGTGTGTGTGTGAGTGTGTGTTGTTCTACAGAAACATTTGAAATGATATCGTTAAGAGAAAAACAGAGCTAAAGATAAGTCCCTCAACAAAACGCATGAGCTCCAGCTCCAACTCCAGCCGAAGGTGGGCGTTGTAATTTATTATTAATTATAATCAACGTTTGATAGACAACAGTCAGAGTCAGAGAGTAGTCGGACATATACCTATATCTTCCGATCAAATGTGCGTGCTACTAAGCAAACACGCCTCTGTCTGTATATATACATATATATACTCAAGCTATATCTGTATACAAATCGGGGCAAGCACTTAATTTGTTGTGTGTGTTTTATAGGTAAATGTGATTGAAATCAGCTTATGAGTATCTCTGTGTGTGTGTGTGCGTGTGTTAGCCATGTAATTTGCTGCAAAGGTGCTCTGACACTGATTTATATACACAGTTGGTAGACTTTGCCTACATTGTTGACTTAAAGTTGGTTATTCAACCAAATCACAGACAAGACGCCCTCTTTAATTGAGCCCGGCTCTCTGACAGTTCGAGCCACAATTTAGTGCTGTTAACAGCTAGTAATTAGACTCGATATGACACTTAATTGGCCATATCAAACAGCCAGTGCATCTGATAGTTTACCCGATCTCTCTACATATATGTATTTATATATCGATTGCATATTCATAAGGCTGGAGATTGTCGATCTGTCGTCGAAGTCGCATAAATCGTCCACCAATAATCATAAATTTTGACTTTTAAATCATTAGCGCACACCTCAACTCAAAGTGCCGCGTTGTCATTCCCAGGAACCAGTTATGGACTTACTACACACAACACACACACACGTACACCTCAGATCGCACACCTTACACCTACCAGTTGCCTCCTTTGCGTCCAACCCCCCATTGAAGCCCAGGCAGATCTCTTCCGAGAGCTGCGCTCAATTAAATTCTACAATAAAACACGATTTGCATTTTAATTTGTGCAATTAAAATGCTTATGAAATCTATAAAAATCGCTAAATGCATTTTATAGACGCTCACTTCCCCCCCTCCTGCCTCCCCACACAACCTCATCCACCCCCCCTTTCCCTTACAACAGCTTCGCTTGAAAAACAACAAGAAGAAGGTAATCCCAAATGTCACACGCTAATTAATTAACAACGCATAAATTAAACTGGCAGCTTTGGAAGGGGAAAGAAATGCTTGGGATTATATGCATATACTTGGTACTTACCATATATATATAATTCTATATATAAATATACCTATAGGTATAGCTGTGGCTTCCATAACGATTCATTGGCAGGCGCCTTTCTAAGTAAAAGCTACGTTCCATGCGAAAGTTCAACGAAATTTTCCTAAATTGTTTACCAGCTAATTTCCTATACTTTTTTTCCCCTCTTTTACTTTTACTTTGAATAAGTTAGTACAGTTTATTGGGTACATTAGCTAGATGGTAGCAAATGCTGCCCTACTATAGTAGAGTCGATTGACCGCTGGTAAAGGAATGCTCCAAGTAGGTAACATCTAGCTGAAACCCTTGTTTCTGCTTGAAAGTAATCTCAACTTTTTAGGATGAAAATTACGCTAGGTTATCATCTCCATGTGTTACAATACGCTCAATCATATATATATATATATCTATAGTGTATATATGTATATATAGTGTATGCTTAATAAAACCTGTTATTACTTCTGATTAAACTACCCTTTATTCTGACAGGGAATGAGACAAGGCGGAGCAACCCTCAATTGTATCTGGAAATTGAAGTTTAAGAAAAGCTGAAGTAGTAGGAAAACCCAATTGTAACTTGAAGTTAAAGAAAATATCAGTAAAGGTATAGAAATAGTTGATAAAATAGTACCTCTATATATCTATAGAGTTATCTGTCTCTATACAGTCAGACCAACTGAACTCCCTAACGGGCAATTCTTTGATTAAAGGACTCCGACAGCCCTGCTACTCATCGCTTGAGACTTACGTATAACACTTACAATTATACTTAGGATCGAAGATATAGACAGAGATTTCAGCAAAAACCAAGAAATTCAATAGATTAGGCCCTTATAGTACTGTAGCTTTTGCCGTCGGCTAACAGTTATACTGCTAAAACATTTACTAGGGAAAAACATATATATAGAAAACAAAGAAAGTTTTCAAAGTTGAACTAAAATGAAGAAAAAAAAAAGTTTATAAGCAAATTAGATTACCTTTATCTTCTGATTCCTAGGATAATCCAGAAAGATCATCCATATTATAGTTAGTTAGCAGTTAGTTATTAACTGTTTTACCGTTCCACTTTCCCCCAGCAATAAATAAACCATTTGATTTTTATATTTTCTTTCTTGAATAAGAATATTTTATATTTTATATAATAATATTTTTTGTTTTGTTTTTTAGCAATTTGTTTCTTATGATTCTCTTAAGAGCTAAAGCCTAGCAACTAAAGCAACTGAAAGTTTATCAAATAAGTCTAATCTGATAAGATATAGGACTAAACATACTATATATAAATACAGTTATTAACATAATTATCAATATAAATAAATGCTAAATCGGCTGATGTACAGGAAAAGTTCGTTTTAAATGTGCAAGAAATTCGCTAATTAAATTTAATTAAGTTTGCGTTACGGTTCACTTTCTTCTTCTTTATCTTTTCTTTTCTTTATATACACGCTTAAATTATTTAATTTGTACAATTTCTGGATCTTCTCTTCTCTTTCTACTCTTCTCGCTGTCTCTTTCTTTCTTTCCCTATCAGTTTGAGTTTCTTTTGAGCTCAACTCAACTCATTTTAACTCGTTTCGGATTGTAACTTCTTTTGTGAAGGGCGCCCCTATACCGTTAATTTGGCACAGTTTGGGGGCGTGGCAAGCGAACGCCCTTCCAGTCAAAGCTTTACCTAATACTTTTGCAGGAGAAGATTCTTCACATTTTCTTCAATAGATGATGAGAGCTGCTTTCGATGCCTTTCGCTATATACACTAAGCCTGGCGCTTTTCATTTTTTAAGAATATATCACAAATAACTAATTTTAAGAGCTCACACACACACACTCGCACACTCAGGCACACACACGCACACACACAACGCAAACTTTGGCGCTTCTTCTTTAAGGAACTCACGGAAACGTTTAGCCCAGAGATGCGCAGGATTGCATAGCGGGAAAGGAGGTAGGATTAGTGACTCGCATCTAGATCGTGCTCATCATCGCTGGCGCAGTCATCCATTTCCATGTCGATGAGTTCGTCATCGTCCTCGTCGCCGCTGCCGTTGTGCATGTTGCGCTCGGAGCCGGAGCCACCTCCCTTTTCGTCCTCCTGCTGCATGCGTTTGTGCTTGGTGCGACGATTTTGGAACCAGACCTTGACCTGTGTCTCTGAGAGATTGAGGGACTGTGCGAGCGCCTTACGCTCCGCTCCCACCACATACTGATTGCTCTCGAAGGCGTGCTCCAGCTTCAGCAACTGGGATGGCGAGAAGGCTGTGCGTATGCGCTTCGGCTTGCGGAAAGGTTGCAGTAGGAAGTCTGGAAAGGAACAGGCAAAGGGATTTGGTTAGTTAACTGGCGTTTGGAGTCGGGTTGAAGCTGTATACTTACTTCCTGGAAAGCGGTGTGGAAAGATGCGTCCGTGGCGACTCAGCAGCCATGGATAGAGCGGGTAGCTGTCGCGCGGCATGCCCGGATTGCCCATGAAGGAGGCGGCAGCGTGTGGAGGCAGACCGGCGGCTGCGGCTGCAGCTGCTGCCGGACCCAAGACATGTCCGGCCTGCAAGGCGGCGGCCATTTGGAACTGGGCGGCGGCAATTAGATGCGGATTGTGCTGAGGTGCCAGCTCCGGCGGCGTGTTGATGTACGGTGGCAGGGCCTTGATGTCCGGCATACCCGGCTGAGCTGGCGGCGGTGGGCCACCAGGGCCCATGGGGAAGGGACGTACTAGACCGGCGGGCGGCATACCGGGCATCATGAGGGGATTGGGACCGGGGCCTGAGCCTGGACCACCTGCTTGATGCATAACAGGTTGCTTGTGATAGTTTGGCGGCTGTTGGTGTTGTTGCTGGGGCGGCGTATTGTGCGGACTGCTGACCAGCAGAGAGGGCGAGGAGGAGGGCTGCGAGGATTGCGGCGAGACGGACTTGGGCGGCGTGTGGGGCGGCTGAATGCGCTGAGCTGGATTCTCTGTCTGATCAGAGCCGGGCGGCGCTGGAGAACGCTCACGTTTGAGGGAAACACCAAGAGGCGTGGACGTATTATCTCCCAATGGCGAGAGACGCGTCTGGAGCGGACTGAGGCTGTTGGCGACGGCGGCGTTATGATGCAGACGCTGGAGCAGCTCCTGAATATCATGATGAGACTTTGGTGTGCCCTGCTGCTGCTGCTGGTGCTGCTGTTGCTGGAGCAGCAGATGCTGATGCAGTGCGTGCTGTTGGGCTGGCGATAGATGTGGATGCGGATGTGGGTGCTGGTGCTGTGCCATATGCGGTGGCAGCACGTGGTTGGCGTGATGTGATGGTGGTGCCATCATATGATGCGGTGGTGTAGGCGTGGCAGGCAGCAATGTCAGAGCCGCAGGCGGCGTCTGTGGCGGGGAGCCGGGTCCATTGCGTTCCGGCTGAGGGCTGCCGGGCTGCTGGTCTGGATTGCCACCAGCGGCAGGTGCCGTCGCATCGTTGCCAACAATGGAGTCGATGCTGAAGCCAATCTTCTGCTTGGGCGTGGGCAACATGACGGCTGAGGTGGGTACCGGCGGAATCATTTTAGTCATAAATACGCGCGTTGATTGTGCGGGCGAGGCGGCGATTAATTCGGCTATTTTGGCGGCTTTTCTATTAAATACACTGTCTCTCAGTTAATCCTGTTTAATGGTTACACTTGGCGCAACATTTGAGCGCTTCACAACACTGAAACACACACACTTGCACTGCGCTTTGGCTTTGGCTCTTCGTCGGCTACGGGCGACGCTCGACGGGCAAGACACGAAACCAACTTTCTAGCGGGGCAGAGAGTTTTTATTTGTATTTGTATTTGTTTGTTTTTTTTGTTGTTGAGAATTTTTTTTTTCTTGTGTTTTTGCGATCGACGCGCTCGCAACGTGTTTACTCGACGACGTTCACAGTCTGAATAATCGAGAGAAGCAACGCAGCGGCACCAAGTGTACGCAGTGGGAATTATTTGTAACACGACTCTCTCTCGCTCCCTCTCTTTCTCGCTCTCAGTCGCCGCTAATCGCAAAGGCCGCTGTGTATCTGTCTCTCGCTTCACCAACAAAAACAAAACAGCACAAAACACGTCAGACCGGTCTGCGCTAATGCGTCACATCTGCTCTTCTCGCTGCGTTGACTACTGTGTGTGAGACAGAGCAAGAGAGAGGGAGACAAGATAAGCGCAGAGACCAATGAGCGACGTTCTTGTGCTTGCCTTTGCGCTCTCACCTTCTTGTGGATTTTATCTGGCCACGCCATGCTGTCTCATTATCTACATCCAGATCTCCGCTCTACACATCCTATACATCCGATAGAGAGAGAGCGAGAGAGGCGTATACAATCGAATTCGCTACGTTGCGCGCTTTAACTGTATTTGTGTATTTCTGCATATGGCTTCCGTTGAGTTCTCTCTGAAGTTGCTGCTGCTTCTGCTGCTGCTGGTTGTGGTGGTTGTTGTTGTTGCTGCTCTTTTTGTTGGCATTGTGGCTGTCTCTGTGTAATTTGGCTTAAACAGCCATTCATAGTTTTTGTGGTTAGATTTTCGTGTTTTTAGTTTGTTTGAAAACAAGCGAAATGTGACAAAATGCTTGAAATTGCAAATCTAAATAGCTAAAACTTGTTACTGTTTTAACAGTTATAGTTATTGGAAAGCAAGTATAAATAACACACATACATACATATTAATCTTAAGAATTATATATATGCATTATTAAACCCTAGAACTTGTTGCTGGGTTTATCAATTGTTGGGTCCCCAAAATTACTAATTTCCAATTATAAAGGTTTTTTCTATTGTACGCACATTTGTATCGATTGTTTGGAAATGCTAACGGGTTTTTTTTTTATAGTTGGAGTTCAAGGAATTAGCAATTCGATTAGGATTATAATTTTTTTCCCACTTAATCAGAACCAGGGTTACAATAACTAAGATTTGTATGCTGCTCTATTTACTCTGAGGTTACACGCTGAATGCTGATTTCTATTTCAAATATTCGCTTTATACGAACAACTTGCAAAGACCATTATATACAATCGAACGCATTATAGATTCCACACCAAAGTTGACGCTGTGCCAATAAATCATTTTATACAAATATTTTCTGCGACAGTTTTATATAGAGTACATTATACATTGTAATTTAAATGTAAATTTCAATAAGTTTAATTTTCTGTATATTTCTACACTTTTTTCTTTTGACAAACTTTGCATAATTTATGTGCGTCCGAAATCCAAATCCAAATCAAAACTGCGAAGTATACAAATAATGTCAAAAAACGTGCACCAAGGCGCAAATATCAATTAGTAATCACTGAATAATTCACACAAAATAGTTTTCACACTTTTTTGGTTTTTTTCTGGTTCAGTTTTGAGTTAAGTTGACCAGATTGCTGCGAAAGGTTATCAGTTCTAGGGCAAGGCACAAGATTTATGATTTTCCAAATCAACAAAATTTGAATTTCCGTTTGTTCTTACTGATACCCCGTACACATTGCTGGACACTTGATTCAAGGGTATACTTAAACTGGGCAAATGTATGTGACAATCTCCAGTTATAGTATAAAACTTTTAGATGTTTCTAAGATGTTCTGAGGTTCTTTTATTTCATTGAGTTTCTTATCTATGCGGGTTAATTTTTACTTATATTCAAATGAAGCTGTGCAACTCCAGTCTCATTAAAGGGTATCTTGCAGTCAATCAGTTTCGTCCAAATGTTTGATTACTGCGTCTGTCGTTGCCATTAGATTAAAATCAATTTTATGGACAGCTAATTTAGAAAACCCTCAGTCTGGGCAGCCCCATAAAAGGCATAATTATGCTGCCTAATGGAGCCCGTTTATAAAGCAAAATTATGGAAAGTTCAGAGTTCGCACTATAATGGCCAAAACGTGCGTTCAAATTGCGATAATGTGAAAGTCTGAAACTAGCTGCAGAGTTGAAAGCCAAACCACAAGAAAACTAAACAATCATCTAAAGATTTTGGCCATTAGTTGACTATCTTTTGGCAATTAACAGAATGTATCAAGTGTTTGGATTCACACGCCCACTGCGCAGCACCTCAGGGAGGTACTCCAAAAATCTAAGAAAAAACCAGAAACAGGACCAAAAACAAGAGCCAGGACGAGTGCCTGCCTGCAGCTCGCCGCAGGATCTACGCAACAATTGTGCTGTTAATGAGCAAATAAAGATATCTACTTGACCAGCAGCAGCAGCAGCAGGAGCAGCAGCTAAATAGATGTACGACTAACCAGCTGCCTGGACAGAGCATTAGCTCCCGCTGAGCATCCATTTGCACACACTTCTGGGAGTATACGACCATTGAATACCCTACAGTCGAAATCTTTGTTTAAGATATATATTTGTCGAAGAGTTTAAAGATTGAAAAAGCTATAGAAAAGCTTTTTGATAGACATGAAGTATATATTCAGAGATATATCATTATTATCATATAAAAGATCATTCTGCTATTTCTGCGGAATTTCATAGCAACTTGGAGAAACTTTGTGGAGTCACTTATAAATTGCTTTAATTAGATTCTCTTTGACATTATTTATCATATTTATAAGCATAGATCTAGGCAGCTCTCACTTGACATCTAATTTATTCACAGAATACACCATAAGCACCTCCTTTGTCTATATAGGGAGTTCAAAGCACCTTATAAAGAGTTGATGGAGTTAGTCCAAGTCACACATACTCCTCTTTTGTAGGGTATCAGCACGCACAAAAGTTCGCATGGCGCTGCGCTGTGAATTTGACTGCAAATGAAAACCATAAAAAATGCAAGACAAGGGCCAAAGGGAAGACAAACAAAACCAAATACGAAAAAAACAACAAAAAACGTATTTATTAGATGGAAATAAAACGCTGGCAGCCTCCCGGGCACAACAATGCGATCCCAGCCAGAAAGGTGTCAAAATCAACAATTTTCGAGCTGCAAACAATTCCACAGAAAACAAGGCACACAGCGTGATGCAATTTTGCCCATTTACCTCTCTTTCTGTATCTCTCTCTCTCTCTTTCTGTGTTTGGGCTCCCTGTTTGATTATTCCTGTCCTGCTTCGTCTCTTGAGGAGCATCTAGCCCAGGGACTGTAACAATTTTTCGGTTGAACTGATGAAAAAAACAGAAGAAAAAACGACACAAGCAGTTTTCACTTTTGCTGGAAAACAATGAAAAACGTGGCAAATTTCCCTTTGTTTAATTTAGTGGCAAGACATTGTAGAGAACCAACGAAAATGAAGAAAATATAAGAGAAAAAAATTGACTTTAATGATGATGAGTTGGCGATTAGAACGCTTCGAAGTGTTTGGAGTGGACTTGGACTCTCTGGAGTGCCACTAAATTCATTTGAATTGTGTCTACATTTTGTTGATGTTTTGTCTTTTTACGCTGAAAATGGCACAATTATTTAGAAAACTCAATATTGTTGTGCGTGTGTATGGTTGTGTGTGGTAGCTGCCATTTAAATGTAATTAATTTAGAATACCTTGATTGGAATCGAAGGTAAACGCATGTGCTCAGCGCTCAGAGCAACTGCGATCGATTCTGGGAATTTGAGGCCAGATCTATCAATTTCACAGTTCTCCTAATAATATTCGTTTTCCCAACGATCCACTCATAATTTGAATGGCTTGTAAATCCACGCTGCATCGAAAATTATGATGGATCATATTGTGGTTGCATTTTCACGCTTGAGAACCCGAACCGAACTGTCCAGGGAATGGAGGAGGGAAAATTGGTAGCCGAGAAAAACAGACACAAACTGACAGCGCTTCCAATTCGAATGATGATAAGCATGAGAGAGAGAGAGGATCATAGAGACGCGGGGGCGCGTGTGGAATAAGAACAACATCAAACAACTGGCCAGCGCCGGGGCAAAGGGTAGGGTGAGGGATACTCAGTACGATTTCCCAGAAAAACCTATTACAAGGTAAATGGTAAGAAACGCCAAGGGGTAACTGCTGCGATAAGCGTCAAAGGATCAACATTTGGTATTTGAAATTTCGAACACGCCACGCAGAACGAGGCCAATCAACGTGGTAAGACCCAAAAGTTGAGACTACAATAACTACAATGGCCATAAAATCATATTAAAACACAATTTTTGGTCAACAACTGAGCGTCATAAAACATTTATATCTAATCCTTGAGAATCATAAAAATCAGAGAGACGACATGACAACGATAACGACAATGGACAATGGAAAATGGAAAATGGGAAATGCTACAAACTGTCAACAGCGGCAAACATTGCTTTAAATTGTCGGAAAAGTGCCCAAATAGAAGAAAACTAAAAGAAAAACACACACATCCAATGCCAACAAAAAGGAATGTCAAGAAAAAAAGAAACAGTAGTCAGAGAAATGTCATAAAAATGTCTAGCTCCCACTTTCCCCCTTTCCCTTTCCCTTTCCCCTTCTCAGTACGTGTGCAAAACAAGAGCCTCTGCATTTTTATGACACTTTCCGTCGTAACGGGAAAGGACTATCCCTAAACCTAACCCTACGCTTATCCTTGCGGCCAACCGAAAGGATAATAGAAGTATATCTCTTAGTTGCTGAAAATAAAATCAACGTAATTTTTATAGCTTTTCACCGTTACTTTTTAGTACCCAATACGAACTAGTTACGAAAACTCAAACACCCCTCCCCCTGCTGACACTGTTCCGCGTTATTTTACCATTTTCAGTTGACAGGCACTTTTGTTCGTGCGACATTAGGAGAGGTCCTTGCTGGCAATGCAATTTATGAACCGGCGGCACCACTAGACAAATATAATTTGATCGAACTTGGGATAAGACAGAGTACTATAAACATATATACCATTATAGATATATATACGATAGATACAGTTTAAGTTAGAAAACCTTCATGTAACTTTCTAAACCCCTCAGAGATCTGAACCCCATCAATTACCGTTGTAAACTTCCATCTTAACCTCAAAGCCAATTCCCTGTGGAGCTCAACCTTTGCCTTCTCATCAACGTGTAAAGTTTTGTCTATAACTTCCCTTTCTCTCCACACTTTATAAATGATACGCCCACACTTGTCAGTCACACTTTACACCCCATTTATCCATATCAACCCCTCGCCACAGCTCTCCAACCCCTCAAGCATATCAAAACTAATGATGACACCCAATAAAAAATGTGTAAATTTGTAAAAATGCACAAAATTGTAAATGTAAATTTGAGGAAAAACAAATAGAAGTAGAAATAGGAATAGGGATTGCGATACGGATATGGTTATGGATATGAGTATAGGTTTAGGTGATGGGAGATGGAAGATGAATGTGCATATGGATATGGTTGAGCGCCTTGACAAGGGGCAGGCGAGGGTTGTAGACAAATGAAATAAATTTGTGCGATAGAAACTTGAAAATGTCGCTGGCAACACATAAAAAACGAGCACAACAATGATAATGGCATTGGGATTGGGATTGGCAATGGAAATGGAAATGGATGTGGAAATAGAAAGAGGGATGAGGATGGGAAAGGATCGCGGGGCGCATTGCAGATGACTCAATTTACACACAGCGAACGCTGTAAATTGCGTCTCATTTTGTGCGCGATTTTTCCTCTGGCATTTTGCCAAATGTCAAATGGAATCATTTTCTCTCTCACTCTCCCCATCTCTCTCTCTCTCGCTTCTGAGCAATATGACGAACGTAATAAAAGCGAAATTAGCACACCAAGCTGCCGCCAGGACGAGCACAAGGACGCGGGCTGATGGGTCGCCATTTTGTTTTGCAGCGAAGGACTGCGCTGCGTCGTTAAACAAATGAATTGCCATAAGCGCTGCCTGATTGCAATGTCACTTTAGATGGGTTTTATAATAAGCTGCGGCTCCGGCAGCTGCCTGCTGGGAGGGAGTTGCTTGGCATAAGCAAACACACTGAAGCATGTTGCTGCCGATGATGGTGGTAAGCTCGCAAAGTGGAAAGTGGTGGGGTTGGGGTTGGGCAATGACAACAGTTTGCGCACTTTATGAGGCACATCATTATGAGGCTGCCATCGCAGTTGCACATCCTGCGCCGCGTCCTGCTCGGTGTCCTGCGACTGCCATTATTATACGCCATTTAAATAATTTTCGCTTTCATGCTGTGCCGCTGTCGCCTGCCACTCGCCGTCTGGCACGTTTTTCAACCCTCTTTCCACCAGGATCTCCTTGAGGCAACCCAATCCATGCCATCCCATCCCATTGAAGGCAATCACCCCAAACTGTGTCGTTGCCGTTGTCGTCTGTGGCAACTTTTCTCAGGCAGTCGCCGCACATAATCAGCGCACATCATCAGCATTTGATTGCAACAAATAATGCCGCCACTTTGTGTTGCCTCTTGTTTTACGAGTTACGTGTTATTGTTACTCTTGTTACTGTTTTTGTTGCAAGGACGCTTCCAAAATGGCGGCCGACGTGGCGCGGCTTAAAAGCGCGCGCGTGTTAAATTAAAAGGATTTGTGTGTTGATTAATAATACAGAGTAAGTTGATTGCATTGTCCGACGAAAAGGGGTGGCAGCTGGATGAATTATAGAGTTCTATATATTATAAACGTATCTCTCTGTTTGGTTTGATTTAATGCCAGATGGAATATGACAGGTTTCGCATACTTCAGACTAATCTCAGGCAACTGCAACCTTTTTGCAGAGACAAAGGGCAAACGGTAGCCATCGTTCAGTCCTATCTAAGCCGATCTAACAATAAGATAATGTTACATATATGAGCTTCATAGCCCAAAACATGCCGACAACTGAAATCGCAACTGGCAACTGGCAACTGGATCATGGCCAAATCCATCAACTATTGGCAACACAATTGGACTCCTTCTCGAACAATGACCACTCGGAGAAGGTGCACAAAGTTAAAGGCAAGCAGCTGATCCTGCTGCTGTTGATGATCACTGCAGATCTCCTTGGAGATCTCTCGAGATCTCAACATATTGATCTTGTTACAAAAGTCATCAGAAGCAGGCAAAAGGCCAGCAAGCGGGTGTTCCTAGACAATGCTTCACATACGAGTCTCTCGCTCTCAAGCGGAAAGAGCCAAAAAGTTAAGCCACAAACATACAAGAGGATCAAAACGGATTTAAATACAAAGTGGGAAATAATGAAGTGCCGCATCGCATTCGAGTAGGGGAAAGAATTTGAAATCATTTCGAAAAGAGGGCTGCCTGATGGACGTGGATGGACGAGGTGCGTGTTGCCTTCTGGCTTATTAAAGTTATAATTAAAATATGTGTCTCTACATGCACTTCTAACTACCCCCAGCCTGAGCAACTACTTCAACATTTTTCTATGAATTCAATTATAAATTTCCATTTATAATTTCTTTGTATTTACATTTTAATAGATTCACACTTTGGAGCAGGCAACGACTACACGAAACTACATATGTCGCAGTGGAGTGGTTGCTCTTAAGGTATTCTGGTATAAGATGCACCCAGAAATTTCTTGAGGATTGCTTATACCAATTATATTTTAAAGACCCATTCTATACCCTTTTCAAGAATGAGGCAAGAGACCTCCCAGCTCATGGCACATCATTAGGATTACGAGACAAAAAAGTCAACAAGCTGGCAAAATGTCAACAAGTAAAACTGAAGCACCCTTCGATCACAACGGGTTTCTCATAAGGAATAAGGAGCAAAGGATAATGCAACTCATATGCGAGCATTATTAAATGATTGAATAGAATTCCAGAAAGCAGAAAATGAGTCCGAGACGAGAGTCCATCAACTGCCTCACATACTTGACTTAATTTAAGCCAATTTAGTGCCCATTGAGTGAGGGGATTACATTGGAAGAGGATGCGATTAATTGTTTTTGGGAAGAACGTAAGTAACACACACTCAACACACACACACACACACATATGAGGCTAAGCTGTGTGCAAAGTGGAACACCCGCAAGATGGAAGAGCACTTGAACCATGTAATCGTAATCCTGGAGTGCTGCTCAGTAGCCGCACAGTAGCCCAAGCCGGAGAGACGAAGAGAATAGAAATTTGCGCATGCCATTATGTAATTTGCCCTGTCGGTAGTCCAAACAGGAGTAGCAATCGGTGTTCGAGTCGGTGTCCGAGTCCAGCGGCGGCTTCTTCTTTTGAGCTGCGCCTGGAGCGGTTTCTTTGTGCCAGTTTGCCGTGTAATTCGATTTGTGCTACTTTCCCAGGCGGCCTCTTGGATGTGGCTACCAAGCCCTTGAAACTGTCCATCAAATGCAAATGCAGTGCGCACTCGTCCGATAATCATGTCTTATTTTGTGTCAAAAACAAATTCTATAATTTATTGTAATATTTTTTATTAAAGCTAATTGGACCGCCGACAACATTTGATCGAAAGCCTCCAAAAACAAAAGCAGCCAACATTAAAATGCCTCAGCATAGCAGCATAGTGGGAGCTGTTGATAGATCAGACGAGCATAGGAAGGGGCCAGGCACAGTTCCAATGCATTGATTTCGATTGGTGTCAATGCACGTTGTGGTATTCATAATATGTACACAGATTTGCTTAAAGTTTGAGGCAGGCGGCAGCTTTGTTTTTAATCAGCTGCCTGCCACTTGCCACAGACCTCACAGAGTCCAAGACGACAACGACGATGATCAAGTGGAATCGAGCCAGAGTCGATTCGAATGCCTAATTAAAATTGATTTGATTTCACTGAC
Source organism: Hirtodrosophila trivittata (assembly GCA_035045065.1). Lineage (NCBI taxonomy): Eukaryota > Metazoa > Arthropoda > Insecta > Diptera > Drosophilidae > Hirtodrosophila > Hirtodrosophila trivittata. Next base: position 1,715,743 of record JAWNNK010000658.1, on the reverse strand, counting down.
ACTTTTCTGTGTGGAATCAAAGCCGCATTGTTCGACACGCCACGTCAGTTAGTCAAGCCAGTTGGTCACTCACTCAGTCAGTCAGTCAGTCAATCATTTACTCAATCGTTTCAATTTCACATTTGATTGATACTTTTGTTGAAACCGATACACACTTAGACAGATAGAGAGAGAGAGAGAGAATACTGCAACACGCTAATTAAGCCAACCGGCGCTAAGCTCATAATTATACAAAAGCCTCAAACATAGACACTGTCTTTGGTCTCCAGATTGGCCATGCTCCGGCTGGGTATTGGTAGTGGGTCCAAAAACATTTGGTTGTCATCTCGGCCATATATCTTGTTATGGCCACGGCGCAAGCGCATGCGCGTCTCGTCAATTAGTTTGGCTGTCAAAAAGATGATGAACTCGTTGCTTGATGAGGGTTTTGCTTCTCTCTCTGCCCTATGATCCTCCTGTCCAGTGCTCCGCTGCTGTCCACTGGACTTATCACAGTTTCAAGCGAATTACGACGCGTCGTAGTTATTTTCTTTCTTTTTTTTTCATCTCATTTTTAATTTAATAGTTTTGTCAGTTTGGCGCGTAGTTTTCGAAATGCCTGAAATATGATTCATTTTTTGGTGGATTTGTTACGTTTTTTCCAGTGATTCGTCAACGCGTGCGGAATGCGTGTGTGCAGATAGCATCGATATAGGGCCAGTCGGAGTTAGAGACGGAGCCAGATGGGATCTATGGTATGTCTCTGTGTGTGTGTGGTCGTCTCTGGCGTCATGTCGTTGACATTTGCGACAAATACCCTGACGCATGTCAAGTGGCACTTAGCCACTGTGTGTGTGGTCGCACAACCCGCACAACATTTCGGGGGTGTACACTTGGCATGGTCCAAACTAATTGCACAAGCTTGTTAAGATTTGTTTTGAGTTGAAGTGCTCGGAAATTGGAGCCACTTGGACTCAGTGACTCAGTCGATTCGACAATCAAAACTAGACTCGAGTAAACAGTTAATTAAGGTCAGCGCATAAATTTAATTGTTTATTTTTTAATAATTTTAAACGCTTCGGCGCTTCACAAAGGCTTCCGTTTCTTTCCTATGATTATCTCTCCGGCGATTCCCAAGAATCCGAAATTACAAACTGATAACAGATAATGTCTCTTGCATAGATCGGAGTTTGTTGTAATTGGCGGCGATTTTGCTTTTTTCTGAATTTCATTTAATTGCATGAGTTTCAACAAAATGAGAAAGTGCGCACTACGCACTGGAAACCATCCAATCCATTGGAAGGGGTCACCCATGAGGGGTCAACTGAAGATCACGCGGACAATTATGGAGTTTACTCCGAAGATCGGAGCCCATTTTGAGACGCCTTTCTGCATTTTTGATTAGTGATTTGTGATTTCTGTAAACAAACACAAAAACTTCAATTTGATTTGTGTTTAATTATGAATCTCTCTCTCTCTCCTCCCGATGAGTGTGGGAAAATGGAAAAGTAGCCACGTCTCCGACGGGGCTCTCTGTGATTAATTTGAATTATTTTTGGAACGCGGTGAAATGCGACCGACTCGTGATCGTGCGCCCTCCGCTTTACCCCCCGCTCCTCCATGGACTGCTCCACTGCTCTAGTCCATAAAATATTATTTCAAATGCCAGTTCGAATTTATTTATTTGTTTGTTTTCGTTAATTTTGTATGAAACATTTGGCGGTTAGGCGACGTAATTAATTACACTTTTTATTGCCACGACTTGAGGCTCGGCTCGTACTTATGAGTACTCATACTCTCCTCCATATGAGCATTACATTTGGTTGCATGCAACATAAGTGATTTATATGGGAAGTATAAAGAAAGATCTGAGTCTCATAAAACGTTTGAGCTATACGAGACGTTAAATGGAATGTGAAAGGCAATTCCTCAATTGCATTTTATGAGCTGAGAGAATTTTTCTACTCATATTTTTCATCTAGAGCAAACGAATGACCCAAAGAAGTGGTCAAAGAGAGTGAGGAATATATAAATGATATAGAACTAATAGTTAGATCTCGATCTTAACTATGAAGAGAACTGAGATATAAAGGATTTTCAACAAGAAAAATCAAATATAATCAAATTTTGACTACCTTTAAGTCTGTCTGTACATAATCCTTTCCAAAAACATACTCCAAATATATATCAAGAAAATACTAAGAAGTGGTCAAAGGAGTGGAATTATATAGGGAATATATAAATGATATAGAACTGATAGTAAGATTCTGATTCGTATTGAGATAAAAAGAACTTTCAATAAGAAAAATCAAATACAAGTATAATCAAATTTTGACTATTTTTAAGTCTGGCTCTTAATAAATCTTTCTAAAAACATATTCTATTCAGATAAATTCCACATATTATAGTATAAATTTTCTCTATTTAAATCTATAAAAGAAACTTTTATATTATTCTAAGAAAAGCTCAAGCTGTATTACTAAATTAGAAAATATTTAAACACTTCTTTGGCTAACTTTATTCAACTAATTTAGTCAAATTGTTGTTAGCCAATTAAAATTGTGCAAATCTGTGGGAAACTTGGTAGCTGACATTTCAAATTTCAGCCAAAGCGTATAAAAAACGTTGAATTATAAGTCAGAACTTGGTTAATCTTGAGGTTATTAAGTAAATGTTCATAAATCGTGCAGAGAAATTACTTTTGGCTCTGTTAAATGCGGCTTAATTGCCGCTGACAAGTGGTTGGCCAGGTTAACTCTCTCTCTCTCTCTCTCTTCTGTCTAATTGCCGGTAAACAATGCGGTGACACTTTAAGCTGAACTCCCGGCCAACTGCGATCCAATGGGCTGTTGCATGTCGTCAACAACGTCGTTTACTTCCTCATCATCGTCAGGGGCAGCAGTTGAGCAATTTGCAGCCAAACATTTTAAGGCATTTCCAGCAAAAACCAAAGTGCAAAACACATGCAATGCTGGCTAATTAACACTGGACCGAGCCGGGCCACTGCATTTGGAATAACCAACAGGCACAACTACAACTACAGCTGGAACGAGCGTTGGCCAGAGCGTTGGCTGCGCCTCTTCACGGTAGCCCCTAACGGAAGCCATACTTCAGCGACGGCAGTCCCAAATCTGACAACTCGCATCTAAGAGATGTGCGAGGAGCGACAGAAGAAACAGAAGAAACAGAAACGGCAGTAGCCAAAGCTCCAGCTGCCTCTGAGGAAGTGGGCTGTCTGGGCAGGTCGAGGAAGCCGAATTTTAGAGAAACGCTGATACGCCCCGTGGGCCGCTTGCATACGAATATTGAAAGCAATAAAAATTAATTTTCGCATGCTAAGAGCGCAATCAAAGCAAAGTTGACAAGCGTTTACAAAGGCGGCTCATCTGGGACGCGTTTATCACCGAAATATTTCATCTCTGGGATAAGCATCAGTGGACAGTGGACAGTGGACGGTGGACGGTGGACTCCAGTGGACATTTTCGGCCCTCAAATGCAATGCACTACCACTAAAAAGGTGTGAGCCACTCGCTCAAGCCGTTTGTCATCGCATTTCCGCTGAAGACCGTGTTACCTGATGATGAGCTCGCCCTCCTCTGTCCTCCTCCTCTTGTCAACAACATCTTGAACAATCTCTGCCATTCCCTGCCAGAAAAACTGTCATATCTGTGGGCATGCGCGGCAGTTGCTAATTAGCCGCATGAATGGAATTGAAGCTCAACTCGGCTCACACCTCATGTGGATCCGGATTGAGATTTGGATGCGGTTCTGGTAGCGGCTGCTTTGTCTTTGCTCGTGCGAAATTTTAATGGTTCGCATTTCGTTTGCAGCTCTTCAAGAGATTTTATCAGTTGGCTTTTTATGATTGCCCTTTGCTCCAGTGGGGGGTTTTCGCTTTAAATTTAATTATGTCTTTGCACAATGACTATGATTCTGCCTCTCTGACTAAGTTATGGAAAGTTGTCCAAACTCTGACTAAGACACTTGCTGAAATTGAAGCAAAGAAAGCGTACAGCAAATGAGTCAAACAAATTGGCCAACAATAAAGATTCATAGAGCTGATTCATTGGATCATCGTATGGTGCATTAAAGACCTACCACAACCAAGTCATCAGTCATGAGTAGCCGCCCAGACAGCTGCAGTTGCAGTTGCATTTACATTTTAATTGCACCCAATTAAAAATCTATTTGATGCCTCTTACGCACGATACGACTACGACTACGAGTATGAGTATGAGTATGAGTATGAGTACTCGACAAACCCATTCTGTTAAACCATATATTCATTTGGCACTTGGCCATTTTGCGCGCGCGGCTTTAAGCGAAATGCGCTTTTAATTGTTGGCCATAAATCAAATTTACCAGCCCCAATGCAAATGTAATGCAATAATCAGTTTATAAATGCACTCGCCAATTGATACGCTAAACAAATGCAAATGCAATCGACTTGCCAGCGCCTCTCCAGATCGGGATGCATAAATCAATGGGCAGTCCGGACTCGAATGGAGGCAGCAGCTGAGCAACTGGGCAGCTCCACAGCTCGTAAAAATGCAACTGTCAATTGATGTCGGCGGCCATTTTGTTCAAGTTTTCGCATTATTAATTATCGCCGTTTGCTTTTCAGCATTTATTTATTTATATGGTATATATATATATATATATATATGTTTATATATGTCTGAGCGACGCCATTCAAATGACACGCATTCAATTACCAGCGCATGACTCACTAGCTCCCAGCCGGACCATGGGTGGGTGCTGGTTGTTGGAGCGGGAGCTGGAGCTGTAGCTTGTGTTGGAGCTGGTGTTGGTGTTGCCGGCGACTCGTTGTTGGAATGCAATCATCTTCAATCACATCGGGTCTGTTATATTTATCGCCTTAAACGAGCATAAATTGTGGCTTAAAAGTTTCCTAGAATTGAAAGTCAATGAAACTGAAATACGCTGCTAACGCTGTGTGGGTAGAGAGGCAAGAGAATGGACTAATACACTGAGAGAAATTACAAAGAAATATATGCAAATCTAATATAATATATATACAGTATAATATATAAACCAATTGAAAGTAATATCAAATAAAAATGAGCAAAAATATTCTATAGAAAATAAATAGTTAATAAATGTTGGTCAAATGAATTGAAGATTCTAAGCTATACTTTAAACTTAAGTTTATTTATTCTCAGTAAGATCCCTAGGAGGAATACCTTCTGGACTTATATATCTTATCATATATCTTTCCATATTTCTTTCTCCTTCTATCACTTCGCTTCAACTTATCAAACACTTTTCTACCCACCTAAATCCTTATTTTGTTAATTCTCAAAAGGTCTCTCTTAGCTGCTAGACTATTTCGCTCAGTGTGTAAACCCAAAATATAAGATCGACTATCAATACCAGTGGCGTTTAATTAAAATTGTACAAGTGCCAGTGTCAATCGTCAATCGTTGTCATTCACCGAACTCAATGCGATCCCTCCGTTCTCTCTCTCTCTCTCTCCCAAAACACGTTAACAGCCCAAACGTGACAACGGCAACGTTGAGGACAACCCACAGCAGTTGGAACTGTTTGGAACTGTTGCTGGAACAGTTGCATTTGGGTCCTCGGGTTTGGTTATGATGATCGTGTGATAGCTAAATGCCTTTGCCGTGTTGGCGTTGTCTCAATTGTCAATTCATAAACGACTTTGGAGTTTTCTTCGATTTTTGATTTATGCCCATGAATCTACTCGCACAACCAAATGTCACAGCGCAGTTTGGCTGATTGTCGATGCAGGCGAGGGGGGATTAGGGAGTGGTGTGTAGGGTCAGCAATGGCCGCTCAAATTGAATGTTAATATATGCAGTTAATAAGTTATTTTTGATATTATATGGTAGCCAACGGGCTGTCAAAACTCACACAAGCAACTGTCAGCGCGGGTAATTGCCCAGCGGCCCACGCGATGCGGCTGGTCTGGCATATTAATGGGTTGTGATCGAACCCAGAAAAGGGGTGGAGTGGGTCCAGTTGGGGTGACGGCAAGTTCCCCGATAAGAGGGCAGCAGGTTGGGCGAGGTTCGATCGGAGACAAAGTGACGCGCCGGCCATGTTTAGTGTGGGGCTGACAAGCTAATTTGTTGGATAATTGTGCGATTTCTGACAGACACAATGAGCTGACAGTAACAGTAAGCAGCAGCGTTGCCAGATCGCTCTTGAAATGTAGTGTAAGCTCATGAGACAGGAGCAATGCAGCAGCGTTGCCAGATCGCTCTGAGAATGAAGTGTAAGCACATGAGGCAGAAGCTTTGTCCTATTTAGATGGGACAGGCGCAAGCTGCTGACAGCGTTGCCAGATTGCCTGCGAAAAGCCTAATGTTATTTACACTAAGTACAAGCATATGTGGCAGCTTCAGCTTCAGTTCCTGCCTCGAACAAAGTCAACAAATTGAACCCATTGGCCAATTTACTCGATGTGAAATTGCAGCCAGTCGCTTCGGACGGACAGACAAAGGGGCAGTCAGGCAGACAGACAGATAGACAGACAGACAGACAGAGAGACAGACAGCTTGCAGTAAGAGCCCGGCCAAGACAGATTGACATTAAACAAGTTGTAATTCGATACTTAATTGACGCCTGGCTCGTAAATTTGCAATTGTGCCCATGCCCAGGCCCAGGCTCAAACTCAGATGCCCTATCCCCAGACCCAGACCCAGAGTCAGAGCCGGAGTCAGAGTGAAGCTCAAGCGAACGGCCAATTCCAATTAAAGAGGGCCCAAGGGGCCGTCGCATTGCCTGTCGAATTGAGGTACATATGTAATGTAAAAAGTGAGTATATTGCCCACACACACAGCACGCGGCTTTGGGGGAATGACAAGATCAATGGGGGGAACGGGCCAGGGGCTGAGAGCAATCCCCCCTGATAGTATGGGAGAGTATAAATCGTATAACTCAAGTCAGAGTCTTTGGGGCCTCTTGACCTTTGCGTGTATTGTGCGAAACTGAAGACGGCCCAGTTTTTATTTGCTTTTGGCCCATTTGTTTTTTTAAAATGCGGCCCCTGACAGTTTCATTGTGCGCCACCTCGTCGAACCGACCACCCCAACTCATCTGGAGGAGAGATGAAGACTTATTGCACTCTTGCAATAAATTTTTGGCCCCAAAAACTGTAACTGTAACTCTTACCTTAACTGTTACAGTAACTGTTAACTGTAGCTGTAACTGTAAGTGTAACTGTAACTGGCGCTCAACTGTAGCTCAAGTGCAAATCATCTTGCCAAACTAAAGATAAAGAAAAATCATTGCCGGTCCACAGGGTTTATGGCCCGGCGCAACATTAACGCCGGCAAAGAGAGCTCTGCTCTCGGTAAGCACTCCCCCGGGGCTTTCATACCCCTACCCCGACCCCGACACCAACCCATTCCGGCTTTCTATTGAGAAAGTGTAACTTTTACTCGACGCTCCGTCGATTTTAAAGCTATAAAAAATGTTTTATGTCTCTGGCGCACATATTTGTTATTTTTCTTTCCTTTGTTTTTCCTGTGTGTGTCGCTTGATGCGGCGCTAAAACCAAAATTGCTTTACACCTTTACAGTAATGTGTGCGGGGGCGGGGCGGGGCGGGGAGTCTGTAAAGTGGGTAACCCCATATAAGTACGTATAGAATACATTGTAACGATGTGGGTAGAGGGGCAGAGAGAGGGGGCGCCGTTATTGCGGCAATTTATTTTATTGCAAATTTGATAGGCTTTGAAATTTGATTGGCCTTTTGGTGCTGGCCCCGATTGCCAATCGTTTGGTAGCAATCGAATAAAATATCGAATTACAAATGAATTTGACTTGGACTCTTTTTATGACTATGTCAATCGCCTGACACATGCCCAACTACTGTGCATTTCCAGCGAACGTAATACAATCGCATTTCAAAACTATAATATTTAAAGAGTTAACAACACACACACAAAAATGTCGACACATGGCCAAAGTCAGAGAGAGAGAGGGAGTGAGAGAGAGAGAGAGGGTAAAGCGTTTACACTTCAGCTTTATGTGATCACCTACATTGCAGCTAATAGGGTATATATAACTTTAAGTATAACTAAAGCCACAATCTGTTTCGACTGTTGGAGCTGCTTACTGAAGGCTGCAATTAGCCAGCAGTGACAATAAGCGGCCAGCGCTGCCAGATCGCCAGCGACAACTCCTATTTATATTAAGTGCGAAATTCATGTGAAAGCAGTAATGATAGCAATTGATAACGTTGCCAGATCATCAAAGCATCTATTCACATGTGACAATTGGAATACTACTAACAGTGCTTATTAGCGTTGCCAGATCGTTGGCGAAAGCTGTGCACATGCCTAGTTCCGTTCTATTGATCAACTTGCTTGATGGCTGTTCTGAGTTTTATTTACTTCACTTGGAACCAGTTTCAGTTTTTGAACTAGTTCCGAGTTAAAGTTCCGTTCTATTGATCGACTTACTTGATGGGTGTTCCGAGTTTTAGTTTCTTCACTTGGAACCAGTATCAGTTTTATGAACTAGTTCCGACTCGAAGTTCCGTTCTATTTGTCAACTTACTCGATGGCTGTTCCGACTTTTAGTTACTTCACTTGGAACCAGTTTCAGTTTTACTAGTTCCGAGTTGAAGTGGCAACACGTCACGAAATCTTCACGCAATTGGAAATAATTAAAATATTTTGTATGCAGCGTTTTGAATTTATAATTTTGTTTACACTCAAAAATAATTTGGGCAGGGGACAAACAATTACTTTATGAGCACGACAAATATGGCGTCGATCATAATTAGGCAGGTGTAACTTCATTTGGGCAGAACGAAAGTGACATCGGTACTTCCCGTCGTATGGGCCATAAGCTAAGCGGATAGATTGCTTTTTGGGGGAGTTACCCAAGTTGGTCTGGAGAAGGTGTCGCTGTCAGAGTCGAACATGATGGACGGCAGCGACAAGTCGTTAGGAAGTTTACCACAATTGTCGAGGAAATGTAATTGTTTCAGCCCTAGTCCCAGAGTCAGTGGTAACAATGCCTCCGTCCGGGTAATGCTAATGGCCGGAAAGTCGTCGACAATATAAACGGCGACACGTGGGCGCTGATAAGGCTCTCGGGGGCGGATGTCAGTGATTTGGGCCAAGACTTTTGACGCTTTCTGATTGCAGATGCCAAATTGCAGGCAACGGGGCTAAATTTAATGTCTTAATTAACTGGAAACAGTCTGAGATTTCGATTGGGACTTCGATTGGATCACTCAGAGCATCACTCGCTCTTGCTATTCCACGGCTTATCTATAAATTGTAATCAGTAATTAAGTCAGCGGCTAACTCAGCGCACGCGCTTCGACTTCAACTCTTAGAATCAACGGAGGATTGGGACTGGGATTGGGATGGGGTTTGAGTTTGAGTTCGGGTTTGAGTTTGGGATTGGGAGCAGCGACATGTGGCACGTTTGGCTGTGGCATTAAGTTATTATGTGTCTATTTACATGCGCATTGTTGTTGTAATTTGATTTCGCTTCTCGCCCAGCTAATGTAATGGGTGTGCTTCGAGTCGGAGTCTTGGGGATTAGGGACTGTAGATTGGGACTGGGGATTGGCGATGGCGATTGAATACGTACGATATGCGGCAATTTAAATAAATAGATGATGCTGATGTCGAGATTGAAGTGCAACGATAAGCGAGCTCCAGCTCCAAGAAGAGCTGTAACCCAGAAAGCGAGTAAACTGAGAGCACAATTGTGTCTGGGTATCACAGCAAGGAGCCAATCAATTTGAGCTACCCGAGCAGCATGACAAAAGCTGATGAATATAAAACGGCTTATTAAATATTTTTAATATTTAATAATATATTTATAAAATATCTAATGAACTCTTGATTAGTTCAAAGTTTGTAAAATTTCTTGAGAATTGAAAATAAATTTTCTTTAATAAATAAGCAGAAATTTTTAATTTTGACATCTGAGAAACTTTAAGTTCACTTCAGTTAAAGAAGATTCAATTTCTCGCCTGATATTTGACCCCGGATCTTGTTTATGAGTTGCTCTGAGGTCATTTAACTAACTTTTCTTTCAGACCAACTTAATCAATTGCCAAGTTGAAGTTTGGCAATCTCACAGCTCGTCCAATTGGACTTTCTTTCTTTGTCTAACAATTCAGTTGATTTCATTAAAGATAAAACATCACCTCCTAACCCGTTACCTTATGCCAAAAACAAACTAAACAAATGCTGTTAAATTTTCAACGATTATTCAATCCCAAAAACAAAGCAAATTGCATAACTCGTAACTGGCGTTAAACGAAACGCCAAAAACAAAAAAACGGGGAAAAAATTGAAGAAAAAAAACAAAAACGTTTTGTTGCAATTTTGCATTGTTTTTTTTTCGCCGGCATCAGAAACAAAATTTAAATTTTTTACGACTTGAAAATTGCAACATTTAACAATAAATCCGACCCGGAGCCAATACTCGCAGCACCAAAAGGGACGGCTCCCAGCTCCAGCACTAAAAATCGCTTAAAATTACAACAACAACTGCGAAAGGAACGTAACAAAGGCAGCGGAGGGTCAAAGCAACAACAATAGTAATAATAATTTCAGTTACAACAGACAACGACTATGAAATACCCTGTACTCAGGTCTTAGGTAACCGAAGTGTCTCCACGTTGAAAGGCGAAAATAAATTTCTTTAAGTTTTTTAATAAAAAGTTGGGGAAAATTATGGAATTATTTAAAAAAAATATATATATAAATTTAATACTTTACTTTTATATAATATTGATACATTTTAAACTAAATCTTTATAAAATTTAATGAAATAAAGCTGAATGAAATGATGATTAAGCCCGATTAATCCGTTTGAACACTTATAAGTCCGTATTTTATTCGAAGATTTGTAAACTTTCTTCTTTAAAGTCTAATCAAAGCTGCAAAAAGATATTTTTTAAACTATTTATCTTATTTTTTAGTTTGCTGGTGTATTTCTATTATAATTTTTTCTAGGGTATAGATAAAATCCCATGCTAAAATTGATGTCTGTAACTTTTCATTTCCCAGAGATAGACGCTACACATATCCATATCCATAGATGCCTTCCCTAGTTATAATCAAGGAGAAGCCTTTGCTGTACCTTCTGCTTACACATATTTCTTTGAGTTTAGTATACCCATTTTACCCACTTCAAACACTTACAGGGTATCAAAAACCAACCGTAAAATTAAAGCGCAAAATGCAAATAAACGAAACCTAATAAAAGCAATTTGGAAAATTAACTAAAACGCTTGCGCGTCTTTGGAGTCCTCCGGGGTGAGGGAGAGTCTGGCAAGAAAACAAGCAAAGCTGTGCTAATTTTTGTAAATAAAACTACCGATCTAGCCAGATCAAGCGATGCAGTGAGCAGTGAGATCAAGCGGTTAAACGATTTGCCAGCCACACACCACACAAAGCACAGAAAAGCCACTTGGAAAATCAGCCAGAAACTGCAAGCCGCAAACTGTGCCAAATTGCTGGCAAATCGTGAGGCGCAAGGCGCAAAACAACAGTTGCAATTTCAAACGGAATGCAAATTCAGTCAGTTGCATAGGTAATTACGAGCCACAGCAGCAGCCAGCAGCCAACAGCCACCAGCCAGCATCCAGCTCCATCACCACCACCAGGCGACCCACCGTATCCACCAGATCCCAAAAAAAAACAACAGCAATAAACAAAACATTAGAATCTCTCTCTCGCTCTCGCTCAGTCTCGTTAAGAAGCTGCATTTTGCTGGCTTATTAAATTTGTGTAAGCTGCACACACACATACTAAGCACACCCAACACACACACACACACACACACACTTTGTAGCAATTTCATGTAGTGTGTCTGCCTGCAAGTCACGCGTTGAGCCGCTGTCTACTCCAGAGCTCCACCGCACCACACCCCTTCGGCTCATCGGTTGCTGCGCTGATTATTTGCTTAAATTGCTGCTAATAACATGACGTGGTGGCATTCACAGATGGAGGAGCAGAGGAGCAGGAGGGAGGGAGAGGCATAGATCGCCCCCCAGTTGTTGGCCGCCCCATTTGCATGCACATGCACATCTCCAGACCGATCCGGACTCGACGTCTGTCCATCATTTGTTAATTTCTTCATGTTTAGCTGGAGGGGAGCATAGAGGCGGAGGAGTAGAGTGGAGTGGAGGGCAGTGGAGACATTGCCACCGTTTGCCAGAATGCGCATGCGAATCTCAATGTGAATCTGAATCTGTTTCTGAATCTGAATCCGCATCCGAATTCGAATGCGACTCTTTGGCCCGTTTTCGTTTCGTATGGGTTTCTCAGGCCAAATTGCTGTAAAATTAGTTGGCTTGTCTATTAAACATGCAGATTGCAACTGCAACTGCAATTGCAGAGATGCTGCCAGTTGCCACAGTTGCATGCCACACAAAACATAAGCGGCAGCCAGCAATTGTGTAAAATTGTAAATGGCAAATGGTTCGGTTAGTTGCTCATAACTGCAGGGTATATGGCATATAGAAAACGGATCCACTTGCCGCACCACCAATTATGCCAGCAATTACACCAATCCAATCATCCAATTGCTGCTGCACCTGATCTACCATATAATTTTCATATGGCCAGTGAGTTACATTTCACAGCTCGCGGCATTCACATATACTACAGATGTGTGCATGTGTTGGTGTATCTGTGTGTGTGTCCTGGAATTGCAAGTCCAGATTAATGAAAGAATAATAAGCCAGGTTGACACTGACACGGCGTGTGGTCAAAACTACCAAAATCAGCTCAGCTGAGCCACAGGCCACAGGCCACAGAAAGCATTTCAACCACAGACAAAACTCCAGCAAACAACATGCAAAATAACACGAAAAGTCAATGGGAAATGTGAAATGTGAAAAGAAAACAACAGACAATGACTCCAAAAGCAGCTCTCAAAACAGTTACGAATGGGTGTGTCTGACAAATGGAAGATAGACATAGAATGAGGTGTGTAAAGAGTGTGACAGAAGCCTTAGAGTAGAGGCAGCTGCTGGCTAAAGAGAGTTTGATTTGAGGTTGAAGAGTTCAAGGATTCTCAAGAAGAGATACTATTTATGAATAGAAGATCCAAGAAGATTTATGGAAGTGGAAGCTTCCAAAACGGGAGGAGCAGCAGATCTAAGAAAAGCTTTGGAAAACTTTGTAATAGAAGACTAAGTTTCTTTGTAATAGAAGTCAAAGATCTCCAAAGTTTTCTTAGACCTGCGTCTCCTCCCGTTTTGAGAACTTCCATCTAGGAAGGTAAAACCTAGAAGTACAAGCTCGTATAGCAAATCTATGAGTGGCAGATGTTATTATGGAATATCTAGATATATGAGCTATAAGAATGAGAGACCCACAAGTAGGAGACATGGTAGTAAAAGTACTGTGAATAAGAGATTGAAGAATGAGTAGAACAAGAAATCAGGATGTATCTAATAGATACGTGTCGTACATGTTATAAAATGTAGAGTATTTCGTCTAAACTAATACACTTTAAACAAAAGTCAGATAGAAATCATAAAGGACAAGCATGCTATCCCCTTGACGCCACATTCCTATAGAGATTAGTAGAACTTGTTGTCAAAGAGTTCATCCATATCCAAAACTCCTACCCCCGACTCATATACTCGACCACAGAGCTGACAGCTTTGGCATAGAAGCATTCAGGCGTCTCCAGTTAAGCACAACTAATGAGGGACAAGCCCAGAAAGTTGTCAGGCAACACCCACAAGAAACCGCATAGAACTGCCCCCCAAACATGGCAAACAGATACGAACACAAATAGAAATCAAATAAAAAAAACGAGAGACAACAAAAACAAAAACAGAAAACAAAATAAAACAAAACACAAAACAAATTAAGGAAAACATTTTGTAAATGTCGAAGAGGGAAACGAACAAATCGACGGACTTATAAACTGAAAATTAATTAATTGCCCGCCAAAATAACAACAAAAGCACAGCATGTAAATTTGTATCTGTATCTGTATATATATATATAGTTGTATCTTTAGTCGTATTTGTATCTGTGTCTGTGTGCATCGCTGAGATACATGTGCTTAAATAAATCAAAAGGCAACACAACTATTTCCTCAGATTTGGTCATGGCGCCAGGGGGCTTAACAATAGCCTAAAGTTACAGATACAGATACAGATACAAATGTAGCTATAGATACAGATACGGCGACTGACTGACAGACTGTCTGACACTTTCTTCAGCCTGGGAAGCTTTAACCGTTACAAAGCTATTTTGTGGCCTAATCTCGCGCAGATCGCTGATCTCTGATCGCTTGTACTGGTGATCAGCATGGCGCTAACAGAGATTATGATGAGCTCACGATTCTCTAGCCCCCGATCTCTCTCGCTCTCTCTCTCTCTCTCTGTCTCCCGCTCAGTCTGTCTGGAGGGCGATGCATGCAACATTCGTGCGCTATTCGAGTGCAACTAATTGCCGCACGTTCGCACCCAATTAGCGCCCAAAGAGTTGGGACCAGACAACTAGCCGTAAGTGCAGCTATCAACACTTGCAGCTGCATCTTCTGGATGCAGTCCAGCCATACGTGCATCCATAAGCTACAGGAATTATGATTTACATAGAGATCGCATCGGAATATTAATTGATCTACAAGCGTCAAAATATTGGATTCCTCAAACGGTGGCCTCATCCGAGTGCCACTAAGTGGGGCCTGTTGACAAATGTCTTTTGTGTCACAGACGCAGAAAGCAGATCGTCGCCCTTCACTTCTGCACAGTGGTACCAGTCTGTAGATAAAGGTCTGTAAGTATTTAAAGATCTGGAAATACTTTTAGTTAGAAATAAACCAATTTCTACCACTGTGCGGCGTCAGCAGCAGCTGCTTGTAATTTTCACGCTGATTCGAAAAAAATATAACCAAAAAGGAGAAAACATTTTTCACTTTGCCTTGTTTCCAGCGGGGGCGTTGCCAGAGACATGGTCTGACATGAGGATATGACTGAGGGTACAGGGTGCAGGGTGCAGGGTGCAGGGTCTGCCACTTATATCTATCAACGCCTTCAGAGTGCAATTGCAACCGCGTGTGGCTGCACCACATTTGCGGTAGACACAATTATGCCCCGACATCGAGTTCAAAATTCACTGCGAGCCAATGCATTTGCCAGCGATGATGAGTGAATATGAATGTATATATTAATGAGCAGCGATTTGTCTATTCCTTGAGAACGTTTCCCCTAACCCCGCCACCCAACCCCTCCAGATACACCCAGGCACATTTATGTAATGGGTATTTTAAGTGCGTGTATAATGTGTAAAGTCTGTTGTGCTTTTTTCATATGTATCTCTGCCTCGCTATCATTTAACTAATTGCAATTTGCTTTCAATTCAATATTTATGAACATATTGAGAAGATTTCCTCATAAAAATCTTCAACAATCCCAGAAGATTCCAGAGTAGACAGCTTAAGTATAACTAGCTTTAGTTTAGGTCTTTCTCTTGAGCAACAACCATCTCATATTTTAGTTTAGCTTCAGTTTAAATACTTTGAGAGGATATCTTCAATGGGTTAAGGGTATGTAAGATAGGGTGCAAGATGGGGTTAAGATTGAGCTCGGAATGGTAGAACCAATGATTGATATGGCTATAATCCTCTGGTGGTCAACTTAGTGTCTACATTCTACTCAGTCTCCTGCTCAACCAATGATATGTATATTTCTTTTAAAGAGGTTGCCTTGGATCGTATCCTTAACCCTTTGCTTTAGAACTTCTAGACTATTATTATGTTAGAATCATAATAAGTACCCAAAGTAGTGTGTAATAGCTCCAAACAGCATCAAATAGAAACTACCATGCCCACCCTCAGCCCTGATGAAACACCCAGGAGCTGATCTCCGGCAGAAAAGTAACCTAATCTTTTCTGTAAAGAAACATATTTAGAAAAAATAAGTTCTTAGAATAAAATCTCTTTCAATTGATAGATTTATAATAGTATTACAGCTCATAAAGCAGCTATTCGTAACACCCTCTCAAGGAAGTCCCGATCTGTACGCCTTTGAGTTGAATCCCCGGATTGCAATCCTCGCTTTACAGAAAGCCGCTGAAATATTTGCATTGAGCGCCCCCAGTAAGTGCGACAAAATATTTTGGATCTAGTATTGAGAATCCAGATCAAGTCGCGTCTGATACCAGATCAAGACGAAGTTAGTCCAGCTGCAGGCGGATCTCCACGTTCAGCGAATTGACATCAAAACAGTGTCCCACACAGATGATCAGCGTTGATCAGCGCGTGTTTAGTGCGGCAAATCCGAAACTTAACTTGGAATTTGTGCGCCTGAAAGCCACTTGGAAATCCAAGATCAGCGCTGGACTAACGCTGACTGGGTGTCTGGCTGGCATGTTCGAGGATCACAGGATCTATTAATCTACGGATCTGTGGATTAACCAAATCACCGGATAGCGCATTTAATCCAATTAACGATGTTGCTCCGAGACGCGAGCTCTGAGATCTGCAAGCGGCAAGCGGCGAGCGACCTTGCCTAAATTGTGGGCGGTTGAATGGCTTAGTGAATGTGGACTTGGGTGTAGGTGTGGGTGTGGGTGTGGGCAGGTAGCGCGTACCACACGCTCATTGTGAGCGCTTCCCAGAATAACTTGGTGACTTGGAGTGCTCGGAGTAGGCAGCTGAGCTCGGTTAGAGCGGCTCGCAGCTGATCTTCGATAAGTTGATTAATTAAAATTTCGCTCAGCTTTCAAACGAGGCCCATTATTTAATGAGTTTTATGACAAGCCTCTGGGTGCGGCAAGTGGCGACCTGACAACCGAGTGGGACTTGGATTCGGATTCAGATTCACATTCAGATTCGGATTTGGTTTCAAATTCAGCTGCGAGGCGCGACAACTGCCGCAAATTAGCGCAATTCGCCTGAGGCGTGGGATGCACGCCAAATATTTTATTAGCTCATTATGCAAAGCGAATTGGCATTAAAAGCAAACTAAGGGAGACACCGAGGGAAAGGGCAGAAGAGGCGTAAAGGAAAGGGAAGATAAAGAGGGGAAAGCTACAATATGTGAAGCGTTAAACGAGCTGTAAACGACGGTTGATCGTTGACGAAAGATTCCGATTTCAGACAGAGAAACGAAACTGATTTAATTAAACAGCAGTTTTTTAGTGTTGTAAAGTTCTGTTAAGTTGAAAATCTCTCTCAACACTGGCAGTACCTTTCACCTTTCTCCCTTTGAGTGCACATCCCACAAGGAACCCAGGTAAAGCAGCAGCGATTGTGTCAATTTGTCACGGTAACCGCCGGAAAACCGCATTGAAATTACGCCAGGACCTGCCCAAGTTCCATAATTGCGGTAATGCCAATAATCTGTTCTTCTGTTCCAGCCAGTCGGAGCGGCTGCTTCTGTTCTGTTCTGAGGATGCGTCCATTGCTTCTGGGCTGCACATTACGAGCGCTTAATCCCATGGACCGCCTACTCATAAAGTTGAGTTCTAATTGTTTGAGCCCAAAAAGGATTGCCAATGACCAGTGGCTGGTGGCCATCGATAATTGGATTAAATGCGCGGCTGGGACGATCTGGTGATCCTCGCGTTAGTCCTCCGTTGATCTCGGATTTCCAGTGGCTTTGATGCGCACAAATTCCAAGTTAAGTTTCGGATTTGCTGGGCTAAACACGCGCTGAGGCAGCCTCTGGGCCAAGTTGAGGCTGCTCCTCAGTGCTAGCTACTGGCTGCTGCTGTTGCTATTGGCCCTGATCTCTGACTAAGCGCTCAATTGGCAGCAAAGCAAATCCAAAATATTTATTTGCATTTAATTAAGTCGCGAGCTTAGCGACGGCATACGGAAGTTCATCGGGTCACGCGGCGGCCAAAATCCGCGCAATTTAAATTCAATTTAAAATTTTCTCATAGACAAAACAAACAAAAGGGCCAGCCCGATGGGGAAAGGAGGGGAGGGTGGTGGGACAGCAACCCCTTTTTAATTAAATCTGTGCCAAGCGGCACTGCCACCAAAAAATGCTCAATTATTAAAACAAATAATGCCAATTAGTTGTGTCCACATTGAGGAACCATATCCCGGACATGAGACGTATCGTCACTTGGTCTGCTGGTCCTACCAATTATGAGACGCTAAAGAGCCAACCAGAGAACAGCCAGACAGCAGCAGCAGCGGCAGCTGCTTTAATTGACACTCAGATGCCGCCGCCATCATCGCCATTAACTGCCCCTAGCCGCAACCCTAGCTGCCCCCCACCCAAAAGCAGAAGCAGAAGTAGCAGCAGCAGCAGCAGAGAATAGAAATCAGAGATGAGACAGTCGCTGGCTCCTCATTTGTGCGTCTAATAAAAACGCTAACGAGACATAGACACACACACACAGACACACACATTAGCACAAAACTCTTAGGCGGCGCAATCAATTCGCTTCTGATTTGAAATTTATGTGCCTCATCCCAACCGTTTGGCCTGGTGGGGGCAGAGTGGATGCTGTAGCTTTAACTGTAACTAGAGAGTGACAGCGACAGCCAACCAAATATGACCACTCCACTCACACTCACACACACACACATTTACCCCCACACACACCACCTCTCTCTCTCTCATTGGCAAAGCCGTGCAAAGTACTCGTGATAATGAGCTCCATCTCGTTGGCAATTATTAAATGAATTGGATTTATATGTTGCCGGCAGCGGCACAACACAACTACAAACCCCGCTCGCATATCTGCTGCCGCCCCCTTTAGATTGTCACGCTCTCGCTCTCACTCTCTCCCTCTCTGTCTATCATTCGCTTGCGACTACTTGCTCGCTCGAGCAGGCAAACAGCCAATGGCAAACGTTTGTGTATTGCGCTTGGTTATCTGCACTCGGCGAGTGTGGAACGTGGAAGTTTTGTGGAACGTATTCGAGACGCGCACCCCGCGCAATGCAGTTTGCATGGGAGAAACTTATATATAAGTATGTAATAGTTATATATAGTATATAATTTACTTGCTCGTGTAGCTTTGGCTTTCATTATGCTTACAATATCTATATAAAGTCGTTAATTTAAAACAAAGTGGCTTTAATTAGCTGCAAAATAAACGTGTGCTGCTTCCCAGGTAAGAACAACGTTTGCCCTGCAGGCGCTGGGCGTGACAGCAACGTAATCAAAGAATCGCTGGCAAACAATAAACAATATTTAATCATTGCTTTTGGGCACAACTTTGCTCATATTTCAATTATAATATAAAGGCAAAAATCACGCCCCTTCTCCCCCTCCAATGGAATTGCAAAATCTGCATGACCCGTGAACAACAACAACAGCTAAAAAACATAAATAATAGCGATAACCTTTGGCTGAGAGAGCGCCAAAAACAGCAATGGCGTCTTCGATGACGCTGACGAGAGGAGACCAGAAGGAGATGAAAAAGAAGCAGAAGAGGAAGAAGGCGCAAACTCATTGTCTGACTAATTAAATGATTTATCCCGAAACGTGAGGCAGCCAACACTTTGAACAGCATGTAGAGAATCCAGCTGGCCAGGCAGCAACAAAAACCAATTACAATTACCGCACCCAAAGGTGCCACAAAAACATATACGCACACACACAGCTACACACACATACACACACAGATGTGCTGCACAAATGCAGTTATAGCGACAACAACAACGAGAAGGAGATGGAGAACGAGAAGGAGAAGGAGAACCAAAACGAGAACCAGATCAGAAGAGCGAGAGCTGCGACGACAGCAGCAGCATCGGCAGCAGCATCCAGGAAACTTTATCTAGATGCATACAAATCCAACACAAAGCGCACGTCAATTTATTTGCCAGCCTCACTGTTCTAAATGGGTATACGGAGAAGATGGTGGAGCAAGAGGAGACCAGGAGGAGAGACCCTGGAGGGGTGGGTACTGCCCATATATATATTTACCTACGAGTATGCCAATGCCAATGATGACGATGTCGAACGTTGGCGCTGCATGTTTTATGCCTCCTCTGCAGCTTTAACGAGGTGTTTATTTTCACAACTCTCAGGGCCAAGGAGTCTGCTTAGATGTGTGTGTTTGTATGTGTGTGAGTGCTTGCGTGTGTGTGTGTTTGCGATTGCAGTTGCTCTTTACTGAAGGTGCAGAAAACAAGGGCCCGCCCATTTCCATGCTCGACTCTTGAGCCGCCAACATGATGAAGATTCGATGCCCGATGCCCGATGACGATGCAGTTCGTGCATGACTTTGTGCAACAAAAGATGAGCTGGGGGGTGGGGAGGAGGAGCCACTACTTTGACGACGGGGCGTCTATGGAAATAAGCGATGATGTTGACGCCGTCGCAGAAAGGTGAGTACAGTGGAGCATTTTATACAATCAAAGGCAAATGTTTGGCTTGAAAACAGATTAGGAATAGTCGAGAAATATTTATAATCTAAGAAAAGAGTGTAAGGTAAGAGGGAAGGATATAGAAAATAGGGAGAATAGGGAGTTTTGGTTGATTTTCATAACACTAAAATAAAGTATATATAAATTTATACATAAACTTTGGAAGACATATGTATAAGTTATTCTTTATATCAGATTTCATATTAGAATCCAATCCAATCAAATATTTTCACCCTTGCAAAGCAGCAACACTCCCCCACAAACACACACAAACAATCTAACAACTTTCAGCCAGATTATAACCACTGTGCTTATACTACCATTTGGCCAGTTACCAATACCAAAGCAATGCTCTCAGCCAGCAGCAAGTTAGGCACTAAAACCACAAACGCTTTAATGATGCTGTTTTGTTTAGCGCAAATTGTTTGTTTCGCTGTCATAAACTGGTGCGAAAAATGGCCAAGCGCTGCCCCGCGGAGCGAGAGAGCGCTGCAGACAGACAGAGAGCGCGTGAGAGTGAGAGAGAAGGAGCGAGAAAGAGAGCGCCAAATGTGGACCAGACTGACGAGTGGGCACACACACACACACATACACACACCTCTGGTTGGGAGCAGGTTTAGCTGCGCTGCTTTGGCGCATGCGCCACTCACAATGGGCGCAAGCGAGACAACAAGAGGCTACCATCAAATCTGCGGAACCGTTGGAATGCCAGCCGAAAAATGAAGCGACAGCCAGTTTGGTTTTGGGATTTTGTTAGCCTGACACTCGCGCGCGCGTTTAGCGGCAACCGCCACGCGACGTAACGTAACGAACGCAAAGCAAATCCGTAAACCGTTAGCTGGGTATCCAATTTGCCGACGCCCCCACCAGTGTGAAGCCGGCGTAAGAGAGAGAGAGCGTCGATAGCCCGCTCTGCCGGCAATTAGACGCCTTTAGCTGACTCGCATAATGCTAATGGCGTTGACAGTGCTCATCAACGCGACGACCGCAATCGACGGACGTTGTCATCGCCGTTCCCGTTGCCACTGCCACATCCACAGCCGCCGTCAATTGTCCAGTGAAGCGCGACGGCTACGCTTCACCAGCACCAGCACCAGCACCATCGCCATCGAAAACGCGCTCCAGTTTATCAATGTCAACAACGGATGCCAATCGCTGATGCATTAAACTCTATCCAAGATCTATTCTATTATTCCGTGTGTGTTTGTGTGTGCCCGTACTCAACCATTGACCATTGATCACTGACCACTGACCCATCGATTGTTGTCCACAGTGCATTGTGTGTGACCCCTGTGCGGTTTTTTCAATTATCCGACTCTCCGAATCTGTCTGTCTATAGACGCGCCAAATGGTCACGTGCGGCCGTCAAACGTTCAACATGCTGCCGATGGCGCCGACGAATCCTTTTGTGGTGTCTGTAAGCTCCACAGCAGCGGCCGCCTCTGTTTCGTCCTCGGTTTCAACCGTCAACTGCAACTCCGGCAGCAGCAGCAAGCCAAAGCTGGCCTTCAGCATTGACTCCATTGTGGGCGGAAAGTCCTCAACGCCATCAAAGCCACCACCTCCGCTCCGTGTTAGCGTCATTGCCACACCGCCGCGCGGTGATAGCCCCGGAGTGGCATCCACATCACAATCGCCCACAACCGAAAGGCGTACACCTCGCAGCTTTATCTATTGCCGGCGACGTGCCTCCCTGGATGATCGCTCACGCAGTCCTCCCCCATCGGCCAGCCGTTCCCCATCACCAGCCAGCGCGGCTCCCATGGCGCCTACGGCTCCCCTAGCGCTGCCCGGGCTAATTCGCCCGCTGCCGCTGCCAGCGCCAGCAAACTTAGCTTTACTTAGTGCTCAACGCACCACAAGCAGCGCCTCACCAACGGGCACGGGTCCAGGCAACCCTTCGCCAGTACGTCCAACCGCCGCTGCACCGCCTCCATTTCTCGCCGCGCAGTTCCAAATGGCCGCCGCCCTGGCGCATCATCATCATCAACAACAACAGCAACAGCATCCTCAGCATCCGCCCGTGCCAACGGGGCCACACCATGGCCCCCACCCGCCGCCACATCTGGCACCTGGTCATCCGCTGGGCATTTTCCCGGGAGGACCCCATCCAGGACATCCTCCGCCTCACGGCCATCATCCCTTCGTGACAGCACCTCATCTAATACGTGATAGCTATCCGCTCTACCCTTGGCTGCTCAGTCGCCATGGACGCATCTTTCCACGTTTCCCTGGCAGTAAGTAAATATCTGATCTTTATATACTGAGCGGAACTAAAATAAATGAACTAGTTCTGAGTTAAATGTTCACCGTTTTCATAGAAGTTCCCCAGTATTTTAATAATTGTTCTTAAGTTTTTTACCAACTCTTTTTATCATTTGTGGAGAACTTTATCTTTCATTGACTTAAGTGATGGGATAAGCAAATACATACAGTTCAGATTAGAGATTATTCCAGTTCTTAGTTGCAATAATATCTAAGCTGAACAGTTAAAAAGTATTTCCTATCTACACTTAAATATCTTATACACAAGCTACCCAAAGCTCTTCAGACTATCTCCTGATAGATCCATTTTATCTATTCTATTCTTAAGATATAATATAGGTGTTGCGATCATTTTCAAAGCTTAAAATTCCCTAATAATATCTCGCACCAGTTTGCAAATGAATCTTAATCATACTAGTTCCCTTTTAGTTGATTCTCCAAACCAAAAACCCGACTTTATTCAACTGCAGGCGAATATTTTAGGAAAATGTTTAAATAATATTTCTCTCCCTATAAGAAAATTAATTGAAACATATATTGACGTCTGACATAAAGGAACTTTAATACCTCCCTACCTCAAAATATTATTGAAAATTAATATAATTCTTATATCTAATAGTTCTATAGACCTAAATTCCTTTTTTTAAATTGATTTCACACAAAAACTTCAGTTAAAGTTCTGCGTAAATCTGTTATTATTCCTTTTAAAGTAATCATAGCCAAGTCATTAACCATTCAATTGTAGCGCTCTCTTTAGCTTCCGTGATTTGTTTTCTTATAGGAAATAATAAGTAAATACGTTCTCCACTTTACCAATCCGCTTAAAAGTATCTCCAATTAGACGCGGGTCTGCTCAAGGATTCAGATTCTTTGGTCTAAGCCAGCATTTACTAGGCCAAGCAATCCGTCAAGTATTTCATAAGAGTTGGTCTGTATCAGAGCTGCTAAGGATTGTTTTGAATGGTTTCTCCATTTACTCTCAATAGCACTCCAAATTACCCACTCCGCAGCCGCAGTCGTTGCAGTGTTTGTTCTTGTTGTTGCCGCTGCTGCTGCTGTTGTTGCAACTGCAACTGCTGCAACTGCACCCCATAATTAAAGTTAAATAAGTAAATTGCAAACATTTATTACAAGTCAATTAGACGTCTATCAGCCTCATCATCATCAGTAACAGCAGCGGCAGCAGCAGCATTTTGGGTAGCCAGAGGTGGAGCGTGGATGGGGAGGGAGGAGAAGGGATATGGAAAGGGATTGGCAGTAGAAACCCAAACCGAACCCATTTTGATAAGTATTCTCAAACAAATTACATTTTAATTAAATTGTTTAAACAACATTACACACATCGTTAGATCAAGCAGCGTACCTAAATGCCCAGCCAGCTGTGTGTGTGTGCACTGTCTGTGTGTGTGTGTGTGTGTGTGTGTGAATCAACTCAAAATTACCCATTAATGGCGCTTGAAAGCGGCGGCGCCACTCGTTCAACGTAGCCCCTGCGGCGTATGTGTAACACACACACACTTACCTATACACACACACACACATACACACACAGAGCACGCTAAAAAAGTGCAACGAGTGAAATGTTAATGCGTTTTTAATTGAGGTTATGGAGCATCCAAGCAAACATAACTGAAAAGCAGCCCAACGCACGACCAATTCCAATTTGAGTTCCAGCTCACATTCCCCCTTCCCCCCTTCTGTTTCCTATTCCCGACATTGTCATGTCTCCCCGCTCTGCCACTGTCCACCCTTCACTCATCCACTCATCCACATGCAGAGTGATCCCAACATGCGCCTCCAAACATTGTCATTTATTATTATTTAACCTTTTTATGTTCTGTTTTTTTTTCTCCTGTTCTTTCTCTCTGTGTCTCTTTCGCTCTGCTCTCATAATTACATTTTGAATTTTCATGCTGCGCCATTTCTCACATGTTAAGTACATTGAGGTTAAGAACGTATTTTTTTTTTTTCATTCTTTCTTGCCTTTCGGGGTAAATAATTTTCGGCACACTCACACGCCTTTCACCTGCCTTTCATCAACGGACTTCGTTACGCCTTAATTATGTTGTATAATGTTCCATTATAACCCAAAAGAGGTTTACTTGTTTAACTTTGTTGTTGTTTCTGTTGTTTTTGTATCGCGTTTGTTACTTGTAACTGCTGTAATTTTCGCTTGATTTATGAACCTGAAAATGGAAATGTCAATGTTTCGCATAACGATTTCATTAATTGTAGGTGCCGCATTCTTTGTTGTACCACACGTCATACTCCCTTATGGGGAAAGGGTATACAGAGGCGTAGGACGCTGTTTATCATAATGATAGCCATGATGACAGCTCCATCCAACAGGTTAACTGGTTCAAATTAAATACAAACAGTTGCTTTGAAGGAAACACAAACCAATCTTAAGGTTCCTTTTCCAGGTTAAAAAATGAGGAAATAGAGAAATGTTTATATTAACATTTGGTTTAAACCGTTTATGGGGAAAAGTCTGAAGAGTATTGAAATATTTAATAAACTGTTCCCAATCTTTCAGACAAAGTTCAATTGAACTAAACATATAATCAAATATGAATATAAAACAATTTTGTGTATTATTTTTTTAATTTAGAGTCGACTACAAACACTCGATAATAAATTCTATAATATACAATTTTAAAATTAATCTGGATTAAAAGGGTAAAAAGTCTGGGGGTATTATTTAATATTATCAACTTTCATTTAAATCATTTGAGTTCCCTTTTCATTCTACTACCTGAGTATTATATTAAGCGATTATATTAAACTTTTTCACAATATTTAAACTGATGGAAACAAACAGATTATATCAGTGAAAAACGTAAAAACAAATCACATTCATTCAAATTATGCAAATTAAGGAAAATTCTTGCAAATCCTTTGAAAATCCTCCTCAAAATGATCCCCTAAAAATAACCTACAGACAAACCTAAACTCTATGATGTCTGCGACTGATTGAGATATCATCTGAATTTTTGCTCTATCTATATATATATTCGGTAATCAACCCCG
The DNA here is from genome assembly GCA_035045065.1 of Hirtodrosophila trivittata. Lineage (NCBI taxonomy): Eukaryota > Metazoa > Arthropoda > Insecta > Diptera > Drosophilidae > Hirtodrosophila > Hirtodrosophila trivittata. Next base: position 1,690,142 of record JAWNNK010000658.1, on the reverse strand, counting down.
AATCAAGTACCCGGGACAGATCGTGTTCCTCCTTAACTGACAGAATATTTGATTTCAATTTCAATTCAGATTCTGATTTTGATTCTGATCTGTGAAGTCAATGTGCTGCGGGGTAATTGCAATTCCTGCAGCGATTGCCAATAAATTAATGAAAAAATCATGAGAGCATAAAACTTAAGCCGAAACTCATAAAAAACAAACACACACACACTCGCACACACCATAAAAAAGAGAACAACAATTGTACATAAGTGATAAATAATAAGGTGGACAAAAACAGACAATCAGCGATCGATCAGAGCTCAGCGAAGGGAGCTGAAAATGGCAACTCAGCTCTGAGCTCTGAGCACTTCAATCATATACAAAAAAAAAAACAATGAGAGTATAAAAAAACTGTATAAATGACAGCTGACAAGGGTGTGAGCAGCGGCGACAAAACAAAATAGAAAGAGAGGAAAAAAAAGCAACGGACACATCAATTAATTGTCAATTGCGCGTATTTTCGCACGGCGGTTTCTTTGTGCCCTATCGAAAAAGGAGAAAAAGAGAGAAAAAATGATGAAATGAAAAAGGAAAAACGAGAAACTTAGCGAGCAACCCGCGCAGTTCATTGAGAGAAACGCTGGCACAGAGATCGATCGGAAGAGTCTATGAAAAAATAATTAAGTGGCCATTGTGAGCCGCGCACTATCAATTATAAGTTGCGCTGTGGCTGTGGCCTGTGGCAGTTTCAGTTGCAGTTGCAGTTGCAGTTGCATCTTGTTGCCGGCGTTGTTAGCTGTCAAATGTAACAAATGTCAAGCAATCCGTAGGCCGCAGGCAGCATAAAAAAGTGGATCACGGCTGATGTTTACGTTGATGCTGCTACTGTTGCTCTGGCAATTGTTTGTCAAGTTCATAGCAAAAACGAGAACAGAACGCGGCACACGCAGCGAGCGAGCAGCATCTGTCAGATACAAGATACACACACACACACACTCACACACACACACTCGCTGTCTGCATTTATGAAGTGTCAAATTGACAAGTTCGCCCGCTGCCTGTGCCTCTGCCTCGTTTGTTGTTCTTTGTATTGTTATGTTTTGCTAGGCGTTCAACACTAACAAGATATTATACAAAGGACAAGTAGAAGATACAATTCAGGCTTAGATACAATATCCAGAAGCCTTTGAGTCTTTCTGCTGTTTATTTTTGTTTGCTTTGCCTTGGCTTAGCTACTGCTCTGTTCTGGGCTGTATTACTGATATCCTGATATAGGCTGTGTTATCCTTGTGGCAGTCAGTTCAATTTGCAATGTCAATATTTTTCTAGTAATTGCCACACCTTGTGGCAAGCTTAAGGTTTGTATAACAACTGCAGCAGCAGCTTAAAGATTTGCTGCCTGTTCAAGGAAATCTCAGTTCAAATGATTATAATTATGGCCAGCTAATTTTCCTGGCAAATCTCAGCCAGATCTCATGCCCAGTAGCCTGCTTCAGCAGGGGCCAAGACCACATCCCGAACGATATCCATAACCATATCAATATTCAAATTGTGGCTCAATTGAAAATTTGCTAACTCGACGCTGCGTCACGTGAGGCCAGAACCAGAGCTGGAGCAGACGCTGCGATCCATTCCTGAAATCGTGATAAACGTCAAAATATCACGTTGTGCCAGGGCCCGAGGAAGAAGAACAATGGACCACAATGGGGGCCTTGAGAGGAGGCGTCGTTGGCGGCTTTTGTCGACATTTAGGCGCGCTAAAGTGTTCAACTTGGCGTTCAGGCGAGGACAGACCCAGGTTCAGGCTCAGGCTCAGCTCTAGAGACTCAGATCCAACTGAGGCTCTGGCGGCTTCTGCGCAATTGTTTTCGCTTATCAGCGATGTTGAGACATGGCAGACACAGCGCCGACGCCGACGCCGACGCGGACTGGGATGCGGCACGATCCATTGGCCTTTGTTTTCTGGTGCACCATGTCTGGAAATTTGTTTATTGTTTTGTAATGAGTTTGCCCTGGCCTGAATGTGCGGCATCTCCTTTTAGCCAGAGCATTCGCGGAAATCATAAGCAGCAAATTGAGGGCCATGTCGCTTAATTGGCAGCGCACCACCACCACCACCAGCACCACCATTGACAGGTTGAAGGGGAACCATTTGGTTGGCAGTTGGTAGCGAGTAATTACCAAATTATAGCGCCAAATATACATATATATATATATATATATATATATATGTGTTTATATGTATATGTGCTGGTCACGCTGGGCCGGCCATTGCGAGCAGTTGTCAGCCATATTTGAATAATTTCCAACACTTAATGACAAACACTGAAACAACAGAACAAGCGAGTGAGAGAGGAAGATGAAAGACGCTCCGTCATGGTTGGGAAACCATCTGATTTGGAGCTAGCTCATCAGTGGTTGACGGTGGTTCACGGCGCTGGCGGAAGCCATCAAAAGCGGAACTCAAATGAGAGTGTGAATTTCATAAATGGTGACTGAAATTGAGCTACTTTTACGGGTATATAACTACGACCCGTATAACTTATTAACTTTTGCAATTGGCAGTTTATTTAACGATCCGTTAGACAATTTATTCTGAATGGCTTCAACTTTCCCCTTATTAGAGCTCACTTTGATGGATCCACTCTATTTTTCTCTCTATTTATATTCATAATGCCAAAAATATACTTTTTTTTTAAGTTAATTTGATTTAATTTGTATGTTGATTAAGTTTATAATACGAGCTTTTTCTTAACTTTGATCCACCGACTCGTTAACTTACTTATAATATTTATATAATTATATTTCATAAATAGGATCATAATAAATAAATATATAATATATCCCATATTTCGCTCAGAGATGTTTCTTGGTTCTGGTTCCAGTAAAGTTCTGACAAGAATTCCTCGCACATATTCTAATCAGAAGAAACCTCAACTAGAGTATAACATCTTATGATGTCTTTATCTGATGAAAATCTCATATAATATATATTTTCCAATTTGATTTCCATCTTATGATATTTCTTTCTATTGACTTACTTCTATCTTATCTTAGATATAAATGAATATTAATATCCTATTTAATAACATATTAATCTAAACTTTTGTTAAGAAATATATGGAAAGTATATTCCCATCTTGTGATATTTTAAATCTAATATAGAAATTATATTCCCATCTAATTATATTCCAAATCTAATCTGTTCTTAAAAAGCAAATAGAAATTTTATTCCCATCTTATATGTTAGTATCTCTATCTAATCCATTTCTTTATCTTAAATCTATACCATATCTTAGATATGTATACTAAGAGATTAGATCCCACCTTATAATACTCCTAATCTAATATATTCGTAATGTCTGAAACCCTTCCAGATTTCCTTCTACAACCATTTCGTAAGCCAAAACGGGTTCGCACCGCCTTCTCGCCGACGCAATTGCTTAAGCTGGAGCACGCCTTTGAGGGCAATCATTATGTGGTGGGCGCGGAGAGGAAGCAGCTGGCCCAAGGACTAAGCCTAACGGAGACACAGGTAAGCAGCCAGGCATCCCACTACCCCCACAAAGGGGCTGACAACCCTTTCTATATGTAAGGGTTTGGCTGTGCTTAATGCGCATCAAATTCAATAAATTCCTTGCCCGATTGGACAAACTCAACCCCTGCAGGAGCCACCCCTGGCCAAGCGTTAAGTGATTGCATGTCAGCTGGTCGTTAGCCCGCCAAGTGCCGGGAGTTACCAAGTTATTAGCACAATGAGGGTGGAAGGGGTGGGCATACAGGGGGTGGGCTTTGGGCATAGCTGGGTGGCAGGCGACGCAAGCAGGCAAATAGAATTAAAAGACTCGTTAAATTTATTTACGAGCCGCTTTGTACTGAAAGGGTTAAGCTCCCCAAGCAGTGCACTCCAGTTAAGTGTACGGAACTCAAGTACTGATGATGTTTATGTGTTTCTGTTTCTCGCCCGGACAGGTCAAAGTCTGGTTCCAGAACCGTCGCACCAAGCACAAGCGCATGCAACAAGAGGGCGGCGACAGCAGCGATACGAAGAGCAACAAGGGCAGCTCCTCGGGCGGTGGCGGCGGTGGTGGCAGTGGCGATGGGGACGAGGATGCCAAGCACGATGGCTCCCAGCACAGCTCAACAGATGTGGAGGATGATGACGACATCGAGGAGGATGACGAAGATGAGGTTATCGACATGGATGACTATGGCAGCGAGATGGATGCCGAGGAGCATCAGCGCCTGCGCGAGCAGTTCCAGCAGCAACTGGCGCAGCATCAGCAGCAATTGTTGCAGCAGCAGAACGAGGCAGCCACACTGACACCGCAGCAGCAGCAGCAATTGCTGCAGCACCATCAGCAACACCTACAACAGCAGCAGCAGCAACAACAGCAACACTTCATGCAGCAGCAGCAGCTGTATCTGATGGAGAAGGAGCGGCAGAGGGAGCGAGAAAGAGAGCGGGAACGTGAGCGGGATCGGGAGCGTGAGAAGCAGTAATATCTGTAGAACTTGAATGGCCAAAAGTGTCAGCTACTTTGTGTTCCTTTTCATTTGTAAATTATCTAATTTAAAAGTGTATAAATTAATTTAATACATTAATACGAATACCTAAGATCTGTCGTCTATTCTGTCTATCAGTTTGTTTACCTAACTTATAAATGCCAGACAATCATTCAATCAACCAATCAAACAGTCTGTAACTCATAGCTCAAGGTACTAACAAGCTCCCTTATTGAGTTGTTGATGGATTTCCCTCAACCCCACAGCCAGCACGACCTCTGTCGAACCCAATGGAACAATCCAATAATATAAACCTAAGCACATTGTGTTCCACGGATTGACAGTAAAAATGCAATCAACAATTACGTATCACGAATTACGGTCTCATAAAGCGGCCAAAAAATAAACGTCAGTCAATAACTGATTGGATGATGCCCAGGAGACCAGGAGACAAGGAGACGCCTAACCCAGCCAAAAAAAAAAAAAACAACCTTCCAATAACCAGACCGAACCATGCGAAATTGATATTAAAATGCAAACGATTGACTATAAAAATTATTTACTACTATATATAAATAAGGTTCGATTGCCCCTCGGGCTGCACCGGGTGCTCAGGGTGCTCTGGGTGCTCCAATATGCATATGGAGCAGGCAGCTAATGGCCCAGCAATTTGGCGTCATTTAAACTGAAATATGAAATAAACCAAAAAATTAAACTGACAAAAAACCAGACTAAAAGATAGAGGGAGAGAGATAGAGAGTCAGAGAGAATGAGTTGGGGCATATAGAGGGGGTTAGAGATCGACTCGTGCCCGGCAGCTAACTAAAAGTACAATATAAATAAATTTCAGTTTTTTGATATGGCAAATTGCATAAGCGAGGGCTTCCATTGAATTCTTCGCCCCCTTTCATCCTCCTGGTGCTACTACTCCACCCTGTCCAACTGACAGTGCCAGAGAAAAGTTCAAGGTAATTGCCGTTGTCAAAGCAGCGCAACGAAAAGTGGGCGTGTCCCGTGGAAACTTGGCCAACAATTTATGGGCCACTTGAGTACAAGCAAAGGGTGTTGAGGTTGCACGCGAGCAAGCAGCTAGTACCGGGTGGTGTACGGCTCCATAGACGGAGTCTTGGTAGTAGCAGAACGAACGATTGCATGAAAATTCTCGTATTTTGCATAAACGATGTGAGAATTACTTAATTGCTATTAGACTGGGAATGGGTGTCTACAAGCATGGAGGAGGTGTTCCAAATAGCCCACTGTGTGGGTAGGTAGCTAAATTTATGAGCGTTTAGGCAAAATGCCAAACAACAGAGACCAGACAATGAAGTTGTCTTACTACAAGTGGCATGCCCCAAGGAGCAGGTGTACTCTTACGTGGACTGATAACGGATGGGGTAACTACTCCGATTGTTAGAATATCCACACAAACTGCGACTACATATCCTCTTTACGTTCACGTCAGTTCATTTCTTGTGGATACAACGATACATATATAAGGTAAGGATAATATGTATGTATGTATCTAAAAGGGAAAGGTATTAAATGGAAACTAAATTGAAAGTCTAATAAAACTTTAATATCTTTCAACTTTGCCTATTCTTAGTTTCTAAAACAACAACTGATTTCCAACTAATCAGACAGAAAGTTGCAGTAAAGACAAGTTGGAACGCTCCACTGGAGTTGGGCTGGACTATAAGTTACCCTGAACCCAAGTCTGACATACCTTAATTACAAGTAATCCTTGTGGGACATCTGCATCTTATGTAAAACGATGTTTATAAGTATAATAGATATGAAATTATACTCATAGATATGAATTTATTATAAAAGATGCGGTGTAAATAGTTTGAAGATTAATAAGAAGAGGGGGAAATCCTCAAGATTTCAAATAAACTTTATATGGATAGGATATATGCTGAAACTATATACAAAATTTTAATATGCAAATACTATTTCCCTGGATGATATATTAAAAGCAGCCTTCCTATAAGAAACTGCTACTAAGAGCTTTAGTCAAATAAGATAAGAGATTCAAATTGATTAAAAGAAAAGAAACAAACAGAAAGCGAGACCAAACAAACTAAAAGAAATATATTATATATATATAATGAGTACTATCTACTTTATAGGAACAGAGATTGTAGGATCAGAGATGGTTTCTGCTGTTTCAAGACTAAAGTCTCTATTGATTGAGTAGAAAATAAATATCTCCCTAGTTCCATTGTCCACTTTTATTTCTTACATTCATTACATGCTTCAGATATTTTACATATAACCGACAACTGCTTCTATTGACTGATATGATTACCCATATACAATAAATCCATAAAGTAGAATCCACATTTTCTATCCAACTGTTTGCTACATGTCCGCCTTGTGCTTGGATGTTAGGAAACCCAACAACTGCGGCAAAGTATTTCGTTTGATTTTGGCGTGTCTACAACAAAGACGACTTTGAAAACAAATTTGCGCTAGTGAGGAACGAGAGGAGTGTGTTGCGGGGGCGAGGAATGGCTTTCAGCCAAGTCAACAACCGAACCGTCAACGACTGAAAGCCAGGCACTTGGAGCATATTAAGGGCGTCATTAGTGCAGCAGGCACAGCAAATTTGACAACAGCAGGTGAGCGGCAGAGGCAACAAAGGAGTGGAGAGGAGAGGAGAGGAGAGGAGAGGAAAAGGAGAGGGACACGGGAGTGGGGCCGGTCTGATGGCCTGACACATGGTGCAGTGCAGCGGACGTGCCGGCGACAGCGTAGGCGTCCCACTAGTAGTTGTTGTTGTTGTTGAGCCGTTGTTATTTTTTCCGCTGTTTTGTTGTTTCGCCTGTTTTGTTGTTGACTTTTGCTATTTAGCGGCCATTTGTATGGCAAGAGGCGTCAGCTAAAACGGAGGCAGCCAAATGCAAACGGAATTGCAGTTTAAACTTCATTTGGCGCATTTTATGGGACAGTCTGCAACGTGGGCGGTCCACGCTTGCCACTGCCGATCCTCGATCGTCTGTCTAGTGTCGTTTATCGTTTGTCGATTAATGAACCAAAAGCAATAAGCAAGTACAGGTAAAATTACCAGTGCATTGCATTTCCCGGGCACACACATCGTTGTATGGCCCCGTTTTGGCCATAAATCAACAACAAATCGACTCAGACTCTGAGAGCGTCTCAGACTTGGCACCTACTCGTACTTTGGCCAATGGGCTAGTTGCACTAAACATTTTGTGGCGCCTCTTGCCGGCACATAAATTCAATTGAAATGAGGAGAGCGCCGCCGACAAGTCGCCAACTTGCCAAGATTTAACTACTCTACTAACTCTGGGCCGGGCCAGACCCCAAATGCCCAGCGAAATAGGCGACTAACGCTTGTGGCCTAGGACTAGGCGTCAATTGGCAAATTGGATTCCATGACAGCCAAAAGGAAAAGTTAATTTGCAGCAGCCATAAATAATGCACTGATCGACTCCAACTAAATGAACTGTTCGCAAAGAGAAAGCTCCACTTGCCAGATGGAATGCGATCTCCATTATTGGTGCACAAACCATTTTTGTACTGTCTGCCCATAAACTGGACAAACCCTCTTAAGTCGCTAATCTCCAACAGCAATTTCGAAATAATTGCAATTTAATGATATTACTCTTAACCCAAGGACATTGGCTGAAACCGAAGCTTCAAGCTCCCAGATTCATGCGAGCTTTATGGCTTCGAATCAGACCAAGTTAATAATCCAGTGGCTTTAATGAGCTTTTGAATCTTTAAGTGAGCTTTATTGTTTGTAATTAAAGAAAGTTGTTAAGCTTTAACCCTTCAAGTGCTTTTAATGGTTTAGTACTACATTTTTGCTCTTTTATTTCAAAAGTTTTTAGCTCAATGACATTAGCTGAAAGTGCATCTTTGAATAGTATTCAAACTTTTAGTTTAAAGGTTTATTGTTTCTAATTAAGTCAATTTGTGAAGCTTAAAGCTCCTGCATTCATTTTGATGAAGTTTTTAAAAAGATTTTATTCGAATTATACTAAATGACACTTTCAGTTAAGTTCATTGTATTTAATCAATAAAGTATATTACGTATTTAGCTTTGTTTTTGATTGTGATCTTTTATGAGTTTTTTACTGCAAGGTTAATCTTAAATTTAAGTGACACTTTTGTTGCTTAAATGCATAATTATTTAATTGATATCCGTTAATTATGTTGCATATATTATTGAACAGGTTGATTGTTGATTCGCTTTGATTGTTTTATAATTTTTTTAAGCAGCTTTGTTCATTTACATGTTCTGACATAATAACAAATTAAATATATCATTTACGATATAATTTTGAAGAAACATTTTGCGGTTCTGCTTGTGCCTCCCGACATCCCATGAAAATGCACATTAATTAGGCGCAATATTTTGAGCACGCCAACGCCACAATGCAGAACAACAGATTCAATTTAATGGCTTTCGGTTTATTTGAAAACTAATTTTCTTGAAATTAATGAGCGCTCATTTGGCGCTCATCCAACCACGCCCACAATGCGCACGCAAGGCGCAGAGTGGATGGATATGCTGAATAAAGTGGATATAGTAGAGATATAGAGAGTGCCCCAACGATGAGCTTTTGTAGAGAATCAGCCTTACTTTAGTTATATTTATAAATTAATGGCAGAAGACAAATGGCTTGCGATTTATATTAAAAGGCACCTTCAAGAAATTGGGCGCCAGCTTTGCCAAATGAGTTTTAGTTCAGTTTCTTTTCATTTTCATCTTTTTTGGTCAGGGGTGGTCTTCAAGAGACCAAGGGACCCAATAGAGCAAGAACCAGCACTGAAACTGATGATCCCAAATGGGTGTGCAACGCATGACACTGACGGATATTTAATATGATGACCCCAAATTGATGTAGTTCAGGGAGTGGCACTTCAAGAGGATTTCAGCTTAACAAGTATAATTTGAACAAATTGAAATTTTTCTACCTCTGCCATTTGAGTAATGATGATGATGATGATAATAATGATGATTGGGCAACCTATAACTACGAATAACTGGAACACGCAGTACGTAACTGGCTTAAATAAAAGAAAAGAAAATAAACTTAATTAGTGGAAATCAATTAAGGGTTAAGGCTTGATGGAATAAATTGATGCCTTGCAACATCTTCGAAGTCTGCAGGATTTTAGCCAAAAAGAAATCAAATTCTGGGATCGTAATAATAAAATTGTGTCAAGTCCAACATTTTTGAACATTTAACCCTTTCCAAGATTTTGACCCCTTTTAATTGATTGCTTGTACGCACTGGGAAATTCAAGTTCGATTTTTCCGCACAACCTGTTCGATCAATTAACCAATTAACCCCTGACCTGCTTGCTGGCAAGGAGCCCAGTTGGCCATATCAAAATCAATAAACGCACACTAAACTCTGCCATGATGTGGGCGCCAGGTGCCTCCAAAATGAGTGCGGGGAGCTCAATTTAAAAGCCATTTCGCTTTGTCGCCGTCAGCCGGCTAATGTTAGCGAACAACTCAGGGAGGCGTTTGTAAAAGGCTTGTGGGCGTGGCACAGCTAAAAATAAAAAGCAAAATAGCAAAAGTTTCCCTAACATAGTCAATAAATCTACCAGTAGGCAAAAGTTGTAAACCGACCTCGCGTTGAGAAACTACTTTAAAATAATTAGTGGGTGCAGCCCGGCAACTGAAGTCGTCTGTGTTGCGAGTTGCAAGTTGCAAGTTGCCAGTTGCGGCTGACAATCAGCCAAATTATGGGGTCGCATTCCCAATAATCCAATGCACAATAGCTAAAGGTAGAGCTATGCACAGGGTTAGAGGCACTGCACCTGGCAGTAGCTGCAATCGCTCTCTACTCGTTTACTGCACTAAATGCCATTGTCGAACAGTCTGGGGCTCGAATCCTAGCAATAACAGCAGCTGACACAATGAGCTGCTCATTAACACAATTTGATTTATCTTCGGATATAATAAAAGATTAACTGTCGTTATGCCATTGTTATTTATTTAATATATTTTCATGTCGGACAACAGTTATTGCCCACAATCGATGCATTTGCAGAGTTGCCACCTAGACAAAATGATACCAGGCATACAACCTCTTCGATCTGCTAACTATTAGTGCAAGCATGTGACGTCACAGCTGTTACTACAATGCAATTTCTAATGACATTTTAAGCTTGAAGTCTATGAGCAAATGATGGAATCTGCATGCTCATCAGCCATTGCCTGCAAATGCTGTGCAAATAAACTTAAGTTAATTAACTTCTGGCTACATTAATTTATGCAGCATGATTAATTACACCAAAAACGAGCTGGCAGGCATGTCTTGAACCTACAGTGGAACTGGCCAATAGCCGGTCATGTCAGCCGACGGGCTGTCAGCCGGCTCAGCTACCGGGAGGCAAGAGGCGACTCAGCTGCAGCTTTGGCACAGCCTGAGCGCAGTGCAACGCTGTCTCCGCTGGTGCAATTTGCACGCATTTTGAGTGGGCACAGCTGCTCCAACCAGTTTAAACGCCATTGGTCATTTGCAACAGCAGCAGCAACGGCGGCAGCGCCGGCCATTAAAATGACATAGAGCCAAAGACGAAACACGCACGGAGCCAAAGTCAGCGAGCTGTGGTCAACAGTTGGATCAGCTTGTGGCCTAGACACGGTATATGCGGAACTTGCATTAGCCACCGCCAGGCGTGCGCGCCGCCGGCTTACAATTATTAACCCAAACACATTGCCAAAACCCAACACTGACTCCGACCCCCGGGACCAAGACTCCGACTATAACTTGGATACGGATTGAGACTGAATACCAGCTCGCCTGCATCACCATGCGCATGTGTTAATGTGCGGCACAGGCACAACAATTAAATTCAAATTAGTACAAAACACACAAAGTTTCATTAAGAAGTAAATGAAATGCCTTCTTTTTGCTATAATTCGCTGTATGCACACGAATAACGGACAAATGTCAAAAGGATGAGAGCTTGTGGGTATAGGCAGCACTGGCTAATAGGCACGAGGATAAAAAACTATCGTTAATTGCAAAAATCGATATGCAAAACGTGCGTGCAGTTGCAACTGAAATTGAGGTTAAGTGTGCTATGTGTAAAATGAAGGTCACTTAAATATAGAAATGTGTTTTATAAGTTAAAAATTAAACAAGTTTAAACAACTGAAGAATACCCTTTAAAATCTTTTATATAAATTAAGAGATTCAACAGTAGCTGCTGCTTTAGGCAATTAATTTCGAAGTGTTTTTTATATGTTACATTTAGTATATTTGATCCATGGGAAAATAAATATCAGTAAACGTAAAAGTATAGTCCGAACCCATATATACTCCTGATATAAACCGATGCCCAGAGACAATAAGAACTGCAGCCACCGCTTTCGATATTAATGAGCTCATTTAAGCCTTGGCCTGAAGATGCTGCCACCTTAAGGTATAGCGCGATCAAAATTACTTCAAAATTGAACATGCATGCATCTCATTGGCAGGTTTTATCTGGGGCTGGAGGAATACCCAAAGGCAATCACATCCACATCGCATTGCAGTCAGTCCCTTTTAACTGCTTGCAAATTTATGTCTCAGCTTAAGAAAACACTAAATGAGTGCCATGCATTTTTTTTATCGCACGCAGAAGCAACAGCAAGGGCAAGAGCAAGCGACAGACAACGGTTGTCCAGGGTACCAACAACTAATTAGACATGTTAAAGAACTTGTCCAAGTTGTTGTTGTTGCTGGGCTGGGCATTAAAATGGTAACACCAGACCGAAAGGCCAACAAACAGCAAACACATTTAAAAATGCTCAAGTTAATTAATTGCACAGCAAATGTATATCGGGCCGGTGGAAGGGAATAGGACAGGTCGGTAACGACCAAGCCCAAAACCAATGACTTGATTTTTGCGGCATGATAGGAGACCAGGGGTCGGTCTTCTTCGGTCTTCTTGGTCGTGCTCTTGGTCTCCTTGTTCTGCCTGAGCTGTGGCTGCGTGCGTTTCGCTTTCATTAAACAAATATCCAAACACTTTTGCCGCTGATGCGTTGACACAGATTAGCATTATCCCAACAACCCAGCTGGGGTTCGGCCTCGGCTTCGGTTCGAGCTGAGGACGTGGTCCCAGACGCTTTTAATTTCATTGCGGGAGCGGCGACAAAAGGTCTGCCAAAGACTCAACTCGGTGTGCACAACCTGCCCATGGAATTTTTGTCCAGATCTTCCCAGTCAATTTTGTACAGACATTCTATTAACTCGTACTTACTTCTGCACCGGCAATTGGCGAAAGTTTCCAATTGATATTTGGAATTTAAAATTGGCAGACGGAGCACTCACTGTAACCCCGACTCCGTTTTTCTGGGTAACTTCATTAGGGCTGACACGCCCACGGCTAAGAACAGCAACAACAATCAACGAGAGATGATTAATTGATCAGTCGAATGTTGGAATCAAATTAAGCCAGCATATAAATGTGAGCCAATTATTAAAACTTAATTTCGTTGTAGACACCAGCTCCAGCCCCAGCCCCAGCACCAGACGATTCCCAATTTCACAGCCTCCTCAGCGGCACCAAACTAATGAGCCACATGCACTTGGCTGCCAAAATGAATGTTTTTTGTTGTTCTTCTTATTATTGTTGTTGTTGTTGTAGTTGTTGCTGCCTATAAGTTGTACAACTAATCAAGCTGTTCGGGCTGCCAACTTTGATGCATTTCCCAAATTGATGCCCCAGATTGATGGGCATGCGGCGCTGGACACACTGGACACCGACTTCAACTCCAACTCCGACTCCGACTCTAACTCTGACTATGCGTCTCTCTGACATATGCAAAACATTTTGTTGAACGCTGACGGACAGACAAAGGCAGAACAAGGTATGCAAACAAATGAGCTGAAAATGCAGACAAATGACTAACAAGAAGGTGAAGAAGTTGGCAGTTAAGATGCGGCTCAAGCCTGCCTAGGCGACTGGAATGTCAGCTACACGGAGAAAGGAGCGACAGAGAAAGCAAAAGAAGGGAGCTTAATGACACTAGATTGAAGTGACAGCAAAAGGTAATCCTGTATCTACTTTATAGAATTCACTAACGGATAAATAGGAACAAAATACGTTTATTTACATTCTGACAAAGAGCTTGCTAAAGCACATGTTCATAGTTCAAAGCACATCCGAGCTCTAAGTTAGACTGATTGTTTTGGCCATAAGAAAGTTTTCTTGAAAACAGATCTCGTTATACATATATACTATAATCTATTGGAACCTGATACAAACAGCACTCTAGAAATATGTTTAGATGCTGACTATCATTTTAAAAGTAAATCCACTAACTTTGCTGATGCTATAACTTATATGCCCTTTTGTAGCTGGTGTAGCGCAACACAAAATAAAATAAAGATATTCAAACATATTTCAATTTTGTTGTTAGCCCAACTTGTATTGAACTGCGCTAAATTAACCGCAGGCATTCATTTCGGGTTTTCGTGTCCAAATCGAAGTTGGAGTCGGACTCGGAGCTGGAGTTCTATGGCTGAAGCATTTTGATGAGTATTGATGAGTTTTAATAAATTGCTGATGAGTTTTCAGGCGCGCTTGGTTTCCCAAGCACAGCAGATCAACACACACACACACACAGATACACAAATAAACAGATATATATATATATATATGTAGATACGCTTACATCTGTCCAATTCAGCGTCTCGGAGTCGTACTTGTTTTGGGTATCTGTAACGACTGTGGCCACATAACAAGCCTCAACGCCTTGCAGCATTTGAGTGATGCGTTTTTGAAAGTGGCGTCGAATTTCTCAACCGTGAAGCGCCATGCAGAGCAGCGGTAATTGAGACGCTGATGCTGATGCCGATGCTGATGCCGTTGCTGTTGCTGTTGCTGTTACTGATGCCAATGCTGATGCTGATGCTGTTATCCCAGCCTCGAGTATAAAGTTTGGAGTGTGGAGCGTGGAGCATGGAGCATGAAGCATGGTGCGTGGTGCGGCCGTGTAGCCGTTTAATTGCCGCCATTATTAAACTCATTTATCGTGTTTTAATTTTAACGTTGAGCATCAGCAACGGCAACGGACACTGAGCAGCAGCAACAGCATCAGGTGTCCAACGGCGACGGGGCATCACTTTGGGTAAGAGAGACTCTTCCCTGTTCCCGGTACATGCAGATGCTTTGGTATAATTAGCGTGGCAGACGGCTGCGTCGACTGCGCCGGCTGCAGCTGCCATGATTTGGCGCTGATGCAGCAATTTACAAGAAAATTATGTTGTTTGCTTAATTAATAAAAGTAGTTTTTAATAGAAAGCCATTAGGCAGGCAGCAGCAAACGAAAGACTTAGGCAACAAACTTGCCACTTGATTAATGAAATCGCGCGACAATCAATGCCACTAAATCTCGCTAAAACGATGAGAAACTATAGAGAAAATCTTTACTGGAACCCTACGATGGTCCATCCATTATTAATGTACCATTGCACTAGTTGCTCAGCCCATTGACGCCTTTTATTTATGCGAGGAATCAGCCGAGTTTACCCATTGCCAACTCCATTATTAGGCAACTGTGTTAGGGTATATTTAAGGCTGGTAAAAGCGACTAAAAAGTCATATATAATAATTATATGTCACACTTTCGGGTTCATTGGAGTGAGAAGCCAGAAACCTGAAATTCCTTCAGCTGGTTTTCTGTAGGTATAAGGTACATATAAGCTGATGACGTCCGCCAAACTGTCGCATAAAATAATATAATTAACATAATCATAATCAACAAGGTATAAACGTTAAATTGAGGCTAATTACTTTATAACCGACACTCAACTGCGAAACATCGTCCATGACGATGATGACGACGACGTCGAATTACACAAAAAACATGCTCACTTGTGGCAAACTCGTTTCAATTATGGGGAATCAAGCGGTCTAGCCAGAGCTCAACATGGGTACGAGTATAACCACGATCTCAACCCCAGCTCCGGCTCCACTCCGTTCCAGCTCTGGCTCTGGCTCTGGCTCTGGCTCCTGGGCTCGTCTGCGGCTGGCCGCCAACCGGATGGGGCAGAAGTGCGCGACATTTCCACATGCGAATGAGATTTGATTTCATTTTCGTCTAAATGGAGCTACGCGTATGACCACGTTTTTATGTCCGATTGTATAAACTGCAGCTGTGTTAATATAAAGCAACACAGATACACACATACGTATTGCATACACTATAAAAAAACAGGGGCTACTTGGTGATTCTACGAATCAGGGAAGTATTTTATATGATTTTATTTCTGTTTTAACATTTTTCAACAAAATAATTGTAGAATGACTTTCAGTAAATTTTATTTCATAATAGACTTAATTGCATGTTTAATTAGTAAATTATCTTAAATGTTTCTATAAGCAAAACAGAGAACTAAAGTTATGAGGTCACTAGATTAATACTTATCCAAATTGTCATAGTTTTATCTTCTTTCTGATTTAATTTAGTCGCAGCTTTTGTTTAAAAACATATTCAATTAAGTCATTAAGATGCAGTTGGATCTGAGAGATAAAAGAGTTTCTCTTTTTTTTAAGTTTTTAGGAACTTTCATCTATAGAAGCTAGAAATATAAACTATACATATATAATTTGCCAGCTAGAGGTAACTCTCATAGGATAATATTCTGATAAGCACAATCTGCTCTGACTTTGCAATAAAATCTTAGAAGACAGAGATCTTATCTAGACCCTTTCTTATCGAGACATCATCCTCTAGAATATATGATATTAACTGTTTAGATTTATATTATTACCTGTTCTTTGGTTGCAGTGAAATGTGGCTAATGAAGTGGCAGTTGCCACTGGGTAGTAGTAGTCGAGTTGTGAGCCAAAAGTAGTGCAACAATTTAATGGCCAACTCCACAGATGAGCACAACAATGGCGGCTGTTGGCCAAAGATGAAAGAAGACAAGTTAACTGTTTATAATTTTTATGACAAGCTCATGAATCCGTGTGCAATTGTAAATGTGCCATATAATTTACAGATAATTATTATAATTACAGGTTATTTTGCAGTTAACATACAAGTACTTGCTTGATCGTTGTTGTTGTTAATGTTGTTGGTGTTGTTGTTGGTGTTGCGAGTGCGCGTGGTTGTTGCTGGTCGAATGGCCACAGGCGTCTACCAAGTTTTATTTACAATGCCAGTTGCTGTTGTTGTTATTGCACACACAACTAGCTGGTAATTAGCTGTTATTTCAGCTTTAAAAATAATTTCCTTAAATAAAGAAAATAAAAACATTTTTACTGTTTAATTAGGTTTCGTAATTAGACTTCAAATTGCTTAAAACAAAGTTGGTCAATTAGCAGAATAGAAACAATAACTCAAATATTGTCAGCCAAAACAAAAGACTTAGGCAACGAACTTGCTATCAGCCAATCGTTTTGTCCATTTTTATATTTTATATATTTTTATTCAATTTTATCTTTGATAAATATCAGAAAAATTTGTCAATTGTTTTGAAAATTATAATTAAATTTGAATTGTGTTTTTTATACCTCAAACTTTTGGCTTAATTAAAGCGATTTTAATCGCTCAAAAGGCTTCTCTTTGCGGAATACGTGAGTCACTTTGAGTTGCTCCACTCAATTCCAACACTCATCTCATAACTCCAGGGCCAATTATGCGTTATGGCCGAGGACTGAAATGGGCAGCAAAAGCTGAAATATGTTTGCACTGGTCATAAATAAATTTGCCAGTCAAAAATTATAAAAATGTTAAGAAAAAAAAAAGCAAAATACAAGCGCTCACAATCTATGGACGTTCCAGGGCCGGGCGCGATAAAAATCGCTGGCAATTTGTTAAATTTAACGATTTTGAACATAAGCAGAACAGCGCGAAAGAGTCGAAAACTGTGCCGAAAAACGGGCAACAAGCAGCCGCCGCCTCCAGCTTCGACTGTTTTATGGCCAAATAAATAATTAAAATGATGCGTGGTGTTAAGTGCCGCCACGTTCATGTCCACGTCCGCATCCATATCCGCATCCAGCACAGATCCGCCGGACAAACGCTGTGCAAATGGAGAAGAGCCACACGCAGCGTGTCCATTTCTTTCGAAAATTTGTCATAAATTTATAGCTTTCGCGCGGGTTCACTGTACCCCAACCCGGTCTTGGGGTACGTACCAGGCCAGGGCCAGGGCACGTTCGCACTCTGACACTGGCCCCGGACCAAGCGTTAATTGCTTGTCATATGGCACACATTTCCAACGCAAATTGGCATCCAGATATGCGAGACGTGAGCTCCGCTACATGGACCACACAACGTCTAATGTCAAATTCTTTAGAGCCGCCAAAATGATTGCCAAATTTCAGGCTAGTTAAGGCCAGGGCCAAGACAGAGAGCCGACCCATGTTCTAGGCCCATAAACACTGATGACAGCGCTACGCCCTTTGAGGTTGAACCGGTTCCATTGGCCAAATGCGAACACAGCCCGAGAAGGGCAATTAAAGAGAATCGCGTCGAGTTTTAATGAACTAACTGAGGAACATTAAATTAATATGCTTTATGGCTGCTCGAGTTGTGCCCCGAATGTCACTTGTTGCAGCTTCTTGTCTTTAAGATCTCTCAAATCTGGAGCCAAAAATTTATACGTTTTCGTATTATATTTCTTTTTCTCCTTTTATGAGTATGATTTCAGTGGGTCGTTAAAACACAGCTTCGTTGTCGGCGTTATCACTTTGCATCGCCCCTGGGACATAAAAACCTAATCGGAACAGATCTATGACTTGCTTTATCCTGCGGCCCAGTAGCAAGTGGCACGTCTAGGAAGTTCGTTATGAGGTTTCCTTATAAACGCTGTCAAAACTGTTCATTTTTTTATTCTGTTTTATGGCAATTGACATTATGTGGCTACAAAAAAGGTCTTAACACCCCAACCAATATGGAAGATGACTGCATTTTGTGGAATTGTCTAGATTCATGGCATAAGATTCATTCTATAAGATACAAAAGTATCTGTTGGAATTCTTAAATGAGGAAATCGAGACTTTAACTTGAAGATGTGACAATCTCCTTTTAACAAGACTACAATGAAATCATCAGCAGTTTAATGTTCAGATATACCGTATAAATACGAGTATACATATATTTTATTACATTTCATTTTAAATCTGTCGACACAATGGATCAAAGCTCTTCCAAAAAGGGAAATAACCCATTTAGGTATGACCTGTGCTCGTAGCCTCTGAGTAGATCATTCAAAAAATGCATTTCGTCTACTGCAAACACCTTTACATACCTTTCTCTTTCTGATAGGTGTAACCGGACGTACAGCTCCAATAGAAGGCAGTCTTATATAGGTCAGCAGCTGCAAAGGATAGGCAGAAATGTGCAAGGATCGCACCCAGCTCTGAGATTAATCGTCACTAACCACAAGTAGAATTCCTCATTTGAAAATTATATGAACTTTTAGGTTTAGATCTTAGAACTTGTCGCTGCAATGTAGGATCTCAGCAGGGGTATTTATAAGGATAGGCAGAAATGTGCAAGGATCGCACCCAGCTCTGAGATTAATCGTCACTAACCACAAGTAGAATTCCTCATTTGAAAATTATATGAACTTTTAGGTTTAGATCTTAGAACTTGTCGCTGCAATGTAGGATCTCAGCAGAGGTATTTATAGGGCATTTTCTACTAAGTTTTTCCAAATTTGTGAAATTTTATGATACACAATTAGTAAATTTTAATAAAAATTCTACAGTAATTTATCAGCTTATCTATAACCCAGATAAACCTTATTTCCATACTTTCAGATATGAGAGGCATGCAACATTTTATGGCTCTATTAGCTGGCATCTTATGAATATGGAGGAAAGGCCACCAAAGCTCATAAAGTTATAACTACCTTCGACTCATATCCTCGTATAGAGTCATCTCGAGCCTTTCCTCTTGTTTTTGTTGCTGCTGCTGCTGCTGCTCCTTTTTTCCCTTCTTTTTGAACATACAACATAAATAATAATTTTTTATTGGCAATTTAGTTGGAAAATTAATGTTCATACAGTTGGCAACTTTGGTAATTTATGCAAATAAAACGATCGTAAATTTGGCATTAAAACGCTTATTAAATGATCGTTTATTAGCCAAGGTACCAGCCCCAGTTCTGGCACACACAGCAACACACACAAGCACACACGATGGATTAGCCTGTGGCCCCAAAGTGCATAAATATAGTATGCAACAAGGTTGCGATTTGTAGCAGTTGCATAAATTAAGTGATTAACAGAATTGTTCTTAAATGTTGGCAGCTACTTACAAGATTGATATTATTTACGTTCTTTACTCGGAGAGTCTTTTGATATATGTACACACACACACACAGAGAGAGAGATAGTCTGTGTGTGTGTGTTTTTGTGGCAGAGCAAAAAGCGTCTAAAAGTGTTCTGGGAAATGTGGCAAGAAAACTGAGGATGAGGCTGAGACTGAGACTGAGCCTGGAGCTGACTCGGTTATTGTATAATGTATTAGCTGGCGCATTGTGTGTTAATTTGACAACGACAACAGGCTGGCATTCCTTGGGAACAGCAGCAACAACAACAACAACAACACTTTGCCGCCATGGCGACAAACGAGCCTTGTTGCTGTCAAAAGTCAGAAATATAACCATATAAAATCAGTCGGCATGACCATTGAGCTGCTCGCCTGTCTCAGCCCTGCCCCTGCCCATACTCCTGCTCTTCCTTTCTTCCTTATCATCATCATCATTATCATCATCATCATTGTGAGCGGCTGCCCAACAGGATTAGCAAAATTAATGCGGCAACCGCCTTAAAAGATGCCCCTCACTCAAAATGAAGCTGCGCTCCAAAGCTGTCAGCGCTCCGACTCCTCAACTTATCAGCTCACAATAATCAAACAATTTTGCTTCTTTCATAATACGTTTAGTATTTTTATCGTTCTTCAACTGGGATACTTCAACACTTGCTGAGTTCCTAAGGATCTTAATGGAGTCTAGCTGGAAAGGTATCGGGGCAGTTTATAAACAGCCTCCAAGAGAGACGACAGCACAAAGGAAAGTTTCATTTAAGGGTTAAGTTTACCTTAAGGTAGAAACTATATAATGTCTCTAGATTAATCCAGAATACAGACTAGCTGAGTATCTTTGAACAACATTTCGTAGCTGTTTCTTGTTTCAATTCGATTTTGTATTCTAACGCCATTTATTCTCATTAAATCATTTAAAATACCAGATTCCATCAGGCTTGGAATACTTCAATCAAAGACGTCAGGCGTCAATATCTTTATTCATGTTTTATTCATCGAAACTTGTTAAGAGTTTTTGGCTGTGACTTCCGTCGCTTTTGACTATAGACCCAAATACTGATTTATGGCTCTGTTTTTCTTACCACGTTTCCAGCTAGTCTAGAGATCTCCTGAAATGCCTTTCTGCCTTAGTTAAGAGGTTAACATGTTCCCATTCATAATCTAAATCGTATAATGTCTTCATTCATAATGTAGTCGCAGTCGCTTTTGGAGTGGAGTCCACTGTGGAGTCATCTATTTGGTGGGGATCATAATAACTTAATAATTGAAATTTATCAGAAATGAATTAAGTTTAATTCAAATTAATTACAACGTCTTAGAGAGAGGCATTTGAAAAGTGGCTGACAAATGATCAAACCATTTATAACCAGCCTACAGAGCCAGATTTTAGTTGCCTGCCCACTACAGAGCGTATAATAGACAATGGCATCGTAGAGAGGATGAGGAGAAGGAGTAGGAGGAGCTGGGATTGGAAGTTGGAGCAGCCTTTTCAATGTCACAATTGAGGCCAATAAATTTTGAACAATTTACAACGGGCAATTCATAAATTTATAAATTTATTAATGAATTAAGTTATAAGATAATTTACAGTTGATGCTGATCGAAACGCAATCTCCTGAACAAAATGATCATCACCACTGATCGCAGCAATATATCAACTCCGGACATGGCCCAAGCTGCGACCTAATCGAATTGTATCCCCAGCCGAAGCCGAAGCAGAAGCAAAAGCAAAAGTCAGAAACTACAGTTCCAGCTCCGACTCCAACTCCAGCTCCAGCTTCGTTGAATTCTTGGAATTGGTTCGGGCAAATGGGCAAAAGGCTGCAAAAAAAATTTAAATGAAGCTGTGGCTCTGGCTGGTCATCGCTTCGGGTATGGGGTATGGGGTATGGGTTATGGGATGGGGATCAGGATCGGCTCTGGCTGCAGTTTGTCTGCTGGCTTATTGCTGTGCATTTCTATGCCAGAGCAGATGATTAGCCCTACTCTAGAGCTGGGAAGCTGTTGGAACTGCGGTTCCATAATCGTTATCAGCGGCACCATCATCGACAACCGAGAACAGACAGCAGAAACAGCACTTGGGATCGCACCTTGGATTTTACATATAAACATTTTTCTTCCTTCCTTTTTTCTTTTGCTTATAAATTGGAATTTAAAATTAATTAAGTTGTCGTTTTGCGCTTTTATCCAATTTATAACTAATATGACACCGATTATACGAAATATGTTCGCTAATTAACGAACAAACACCGCAAACCAACTGCCTGCACCAGCGTCTCGAGCTCCGTCTCCGTCTCTACCTGCAGGTCTCCATCCCCCCACTCCGTCTCCGTCTCAATCCCAATCCCAGTCACAGTCACTGACACTCGCTGGTCATCTAACTGGCCAGAACCGAGGTAGACAGACAGGCAGCAGCGTCGTCTCCTGACTACTACACACACACACACACTCAGACTATACACACACACACATCTGTGGATCGTGTCCGCGTGCTCGTAATCTGCTCGCTGAAGACGCGTTGTAAATTGTCTGACAAAGCTTATTTTATTAATTTAAGCCATAAACGTTGGCCTCGTGTTGCTGTTGCTAATGTTGTTGTTGTTGCTGTTGTTGTTGCTGCTGCTGCTGCAGCTTTAGCTCGTTTTTGTTTGAAGCTGCTTTTGCATACCCAACGAGCCATCGCCAAGCAGCGCCAATTTATTGCGGCTCGTAAAAAGCCGTTTGCGTTTTAATAAGCCATGGCCAAACACGCGGCGGTTGTTCCGTTCATTTGGACCTGGTTCTTTTGGCTCTTTAGCTCTTCGGTTGTTAGCAGAAGGCGTCGATTGCTGACGACGTTTTGGCCATTTCACTTTGTCCACATTGGCCCAATACGAGTGCTAAGACCGATGTAAGCCCACACTTACTGCATTCCTTGCCACAGGGAATTTGTCTTTACTTACCCAATCCAGTTTATACAAATATATATATATATATATATGTGTGTGTGCGTGTGTGTGTGTAGCAATTGGGTAATTGAGTGACATTGGTTTATGGAACTAAGGGGACATATAACGGCATTTAATGAGCTGCTTAATGAAAGGGGTTTGAGACCTTGGGCAATAAACACTGCAAAATGACTCCAAGAAGAGACACTGACGATATAATTGAGTTATGACACGGGTTAACTGTTAATCACTTTAAGTGTGGGACATGGGGAGTTCCTTTCTCTCGAACAAATCCCACTTAATTAAGACAGAAAAACGATTTTATTAGGTAATTTAACCAGCCCAACACCTGCTTTGCTTTTCAATATAAAACTAACACGAATCAAATCTTTATGGGGCTGCCACTGTCTTACTTTAAGGAAATCTTTACCACATCCCGTGAACTTGCAGTCACGCAATGTATTATAATAAGAGAATATAAAGACAAAGATAATAATACTTTATTTCATCATTTATTATTCCTTTTATTACTTTCTATGTAATATAAACTTGGTGTTAAAACGAGTTTCCCTAACACTGACTAAGAGGCTAAAGGTCTTTGCCTTGGCTAGGAAAAGTAGACAGACTAGCTGGGAGTTGAACCCAAGAACCCAAAAATAGTCTAAAATCTATCCTGGTTCGATCAATTCTTCTATTCTAAATGTAAGGAGCTAAGCTGGTTACTCAATACAGTTCCAAACATTACTGAAAGTTTTGATTGAAGCTTCAGTTTCATTCTCAAAATAGTTCCAGATTTCGTCCAGTGAGTTCTCAAAATGGTTTCAAATTTGAACCAGTTCCAATATGAGGAATTAAGACTTTACCTAACTCTATTAGTTAAAATATCGGTTTTATTATACCCAAGAGTTCTGGCTTGGATCTTTAATATGATTCCGTTTTCAATGCAGTCTCTAGATAAAAACTTGAGACTTGAAATAAAAGTGTAGTCTTTCATTTTTGGTTTGCAGTGAAAAGTTCGATTGAAACGAACTTTTAGAGATAATTTAAATAGATATTTATATATACTTACTAAATACCTAATGATGGATTTATAATACATATATAAAATGTGATACATATAGTAATAATTGAGGATTGTGATAATTTGCAATGATTTCTTAGTGCACCTTTAATCTAAATATTTGCACGTTGAAAATTGATGAGATTTTTCAGATAGATTTAAGTTATCCGCGAGGAAATTTCAATGCGCCAATCGAAAATCTAATTTCCCAGTACATTTATTTTCCAAGCAAATCGAAGTTCGCTTCAATCCGTGTCCAGACTGAGCACCGGTGGAAGCCCTTGCCCATTATTTAGCCATAACATAATAAAAATAAATATGTCAAAATTAAGTAAGCAGCCACAAATTCACACACCAGCAACAAGACCACAACAACAACAACAGGAACAGCAGCAGCAGCTTGCAACAAACTTGCGATAAGCTGGCCACATTGAAGGAAGAACCACTAAAAAATGTACCAGGAGAGAACACGAAACGCTTCCTTCCCTCGGCCAGTATGTTGTTTGCCAGCGAGCGCCCATAAAAAAAGGCGTTGAAATCAGTAAAAATAGCCATGGCTAAGAGAGAGCGAGAGAGAGAGAGTGATGGGAGCAGGAGAGAGAGTTTAAGCAGGGTCTGAGCAAACAAGGCCTGGACATCTAGATGGGCCACATTGGACAGTGGACAGTGGCCAGTGGACGTGGGCCAGGGCCAGGGCCAGGGAGGGCTAGCAGGCGCGTAGAGCTTGTAAGGACGAGGATGAGGCATACGAAAATCGTTTACAAATAAATCAGAAAGCGATAAATAAGGATTTTGTCTCGTAATAACTCAGCGGGAGCCATTTAACATGCAATCATAACGAATCGATGCTGAACGCTTTAGCGAATGCCACAGACAACGGACCAAGGGACATGCTATAAGCACTTAGGAGCAAGGAGTAGGAAGTAGGGGGGAGGGGGAAGGGAGCAGGCCAGGGAACGCAGCCAGCCAACACGCTTTCACACCAGGCAGCCAAAGTTGGCAAGTGTGTGTCGAATTGTTGTTGACTTGTTGCAGTTGTCGCTGCTTCTGCTTGTTGCTGTTGTTGCAGTTGCTGTTGTTCTCGCGCCTGAGGCATGAAAATAAAGTTGCAAACAGGAACGTTAACTTGTGGCATGTCCATCGTCTTTAGCACAATGACAGGGGCGTTCGTTTGGGTTTTATGAGCGACGTTTTTTATGAGTGCCCCTATCAAAAAACATACCCAAAACATGCACTTGGCTGCACTTCATAATTTCGACCCAAACGACACACCATGCCCCAATCTTCCATATCCTCCGATACCCGCTAGCCCCTCTGCATCTCTCTCTCTCTTACACTCTTGAGTCTTCCTTTTCGGATGTGCATGTTGAGCCTGCGTAAGCAGCAACAACTTGGCTTAATTATGTTGTAAAACAATCTGGCTTTCAGTCGGTCAGCCAGCTCCTCGGCCAGGTTGATGCCTCCTCCAGCAGTCTAATAACTCTTTGGCCGAGGGAAGTAATTAAAATTACAAAAGCCTGCGTTGACGCTATGCTCTCAAATATAGCTACCAGACACGCAGGCGTCTACACGATTTTCTATGACTAATTGCTAGAAGTGTGTCACAGGAAAAGCGGCCCACTAACGACCCGGTTAAGTCGCCTTCGCCTTCAGCTCCAACTCCAGCTCCAGCTCCACCTCCGCCTGGACCCGGACACCTGACGTGCCTCAACTGCTGCCACAGGCTGAGTTTACTTATGGGGTCAGGCACGCATACACATACTTCAACGTTGTGGGCTTATCTCGATGGGAATTGCAACTGCAGTTAACTTGGCTAACAAGAAATTAAATTTCATTACGCGCGCATAAGTCAATTTACCAACACTGGCTAAAAGGGTTCTTCTAAAGTTACCTAACACTCTACAGTGGTTACAAGCTGAATAAAAAAGGGTTCAAATTGTGTGAAGAACACAAAAGATGAAGTCACATAATAATGAGATGTATATAGATAAGAAATGCTCCCTATATCAAAGATATACCATATTTTAAATTAAATGTGATATGTAAAGTCAAGTTACCAGATATATCATATATATATATGTCAAGCCAATAATTGATAGATCTTAAATGTAGCCAATATATCTCCAGGTATTACAACATTTAGTACTACTTTCATTCTCAAATGCTTAACTATCTCTTGTACCACTGTGCAGTTGGCTCAAGTGTGTGCAGTGCGCAAACTAATGAAGAGGTGGTAATTTATGTGGCTATATTCACCTGTTCGTAGACACGTTTTAATAAGCCAGTGACTCTGAGCCATGAATGGGAACGCGCTAGCCAAATGGAGACGTAGAGACATGGCACAACTGGCAGGTCTCTCTTACGTGGGCCTTAAAGATCCGCTGGACGTTGTCTGGTTACCAGAGTATCCGCCAAGTGCAGGATTAATTAATTGCTTGCTGTTGTTGTTGTAGTTGTTGTTGTTGTTGTTACTGCTGCTGCTGATGTTGCTGATGATGTGTACGGCACACATGACGTATACGTGACATTTGAGATATGTTCAGCCGCTTAATGTGCGACATTTTGTTTGTTTTTACCAACTGCTAACAACATTTGGCAGCTTGCAGCTTCCAGGTTGGCCAACTTGAATGTCAAGCGTTACTACCTCTCATGCTCTCTGGGGTCTCCCTGCTTTGCATATTGTGCAGCCAAGTTATAATGATGAGCAGCATCGCTAGCATCGCAACCATCAACGGGGCCAGACGACAGCGTTGTCAAATGACTTGCGTAAATTTATCGTAAATGCCATCAACGGTAGCCCAAGCAGGAAGGCAGCCAGACAGCCAGACAGCCAGCTCCTTGCCACATTCGACATGCATTTTAGCCAACCTTCAGACGATTCGTTGGCCAGTCATTCAGTCAGTTAGTCCGCCTGCCTTGCCTTGCCTTGGCTTGGTTGCAGTTCCCCGTTGCCAGCTAGGCTAATCCTCGTTAATCCTTTTCACTGCACAACTGCATAACAACACATAAATTTAACTCAAATTGTTGTTGTTCCTCTGTGTTGTTGTGGAGGTGTCACCCCGCCTCCACCTCGACCTCCACCTCCAAGCAAACAACTTGAATGATATGCTAATGAAATGCAGCACAGTGCGAAGCTCCTTTTCGGCTCTGGGCATGCGCCACTCTTCAGCGCAATTTGCATGGAAGCTCAGCAAATGTGCAAAACAGGATTTGCTCTTGAAGGGCACAGCCCCAGCCCAAGTCCAGGTTGCGTGTTGTTGCATGCAATATTTAATTGGAAGTCAATTGCTTTACAGGAAGTGAGCTACCATTTAGGTAAAGCTCCAAAGGTCAAGCAGCAAACTCCTAACTAAATGTCCTGTAACCTAACCCAATGATAAGGCCTCACCCCTGAAACCAGTTCCAATTTCCAACCAGCTCCTAACTCTGCGCTAAGATATACCAAGTCCAAGCGTACAGCGAGACAAGTCACATACTTTTACATGGCACTCGAAGGAAGGCGGCAAACGGCGCTCCAGTTGAACACACTTGGGTGACATTCAATGGTCTTTGGGCTTGTAGTTTGTGTCTCATTGTCATGCCCGGCTTATTGATTGGAATACAATGGATCCTTAAAGTGTGCTTACAAGCGCCGTAACTCAAACAAATTGCAGCCGCCTGCAAACGCCTCACTGAATTGCAGACGGAGATGGGAGACGGAGACGGAGACGAAGACCATGTCGACGTCGACGACGGGCAACGACACTGATCAACAGGCGCGCCGATGTGGATACACCACGAAACGCAAAGGTAGACGCAGAGGCAGCCAGTCAGCCAACTGGGGGGCTGGGGATGGGGCTGGGCCAATGCGTTTTACATGATGGCTACACGACAGGACAGGAGCGGCAAGCCGGCCCGGCCGGACTGCCAGCTTAACAAGAACAAGATAAGCCCGCGCCTCATTCCCATTCCTATTCCCGTTGTTGTTGTTGTTGTTGGAGCTCGTAGCTGGCATTCTGCTGGCTTTGGTTGCTTTAATATATTCCAAGCTCGCCACCAAGACACGGACCAGAGGCGCTACTGACGCGCTTATGTTAAATTTACCAAACAAGCGATTTGTATGCAATTTTGCGATCGTCGAATGAAACGATGGACCTGAAGGTGATCTCAAGGTGAGGTGGAGGTGAGCTGAACTGAGGAGTTAGCCAGCCGCTGAAATCCAAATCCCAGCGAGACATCATGACGTCGTGGATTTGCAGAGAGGGCTGGCTGACTGCATTGCTATTGTCTTTGTCTCATCCTCATCCTCATCCTCGTTGTCGCTGTCGTTGTCGGTGTCTGCCGCACTGTCTGCATCTGTGTCTGAGCCGCTGCCGTCGCCGTTGCCGTCGCGATGTCTAGTTTATTGGCGTGATTTTTTATTTGCATTCGAAATGTTTGGTTGCTGCCACAGCCGCTGCCGCTGCCGCTGCCGCTGCCGCTGCCGCTGCTCCTGCACGTGATGTATGCGACGCGGCCGCCCGGCCGGCCAGTGTCCGCTTTGCTGGCCGCCACACAATTGCCATAAGTTTGTGACCGCTCCGCAATTATTTGCGGAATTCCTTTTGGAATATATATTGACTCTGACTCCCCAGTACAGACTTGGAACTGTTTTAGCTCTGGTAGCTTTACGTGCCTGTGTGCATGTCCACCAGCGCCTCGGACTACCTCTGACAGCCATACAAGGAAGCTTAACCCAATGCCACGTCGTTGTCGTGGGTTGGGCATTTCTGGTTTCACTTCGAGCGTCACAAAGCGCCTGACGGCTGCTTTGCCTTCCTCTGGTTTATTCTCCTGTTAATTTGTCATGAAATTTCGTTTTTAGTGCATTTTTTAAATGCATGCAATTTGTGAAGTGTTTTTTGTAGTCGTTTCTTTTGAAGCGTGAGAAGTTTTGACTGCTCCTAAGAATAGTACTATGAGCTCTCATTTGACAGCTGGTAACATTATCTCAGAATTCTATCAATCTCTTAAATGGCATGTCTTAATTTGCATATCAATCGATCCCTGATTGTCTATCGATATCTACACATCGCTTGCCACCTTAAATTATCGATAGCTTATTACGCTCAGTTTCAAATTCAAATTACACTCCCACTCAATCAGTGCCTACATCATACCAATATATAATATTATCGATATCCGCTTAATCGATAATCAAATTCAAGTCAGTTCTATTTGAAGTTTAAGCCCTGTCTCCCATTCCTTTTATTCTAAAATTATTTCCTAGGCAAAGCCATGAATAATCTTTTACACGTTTTGCCCTGCAGCCTAATGCCAATGAATCACTTCCAATCGAGTGATCTAACCTCAAATCTACATATCCAGCGATAACCGTTACATTATAGATAACTGGCACATTCGATCATTCAAGCCACCCACTCACATTAACACCTATTGCCGGGGTAATTTTTCAATACAGTTCACAACTTCTCGACGGTTTCCAGGTTGTATCGCATGCGAGGAGGCGCCTGGTATTCCACTACCTGTCCGCCTGTAAGTCAATTGTGCAACTGCCCCAAGTGTCAAATTAGACAAAGAGCAGGCGCAGCAGACTCAATACAAACTTGCAACTCGCAAATGAAATGTTTGAGCTTACGGTTCTTGTGGTTTTTCACCTTTGCTGGCGGGCAGATAAAAAGTGGCGTCTAATTTTCTAGGAATCGTATTTGGGTGAGGGGATTGGATTGGATTGGTTTTGGATTTGCATTTGCATGTGGGTGGTCAGCAAATTGCCAGAACGTGAGCACAATTTTTAAATTAACGGCAAGTGGTTAGAACAGCAGCAGTAGAAGTAGAAGTAGATGGACAGACTGGTAAACATTGAGTGGTGCATTCCTCGAGCCACAAAACTGTTGCAATTAATTGCATAAAAGTTCTAAATTGTCAGCCCCGACTCCTCACCTCCATTCAGCTCTTTGCCACTCCACGCCGAGAGGTTCCATGGGCTATCGGAACAATGGCGTCTTCGACGAGCTCTTGTGCAAACTATGGACAACAACAACAACAACAACAGCAACAAACGTGGCCATAATCGGAGCCACATCGTCGTCATGGTCGTGCCTTTCAGTTTGAAACGTGATCGATAGACTGACTACTACCAGCCCAGGCACTGGCAACAGCTCCAGCAACAGGCAGAACTGCAAATTGGACTCTTTTAGCCATAGACGTTGCCCGTTACCAAATGTTTTGGCCTTAGTCAAATTATGTTCTTTGCCTCGTTTGATAATGAAACTGCAAATTGAAGTTGCCGTTGCCTTTGCCTTTGCTCTTGCTGTTGGGCTCTCAAACTGTTTGCCAACACCGTCCTGGAGTTGCGTCTTTGACCAGCCGGAGAGCAACGCTAATGATTACGTGTTATCGTGTTGTAATTTTACATAAACCTCTAATGACGAAACTGCTGCGCTGTGCATCCAGACAGAAAAACCAACCATCCATCCAACCAACCAACCATCCATCCGTCCATCCATCCCATTCCAGCCCATCCGGCTATCCATCCATCCATCTATTGATCGATTCAATGCTTCGGGTTATATGGTTTACATCATGGCAGCGGACACTAACTAGCCTCATCATGGAGCGTTAACAAGCTCATTTTTCTAAGCCTGACGTGCTGAGTGCACCAGCGGATAAAGGGGAATCACTGGCCAATTTCGTTTTGCAGTTCCTCCGATCATAAATCGCTAATAATGGCATTTATTGTGTTATCTACCCAACACTTCGTCTTCAGTATTAATCTCCTAAGAATGCGATCATATAACTAGCATTATCCAGTTATTAATTAAAACACGTTTAGACTAATTTGATGCTATCCTGAAGAGCAGGAGATTGAACTAAGAGTCTGAGACTAGACTTATGTAAGATTAGAAATTGAATAGGATAAAAGAAATATGTTTCCAATGTAACCCAATATTTTATATAAGATTAAATTGCTCATAAATAAGGACTAGGACTGTATAATTGAGTTGATTATTTCACATAAAATATGTGATTTCCATTTTAGTTATCGATGCAACATTTTCCATAAATAACACATAATAATTACAGTGAAAATGTGAGGAGAGAGCAGAAAGATCTTCACCAAGCGGAGCAGCAATCAACGCCTACAACGAATAAAATAGTATAACCCATTACGAGGGTAAAGTATTTTGCCACATTGTTCAAATCAACATGAACATGGTTATCCACAATGATTGAACTAAATTTTCATTAACTGCTGCCCGTAGACAAAACGTTTTCCGGCTAAAAACCAACCGAAACCTCGAAACGATCTCGAGAGTCATATTAAATTGAATTTTTATGTTCTCACAGAGCAGAGGAAAATCATGGGGCCAGGCACTGGGAACGGTTCGACCATAAAACTCAAACGCTGACCGGACTCTGGACTGTGCTGGTGGTGGTGGTGTTGGTGCTGCTGCAGTGTGTGGGTTAATAAATGGTCTCCGGCAACCCGCAAGCCCCTAGTGCGCCCCTGATCCGAATCCGAGAGAAGAAGCGATGCTAAATTATGGTTATTTAAATAAACAGCACACGATTTGATTTGGCTGAGCAAAAGTGTTGCTCTGGCCGCGAAATGCGAGCGCCTCCTGAGATTGGACATAGAGACAGGAGACAGGAGACGTCTGGAAATTATGTTGTAGCCGCACTGATCGTGCACAGGCGCTGGCGATAGATTCGTCTTGGGGGTTGTGCCATCAAGCCATGATTGAGTAACGCCCAGGACTGGCACTGGGGCGTCTAATTATGAGTCCAGCTGGTGAATGTTCTGATTGGAGAAGCCACATCAGCAGCAGCAGCAGCAGGAATCCAGGCATCATTAGCTGATGAGCAGCGTAGCCCTGATGGATCTGATAACCAAACACATAAAATCCAATGTGCGTTCGCCATACGGCATAACCTTTGGCCCCTTCAAACTTTTGGCCTCAGCTTGGCCAGCTCTATCGGGCGTTGCGGCGTTTTGTTTATTTTGAAGCTATAATTTAAGCGGGTAATTGCACGCTGGCGGCCAGAATTTGTAACTAAACTGCAAATTAGCAGCCAATTCGCCGGCCGATTAATAACCATAATTATTGGCTCAAACGCTGACGAGCGAACGTCGCGCCACAGCCACAGATACGAAGAAGACGATGCTGCTGTTGCTGCTTCTGCCTTGTGAGGATCTGAATCTTGATGAGAAGACTCGGCTTGCCTCGACTCGACTCGACTCTACTCGGCTCGGTTGGATCTGTGCAAATTGCGCAAGCCTCGACTGGACTGAGCTGCTCAATTGCCAATTCGTGATACAGATACACCAACTCGCGTAGGGGGTACAGAAACGGGGAGGGGAACGGGAACGGGCGGACCAGCAGCAATTTAAATTGTGAGCGCGTCTGGCTTAATTACATAAAACTGGCAAAACACAAACCTCGTCTCTGGACGTGGCCGCCGGCGCACTCGTCATTGTTGGTCCCGAGCTCAGTCCTGGGTTGATGGGCATGTGTCTAATGAAGGGCCCTAATTAATGTGCGTAGCTTTCGTTT
Organism: Hirtodrosophila trivittata; assembly: GCA_035045065.1. Lineage (NCBI taxonomy): Eukaryota > Metazoa > Arthropoda > Insecta > Diptera > Drosophilidae > Hirtodrosophila > Hirtodrosophila trivittata. The sequence continues at coordinate 1,657,862 of JAWNNK010000658.1, read as the reverse complement.
CGTCTTTTCCTTTCAGTCGACAAAACACAAAAAAAGAAGGTAAATTTGCCTAACGTGTTGAAAAGCAATGTGCCCAAAGGATTTGAGTTTGACCGGCAAATTGCAGTCAACCATCCATTACCGGCAACCTGCTTTAGCCCAGGACATATTAATAAACGTCGATACTCAATTAAACTGTCTGCCGTAATGCACGCTATAAATATTGCAACTGGAAGCCCCCAGAAGGAATAGAGACATCGCACTGCGCTGCCTGCCAGATACCATGGAAGCCAATTATCAATAAAAATTATTAACTACGAACCGAGGTCAGCAAGACGAAGACAAATTAACAGAAAAAGACAATCTTTGAACACAGCAGAGCAAGATTATTTATTCAGAAGACAAGTACTCAGCTAGGAGATACCCTATACCTGGTGTGGATGACAAACTAACAGAGGGTAAGGAATTCCTTTCTTTTAAATGACACAACATGATACCCTTTTTAATGGGTACTGGCTATAAGAAATCAAGTTGCTTAAAAAAATCAGTCCTTTACAGGTAAGTAAAAATATCAATAGGCAAAAAATAACTGATTACTGGTATCGATTTTTGAAATCGATAAGCAACAATTTATATCAATTATTACAGCAACCTTAACATACCGTCTAATATGGTTGTATGTGGAGATTATGTATAGTTTAACAGGAGCAAGGAATTGCGCTAACAGTCTTATGAATCGTTAACCGCAGCTGGTTCTTGTCAATGCTAATGTGCTACGTACATTACTTTAAAAAAGAGAAATAATCCCAGACTACAGAATTGAATGTGTCGAATCTGCACCTGTGGTTGAAGACTACGCTCTATTTCCCAACTACAGTGATGCCAACTTAGCTATTTTAAGTGAATCTAACAATTTAAAATACTTGGAAGGGAAATTATCCAAGTGCACACTGAATTGAATTAACAAAATAAATATGTAGCATACTTTTAGTTGCACACTTTTAAGTTAGTCAAAAATGCTTCAGTCTTTGTAGATGCTCAAAATGCACCAGCTGCTAATTCTGTTCGCCTGGTACTTAGCAGACTCTGCCGCTTATATTTTGCGACGAAATTCGAATGACAAACAAACACTGAGAACAAAATCTGTGCCACCAAATAAACGAGCATTGTTTCGATTTAAAAAAATAAGATAATAGATAATTATATTAATATTAATTATATAATAGATACATATTGATATATATATTTATATTCATTTTATCTCTTACATTTTGCCATTTACTTATCTGCCTCTGGCTTTAGGCAGAGAACAAGCTGCTTCCGTCCCGAGTTGCTCACTGAAAACTTGCATATTGGCTTTAGTATAAATATATAACACAGAGAAAGAAATACATTTCTCGTATAATGTGAAAAGTGTATAAGATTCTACATATTATTGTATAGATTAATTCTATTTCATACTGTAAAAGTGACCCAATGTAAAAGTTAACTTCTTCGATTTCGTTGCATAGTTTGTTTATTTTATTTTATGTTAAAAACATTTATGTATTTGTATATATATATGTATATAAATAAAATTCAATTAGATAACAACATTTATAGCTGTCAATACATCATTTGATTGTTTTGTTTGCCGTTGCTAACAACAATTTAAATATATAAACGACGACAGAACTTTACACGCATTTGTTTTGTTAGAAATTAGACAGTTTCAACAATGTGAAAAACATTTAGAAAAATATGATAGATAAATAAAAGCCCAAGATTTAAGTTTTAAGGGTTAACATCGAATGTTAGAAGTGGAACAACTACAAACAGAGAACTAAACGGGCGTAATCTGTGCTTTAAAAAGCTGAACGGCAAAAGGCACTTTGACTTTACACATTTTGGTGTAGATTTGTGGGATTATCAGCTTCCAGTTGGAGGCTGTGTGGACCATTCACTAGACATTCTTCTTCATGGTCATCTCGTGTGCGTTGCGCAAACGACGTCGCAGCTCGCCGGGGAACCTTTCGTAACATTTCTTGCACACGGGCTTCTCGTCGTATTCGTAGAATTTGGATTTTTGCGTCATTTTCATATCGCACACGGAACAGGCAAAGTGATGCACACACCACGCTTTGTTAAGGGCGGTAAAAACTGTAAAGGGCAAGCAAATTGGATTAAACATTGGTCTTGTGATTATAAGAGTTCTAGTACTAACCATCGCCACCAATGACCTGGTTGCACACAAAGCAAAGGTTGCCGAAGAGCTGATGATAGTGCGTTTCGCAGTAGGCAAGACCGCGCTTCTCGTAGTGGCGATGGCCCAGGAAGGGTTTCTCACACTTGGCGCACACGAAATGCTCGACGTGCCAGTGCTTGCCCAGCGCAGTGACGACGCGCTCCTCAATTGGTCGACGGCAGGCTCCACAAATAGGTATGCCCATCTTGTCGTGGCAGCGCAGACAATACAGCTCGTTCTGTGAGGATTAGGGGTATTCATTATAAATCTAAGCCATATCAGGCAGAGCATAATTGATACATACCATATCATTTGCAGCCAAACCAGGACGACTCTTCACCTCACGCGCTGTCGCATCCAATTCTGTGCCGCAGGCGGAACAATTGAAGTGATAGCCATGATAAACTTCTCCGCGGAAACGCAGGGGCTCCTCATCGATCAAGCCGCTGTAAAGATTGGTTTAACGAACAATTCAAGGATGATTCCTTATGCGCCTACTTACTGACACTTTTGGCAGACATAGCGGCCAGTTATCTCGGCCTTCACCTTGGCATTACATTCATGGCAAAGCGCACGATTCTGGTTGCGTATGAAGCCACTATCGGCCAGCTCCTTGGCGCATAGCTGACAGCAGAAGCACTGTGGATGCCAACTGGCCGACATGGCCTTGATAACACGCCCGATAACGAATTCACCGCATTTGTTGCAGCAGGGTGCAAAGAGCACATGGAAATCCCGCTCACAGTACTTTCGGCCCTCAAACTCGTAGAAGATACCATCCTGGAACGGTCGGAAGCACTGAGCACATCTGCCGGAAGTAAAAAACAAACGAGTTAAGCATTGATACTTTATGATGAGGAATGATAGAGTGCATCCATCGAACTTACACAAAACACTGCGTGTGCCAAAGCTCGCCATTGGAATTGACAATCTTCTCGGTGGGCTCAAAGCCATCGGCGCATCTCGTGCAATGCATTGCACCCAGCGACATGTTGTTGACCTGGACTCTGAAACGCCACAAAATAGTTTATTATAAGTATAAAATATAAGATCTCAAGACAGATTAGTGGGCTTTTACACTTCAGCTTTGGAGTACATCATGGTGATTATTTTGGCGCACTACTGCAGGGCAGCGCATGAAAATGGCAACTGGAAATGGAGACATGGGGGAACAAATACATTTTACTTGGCTCGCTTATCAAGCAAACAAAACAAGCGAAGTTGATGTCGCTGAATCATATTTCTGACGAATATATATATATGAAAATAAAATACAAAAAAGCTTTGCATTCCTTATGGATTGGGTTCGCCAGTGTAGTTATAAGTAGCTTCGGTTTTTTGGCGACGAATTGTGAGTAGTTGAAGTGCAATCGTTTAGCAGTGCGGATGTACGCTGGGCTGGTCAATGCAATGGAGGTGTTTCATGGATCAATGGATGATTTACCATAAATGAATTGAATTTACCGCCTAAGCAATACACTCGAAAACATACACACACACGCACACATAACAAACGACGATAGGTAAACAACACACAAATACACACACACACATATATAGATAGAATACAGCGCGGCGGCGGCGGCGTCTATAAATAAATTTGAATGTTGCCATGACGTCATCGATGGAGTAAACATCTGGTGCCTTAGCACCATGAAAAATGCAGCTTATGCGGGCAGCAAGTGGCCAGTAGATGCCCCATGGCTTAGCAGTTGAGACAAAAACAATAATGATTTGCATAATTGCAGTTAAAAAGCGTATTATAATGTGTTTTTAGGTCAGTTTAAATTGAACAGCACCTTGCCCAAATGTATGAATGGAGGCAGAGCATTAATTTGGGTCACATTTTAGCACTGGACCACAGAATGGCGTTATGATGATGTAATGTAGATTTGTAGTTAGAAATCAATTAGAAACATTCTGCTCCGTATTGCTTACTGAACGGGCGGCATTTCTGGATATTGGGCTTTCACTTGTTGCACTTGCAGATCGAGTCAATCAGTGTCTACGTCTACGTACGCGCTCAACGTTTTTAGCTCACTGAAAACTGCAAACAAAATATCATAAATGTGTTTCTTCTGCTGCTCAGTGTTGCAAAAGTAGCCATTTTTACGCTGAATCCGGTTTCTTAATGATATTTAAAGCTAATTTCTCTCAATCGAGCTTAAGTTAAAAGCTAAATTGATCACCACTAATTGTATTTGTATTTGTATTTTAGGCCAGCAACAGCACAGGTCTTGCCAAATTGGGCGTACACGCGTATCTCGAATACTTTAACTTTTACCACTGATACATGCAATGTCTTCTGTAACATATTTATTTTTTAATTTTATTTACCTATAACAACACTGTGAAATATTCTTTATTAATTGATATTTCTTTATTAATTAAGAAATAATAGATGGAAGTTGTATCGGATCGCTTGGAACAAGTTCGACAGAACGATTCACGAAATTGAACGAAAGAACTAAGTACTGGATTGTAGTTCATGTAGTTCATTTTGACTGTTACTGGTTGTATGTTAGCAGAGTACTTAACAGTTTAACAGCCTGTTATTTACTCTACTGCAACTTTTACATCTGTTGGCAGGCCGTCGGCAGTTATCGATATCTCAATCGATATGCGCGCCACAATTTAAAATATTTGATTTCATTCCAAAGCATGCGAGGGCAATACACTAACAACAAGAACAGTTTTCTTTGTTTTCAGGGACGCTGCGCTTATCTCCTAATACAAATGCATGCACATATGAAGTATTGGGGGTTAATTAGTATATATTTGTTTACAAAAATGAAAATTGTATAAGTACTTATATGTATATAGGTCGTCCCATTTGCACTCGAAATCTGATTATTTACATTTCTTATCAATATTAGTCATGAAATTATTTATGTGCAGCATTTGACATTTTTCACAATACCCTTTGGCAAATACTACATATTTTGTGAATTCTATTGTAATATCTGTAATGTTTGTGCATTTCACTTCCGCCTATGAGCAGTGTACGGGTTGCAGTTTCAACCTACCAGCTTCCGCGTTGTTATTTTAATTGCATCTCAATCTGTGCATTTAGCTTTTGTTTCTCATAATTCTACAGGTATTTCAGGCTATACAAAGACATTTATATACCACCTCGTAATTTCATAAGCCTTATCATGTTATGATACTTCACCTTTATCCCAGCACCAGGGTGCCACTCGTGATTCGATCAATGGCTTTTGTTTGTTCATATCATCGCCACATAATGAAAACAAACAAAGCGAGGCCACCTAAAATGGGGTAGCTTCGACGGCAACAACATCTACAGGGTCGCCTTACAGCGGTGAGTGTTCTCCGAGACAAATGGCACGTAGCAACCGGTGGGACGCTATATTTAAATTACATATCGTTTTAATTATGTTGTTTACTAGAATGTGCGATCAGGCTAGCCAAATGTAGTCGTGAGACAGTACTCGTAGCATATCATACATATGTATGCACATGTGTATTGTAGGTATAATAAATCTGTTGAAAATCAACCTACAAGTATTTCAAATGAAATGCAAGCGGATACAGTGGGTGTCTAAATATAACTTCAATTATGCTATTTATTATTGCAGCTGGCACAAAAGCCGGCAAACCAGACAAACAACAACTCGCCCCCAGTATACAATTCTCATATGTAAATATATATATGTTTATCTTTATATACGTAGTATATATATATATATATATATATATACGTCACTTGCCAAACCAGTTGCTCACAAACAGTTGTGCAGTCATTGATCGTTTTCTTTTGGTTTTCCCAAAAAAATTCCAAAAATTTGGACACCAATCAAAACAGCTGCTCCAACCACAATAATAGTAGTATGGGTTACACTTATCAGTATTGCTATCTGGGCCTGTGACTGCCTTCTGTTTAAATTTTCTTATCATGAAATTTTAAAACACGAATATACACTACTTAGCGATTGTTGTTTTTAATTTTTAGTATATATATATATATATATTAGTATAATATATGTAAATACAAGTTTTTGCAGTTGCACGTGAATATCAAGAATATGGGCGGGATCTTAAAAGACATTCCAATCTAAATTTATTTGAAATAGGGCATCAAGTTGTTTATTATTAGAAACAAATTCTTTAATAAATTCTCTAAAAATTCCTATAGTAAATACCGAAGGAGACTGTTTCAGATTGAGTCAATAAAACACTGTTTAAAATAGTCAACTATAATATTAGTACTTAGATTCAATTGGGGTTGTAAACGATCATTATTTTAGTCTCATATGCTTCAAATAGTTATAGAATGAATTGAAAATCTTTCAGACTTTCAGTAGTAGTCAAGCTCTTGAACCAAATTAAAGTTAATTGAACCTGTTTTACGTGGGTGAAAAGTGAGAGTCCCACCCACCAGACGATATGCATAAAACTCGCAAAGCCACCGGATACGATGTTGCTGACGTGGCGATGGCGATGCCAATGGCGACAGTGCTGGTTGAGATACGTGTGTAGCCTTAGTGGGGGCTGGGGCAGTAAAGTGGAGCTCTCAATGGTTGCAAAGCCAAAGTAATTACCATATATGTACACACACTCTCAGCATGTATATTAATGTGTATGTATATCGTTGAGTAAGGACGTATGCGGCCGTTTTATGACGCCAAAGTCTAGTCTACAAAAAGTTGAAAGCAAAAATAATTTTTGCTTGGCAACAAATATTAAAGGCGACCACAGCAAAATCTCTTTTTGCATATATGCATTTGACAGGTGCTGTGTGTGTGTGTGTGTTAACAATGAACGACTTGTTGACTTGCGATGGTCACTCCAAAAGTTCTACGGCGTTGTTAGATACAGCTGCAAAACTTTTCAATCCACCCCGCACGTGATTGCCAATGTGTGCAGTGCAGTGCTCTTACAACATACACAAGGAAGGGCGTAGTTAGCAATTCAGAAAAGGAAGAAAAAATTATCTATTATTAACATATTATAAATCAATTTGACAAACTCATATAAATTTAGGGTTTAATATTACAAATCGTACAATGGTTAGTCAATCTTTTGATTCATTCTGGGAATATGCCATAGCTTACATACATGTATGTCTAGACTAGATGCAATGACCCCCTGGCACCGCCCTAGTAGGTACATGCACGTTTGTCTATTCACATGTTAATATGCGTGCGCACTGTCGATGTCGTTCGAAAAACCGCAATTGTAGCAAAAATAAACAAAAAAAAACCAATACTCGTGCATTCATTTCTTCACACACATTGTACAGGCCCAGCTGTTAAAATAAGGGTATAAAAATAAACCATTTAACCTTAGCGGTGTCTTTGCTTAGTGACGTTAGTTCTGTTGTGGAAACAAAGACTCTAAGGATGTGGTTGAGATTGGATGAGGTATATTTATAAAATGGATATTATAATTAGGTGTTAAACAAACGTAAGGAAAACTTATCGGATCCTTTACCATATAGGGAAATATTTGCTAACCAAAGAATATAGAATGAGTACAATTAATACATAAACATCGAAGAGAAAAGCAGAATATGTTTAAGAGTGTGCAGGGGTGGAGGACAGCACGCTGTTGCTATGTGTGCAGAAGATTATTGCTTGCAACGCCAGTTTGGATTAGATTCTAATGATAAGGAACCTTAATGTATCGATGTTCTTTTTGCTCGAAATATCGTTGCATCGATATTTTTCACGTCGATATATTCTTTGCGATGTTAGGCATCGCTAAACAATCACAAAATAGCATCACTAATTTGTGTATTTACCTTCGTTTATGTTTTATTTTTGTCACGTTCGTGTTTTAAAAGCAACTTTTATTGTAATTTTTTGTGTTGTCAGTTACAAGTGTTTGCAAATTTAAATTTTAACCTAGTTTGTGAAAAATTAACAACATAAATAATTGCATTGGATACTTAAGGGTTGTCACGTCCGTGATCGTAAGTACAGCACCCTGCTGAACAAATATATTATTTAGCGGCTTTGTACATGTATGCATATTTACGTAGATGAAGAGTGCGGGCATTGTAAAACAGAGGGATGCTTCGAGACAGTATAGAGATCGCATTAGAAAAGATCCAATTAAGTATGAAAATTACCTTCAACTAGAAAGAGCGCGACAACGTAAATATCGAAGAAAATTGATCGAATTGGAGAAGGGTAATGAGGAACTTATTAAAGTAAGGAGGGAAAAAGGACGCATACGACAAAAAAGAAATCGAGATAAAAGGAGGCTTGAAACAATAATGCAGAAACGGAAACTTAAAAAAGCTGAAGCGTGGGACTATGCGATACTAAAAGCCGAAAGCGCGTTGCCATTTCATTTTGAAGAAAAGATAAAAATTCTAAGTGCGTTATACAAAAAATACCTTAATTCCATGAATGCAAATGTAAACGCCAGACCAAAACAAACTTTAGAAAAACACTTACAAGATGTACAGAGATTCTACATGCGTGAAGATATTAGCGTTAACTTACAACCTGGTGATAAAAAGAATTCTGTTATTGATGATGGTGAACTAGTTTTTAAGCGTTGTATGTTGATGTCCGTATCGGAAGCATACGTTTTATATAATAAGGAGTTTATGAAGAATAGTGTAAGTAAATATGTGTTCTTCGAAAATCGGCCAAGCTATATTCAAGTAACAAACAAAACAGCTTCTAACTTATGTGTATGCAAGTATCATGCAAACTTTAGTTTTTTGCTAGAGAGCTGCGTTAAAGTTATTAAAACATTTCCTAGTGATTCTAAAAGTTTTTTGAAAACAACTTGTTGCAACATTCACAATGAAGGATGTATGATAGATGATTGTGAGAAATGTATAAAGGATATACAACATGACTTAGTCCCTTTAAAATATTTTACAAAACTGAACAAGTCTGTCACATGGAAACATTGGCGTAAACTCGGCGACCAAATTGTTTTAACACACACCATTGCTCCATTATCTGTCCTTATTGATCAATTGAGAATTGAGCTGCCCTTCTTCAAAGAACATTTCTTTGTTAAGCGTGCCCAGGAAACGTACTTTGACAGTATAAAGGACAATCTAAAGCCTGAGGAACTACTGCTACAAATTGATTTCGCTGAAAATTATAAACTTAATTGCCAGAAAAAAAATCAAGATACACAAGTCACAATTTTCACATGTGTGGCATGGTTTAAAGGCGAAATCAGATCGTTTGGTCTTATCAGTGATAATTTAAGCCACGATAAATATGCTGTTTACTGTTTTATAACGACGGTTGTAAAGAAGCTTCTAAATCAGCATGGAAATTTTGAAAATATTTTTTTATTTTCAAACGGTTCTCTGAAGAACAAATTTATGGCTTGGAGTTTAACTGATTTTCTAATTGAATTCGGCTGCAAAACCTTCGAATGGAACTACTTTGCCAACTCTCATAACAAGACTGCAGTCGATGCCGTAGCAGCTGTAATAAAAAGAAAAGTCTGGCAAATGATACAAACGAAACAGTATGTTTGCGATGATGCGTTGTCTTTATTCAAATCCGCACTGGATTATATTGATGAGGTGCAGTTAATATATGTTCCATCAAAATGTATTGAAGGTTTGTCTCAAAATTTGTATAAGCAATGGAGGGCGGTACCAAATATACCCGGGATTCATAAGCTACACTGGATCTCCTGTGATGAAAATTATCAAATAAAAATAGCTCGGACCGCATACTCTTTAAAAAGAAATATATCCTTTTTATGTACTTATGAGGTTTTAAAATAATAAGTTAAGCAATAAACATAAAGAAATTATGTTCCTCATGTGAAAAGAAAAACAACTGAATTTAGATATTTTTTACTGTCATGTGACATGATATCAGTATGAATAAGATTTTTACAATAAAAACAAACTACACAACTGCATTAAAAAATTCTTTGATGAGTGTCACGTACGTAACACTTGGTTATCATCAACTGCTGAATCGATTAAGACTCTCAATGGTGGAATATTCAGCTGATCTCCCTGTGTAAGTATTTAAAGGTATTGTTCGAACCTAGGAATCGAGCACTTTGGCTTGTTTTGTGTTGTGGTTAAACAACATTTTGACGTAAATTATACAGCGTTTAACTGCTACAAACTGAATTACTACGAGTATTCGTAATGAAGGCAATTAAAAGCACCGATAACCGGCTAAAACAGGCGCCAAGCTGTGGAGCTATGGGAACTGGCAAGTCTTCCTCGACCGGGTTAGGTCAACATCAAAGGCAGCTATATATACATATAGTATATATATATTCATAGGCACAATCACGTGTGACGTCCAAAGTGGCAAATCTTTTTATACTTATTAGACTGAGTACATATTGTACGAGTATATTTGTATGTATGTATGTAGTTTTATATTTTTATTTATAGGTATGTAAAGTAAGTTTCCCCACTGGAAAAATGCCAAGATTGAAGGTGAAGTGTAAGGCATGACTGATAAGACTTTTGATTATATCATTTTTATAAATAATACCTATATATTTATTAAGATGTGTTAAGATTTATTTGTATTGTGATCTCGTGATCCGTTCCACAAGTCATCGTCTTCACTGGAGCTTGAAAATAAATACTGTATAAGAAATAAATAAATAAACAATTTGTATTCTGTTAAACAATTGCGTTTAATTAAATTCATTCATTATATGTGTTCTTAATATTACCAAGTCTTCGTAATATCAGATATATAGAAATATTATTGCAATTTGTAAAACCAATAAATAACAAAGCGCGACAATATATATAAATGTTTTTACAAATTTTTTGCTTCAATCTCTCTCTCTGTCGATGTTTCTATTTACAAATTATCATCATCAAAAATGTACGATATTTTTTTACGCTTATTTAGTCTTTCGTTTAACACATACATACTTAATTAGTTATGCTAATAGTTGGTTTACATTTTAAAAAAAATACTTAAGCCAAAGTATATATAATAACTCTAATCTTGAAAGAATAAAAGGCAACTGTTGATTTTTCAGCAAGGACTTAAGACTAAGTTCGATACAAAAAAGTCCACTTTCTCTTAAGGCCAAACTAACATGTATACCAAATTTAACTGACTTTTACTTTACACAAACTTCAGTGAGCTTATTTTGTACTATATATTCTTGACACATTATTATCATATGTTATATATATATGTATATATACATGACTTGACTTTACGCTTTTAATTATTTCACAAAATAAGGCACAACAGAGAGAGAAAAAAATCCAATCTAATAACATTGTATGCATGTATGTATGTGTATGTAATATATATATGTATGTATGTATATATGTATATAGTGAAACGTGATTAGCTCCCCACTTGATAATTTTACAGAACTGGAGCCTACATTTTTATCAATTTTCCATTGTACGATGAGACATGAACAAAATAATAATAATAACATAGAAACTTATATTTAACATAGTCAAAAGGAATTTGGTGACACATGAAATGATGGAGACGGAAACGATTAAAGGAAAAACTTTATGGGAAAAACTTATAACTTAGAGCCTACCATTATTATGTACTACCACTAAGTTAGCCGATGATGAAGACCTCTATGCCAGGTGTTGGCTGATTTCTCAATTGCTCATCTGAAGACCACCACTACTGCGACTCCCAGTCGATGAGGAGGCGCTCATGCCGAATTGCGAGACAAGTTTATCGTAATCTTCCAGCGATGTCTCAAACTGTTCCAGTTGTCGGGATAAATCATCCATGCTAACATCTTTAACAGCTTTCGTACTGCTGACTAATGCAGCTGCAGTTGCCGCTGCTGTTGCTGTCGCTGTTGCCGCCGCAGTGGCGCCACAGCTGGTTGTGTTGGGCACTTGCAGCTCGCCGAGCCCACGCAGCGGTGGCGCATTGTAGCACTCCCGGTAGAACTTCGCCAAGTCGTTGACATGCGATGTAGGCGAGGCGAAGGGGAAATGCAGTTCCTTTAGTAAACTATCATCGTCCGGAGGCGGCTGAGGTTGCTGTGGCTGCTCTAACGTTGGTGCCGAATTGTGACGGTAGGCGGAGATGCTCGCGGGTATTAACAGACTCTTTATGGGTGACGGAGCACCCATCGCAGCCTGGGAACTTTGGACTGGTGTTGGCTTTTCAAAGCTCTTAAATGCTGTTGAGTTATTGTTGTTGTTGGGGTTGTTACTAATATTATTGTTTAAGTTGATGTTGCTCCCATTAATGCTTATATTATTATTGTTGTTGTTGTTGTTGTTGATATAATTGACAGGCGATTCACATTTCCGATTTAGCGACTCAATTGAGCCGCTGCCGTTGCTCTCGTGTCGCGTACGGCGCAACAGCCACTCAAATGGCGGCGTCTCGGGCAACACATAATCATGTTCGGTAAACTGACGCAGCTTTCCAATGTCTGTAAATGCACCTGGACGCAATGGCTTTTCGATGTCGATGTAACGTTTGTCGGCTGTTATTCCAGCACCCAGCCCACCCATGCCTCCACCCGCTGCAGGCTTAAGCGTGGACAGCTGGGTGGGTGAGTTGGCATCACAGGCAGGCCGGAAGTGATCCGACTTCAGCATGATTGTATTGTGCTGATCCGGCTTATGTACTGCCGCTGCCGCCTGGTGGCCTGCCGTAGGTGAAATGGTAAGCTTGGTACGATAGGCGACTGACATAATGAGAGAGCCCACAATTGTATTAAGCTGACCAATCTTGACCTGTTTGTGACCCTCGCCTAAAGTATGCACCTGAGGTCGATCCACATAAATCCGATAAAAGATGCCGTACGATTCCGGGCACTGCCGACGCGATAATTTATAAGCAGGTGTTGTGCGTGTTAGGGAAATCAGGGACTTTAACATTATGCCCATACGATTATATATGGCATGTGATGCTTTAAGTGTCTGGGCATCGTTGCAATTATTTATGTTGCTGTTGTTGCTAGCCTCAGCCCCTTTGCACTCTTCGGCAGTTCCTGCTTTACTGTTATCTATTGGCAGCAAATCCAATGACCACACCTCAAGTATCATTTGGTCCCCTTCCGTTGTCTTTAGAGAGATTTCTACACATAGGGGTAGGCGTTGCAAAATACTTTCGCTTGGTTTGAGAGATAACGCGCGTTTCGTTTCGTCTAGCACATCGGGATGGTCCTGTACAACAATATTAAACCAGTCATTGCCAGCAAGGGGATTGCATTCCGTTTGTATTTTCTCTCCAAGGCGCGACTGCACTACAACTTGTGTTGACTTCAGCGCCAGAAATTTTATGAATTTTTCGAGGTCTTTCTCGGCTGCATTTAAACGTTGTGCAGACATTTTTTTATTATTAATATTCACTTGACGTACTTGCGCTTATGCACTTAGCTCTCTTCGCAGGCAGCTGCCGCTGCAGCGTACAAAGTTCGTTTTTGTTTTGTCTTTTCTATTTTACACTGCTTCCGCGAGTTGTCTGCCTCTGCTCATTCGTATTATTCTTTTCTTGGAATTTTTGGTTTTTGTTTTGTCTTTGCACTTTATCTCATTTCACTATTTTTCGCGATTAACACATGCTCTGGCATTTTATTAAAAATTGTTATTTGTAAAATGCTTAAATTGTTTGCCTATTCCAATTGCTTCCAACTTTTATACAACTGAATTTTTTTTTATACAAACGAAAAACAAAGATCACTCCCACTTTTTCCATTAAGGTCCGCCATTAAACTAAAGCGAATGCGACGTGCTGGTGTTGCCATACGCTCTGTTGCGTGAGTTTCTGCCAGGGCTGACATGCACTCGGAAGTAGAACAAAACAATACTGTGACTTTATCACACTCGTTGTTTTCCTTGAATATCAGTGAATTATTTGGCTGCCTTCAGCCCTGTTGCTGTTGCAACTGTTGTGTATTTTATGATATTATAATTACAATATTATTATAATAATATATATATATATAAATGTATGAAAGCATAACCATACCATATAATTTATATAACAAGCTTACCTTATATTAATTCATGGGATGTGAAATATTTCTACATCGGTATGCCTTAGCGACTTTTTATTTAATCCATAAGTCTATGCTTGGAGCTAGCATTATGTGTTCATACACTTTCATTAGCGTACCGGCTTTTTGTTTTTTGTTTACTATGCTTAAAAGAACTATGGCAACCCTAGACGATGTATGATATACGTCACGTAGGCTCTGTGGGCGGTTCGGGTGGCTATATTTGAATTTTCGTACAATGATTTTACTACACTGTGTATGCTTATGTATATGTATGTATGTATATGTATGTATGTGTATGTATATGTGTATGTATATATGCCAGGAATGTAAATGTAAATTTTTTATAAACTTGGACCAGTAGTCCAATGGTGTTTAAAAGAATGAATCTCCGGCGCCCCTGTGCTGCAACGGTTTCTGTTTATCTTGTATGTTAAAATACTTGCGATCTGAATCAGTAAGCGCTTGTTTGGGTAGATATTGTAGAACCGAAGCCGGCACAGAACCCAACATCTGGCGACGTTCTTCCTGAATTCGCTCTTTCAACTCGTTCTCTGTCTTGGCCTTCATGTCAAAGAAATGGACATTTTCCGCAGCTGCTTCAGCGCGTTTGCGTTGGTTGTCCTTAATCATGGATAATAGTAGGGCACCGTGCTCCTTTCGCCGCCGAATTTCTACTAGTTCCTTATCCTTGAGCTCTTGCTCGCTGGTAGTGTCATGTTTGTTTTCAATATTTTGTAGCTGTTTGAGACGTGTTTGTTCCATGTTGCGCTCTGCTACCTCAGCGCGGTAACGCTGCAATTCACAACGGGCACGCTGTCGCTCCAATTGCTCCTGCTCGAGCTGCTGCCGGTAGCGTTCATCGTCTTTGGCTTTGTACTCTGCCTGCAGCAAATCCAGCAGCAGGTTGTTGTGTTGGCGTTTCCGATTCTGTAAGAGAAGATTTTATATTTTTCCATTGACATGCAGACTCCAGTACACTTACCTCAATTTCAAACACATGTTGACCAATTCGTAAACTAATCTCATCCTGCTTACGCTGAGCTTCCTTTCTAGCAGCGTCGATCTTCCTTTTTTTCTCAGCTATCTCCTGTTGTTTATCCATTACCCTTACAATATCCTCGTGGGACTGTGCCCTTTTCAATGCTTGGCACTCTTTTTGCTGTTCAATAAAGTCCACCATTTCAATGAGCTTCTTGTGCTTTAACCATGCCTGTTCCAGCAACTCCTCTCTGTCTTCCTCTTCAATTTTTCGCTGCATTGCCATACGCTCTTCCCGATCTGCCGCAGTCACAACATATTTTTGCTGGCGACGTTGCCGCCTATCTTCAATTTGCTCTACCAATTTTTCGCGAAGTTCTTTCTGTTTTTCTTTTTTGCGCTTTTCCTGCTCCTCTTCCTTAGCCAGCTGCCTTTGCCTTTCTTCCTCGGCACGTTTTAAACCAACTACTTTGGCATTTTTGGCCAGCTGCCGGCTTCTATTGATGCCAGCCATATGATTATCAAGATCCTTTGTTATAGACGCCAATCGCAAATGCTCCGCTAGGTCCCGAAGTTCATGGCAATTGGTTCGGAGCTGCTGACGTTTCTTTCTTTCTAAAAACTCTTTTTCCTTCAGTTTCTTAAGCTCATCGGATATTGCGGTCTCTTCGTAGGCGGCTTGCCGACGCAAAGGATTTTCCTTAGACAGTTCAAGACTTCTTAGATGCGCTTGATGTATCATATTGCTGAAGAATTCCGCGTTTTTGTAAACAAATGACTGATCAACTTGAACCAAATGCTTGGGTCGCCCTGTAATACGAATTGCAGGGAGTGCATCCCTTGCGTTCATGTATGCCTTCGATACCGTTGTCATGGTAAATAGTAAATTGTTTTGCCAAAAAAACAATAAAAACAATATAAAATAAATCAATGAAAAACAGAATGTATGAATAGTGTTCATAAATAAACTATCATGTATAATAAATAGACATATGTCATCTTGATAATAAATATGTTATCGATAAATCGAAAAGGATTAAGCATTGGCCGTTATCATTCAAATGTTATAAGGATAGAATAGGGGCCTATACAAACGATAAGAGCTCATCTATAAGTTTGGTTTAATAACAAGCGGTCGCCTATCCGAAAAAAACTAAATCTGTAAGATACAAAAAATAAAATACATTTGGCGGTAAAAACATCCAAAATCTTTAATAGATACTTTCAGAATTAACATGTGATATACATAGGTTTTTTACTTCGAATAGGCAGTCGGGAAATACTTTTTGTCCTTTTCTACAATTTGTTCCAGCACATCATCAATATCGGTACTAGGGTAACGTTCCACCCATGACTGGATGAATCCTTCATGTGTCGCCTCGTAGGTCTTTAATTGCACTTTGTCGCCTATGACTTCTGTATTCGCCTGAACCAGAATAATGCGTGGTTTTTTGTGTGCCAAACATATATCGCGCCACTTGGCCCAAGGATGTGATCCAGATTCGTTTACCTCCGAATAGTGTTCATACATTTTTGATGCAGATTTAATGTCGGCAGTGGATTTATACACCTGCAACTTGGTCAAGAAGTCGCCCAGCGCTTTCTTGCCAACAGTTTGTAGTTTACTACGATCCAATGTGAGCAACAGATTCTTGCCACCCTCAGTCTCTTCCACGGTAACTAAACCTTCGCCCGCTTCGAGCAGCACTTTCATGATGACGAAACGTGCACGGGAATGTGCTTGCAGCCATAGTTTTGACTTGGGATTGTACATTTCCAAGGCAACGCCCATGCCGTTCCAGATAAGGCTCAGCCAGTTCACGTATATGATGTCGTCCTGTTCGGCGGCATCTTTAAATCCAAATATTTCCAAAATATCACGCTGCAGAGACAAATAAAGGCCCACCGCTTCTGCACGGCACTCCTCGTATGATGATCCAATGGCCCCAAATAACGTGTCATACGTTTCGCCAGGCTTATACCATGTGGTAATGGCTTCACCTGTTACTAGGTTCTTGACCTCTTTCACGTCGAAATTATAGGCACCATTCTCATCAATGCGAAACAGTTTGCCACTACCATGGCCCAGCAACTCATGAAGTCCTACCTGCACCTCAAAGGCCTTTACTTTATACTCTTTCATAAGGGTTTGATCTGCATCGGAAAGAAAAGGTATTGGATCCTTGCGATTGATGTTTGCCAATACATTGCCCAATGAAACGTTTTTAAAACCTTCATCCTGACGAATTTCGTCATCTGTAAGAAATATAGATATATTAGTTTTTCTTAAGAATGCTCGAACGACATAGATACTAACAATTGGGTATATTAATGCCAGCAGGTACACCGCTTCCGGCAAAAGTGAGCACATCCAGTGATGTAAAATCTGGCTTTAAATACGAATCCTTTTCATAAGGAGTTGTCCAAGGCAAATACTCTACAAGTTTCTCAGCTCGATCGACTAGCTCGGTAAATTTAGCTGAACTTTCCTTATTTACCATGGCCACAAAGCCCTCGAACTCGGCACGCCCACCAGCTGGATCACGGTATGTTTCAATGAAGCCAATGTAAGTCTCAATAACTGGTCCCTTGTCCTTGATCCACCATCTGGAACCATCCTTATGTTCGTCCAGAGACCCCTCCTCAAAGGATTTAATATAATGCTCGATCATTTTTGCCTCGTTCTCATTGGCAGCGAAGTTTTTAGCTTTAAGCAAATTTATGTTTACACGGTGCAACAGCGTTCGGTAATCTCCACGGGTTACTCGAAATGTGTTGCCCTTAAAATCTTCGAGAGGCATGGTAATGCCCTCTTTGTTGGATTCAGCAACCGAGCCCAGCTTTATGTCGTACACCGTTTTTCCATTCTCGAGCACTTTGAACGTGCGACACATATATGGCTCAATGCGTTTCGATGTTAGCCATGCGTTAACAATATCTGAATCCTCTTTAGTGCAGTTATCTGACCAATATGTAGTTACACCGTTAGGTGCAAAACCAAGAATTTCATTACGTGATTCAAGAGCATAAATGAGATTCTTAACTCTCTCATAGATTCTGGGCGTACGTGAGTCAGACTCATAAGCAGCAGAGGACTTAACGATTGCTCCAAACTTGTCCTCTTTGAGGTTAGGTACTATTTTACTGTCTCCCATGCCTTTGTAGTTGCCAGCATTGGCGAAAACGCCACATGCGTATACAAGGAATGCCTAAAAAACTAAGAAATTAAAATACAAATAATATTTATTATATATTTTTCGAACTTACAGTATAATCATCTTCAGTAGCGCCAGCTTCTAAGGCCTTTGCTTTTAGCTGATCAGGCTTTTCAGCAAGAAAAATGCGATGCAATAACGAAAATATAAGGGGTGCTTCTGGGCTGGATTGTATAAGGGCAATAAGCCCACCATCCCAGGATGCTTTGCTAAAGTAGTGGGCATATAGCTTTTCCTTATCCGTTAAATTTTCAAAAGCTTTTTTACAATCCAAATCGGCAATGGGCTGACTATTTGGAAGAACGAAATGCGAAGTTTTGCTGGCCATATTAGTGTTTGGCTGGGGTAAGTTTGCACTTGAACTGTAACTGAAAAAGAAATCAGAATTATGTAAGTTTAGAGCTGATAATTTATCCATGGAATACCTGTAAGTAACGCCTGTAATTTCTGCTCTCGTTCTTAGCTGACTTGCATATAGAAGACGTGTTGCTGGCTTTTGGAATAGATTCGCAACAGTGAAACTGCTGACCGTACGTAAATGTGATTGATAAAATTTAACCAGTGGACGACACTTTAGAATTTTGTGAACTAGCAACATGACTTAGAATTTTGAGTGATCTGATTTTCGAATATATCCCTAGCTGTGGCGTTCAATTGCCAAACGTTTACTGATGTTCAACTGTAAGATTTAAAATTCTTTAATTTTGAAATGATTTATATTAATATAAATATATAAGACCAAAATCTGATTATGATTTCATCAACACGGATAAGCTACATCAAACATACATGCATAAATACATACATATGTTAGTCGGTATGTATACCTACACTCACATACATAGGTGCCTCTGTTAGAGCTATGCGGCTGTTCGCTTCGTATGCATATAATAATAAATGTATTTTTACGAGTTCAGGTCAGAAAGATCTTTAAGAACGAGTACTCCTTCGAAAACAGAAAAGAATACGTACATACCTTAACAATTAAATTGCAACAAAAGCTGAAAATGCCGATAAAGTGCAAGTTGTCGTTAGAGATGAACGACGTTTGCTAGAGCTGCAATACTATCACCGATCAACTATCGAATGTATGCCAATACGTGTACTCTGTTATACTCAAATTGGCGCGAGGTAGTGTGCATAGGAGCCAAATCAAGTGACGTCACAAAACAGAGTTTAACGTCGTTAACATTTAACATTTTGTATATTGCTAACACATCTGCGATTCTTAGCTTAAACTTTGCTACTTATTTACATATTTTAAAGAACGGCATTTATTTTAATACGTTTACAGAGCAAACGATAGGTACATCCGATTATTTTCTTTCTTGCTTAGGGTTTGAATCCTCTTGCTCTAATAGTGGGAAAATTGCAATGGTACAATCAGAAGAGGTTAACCACGATTATGCTGCTCCTGTTAATATATTTATTTTATTACAGCATTTCCGGAAGTTAGAATTGGTATAATAAAGTTAATGTTATTTTAATACTGCTGTATTATTATCTTCATTGAATAGTATATTTATGTTGTTAAGCTGATGCTGCTTCAAGCAAAACAAAGAAAATAAATTTGATTAAACTTTCAATATTGAATTTTGAAAATGATATTCCAATTGGAGAAATTGGTATTTTTCCCGGTTGTGGTCACACTGTCTGACCCTTCAAAATTATGTAGCTAAAATATTTTTAGGAAAAAATACTTATCAAATTTTTTTTGGATACTAAGGCGTGGGTGTGGTTGGATGGTAACAATTGATGCATGGTAGTCCACTGCAGCCTGTAGCTGTTATCGAAACCAACCGAAATCGTTTTGTGCTTCCAACCTACAGCCAGCTATCAAAATCATCTGTTTTCTTATCACCTTCAGGTTGACCTCAGTTAAGAAAGAAAAGTTTTAAGCAAGAGTCACCAAAATGGAGCTAACTGGCTGGGTAAAAACCTACGACTGGGGAAAATTGGGGATCAATTCCGCTGTTGCCCAATTGGCAATGGCCAACGATCCTGACTTCGTTTTGAAGGAGAACGAGACGTATGCTGAAATGTGGATGGGTACTCATTTCTGTGGAGTCTCTATTGTGAAGGAAACTGGCGAAACTTTAGACCGAGTGCTAAAGAAAAACCTGCCCTATTTGTTCAAGGTGCTAAGCATACAGAAAGCATTGAGTATACAAGTGCATCCCAATAAATGTGAAGCAGAGCGTCTCCATAGGGATCGACCAAATGTTTACAAGGATGATAACCACAAGCCAGAACTAAGCATAGCTCTTACACCATTCGTAGCGCTGGTTGGATTTCAGCCTGTCGAGGACATCATCGATTATATTGACGAGTTCGCACCTCTATCGGAACTCATCGGAAAGGAGGCCGTAAATGGACTACACGAGCTGCGAAACGCAGAGGGCCTAAAGATATGTTACATGGTACTAATGAATTCTGATGAAGAGGATATTAAGAACTGCATTGACGAAATAAGCAATAACTATACAGAAGGCAAGGCTGTGGTAAACTTTTTGGGTTTTATATTAATTATTTTCCTATTCTTATAGAACTAAAAAGGAATGAATTGCTCGACATATTCAACACAGTTAACACGGATTTTCCCGGAGATGTAGGTGTATTGTCTCTGTTCTTCTTAAACTTGGTATATCTGCAGCCTGGTCAGGCCATCTACTTGGGCGCCAATGAGATTCATGCATATTTGAGTGGTGAATGTGTGGAGTGTATGGCCTGCTCCGATAATGTGATTCGAGCGGGACTAACGCCCAAATTCAAAGATGTAGAGCAACTCATCGAATCTGTCATGTTTGAGGGTGCAGCCGCACACTCTAAGGTGTTTATGCCTTATCGTATCGATGACAAAGTACAAGTGTTTGTGCCACCTGTAGACGACTTCGCTGTAATCCATGTTGCCATAAAGCACACAGAGTGTACATATAAACTGCAAATCCAGCCATATGGCTCCATATTGTTGACATTGACCGGTGCACGTATCCTTAAGCTAAACACCAAAGATGGCCCCAAAGAAGTTGCCCTTTCGCGTGGCAGTATTGTCTACATTCCAGTGGAGGCAGCCCCGGAAATCGAGTTCGTGCACACGGAGGACTGCGGTGAGGAGTTCACTGCTTATATTGCTACATTTAACTATTTCAGAAAGGCCTGAGGAAAGAAAGTGCAAATTATAAGTACAACAAATAAAACGAGCTTCCTTTTTGGTGGCGAATGAATTTCATTTTAATAATTGCAATATTTTTTTTATAACAGCTAAAATAGAAACTAAAGTGGCAATAATAATGCAAAGGTTTATAAATCTAATTCATATTCATAATAACGTAATATACAATAAACATATAAATGTTTTAAATTTAATTTAATATACAAACAATCTGGGATTATTGCAAACAATCAAAAACAACTTGTTTCATTTAGGTAATTCTAATACACACTGGATTTCAATAATCGTTTATACTTGTAGATATAAATACGTATAGATAGTTTACATATATATATATATATATATATATATATATATATATAGAAGAAGAGTGCATATGTATGTATATTTATGTAAGTTATTTGTAAAGTTTAAATAGACAAACGTTCCCTAAGAATGCACACGGATTAGCTACGAATTTGACACTACTCTTAAATATTTAATTTCTTCCATTCTTGTCGCCCGTTTGTCCACTCATAAATGCCTCACCTTGGGCCGTTCAGCTTGTAAATATTTAATCGTGAAAATTACAGACAATACGAAGTTACTTGGCTTTAGATATATAGTATATATGTATATAAATATAGAGGTCGTAAATGCCTCAAAAAGTTTGTACCAAAAAACACGAGTACATCCATACGAAAAATCTCATTATCAAATTTTGTGCTTCCTTCTCTTGGTTTGTGTGTAAACATAATTAGTAAAGTAGTTAGATTATAGGTATATGAGTAGGTATACAATTTTGTATAGATGGGTTAGTTTCTTTAGTTGATATTTGTTTCCTTTAGCATGTGTATACATACATATAATATATAGTATAAAGTTTCATATCGCAGTAGCAAATCTCATTATTGAGCTGCTACTGTAAGTAGATTTGTGCCCACAACATTGGTTCCCTGTTCAAAGGTTGTGTCCGCTGTTATTGGTAGGTCGAGATAAGTAATAGAAGTCGTTTTGAGTTTGGTTGTTTTGGGAAAAGTGGGTGGAGCTAGTGATAAACTAAATCGTTATCACTTTCAGTTGGAGTCAATTGTGCTGTTTAACTCTTGAGCAGATTGTTTGCGCGCTTATTAACGCCATCCATGCGAATATTGTTGGCATCACCTTTGGCATTAATGCGATCGACTTGTTTATTTTGGTTCTCTAACTCGGATCCCATGTCGATAGCCATGTTACGCAAGTTACCTAGCATTGTGTTTACTTGCCCAAGATTCTCGTCCATCTCATCTTCACGCGCATCGTTGGTTATGCGCGCCACGTAACCAGATTGCGGCGGAGCGCCCATTCCACCACGTTCGCGTTCATCGACGACACGTTGCGGCTGACTGGCAACGAGTTTCCCGTCATCGTTAGCTTTCCAGGCGTTGTCACTGTCGTCTTTAATGTTCACTTTCTTCCACGGCAACACACAGATGCCACAGCATTTTTCCATACCGCTAAGATTCTTTTCGGCTTCTCGCATATCTGCATTGATACGATCCATGCCCTCCTCGATTCGATCCAGTTGCTCACCCTGATCGTCCAGATGTACCAATGTGCGTATGCCAGCCTCCTTGGACTCGTCCATTAAAGTCAGCATGCGGCGGGTACTTTCAAGGGATTCATCGGCAACTGTAGCTGATTTTAGCTGCAGTTCCTGCAACTCTGTGCGTGGTTCGTGGTTCTCCATAGCAGCCATTGTATAACTGAATAATTGCGCGACTTACGTCAATCTGATGACTTAGCAAGTGGTTGCGAACTCTTTTGAGATGTCTGGGAAAATTTGCAAACTGTGACTCACAATAGATGCTGACGCCACCACCTGTGTGTATTGGTGAAAATTATTGTAATAATAAACTCGTTTTCTTCCTATAGCAGAAATTTTATATATTATTTAATAAACGAAATGTGATTTTAGTTTGTAAAAAATTTGGCAAATTAGTCTTTTTATGCAAAGTGAAAACACCAATTGTGTATACAAGAAATATCGTAATGATATATTCATACTTAACCGATTATCGTTCGATACTTGGTCGATAAGTTAGGGCGGTTACATACTTATCAATTTAGTTGTGAGAAACGATTCTTATAGCAGGCGTGTCAAATGGGAAATTTCGAATAATTTTTACTCATTCGACTAGATGTACTTAAAAGTACAAACCGACACGTCTATTTTAAGAATATACAAAAAAAGAAAGGAATAAATAACTGTTGTGGTATATGAAATAGCGAAGCTGAAATTAGTGTTTAACGCCGTTTGCAGAATTTGATCGGAAGTTCAGTGTTGAAAAATACATTTGAATTATTAGCGCTTTGTACAGCTAAGGCCTAGCGTCAGTCGTTTTTATTACAAATTTGATATTGGTAAACAACTGATACAAAAGATTTAAGAGTATCAGGCAAATCACATTAGAAGGAACTAGATAAATAAAAAGTGACTTCGGTTTAATTATGGACAATACGCAACGCTCGATTGCTCCTAATGAGGATAGTATTAGTATGTATTTATCCTTTGATGCAGATGACACGCTGGCCAGCAAATGGCAATCGGCTCGGGCTACACAAACAAGTCAATTCCTGGATGTACAAAGCATGCAAATGGACGTAAAACTGGATGATACACTAGCAGATGTGCATGGTAAAAATACAAATTTGGAAACTATTGATACGAACGTTAAACTGGATCAAACACTAGAGGGGAAACAAGATAGCAAAACGGTGCTTAAGACTTTGATTCAAAATGATCACTTAAAAGACCTTCCATCGCCATTGCGTCCTTTTGACAATAGCATTTTAAACAAACACAATGCTCTATGCTCTACACCAACAAAGACTATACCATCAATAGAAATTATTCAGAATATGACAAGCGCCGAAAATAAGGAGAACACACAGCCAGATTTGGGAAATTCCACGCTATCTTCAACCATAGATGCCACTGGCTCGACGGTAAAGATCAACACAATGTTTGGCGAGCAAAATACTACTACAGATGATATTTCTATTCGAGAGAGCAACAATAAGACTAACATATATCCCTTAAGTGCTGATGTCCTTCTAGAAAATATTACCGAAGGTATGTACTATAATTTGAGCATTGTTTTGGGGTAACCAGTTCATTGTTCTGTCTTTCATTTTCAGTATCAAACGAGGAGCAATCTTTGATGATATCACCATTAGTAAATAATGTACAGAAAGATACAGAAACTGCAGTTACTGACATGGTAAACGAAGTTACTGACCTTATTGCCAAGGCTCTAAAAATAACCGAAGGTGCTATGGCACCCAAGGAGGTCAAAGAGCAACCGAAGGTCTCGCAAAAGCTGCCAGCATTGCCACGACCACGGCGCTCATATTTGCCCACAGCTAATGGGACAGCAACATTTAAACAACGCATGTCGATCGTCGTGAAAACCACATTAAATAGCCCAGCACGCAAGCTGGCTACAAACAAACCCATTGCACGACGCAGCTGCCTGCCGACTGCCAGGCAGAGTCTTATTGGGGGTACTGGATACCGTAAGTCGAACAATGCCTTCAGTGCCTCAGAGCCTATGTCAACTGCAAGAGGATCAGCAATAAACGCCAAGGTGAATGAAGTAGCTAGTGCAGTGAAGCACGACTGTAAAATATGCACCGCCAGTTTTCGCACGAGAAGCCAGCTGGACATGCACATGCGCACACACGTGGATAACGGGCAAACATGCAAGAAATTCAAGACTTCTAGTAAGTGCAAGTTCTGTGACAAGAACTTTGCACTGGAACGCGCACTTCACATACACCTAATGCAGAATTGTGACAAGATACCTCCAGTCGAGAAACGTAAGCTACAATTTACGGAGCTCAATCACGTCAAGAAAGCGCAGCTGCCAAAAATAGCTGTTGGCGCTGTAAACTGTGCTAGCTCTAAGTCACGTGAGAGCATATTTCCAATCAAAAAGAGTTGTCCATTGGTAAGTTTAGATGAAGGCTGGCAGAAGTAACGATATTAATGCTCCTGTTTGTTTGTTTAGGTGTAAATGAAGGGACACATCCAAAGACAAGTTCTGTGCAAATGGCGCCACCACCAGTAGCTGTGCAAATGGCGCCACCATCGGTGGGTAAGGTGCCAAAGAAGGTGGCCCATTCTGGTGTCTATCGTACTCCTACTAAGTCGGTACCCTGCCACAGCTGCGGGCTATCATTTAAAAGCATAATTGCCTACACCAACCACTGCCTTACAATCCATTCCAAAAACCAGAAGCAGGACCCGGCTAGTGCACAGAGAGCTCAGAATTAAAACAAATACTTTTAGCTTAAGTTATGTTCACTTTAATACTTATGTACAGTTTAAATCAAATAAACGATTCGACTGCAACCTTATTTTACTTGGACCGTTTTTCGGGTGGGGGTTTCATATCAATGCTCTCTGTTGCTATATCCAATGGTCCCGTGCCATTAGCCTCTGCATATGGTGCCATAGTACCTTCTAAAGGCTGCAGGTTCTGTAACATTGGAGGGATTGGCGGTGGAAATTTACGCAACAATTCGGCAAGCAACATGTCAACTCGTTGTTTCTGGAAAAGTGTTCCGCTATTTTCTTCTTTTGCAGCGGTCGCATCCTTTTTATCAGCCTTAGACTTGTCAGCCACTGCAAATCAAAAAGAGAAGTTTTTCGTTTAATTTATATTTTTGCGTTTATACACATTGCACTTACAAATTTTGTTAGACGAAAAATCCCAAGTGTATCCCTTATTGGGATGGTACCGTGCATAGCTGCTAGCTTCCTCGAAAGCAGTCTGGAGATTCACCACTGTGTTCAGCTGCAAGTACATATATATATATATATATCTCATTAAACTATTTCAAATGGAATGTAGTCTATATTCACAATGCGGGCATTTATCACATTTGCCAAATCCGGTGCTTTGTATACGGTGCCCCCAATTATATAGTAATCGGCGATTGGGGTCGCATCTGATGGATTGTGCCGATGTTGTTTGCGTATAACATACAGAATTGGCTCAGCGACATGCAGTAATATATACTCTAATCCAAGCATATTAC
This sequence comes from Hirtodrosophila trivittata, assembly GCA_035045065.1. NCBI lineage: Eukaryota > Metazoa > Arthropoda > Insecta > Diptera > Drosophilidae > Hirtodrosophila > Hirtodrosophila trivittata. Next base: position 1,631,287 of record JAWNNK010000658.1, on the reverse strand, counting down.
TATAAAGAAATAAATTAATAAATGGATAAATAACCATGTATGTATATGAAAACTTAAAGAATCTTACTGCAAGTGCTCAACTCCCAAACGCTGCATCCGCACGGTTTCGTTGTTGCACATGTGGTCATAGAACGGATTGCTTTTGCGGCAAAAGTAGTCCATTACAGTCTGTGGGCTAAGTGTAGCCATCATTTGGGTATCGTGCCAGGATAAGCGTAGGTGATTATCTGGCGGCTGTGCCGCTTGTCGGTTCGCCATACTTGAGGGTGCTGCACGTGAATCTGCTGAGTCTAGGAAGCGGCTAACTAGTTGCGTCTGCCGGCAACTAAAAACGATTTGTAATCAATCACTAGGTCAGTGTCAATGCCTAGCCGCTCTTTCCCTTGCACACGCGTCGTACCTCTATCTCAATTTGTTTACAATGTATTTATAACCTGCGCGCTGCCAAATTTAAAACGCTGCACTTTGACGATATGTCTTTATTTGATTTATTTGTTGTGTAATAAATATTTCAGTGTCGCGAACAGGAAAATTCAACAGCTGCTCCTTTCCAATAAACACTGCGTTAATATTACAGTAAGTGCACCATTTAATTTTTGGTATTACAGTGTAAGAATTAAGCGTTTACTTCGTAATATACTTGCGTGAAGTGAAGGGTCCACTTTATTTGTTATTTATATTTTGTTTATAAGTTTCGATATATTTATAAGTGTCCGATAAATGCATTTGAGACAGAGTTGGCAGAGTGATTGATTTTTGAACAAGGTGGCAACGCACCTAGAGTACGCTCCACATATAAATATTAACCAAAATGTTTAAAAATAAAACAAAACGTAACGGCTGTGGTTTAAATTAAACTCATATTCAAAATTATTCATTTAAGCAGTGCTAGCACACATATCAATCTTATTCCCATATACATGTTTAACGAAGCGTACACTGCTTTTGTTGTCATCGTCGTCGCTACCGCCACAAATACAAATACACATCATATATACACATATATACACAAATTATCATTAACATCAATTGTATATTAAACATTTTGCGCGGCCAGCGGAACTTGGCCCATTTCTTGGATCGTCAGTATTGGGAACTATATTAGTTCGCTTTGTACAGTTCGTCGTGGCGCTCGTCAGGAAAACCAACAGCGAAAAGAGCAACGATTGCTCGCAATGGTAAACACCAGGAAAATCAATAACAATTATTATACATTGTTCAACAATTAAAACGTGTTTAAGTGTGTGCCTATGCGGTTTTCTAGAAGCGTATACAACTCTTTAATGATTATTATTTAATGCACCTGTATATACCATTCATTAATATGTCTATTCACATAAACTTTTTCATTTGTCCAGAACATTTATAAGTTATCCTTATGAAATGTCTGTTATGCACATTATTTGTTGCTATCTGACCAGTCAAGGTCGTAAATGTGTCGTTAGCGTTTAGTAAAAATGTTCTTTTTTTTATGTTTTACCTTGATATTCAAGAACAAAATTTTGCGCATACATCCATATGTTAGTTTGTGTTTTGTGCGTGAACGTGTGTGTACATATATGGTTACGTACATACTATAATGTTTGTATGTATTTATTATCTATGACTAAACGCCTACGCAGACAAACCACAAAACAAAACATATACGAATAGTCATATAAATATTTATATATTAATATATTTATAGTAAATATCTGTGTGCGTAGTTTATTTGTTTAAATGTTTACGTATTCCTTCTAACTTTAAAACAAGGCTGCAAATCTGTTATTCGATGGTTTCGATTAACCTTTTAACCCCGTTGATCACTGGACCTGAACAGCCAAAAAGTTCATACTTAGGTGGTGATGCAATAAGAGTCTCATATAATATGTAACCCAAGGGTTTTTGATTGGCAGCCTTGGTTTAAACTGCACTCCAAATCCTGCTTTTAGATAGTTTGTCCTATGTCCAAGTATTGTCATAGAAAGTTTTTGTTTTACTGGCCGCTGTATTTTAATATTAATTTTATTCCTGTGTAAATAAACCAGAACTGTGTTAACAAGTTGTTGCCAAGTACCACCACTACGAAACAAAACAAAACAAAAACAAAAACAAAAACGAAAAAATCTATTTTGTTCTATTTTAGATTTTGAGATACATTACTTTCGTAGCCTGATGCTGGCACAACGACAGTCGGTCCAGTTAGTTTGTCAGTTTCAGCGATATGCGCTATATTAAACCGGAGCCATACTATGAGGTAGCTGGATAATATGAATTGGCATGGGAAATTGCATATTGTTTTGAATCGAACCGAACGCGATTGGCATTATTCTAATGTCTAATGGTCTATTTACAGGGGCTTCCACCGTTCAATGTTTCTGGCAGTCCGTTCAATGTCGTGCCCATACATAACTTTCCTGAGCTAATGAAGGATACGTGCGCGCTCATTAACTCGGAATGGCCGCGCTCTGAAACTGCGCGCATGCGCTCCCTGGAAGCTTCCTGTGACAGCTTACCCTGTAGCCTTGTCCTAACTACAGAAGGTATGTGCCGTGTGATAGCACACCTAAAGCTCAGTCCCATTACGTCCAAGAAGAAGGCATGCTTTGTTGAGTCTGTTGTTGTGGACAAAACATATCGCGGTCAGGGATTCGGAAAGCTGATCATGAAATTTGCCGAGGACTATTGCCGCGTGGTGCTTGATTTGAATACCATTTATCTATCCACCATTGATCAGGATGGCTTCTACGAAAGAATTGGCTATGAGTACTGTGCACCCATTTCCATGTACGGACCACGCCACTGCGAGCTGCCTAGTTTACAAAATCTTAATAAGAAATACATGAAGAAGGTCTTATAGACGTCAGCACCAGTAGTAGTAGTAGTGTTGGCTTAAACAAAAGAGCTGGGAACGCTTCAAGCTTACTGGAAGCGTGCCAGTAAAACTAGTCAAATTAGGCAAACGCTCATGGGCTTTTCATATATTTATAATCTTTTACTGCCCAGCGGCTGTGCCTCGAACAGATTAATCCTTTGAGCGTTTGCTGTTGATTCCATTACGATTACACAAAGAAACATTCATATTACGATCGTGTTGATTTTTAAATATTACTTTCCGCATGTATTTTTTGTTACCTTCTTTCACTGAGTAGAGCTTAAATTATGTTTAAATTTAAGCACTTGTAAACGTAATAATACATTGCTCAGAAACTTTTGATGTTAATTTTTAAAATGTAATATTATTAATTTATTATCCATACTTTTAATCTTTTGATTTATTGTGGTTTTGCACCGATGCTTAATAGACAATACTTACCTACCTACATATGATAGCTCAATTATCTTCCAGATAAAACGTAGTTTAGATATATACATATCGAAATGGAAACATAGCATTAAGCAACAATCAAAAGGCAATAAATTATATTAAAGTTGTAGATATTTTAAACCGATTGTTTTATATATTTTAGCCAAATGCGGAACCGCATCATCTGTCTGATTTATCTATCTATGACAAGTTCAAGTTCATGAGGCTGCGACAAGCCAAAAATTGATGTCTGCCCGGTAATGTTATTTTTATTACAGCTGCATCTAAAGACGGATGGGACGAAGAATTCGAAAACGATGCCCAGCGAACGACATACATATATAGATATAGAGATAGATTCATTCTTAGAGATTCTTTCAAAAATAAACTAGAAGCATGCCACAGGCAGAGAGCACATTTGTTAGGTGTGTGTACACATGCGATACGGTGAAGTGCCAATATAACGAAATCATTTAGCTTTACTAATTACTGTTTAAGTCTATAAAGATAACAAAGTGGCACGTTTTACATATAAAATGTTATAAAGCAATATGCTTAATAATAATACATAAGACGTTGTCTCTAGCCATGTCTTTCTTATAATTCACTATATCGAACGGGCACTGTGCCAAAAGTACATTCAGTTTGCTCTCATGCTTGGATCTCTGCTTTCTTAATGAAATTTTGGCATTGAGCCGCAAAGCGGAAGCTCTTGATCTCTGACTACTCATAGTTCTTGTTTCTTGTTTCTAGCTTCTAGTTTCTGTAATATTTCTACAGGTGCACATTTTCGAAATGCCTGCATGACGTGTGAGGCGACAGCTGCTAATGGCTCGAAATTTCAGGTGTCTGACCGCTGATTCGTCGATTGCCAATTTGTATTCGCACGTAAATTCAATTAAATAATTATTTCTTTTATTCTGTGTATCAAAATGGAAAGGTAACAACGCGCACACGTATACATCTATATATTTAATATCGGATAGTTTGACTATATAAAGTTTTAATAACAATCTTATTTGTGCGCAGGAAAGGAAACAATTGGAATTTGTTGAACATTTATATGCATAGGAGCTGATTTGATTCTGAACTTATGACGCCAATGCGTATTTGGATAAAAGATCATTAATCGGATTAGGTGCTTTTGGCAATGCCGCAAACTTTGCCGTAATGCTCAGGCTGATCCAAGGAATCCACAATAAATTTTCCCAAATCGAATTTGGAGACCATGCGCCCAGGTGCCTCATCGTGCACCACTGTATATCCACTGGCCGGATCATCAGCGATGTGTGGCGGAAGTATGGCGATGTAGTCCAAGCCGGAAGCTTTTGTCAAATCCAACATGCGTCTGTGTTCATCGTTTAATTTGTGGAATACTGCGGGCACCTCGCTAAGAGGGCGCAATAGGAACGACGACATGACAACGGAAAATTTGGACAGTTTTGCTTCCTTCATGGCCTTAATGACATTCTCGGTGCCCTGTGACAACTCAGTGGTTTCCTCCAGTTTATTGCGTGTACCCAATATAACGCAAACGCCATCTACACCCCCATCATCCTCAATTAGGCGCTTAACGTCGTTGAACTTGGTCGCATCACCCTGAACCAATTGAACTTTGCTTTTAAAACGCTCTGGAACGGTAGGCTCCGTGCGGTAAAGTAAGCGCACCTTGAGACCTGCAAAACCGCTTACTTAGTACATCTTAAAGAATGGAATACCACTTGTAACATTACCCTTCTCCAACGCGTAATCTACCACACATTGGCCGGTCATGCCGGTACCACCAATAACAGCAATCCGTTGCATAATGTTCCTCGTTGTACTTTACGTTTAAACTAATCAAATCAAGTCTAAAATGTGCTTTACAACGACCTGTCCGCTACTGGATGCACAATTGCAATATCACTTTAGCTCGAAGCGTATCGAACACAAGTCAAAATCAGAATGATCGTTGTTATTGTAGCGCCGCCAACTGTGCTCACCTGAATTGTCCAGCTGATTACTGCTTACCCACACAGAAACGTACGTTGGTGTGTGTAGTGTTCGTTAGCGCCGTATGTTAAAAAAACGACTTATAAATATTAATCATGAAGATAACATATCATAGTCTCCTCCACTCAAACACAGACACACACATACATACATATACCATTTTTACTTCTTAATGTTATTTGCTCAACAAGTTAAAAACTTGATAAGAGTAATTGCCATGAGTAACACTCGGGCTAATATCGCGAATTTTATTGTCAACCACAATTGAATTCACAATTAAAGAAACAGTCCACAATCGCATTTTTCATGTTTAGTTTTTCATAGAAATAGTATATTTTCTTTTTAAATAAATAATTTAAAGCTTCGATAACTGGGTGGCCAGAAGTTTTGCTGTGAAAAACATCGACTTAATACTAAAAATATGGTAGCCTTGGCTACCGAGCGCAGCGTTGCCCAATAAAAATTAATTTAAAAAGTAACGCGCGCGTTTTTGTTGCCTGCCATCAGCAACTGCGTTGTACATCGGCTTCTATTTTCTAACATTCTTTGTGTAAATAGGTAAAGCTTTGATTATTATCTGGATAGTTTGATGTGAAGAATTTTTACATAATTTTAGCAATAATTTTCTATGCCTGCGATTCATCTGTGTTTGCATCAGAATAAGGATTATCTTTAGGATTTTTTACGCGTCTAAGTGTTATGCCCAATTTAAGTTCGCTCAAGAAATCTGTTGTAGCTGGCTTTTTCTCGGCACGCGGCTTAATACCACTTATTGTCGCTGCTTTCTGATCGACTTTCTGCAAGAGTTTATAACTTTAGATTACAAGATAAAGAGAGAGTGCGTTAATGGTTTTACCTTTAATGCTACACCATTGCGTATGCTTGCTAAGAAAGCATCGCGATTATCACCGTCACCTGCGGCTACCTTTGGTTGATCAGACTTTTTAATTACCAGCGGCAGACCTCCTGCTGGTGGCGGTGGACGTGGAATTAGGCCACTGGTATTCGCTGGGGGTGGTGGAGGTGGTGGGGGTGGTGCACCAGCTCCAACTGCCATAACTGGCGGTGGTGGTGGTGGCGGCGGAATGGCAGCATTGGCATTAATGGCGGATGGTTTTGGCTTTTGGGCCACCTGGGCAGGTGCCGGGCGTTGTAGTACAGGTGCCACTTGTGTCTGTACAGATGCCACTTGGGGTTGCATTGTAGATGTTTTAACGGGTGGTGGTGGTGGAGCTTGCTTGGGTTGTGTATATTGTACGACTGTGGTTTCATTTGCACTCGGAACTATGGTTGGTTTAGGTGGCGGCGGAGGTGGCACTCTCATCGTGCCCACTTTGCGCTGTGACTGTGGACCAATCGTTGCGTACGATTCATTCGGCATCTTTGCGCGTGGTGTTTGCACTTCTATGGCCGCTGGATAGGCATGAGTGTTGGCAGCAGTAACGGCCGAGGGAGGTGGTGGAACTTTTGGCTTATTTGAAGCTGGTTGCCGCACCTGGACTGGAATCACATTGCCAATCTCCTGCTGTCTGTGTGACGGCTGGGCTAGTGGCATTTCCATGTCAGAGATATCCACAAAGCGCGCCGTAACCGAAGCATAATTGGAAAAGTTCCCAGTCGGCGGCAACTGGTGTGTTGCCTGTGCTGGTGGCGACGGAGGAGGTGTTATCTGGTTGTTGGTTGAAATGGTGGCATACACAAGCGGTGGCGTTTTTGGTCTCGGCTTTTGTTTGTCCTGCTTGTTGGGCTGCCAAAAGTAATAGGGAGCATTAGAGTTGAATGCCTATAATACAAACTGCTAATGTTAATCTCTTCATACCATCCAAGTGAAATTGGAGTGTACAATCTTCTTGATGAGGTCCTGGCGTCGTATACCGGCGATGTCTTCCTCGGAAATGCCATTCTCCATCAAGTACTTTCTCAGGACATTGTCATTGGAACTAGCATTGAGATCGAAGGCATTTCGGGTGCGATCACGTGTAACATCCCCGGACACATGTTGGAAATTGATGGGACCGCTGATCTCGTACTTGGAGCCCTTGTTGCTGACAACAACACTAGTGCCAAAGCTTGGTCCCGGCACTACCGTTGAAGCATTACTAAAGCTGCTCAAGCTATTGGAAGATGACGAATGGCTCATGCTGCTATTCTCTCCGTAACGACGTTCAGTGACGGGGGAAGGTCTCGCTGAAGGCGGGGGAAGAACTGCTGGCGGGGGCTGGGCAAAGACGTCACTGCTGACCTGCATGCAGGGCGGCTATAAAGGAAAGGAGAAACACAGCTGCGGGTCAAGTTTGAACTGGAATGATGACTAATGGGATATGATGATGTGGCTTCATATGTGATATGGGTTTCAATGGCAATTACCACCCAGTAACCGGGCCCCTTATTGCTTCTAATTATGTCATAAACATAACCACGTCTCTGCATAGCTGGCATCTTTTCCACATCGTCAGTTAGGTGGGCCCTGCGCAGGTATAGCTGCAGCATTTCATCGTTCCCATATCCGCGGACATCGAACGTCTTACGGAAGTCCACGGCTTTGCCCTGCAGCTGCCTAAACTCCACGGGTTCGGAGATGTATGCGTAAGCCGCACTATCCATATCCATGATGCGCCGCCCTGAAAACACCGTGAAATGCGATACGTGTGAGCTGCTATTAAAGAGCTACCTCTCCCTACTACTGGGGGCTATGCATGACAGCCGTACAGGTATGTAACCGTATACCGTATACCGTATCCACGCTGGCGCATTATCTCGTACCAATTTGCCGATAAGAACCTTTGGCGTAAGTTGTATATTTGTTTTATATAAATTTTACGGATTTTTTTTTGTTCAATGCGGGTGAATCATCGCCTCAAAGACAAAGACACGCATAGCCCAGTGCCACCATAAAATGACACGAATAAGTTTCCATGGAGTTTAAATAATTTACCTAACGGATAACTGCCAAATCTTCTGGACAGATCGAAAGACTACTCCAGCTGATGGTCAATTGGATTGGTTGTATTGGATGCAGTGGCTGTAGTGGGTTTATAGTGTGCTGTCCAGCCCGAGCAAAAATGTCGCACTGATTAGCAGAGGTTGTGTGTTACCGCGTTTACTCATTTCGCGAGGTTTCTTATCGAGAAACGCAGTCACTGATAACTACGGCCCACTAATCACCTCCACCTGGACTGGTACTATTTAGCTCTGACAATATGAGCTCCAAAATAGAACATAAACAATTGTCGTAAGCCATAAATTTAGCACTGTAAACAGAAGTTGTTGGTTGAGGATGTACATCAGTTTTTGACTATATAGACAGATATTCAGTTTAGGATAGAATAAGTACAATATGGTATTATACTGGAAAAGTATTATAGTATAGATTTAATACAGCTTGGAGGTCTTTGATCCCGCCCATATAAGAGGAGAATTAAATATGTCGTACCTCAACTTCTACTCAATCAACTTGAATGAAACTTGTATATAAAAATCATTGGAAGAATGGCAGAATTAAGATTTACTGGAGGAATTGGTAATACCACAACTCCAAACAACAAAACATTAACTTAAATATTTGCTTCTATCTAATGCAAATAAAAAATAATTTAATTTTGTATATATTGTAGTATTTGTTACTTATCAGTGCTAACTAGGGAGATATACGATTTCTTATAATAATATAATACTTTTACTTTAGTTTAAAATTAGTCAGTGAAACGCAGGAAGGGTAAGCTACTGCTTTTATATAATGAATATATGACTATTTATATATGTAACTGATAAGCTTGGTATTGAGTTATTATCTTAACTAAAATTGAAAAATATAAAATAAGCAGTATTTAAAAATGTATTTAAATATAAGATATTTTATATAAATCTTATTTCATTTTTAAATTAAAATAAAGTTCTTGCAATTCAGATCATCTTCAGATATTCATCCTGATCCGGCAAATGCCTTTTTGAAAGAACATTTCTATGAAATATCGCAGAAGATACTTATATATAAAATAGTTTCTTTCTATATATTCTCTTTATAAACATAAAATATTCTTAATCTATTTATAAAAAAAATAAAAAAAAAAATCTTTTAAAATAAATCCAATAAAACATTTTCTATAAGTTTCTTTGAATGTTTCTAGAGCATTAGAATTTTCGTTAACGGTTTTCGGTATACGTTAATAACTGCTTGTTGACAAGATTTGAATTTGTTAACGTTGTGTGGAGCCCAAAGTGTCAAAGAAACCCGTTAAACTGACATCCTGGTAAGTGTAGAGTGACCCATTTTCGATTTCCATTGACATTAGTGTCTATAAAGAAAATATAAATTTGGCTGGCTTTTCATTTGCAGTCGAACTGCTAAACGGGACGCATTGTAATATAATCGGAAAAGTTAGTTATTGGGATCTTTTTTTTTGTGTTCGGCTGGATGATGGATCCAGGTTTGGATTTTTACGGCGATGGAGAGTTTCTTATGGCAGAGTTTGAGTTCGATAGCGATTTGGTGGTGCGAGAACATGAATTGCAGCAGGGCGAAACTGTTTTGGTGGCCAATGAGAGCGATGGGATTGTTAGCCAAGAGGATTTCGTGAAGTTCTTTGATATGCCGACTGGCATTCAAATGCCCACTGAAGAGGCTGTTGAGCGCACGCTGGCGGATCCGGCTCTCAAGCAAATCTTGCAGGAAGCTGACGGCAAAATAGATTTTGATCCGGAAATAGAGCAAGAGAAATTGCGAGAGTTTCTATCGGGTGTGAACCATGACAATGTTCCCACAGAGCAGGCAATACTGCCAGGTGAGTTGTCATACGGATAACGTATCGTATATTGTCAAATTGCATCGCACTTCCCAGTGGTGGTCCATCCACGCCCCGTAATAGCACCTTCAAACGCCTTTCGGGTCATCAAATGCTCCAATTGCAGCAGGCTCTTCGACACGGCCTCCTTTCAGACCCACAACTGTGAGTACGATTTGGACCACAAACCAATCGCCCCGGATCGATTGACTTCACCTCTGGATAAGAAGACGTCCCCGCCATCGAAGAAACCATCTAGCGAACGTATTATCGTTGAGAACCAGGTACGCATACGTCGCTATATGAAAGATGAGCTTAAGTATGACCTGGAGACTGGTATCGATAGCTCTAAAGCCAAAAAGACATCGACCAAAGGTCCCAATGAATGCAGTATCTGTGAACGAAAGTTTGTCCATGCGTCTGGCCTAGTCCGACACATGGAGAAACATGCCCTAGACCTAATACCCACACAGACCCATGTACAGCAGCAGCATACGGCTCCGACAGCCATGGGCCTATTGGTGGTTCTTAAGTGCAACTACTGTGGCCGCGTCTTCTACGAAGTTAAACTGGCACTGGAACACATATTCGTCCATCACAAGCCGCGGGTTGAGCCCACTGAGCCTGCGAAGCTGAACAAAAAGGAATTAAAGCAGCAGCTCGAACAGCTCATGGCAGTGGGAGAGCAATTGTTGGCGATAACGGCGCAGCTGGAGAAGATCTCTCTTAGGTCGGAGGACGAGTACTTTAGCACTCTAATTCTGAGCAACGTGCTGCAGTGTGAGTTTTGCGATTACATCTTCGCGGATGTTTCCTTTTTGTTGGTTCACTCCGCAACTCATGTACCGGAACGGCGGTTTGAGTGCACGGCCTGTGACCTACGGATGACTACCGCCAAGGAAGCTAGTGTACACTATCAAGCTGATTGTGTATACATGCGCGAAGGACTAAAACAGTTACAGGCCCCACCAAGTCGATACTTTGCCTGCAACGTATGTGAGCTCAAGTTTGCCAATGTGGAACTGCTTCAGGAGCATCGGTAAGAGGATAATTGCGTGCAGCATTATATATACAGTTTAAACCTTGCTGTCCACAGATACAGTAGCTATCACTACTTTCCACGGCTGAGTGAGACCGGCAAGCAGCTGCTTCTACCATGCGAATTTTGTGCCACAAACTTTGAGTATGCACACGAGATTCAACCACATTATGAGGAGAAGCATCTGAATAAGAAAAAACGCGAAAAGGAGTTTCGAAATACCGGTAATCCGACCACAGTGGGCCGACTTCGACAATATTTGTGCGACATTTGTGGAAAGTCCTATACACAATCAAGTCACTTGTGGCAGCACTTGCGCTTTCACCAGGGTGAGTAAAATCGCAATACTAATCTTTGCGAGTTATTTTCAATAACCGAGTGATTCCAGGCGTCAAGCCGTTCGTCTGCCAGGAGAAAAACTGCGGTCGAAAGTTTACCATACGTCCAGATCTCAACGATCATATACGAAAGTGCCACACTGGCGAGCGGCCGTATCATTGCCTAGTGTGCGGCAAGCGTTTTCTTACCGGCTCGGTCTTCTATCAACATCGCCTCATACATCGTGGCGAACGGCGATACGAGTGCGATGAATGCGGCAAGCGTTTTTATCGCGCTGATGCACTGAAAAACCATCAGCGTATACACACCGGTGAAAAGCCGTACGACTGTCCGTATTGTACCAAGACATTCCGTCAACGTGGTGATCGGGATAAGCATGTACGGGCACGGCACTCTCACTTGGATGCGAACGCACGCTTGATGATGCAAATGCAGAAGTTTGAATTGGAAACGGCAGCTGCGTTGAAAGCTAACCAATTGCAGGAGGGCAACTTTGAAGATTTTGTTGTTGAGTCAGAAGCAACCACGTTGGCACATTCGCCACCATCACGTGTGATACATGAGCAGCAGTTTGATATGGTTGAGATAGATCCTAGTGATTATAGTGAGGGCGCGGGGTTCACAGCAATGCCTATCGACAATCAACAACATGAGATAATTTCGTACACGGAACTGGACCCGGTAGATACTATGGAGCCGTCACAATTAAAGTTGGAAAACAATGAAAATGTAAAAGTTGTGGTTGTTGAAAATAACGCTGCTCAGCCGTTTTATTTCTAATATATGAAAATATATGTAAATTCTTCATCGACTTTAAATTTGAATCTTTTTTTGTCGTTACTATGTGAACTGCCACCCAACGGGCATATCCACATCTGGCAATCTGACTGTAAAATCAGTGTTGGGAAATTTCTTTACTTCGTACGATAGGTGGCAACGCTTCGTTGACAACGCCTGTCAAGCAGCCATATTTGCCCTCTTCTTTCTTTTCGATTTTTCCCTCGTAGACGCAAACATGGGTTTCGCTACTTTATGGTACTCGCATCCCCGCAAATATGGCCAAGGCTCCCGTTGTTGGTAAGTTTTATGTAGCCTGAAAAATTGTGCATCGAAAGCTGTATAATTTGCATGATTGCTTATTTTTTGTAGTTGTATTTTGTTGCATAGTTGATTGCTTTGATTATTTGAGGTTAAGCACGCCCTAGTAACGCATGGTGCAAACTTCTAGTGCATATGATTTTTATGTATGCTTGTGGAATGAAAATTCCCCGTTTAAATATTTTATTGCCCCCGGTTGAGTACGGAAATATGTGTTGACTCGTTGAACAATTTCCTTAATGAAGGGTGGCCAAAGCAAATGCTGTAGCTGGCGCAAGCCATTTGCTTATTGGATGGGATAAAGCCAGCTGCAGCAACAACTATGCAACTTGATCTGACTATAAGGAAGCTATCAACCAAACTTCGTTGTCCATGCAAAAAACTAATGAACATTTTTTTTGATATAATTAAAATTCAGCCGTGCCTGCTCAAACCGTCACGGTCTCATCCGTAAATACGGTCTGAACATTTGCCGTCAGTGCTTCAGGAGTACGCCAACGACATTGGCTTCAAGAAGGTAAGGTTACACGACATTTAGATTGTGTTTTTCAAAATGCTTATTAATGAACTTTTTGTTTCAGCTGGATTAAATATCCGCTTCAAATTTAGGCATGCGCTAAGCGTGTCTAAAACAAAATAAGCATGTTAATATAGGAAGGACTAATCCTAAAGGAGGGTTAACGTATATTAATATGCTACAGCAGCAACAACAACAACACAGCAGCAACAACATAATCATTTGGAGATTTAAATGACAACACTTTTAGTCTCATCTAAAAGAAAAACAAGCGAGAAAAAACTAGCAAGCCGGATCTTAGATACGGTAACGTTTTACGTACGTAATCGGGGAAAATTCTACATGAACTTCCATTTCCAAACTGTTCTACAGACTTGCAACGTGTGTCTTTACACAGTCTTGTAGTTGATGCCTTTTCATAAGGTTCTTTGTTTAAATCTCCGTCTGATTAAACCTATAACAAGTAACAAGTAAACTATTGTGTTTTAATTTGGAATGTTTTGGTTTGCATCCTTATTGCATGTCCCATGTCACCTGCAATGCCGGAAGCTAACCGAGTGCAATGTCGCTCTCATCTAATCACTTCCTCATTTCTATAATATTGGGTTAGTGGTATCCACTGTATATAGGCTTGCAGTCAAAATGCGCTTGTGCTAAAAGAAAAAACAAAAATTCAAAAAACAAAAACCAGTTTGTTTAATGGCCACCATCTAAAAGAGCGAATTGACTCCGCTCTCTTAGCTACCTGTGCTGGTCGGGTCTCAGCTGATGACGCTTAGGTTTGTTGTCTATCTGCCAAAAGTGAATATTTTGCACATTCGCCAATTGAGTTGGAGTCGGGTGTTTGAAGCCTAAACAACGTCGCGATTGCAGATTCAAAATAAATAGTTGCAAGAAAATGTGAGGCTAATGCTAGCGACGTTTAACATTTAAAAATTAAAAAAAAAGTAGCCAACAATTTTAGTGTTAATAGATGCGATTTTCAATTATAAACGCTCATTAAATTTTGTGACCTGGTTTCGGGTATATTCAAACGGGATATGAATTTGGCAGTTAAGCTGATGCTGTTGTTGCCACTTCTAAGCAGCTTTTGCATTGTGGCCACGGCAAATGATGTAACAGCATCTGCAGTAACGCGTCGTCCGAAAAATGCAGCTGAGACAAAAGCTGAAACGGCAGAGGTCTTTGTTCGAAACGGTTCCCGCGGCAGTCACAGATCACGCGGTGTTGCACAATACGCGCTGCCACTTTATGATGCACAAACAGAGCCCGAAATTAAACTGCAGCAGCCCTTGCGCAGGCGTACCCAAGTGGTCATGCGACGCAGGCCTATCAGCAGCACAACAACAACAACGACAACAACCACGACAACAACAACAACAACAAGTGAGTTGAGCTGCATTAATTGGACTTTAACTTAGTTATGTCCATATGAACACCACTGCGAATCCAACTGAGTTGTCGCTGGCACTGACCTAGCTTTCAATCTTAAAGTTTGGTAAAGGCGACAACAACAACAATCTGAATGCAAAAACACCAACTTGTTCAATAATTATGCGCTCTCATTGCCAATAACTGGAACAGTCGCAGTAGCATCGAGAGCGAGACCCGAGACCTTCGTAAGATTGTTGAGATCTGTAGCTTGCTTATGAATATGTAATGGCTCTGTACTCTTTCAAAGCTCATTGGCTAACTGCAAATGTTGTTTGTAGCTCTTATCAATGAGATTGATTGATTTGGTTTATACTATTTACCTTTTTGCCAAATACAAAGCAAACCTTGAACTCCGCTGACAATTAGCGTCTTTTACGCCCTTAGCCTATTAAAAAAGGGGTGTTTTAGGTATTTGGTAATTGGTATAATCAATCTTCTATGACCCTATGATCTATTGTTAATCTGCAGCATATCCGTCGGTATGAACACGATGATCTCAGAGATTAAAAAAGCATATTTAATTTATTGCTGCTTCGATGAAATAAAGCATAATAAAGTACATTCATAAATCGATTGTTTCGTTCTTTGACACACATGTGTATAAGCAATGTCATGACCTATGCTGAAAATTTCATAATAATCCGATAATAAACACAGAAGTTATTCAGTAATCAAGTATGACGCTGTGCTGCGGTTTTGGCAATATTCGCACAAAGGCAAGCAGAGACATGCATGTAGTATCTGTGTGTTTATGCATATGTGAGAGTGTTAGGGCATATCCCAGCTGGGTTAGGAGTTTCTTGTAGTCTGGCAAACACGTCTGCAACATTCTTTCATATTTATAACATGCAAATTCGTTTTGGCATTGAAGCTTAAAGATGCGGCTAATGGAACTAATCGAGATATTTGGGTTGTCGCTAGTCACTTGAATTTCCCACCCAAGGTGTCCCATGAGAAAATCCAAACTGTTGTAATTGCCCTGAGGCTCGCTTGCAATGCGATTATTGCGTTTACACGCATTCGCAGTCATTAAATTTTAATGCCGAACCAGAAAAAGGTGTTTCTAGTTGCACGTCGATATTTAAGCACCCTGTAAAACACAGCGCTCTATAATTAAAAAAGTGCATTAGGCATCCAGAGGTAGAGAATATATAACTCGAAACACTGTAATTACTTTTCCACGATACTTAAAGCTTCCCTCTGAATAATATATCGTTAAAGATGTCATAAGATTTAGTGCCTTTAGTCGAGACTATTAATCTATTCAGCAACTCTTGCCGAGTTGATTGATAGCTGATTGAATACAACACAAAATTGGTATGCCCTTTGGAAGGGTATATCGGGTAGTAAGCGAGTAAAAGGTAAACGATGTGAATGGCCGTTTGTAATTTATTGGTAACAGGCAATAGCGAGTATCTGAGGTGTTGTGTTGTTGTCGCTCCGCTTTTCGCTCCAGCGCAAACTAGCAACATGTTGCCTGGTGGCAGTACAGAAAGATTCACTTGCAGCGACAGCGGCAGCGGCCTACATAAAAATAGCAATTGTTTTATGACGGATTGCTGGGTGGCGGGAACTGCGCTTTAGTTGTCTTGCAATGTTTGCTATTTGGAGCAGAACTGTTAATGTCCATTGTTGACTAATCCAACCAACTATCGCACATACAGCACCGCGCCCGAGTTTGGCCAATGGTTTCAATTTCTTCAATCCCAGATTCTGGAACTTTGGTCAGCAGAGTCTTGTTCCTCTTAGTGCACCCACAAAACAGACACATCCTCCCAAGAAATTCACGCACTCAACAACAAACAGCTCCAAGGACGATAAGCTTAACCACCGCAAACAACAAAAGACCACACAGAAGCCCCGACGAAAGGGTATCAATGCAACTTCAGCACCGACCCTAAAGACACCAACAACATCTCGACCTGCAACCACAGAAGGTCCGTTCCGTATAGCGCTACCCACAATTAACTTTCCTAAAAATGTCGGCGCCGTTGCTGAAAAGGATATGGACAAACGAGATACAACCGATCTGCGTAAGCGTTTAAATTGTCCCCACGAAATCGAGGTACGCTTTCAATTATTCCCCAAACTCTGCAAGTCGGACAAGGATTGCGCCGCCTGGCAGCGAGAAGAGCTCTGCTGTGATATCTTCGGCTCCAGCAGTTGTGTAGCGGGCATTGTCAAGCCGCTGGAGGACACGGCTCACGCACGTTTGTTCACTACCAAATGAATTTATGTAGGACTATCATTAATTATTATCCTTTTGCAGCCATTCTGGGTTTGATACCACGTAAGTGTCCAACGCGACCGCTGGCAGAGCTATGGTGGGATGTACAGGAATGCCGTACGGATATGGATTGCTGGCCACGCGTCTGTTGTCCAGATGGACGTCGGCGCTATTGCCGCACCTCCCAACCAGAGCTGGAGACTGTGCCTGTGCCCGTCAAGCGTTCCTTTGACTACCGTACGTTCCTATGCAGCTCATTTCTTATGATTTCCTTTGCCCAACTCCGTTCTCATCCACAGTCACTGAGTACTTAGAGTGCACAGCACCTCCTCCGCCCATCTTCGACTTACATCCCAAAGCCTGCACCTCCACACTGGACTGCTTCCCAAATGTGTGCTGCCAGGAAGCAGGCTTGCGGCACTGTCGACCACCCAAGAAATCGGTGCTCACACTGATGGCCAACTTTCTAAACGTCGACTTTGTGAAGCGGCTGGCACAGAACATTGTTATCAAATAGGCCCAAGTAAACAATAACCAACATAAACGTTCATTATCTCGTATGCTCAGACATACATATTTATATATATATATATACACTTCGTTTATACGATGAATGGAGTTGATATGCTATTTATATTTATTTTGTGTTTTCTTTAATTACAAATTATTACATTTACTTTTAAGTGATTTGATATTTTTTTAACTGCAATAAAAGACTTAAAATACCACGTGAAATTTTGGCTGGTTTCCGTATAAACGTGGCTAGGAATCCAAGTGCGTTCCACCATTTACACACCTTGGAAAAAAAGAAACCCTGTAATATTTCAGTGCTTTTTGTTGTTGTTCTATAACTGATAAGTAAAAAATGTAGACACAGTTGTGCCAGAAATAAGGCCCTCCTTACCTTAAGTCTAAGATAATAAAAGCGATTTATCAACGCTTCCACTTTGAGTTCTTTTTTTTTAAGGTGTTTTGTGCGTCTCAGCAATTAGCGGATAACGCTGACATTGTTGTTGCTTTACTGCTTTATAATGCAAAGGTTAAAAGGTGTCTGGTGACCACTTGGCCCATGCCATATGCCAATTATTATTATACTTATGTATAATTGTGAAAATATGATAGAATCTGCGAAGGTCTCGTTCTTACCTTGTCTCTCATTTGCTTTAACTGCTTATGTCTATTGTTTGTTTGACCCATTGTACGGTTAGTATCGTCTGTCTATGCGTACACCGTGTTACCGTGTTACTCAAAAGCGTATAGGGTCGTACATGCAAGCTATAAGGTATATACCCTGAGAACTGTTGTTTTCTTCTCATTTCAATGATTGGATTTCTAGTGTCTTCAGCTATTTTCTTTCTTTTTGACTTGAGTAGAATCTACTCTACTCTACACGATAGTATAATCATTACCTTACAAAGGGATTACATAAGCTACTATATATGTATATAACAGGCAGCAGCAAGCTCCTCCGACTCTATAAAGTATATATATTCGTGATATCCCAACAGGATTATGGGTTTCCCGAGGTAGGGTATACTCGACTACAGCATTTTACTTGTTCGTTCATTCAATATTAGATGCACACGTACCTAAAACGTAGAACTACCTAAAAACTGTCCTTCTGGAGGAATTAAAAAATACGTTTAAATTTTTACGATATTCTATATAGTTTACAAAATATAGCCTTTCAAAGTTCCATACTACTTCTGCATGAAATAAGTTGTGAGCCACTGTATATATGTTTGTATGCATGTACGTATTGTATGTATGTTAAACATTCTCATGGTAATTGACCCGAGCTTCAATTATTGCATTTGTACTCAACGCTTAATTGAGGCTTCCAAATCTAACGAGGTGCAAACAAAAAGTTTCTGAATATCAAAATCTGTAGAATTGATCGGACGTTACGTTGATGGGAATACTTAATCCATACTAATAGTTGGGAGTAACTGTATATGTCATAACTTATGCCTTCACAAGTGTATTTATGTATGTACATCCATACATACATACATATTTCACGGGTTCATCAGAAAAGAAAACAAAAAAATATATTGCTCTGACAGTTTTCTTTTATACTCGTTAACTATATTCAGTTCTCGCGAAAATATTGTTATAGCCGGTTACTCAACTATGATATACAATACTTAACATCATAATGGAAAATAAAGTATTGTAACGACAGCTTTAACAACAAACTACGCAATTGCAAAAGGTTTTAAATTTCCTGAAAGCTGCAGAAAAAATAATATGGTCTAACCTCAAAACAGTTGAATTATTGCGGAAGCAGATTTTTTTTCTAGAAACGACGCAAATAATAAATGTAGTTTAAATTTGGTTTATTGATTATAATTTAGTTATTTGATAATAACGTGAAGTCTGATTTACATGTTGGTATGTATGTTTGTTTTTATATGTTTATATGTATGGAATACATAGTAAGATTCTAGGTACAGCTCAGGTCAGTCTGGAAACCGTTGGTGCATTCACTTGGTGGAGCAACCGCACTTGCTCTTGCTCTCGCCGCCGCACTTGCAATCGGTTCCACAGTTGCAGGAACCCTTGTTGGTCTGGGAGGCGCATTTGCAACCTAAAAACACACAAGAAAGGATTACTAAGTCAAGTATGCAAGGATAAGCCCTATGTCCTTTGTTAACTTACCACTTCCGCATGGGCAAGGCATTTTGGTATTTAATTTGAGTTACACTTCGGTATAAGAAAAAAAGAAGAAATTTGTATTTTTCACTTTAGTGATGAGTCACTTTGCTAGTCTTCAGAATACAACTGATGCACTATCCACGGATGTTGGCCGATTTTATACAGTTTCGAATCGAGGCTTTCCACACGGCGGGCCGGCGTTTAATTCTAGTTTTGCACACGCCAGCCGGCCGGCAATTGTTTTTGGAGCCGTGTGCAAAAAATTTGTGGCTTTTGGCCTGAATGAAAAGCTTTCGAAAAGCTTTGGTTGATGTCTCTGCTAATGTTTTATTGCGGCCACGCCGTTAGACCCGTTACGCTAAGGAGGTTGCAATACGCAGGCGTTAAATGAAAATTACGTGTGGTGGATTAATGGGCGGTACTGGGATTCTTATCGTACACCGTTCTCTATGTGGCCCCTTGTTGTCTGTCTATCTGTCCTCTGTCATCATCGGCTTCGGCTATGCCTGACGCCTGTGCCTGCGAATGCGTATACGTCGGAGAGTCAGTGTTTCTCCGATTTCTGAGTGCGGCTGCAGCAGGCAAAAGTCGTGTGACATTTTAGCAACGAATTCAAGTGCAACGAAATGCAAGAACTAAAAGTAAATAACACGTTTTTTATTGTTATGGTTATGGTTTTTGTTATTCCTTATTGACTAACAAACACTCATACACCGATGACAAGTAATGGGCAAAATTTTTTATACATATATTCATATATTTAATATAGCCTATCAGTTAATGAGTGTGCGTGTGTGTATTATATATAGGTAAAAATGCAACACACATAAAATCAATAAATCCAAGCCAAAATAAAATAAGAAAAAATCAACGACTAAAGCGGGTACAAATTTGTTATGTGTTTGCGTGTGCGTGTATATTAGTGTGCGTGTGCGTGTATGTGTAATGTGTATGTGTATGCGTAAGTGTGCGTGGGCGTGGGAAGACAACAAAAAGAACAAAACAGTGAAGACAACAACCAAATTGCGTTGAAATTAAGGTGGCAACACACGACCCAGGACACAGTGTGCGGATGTGAACAATTTAAAGTTTGCGGTCACCAAAGCAAATAATACAAACATACATATACACACATCATATGCTTGTTTTAGTTCGTCTGTGTGTGGGTGTGTATATACATAGATATATATATGCACAGGATAGAACAGCAAGCGATTATTTAGCTCACCCACGCATTTGTTATTCCTCTTGTTGTTGTTGTAATCGCCTGCACTTCAAAGCTTCTATTTATACGAGTATGTGTGTGGGTGTGTGTGAATGGCTGCCAAGCTGCTCCTCATGCGACCGACTAAATACCTGAGCCCAATCACAATCACAATATCACCCGCAACCCCTTTTGTCAATGACTGGGGCTGGCCAGCCCACGCAGAATTAATAGAATGTAATCATAATAATGATGATGATGATGATATTGGCAATGACGTTGGCGTTGCTTTCCCATGGCCAACGACGCAGGCGGAGATCTGTGCTTGCGTTAATTTTCGACAACAATATACGTATAAATCAATACCCTTCCTTACCTTTAACCAAAATGGCACATGCCTAAAATTAGCACAACCCACACACGCAGCGTCACATTTTTGTTACCGTTATTGTTGTGCTATTTTTTAGGTAGCCTTTAACCAAAATACGGTGCTGTGCGTGTGTGGTCGCTATATGACCAATTAATTATTTCTAAATCGTTGCAGATAAACCAAAGTATGGCGCTCAAGTAAAAAACATTTTAGTGGATGACAGGAAACTAAGAGCAAGAGACCACTTTTGACTAAATATCCAAAAAAAACAAAATCCCAACAGGACCCTAATTATTCTAAGATGACGGAGCAAAAGAATCAAATAACGCGCGCAGCTCCAGAACAGAGCAACGACTATCGCGTGGTGGTTTTTGGTGCTGGCGGCGTCGGCAAGAGTTCCCTGGTGCTGCGTTTCATAAAGGGAACCTTCCGAGAAAGCTATATACCCACCATTGAAGATACCTATAGACAGGTGAGTGTAACACACAGCTACTCCATACCCAACGGTTAAATCTGATTCTTATTCTTGTTGCTGTAGGTCATAAGCTGCAATAAGAACATTTGTACATTACAAATAACGGATACGACAGGATCCCATCAGTTCCCGGCCATGCAAAGGTTGTCCATCTCGAAGGGTCATGCCTTTATATTGGTATATTCTGTGTGCTCCAAACAGAGCCTGGAGGAGCTGCGACCAATTTGGGCGCTCTTAAGGGAGTTAAAGGTAATTTTAAATATATTTTTCTAACGTACATAGAAGTGGCGGTTGTTATAACCAAGCTGTTTATAGGGCGATGTTGCCTCCATACCCATTATGCTGGTGGGGAATAAGTGTGATGAGAGTACTGAACTGCGCGAGGTATCACAAGCTGAGGGGCAGGCTCTGGCGACATATTGGAGTATATCCTTTATGGAGACATCGGCCAAAACCAATCACAATGTGACCGAACTGTTTCAGGAGCTGCTCAACATGGAGAAAACGCGCACCGTCTCACTGCAGTTGGATACAAAAAAGCAAAAGAAACAGAAAAAGGAAAAGAAATGCAAGGAGACAAATGGCGCCATACCGGAGAACGGCGAGGCCAGTGCCAGTGGCGCCGGTGTCAAGGAAAAGTGCGGCGTTATGTAACGAGCCGGTAATCTGAAATATGGTGACAGACAAATACTCGCATTGGGACAGTGGCAAAACTCAAAAGAACTCATCCCACACATAGACACAGACAGATAGAGAAAAGAAATTGAAACAACACACACACACACATATGCATAAACATATATATATACATATACTATATATACCACTTTGGGACTGATGATATCAGAGAACAGCCTGGATACACTAAATATATACCTATTATTAATTATAGATGAAATATGACAACATTACGAGTATATTTTGCATACATAGATTTTATCCGCAATACAATTTCTAGTCGCTGCATATAGTAGTATATATAGAAAGCGATCCCCATCCTCCCAATCAAAAACAACCACAAACCACCAACTGCACAGCACAGACACACACACACACACACAAATCATCAAAATATATATAGATACTATATCTTTGGGTTCCGAACAAGAAATGCATCTGAAACGTAACGGCATACATATCAAATACGTACATAACATAACATACTTACATTGCATTACAGACTCGCACATAAAATATTCAATATATGTACATTGTACAGATATCGGAACTCTATTATGTCTACTACATATATAGTATCTCAAATGAAAAGCCAAAGTACCTACTTAAAGAAAGACATAGAAGTTTTATCTATCTTAAATCTTAAAATCCATTAACTAACCGAAGACTCAATATGGTCAAGGCAATATACTAAAAGACAATTATGGAGCATCAGCGAATCATGCGAAGCTCTCCATTCTATATATTTGCTGCAGTGCCTCCTTTCTGACTATCAATCAATTGCTGTATAACTATTTACCACCAAAACAAAAAAAAAACCAAAAACGAAAAAATATCGAATCAAACATCACTTAAAACGCATAAATAATACTCACTATCATGCCCACAGGAGATGATCCATATTTGATCCTTGAAAGGATCAGCAGTGTTTAAACTTATTTTTTTTATTGTTTGATAGATTTGAAGAATCAGAATTATATATAATTATGTGTAATGGAATATATATTAATTTACAATTATTTGCTGAACTTTATTAACATTTTAAAGTATAATGCAAAAAGCAAGAAAATATTAAGCTTAAGTCAAATGTTAAACTGCGTTCTGTGGATTTTACGAGTACGGATTTGCTAGCATTTAACCGGATACGGCTCATTCAGAAACTGTAAAGTTAGTGCTAATGAAACGATTTAATTTAACACGTTAAAGTAACATTTGTACATCGAACAAATGAAATGAATATTTAAGTTGCCTGTTTTTTAAAAACAAATTCGAAAATACGAAAACAAACAAATTATTAAGTCCTTTGCTTAGATTTTAATAGTTGGTTGGCTTTGTGCGTAGACGTAGGATGTAGGGTGTAGGGCGTAGGATGTAGGGCATAGGAGTTAAAGTCTATTAGACGAATTGAATAGTTTCGCGTCGATTTGCTGTTGTTTGATATTAATTATATATGAAAGGCATTAGTTTTTTTTTATGAATTATGAATTTGAATTATGAATTACGTATACCCTATATCCAGCTAAGAGATTTATTCCAATTAAATGCTAAAGTGTTAAATTAGTTATTGCAATTTTTGCCAAATTTTTTAGTGGCGAACATGGAACATGATAAGTAATTATATTAATTATGACTTTGCTCATTTCTTATTATGCACACACATACAGTAAACACACAATACAAGCGCCACATGTTTGTTGTTCAGCACTGAATTTGAATGCATAGTAAACAACCAATACATACATACATACATACATACGTATTAAAAGAAAAAAAGCGAAATTTTGCATAATACATACTATACCTATATTAATATTGTTGAATTTGTGTAGTAAAATTATTAACCAAGATTTTGATAGCGGACCAATTTGCGTATAAGATTTCAGAAATCAAATTAGATAAATTCTCTCAGTTTGCCATAGACAACAATTGAATACATATAGCACAGACTTAGTATGAGAATATGATATGTAAACCAGCAAATGCCAGCCTTAGTTAAAACATATATACATACATACATAATATATACACATATATATTGTTAGCATGATCCTGCGAGCTGCGATAGGTTTTGCTTAGTTTCTATAGTTTTAGTTAGGCTCTTATCAGCGAAACTGGTTAATGGTTATGATTATATGGTTATGGCTTAACTGTACGTGCCGTGTATTGGAGTACAACACAATACAATATTTAAAAATAATATATATTAAAATAAATAATAAAAAAAAAACAATACAAGAAATGGATAATTAGTTGCATGATAATATATTATATTAAGGAAATGGAAATGTAACTTATATATAATTCAACATAAATACATACATATGTATCATTATATATATATGCATATATATATATATATAATTCAAGAGTATAATTTAAAATACAACGAATGAATATATTTACACCGAATTGTTTTAAATTTTTTTATAAATATACATATATACTTATTATACACACAACATATTAGTTGTATATTAAACTAGTTTATTCATGATGAATATTTGATTATTGCTTACATTTGAAATATGCAACTCTCACAACAAAAATAATGAAAAATATATATATATAAACTATACTCAATGCTAAACAAAATATGTTGTAAATACAAAGAAAAATTAATAAATTCAGCAAAGGGTATATACAATTTTGGAGTGGCCGGAAGCCAATAATATAAACATGTAATAGACAGTTTTTGGGAGGCCTATTAATGACACTTAATTAAATCTTATTGTTGGAGATTTAACTTATAATAATTATCGTGCAAAAATGAAATTAATACACGCAAAAATAATTTAAATAAAGAATAATTTAACTATGACAAAAACTCAACTGGTAACAGAATTATCTTTGAATGTAAAATTGTAAAAACGTATGCCAATTAATTAGGTAAAATATCATAGAATTTCAGATCACGCACATTACACTTAATACATCTAATAATTAAAAGCTTTATGCTAGCAATTATCAATATTCTCAACATCTTCGTTGTCATCTACGACCGTAAACCCAGCCTCCTGAGCGATATCTGGTGAGGAGCAACTGATATTTACTTTTTCATTTGAGATTTGACTTGAATTTTGACTACTATCCGATTGGTCTTTTGGAGCTTCTATTTGCTCCAGCTCTTGTACTCCCGATACAGGCAGTTGCTCTTGTTTTGAAGTACCAATGACATTCAACAGCATTTTAAGATTTTCACCCGACAAACGATCTCCAGCGGATTTATCGGAAATGGCAGTTTGTTGCGTGCCTGCAGCAGAGGATCGCCCATACACGAATCCTAACCATACTTTAGGACTTATGACGTACTTAAACATAAGCTTTAACATATAGCAAATCATGGCCAGCAATGCTAATGGTGCAATTAAATTATACGGAAAGGACAAACCAGCTGTGGAAGATACAATAACACCTTTAAGTCATTCAAATCGCATGAATAACATTAGTACTTACAGGTTAGCTTTGTTATTGTGTGCGATGTCTTCTCTATAAGCATCTCGATTTGCTTAAGAAACATATCACTAGTGTATATAATAAAAACGTGATCGGGACGGCAATAGGGCATATTCAATCTACTCGATTTTCTGAAATAGATACGTTTAAATTGATTTCTTACTTATTTTGAAATCATTCACTAACATGAGTTTTTTCTTTTGTTGCGCTTCTGGAGACTCGCTTGAAAAGCTGCTAAACAAACGTGCAAACCAGGATTTATCAGCACTGCTGGTTTGGGTCTGATGGTGATCAATTACTTCAATCATTGCGTCAACTTCCAGTTTCTAAAATAAGATCATTAGTACAGAGCTAAGTGTGAGATTCATTTTCTTTGCTTGTAGCACATACCCTATTACACTCTAAGTAAGTGAAAAAGTAACCATATATGAACACACCGCCTAGAACAATTGCTAGAACAGGAAGCCTATATCGTTTGCGCACAAGCCAGCCGATAGCAAAAGCAAGCAGCACCGTCATCAAGAATTTCACCTGAAAAAAACATGTTTTTGTATAGAGCTAATTAGGTACATTTCATTTACGCATGATCGTATGTGATCCAAATATGGCAGTGCTAACCTCGGATATTTTTAGCAGCTGTACTAAATCCTTTAAAATGTCTGTAATAAGCGCTAGTACACCCATTTCCCGTTGTATGTAGGAATAATTGTCACCATCGTAATCAGACAAAGATACATCTTTGGCCTGCTCCAGTATTTTGGTAAGCATAATATCAAGATCGCGCACATCATCTATCGTTTCAAGTTCATCGACTTGTGAGGGCAGTAATGTAAATATTAGCGATCGTTTAAAGTGCTTTGACGAACTGCCAAACTAAAAAGATGTAAATAAATAGTTTACACAAACGCCGACAAAATGACGTCATGTGCCCAAAATTTGTCAAGTAAGGGCACGCCACCTTACCTGTAGTTTCTTACGACTAAATAAAGAATTAACGAACTTTTTAAAATACGTTAAGGCTAATTGATCCTCTATGCTTGCAAGTGATTTATCTGTTGCCCCGAGGGGCTGGCAAGGACAGGATTCTTCACCAGCGTAAGGCGCTTTCCATGCCGATATTTCGGACCAAGCGTTGGGTTCAACCCAGCTATCATCGTTACAGCACACATTATGGAATAACAGGAATAAACAACTAACTATTGCGTTTGGTCGCATTATGTTTTTTTAAATAATAATAAAATACACCAAAATTAACTACTTTAATAATAGAAACACGACGACCATCTGATCACAATTGCGCGGTTACCGAACCAGTGCTCAAAAATCCCCGTTCTACTTGAACTGTTATGATAGGTAAGTTCACCATATGTGTCAGGGCTGCATGACAACTTGCATAGTTTGGCTCCCAGCAGTCCCGATAGCATTATATATATTCCATAGCAATATGTTACATATTTTTGTAAAATTGTTGAACGTTTTCGACGTACCATAATACTGGAATAGAATGCAATTAAACAATCTGTTGACACTATTTATTTGCTCGCGCTGCGTACCTATCTTAGCCTATGTCTGGAGTTGCCAGACTACGAAACATAAAATATAAACAGTAGGAGAATGCTGCCAGACTCACAACAAAAAATGACTCACAAGCATTGTTAAGCTAAATAGTTTAAATAAATAATAAATAACTAGCGTTCCACAACAAAAAAAACAAAATGGGCTTATTCGGCAAAACCCCCAGCAAAGATCCCAAGGAACAGGTTAGATGTCGTTGTGGCGTTGCTAACTTTCTATTGCGTGTCAGCAAGGCCAAATATTGGCCCTGAAATGATGTCATGTTCCAATTGTTTTGTTTTCATTTTTTAATACTCATTCAATTATTTTTCTAGGTCCAGGAATGGACGCACAAGATACGAAAAGAGGGAAACCAACTGGATAGGCAAATACGCAGCATACAGCGAGAGGAGGACAAGGTAAAACGTTCCCTGAAGCAGGCCGCACAAAAAAATGACCGAGACACTTGCATCATTTTGGCAAAGGAAATAGTAAATGCGCGTAAAGCTATAAATCGTATATATACCTCAAAAGCGCATCTAAATTCCATACAAATGCAGATGAAAAATCAATTGTGTATGTAAATTTATACTGTGTTCAATCGATTTGACTACAAATTAATTTTTATAATACCATTTAGCCACTTTGCGTGTTGCCGGGTCGTTGCAAAAGTCCACGGAAGTCATGCAGGCCATGCAGAGTCTCGTTCGATATCCGGAACTAGCAGGAATTATGCGTGATATGTCTAAGGAAATGATGAAAGCAGGCATTATTGAAGAGATGTTGGACGAGACGATGGACTCGCTGGAAGAGTCTGAGGAGCTGGAAGAGGAGGCAGCAAAAGAGGTTGACAAGGTACTCTGGGAAATTACTGACGGCAAATTGGGAGAGGCTCCATTACCACCAGAATCAACGCCAGCAGATAAATCGCCAGCGGCAAAGACGCCAGCAGCTGCGCCAAGAGTTGAGGTCGAGGAAGAAGAAGACGATGGCGAGGAGCTCGAGGAGATGCAGAGCCGTTTGGCGTCTTTGCGTTCATAAATTAGTTACAGCAAACGCTTATATATACTATTTCGATTCGAACTTCGAAAAATTGTATTGTGATTGTTTATCACAGCACCGTGCCCGCTCCAAAATCCAATATATAATACGTATAACCCGACAGTGAATTATAAAAAAACCAAAACTATAATCTAAAACATATAATCAGATCTGTAAGTCTTAGGTATAACATTTTAGGTTCATATGTCGAACGGCTTGTTTTAATTTTATATTTAAAACCTTTACATATTATTTATTGCATAACTTAAAACGTATTAAATGTTATAGAAAGACACCTTGAGTTTATATTAGGAACAATTCCTAAAGATACAGGATGCATTTGGATATCACACATCGTTTCTTGTGCGAAACAGTTTACAATTAGCTCTTGGCTTCTCCAGTAAATGTTCACATTTTTTTAAGCATACTTTTAGGCGGACCGATTTCATGTGATGATTTTACGTTTAGTGGACACTAGAACTAGGTTTTTAAATGAGGTAGTCGATGGTCCACCTAGAAATGAAAAGGCATCGAATATATTGGACATGATTTGTTCGGAATATTACTTTAATCGCAATAAAGGGAAATCATGGCTCCAATGTCTGCTGTATCCAGTCCACATAAGATCCAATACGAGTGTAGACGCCCGGCCAGCCGTTAAGGGCACAGGGCGTAGGTCCAAATGACACGACGCCAGCCAAGAAATAGTACGTGTTTACTTTGTTTGTGTCTAGACCGATGAGTGGACCGCCAGAATCGCCACGACAGGAATCAATTCCCTCCATGCCGCCGGCACACATTTGAGTGTTCTCAAGAACTATGCCCAGGTTACCGTACACAGACTGGCACGAATCCAGGGTAACACCATCTACTGCAGCTTTCAGCTTTAAATTGCTGGCTGACAGCTGCTCCGTCTTGCCCCAACCAGCCACATCCATTGAAATGCCGTCGAATGTAGCTGAGCGCAGGTTGCTGTGCAAAGGTAAGCAAATGGGACGCACAAAGTCTGTGTATTCAATTTGGCGAGCGAGACGCAGCAGGGCGATGTCGTTGACTTGATTTTTGGAGCTGGGATCATACGCTGGATGTGGTATGGTTCGCTCAACCGGTACATCCAAGTGAGGCGGGGCACAGTCCTTTATCCCACGTACATCCACTTCACAATCTGGATCAGTGGTGGTGTCCCATTCACCCAAACGCACACCGGTTAAAACCCAGTCTGCAGGCAGAGATTTGCTATTGACACAATGTGATGCGGTCACAACATACCGAGTACTGATTAGGGAACCACCACAGTGATGACCTATCGAGCCACTCCCTAAAAAATAATTTTGTGAAATCTCATGTTCCTGTCAATTCAAGTAAATTATAAAACCTTTGGTGTATGCGACTAGTGCCATCCATGGGAACTCATCAATTTTGGTCATAACACCTCCGTAAATCCTATTCGAAAGCAAACTTCCGCACTGTCCCGGTAATGGTAATAGATTTGTAGTCGCATTGTTTGCTGGCGGCTTCACTGTTGCTTCTGCTGTACTGTTACGATACCGATCCGGGCAGCAAATCTATGAGTAATCCAATTAACAACTTTAATATCTAAGCTCTGTGTCAACTTACCAAAACTTTGCCATTGAAATAGCCACACTGGCTACGGCTTAGGAATAGTTTATCAGCGTCCCGGAGAGGTGTTGTTGTCAATAGCCCAAAAAGGTACTTACAATCGTCCAGATGTATGCAAAGGGCACGCTCCCGATTTGGGGTAATGCAGCGTCCGTAGTTGGCCACTTGAGTAGCCTCATTGGGAAAATAGAATTCTATACACAGAAAATATCACAAAAGTAACAATAATATTCTAATTATAGCTTAAATTATTCTTGTTGGAATATTTTAAACTGGTTTCTTTAATAATTTGAAGGCCCACCTCTACATAAATTTATATTTACATATCATCTATTATTTTCGCTTCTATTGCGATTCTACAAACTTTCCTTAACCATAGATCATATGTTTACTTACGTCCTATTGTTGAATTCACACATAAAACTAAAATCACACAGATTATGATTAATTTAAGCATATTTAAAATATGTTTTTCTATAATATACAAGTTTTCGGTTAAGAGACGTCGTCGAAGGTTTTGCAATGTTTTGCGATATTTTATAAAAAATAAAATAAAATAGGTAAATAAGATGACTAAAACGGAATTTCCGTAAATCTCTCTCTATCTCTATATTGCACGACACGCTCGTAACAGATGGAGAGCCCTGAGTGAAGCTTGGAACACAACTGAATCTGAGCTGGTCGTAGGCTGAGTTTAACGGAGAACTTTTGAGCTTTTGAGCTTGAGCTTTTTTTTGGCAGGTGCTGGATAAGAGATAAACAAGAACACGATCCATAAGCTTCATAATGGTTAAAGAGGGTATATTAAACTTGTGCATATGTATGTAACAGGTAGAAGAAAATAATTCTGATCGCATTAACTATGTATATATATTCTTGATCAGCATTAATACAGATATATTAGCCTTGTCTTCAAGATGTTGGTTAAGGGTATCTCGTAGTCGGGTACGCTCCACTGAGCCTTACAACTTTTTAGACCCATTTCAAATTTATTTATATATCGCTTGACTGTAGCGTTACTTGTTTCTATATATTTATTGATACTGTTAATTATCTTTATAGGGAACATTATATACAATGGTATTAGTTCTAGATTGGTAGGCTTTGGCGTCTAAAAGCTTTAAAAACATATGCATGCCTCATGCATGTCTCCCATTTAGCTACTGGCTGTTGGGATTTGAGCATTGCTATTAATGGTATTGAAGATCCAGTTCATATGGGAGCTGACAGCTGTATATACGCCTGGAATTGTTGTAATGCCGCAGAGGGTCGGTCCAAATGCCACAATGCCCAGCAGCGTAAAACGTCCATTGGAGTTGAGAAGGCCAGATGTGCCATCGTCCATGAATGGTCCACCACTGTCACCACGACAAACATCATTCATGGGCTGACCCTGAGCGCACAGATGACTCGGTGAGATGACAATCGGTTGCTGAAAGTTCTCACTGAGTCTGGCATAAGCAATAGCACAACTGGTAGTATTAACTATGGGTAATCTTATAAACCGGACCGAAGTTGAGGTACTAGCTGTACTGTTATCTAAAACGAAGTAGGCGGTTAGTTTCCGATAGTTTCTATAGATGTATTTGTTTTGTCAAATATCATTTAACATATAAAAACTTACTTTCTGCTGTCGTGCTCCAACCCGCTGCCACTCCCATTTGCCCAATAAGTCGATCAGCAAGCGCTGCTGTGCTGTTCAGAGGTAAGCATATTGGCGTAAAGTTACCTAAAATATGAAGTAGTTAGGATTTAGGATTTATTGATTGTGAATATAGAAATAAAAATGTACCCGTGATATTATTCAGACTGAGTAGGGCAATGTCATTTGCATACTTTGGCTGGTCATAAGTTGGATGCACCAGGACACGATTTATACCAAATAAGTTGGGTGTTGTGCAATTCGGTGCTGTGGGAGCGCAGTCCCCAGAATTGGAGCTGTCATCTCCAATGCGCACATGAAATCTGCGAAAAGGTGTAACAGTGGAATTATTTCAATAGTTGTCTTTTTGATGAGAGGTGACTTACAGCTCGAGGTCATTGACCAAATTGACGACGCAATGAGCAGCAGTTACAATATAGTTATTGGAGATTAGGGAACCTGAGCAACGGTAGCTGATCCGATTATTTGCTGTAGGGAATTGAATAGAATTATTATTATTATTATTAATTTACGCAAATCTATGTTTCTTATCCTTTTATTAAGTCTTCTTTCTTACCGCCATCAATCGCTTGTTTCGATATATATCGTGTTCTTGTTCTTTTATTATCGATAGTACAGACATCTAAAATCGCAACTAAAATAAGCCGCTATCAATCGCTTGTTTCGATCTGTACCGTCTTATTGTTTTTTTCTTATCGATAGTACACACATTATCTAAAATCGCAACTAAGATAAGCTATCGTAAGCAAGACATATCGAATTTGAAAAGCCAGAAGACTTAATTCATATAACACATCAATACTGTGCTATTTCATTTATTTTTTTATTCTTGTAGATCCTTCAAAATGAGCAAGCCTAATTGCCCTTGTAAAAGCGCTAAGAACATAAATCCCAATTGCGCTTTTTGTCCTAAAGGCAAAGCACGTAAGCCAATTTGTAATGACGACCCAAAAAAGGACAAAAAGAAGGGAGAAGGGGAAGGATTTAAATTAAAAGAAGGCACCTTGGGGCTAATGAAAGCTGCAGCATTTTTTGGTGCCGGTTGTTTGTTTACTATGAAGATGATAGGTGTGGCCAGTGAATTGGGATAGGCCCGACGACGATTGATGATACAAACTTAACTCTGTTGTGTTCACTATAAGTATTATAACTTTTTTTTAACCTATTGTTACCCATTGAAAAGGACCATCACAAATGAGACGAAACATACAAAAGGACACAACCATACAAAATTATTACTAATTTTATATTAGTAATCACCTGGTATTAAAAATTGTTAAGTTAAAATGTGTGCGCGACTCACTTCGATTGCGATAGGCAATTCGTGCCAGCCACGGGTATTGTCCCGGTAGGGTCTCCTGTCCACCCAGGATGCGTGTACTTAGGCTGATCCCACAATTTGGCGAATTTACGCGAGCTGCAGGCGGATCTGTGATAGTTGGTATAGGTGAGGCGGTAGATCCTGGCGCACCCATAGGTTGCACCTGACTATCAGCGGCCATTATCTCCCCGTCACCTTTCGTTTCTACTTTTGACTTTTGGAAACGCAGATCACCGGGAAACACAATTTGTATATTCATAGGATTTGGACGCGGCGGCTTAGTCGCCAGCTCATTCCTGTGATTAATGTGATACTGAAAGTGATGACCGCTACCAAATCCGAAGTGTGGCTCATCATAATCATCATCGAATGGTTGAGGACAATTACGTTGTGCGTTGAAATCTCGATAGTCATGCAAATGCATTTCGGTCTCGTATGCTGCAAGGTTATCAAAATTTCTATTGAAACGAGGACTTAAATTACTGTCCCAGATCCAGCGATCATTGTGCGTTGGTGCAAAGCGCAGTCGCCGACTGGTTTTGGGACAGCAAGCGAGTGGATCGACTCCCTGAAAACCGCAGCCAGCTGCATGTACCGTAGAGAAGACACCAGCACGCTCCTCTGGCTTGTGATTGAGTAGGATTCGGACAAAGGGCGCACAGTCCTTGACGCGTATGCAATGGCAGGCGCTGGCGGAGCAAACGTCTATGAAAACAAATTAAAGTTAATTGGAAATTAAACAAATAGACTACATAAAATAACTGAAAATGGATCAGCTCGACTAAGGAATAACCAGTGTACCCTAAACCCTTTGATTTCGAATGTATCTTTAATATTTTATATGTGTCTTTGAAAAATTTAAATTAAATGGCAAAATTATTGTGTGCAAGTCCCCACAAATTCTATTTGGATCGATAACAATTATTCGCACTTATTTTATGTATGTAATGTATGTTTGTATGTATGATACATGAACACACTACAAGCAATTTTCTGCTTGCGTTTGTACGAGCTTAACATGATGCTGACTTCGATGCCAACGTCAGCAGCGCAGCCAGCAGCACAGCCAGCGTCATGTTAAATTGATTCTTGAACAACTTCTGTGTTCATTATCTGATCGTTAGGAAATTTGCTGCAGATACTACGAATTTTCTGACATACATGTATGCAAAATGAAAGCAATTGGTTGAAAAATGCGGTTAAAAATAATGTTTAAACGCTTTGTGCGAGCGGGAAAAGGAAATATAAAAATTTTAATTAAACTTGATCTGCGTACCAAACTTGGTGTCTCAGCTTTTATAGTATCTGAGATCGACGTTTATACAGACGAGATCAAGAGATCCCATTCGAATCGATGTGTTTATGAGGATATTTATAAAAAAAAACGCCGACAATATTTGAACTTGATTAAACCCATTTTAAACCACTTTGAATGTATACTGAGTTTAAATGTTATTAATATTATATAACCAACCATACATGCAGCCAAGGTCAATGTCTGCAAACCAGAAGTGGCCAAACCGCCAAGCTTCAAGCCCAGACAAAAGTCCGGCTCAGCAATTACTGAGTCACTTTTGCCATCGTTTTCGTTCATTATATTGTGGTAGTTTATTGCCCTTCGCTTTGGCAGTCACACTGCGAGCATGATGTTAGCACATTTGCTTGGGGAATTTCTAGTCATTGACCATGACCTAGTCCCAAACGACCCCCTCTGGTGACGTCTGTTCTATGTGTAATACTGTGTGCCTTGCCACTGCATATGTGGACTTGACTTTGAACAAATGTTAAACCTATCAATTCCCATCAATTTATCTATTTTTATCTTCTTTATTTTTTTCTATTATATTCAATATATAATAGTGAATGTATTCTTTACATGAGTTTTCAAATTGTGTTACTAGATAATGTAAGCCTAAGCTAACTATTAACTGGTATTTACCAACATTCAAGTTTGTTGTTTAAGTCGTTGGTTTACTTACATTGAATGCACAATATGCAAATAATTGCTATGTAAATGAGTTTAAAGAGTAATAAATGCATTTTAAGCTGTAGATAATCAGCTTTATGTTAACCGTTTCAATTTGCCCACTTGACACACACACACACTATAAACTTGTGCACAATTTTCTTCTGATCATTGAATATCAGCCGCGAACACAACTTTTGCCGTCGAGGTGCGAAATAAAATTGAAATAAATTGGTTCAATATGTGAGTATATCTTATGTCCATTTCAATCTGACGTCGGCGCTTTGTTGTTTTTGTTTTTATTTGTTTTATTCATTTTTCTTTTTAATTCTTTTATCAACAGCGAATCAAAACAAAGAGGAAGCACAAAAACAAATTATATGCCCAGACGCTGGCTGGAGCTTATGGAAAAAACGACCAGTTCATGCACACAGAGATAAAGGAGACCGAACGTACATAACAGGCATAACATCCGAGTGGCACTGGTAGCTCGTGCTTAAGTTGAAGTGCCGGCAACACAATATGAAAACGTAAAAAAAAACATGTTTTTGAGGGCCCAGCTAGATACTCACACTGATATTCACACATATACAAAAGCATACATGCTAAAGAGCGAGTGGCATACAAAGCTCGGGTGAAGTGTCTACCAAAATGGGCAAAAATAAAAAGACTCTCTGAAATTATAATAATATTATGTATATGATGGGTTAATTTATATATATGAATATATTTTGATCATCTGTTCTTAAACTATTACTAACAAGTTTAGTAAGTCTGTTTGCATAATTACATATGGATATGCAGTTGATGTGAGATGCACTTAAGTCTTAAAACATAAAGCCTAATAGTCTAGAAATATGTATGTATGGAATGTATTGCTGCTGATGGCGGAAAACTATGCATGTATGTGGGCTGCCTAACTGCTCCATTAAGCTTTTTTATATTTCGCTCTTGCTTTTGTAAGAAGCGCCACAAGCAACTGTGTATCTATGCTACCGGGACTACCTCTGCAGCAGCCGCAACAGAGACAATGACACTGGCTGAAACGTTATTCTCGACCTGTTCTACAGGTTCGTCTGTTGGCTGTGGAGATGGGGATGTATTCACCGCAATCGTTGTCACTGCAGCTGACGACGCATAAATGCCATTTGTATCAGCATTACAATCATTACCAGTTACTTGAAGCTGAGGTTGATCATCATCATCGTCAACTGGCGTTTCTTGTCGCAATACCGCTGCTAAATGGTTATCATTGTCTGTCTCCAAAGTCTGGTCAATAACATCGTTTACTGCGACTGGCACTGCCTGTATTTCTATTGTGCCTGGTAATGGTTCAGTCTCAACCACCGATTGCTCCGATTCACTGTCTCCGTTGCCGCTAGTTCCATTTACATTTAAATGAACAGATACGTCACCGTTGTGCATAGAATGTGGCCCCTTCAGTTCATTGAAAATCTTTTCTCCCACTTTTGGATCGATTTCCGTGATTTTCTCTTGCAATTTGCATTTGAACTCAATCGGCCACTTGGGGCTCCATTCACGAAACAGTTTAATCTGTTGAAAAAAACTTGTATTTAGGAAATGCGAAGACATTCGAAAGTTACTAAATAGTTACACGGCATTGAAATAGACTCATGGGCTTGTCCTGCACACCAGAAGTAGCCAGTGAATTGACGACGCCATTCACATAGGTACCACCACTTCCATCTTCACCAGCGCTCATTTTTGTTAGGTACTCCACGAATACATACACAAAGTCATCGCGTTGCAACTCGCTCCACTCGTTAAACCATTGAATAATATAACGGAACTCGCCGTCTACTGATAAATTACTCATAGACATATTCACTTATTTTTTGTTTTTCACGTTCTCACAATGACACACCCCCGCATAGGCACTTTAAAATGGTCAATTGAATTTGTGTTAATTGATATGCTAGGTGCAGTTAATTAGACCCAGGCGCTACTTGCGTGACTGTTGTACTGCTGATCAGCTTCAAAGTTTCTATACTAACAACAACCCGTTTCTAATTTTTTTCACTGCTTGATTACAAAGCCCAGCTCAGAACAGCTGATGCGGCTTTTTCTGCATATCGATAGTTGCACATGCGGCGTTATACCACACTTACACCTGTTCTAAAGAAAGAGATAGAGATAGAAACAAAGTTCAATTGCGTTTTGGTCGCACTTACTGTATTACTAATAGAACTTAAAGTAATGCGACAAGTAATGTATATTTCTATGAAATACTAAATATATTGAAGAGAGAGATCTATCTGAATAAAGTCAATTGAATTTGAAAATTATTATTCATCGATAAGTTGCGCCTGCCCGCTTGTTGCACAGCACTAGTTTTGGCGTTTATCAACTCTTCAAAATTTGCAGACAGTAAATAATAGTAGAGAGCAGCCAGGCAGCAAAAAATAATCACCAACTATAACAAAATATGTCGTCGTCCGAGCTGAATATTCCACAGAAGTCCACGGATAATCCGCTAGATAAAGTGCCCAATCCAGAAGCTAGCGCCAACAAATTAGATCAATCAGTGCCGGAAGAAGGAGATCAAAATTATGCCGCGGCCGAGCAGTACAAAAATAAAGGAAATGATTTGCTCAAAAGTAAGTTCGTCTTTATGACTTACATAGGCCACTAGATATTGCGAAATTAATTGTCAAGCACATGAAGTCCGTTAAAAAGTTACATACAGCTCCACCGCGTACCGTGTTTCCGCTAGGCTTCGTTGTACCTAACCTCAAAAACATTGAACTGGCGCTGTGTGAGATAATTTTTGTTTTCTTCTGTTTTTAACCATATATACGAGTGCTTAGAGAAAAAGAAGCTTATGTCCATAAAAAATTTGTCTATTTCTACTGCTTTGCAGCCAAGGAATTTACGAAAGCAATCGACATGTATTCCAAAGCCATAGATCTGTATCCCGGCAGTGCAATCTACTATGCCAATCGTGCGCTAGCGCATTTGCGGGAAGAGAGCTTCGGCCTGGCTCTTCAGGATGGTGTATCAGCTGTGAAAACGGATCCCAGCTATCTAAAGGGCTATTATCGGCGTGCGGCGGCGCACATGTCACTAGGCAAGTTCAAACTGGCGCTATCCGACTTTGAATATGTAAGTTTCTCTATAAAGCAATCCCGCGAATAGCAATGATAGCACTTAAACTATATTTTCAGGTGGCCAAGTGTAGGCCTAATGATAAGGACGCTAAGTTAAAATTTACCGAGTGTAATAAAATTGTTAAGATGCGTGCCTTTGAGCGTGCTATTGCTATAGACAAACCCGAGAAAACGCTCTCAGAGATGTATCGGGATTTGGAAAACATCAGTAAGCTGTACCAAGCACATACAGTTCTCCAGATTTGTACATAACACTCAATTTTATTTTGTAATATAGCCATTGAGGATGACTACAAAGGACCTCAGCTAGAGGATGGTAAGGTGACTTTACAGTTTATGAAGGACCTTATGGAGCACTACAAGGCACAAAAGAGACTGCATCGTAAATTTGCCTATAAAGTAATACAAGCTTTCAAATTCGTTCTTGAGCTAGTTGACTAACTTCTTTAAATATTCGAAATTCGAATGCACTTGCAGATACTCTGTGACATTGATGTCTATATGCGTGCACAACCTTCCCTTGTGGATATTAAAGTGGCTGATGAGGATAAATTTACCATTTGTGGAGATATACACGGTCAATTCTATGACTTGATGAATATCTTTGAAATAAATGGACTGCCATCGGAAAATAATCCATATCTGTTCAATGGTGATTTTGTGGACAGAGGTTCATTCTCCGTGGAATGCATATTTACGCTTTTGGGCTTCAAGCTCTTATATCCTAATCACTTCTTCATGTCACGCGGTAAATTAAGACAAACATCCCGAATTGAAATATTCCAAACATAACTATATTGATGCTATCCTTGCAGGTAACCACGAAAGCATAAACATGAATCAAATGTATGGGTTTACGGGCGAAGTGACTGCCAAGTATACCAGCACCATGGCAGACATATTTACCCAAGTGTTCAACTGGCTGCCGCTCTGCCATTGCATCAATCAGAAGATTCTGGTAATGCATGGTGGTCTCTTTTCCTCAGATACTGTTACATTGGATAACATTAGACGCATTGAACGTAACTGCCAGCCACCAGAAGAGGGACTTATGTGCGAACTGCTCTGGTCTGATCCGCAGCAATGGATGGGACGTGGTCCATCTAAGCGCGGCGTGGGCATACAGTTTGGTCCCGACGTAACTGAATCATTCTGTAAACTTAACAAATTAGACTACATCATTCGCAGTCACGAGGTGAAAGAGATGGGCTACGAAGCGGCCCACAATGGTCAATGCATAACAGTCTTCTCGGCGCCAAACTATTGGTAAGTGAAATATGGTAACACCATTTAAATGGATACTAATGATAAATGTTTAATTCCAGTGATACTATGGGCAACATGGGCGCATATATAACAATAACGGGTAAAAATCTAACACCAAATTATAGGTCCTTTGAGGCTGTGGTAAGTATTCGGCTAAATTTTCGGTTAATATGATTCTAATGTTGTGTATTTTATAATATAGCCACATCCTGATGTCAAGCCCATGGCATATGCCAACAGTTTAATGAACTGGTTGGCGTAGTCGTAGCAGGCTGCAACTTAAGCAAAACAATAGCTAAACACACCATAAATTTCCATACTCCCTAACACCCACGCTTGAGAAACCATAATCGCAGAGCTATCCAACCCAATAACGAACAAAACAAAAACGGATTCTTTAATGCTCAACGAACCTTTATGCACACAGCTTGCTAGTTATTCTACTATTTAAGTACGAGTAAGATACATATTTGTGGTATAGGGGGCTGAGGGCACAAGAACACCAATCACCTTACAACAACATAAAAAAAAAACAAGAAATTCCGCTATATTTGATACTTAAACGTTGCATACAAAGATGAGAATATATATAGAAAGTGGCTTTAGAAGTCAGATGCTTAGCATCTGAGTTTTCACTGTACAGATCAGATATCAAACAAATTGTAACGGTGAGCAAATGTATTATGTTTTTGCATACTATTTAGTCATTGGCAATAGTGTGCACGCTCACACCCTACTACAACCCGTTTATCCAAAAAAAGAACAAACTATTTTTTCAAAGGCTCCAGTTCTGTATAAATTAAATTTTTTGTTTAATTTTTCCCTTGTTTACATTTACAAAAAAAACCTATTTTGCAAGTCATTTTAATAAAACTAATTACGCAAGTTAGAATCAAATACCTCAATAATCTATTTCAATTTTTAAAAACGCTCATCGTAGTTATAAAAGAATAAAAGAAAAACAGTATCTATAAGAAAATAATGTGTTTAGTTCACCTGTTCGCAAATGCATTATAAGACATTTAGCTTTAACGTCTGTAACCTTAATCGATTGAACTGAATACAGAAAAAGAGCAATTGTGTTACGTATAATGAAAATTGAATGTTTTTAATCAATACAATCATCGATCTGTTTATTAGAGTTAATACCTAAGCTTTGAAAGATTGCGTCCACATTGGTCTTGTAGTCTTTGAGGTGGGCACGCTGTAATAGCGTCACATACACAAACGGTCCATTGTAGCTAGCCAAACTCTGGTAGAGCTGAACTGCAATTTCTTGCATTTGTTTGGGCTGCGTCTGGGACAGATATAGCGCCGCAATGTTAAGCAGATCATGCAGGTACTTGCCCCCAATCTGGAGGCTACGTATAAAGGCTGGGAGCTGCTGCAGTATCTGTAGCTGAAGCCTGTATTCTTGGGTTGGCGTTCGTAACGTTTCCGCGCTGCTGTGCGTACTGGCTGCCTTGAGGAACTGCTGTAGCTGAGGTATTACATCGCTGAGACTACGCTTACTAATGAAGTCGCTTGCATGCAGGCCAAGAATGTGCAGTAAACTGAAACAGCGGCTCAGAACAATGGAATCTTTTTGACGAAACTTTTCGATTAGGGGCTGCCAAAGCAGATGTACCAGAGGCAGGAGCTCATTTTCATAGTCGGCAAGCAGGGGAACACCAGTAGCAATGCACTCCAGCGCAAGGATTTGTTGTCCCTGTTCAGAGTTCGATAAAAATTTAATAGCCTGACCCAAAATCGTTTTGGTCATTTCGATGTGACGCGGAATTTCTGGCTTTGAAGGCTCCGTTTCCGCGGAATCCTCAATTTCTGGTTCGGCCATATTGACGTCTCCATCAATGTTTGGCGCACTCTCTAAATCAATAGGAGCGTCAGTCGGCGACTTATTGAGAATATTGAGCCAAGTATTTAAGATATTCTGCTCCTCGTCCACCTGCATTTTTATGTCATCGACCTCAGCCGCAGTGTCACTTTGCCAAGTGGCTACATGCCTCAGGAATGCATTAAAGACGCGCAAATATGAGTGTACATTGTCCGTCTGATGTAACTTGGCGCATTCGTCGCATATAGTTTGAAAAATGCTGTCCAGATGGGGCACATTGCCCCGTGTGCTATACTGCAGCACCACTGTGAGAATGTCTACAGCGGCCCCACTCTCCGGTGCCTATCAAAAATGGAGCTGTAAGAACTTTATGCAACAAAGAACCAATACTTACCCTCTTAAGCAATGCATTTAGATGGAAGGTGATGTAGTCAGTGGAGCACTCAATGAAATGTGATGGCGTTGCGTATTTTAAGGCCAGTTGCAGGGATGCGAACGCAAATGTAGCTGCTTGATGTACAATGGTATTACTGCTGGCTGAAATCAAAGGATTGGTTAGGATACGTAAGTTATTATCCTCATAGCTGCATACCCAACTTCAGTAGAACCCGGTGTAAGCTGCGAAATATGTGACGATCGAAAGTATCCCCAATAAATTTGGCACAGTGTCCTAGTGCATCCAAGACTAGACAGGTGTGGAGTACATTGAATTGTGCATCTAAAATTCTAACACGACTATTCACTGGGTCGCCCTCATCATCCGAGTCACATTCCTGAGTGCGCACCTCAATTGCAGATGTGTATATCCCTGGTGTTCGGTCTTCAAACCAAGAGGTAGGCTACAATTTATGATTAATAATAATTATTAAACATGTGTAAGAAGATTATAAATAAGAATATGCGAACCTTATGGACCCTTAGCCGCCAGGCAGCATCCGGTTGCAGTGCCAAATGCCAGTGCTCCTCAGCCAGCAGTTGATCCATTAATAATTCTGCTAACATCAAACGACTTTCTCGTGCAACCTTTTGCTCTGAGGTTACCATAAGTGTGAGCAACAAAATGGACTCATTCATGGTTGGACTGCGGCTCTCGATCAGCTCTAGGCAATAATCAAAGATCAGACGATTTAAGGCCGGCTCGGCGCCTAGCCGAGCGCCAATATCATAAAGAGCATTCACACAGCGTTTGGAGCTCAAATACTTAAACTGGCGCCAAGGCAATTTGGCGCACTGGGCAAGCAAATCTTTTGTACTCTTATTCTGTATGCACCGCAGAGAATACTCTTCACTAAGAAAACTCTGGGATGGCCGCTGATCGAGTGCTGTCAGCAAGCACATGACAAACAGCTCCAAGTTCTTGGGAACCAGA
The DNA here is from genome assembly GCA_035045065.1 of Hirtodrosophila trivittata. NCBI lineage: Eukaryota > Metazoa > Arthropoda > Insecta > Diptera > Drosophilidae > Hirtodrosophila > Hirtodrosophila trivittata. The sequence goes on along the minus strand of JAWNNK010000658.1, from coordinate 1,588,974 downwards.
AGCAACAGCTGTAATTTGTTAGCGCTGAGATTGCGTAAGAATCCCTTAAAGAAGAGAAGCTCAGTGAACTGTTCATTGTCATCACATCGATGTAAAATGCGTGGCCATTTATTGAGATGTGCGTCCAGTAGCAGTTCCGCATTCTCGTCGAATATGTCGGAACAGCTTGGCTGTTGTTGCAGTTCTGCAAGCGTCTCCTGACATAACTGCGCTATGGATGGCTCCTCATCCTCTGACAATGCCAGCACGCTTTCCAGCAAATATATAAAATTGTGTTTCATACTGTGTGCGCAGTTCCTGAGCAGTAGGCAACACATCTCAGCGTAATTGCTGCGCACTGTAACACTACTGTGGGCGCGTAAAATAATCGTTTCCGCATAGATTGGCCGCATACAAGACGATGAGGCTGTTATCCACTGTTCAGAGCGTAGATTAGCTTGCAGATGTTTAAGGCGTTCCTCATTTTCTTCAAGTTCGTCGAGTTTGCTGCCAAATTTGATCAAAAAATTCGGCTGATCTATATCCCCACCTTTGGAAGCAGCGTTGAACAGAGCTCGGAATGCATTCAAGTCATACCGTGTTTTCTGAAACATGTCTGTGGTTTCTTCGAACATAATGCAAATTATGCGACCCAGTGCTTTGATAGCTATCTAAAATAAATAGCATTTAAAATCTTTCAAAAGTGTTATTCATGTTGCGCCACTTACTGATTTGATGGATTCGCCAACCTTATCATCTGCCATTGATTTTTTGAATAGCACAGTTACGATTTTAGGCAGGAATATAAATATCGTATTGGCTACCTGATTGCGCAGAACTACATCAGATGGATCGGCATCATCATGCACATAGAAAAGCACCATCAAACATTCCATTGACGCAATGACTAATTTACGGTACTGTTCCTGGCCAATGAATTCCAACAGTGTAAGCAGTATTTGTCCAATTGTCAAAACCTTCTCTTGCGTGTAAAACCCTTCCAGTACGTCGCTAGTGCAACGTCGTAGCCCTTCCGAAATGCAAAGCACAGAAGCCAATTTAATTTCCTCTGAGAGATTGGGTCGCATAACAGCACCATTATTGTCTCGTAGCTGCAGTAATACCACTACCAATAAAGAACGTAAGCCTCTGTCATCCGTCAAATACATTTTGGAAACAATTTGCCGCAAGCAGTCCAGCATGCTGGTACGGAGCTCTTGACTTGCCCTGGAAATAAATTTGATTGTCATAAAGAATGCTTCATGCAATTTGTGTTGTCAAGTAAATAGTTAGCATACTCTGCAAGTTCATCTAGCTTGACCACAAGTGGCACTAAAACATGAAACTGGAATATTCGCATTTCTCCAAAATCAAATCCTGTGATTTCCTCCGATAATTTTTCCAATGTCACTTTGCTGGGCAGCCTAAGGAAGTCATCTATGGCCGGCTTAACGCGCTTGAGATAAATCTCCAAGTGTCTAGATGACATATTACTGGCATCAAGCATTTCCACAATTTAATTTCACAAATACAAAATAACAAAACTTCGCCAATATAAAATACCGGCAAAACATTTGCGCCATCAGCTGATTGCAATATCCACCTGATTATCAGCTGTTTGTCATTCACATGCAAACGTCAACTAAAAATACGTTACATTAAAGTTGAAATAATCCGTTTCGGATTAAAATTTGTTTATTGATATATTTTATCATATTTCAATTTCAATTTAATTGTAAAACTCGTGCTGGGAGTCATTTTTACGTACGCTAGTCTTGTAGCCCCTTTCAAAGTCCTTTCGGTGTGCAATATAGCGGTTCTCCCGAACTGCATGCATACCCGCCTCCTGACATATAGCATTAATGTCGGCATTCGAAATATTGTCTGGTCGAGCTATTAAGTCTTCCAGGTCGACATCTTCAGCTAGGTTCATTTTGGCGGTTATCGTTGTAAATATCAAACGCTTTTGACGGCGATCGGGCAACGGGAACTCAATTTTACGATCCAAACGTCCAGGCCGCAGAAGAGCCGGATCTAAAGTATCTGCACGGTTGGTAGCCATTATAACCTTAATATTGGTTGTTTCATCGAAACCATCCATTTGATTTAATAACTCCAACAAAATGCGCTGAACTTCACGATCTGCACCCGTTTGGGCATCAAAACGTTTTGTTGCAATGGCATCAATTTCATCTATAAATATGACTGCAGGTGCATTCTGTTTGGCCAGCCGGAAAAGATCACGCACCATTCGTGGTCCCTCACCCAAGTACTTTTGCACAAACTCAGAGCCCACGACGCGTATAAAGGACGCAGTAGTGTGGTTAGCAACTGCTTTAGCCAGCATAGTCTTTCCGCATCCTGGAGGGCCATAGAGTAGTACACCGCGAGGTGGATCAATTCCTGCAACCGTTGACGGTTATTTTAGGTCTTAGCAAAAGGGGTTCACTTACCAATTTGCTTATACAAATGGGCATGTGTTAACGGCAACTCAACAGCCTCGCGTATTTCTTGTTTCTGCATATCGAGCCCTCCAATGTCCGAGTAGCTGATATCAGGCTTCTCTTCAGGAGACAGCATTGATATAGTACTATCTGCCTCAGGTGGTACCAAATCCACTAAACAATTACTTTGCTTGTGAAGCGCAACCGAAGCGGATGGCTTCAGCTGTTCCCGATCAATGGTGGACAACACACGCACATAATAATTTGAGCCCGTGGTTGAAGCAACAATGCCAGAGTTTTCGTCAACAGCCTCTAAAAATTGTCCAATAACCAACGGGACAGCCTTAGCTCTTTTGACTTCATTTTGGGCATGTAAGAACTCCTTTTTCAAATTGCGATGCTCCTCTTTAATGTAATCTTCCTGAACCTGTAGCAGTTCAAGTTGCATTTGTAATTTCTTAAAGATCACATAAAAATCACTTTCATCTAATTTCTGCTCAGAGTTTTCCCCATTATCCTCCTTAATGAATACCATTTTGCTCTTGTCTTTACGAACTTAAGAAATGGCGATGAGAATGACTTGAAATTTCAAATTGAAAAAAAATTATGTAGAGTTGCCACCTGTCAATTGTCTAACTGACTAACTGTCACCGCACGTCTAATCGGCAGCTCGCGTGAGTCACGAGTCACGAACAGCTGTCTGAGAGACCTGTTGTTTTTGTTATTTTTTTTTAGATTCTTGTTGTATTGAACGTGGAAACCGTTCTATTTTTAAATCAAATTTAAATTTTATTTTGGAATTGTAAACTGTGTTCCATAGAAAGTCAAATATACATTTTGTGCCAGTGTAATTGGAATCACTTGGCAATGCTGGAGACTTGAAATTGTTGGATAAAAAGACAAGCATTGCTTACGCCGGCTGCGTTATTTGATGGAAAAAGTACATATTCAGTGAAATATATGTGCATTTATCAATATATGTAGCTTTTGGTGTCACAATAAACATGACAATTATGTAACACGCCAATTTATATCCAGTTATACGCCAATTTTGATTCTGTCTCTGCCTACGGTTACTGTCTCTGCGCAAGTTTAAAATGGATGCGCTGGTGTTCCTGACGGCAGCAGCCCATCTCTTCTATACGCCATTTACCAAGGTCGAGGAGAGCTTTAATTTGCAGGCCATGCATGACATTTTATATTTGCGCAATAATTTTACGGAGTATGATCATCATGAATTTCCGGGTGTTGTACCTCGCACATTTATGGGACCACTGATAATATCGATATTCTCCGCTCCATTTGTGCTGCTCTTTGAGACGCTAAGCGTCAATAAATTCTGGGCACAATATGTAGGTAAAATACACTAACCATAGAACGCTATATCTTTCCTCATGATAACGTTTTTCTTTGATAGTTCGCCTCGTACTAGCTGGCGCCATTTCGATTGCTTGGAACAATTTACGTCAAGCTGTAACCAAGATCTATGGTGTCGAGGTGCGTCTCTGGCTTACGGCTATAACCATAACACAATTTCACTTCATATTTTATATGACACGCCCATTGCCAAACATCTTTGCCCTGCCGCTTGGTAAGTAGCATAGTTAAATTTCAATTAATTTCCAATATAATTTTACGACTTGTTGCCTTTCCTTGCAGTGCTCTATGCAATTGCCTATTGGATGCGTGGTCAAAGCAAGCCTTTTATCATTTGCTCTGGTGTAGCCATAATTGTGTTCCGCTCCGAATTGGCACTCTTTTTGGGTTTGCTCCTTGCATTGGACCTATTGAAACAAAAATTATCCATTGATGGGTAAGGTTTAATTTTTACTTGGTTGATGAAACCAATGGTTAATGTGCCCTGTCATTCACAGTCTGCTGAAGATTGCTTTGCCTGCAGGCGTTTGCATTTTGGCAGCGACAGTCTTGGTAGACTCGTTCTTTTGGCGCCGCCTGCTCTGGCCCGAGGGTGAGGTGTTGTGGTACAACACCATCCTTAACAAGAGCTCTGACTGGGGCACATCACCGTTCCTTTGGTATTTTTATTCGGCTCTGCCGCGTGCTATGGGCGCCTCATTGGTTTTTGTTCCAATTGGCTTATACTTTGAACACCGTATTCGACCCTTGACTCTTTCGGCATTAGGATTTGTTCTGTTATACTCATTGCTGCCACATAAGGAATTGCGATTCATCATCTACGTGTTTCCAGTACTAAACATTGCTGCGGCGTGTGGCTGCCAGCGCATGTAAGTATATACATATATATACTGATTATTCCCTTGTCCTATGTTTAATATTCAATAATCTTATCCAGGTGGATGAACAGCGCCAAGTCAGCTTGGCATAGTTTTCTGGCGCTAATAGCAGGTTCACACTTGCTGTTCAATGTGCTTATAACCATCTTCCTGCTTGTCGTATCTGGCACAAATTATCCTGGTGGTGCAGCGCTGTCCCGTTTACATCGGCTGGAGCTGGCAAATACCAATGTTTCGGTACACATTGCCAATTTGGCTGCTCAGAGTGGTGTATCGCGTTTCATGGAAGTAAACAGGAATTGGACATACAGCAAGGATGAGAGTATGAACTATACTCAAGCAGAGATATCCAGATACACTCACTTGATAGTCGAAACGAAGAACAAACAGAACACAGAGCTGTGGGGAACACTACAGGAGCGTTTCGAAATAATGGAATTTATAGATTGCTTTAATAGCATCGGTATACAATACAATGCTCTGCTGCCAGTACGCATCAAGACAAAGCCTTGCATAGGGATTCTTAAAAACCGATTGCCAGTAGTGAAAGATGGTCTCCCTGAAAAGAAGATTCGAAAGGAATTAAAAATGGATCCACTCCTTGAAAAGATACGAAAGGAGCCCAAAATAGATCCGATCCCTGAAAAGATACGAAAGGAGCCCAAAATAGATCCAATCCCCGAAAAGATCCGTAAGGAGCCCAAAATAGATTCGATCCCTGAAAAGATCCGTAAGGAACCAAAAGAAAACACAAAGACTAAACCAAAGAAAGAAAAAACTAAAGCAGATAAAGTAGAACCGACAATGCCTATCATATTAGAAACTCCAATAAAAGAGGAATCCGAATTTGACATTAGTGAAGCTAAGCCTGATGAAGATTTTAAGAGAATCTCCAATTTGGATCCTGAACTAGAAGTAGAGTATGATGACGATGATGGCATTGTTGCCACAGTGGAGGAAACTTCATTAGAAATGAATGTAGAAGTAGCTAAGGAAATCAATTTTCAAGAGCTACGAAATCTTGCGCTTGAGCACACAACCCGTAAATCCCGAGCTGCTACCAAATTGAAAATCCGTAAAATTATCGAACAGCACTATAGGTCCAAGGGACGGCATATCGAAAATGATTCCGGTGAACAGCAGAAGACAAAAGGAGCACAAACGGGTATACGTCAAACAGTTAAATCAATTATAAAGCAAGAAAAGATTAAAGAGATGATTGAGCAGATCGCCACCATGGATCTATCACGCATTTGCGACTTGGAAAAGACATCGACAAAGGACTGCTTAAAGCTGGTCATAGATAAAATGGATGACGAAAGCATAAAAACGAAATGACAAAATAATTCAGAGCCTTCGAGGCTGCCAAAACAAAATTGTAATTGTAAATGTTTATATTAAAAATAAAATCGATTCCAAAGTTGACTTTTCAATGCTAATGTAATCTTTATTAACAAAAGCAATGAATTAAATGCTGCAGCGTTGAAGAGTGTATGTATGTAATATGTGGGGTATCATTGTACAATAAACAGTAAAATTAAAACGTGCTTCATTAACCTGGTATTAAGTTTCAGGTGTGAATAATAGCTGGCAAGGTGTTTCTTTGCCTCCAGCTATTATTCCTAAATCCCTATTGAATCTATGCTAATATATAGCCAAACCATAGCCATAGATCACCAACTATTCCTACGAGAGATAGCACAAGCGTAAGCTTGTATAAAATATTATCCATTGCTCCGCCCTTGAGGAATATTGGCTTGCCATCATCCATTTGATACTGCTTCTGCAGTTTGGCAAGTTTAACCGGAAGTTTCCCTGGACCGCCGGCTCCACACTGCATTAAAGTTGATGATGGCTGAAACGAACGTGTCAGCACAAGCCTCGGATCTAGAGCGCCCCACTCATTGATGTTACGGAAAAGGGGCTATAAATATTTAATAGCTAATCACAATAATAATTTGTATTATTAGTTAAATACTTACGCGTAATTTTGGGATCATATTTCTTTGCATTTTGCCAGCATATAATTTTAGAAATGGGATGGAGAAAAGAAATTTTTTGAATGAGCCTAGTTAAGTCTATAGTTTACCAAGTAAACAGAAAAGTTTATAATATTAATGAATGCCTACTGTTGTGGGAAAAAAACTTATATAGAGTATTTATAGAATCTTATACCATTGGGCTTAAACTTAGGTTTTTGTAGACGGACTATATCAGTTATCAAAACAAAATTAGGTGGTCCCTGTATTTTAAAAAATATATTGAAATATTGAAAATATCGACGAGAGGGGTATTAATTAACTATACTTCATAAATAGTTTAGTTAGCTATATATTCTAATATTCGCTCATGTGCATTTGAAGTTCATATATGTATGTACATATCTTAATATTTTATTTGTTGGGGTCGGACAATCAATATTGCGGGTAAGAATTGTTGGCACCAATTCCAATGTGTGTGAAAGGTGCAGCTATATTTTTAGATTTTGATTTATAAAATAACATGGTCACACCTATTGTAGAAGCGGGAACAACATCTAAAGTTGTTTTTCCAAAAATAAATCCCAAAGTCCTGTCTAATTTGCTGGACCCTATATTAACTAGAAATCTGTCTATTCCAAAACCTTAACTAAATTATATTTGTAGCTTAATAATTTGAAATATATTTTATTTACAGATACGTATTGCGCAGGTAAATGCTGCCGCAATTATTATAGCCAATTTACACTGAGGCCGTTAAGCAAAAATCATTAGCCTATTGGCGAACCTGCTCACACTGCCTGAAAAAGTCATTATAGTGACGAAATTAGCTGTTTTGTCTACATTTCAATATTGAACTAAAATTGAAAAAAAAATCTCCGTCTGCTCGTGAAAAATATGGCAAATTAAAACAATTCATATAATAATAAAAGAATGAGAGACAATTATTACTAATAATCTTGAACAAATATATTAATAACAGTAGTTAAACTAACTTGGTGCGCTCATTTTTGTAATTTCTTGGAATTTAAAAGTTAATTGGGCATGTGTGTGTGCTTATAATTTAAACTTTGCTTACTTTTATCACCAGTTTTTATCGATTATTGGCCAGTGATGCCACATTTTTATACAATAGTTTAGCCAGTATCTTACTGACCTGTGTTAGGACCCTTTAGTTTGAATTTAACTTAAAATTTTTGTATGGTACCGACCTGGTTCTGACCTCCCACCGACCTTTTTTTTTTGCTAATGACTCCTGTCAGTGTAATTGGGTACCGCAAAAGTACCTACAAAACATTTTTCGAAAAAGTTTACAGCACTCGACAAAATACGTGTTGGTATTTTTTGCACATCAGTATTTTTCATTGTTCGTTTTGATTAATTTTATGTTGTCTCGCTCTCACGTGCGAAAAATACTTATCGGTGCGGAATTTATTTAAAGTCTAGTGAAAAATAAAATTTGTCGTCGTACTCGGATAATACGATTTTAACGGCGTGAAATACGCGTATAATTGTGGTAATCACAGACATTAAAATACATATATATAATGGCGGAAGGGACTGCATACCGTATTTGTTCATTGAGACCCATGGAAGCTGAGGATAGCGCCGTGCACTTGACGAACGGAGAAAACTTTGTTGGCCGCAACAGGGATAGTGGCATACGCGACTCACGCTGTTCCAGGAAACAGCTCCGGCTAATGGTTGATTTAACAACAGGAATAATTCAATTAAAGGTATTGGGTGTAAATCCCAGCAAAGTAAATGGAGCCATGATTGTGCGTAACGGAGAATGTGAGCTGCGTCATGGCGACGAATTGGAAGTTGTCTACGGTCGGCATCCGTACCAGGTGTTTTTACATCCAACGCCAATATTAACACCAGAGATTGAGGAACAGAGCGACCACAGTAGTCATGAAGACGCACCGATTCCTTACGAGAGGTGGGACTCTGTAGAGCATGGGAAGATGGTGATCTTCACTAGCGCTGGTGTGTTTGCATCTAAAAAAATTGCGGGCTATGACATGGATGGAACCATTATTAAGACAAAATCTGGAAATGTGTTCCCAAAGAACACCGATGACTGGCAAATCATATTTCCTGAAGTTGCTGAAAAGCTAAAGCGGCTACATGACGATGGCTTCAAAATATGCTTTTTTACAAATCAGGGTGGAATATCTCGTGGTAAAGTCAAGTTAGACGACTTTAAGATAAAAGTCAAGGGTATAATACAAAAATTGGGTGTGCCCGTGCAGGTGTTCATATCCATAGAGAAGGGTTACTATCGCAAGCCATTGCCAGGAATGTGGGAGCATCTGAAGCATGAAATGAATAACAATAAAGCTATAAATTTGACTCGTTGCTTCTATGTTGGCGATGCAGCTGGTAGGCCAGAAAGCGGCAAAGGAGCTACAAAGCAACGCAAGGATCACTCGCTGGCCGATCGACTCTTTGCTAGCAATATTGGGATTTCTTTTTATACACCTGAGGAGCATTTTCTTGGCAGGCGCGTAGAGACGTGGAACAGGCCAGATTTCGTACCTAGCTCCGTAGACGGTCAAATACCACAATATGAACCGGACGATGTGAAATTCAGCAAAGATACATGTGAAATGATAATTGTAGTGGGTCTACCCGGTTCGGGTAAGAGCTACTTCGCTGAGGAAGTGCTCGGTGAAAAAAAGTTTAAAGTCGTTAATGCAGACACTTTGGGCTCCATACAGGCATGTCTCAGTGCTTGTAAGCGCTTTTTAGCTTCCAATCAGACGGTTGTAGTGGATAACACCAATGTGGATGCGGCATCGCGTAAAAAGTTTATCACACTGGCAAATGAAATGATGATTCCATGCCGTTGTTTTGTAATGAATGTGATACCAGCTCATGCGAAACACAACATTGCCTTTCGAGAATTGACAACGACTGGGCACTCGCAAATTAGTGACATGGTTTTCAACATGATGAAGAAGAAGTACCAATACCCAACCCTAGAGGAAGGCTTCTCCACAATCCACAAAGTAAATTTCAAGCCGTACTTTTGCAGTGACAGCGATGAGAAGTTATACAAAATGTATTTGCTTGAGAAATAGGCTAATAATATAAGCACTAATAAATTATAATATAATATTATTTTTAATCTAATGTAAATATACGTTTAGCTATATCGTCTATGAGCCAATCCATTGAACTTAAAAGTTTCTCCCCAGTTACTGCACTAACCCCAACGACCAACCAGTGATGTGTTGTGATGTCGTCTAAACTTAATATCTGTAAACCATAAAATATTATATTAATAAAGATTTATGTGTTTTCTCTCCAAGAACACACCTCTTTGATTTCATTCGAATTTAAAGCTCCAGGCAAATCCTGTTTGTTGCACAGCACAAGTAATGTTGCACCAGCCAGGCGCTCCTCTTGTAGAAGTACTTGTAGCTCTTGCTTGCACGAGTCTAGGCGCATCCGATCTGCACTATCCACTACCCAGACGAGACCATCTGTGCACTCAAAATAATTACGCCAATATGAACGCAGGGACTTCTGTCCACCCACGTCCCACATGTTTAGTGTGTATCCCTTGTGCTCTAGAGTCTTAATATTAAAGCCAAGTGTCGGTGAGATTGTATCTATGGGTTCTCCATTAAAACGCTTCAATATTGTTGTTTTGCCTGCGTTATCCAGACCACTTAGAAAATCAAAAACATGAATCACAGACCGTACATTTACAGCAAAGCTAACACTTACAGGAGAAGTATTCGCATCTCCTTCTCCTTCTGACGCATCTTCTTTAATACTGTCAAGAAACCCATTGTGTCGTTAACTTGTTTTTTGCACTACAGAAACAATAAATAAATTTAAACAACGCAGGTGCAGTTACATTGATTGAGAAGTATTAATTTTTCTGATTGCGGGAAACGTTTTCATGTGAATGACATAAATCTAAGGGCTGCATTTTTAAACCAATCTGGCAGCTCTATACTCCATAGACGTCAAACAGCTGTCATATTTTGAGGCCCGTGAATTTTTCGTGTCAGCTTATCGAACCATTCGCATTGCATTTGCTAAATAATAAATAATTCCAACAAAATGATGAACCTATCCAGAGTGAGTTTAAATTAGAAGTTATTTATAACTTCTGGAATATATATACAAATTCTCCACATCGTGCTTCTGGAGTTATATTATTATACATCAATTACGTAAGATTGCTGGAAGAACTTAGCTAACCGCACATTTTGTTTTCGTAGGCCGTTGTTCGTAGCTTCACCACTACCAGCACTCGTCGCGCAACTGCGACCAGCAAGGAACAGATTGAGAAAGGTTACTTTGAAGTCCGCAAGGTTCAGGAGCACTTCCAAAAGAAGGATGGTAAGCCCGTTTTCCTCAAGGGCTCCGCAGTCGACAATGTGTTGTACCGCATCACCATGGCGCTAGCTTTAGTCGGCATTGGTGGCATGGGCAAGCTCTTCTGGGAGCTCAGTGTGCCCCAAAAGGCAGAATAAGGCGCAAGCAGTATAATCTACCCTTTAAAATAAGCCATTAGCAATCCGCAATAACAACCCCGGGCACATGAAATACAGCGTAGTTACCTTATATTTCTGTGTTTTGATAGTGTGAGTAACCGCTTATATATATATATATCTTTGTGTTCTAATCAATACATACTATGTATTTCTTATCTTGCAGAGCCGAATCCGCCAACCCCATGTTCGACCTTGTAGAATGTTGCTTGTATTAGAATATATCTATGTTTAAAGTGTATCCGAACATTCGCAAAAGCATTTGAAGTATGGAAATATAAGATCTTGGCTGTAATATTAGAAGATAACAAGAAGTTTTTCTATAGCATGGAATATGGCAAGCATTTCGGCAACTCAAAAGAGTGCTCCTGCTGGTCCGTTGGGGTCTTATGACATATGGTGTGTCATTTTTCTTTATAAATTTGCCGAATATTTTGACTTGTCTTCTTGTTGTTTTGGCTTTACACACAACACACAAGTGAAACAAATTAAATTGCATTGACATTAAATAAACAAACAGCGACAAAACGAAAATTACCACAGCTCTGTCGATGTGTCGGACTGACTGGTCGGTTTGCTCGGGTTGGATGTGTCGAGGAGCCCGTTTTATAAATCAAAGGGCGGCAACTCGGCGCGTTGCCTTTGGCATGGAAATGTAGTTTAAATCGAGCGAATCATGCTGCGCTTTAACACACATTGCCGAACACACACACACACGATGTGTGTTTATTAATAACTAAAAAGAAAAATAAATAAAATGAAATCCCCACAGAAGTGCAGCGAAATGTGCAATTTAAGGCGTTTTCATTAGTTATTTCTCCATAAACACTTAAATAAAACTAAAGCATTTAAATAAAAAAAAGAAACAAAAATATATATTCATTTTTAGATCTTTCTTTGCAATTTACACATACTTGTGTGTTTTTTTTAGTGGGAGTGGAAGTGGGAGTGGGGTTGGAATAAGTCGAAGAACAACAATTTTGCTATTTCATTTACCGTTACGGACCATTTAGATTTCGAGATGTGCACGCGAAACGCATAAAACGAGCGCGCGAGTTTACCGTTAACATATCTAGGCGGATGTGTATGTAGGTGGTGTACTTAGTACTTGGTGGAACAACTCTTGTAACGGAACAAACCCTGTTCCCGGGTACATTGTAATGGCAACATTTTCTGTGAATTGCCCGATTGCTTTCGAAGATCCATTTGTCTTTTTCCCCTTAATTAATTAACAGCAGCCGGCATCGAGAGAGAGAGAGAGAGAGAGGAGTGAGTATGATACAGTATAAACTCAATAAACCGGACAACTAAATGCCACAATATTTACACAATAAAATGTCCGTACCGTATTGATTGGTATCCGATAAGCTTGGTATACGGCTGACATATTACCAGAGGAAGCAACTGAGTGTCGGTATTATTGAGTCTAGACTGTATCAGATAAATTATCTATGTGCACTTGTCGCAAACTTATTATATTTCATAGACTGTGAAATATTTATGTTTATGCGAAAGCCAAAATGACGAAATTCCAACAAGGGATTTAAACGGGGAACGGGACCCGGACATCACATCTGCATCTGCGACTGGCTGGCGTTCCACACGACTGCCCACATCCAAATTACAATAATAACTCAAAATGCATAGAAGATGCAAACTAAATGTTTTCCTTTTGCTTTTGCTCCAATCCTTTGCCAAAAACAATATGAAGAAGGGCAAACAAACGAAACCAGCGTGTAGAATCAAGAATCGAAAAATGTGTTTCATTAAATTTTATTTATAGTCAGCAATTTTATGCATTTAAAGCGCGTCTATCAACAGCAGCATCAGCATCAGCTTCGGCATCGCCATCGGGATCGGGATCGGCATTGGGCTTGGAATCGGGATCGGCATCTGAGCATCGCCATGCGGAAACGACAACGACGCCATATTGAAATGAACTGTGATGAAGGGTGCGAGAGTGAGACAGATGGAGATAGGCAGAGCGCCATTGCGACCCCAATAGATGCCGATCCTAATAGCATAGACCCCAAATGGAAACTTTCACCTTTGTTTGTTTTTACTACGGCATAGATATAATTTCATCTTTTTTTTTAGTTTCTTTTCACGTGAAATATTGCCGAGCAAACGGCGCGCGCTCTCTGGTCTAGGACCAGACACAGTCTCTGTCCCAGGCCCAGGCCCATGCCATTGCCGTTGCTGTTGCTCCACAACCGCAGTCGCAGCAGCCGCAACCACAAATCAGAATGTCGTTGAAGCATTCAAGTGCAACCGGCGTGAAGCAAACTCGCTGCTGCCGCTGCTGGTGCTGCTGATGCCTCTGTCTCCGTTTTGGTTGCGGCAAATCTCGACAACTCTCAGATGAACGGCCGTTGAGTGAACAACGTCAACGTTTCGTCTTTGTGAGATTGTCGTTGTATTCGTATTCGTAGTCATCTTTTTTGGTCTTCCCCCTGGCCACTGCTGGCCACAGGGTGGCAGTAAACCCTCGAAACGATTTTCGTGTATCGATCTATCCAGGCACCCATCCAGCTACGTCCAAGACGGCTAAAACGAAACCAGTTTAGCCTATTAACACTTCGATTACAGCTCAACACTCGCACGAGATCTCTCTGGGTGGTCCTAAGTGACGCTTTTAGTTAAATTTTTTTGTGATTTATTTGACCTTCAATTAGTCGTTGAACAAATCTGTTTATTTATTTGCTTTTAATTATTGTTTGAAACCACAATGCCAATGCTGCCACTGGCACAGGTTAGAGGGCGATCTCCAAAATCATCCAAAATCCCTGCCACCAACATATTTGGCAGCGAAGGCGGCAACTTTGTCTGGCCCATAGCTGCTCTGGGTGAAGCGAAGAGTCGAAGAAGGTTTTTAATTAACACCAACAATATAATTTCAGGAAAACATCAAATACGCGCGCCTTATTAATGGAACTTAAAGTGATTTTATACACATTCAAATAAAGCTTAAATATTTCCGAGAGACTCTATAAAAATAACAAAATAAAAATAAAATTTATATTATAAATTACCAAAAACAATGGGAATTTTTCAAAGTTGATTTGTTAAATCAAAGGTGTAAGACATAGACTGAATACCCATCTTTTAATCATAACAAAATTATTCAAAACTTCTCATCCCATATATATATATATATAGAAGTAGCTCCATACATGATTGAGTTTGGGGATTGTGTTTTGATAAATAAACAAAAACAGTCGGCATGGTTGCCGGAAAAAGTAAACTCTTAAAAATACCGAAATGCATATTTGAAATTTATAAACCATAACGCCCCAGACAATTGGAATGGGAATGGGAATGAGAATGGGAACAGCAGCAGTAACAACAAGAGAGTCGAATCAGCGTGAAAGATGCGCTTCCCATTTCCCGCCGCTCCAGCACCAGCACTAACATGCTCGCTGCTTACGTCCAAAATAGGAGCAAGGAGCTCGGGCTGTGAAAGCTGAAACTGAAACCGACGAAAAGTAGAAACATGTGTCCAACCAAATCTTTGACGCAACCGATGACTTGTCCAATAACCTACCGCGCAATATTACAAGCAACTTCATCGGGTAGTTAGCATTAGGATTGAGCGGGTGCGAACCTCTCGGATCAGGTGACAGTTGCGGTGCGTTGCCTCTCAAGTGAGCCGCTTCAGGTTTATTCCAATAATTCATCGTCAACTGCAGTTGCGCCGAGCCGTTTTATGTCCGCGTCAAGGACACAACATAACACTCAAGTGGCTGCCGACCATTGTACAACATAATCATCAGTGTTACACTGAGTAGTTGATCCCACTCCCTAACCGGGTCCGGCCGTGCGGGCTACCTTAAGTGCCAAGCGTGAGCTGGCGTAGACAATTTGACGCTTCCGTCCAGCGTTTATACCCTTTGCCGTAATGTTATGTAAGATGGGTCGCCCGGCCGACTTTGTATCTCCTCCGAATGTGTCAATTTTATAGCACATTTTATGATACTTGAAGCCGTTCCCACTCCCACTCCTGCTCCCGCCTCTGTCACGATTGGCCTTTTGTTTTCTCAAGTGTCGTCCATATTTTTCTCCCTTCGCGCCCGATGTTGTCGTTATTATTTCTCTTGGATGTTATAACACTAAAATGAGATATATATATATATATGTATATAAAAAAAAATATTCATTTGTTATGCTTGTCATTTGTCGCTTTTGGCGGCAACTTCAAAGCCTGTCACCCAATTTGTTAAACGCAGATAATTTTGTCTCCATCTCCATCGCTGCTCCCCTCGGAGGCATGGATGGGGCTTTTAATTTTTGCATATGGTTAATTATAATTATTTATGTATAAACACATTTATATATAGATTAAATAGAAAATGTAGTAACATCTCCTACACTAATAAAACTTTCTTTTTCAAAGAAAAAAGTATTCATCTAAAACGTTTTTGTGTATTATAAAATCAGTTGAGTACAATAAAAGAAAATACATTTTATTTGCGATTTTAATTATAGTCTTGTAATATTTGTTTTAGATTTTTCAGTTTTCATGATTTATGTGTTATGTTTTAGTTATATTTTTAGTAAATTTTAATATTCTCTATCTAAATTTGTATGTATTTCTATATAAAGTAAATAAGCAAATGGAACCCACTTCTGCGGATAGTAAACAATCGTCACAAGGGTAAAAGAAGATATTTCTAACATATATTTAGTCATCAAAGAAGTTATAGTTGGGAGTTATAGTCTATAGAACTAGAGACGCAAGTGGATTTGAGATAAGATTGAAAAGGCTTTGTAGAATGTTAATAAGGACATGTTTTTACACGAAGGAACAAGGAAACAAACAGCTTAAGAGCAATATTAAAACGTTTGTCTTTCAAAACTTCAGTAGGATGAAAAGTGTTTCCAACACACTCTAACAACAGTCAAGCTATACGATTCAATTATTCCAGACGGACGACTCACCTGGCTGTCATATGCCTCAACCAGAATGATCAGAAGATCTAGCTCCGATTTCTCACTCAATGCTGTTATTCCATACAATTTTTATCATAAATAAGTGCACTAATTAACTGAGCCAGTGTTAATCCAAAATATATATTAAGTGATCCTCGCGGAACAAACATATTATGATATTATATTCCACATCCTAGCGACCATTCAGAACACCAACGCACACCATGGCGATCGTCTGTCAGAGAGGAACGAGTTTAATTCGCAACTAAAGGTAGGCAGGGGCGCAGGTAGGCCAAAGCGAACATAAGGAGGTGTGTCCAACTCGTTGCTGAGAGAGTGTGTGAGAGTAACACACACGTACACAAACTCTTACGTGTATCAGACACAGTCACACATACATACAATGAGGGATGGAAGAACGAGTAGATTGATTTGCAAATGTAAATGTAATAGAGCGACGTGAGACGAGTGCCATTCTAATGAGCGAACGACAACAAAAATTGGCAGCAGGCATTAAATGAAAAATTTAAATATTAGTGACAATCATATGAAGACAAGAACATATTCTTATAATTAAGTCTAACCATGCGAGACGCAACGCCTCGGCGAGAATCGAAATGCAGCATCGCCAGCAGCGGCACTGGCAGCAGCATCGCCAGAGACAAGGTGGAGAGCCCATCAAGCTCCCTTCCTTGACTGGGCTGGGAATAGGGCAAAGGGATATGGGATATGGGCCTGTGTGCCGCTTTATTAGCAACAACGATCGCTCTAATGATACGATTTTGTTAATGAAGCAAAAATAGATGCACGCGATCATCATCTGACTACTAGGCGGTCTGCCTCGGCCCCGCCCCTGTCGCGGTCTCAGCCAGTCTCAGTATGCGTGTGTGTGTGTGTGTCTGTCTGTGATGATACTAAAAAGTCATGACATCGCTCGAGCACACTGCGGAACGCTACGGATACGCTTACTTGCTTCAGATTGGCCATTCAAGCATTCAAAAATTAACTCCGCCCGGTTGCGTATGGTTAGTCAGAGTCACAGGCGCAGACTACTCGTGCGCAGCTGAGAGATACGAACTTACAACTACAACAGCACACGCATACATATACATCCACACACACAGTTACACACCAGCACAAATACAGTCTCATACAATTTGTAGTGTTCGTTGTTCGAGCGCAAGAGCGCATCGCGGGCTTTCGTTAAGTTTTTGGCCCAAAAACTATTTTTCAGACAATAACAGTTGTTTCGTTAAGTTTAAATAATAACCTGTACATAGGATTATTTCTTAAAAATAATATTTTATATACTCTTATCATTGTATACTATCTTTCAATCAGTTTAACTCATATCTCTCTTTCGTGTTGGGCGCTTCACTGAATGCGCTCCTGTGCGTTGAAAGACATTCTTCATTTTTGTTTTTTTGCCAGCCAACTAAAAGACACACACCAACACACAGCAGCAGCGCCATTAAAACCAACAAATACAAAGCGATCGCCGCCCTCACTGAGAGTGTGTGCAATGCCTACATATGTGTGAGTGTAAAACAGAAACACATACATGAGCATGCACGCACACTCACACGCTGGTAGTCAGACAAGCTAGAGCAAGAGAGAGAAAGGGAGAAAGAGCGAAAGATAGAGAGAGGGATATTTTGGATGCTGCGTCGATGTTGTCGTTGTTCGCTTTGGCTTTTGGTTCTTTTCGCTTGTGGCTGTAGCTGTAGATTGATGAACGCGATCGACCGTTAGTCGCAGCAGACACGGGTGACGAACAACAACAAGTTGGAAGAGCTGTGGCTGTGCAAGTGAAACGTGCACTGCTTCCACACGGATCACGGATCAGTAATTGTGAGCAACGGTTAATTGGATTTAAATGCGGAACTCCAAGTGACAAGAATTAGTCTAATCTCTTTGTGTTTTTATTGTGTGATCAAAATCAATTTCCGATTCGATTAATACATAACGGTCGATCTCCCACCAACGTTTGTGCTTCTAATAAATATATATATACATATTTATATACATACATATATGTAGAATCCGGAAAGTAAATTCTATATTACGGCTTCCACTGGAAAAGTGGCCACACACAGCAATCAGGTGTGAAAAGTGCGTGATAATTTTTGAACAAAAGCCGTCGATCGTTTTTTTACAAAATGTGCTAATCAGATTTCGGTTTTGGTTCAACAAGCAGCAAAAATCACGTCCGAAACTAAGTAGAAAACCAATCGAGATCCGAAATCCAATACGGCAATCCAACTGTTGTCGCGCCGGCACCAAGCGCCGCCAATTTGTACGAATTTCATGCCTTAATTGAAACTAACAATAAACCCAAGTGCGAATATTTAACGGTTAACCAAAAGCTCCAACTGTCCGATAAGAATTATAAATTGCAAACAACAGACGAGCGCAGAGAGAAATTGGATTCAAATTGGATTTAATTTTGCAGTATTGGAGTGCAAAAACCTAGGATTGATTATAGCAGATACAATTGTGGAGTTCTTCAGCCTAGAAATGGACCCAGGTAGGTTCAACCAGAGTCAAATAATGGCCAGACCTATGATTTTAACATACAACTTTAAATGGAAGAAAATATATATAAAGACATTTTACAATGTATTTAATCGATAACTATCGATACATTTCTCCCTCGCGGTGATTAACTTGTTGGTAATCCGATGGATTTTGGTTGTTTAACATATTTAAATTGCCGTCGGCATTTTTGGGTCCAAATCTTCTTGAGTTTTGAGTGTTTTGCCAACATTTTGAAGGGGGGAAACTCGAGCTTAAATGAAAGTCAGACATAAAGTGGTGCGACGCATCCACATCCTGCTAACCCAGTCGCCAGCTGAACACCTGACTCTGTGTCGCAATGCCCAATATAAACAATGAGCATCAACTACCTCCGTAACCAAGACGATGATGGTAACGGGCCTCTACGGATACGTGTGTACTTATATTTGCTTTTGATTTTCGTTTCAAAGGTGAGCAGCGTTGCCGCTTGCCGCCTTCTGCGCATGAGCGACAGCCTCCCGGTAGCAGTGGCAATTGTTTACTCACCTGGAGATGGGCGAAGCTGTTGCTGTTGGTGTAGCTGTAGCTGAAGCACATGTTGAAGATGTCGTTGATGGCGACGTTGCCATTGCCTCTAATTTAACTAATGATCGTTGTAATGTTTGGGGTCTGTGCCAGTGTTTGTCGTGCGGTCTTCACTTTTGCCGTCAAGTGTCCGTATCTCTGTTTGTCCATTTGCTTTGGCCCAAAAACAAAATAAAAAGCGAAGACATCAAAAACAAAATAACATCCAATCTTTACCCTATTGCCCAAAAATCGTACGCAGATTTGTATTGGCTGTCGGATTTGTTGACAAATCGAACTACAATCAACTAACTGAGAAATCTTTATAATAAACGCCCTTTTAATTATTTGGCATGCGTTTAAATTAAATTGCGGATTCTTCGAGAAGCAGCTTATAATGATATTATGTAATAATCTGATGGCGTCATTACGATAATATAGAATCCCTCCTGCTGAGTAGCTGCTGTTCAAGTATCTTTCAGATACTTTCAGGCTTTCAATATTTAAATTAATTTATTCTTTTATTCAAGCCGAAATTCAGTTCTTATTCCAACTTAGAGCTTAGCATTTGAGTTATCATTGCCAAATCTATCTAAAGGAGTCACTGAATCTATGCTCCAAGTTGGATAACCTCCACTCCGGTCCATTAATGACTTGCTTTCGATGTTTTGACATATTATTTGAACGCAGTACGAGTATTGTTTGCTTATGATGGACCAGACGCAAACGCATGTGTAGACGTAGATGGCGATGCAGTTGCAGACAGAGGACAGAGACGTGGAGCCAGTGGCATGGCAATGGTTATGAAGATGCAGAAATGCGTGACTAACGGCTACCGGTAGCCATCTACTTCGGTAGCTAAACATAAAAGCCCACAGGCTGACCAAACGCAGTGCCGAGATGCTAAAATCACAGAAATGGGCAGTAAAACAAAAGGCAGCAACGAAGAGGAAAGAGAAGAAGACGACGGAGACGACGACGACGACGGTCACAAATGCAGGCAAACACTTGAGAGGCGAAAAAGTCGCGTCAATGTGTACACGCCTTAATGGAAGAGTATACACATACTCGTATGGAGCTACACATGTGGACACATACTCATGCATCAGGAGACTGGGACTACTACAGCATACAGCGTGTGGTCAGGGCACCATAAAACTCCTTTCGTCTGATATTCCTGATTGCGTTCAAGTTTTGGTCAACGCTCGGCTGACTTGATTATATGGCGTCGGTGTCGGTGTCGTTGGCGGCGTTCCCCCACAGACGACTTTAATTAAATATCATCTTTGCCTCTTAGCTGGTGCGTAAATTTCATTATAATGGCCGCCCACTTGGAGCCAAGGAGTTGCCAGCGCTCGCTGTCGCTCCCAAAGGATCCGCTGACATTTGCATGACAAGTGCATATATATACGAGTGCAACATGAGCAACCCAAATGAGCTCTGCTTGGCAGGCAAACTCTGCTCATTAACACAAAATTTAATGTATTTCTAATCGCTACATCTGCCAAAGCAAAGGGGAGGTGGGGGAGGGGCACGTGTTTGCGCCTCTTGGGTCGTAATTAATGCGAGATCATCAATATAATGGCAACCGAAACATCTGGGAAGCTGTTTGAACTCGTCTAAATCTAAATCTATGTCTTAAGTCTAACCCTTACCACTTGATGAGTTGGTATTCCCAAAGGGGACGACCTAAGACCTAAGACCTACAACCGGAACTGCTGCTCCGGAGCTCAGAGTGCAGCGGCCAACACATGACGCACACAACGCTGTGGAAAATTTATGTCTGTCAGCAGCGGGCGTTTCCTTGGCGCACATAGCTTCGATCTGTCTATGGGCAGCGGCAGAGCGGATTCGGTTCTAGTACATTGGCAATGATTGGTCGGATCTGGGCATTTTAGATGCTGCTTCTATGTATTTGGGCAATGCGCGCTGGCATTGTCCACATTCCTGGTACGCGTAATTGAAGTCACCGCTGCGTGTCTTGGGCGCGCCCCTTTTTACATGCGCCGGCAACGGGAACGGGCACATCTCAAGGAATCTTGTGGTTCGGATGAGCGGCTGGCTCAGCTGGCGGCAGACGCTGTCATATTTTCTAGTATGAGTACAAGCACAGCCCAGGCCTAGTAGAGGGAGCTGGTGGCACTGCGATGCCACTTTGCGGTGCCTGCCGTGATTTATGGTGCCATTCATTTCTGTTGACAGACAAAGTTGTTGACGCTGAAGGAATCTATTTAGTTTTATGTACTTTTGATATCCAAATGCAAAGGGCGAGGGCATGTGGGGCATCTGTTTCAACTGCTCCACCAAGGCGGCTTCATTCAATGTAATGAGCTTAATTTATAATTTGAAACACTTGCACTGACTCAACATTGAGTTAATCTAAAGTTTACATTCACAGACGTCTATATGATGCAATTTATTTATAAACGATAATATAACGACCCGTTAAACATTATCGAGACCCTGGCCATTGCCTAGATTATGCCAATGCAATTGAAATGACGACTACGACTACAAGAATGAAGCCTCTATACTCTATACTCTAGACAGTGAATATCAGTATAGATCTGTTGTACGACATTCTTAATTCAAAGAAAACATTTCTGATTTCAAGCTATAGAGTTCCCAGAGGTTATAATACTCAGCAAAGATAGAAAAATTAAGAATCTTTTATGAGATTAAATATTATTCATACTTTCCTTATACCTTAATGCATACCCATTATTCTGTTCTTAAATTCCCTTTAGACTCATGTAAAGCGCATCAAGACCAAAAAAAGAAACATCACTTTATGATCGATCGTTGTAAACACATGATTGTTCGTACTCTTTCTGCCTGATAACACTAGAAATTGAACTTTTGCTGATTAAATGAAAATAATATGCTAGAGTTCAAAGGGACAAATTGACGGAGAGTCTGCATGGTAAACGCTTCCTTCTTCTGGGCATGCTGACTTGGTCGCTTGCATGTGAAATTTACTGATAAATAAATGCGATTGTGCGGCAAATTGTGAAACGCTCCGAATGCAATATTGTTGACAAGCTCTTATATAGCACTTAGTATGCTTTATATATATTTGTACAGGCTTCAAGTCTAGTAAAACGTGAAACAGTGAAAGAGATTATTTTTAAATTGCATAAAATACTTGTACATACAGGTATTTAGATATATTTATATGTGTATGCATACATATTTTGCGTACATTTGTGTGTGTTCCTGGGGGCCAACCCTGCGTATACGCAATGTAAGCGAAAATGAAATAAAAGCGCCGAGCCTCAACAGAATTCAACTGAGTTGTTAAATTAATTTTTGCTGCAATGTAAAAGCAAATTATCTTTTTTTAAACGCAAAAAAAAGTACCCACAAGGTGTGCCCGACTTAGAGATACCTCAACCAGTCGTCATATCTGTTGGCACTTATTAGCAAAGCTCAGCAGCTTTTAGGAGCATAGGCATAACATAGGCTATAGGTATGTCAACACATTTAGTTTGTTTATTTGCGATTCGCAGTGTGACCATATACTAGAATTGTTTTACGCACTGTTAACGATTAGCGCTTATTGATCGATAACTTAAAATGTTAATCGATTTATTCTGTTCATTTGCTGTTCGCAGTGTGGCCCCATACTAAAACTGTTAAACGCACTGTAATCAAAATCGATAGTATCGCTTATTGCGTCATCGTATAGTATCCTTTATTGGTTCATCGCTTATTGATCGATACGTTAAGCTCTCAAAGCAGGCACATTTTGGTTGTAGTCAAATTATAGAATTTAATATACCCCGCATATCAGATAGCACAAGGTATTCAAAATTTCACAGTTCTCCCTCTTAGCTTTTCGTGGCGGCATCGCACTGTCAATCAAATTGGATGGTAACCCCAGGGGAGCGGGTACGAGTGCCACTTGGCAAGAAGCAAAGATTTATGGCACTGCCACAGCCATATTGCAACTTGCAGTTTTGAAAAAGAAAATTTAATTTGCCACGCTTTCCTTTCTCTTTTCGCAGTTTGTTGTTTTATTTAGTTTTATTTGTTGCATTACTCTTTAGGAAGAGGCTATAAAATAATAACATAGATAATGTATTCAATGTTTAATAAGAAAAACGCCATTTCATGGCAAATTTGTATTCAATTTAAGCTTGTGCAATTTAATAAACATCGAACTCAATTTCGCGTTCATTCTATTTCATTTTATTTAGTATACTCGTAATTAATGTTTATTCATTTAATTTAATTGTTGAAAGTTGCTGTTGAAGCACATTAGTCACAATTTTCTACAATTTGATAACAATTTTAATGGCAATTTGTATCAAACGCTTCGTTTGAAGTGGAAACGTGTTAATTGACGTCGGGATTCGTTTATTTTTTTGTATTTCGAAATTCTATTTTACCTAAAATAATTTATAATTTCTATTGTTGTCATTCTTGGGGTCGCTGAATTGAGAACCGCTGATTAAATGTATATGGCCCATGTCATAATCCCAGCTCATAAATAATACAATGTATTTAATGTGAGTAAATACATACATAATACATATGTATAAATATTTTTTTAAAATAAAAATAGCTTATCAACTGGCCAAATTGTCAGTTGTCTGTTGAATTTGTTAATTTCAATTAGGCATGAAATTAGTTTATTGCCTTTTGACATTTGAAATCTGTCAGCGAAAATATTTCTAATAATATGTAAAGATTTTTCTGCTCAAAACTATAAAAAAAAATAAAAAGGAAAAGAGACAAACATAAACAGAGATTGCAGTTTATTGCCTAGATTAAGATTAAATATAGTGAAGTTATACTAATCGAGGGTATCATGTAGAGGAACTTACCCTGTAGCGTCATAAATATACACTTTTATATTCTCCATTGATAAATGGAAAATTAAAATGTATTTTTATATATGAGCATTCGGATTTCAGATATGAAAATTCTAAATCAAACTTCTATAACATCTGTATAATCTTTACCTCCACATATACCACTCTCTATAGAGCCAATGCTCTCTTAGTTCTCCTTATACCCTTCTACACAGCTTTCATAGGTGATATATAAAAATAATCATGGCTTATCAGCAATAAATAAATCCTAACATATATTTCTATTTATTTATTTGGAATGGGCAGTTAACTGATTACCACCTCTGTCAATTTTATATATATTTATATATATATTTTGTATATATTTTGCGGTTGCTCACGTCCATTTTGTTTAGCAAAGTATTATTTTTAATTAGTTCTAGTTAGTTAACGTTTGTTAATTGCTCCTGTAATTGGATTTGCATGCATCAGTGAAATTTTGGTGAACATTTAACGATTTTTAAATTCATTTATATAACTTATACTAAAATAAAGTATATGAAAAGGAGAAGCGGCAACCATTTGCTGATTTTAATTGCCAATGGAAGCCTCACAGCGGTTTTTTGTCAAAGCGAAAGTATTCGAGTATATGAGAAGAATTCCAAGAATGAGAAAGCAAGATACCATATAAAATGCCATTTAGCTCCAACTGCCTGGTCCACTGGTACTTCAATTTGCTTTGGAGAAGCATCTTGTAATCTTTTTATCGGTCGTCGGAGATGTATGAAGAACAATGGCTGTCATTGTGTATGGCAATTTCCCAGAATTTATGAATTATAATTTCGCTTTATAGACAATTTTAATTGAGCTTTATATGGTCTGCTCCGGGCCATGTTCTCCGGCCAAACCCTTCGCCTCAAGGGTTGCCAGCTCAAGCTTGTCCAGTCGTCGAAAGTGTAGAATTTCAATGCAAACAGAACCATTTGTAAGCCATTTGTGAGCCATTTGTACCCAACATCTGAGCAGCTACCAGCTACTGATATCGATAGCAACTTCCGTTGAGGTTCACCCCGCAGACAAATGCTAGAGGACCCGCAGAAGGACAACGACTACGATGACAGCCCGTAGTGTTTCCACAAATACCAAAATCCATTTGCAAATATTGGTAGGGTAGGGCGCGCATCTTGTTTCTGTCCCTGAAAAAGAAGGAAAGAAATATAAAAAAATAAAATCGAGTTTATGATTTTTTAAGCTGTTTGCCAGAGCTCTTCACATTTTGTAGGGTGTTTGCATTTCATTAACAGAAGCTGCTGCTGCTGCTGCTGCTGCTCAGTCGGTGATCGCGTCTCCGGTTTTGTTTGCTTTGATTAGCTCAGTGACTAGTGGAAAAATGACAGGATACGGATACTCATTAGACACAAAGTAGCACTATCCACTAACCTTCCTTTTTACACTGAGCGTTTTTTATTAACGACATCTCATCGAGACATCACTGCAAACAATGCCGCAGTCTGGCCAACAGAAGCAACAGAAGCAGCCCAAGCCCATTTTTTGTGCGTAACTTAAAATTAAATAAACAGTAATATGTGTACGTGAAACGTGTGGACCCTCTACGGGTAGAGTACTCGTAGATTCGAAGGTTTCCAAAAGCAAACAAACACGCAAAATAAACCCAGCAACCGGCGACGGGCAAACACTTCAGCTGCACCTGAGCGGGAGCTGCTTCTTGCAGCGCTCTCTGATCGTGACCGACGCGACGAGATGCGACGAGACGAGATGCGATGCGACGCGACGAATTTGAATCCTCAACGGCGGTGGCATGTTTGCACCTTTAATAAGACCAACACCAGACAACAACAAAAATCAAAATCAACGCCGACGGGTAATGCAACAAACGGCGGCATAGAACGGGTCATTGTGGCACGATCGATCCCCTCGTTCCATCCCGTTGGTAGCCCAGAGTCAAATCTCCCGGACTCTCGCCTAAGTAGTGTTTACCTTCTGCACGCCCATTGCAAGGGCACATTTAAATATGTTCAGGTATTTGTTTGGAGTTTGCTTAGATATATTGTTTTTCCAGTTCCTTAAGAGGATCATCCTATATTTAACAGATCAGTGTTAGATTCGGCTTTTTATCTTTTGTGCAAAAACCCAAATCCATTGATAGTTCCCCACATTTAATAATTATTTATCGGAATTGTTTTTCACACGAAGCACGTCGCGAGTACTTGAATATAGCTTCTTGACTCATCTAACATATATCCAGAATCGGAGGCGAACCATTCGGAATGTAATTGGTTGCGCTAATACGAATAATACGTGACTAATTTGGAGACTGACTCTGACTCTGAGCAGGCCGGATGTGGGATGGCTATTAACAATAAATCAGAAGTCAACTTCAAAACATTCGATGTTACGCTAACAAGAAAAGAAAGAGAGAGAAAACTTAAGATATAAACCGTAGAATATACTCCGAATTGACAGATTTTTTGTACATTTTAAAGAGAATATAGGGAGACTAACTGATTTTACCTATAGACCTATATAAGAGAAGAGTACTCCGAAAATAATTTGATAGATAAAGCTAAGAGCATTCTCAAATCTTCCATCTACCTTAATACTTGAATAGACGATAGTGACATTCCGAGAGAGTACTTCGAAAAGAGGCTGATAGAGAAAGTAAAGAACTTACTTCAATCTTACTTCTTTATTTTGAACATAAGCATTATAGTGAATACTCCGAAAATAACTTCATACAGAACTAAGAAACATATTTTGGTCTAACATCTTCCTTTATAGTTTAAGCAGCTTAATAGATATACCAAAGAACATAGTCCGATTGACATATTCATTTAAGCAGATAGCGAGATTACTCCAACTAACTAAAGAGCTCCGAACTCATTCCGAACATACATATTCCTATATCTGCTTTTACCCATACACAAGAAGAGCAATTACTCCGAAAAGAACTTAATAGATAAACCAAAGCACATACTTAGATCTAACATCTCCCTCCATCATTGGACAAAGACTACAGATAACTCCTCTTACCCGCAGACATCAAGTTCAATGCAGTTCAGTGTTCAATTATTCGGACTAGTAAGCCCGTTGTTCTTATCTACTCAACTCGTATACCATAGATCCGAAGAAATAATTCAATATCATAATTAAGTATGGGCACACGCACTTCATTTCCAAATGGTCAACTTTGCCGCCCATTAATCTTCAATAATTGCCGAAAATTGATGTCATGCGTATTTGAAAACCCATTAAAATGACGCAGTAAACATCGATCTTAAAAAATAAAAGGGAAAATATATACATGTACATACATAAAAAAGAAGCATTAGGAGTACCCGTAGTCGTAGTTGTAGTCGTACTCGTAGTAGGCATCATTCATTAGGGTAGACAACTTAAAAAATATTTGTGGAGACAAATTTATGAACGTTTAGCACAAAAGTCAAGCACTCGAAGATAATGTTGTTGAGTAGAGCAACAAATTGCAGCTATCACTGAACATGCCTCAAATGCCATCGAAGACAACGACGGAGTTGGCAACGGAAAACCGAGTCAGAAATGGAGAATGGAAGGGGGCTGCATAGAGTCGAGACAAAAAACCAGCAGCCAAAAATCAGGAAAGCCAAGAACGTTGAGGCATTTGTCGAATGTGTGATCTTTGGCGTTACTCGTAGAATTACGTCTCCTCCTCTCCCTTCCCTCTCAAAGATCTTTTGCTCCTGTGTGGCTCAGGCAGTACGGGCCTCCCCTTTGTAACTCAATTCGAAAATAATTAACGATCGCAAGATTACAAATGTCAAACATAATGTCAACTTGGGGTCTGCCTGCGTATCACATTTGCTGTCACTGGGAGAATGCAGTGCGGTGCCTGGCCAGGCTATACCATGCCATGCCAAGGGAAATGTTCAAAGACAACAAATTCACGGATACACAAAACCACCGAGAGTCTTCACTGAATGAAGGAGCAGCTCCTCCACTTCCCGCCACAGACAGGCAATGTGTGTGGGTCTGCGTTGAGCGCCAGCCGATTTGTTGTGACTTATGTCAAAACAATTGTGTATAGTATATATAGATATATATATCCGAAGTGGCTGCCTTTGGCTGAGATTTAGATTTGGATTTGGAATGTATTATTAGAGCTCTAGAAGGAGTTACCTGATCCATATGCTTATTTATTCATTAATGTTATCCCTTCACCTTGATATTTGATACATTTGCATTGCGTGCGCCTACTTTCCTATAAGCGACGTTGATGTCCCGAATGTAAAGCGTAGTCCTTAGATTCGGATACCTTAAACGCCTGCTGGTGCTGCTGCTGGAGTGGCCGCTGCTGCTGCTGGTGTTGCTGCTTCTGCTGCTGGTGCTGCTGCTGGAGTTGCTGCTGGAGTTGCTGCTGGAGCTGCTGCTGGAGCTGCTGCTGGAGCTACTGCTGGAGCTACTGCTGGAGCTACTGATGGAGCAACTGCTGATGCAACTGTTGGTGCAACAGTTGGTGCCGCTGTTGGAGCAGCTGTTGGTGCCACTGTTGGAGCAGCTGTTGGTGCTGCTGTTGGTACGCTCTGTCCCTGACCAACTATGACAGTGCAGTTGCGGCAGATTACTGAAAGGATATATGATAGTTACCACAGTTACAAAAAGGAATGGATCAGGACATACAGTACTCCTCCGACTGGCTATCATCATACTCAAAGAGACCTGAGATCAAATCGTACCAATCGCCCTTCTGCAAATATATATAAGAAAGTTAGTTCAAATCTCAAGTGAAGTATATAGCTCGATCTTACTGTACGATCGTCTGCAGGATGCGCTCGACTTGCGTCCAGAACAAGGCATAGAAGCAGCAAAGACAGAAGTTTAGTTCCAGGAGGCATCTTAAGTTTGACTGGCATACGAGCTGCTCTAGAGACTGTCTTATATAGAGAGACCTTAGCAGCAGTCTGGTTATATTGAAATTACTGGAGTGTATATAGTCATTAGCCGATATATATTCATTGTCAGTAAACAGTCGGTGTTTTATGATGCTCCGAGCAATAAATATGCCGAGTACTGGCATCAGTTGGAGATATACGAGCGTATGCGATATATAAGGTCTATTCTAAATAAAAAGTCAACATTGTCTAGGGGAAAACTCGGAGGTTATAGTCGTATTTATGCAGCTGCACGTTTCTCTGTGGCCCATTTGTCTGGGCTGAATGGCCCCAAGTGGGAATTACGGAAAATGATCGATGAATGCAATTGACAAGTGCGCAAAATGCAACAAACCATAAGTTGAACATGAAATCTGATGCAGGTCTGTTGATGCCGCTTCACTTGGGGCAACAAGTGTCTGAAGTGGGTAACCAATATATTGAACTGCATTGTAATCCGAGTAGATGCAACAGAACTTGATTATCCCCAATGGCCAGTGGCAAATCGAGCGCCTCGTCTAACTTCTAGGTGCAAAGCAATCGAGGTCGATACACTTGCTCTTTGGACTACTGTTACTTCACCCGTTTCTATTATTCCTATTCCTAGCATGTTCTTTGTTGTGGTTCCTTCCTGTTCTGTTATGTTCCCTTTGCCTTTGCACTTGGCGCGTGTAATCCGGCAGCTCCTATTGTGATTTTTATGGCGCTGTAAGAAGCACTTTTCTGGGCCCCAGTACGTGTTCTTGGTTAAAGTTGTTGTTGCTGGGATTCTTGTTGTTGTTGTTGTGGTGAAACATGAGACTAACTACATGATTCTAATTTAGACGACGGCATAAGACGCAGATGTGCAAATTTTCTTAAGTGACTGACTGATCGCAGCTCCCCCAGAGGAGGAGAACAGCAGAAGAACAGCAGGTGATCCAGCCAATTTGCTGCGATTGATATCAAAATAACACCAAGAGCAGACTCAATCAGATCTCTTCTGATATAGGTATATAAGGGTACAAATGGGATTAGTTATCTATGCCAATCTTAATCTCCGTTATAATCCCTTCGTTTTAATATGCCAATGGGAATAATAAGCACTGTGGTCCAATTGGGAATCATAAATCCAATCAGCATACACAGATTAAATTATATAGTGCCGATGTGTAATCCATCAATTGATCGCTCAGTTAGGTAAGGTCAAAGCGCTGGGACAGCTCTGGTTAATCTTTGCGTCAACATTCAAAATGCATTTCCGCACGTTCCGTGCATTTTATGTGTGTTTTTTCTATGGCACAATCTTTAGCAAGATTCACACACACACACACACTCGTACACACAAACACACCCACATCCGCAGTTCTCGGAAGCAAAGTGTAGCGATTTTCAGTCGAACCAGAGGAGAACCCAACCCCCCAACCCGCTCCCTCCTGTCGGCTGGTGGCTTCCAGCTTCCCAACCGGAGCTAATTAGACGCAAATGTGCTTTTGTTCGCTTTTCCTTCTCGGCTTGGGTTTTTGTTGTTTCTTTCCTTCTATACTTTATGCTTTATGCTCTATGCTCCATGCTAATTCTCCTCTCTCTTCTCTCCATCTCTCCTTACAGAGTCGCAGTGCCCGCAGTACGGGGAAGTGAATCAGCTGGGCGGCGTCTTTGTGAACGGCCGTCCACTGCCGAATGCGACGCGAATGCGCATCGTGGAGCTGGCCCGGTTGGGCATCAGGCCCTGCGACATATCACGGCAGCTGCGGGTGAGTCACGGCTGTGTTTCCAAGATACTGGCGCGGTATCACGAGACTGGCTCCATACTGCCAGGCGCCATTGGTGGGTCCAAGCCGCGCGTCACCACACCCAAGGTGGTCAACTACATACGGGAGCTGAAGCAGCGGGATCCGGGCATTTTTGCCTGGGAGATACGGGATCGCCTGCTCAGCGAGGGCATCTGCGACAAGACGAATGTGCCCAGCGTCAGTTCCATATCGCGCATACTGCGCAACAAACTTGGCAGCATAGGACACCATCACAGTGCTGGCGGCGGTGGATCAGCGCCTCTGGGCATGGGTAACAACGGCGGCAATGGCAACGGCGGCAGCAATAATGTCTCCAGTGTCAACGCCGCCCAGCACACACACTCCGCGCACCAGCATCACTATCATCACCAGCATACGGCAGCTGCGGTGGCGGCCAGTGCCCATCATGTGCACGCCCATGCCCATCTCTACAATTCCATCTACCAGCCGTACACTGCAGCCGCCGCCTACAGCATGAAGGCCGTCTCCTGCGGCAGCCCCTCGCCACCACAGGGTGGCCAGACGCATCAGCTCCGCAGCGTGGCTGCCGGCCACTGGCCCTCGTCGCATTCAGTGACCGACATCCTAGCGCATCACCAAGCCGTTGCTCTACGCGCCAGCTGCCAGGGCAACACCGTGTCCCCGTTGCCCATGACTCCGTCGCCGGTGACAGCGGCGACCGGCGGACAGCCATTGCTGGACTGTGAGGGTGGAGCGGCACAGCAGCCACCCTACAACTATTACATGTACTTTCAAAATGGCGGTATGCATCATCACCACCACCACGGAGGCATGATGACTGCCGGAGCAACCGGCTTATGAGGGCCCGGCCCACGCTAGTGCCGGCTAGCTCCCGGCCAGTTAGTCTTTGGTGTAAGTTGTGCACTGGTTTCGAACCGCATGTGTGAAGGGTCTAACTACGATATATATATAGATCGTATATATATATTATACATATTTGAGTATACTATAAGGGGGTACTCCATGTGCTGTTTGCCAGTATCCAGACAAAAAAAAAACGATCAATCTGAAGCTGGATATCGAGCGAACGGCTGGGATCAGATACTTATTTAATGCTAGTTAAGTGTAGTACTGTCGGATCATGAGAAACTCCATGTCCTGCGGCTCCAGGGAGCACTGTTTTAACGAATTTTATATATAGATATATATGTATGTAATTCTGGAGATTTTCAATTGTGTTTTGTTAAATTTAGAGACAACTTTTTTATTGTAAAATAATAAAGTATTGAGTTGTGTTACGAATTGTAATATCTTAATTATATAACTATGTAGGCTCTTGTTCTCATAACTATTTGTACATTACGCTCATTAAGTAAATTCTAGTTGACTAATTTATGCCATAATTGATAATTCTAAAAAAAGATTTTAAAAATAAATTTGTTTCCTTTAAGCAACTTATTCAAGCCAAAATTTATAATATCTGCGCGACCAATTTTTTTCCATTGTTTTAAGTTTAGATGATATATTTAAACTTGAAATCAATTCGAACCTGTTCTTCAGGGGCAACATTCGGCTTCTAGGGGATCCTTTTTAACCCAGCCAAAAAAAAAGTAACCTAGGCCCAGACCCAGTACAACTGCCAAGCAGAGCCAGTAGTTAAAGTTCATGAAGATCAACATGAGCAAATAGGAGATGATGATTTGCACCAGATTCAACAGGGATTGGATTATGTGCGCCGAGCCAAAGATGCGCTGCCAGTAAGTCTTCTCCCTGACTTCAGCCAGAGGTGTTTCCGAGCAGCCACCGCAGTCAGTTCCATTGTTCTTTTGACGTAGCTCCTCGGCCATACTTTCAGCTACCTTACGCGCCTCCCGACGCAAAAGCTGTTCCCGCAGAAACTTGAGCAGCTCGTAGAGGAAGGCAAGCACAAACAAAGCTATGGCGGAGAGGGCGAACTCGGTAACTGTGGATGCTACCCAGCCACGCCACAAGATGCGCTCACAGTGTCCGCCATGGAACTAAAAAAAACGATAAAAATGAAATA
Source organism: Hirtodrosophila trivittata (assembly GCA_035045065.1). Classification (NCBI taxonomy): domain Eukaryota; kingdom Metazoa; phylum Arthropoda; class Insecta; order Diptera; family Drosophilidae; genus Hirtodrosophila; species Hirtodrosophila trivittata. The sequence continues at coordinate 1,556,292 of JAWNNK010000658.1, read as the reverse complement.
CATATTAAATATTCATAATATACAGGGTTAAACAGGTAAATAAAAAATATCTGTTAGTAAAAGAGAATCTATTATTCGTCTATCGTATCTAATTTTTATCGGAGCACCCTGTATTTCCTTTCTCAATATCAAACTCATTAGCAGGTATTTTGTATGAACAGAGCGTAGCTTCCCACTAGTGAGAGCGAAAGAGAGAGGACGGTAGGGAGAGCGCTACAGGGTGTAACAAGTAACTAGGCACTAGCACGCAAGAAACAGAGAGAGAGAGAGAGAGTGAGCTTTAATCTTAAATCCGTACTGAACGTGTGTACATGTAGTGGTACCTGTCCGAAGAGTGCTGAGATACGCGCTCAGTGCCGAATGAGACAGATCAACAACATTTTGAACAATAATTAAATTTTATTAAATCTGGGCTCTCCACTCAGCTGGACGCAAACGAGAGCAAAGCTACAGTTAATGTATATGAATTCCATTGCAATGGAATGTAGTATTTTGGAATCGGGCGTATGCCATAAGTACTCCAGATGCAGTTAATGTTACAGTTAACTGGTGAAACTTACCACCATGATCATTGGACAAGACTTGGCGGTGGAGTCTTCTGGTTCGTGATGGTGATCCATGGTCATCAGGTCCATTGTTAATTTATTTAAAATTCAATTAACCACACAGTGAAAACAAATATTAACTAAGCGATATATATGTATATGTCATATATAGTAGTGATAACCACGTAGACACTTGCTTAACTGCTGAGAGCGAGGCGACGACTGCTTGGTACAGACGGCCGTTTGTTGTGTTTTAAAGAATACCTGGCATTAATCCCGTCTAGGCGATAGCCGTTCGCTTATCACTGAGAAATGTGTGTTATCAACAACGCTCGTGAAGGGTAGGTGGCTAAATTTACGATAGTACAGAGTGTGTTGACACCATTGTGAAACAGAGAAGGCAACAGGTGTGTGAGAGAGTAGGGTAGAAACAAACAGTTCTGCATCTACATGTTTGTAATTGATTTTAAGTTAATAATCAGTAACTAATCTGCATACGTTAGTTAAAATTAAATGTTTGCGCATGTAAAGGTTTATTGATTTCTGCCAAAGTTCAACTTCATTCAAGAGCGACATTTTATTAATGCTGCAATTAAGATTACTGTTGATTTACCAATAGCTATGTATAGAAATGTACTTAAGCCTATACATATTGCATGTAGCTCCAGTGATAGCAACCGTCGTCCAGTCCATTTGCTATGTGTCTGGTCTAGGCCCACTTGGCTTTACTTCAGTTCTGTTTCTAACTGGCACGGACAATAGTTAAAATTGATGGTCGTGTGCAAAAATTCTACGCCCGTGTGCAAAACTTACTACCATTCTTATTGGGCGTGTTCAGTTTTCGAAAGGTTGGTGACGCGTGCAAAAATCGTGGTAAACGATATTGGCATGGTCTAAATGGTTGAGTTATAAGATTTAAGTTTGGGGTAAGCTTTTGGTTAGCATGTGCAAAGAGCTTAGCATAATCTGGCACACATTTTTAAATATATTTTGGCATCGCCAAACGCACGAAATACAATACCCAACCTCATACATAAATAAAATACATAAAAAGGGTAAAATAATTCATTAGAATATACTGTTTAATCTAATAAAGCTAAGTAATTTACGACAATTGTACATAATTTTGAAATGTTTTAATTTGCAAATTTAAACATTATGCTGTAGTTTTTTTCCCGCCAATGTGTAGCGGTAAACTTCTTTTATTGGTATGGTAGCTCCGATGTCTAACTGTATGGCAACGCTGCTTACTAAAGCAATATGTATAAATAAACATCGCCGAGCTATACAGAGCTAATCGATAGTGTCCAATAACACTAGTCATTTCTGTGTGGCTCTGTTATCTACAAGAATCAAGAAAATGGGAAAATGCTCGACTAAAAGATACCATTTATGAAGAAAGGATCATATTGTACTCAAAAATTTTTCTGTATGCGTATATGTACTACACTGCCACTGTATCACATCTTTTTGGAAAATGAGTTATAAAATAACTTCCGACTTTTTACGCGATCATCAACAAAATATTTATTATGGACAAATGTTATAGAACGGAAGCTAGAAACACCCTTTTAAAATGTGCGGGGTATAATAAGTGGTCAATGTTAATAACAGTTTAGCCCAATGTAAAGTTAATTCTTAAGTTAAGCGGGTATTTCTTGCCAATTTTTTATTAAAACTTAGTATTTCTGTGTAGTTCAATTCTGAGTGCATAATTCAATGTGTACTATATTCCAATAAGAAATCAGTTGCGCCAATTGACATAGCATCAACATGTTTGCGTTACGACATTTACGTCCACAGAGCCGAGTCAAGTTTCAATGGCCTTACGCAGCAACAACAACAACAACAACGACAAAACACATGCCAGCTGTGCCGGCGCGTGTATTCATTGGGCTGCACACACATGCAAACTATGGCTATAACAAGCAAAGGCTTCTGCTTCATGACCACAGGATGGGATGGAGGTTACACCAAAGAACTACGACTGCGGTGTCCACATCGGAGGACCAAAGTAAACCACCGCGAAAATCGACGTCGCTTTTAGAGGAATTAGCATCCGCTACCAAGCCATACGCTCAATTGATGCGTATAGATCGACCTATAGGCTCATACCTGCTATTCTGGCCTTGCGGCTGGAGTATAGCATTAAGTGCTGATGCTGGTTGCTGGCCCGATCTCACCATGCTTGGCTTGTTTGCCACTGGCGCGTTAATTATGCGAGGCGCTGGCTGCACCATCAACGATATGTGGGACAGAGACATAGACGCTAAGGTGGAACGGACACGCATGCGTCCATTAGCTTCTGGCCAGATCACGCAGATGGACGCGATAGTATTTCTCTCGGCGCAACTCAGTCTAGGGTTGCTGGTGCTTGTGCAGCTCAATTGGCAATCCATACTGCTAGGTGCCAGCTCCCTGGGTCTGGTTATCACTTATCCGTTGATGAAACGTGTCACCTATTGGCCGCAACTAGTGCTTGGCATGTGCTTCAATTGGGGCGCTCTGCTGGGCTGGTGTGCCACGCAGGGCAGCGTCAATTTGGATGCTTGCCTTCCATTGTACCTATCTGGTGTGTGCTGGACCATTGTGTATGACACAATCTACGCTCACCAAGATAAGTTGGATGACTTGCAAATTGGCGTTAAGTCTACGGCTCTTCGGTTTGGTGAGAACACCAAAGCTTGGCTATCTGGCTTTACGGCAGCGATGCTGACGGGTCTCTCCGCCGCTGGCTATGCCTGTGACCAGACTTTACCCTACTATGCCGCCGTTGGCATCGTAGGAGCTCATTTAATACAACAAGTAAGCATTTAATAATACATAAATACTATATTATATTACTACAATCACAATTCTTGACAGATCTACTCCCTCAACATCGACAATCCCACTGACTGCGCCAAGAAATTCATTTCGAATCACCAAGTTGGCCTTATTCTATTTCTGGGCATTGTGCTGGGCACACTGCTTAAGTCGGATGATACCAAAGGCCAGCGCAAATCCTCAACAGCACCCTCATCAGCTACTGCATATGTACCATTACCACAAACCAAACCAGAAGTTGTAAGCTGAATTGTTCTAGGCTAATGGTGTAAATTTAATTTTCATCATCATTAATGGCGATTCACGTTTGCACTAGACCAAAGTTTGTAGGTAGCTAAATAGTAGAATAGTAATAGTATTGTATGTGGTGTTATTTTTATAGACGATTTACCGGTATTCAACGAACATTGTGAGAATTATGAATATACCTCGATGAAATTAAAGGAACGGTTATAGCTTAGTCATCATTGGAACGGCCATAACGACCGGACCTTCAACCTTTTAAATCAAACTGGTTTTTGTAATAAATTTCTAATTGTTATTTATTAATACATATACATATTACGGTTGTGTATTGAAAGACAAATACTCTTCAAATGTATTCACTTCATTTGTGGTCTTTACTTGTACTAAGTAAAGTTGGTTATAGGGTTGGGTTGTTATATGTGAAAGAGACGGGATTTATTAGAAATGATAATTAGATTAAATCAGCCACATTCATGGGCATCTCGTCGATTTGCGTCGAATAGTATTGCTCAATATCACGCAATATGCGAATATCATCTGATTTTACAAAGTTAATCGCCACACCCTTGCGTCCAAAACGGCCCGAACGACCAATGCGATGAATATACAGCTCACGGTTGTTTGGTAAATCGTAGTTTATGACCAGAGATACCTGCTGCACGTCGATACCACGCGCCCACACATCAGTGGTAATGAGGACACGGGACTGACCAGCGCGGAACTCCTTCATAATTTCGTCACGCTCCTTTTGGGGCATATCGCCATGCATGGAACTGACCGTAAAGTTCGCTTCCCGCATTTTTTCAGTCAACCAATCCACCTTACGCTTGGTATTGCAGAAAATTACAGCCTGGGTGATTGTCAGTGTGTCATAGAGATCACATAAGGTATCAAACTTCCATTCCTCGCGCTCTACGGCCACAAAGAACTGTTTGATGCCTTCCAGAGTCAACTCATCACTGCAAGGGAATTAAAGATAAAAACCAATATTTATGCTTGATTTGGCCTACTTACCGTTTGACCAAAATTCGAATGGGATCCGTCATGAACTTGGATGTCATTTCCAGAATTTCATGCGGTAATGTGGCAGAAATGAGTACAACTTGCGTTGCTGGAGGTAAATAACGATAAACGTCATAGATTTGTTCTTTAAAGCCTTTGTTCAACATCTCGTCAGCCTCGTCGAGCACCAGCATTTTAATCGCTCTGCAAGATAATTTGATTAAATATTAAAATGCGAATAAATAACTTTCTATATAAACTAACCTTGTGCGTAGGACTCGTCGCTTGATCATATCGAAAACACGACCAGGCGTGCCACTTACAATATGCTGACCATAATCCAATTTGCGTATGTCCTCGCCTAAATTCGTTCCGCCAATACACACATGACATTGTACATTCATCATATCGCCCAGGGCCAGTATGACTTTTTGGATTTGAACAGCCAACTCGCGTGTGGGTGACAGACACAGTACCTGTGTTTCACGCAATGTTGTGTCCAGACTCTGCAGTATGGAAATGGAAAATGTCGCCGTCTTGCCCGTTCCGGACTGTGCCTGTGCTATAACGTCGCGGCCTTTTACTATTGGTTTGATGCTGCGCTGCTGTATAGCCGAGGGCTTTTCGAAACCTAATCACAGTTTTTAAGAAAAAACCAGATTAGGTATAAACTCTATGCAAATTAGGAACACAGTTCTTACCGTACGCGTAAATGCCGCGTAGCAGCTCCTCCTTGAGGCTCATGGCATTGAACGTGGGTATCACCTCAACATCTTCACTTGTCTCGAACTCAACGTTCGAGAGATCCTCGGCCTGTGCATTTTTTCGTGCCATTTTATATATGATTTTGTTTTCACAACAATATTTAAGCAAACGCGATTTAGATCCACTATTTTTTTTTTATTTTTCATCAACTTTCATGCGGCTTGGGGATGGAAAATGGCTTCACTACAACTATCGATAGCTTATTACAATCAACACTGCCAGTGTTGCCACCTAGAAACGATTATGAAGACATGCATTTGTAACGGCTCTATTTAAAAAAAGCAGGGCATTGACAATTTATGGACTTTTTTTTTATAACTTGTCGCTTGTTGTTTATACTATCTAATTGTAAAGCTTACTTGACTTGTTCTATATGCCTTATTGCCAATAGATTAAAATCGAAAAGCACACTGATCAACCAATAAGCGAACTTGCAGTGCATAAAGCAGTCACATATTAAACTAATTCAAGTATTGGCTACAAGAAAATATATAAACACCTTTATTATTAAATAATATAGTTTTAAAAAAATATAAAGAAGACAATTACTTTTTAATAATACTGCGAAGAATTCGTCTCAATGTGTCCAAATCTTTTTTCGATAGTTTTTTTAACTTTGTCATAACTTTCCGTGAGGTGTCTATGCGGTTTTTCGCCTCCTCGGCCGCGCACTCGGCCTGCTCCGCTATGTTCTCAGTACGGGTGAGGTCTTCTTTAACTTTAAGCAAACAGTGATTGAGTTTTCTTACTCGTTGTTTGGCTTCTTTAAACAATCTTCGTTTTCTCGAACCATCTTCTTTAATACTTTTCTCAATTTTGCAAATTGCACGTAGAATATATTGTGTTTCTCTCCGCAAGCATTGCAGTTGCTTTAAAAATCTATTCATATTTTCACTAACGCGGGCGACTGTATCGATGTTATTTTTGCTGTGGACTAGCGCCTTCATAACCTCCTTATGGACGGCAGCGGCCTCTATTTCATTGATTTCAAGTTGCTCAAGTAATTGCATTTTTCCGAAGAGCGCAGCCTCAGCAGCTCGAGCCGCTTGCTCTGCTCTATCAGCCAATAGATTCATTGCACGTTTTCCAGCCTCCTCACTGGCACACGGCTGTGCATCCTTTGCAGCCTTAGCTTCGTCCGCAGCATTGGAGGCCATTTTGGTTGACTTCAAGAGGTTGACCTTGCAAGAGGATTGGTTATCTTCTCCGCAGTTTTTGTGTTTCTTATAATGGTAAGACGTCTTGCGTGTGTGAACAGATTGTACACTGGCCATCAGTACGATGCTCACTATTAAGATCAACACCAGGGAATCGCAACACATTGGAAGTTTGTCATCTTACATAAAACTCCAAGCTCTACTTTCAGCATTGTTCATTTAAAAACAATAATTGTCACATGTAAGTAACGAATCGAAAGGGCATCTGAAACTAAGCCAAATGATTATTAAGGGGAAACTGCTCTTTCATCAGCTAATGCTGATGCTGATCTTATTGCTTATGTGCTCGATAGTTCCTTCAACCTTTGGATTCAATTCGGTTAAGGTAAGTTGAAAGCAAATGTATATTGTCAAAGCAAAAGCTATAAGTGAATACTTCCAGAAACGAGCACTTGACTATGATACTGATGACGGCCAGCGAAACGGCGGCTATTGTCCTTCCTCAAAAGACCAATGTCCCATTAAATTAAATGCTAATACAAATGCAAAGAAAAAGGCCTCCTCCATTGCTGTTAAAGCTGCGCATGACGCCAAAGCTGCATCCGATGCTCAACTGCCGGCCGCGGAAAACGCAGCGCAACAGGTAAAGGTTCAGCTCGCTGACAAGGCTGTGGCGGCAGCAAAAGCAGCAGAGGCAGCCCTGTCAGGGAAGCAACAAATTGTCGATCAGCTAGAATCGGAGGTGCGCGAAGGTGAGAACGTTGTCCAGGAGGAGTCCGTATCTCTACAAAATACGCAGAACAATTGCAATGCTGCTGCAAAGGCAGCCAGGCAGGCTGATATGCAGCTGAAGACTCTCTCGGATGCTTTAAGAAATGCTGAGGCTACTGTGCATAACTCGGATCAAGCGGCCAATGGGGCACAGCAGGAGCTGCTCGAGAAACAGCAGCTTGTCGAGGCGGCCAGAAAGCGCGTAGAGCAACTTTTACGGCAGCTAGAGTCATCCCGAACAGACTACAAGAACACCAAAAAGGCAGCTGAACGTGCCGCTTGTGCCGCCCAAGAAGCCAAACAGCGGGCAACACGAGAGCGACGCATGATCCAAATATTCACTAGGCTGCGTCGAAGACGTCACCAATCAGCTCAGTGAAGCAACTTATTTCTATTTTTATTTTTATTATATTTTAAATAAATTTGTTCTTTTTTTTTTAAAGCCTTAAAAACAAGGATTGACTGCGATAGAGTTCTACTGCCTGGTTATCACGCGGAAGACAGCTGCGCAGACAGGAAGGAAGTAATTATGAATTTAAATTTAATATAGGTGCTGCAGATGTAATATAGTCGCATAGAGTATTTAGCCTGGGGATGAAGCTAAAGCAGAGTCATGGCAATTAAGAAATCCGTTTGCAAACATCACGCAAGCAGCTTCAAATTACCCAATGGTCCAGCAAAGAAAGCAATGACCCGGCCAGTTGTTTGGATCGCTTGACAACAACAAAACGGAGCAATTTACATTGCATTGCAAACTCATAAAGTAACCGGACAACGGGTTTGCACTTTCATTGCATTGAATCCGAGTCGAGCAGGTCGCCAGTGGAGACGCACCCAAGCCAACTCGACCAACAACTTTGTTTATAAATGCTTTGCGCTTCCAGGCTGCAGCTGGTAATCGGCGACGAGTGCTCACCGGATTTACAGTATCTTTCAATATATTTCCGTTGGAGCAATGCGAAAGTAAAAGCGTTTTCCAGCGAACCCGTCCATCCACTTGGAACTAATAGTAACCATTGTTGGACTCCAACGTTGGCCTCTTGCATTAGATACGTTTCGCCTGTGCAACACGCAGGACGTCCCCTTTTAGCCTACGCGTAACACCTGAAGCATTCGTGTAAGTGTCTGCCCCAAGCTCCCAGTAAAGTGAAGTGAAGTGAAGACTACAAAGAGGAGTAGAAGGAGGAGAAGCCTCGGGTGTAGTGTGAATATGTCTGTCAAAATGAGTGATTACTGTCTTTAAAACAAAAAACAATCTGTTTGCACGCGTATGTGGCAGTGTCCAGTTCGTGTTGTGTTGCAAGTGGCAAGGTGTTCACAGCCTTAACTGTAAACTGGTTCTTCTCATTGCAGTGCCATTTAAGCTGAATGACACAGTTAATCGGCCAAGCTGAATAAATTCTATAATTTCTCTTTATCCACGAGGCATTCTCTTTTTTAGAGCTCATATGTATACTTAATCTGTTGATCGCAGCGCTTAAAATTTAGTTTAGGTTGTGTCTGTATTTTGATTAAAATAATAATATGATGCAATGATTCCTGCAGAAAATAACAAGATTAAATGTTATTCCACTTTATATGATATAAGTACGTAAACTTATAAAAAGATTCTTTGCAGTCCTTGGCGAGAAACTATAAATGAATAGAAAAGTGTATTAAATGAGATTTTCATATAGCATTACAATACTTCTCTTTTATCTTCTTATAAGGAAAACACAGTACATAATTCAAATTTATCGATTATGTAAAGGATTCCAGATTATGCATCCATACATTATCTTGCACTCTTTTATAGATGAGGAGTATCAATCTATAACAAATAGCTACAATAGGTATCTAAAAGTTATAAAAGTATAGTTAAGAGAACAGTCTCAACCCCATATCCGATCTCATAAAGTATCTATAGTATATTAATATTATATTTTTATATATATTTGTACAAAATAATGTAGATAAAGCTAAGATTTGTAACACCTGCGTAGATTGTATGTGTCCTGAGCAAATTTGTTGCAAATTTAACGAGAATCGCAGGAAATACCCGCAAATACGTTCAATATGCCTGTCCATTATTATTTAGCAGTCACTGTATCATAATTGGCTTCTTTCCAAGTGTCCCCCCTATTGACCCCAGTTGATTGTCTTTTATTAGCTGCAGGTTAAATCCAGCTCAGCATAAACAATATGCAATAAATCATAAAAAATTTCCAATTTCCCCTAAACCGGTTGGAATAGGGAAACTGTAAGGTTGGCTTTGTTGCACTTTCCTCCCTCTTATCATAATCTGTTGATCAGTTTTTTATTCGATTGTCACAGGAACCGCTCTCACCTGCAGCTGGTGCCACTGCTCCCACTGCCTCCAGTGCTTCCTGTCTGCCAGCAGATTACATAAAAGAGTTTGTTTGTCTTCACGGACGCGCACGTTGCATAAGCCTTAACCTAGGAGATGTCGCTGGTGTTGCATGTGCTGCTGCTGGTGCTGCTGTGTGGTAAGTCTTGGACACGATTTGCATATATGGGAAATGGTTATTCAAATGAGGTGCTTTATTTTCTCTATTTAGCAGAGTCACCACCAGCACTGGGACGCAAAGTGAAACGCAAGGATTCCCATTATCATCTTAATGCGCCACCTCCGCCACAAACACCACAACATGCATCGGCTTCATCACATTCTCTGATCATTGAGCATGAGCTGCCGCCGTACGCGTTTGAGGCCATTAATCACGATGAGTTTGCGGCGCCAACCAGTGTCCAACACTCGCAGTATGAAAGCTCTGATTATATTGTGCACAGTGGGCATAGTGGAAGTGTTGGGTACCTGGTGGATAATGGATTACGTAATATTGCTCAGGGTTCTGCGGATCAGGCCATCTCTGCGGTAAATAGCCAGAATGCAGCCGGCAAGCAGGCCTCCTATGTGGCCAAGAGCACGTTGGCCCAAGCCGCCGCTCAGGCAGCAGGAACTGTGGTCGCCGTTCTGAAAGGCAAAGAGGTGCTGCTGCGGCGACTGGAGGACCAGAGTGTTGAGGCGCACAAGTCAGTGGAGAGTGAGCTCAATCAGTTGCAACAGGCAAAACGTTCCGCCAAAGCGGCCCAGTATGCTGCCCAGCAGGCCATCAACCATGTGAGCGTCCTCACAGCAGCTCTGAACAATGCCCAATCCGCCTCGGAGCTAGCTCAAAGGGCGGCTGGCGAAGCGGCTGCCGAGCTGTCATCGCAGATAGACATGGTGGCTCAGGCCAAGGCGAAGTTGGAACAGATGGAGTCGCAGGCCTATGCCGCACGTCTGGACTACGAGGAGACACGCGAAGCGGCCGAGAAGGCCACGCTATCCGCCCAGGAGGCGCAACACAATGCCAACGATGCGGCATTGCACGCCAACGTGCAACTCAGCGAAACGATTCACATCCACAAGAAGAGCGACCGCAACGCTGATGAACCGTTGCCGCCCCCAGACAGTCACTGAATGCCATAGGGCCAGGTTATCTAACGGTGCCTCGGTCACGGTCTGCGCACAATTCTCTAGCGGTCACCATTTGAGTCTATAAGTTGAACTTAATTATTATTTATTGTTGGTTCGTTGAACATTTGTATAATAAAACTGTTTGCACTCTTTTAGGTTATATAACGAGTCTTTCTCAGGGTGGATGCCAAATAGATGATTAGGTGACCAATACACTAAGTGCTGTAAGATTGAAGCAGTACTTCTACTCGTAGTTCCATCAAACCATGACAAAGCAGAGGGAGAAACTTGGAGTCCGTTATTATTTCTTTTAATCCAGTTCAATCCCTCTTAGAGCTTTCAAGTGCTTTCAAAGCTGTTGGCGTGTTTTCTTTCTGTTAATGATTACTCACAACATATAAGTATGATATAGGTAAACAGTTATATATAGTAATCGGATTTACATCAAGCAAAAGAAATCGCTGCAAGTGAAATGAAGCTGAAGTTTTTCAGATTGTTCTTCAGTTTCTGTAGCAGTCGTGACCACGTAGTAGCTCGCAAGACTCGCGCCGTTATTTTTAGGAATTGCCGCCAGCAAGTATAGTCTATAGTATTCCAAATATGATTTAGTCTTCCAAAATTAATTAAGTTAAGATGTATTGCATCTGGTTCATTTCTCAAATGGATGTTAGTTCAACTGAATCACTTTCATCTGAGCTCGCATCTCATATAGAAGCTGAGATATCAGGAATCTGGAGATCCAGACTTTTTTTCTATCAAATTTCACCCATTCTTTTCCACTTGGTGCACTTGGAACCAAAAACACAAATTGTTTTATATACATGGACATATAGAAACTGATCTGAACAAGTATCAACCACATCCCCCGATCTAATGTTTATTCCATTTGGGCTTACGTTATTTTTGCTTTCAAACTCATAGAGAAAATTTCTGGGGATTATGAATTTAATGTTCGAAAAATACAATAAATAAATAATAATATATAAAGATTAAGACTAACCGCACAAGTCACAAATACAAATACACTTAGGATTGCACTAGCATAGTTTAACTTAATGATAGGTGTGTTGGTAGAACCTACAGCTAGGACGACGCCCAGTGGAGCATGGGCAGAGGCGTTGGCCATAGGAAATGATAACTGATAATTATGATAGGCCAGAGACTACAGACAACCATTGGCTTTCGCAAGACATTGACTATGTACGGCACATCGACCAGAGACGCTCGATCATGAACTTAACTTAACCTAGATCTCAGATAGCAATCAAATGGACTTAATCTAGTTGGACCTCCTGCTCATCTTCCGCCTTTGGTGGGGTCTCATCGGGCTTTTCCAGCTGAACGATTTGCGTGCTCGCAATCTTCGCCTGCTCCAGACGACGGGACACACCCGCCATGGACTCGCGAACTGAATCGATGTCAACGGCATTTTCATCCTTGTCGCCTGGCTGGTCGTTGTTCGGGTTGTTGTACTTGGAGAAGTAGGTGAGGGACTTCATCAGCTGGTAGCTCTTGGAGATGGGTATGTTGGAGTCATAGACGCTGGTACTGGAGCTGCAGTCGACGTAGAACCACCAGTTGCACTTGAGTATGGTCTGGTCGAAGAGCGTATTCTCCGGACACAGAAAAGATTTGCGCACCATGCCATCATCAGTGAGAGCACAAACATGGAAGACCTTAACAGAGATTAGAGATTAACAGAGATCTTCATAAGGAACCAAAGACTTACCATGCAGCCTAGATCTGTGTCTGCATAGAGACCCGGGAAGTGCTTCTGTTTGGCGCAGGTGAAGCTCGTTGGAGGCAGATCCACCTTTGACTTGAAGTTGTCGTCGAAGTTCTTGTCATAGCCCACAGGGTAATACTCCTTGGGTGCATTCATGACCTGCAAAGATTAAGCTAGAGAGTGTCTTGGTTGCATGGATATATAAACTCACCTTGGAAGCTTTCTGCTCTGGCGGTGGCCTGGGCCTTGGTGTCGTTGTCGTTGTGGTGGTTGTTGTCTTCACGGTGGATGTGCGTATAAATTCATCACGGAGCTTGGCTGCCAGCTCAGCCCGTTGCTCCGCCTTCAGTTGCTGCTCCCGCACATAGATCGCATGCTTAATGGTGTCCACGGAGACATTGGCCGCAGCAGCGAGCTCCTCCACGGTCACATCTTTGAGATCGAACTTCGGCTCCTCGTACTGCAGGAAGTTGGAATGCGAGACTACTGCTTGACGCTGCTCTGGACGTTCCACTTCTGGCTTAGCCACATTGGCAATGCGGGAAACAGACTCAGGCATGGCTTGAAAAACGGGCACAGCAACCGGTTGGGATACCACAGGATTATCTGCATGGAACGTGCGATTGGAGTGCTGAAAGTAACCCGAAACTAAAGTCAAGTGAATAGCTTAGGAAATTCAATGCCTACCGGTTTCATATTGCTGTCCACCAAAATATTATTGACGCTGACTCTTGACCCTTGCGTCGTGTCCACTGCAATGCGACGCTGTGCACCGAGCGATGCGGGCAACGGCTCATTGGCCACAGGCTTTTGTGGTATGGGCCGGAACACAGGCACGCCCATGGGCAGTGGCCTTGCCTCTGTCATGAGCTGCAGCTGCGGCTGTGCCTGCGCTTGTATTTTGGCCAGAGCCGCCTGCTGCAGCTGAAGATTATACGGTACGGGTCCAGTGGAGCGTGAGCTAATCCTCTTGTCGATCAGTGAGATCTGTTCGGGTGCCTGTGAGAAAGAGTGTTAAGATAGTCAGACTACTTGATGGATGTCCTCATCTTTATTTACCTCCTGCTCAGTGGAGGGCAGCACGCCAACCAAGTCTGGTGCTCCATTCCTATAGCTGATAGCACGCCGGCGATCGCCCTCCAAGTTGCCAAGCGATTCCTTAAAGCCCAGCTCGTCGCCCAGACTGAGACCTGTAAGTGGATATTTGAGTGTTTGATGATCCAACAATCAATCAGTCAATGAGCCAATCAATCAATATATGTTTCAATCCAAACTAGTCAACAGTCAACAGCTTTGTTTTCGCTTTTGTTTTACCAGCTGCGAAATCTTTTGTTTAATTCCTATAATAGGTTTATCTCTTTGTGTGCTTCTTATATATAATATATACATATATGTGTTTTATAGTATATAGTATATATACAGTATATAATATATATACATAAAAGAAGTGTATCGTATTGGACAAGATTGGAATCGAGCAGCGGCTAACATGAAGTCGCAGCTGCTCCAAGTGACATTGGCATTAATTGATGACTTAATTGCTGTGGATTTGTATTCTAATTTTGTTCAATTTGTTATATGTTACACTATCTACTTTTAACTAGTTATAAAAACAACAAGATAGTAGGATGGATAGATAGATAGTGGGGTTTCTTTTTGTGGATTTACCTAAACCGAAATGCGCCTTGACGCCACCCAAATTTCGTACACGAAATAGTCCAGACTTTTTGAAGTTACAATCGAGAGTGAAACCAAAATCGGACATAAAAACGCACGTCCCGCAAGCCAATCCTAAAAATATATAGAAAATCATACACAGAATAGGAAAGTTCTTTAATATAATACAAAAGTCTTAGTTACAGTTAGTACATAAAGGCTGACAGTTAAAAGAATATCTTGGGTAATTTCATGGAAAACTTTATAACCAAAACCAATTTAGTCAGTTTTTAGCTAAAATATAGGTTAGTATCAAGCATAGTATGGGTTTAGTTAAAAGTAGTCTCTGAGATAGATTGTTGCTTGTAATTAAAATCGAATTGCTTTGAGCTTGCGCTCGCATTGGATGCAGTTGCTCTTGGGCAATCCAATTAAACAAGTCTCTCGTGGCACAGTTTTAGCAAAAAAAACATGAAAATCTATTAACAAATAAACTGCGAAAATGTTTGTATATGGAAATAAGCGTAGAGCTTTATAAAGATGAAGCCCCGTATCAAATTCGAATTGCGTTGGCCGAAAATTTTGATTGATAGTTGTTACGGGCCCAATAAAAGACATAACAAAAAACCCGCCCAAACAAATGTTAAGATTCGATAAGCCAACACATAAAGCCATAAATGTATCAAGGTGTTAATTTTTGGGTACAACAAAAAAGGCTTTTAACCCAAAGATTGTCTGCATTGAAGCGGAAATCTTTCAGATATTCATATTTTTTTTTAATTGTAGCTTTTTACGAGCCGGTGCCAGAGGGCATCAACTCTGACACGCTGCTTAGCTAATGTTTTGCCGTGACCATTGGCAATTATGAAACCCCAAAAGAACCCCAGCTCATAGTCATAGATAGTATTTGAATGCGTTGGGGTTACAAGCAATCTGTGCCAACAGTTAAATATGCTTTAAGTAGGCACTTAAAATTGTATCTTTTTGCTAGTCTCTTGTTTGTCTATTTATGTGTTAGCTAATCTCATAAAAAACGTCAACAAACAACGAGCCAAATTGCAACGACTTTTGGGTTCAAATTAAATTGTTAGCATGTCAAGTGGGACATGAAATTCAACTAACTTTGCGATTCTTACAAAATACAACTCATATTATACTACAGTCATTGGTAATGCTCGTTAAAGATCGTTTTTTCATCAGATACATTTGTATATTCATAAGTTTGATCTCTCGCCCCTCCATCGATCCATCTAAAGTGCCTCTAGCGCATTAATTGTCTTTAATAGTTGCACTCACTTGGCAGCTGGTTTCTAGTCTCTATCTTCGGTTCAAGGAAAATGGAGCGTGTTTTAACAACAACAACAACAAGTGGACTTTGGCATTATTTGAGGGCCAATTTTTGGATTTATATGCGGTTCACTGGGGTTACACATCTGTCTAAGTACGGCTTCCATTAATGTATTAGAAATCACCAAATGACCAGACAACATGAAAATGCGGCATTAGCATCTTAAAAGTAACTTTTATAGTAAGTCAACTTTATTAACAGCAAACCACATTCAATGTCAGTTACCTTCGATTATTCTAAGAGTTAACCTTCAATTTTAAATTGTTTCAATCCTGTGATAAAATCAAACTAACAAATATTCATTAAGAGATATAAAACAAAACCTTTGGACTATATGCGATATACCCTGAGTAAATGGTTACATTAACTATATTCTTAACTATTCTGAAGTATGATTATTACCAGCTATTATTTTTATATATTTTATTTCCATTAATTCATGAACGTTTCCTCATGAACTTTTCATGGTTATAACATATTTTATTTGCCTTTCTGCTCTTTAAAAAGTTTATTTGATTATTTTATTTATTTTTGTATATAGGAAACATTAGCTGCAGTTGAATAAATGTTTACATATGTATACCTAAACTATATAGAAGTATGTATTTCAACTGTTTGTTGTGAATGATTATGTAATACACCTAAGACTCTACAATCGCCAAGACTCTACAGTCTCTTAGAGACTTTCGATTTGGTTAATCTGCTTAGGAATGGATTTGGATGAGCTGCACTCCTGTCAAGTTGATTTAATCAGCAATCCTGACTAGTTTTAGGCCTTGCTCAATGATAGTTAATTAGTAGTAACTCATAGCTGTGTATCATTTGAATAAGCCAGGTACAGCTTTTCAGCTGTAAGTTGTCCATCAGCTACTTTTATTTAGTTATTTCCTGCAAATTAAGCGGCGTTTCCTAATTGTTTTTCGTTTATTTAAAACTTTTTATATAATTTGCATACCCTCTAATTTATTATGCCAATTTGTAAGTAAGCAAGCCAACAAATCAGGGCCTTAATTGCACTTTTACCCACCTTAAATTAATGAGCACGTCTTACTTAAGTGATTTATATTAAGTATACGCCGCGTGGTGCAGGCTCTATGCGAGCAGCTATTTTAATGATGCCCTTGAATGGTCAAAGGGTATACGCAGGCTGATAAAGACATTAAAATAGTTTGGTAAAAACAATTAAGCTTGGCAATAAATAAATATTGGTATTGCAATTTAATGCGAGAAACCGCAAGAAATTAAACAAAACAAATTTGTGCAGTTGCTTCAAATTGTTTAGTTACACAGAGGAGAAGGAGCAATAGCCGGCAAATAGACCGGCGCAGTGGCAAAGACTTCAACTTTAACTACAAAGACAGCAACCATAACAACAACAACAACAACAGTGTTAGTCACAGACCGCTTTCACCGTCATCATCTCGATGCGAGTCTCTGTCTCCGTCTCCGACTCCGTATGAAATTTTAGTGGTTCGCGTCTCAATGAGTTGTCGCAAAAACAAATAGAAATTGAAACTAAACAAATAATGAGCCATAAATATGCAGTAAGTGCCGGTCGGACAGGCATGCCATTGACCGGCCGGATTGATTATGAACAGTGTCCAAGACACGAGGCACTAAGCACTAAGCGTGTTGCTAGTTTTAGCTTAGTTACTTTCCGTTTCAGCAGCAGCCTGGAAGCCAGGCCCAATCCAGTTAGCACCTCGGACGCGAAAGTGGGTCACTCCACCAGCAGAAAACATTTATATTAATTGCGGATGGTTTTGCGGAATGTATTTTTTTCTTTTTCTTGGGCTTGACATTAATTCAATTTGATGATCATTGGGCCGCCAGAGATAAATGCAAATATCGTGTATAAATTATGGGCCAGCATTTAAGCCTTAACATGAGCATCTTGGACCGCAGTTGCTTAAATGAATTCAGCAATGTCTGGTAAGTGTTTCTTTATGTCACCTGCAAAGCCTTAACCTCTAAATACCTTTTGGTTTTGCTGGTTTTCCTTTTGTGCGTATTTTGTGCCCGGTATTAACAATTTTAACATTCAGTTTTGTATCTTGTATCTCGTATTGTTTGTTAGCTTTTATATTCAATATTTTTCATTGTCAATTCGAGCGCATTGTTCAACCTAAATGTCGCATTCAAAGACATTCCACAGGCCTACATAGTAATAAAATATTAATGTGGCAGAGAAAACTATAAAAGGAGACAAACGACTTAAGCTTCTTTAAATTGTTAAGAATCCCTTTCCCTTTCATGGGATTACTCAATGAAGATGCATATCTAGATGTAAAACTTGACCTCGCCAGCTTCAATGAATTATTGGTAGATGGTTTCGATTTCCCACGAGAAACTCAAAATGAATCGCTGATCATTTTGTGGCATGCAGGAAAATTTATCTGGAATCTCATCGGAGTTGCCAAACCAAGGAAATCTGACCTTGTCCAGCAAATAGTTAATATACCTACTACATGATGATGGATCTGTTGCAAGCGTGAAATAAGCCCAACATCCGAGAGATACAAGTGCCAAATTAGATACCAGCCTCTGACCAAAAGATACAAAAGTATAAAGTGTCAGCTGGCTGGCTGAATGCTAATTTGTATTGTCAGTTAATTATGTTAATTGAACGATGGTCTTGACAGTGAGTGATAGGGCCCAAAAACACAAAATACCCGTCAAATGTTTGGCCACTTCAAGATCTTTCATATACTCCTCGTATGTCGAATTAAATTGCAATTTGAGTGTCATTTGTTGTATGTGTTCACCGTGTGTGTATCTTTTTTTCTGTGTGTCCAATGGGTAAATAGCAGCAGGGGATCTCTATACCTAAACATAGTCGCAGCTACAATACGCTTCCCAACTTAACAATCAATCAGCCTTATAAGAGCTTTCTATACTCTAAGTTGAAATCAATCTTCTCAGTCTTAAAACCAGGGTATCTGCCAGTTGATCACATTTATCTAGTGTAGTATGATAAAAAGGTACAGGTATTGTTTTATAACAATAAAAACATTTAGATACAAAGAAGATGGATCTAGCTGAGGATTGCCTGACTACCAGATACCCTTAAGACACAACTCAAACTCTAAATATTTGAGGTAAGCCTCGTCTTTAGATACTTTTTTCCAACTGTTACAAACAGTTCCACAACTCTAATATACCTCTTTTAACTACTTTTATTGGGTATATCAGAAACAATGGGTAAGACAGACGGCCAGAAGCAATGCAGCGCCGGGTAAACAAATGAGTCTGCAGCCAGCGTCTTGGAGTTGTATCGGAGTCAACTACAATCTCGGATTCAGAGTCAGATTCAGAGTCGGAGTTGGAGTTGGAGTTCGCGTGCGTGACCTTTGAAGGTCTTACGTGAGCGAGCCAATTGCGTGAGTGAGGCAAAGTAGCCGCCAGCCCAGAAGAGACACACTAACATAGATAGACTCGGATCGGATGCAGACAATAGACACCACAAGCTCATTATGTATGTGGACTATTGTTGGATGTGGTTGTGGTTCGCTTGGCTTTACCCCTGATGAAGATGCGTTAATTATGCTTTAATTAATTGTTAATTGTGAACAAAATGCTGAATTTCGCGGGTTTTTGCATAAACTAGAGCAAAATTGAGTTACATATGAATTATAGGCTTGAAAGCAGCTTAATGTTAATACATATCGAAGGACAGATTGCCTTTCACTTTGCCAGCTGCCCACTCCGGGTCGCCTTTTACTTGCAAGATTCATCAAAATGACAATGCAATTTGAAGGTTTCTTTTTGGCTGCATTAAGAAAACCTACGTACAAAGTTGTTTGAAAGGCGTATCCGTAAACTAAGTAATTGCCTGCTAGACGGGGCGTATGCGCATTATTTGACACTTAGTTTAGTTGGACTCCGCCCTAATGGGCACCTCGGCCAATGGAACACAGAAAACAGTAAAACAAGTGCTGCCTTCAGTTGTCTTTTGCAGTTTTTCTTTATTTATTGTTATTGTTTTACTAATAAGTTGCATAAAAAAAGGTCTGCTAATATGTGGGTTACATAAAAATAAGCTAAATACTTTGGAAAAGAGAGAGAGACATATATACCAAAGCGATACCAAAGCGCTGCGTCATTGACCACAAACAACCAAAAAACCATAAAAATATGAGACGTTCAGCCGCATAAAACAAAAGGGAAAGAGTTTGGGATGCGACGCATCTCGATAAAATGAATTGGCTTGGAATTGATGAATCACTGGAGGGTCGATTGGCCTGGCTGGTTTTATGAAGCCATCAACATGACAGCAGTGACCATTTGGCCACACACATAGCTTGAGGTCATTGTGTAAGCTGGGCGTGCTTGAGCATGTTCCTAGCCAAATGATTCAGCAGACAAGCTGACACAACTGTTTCCATATACCACATTCCACATTCCACGCCATGGACAACATATTTGAACAGCACTCAAATTAAATGCAAATCAAGTTGTTTGCTTATGCAGATTTGTCCGAGCTTCTTTTACCGTACTCCGAGCGTATCAAACACAAGCCGCAATCCGAGTAAACTGTGGTAATTAATATCAACGCTGCTCTACTTGCCCATCTTATTCAAAACTGAACTTGACCGATTTATCTCTCATGGAACTGGGTGTGTCTGTGCTAGACAGAATACCTAAATATGTCTTGGTCAATGTCGAATCAATCTTTTTCTGGTTGTGGTACAATTCGCACTTAACTAAATCGGAATTGTGTTAAACCTTTTGATTTATTACACTTTGGTTTATGGCAAATTGCAGTAAGAAGGTTAAAATAAAATTAATGTTTATTTCAATTTGCATGCAAATTTTTTTAGCCGTAGCTACCTTTAATGGAGGTACCAGTATCTGTTCAAAGATATTATTGTAACACCAGCCGAAATGGAGGTCATGAATAAAGATGATCTATGGACTGGGCCATATGCGATTAACAACACCTTCAACGTCTTCTAAAGATATATATAAAGATATCAGCAAACATATTGAGTCATAGTTAGGTGGGGATTTCTAGATCAATTTAACTGATCTGAACAAATCGACACAATAGTTAAACAAAGCCTAATCCCATATCCATATCTGTTTCAGGCTCATTCACCTTAACAAAGAACAAAACGTTATTTGTAAATTTAAATTGCAAGTCATTTTTAATGACAATAAACAAAAGAGAAGTGAAATATCAAGTTTCTTTCAGATATATTTGCAAGGTTTTTAAATGCAAAAGCTCGTTTGCATTGAGAAACCACAAATCTCCGATATTAACTATGTACGAGTATTCACGAAATAGTCAGAAGTTGGCCAAAAATCGGGTTAAGCGCAACACACAGAAAACAAAAACAGCAATGCAAGAAACCAGAAACTATCAATAGACAACGCTATGAGGTAAATGGTTTCACGAATCTTAGGTAGCTGATGTCAATTGTTTTTATGTTTTCCATTTTGGCAAATTGTCATTAACAGTTTTTTTTTCTGTGAGTTTTTCAGCTGCAGGTGGCGGATGACTTGAATTTAATGTGCTGTTCATCTTCGATAGGCAATATTCTACCTCTGCATGACCTGCTTGAAGACAGTCTTACAAAATGATCTTTAACTTAACACACAATAGCAAGAATCGGGAGATTGTTAAAAGTCAGCGACAAAACGAAAGACTTAAGACACGAACTTGATTTGAAATCTAATGGAAATGTTTACTTAACCTACTCCTTACAGGTGCTTAGTTTATTCCGTGGCGGAACTGTTTAGCATCCATAAATACATATTGCCAACTTCGAGTGATACTATATGTGCGATATATGCCTATCACTGTCTTGCCTCATTGCTGGTCAGCTGTAGATGGCAGCCTTAATAGCCCCAATCAGCGAGAAGCTTCTGTAATTAACGTAATACCTACAGCTAGTCGGGCAATGAATTTCCACTAGTATTTAGCAGTTAGTTAATGTTAGTTACTTTTGTATGGTGTATGTGTACGCTATAAATATGTATATATACTATATATGTATATACCCAAAACCTAAGCAATAGGTTGGCAATTATGTTGGTTAGCTCAACCACAGCCCAAAGGTAACTGATTTGTTAACAAAGTGCATTTTACTCACTTGCCGCTTGCATGATCAGAAATCCAATAATGAAAAAATTCATTTTCGCAATTTTTTAATACGTTTTATTTTGATAATATTAATAGTTTCGGAAGGGAGCGTTGTATTATTTTTGTTAGTTTTACTTCGTAGAGCGCAAAGTTTTGCTTGCAAATTTCCTTAGTGAATATAAACACACTCACGCACTGCACACACACAGCGAAAAGGCATAAAGCTGTTTGGGAAATGGAAAACACAGAAATAACGTTTATTATGATGGAGGTACGCGAAATGTAACGTTCAGTTAATAGTTTTGTGCACGCCACGTGCCGTGGAAGATGAGCATCGAATCGGAAGTAGTTGGTTTAATTAAATATAATGAAGCTATTATATAGTGGTATATATATGTTTTCAGTCTGTTGAGACAACAAAACGCATATACTCGTATCAGTTAAGACAATTGTTAGATCTTGAAGATTGGAAAACCGGTAAACTGAAACGCAAATGAGCTGGGCAAACACTCTCTCTTTCTGCTCAAAACTTTTAAGTTTAAACTTTAAAGTAAAAGTGAAGACCCCGGAGATGGAATCGAAGAAGCTGCTGCGTGGGCTTGCCATAAAATTTGTTAATATCAATAAAAAATCATATATATATATATATGTTATGACTATAAACAAGCTTGTATATTTGCTGTGATATGAAGTGTTTAGCTAAAATGCTAGTTTTCTTGTTCAAATGAAAATCAATGAAGCGTTTTTTGAGCTCAACACGAGCTGAAGACTTTCCAATCGTTTGGCTCGGTGATTTCTTGGCCGTCGCGCCATAATTTTCGTGGCTGACTCGTTGCTATTGTCACTCCTATCAGCCACGCCCCCCCAAAAAAACGTCGACACGTCCAGCTGTCTTTACGTGTTACAAAAAAATACTCGTAATAAAAAAAAAAAATAGTCGAATAAAAGCAAAACAAAACGTGCGGCGGTTCTGCAGATAAAAAATCATAGGTAAAAGTTGTTTTGCGATACGCTTTTATTTCGTTGTCTGTGATCGATATATTATAACGGTATTCATTTATACACTATTAACACAATTATTATAAATTTTGCTCCAATTAATTAGCAATTGATTTCGAGTGCACGAATCTTGTTTCGGCCTTGCGACAGTTGAAATTAGGCGAATTTGTATTTCACTTTTCCACTTTTTGGCACGCATTCTTGTTTCTTGTTGTTGTTTTAATTAATATATACATACATACATACATGCATATATGTATGTATATATATGTATTGAGATTGTAATTGTTGCCAGAGCGGGTCTCCTTTACTCGTACCGATTAAGACTTATATACGAGACGCGCAACTTGCGAACTACTTGTTACTTCCACGAGCGGCCGACGACTGAAAACTGAATACTTTTAACTGAATATGATTCAGAAATTGTGGCCAACAACAAGCCAGCCAAACCCACCGCGCCGAACTGGCCTCTTTGGGCTTCTGGCTCGGTTTCGAAAGCGCTGCCTGCGCGCATGCGTGTCTCTGCCTCTCTCATATGGGCATCTGCACCGTTATTTTCCAACACTGCAACCTGCTTCGAGCTGCGCGCTTAGAGAAAAATAAACAAAGCTTCAACTGATAAGAGATCTCTTCACACCACTGATAAACTATCAACTGATAAGGGAAGTTCACTATCTTAATAATGGAAATTGATAACTTATTAAACTTATATTTATTTGTAGTATTTCAACTGAGAACTTATATCGAATTGATACTATATAAATATCAGTTATAAATACTATTATATAATTCGTTTCTACTTTCTACTCTGGGCATGCGCTGCGTTACTTATGTAAGAGCTGGCTTACATTGTCTTGTAAGCGTTGGACTGACTAAATATGATGGTCATCTCTTTGTTGGATGACTAGATACAAAGATTTAGTCATAGTTATATGCAAATATTTATTTCAATCGCCAATTTGTCACACAACAAGTAGAAATGGTGTTTAGGATTACCCTGAGGCGTCTCTGAAGTATTCAACTGCAGGCTGGGCTTGCTCCCTATTCAGCTTCCTTATCACCTGGTGTACATACTATACTACTCATTCTTGAGCTCTGGACCACCTGGAAACTATAAAGATAAGCTGCAGTGATGGAACAGTGTGCAGGCACTAAGCTCATTTGTCACAGTTTAACAATCCATGAAAAATCGCAATTTGCACGCGGTTTTTTCTTACGATAAAAATTTATGAAAGCTAAAGATTATTACAGTTGCCGCTCTCTAAGTGGAAGAATACAATATATAAATATATTTCTTCAGTAAAAATCAAATGAATTTTCGCCAAATATTGCAATTTCTGATAACAATAGGATTGTGTTTCATTTTTGGAAATGGCCTGGAAAATTTCATCAAGGAAAAGTCGTATTCTACATCTACTTCAGCGATGATGCATCTACTGCAAGTTGAGAGTTTGCTCATCGAAAACCTGGAAGAGTATTTGGAGGCATTGAAGCAGAAACTTAACGTAGTTCAACAGTACGTGATAACCATCAAATCCCCAAATTCCAATTTACTTTCTGCTTCTTTCAGAGCTTTGAGCCATTTTCGTGCCAGAGAGAACAATATGCGTGATGATTATGAGACTTATTTTGGCAATCCTCTGAACAGCTTTTCGCTGATAAGACATCAAGGAGAGGACTGGCACAAGTGGGCTGAGTATATGGCTGTGTTGGTTGGATCAGGTAACCCACAATCATTGATATTGATCCCTTATAAAATGGCCTAATCCCACAGAGCAAATTGAGTACGCTGCACAGATGCGTTGGCAATTACCAACTGCTGTGGACCTTGAGCAGGCCAGTCGCAGTATCCAGCTCCTAGTAACATATTATGAATTGCACCCCGCGGAGTTGGCAGCCGGCAAACTCTTAGAACATTCCCAGCCAGAGTTTGTATCATAGTAAGCCTCTGCGAATTGAAATAAGTTACAAACCTCTTTTTAGGTCTGCACTGTCGGCATTGGATTGTTTTGCAATGGGAAAGTTCAACTTCTTCCAGAAGGAGTACTCCATGGCAGAGATTTGGTTTGACGCCTCGCTGGATAAATACGATACATGGAGCAGTGACATGTACAATATCTTGGATTTTAGCGAGAAACATATATACAAGTGGCTGGCACTCCTGTTTATGCAGCGAAAGGACTATGCTGCTGCTAAGGAGTACCTTGATGAAATAGAAACCTTAGACGGCAGAGTACTAGAAATGCATCGGGATATGCTAACCATGAGGGAGCATTGTGCCGCCAGTTTTTATCGCCCCAGTAACCTTCATTGCCGGTATAACAACTATATGACGCCTTTCCTACGCATTGCACCACTGAAAATGGAGGAGCTTAGCATGGATCCAGTCGCGGTTCTCTATTACGATGCCATCTATGATAAGGAAATCGAGTGGTTTCTTAACTACACCGGGAAGCTAGAACCAGCACTTGTGAATAACTTAGATTTATCTCCCGTTCGCACGGCAAAGGACGCGACGTTTCATATAGATGACCACAAGGTAATAAAAACATTACACGATCGAGCGACAGACATGTCCGGCTTTGGCATGCAGGAGTCGGAAGTCTTATCAATGATCAACTACGGCATCGGTGGCCACTATGATTTACACTTCGATGCAAAGGAAAATGAAGGATGGGTATTCACATATTACGAATAATCTATGGGTAAAATAATCTCTTGAGTTTTTTTCTTTTTTTCAGGATATAATAAGAGGAGATCGCATAGCTACTATATTATTCTACGTAAGTTCATCATGGTTCGTCAGGAATCCAGTAACGATATTGATGCTCTTTGCAGTTGGGAAATGTCGAGTTGGGCGGTGCCACAATATTACCTGAACTTAATCTTACCGTACCACCTACAAGGGGAGCTGCACTTCTATGGCATAACCTCCACATGAACAACACAGTTCATCCAGGCTCGGAACACGCGGCATGTCCTGTAATTGCTGGCTCTAAATACGGTTAGAAATGGAAATGTTAAAAATGCTGCATTCAATGTTTAATATTTAATGTCTTCCAGTGCTAACCAAATGGATAAATAACTTCGAACAGATGTTCATTAAGCCATGTCCAGCGGACCAAGCTCCACTTTAAGGATCTAATCGAAACAAATTATACGCTGGTCGCTTGAAATAAAGCGAATTTCTTTAATATCACGCAAACTGTTCTCTTAAAGCCATATAATAGGATAACTACTAACTGGTACTAGGACTGACGTTGGCTTTGGTGAGGCGATACTTTTGCACGGCAAATAGAGCACCCTCCTCGGAGGTCAACTGATCCAAGAATTTCTCCTGTAGGAATCGATTGGTCTCCTGATTTAGTTTTTCCTGAACGAATTTAAAATGCAAAACGGCATTAGGCACACAGTTAAGTTCCAGTAGAGTTTCCTTCGTGTCTAACACTTTTTTGGGCGGTATGGTGAACAGCTGAAACTCTTCCTTTGGGCTTGCTAGGAACCCACGTACAAACTCTTCCACTCTGGAAAGTGATTCGTGTGGCTTAAACATGCCCTGAAGCACATAGCGGTCGGGAAACTGTATGCGGAGCACACAGTCTTTGTACTGATTCAGCTTCGCTAACATGGCCTTCTGGCGCTCCAATTCACGTAGGTTGGACGTGAGCAGCGGTGCCTCCTCGTTGCCAGAGGCAGTTCTCTTTAAATCTCGTAGCACCATTTTTAGGTCGTTAACTGTCAAATCGAAAAACGAATCGGGCATATCGTCATCTTGCTTGTTAGAGGCATCCAGTGAGAAGAGAATAGCGTGTCGGGGTCCAATGACATTCACTACTGGGGGTGCCTTTCCAGGGCTATCATCAGCATCTTCATCATCTTCGTTTTCCTCTCCTCGGTTTCGGTGGTGCAAGGAGTAACCCGATCCACTTCCCCAATCATATTTAGGCTTCTCAGGTTGTTCGCTTTTCTGCGACTTTCCGGGTTCAGTAGGAGCTGCTTCTGGCTTTGAAGGGTTCTCGTTGGAAGCAGTTCGCTTAAGGGATTTAACCAAATCGGTGGTAATCGCAAAGCCACCGCCACCAGTGCTAGGACCACCCATGGCTGACCGAGAAGTACTGGGCTGGTCGTCGCCATCATCTCGAGATTTCGGTTTAACTTCTGCTGGTTTGTAAACGTTGGCCTGCTGCTTGAGCTCCTCTGGCTTCTTATCGATCAAACGCATCATAGCGCGTCCTTCAAGAATTCCTAGTGACTTTAGTGTCGTTCGCTCCATCTGCTCCTTACCAATCACCTCGCTACGCATGTATATAATAATTGGACTTGAGTAAGATTCCGCTTGGCCAGTGCACAGTTGCTGCACCACATGCCAAACGGTGGCTCCAGGTGCAAATTCACCTTGCTCCCGGGATCCGTCATTCAATTGAATGCAGACGACAACGTTGCTTAGTGTTCGCCGCTTCTCGGTAACTTCCATTTCCAGCACACAATTGTTGGGCAGACCGCTAAAGCGAAATTGCTGTGGCAGACTGACCTCCTTGTTGTGGAATTTAAGGCAGTGTTCCTCGCTGTCATACCCATGCTTGTCGCTTGCCGTTTCCAGGATTTCAAGCAATGTCATGTCGGGTTTAACGCTCACATTTTGACGTCGGCCATTGGGCAGCAGCACCGTGACGCGTTTGTCCATGCTTCCAATCACAGGGGAGACGCTTTAGTGAAGCCCTATTGTGAGCAACATGTGTGATATGAAAATTTCAAAATTACCAAATACGCACAGCCGCTTGAATTATATGTCAAGTTCTTAGTTCTCCTCAGGTTTAATGCGTGAGACAGGTGGCTATTACTAATAAATAGCCAAAAATCGTATTTACTTTAGATTTGTTTGTTTCTTATAGACACGCCAAAAAATTTTGCCGGTCACGATTGTTGTCAAATCTCTAAATTGGTTTGAATGAACTAAGTCACTCGTAGTTCATTTCGTTCCATTCAACCTTTGCTTGAACTATCGATACATAGCATGCATGTTGTATTCAATTATTTTTAAGCAGATCCATTTATGGGATATACACTATTAATAATGAAACCTAGATATTATTTTTCTTATACTAATAAGTCATCTTATATTAATGTCGCTCGCAGCTCATTAAGAACTAAATCGTTTTGAAACTATCGATAACAGTCACCTTCGATAACGTCATGCATGTTGATCTTACTACCAATCAGGTGTAGCTGCATTGATCGATCGTGCGGAATACACTTGTGATAAGGAAACCTAGAAATAAGTTTATTTTTAATTATTGACATTCAGCATATTTCAAATGTATTCACGATTATTGCATTATTTTGGCAGTAGTGCCAGGTATGGTTACCGCTAAAGAAAATCTAAAATTAGAATTTAAAAATATGGAATCAAGTTCAGAACGTTCATGTTACATAAACATTTGTTCTTCTCCAGGTGTATGGCCACAAAGGCCACGCCAAAGGTCCAGCCTATCAACAAAATTTTAATATCAAATCGTGGCGAAATCGCCTGTCGTGTCATAAAGACTGCGCGCAAACTGGGCGTGCGCACTGTGGCTGTCTACTCCGATCCTGATGAGCACAGTCTACACACCGAGTTGGCCGATGAGGCTTATCGCGTGGGAGAAGCATCGTCATATTTGCGCGGAGAGCGCATAATGGAAATAGCCAAAAAATCTGGTGCCCAAGCAATTCATCCTGGATACGGTTTCCTTTCGGAGTCGGTGGAATTTGCCGAACTATGCCAACGTGAAGGTGTCATTTTCATGGGTCCACCCAGTTCGGCCATACGTGACATGGGCATCAAGAGCACAAGCAAAGCCATCATGGCTGCTGCTGGAGTTCCCATTATCAATGGTTATCATGGCGATGATCAGTCTGATACATGCCTACAGGCAGAAGCCGATATTATTGGTTTTCCCCTAATGATTAAGGCTGTTCGTGGTGGTGGTGGAAAGGGCATGAGAATTGCAGAGAAACCCGAGGACTTTCTCACAGCTTTGAACTCAGCTCGCACTGAATCCCTTAAGGCCTTTGGGGACAGTTCCGTGTTGCTTGAGCGCTACGTTCGCTCACCCCGCCATGTGGAGGTGCAGGTGTTTGCCGATCAGTACGGCGACGCTGTCTATCTGTGGGAGCGCGACTGTTCCGTACAACGGCGCCACCAAAAGATTATTGAAGAAGCACCAGCAGTGAGTATATTTTATTATTTAAACATAAGAAAATTATAAGAATTGTTTTTTTATGTTAGCCTGGCCTGTCGGAAGAGCTGCGTCGTGAACTAGGCGAAGCTGCAGTGCGTGCAGCCAAGGCAGTGGGCTACGTAGGCGCCGGTACTGTCGAGTTTATATTGGACAAGGAGGATCTTTCGTTTCACTTCATGGAGATGAACACGCGCCTGCAAGTCGAGCATCCCATATCCGAGATGATAACCGGCACTGATCTTGTCGAATGGCAGATTCGCATTGCTGCAGGCGAGCCACTGCCTTTGACACAGGCTCAGATTACGCGTAGCGGTCACGCATTTGAGGCTCGCATCTATGCTGAAAATCCACGTGGTGGCTTTTTGCCAGGAGCTGGACCTCTGCGCTACCTTAGCACCCCTACGCCCAGTGCCGATGTGCGCGTGGAGACTGGTGTCCGTGAAGGCGATGAAGTATCTGTTCACTATGATCCCATGATTGCCAAGTTGGTCGTGTGGGGCGAGAATCGCACGCAGGCACTAAACTCCTTGATTGCTCGCTTGGGCGAATATCATGTTCGTATTTCCGAATTTAAGTAGCGCAATTCCGTTTCTTAACAATCTCATTCTCATATTTAGATCTCTGGTCTTGACACGAACATCAATTTCCTTATTGACTTGGCCTCCCATCCTGAGTTCCAGCTGGCCAATGTGCACACTGGCTTCATCGATCAACACTTCGATACACTTTTCCCACCAATTGTCGTGAAAGATCAGCAGCTGAGCCAAGCCGCCTTATCGCTGGTCTTCAATGAGTTACAGGCCTCCACCAGCAACGCCATCAGTAGCCAGGATCCTTTTGCAGCCACTCCAAATGCTCGACTTAACTACGCTCTCATTCGCAAATATAATTTGAAGACAAATGACAAAGGTATACGCATGTACTAGTCGATACCAATCTCATATACTCATGCATTCATTGTTGTTTCCAGTTTACGCCGTGGAAGTTAAGTACGATAATGGCGATATCGAGATCCGCGTAGATGGTGCCAGTTGGCAAGTCATCAAGGCTGAACGTGTCAAGGATGGCGCACGCTTGAAAATTCGCGCCAATATCGATAACAACATCTCCACCTACAATGCCAACATTGATGGAGCAAATGTAACTCTGTTCCTCGAGGTGAGCCTATAGTCTTATACTCATAAACGGGTGCATCATTCAAACTTGTTTCTTAAGAATGGAAAACTGGACTTCGAGCTGGTGCAGCCTAAATTCTTGACCACCCAGGCTGATCAGCTGGGCAGTGGTGGTTCCAGAGTAGTCGCTCCCATGCCTGGCGTCCTGGAAAAGGTGTTGGTTAAACCAGGCGACGTAGTCAAAAAGGGTGACAGTCTGGCCGTGCTCATTGGTGCGTTAACCTTAAGGATTACATATGAGTATTTCCAACTAATTTTTCTCTCTGTTTTGTTAGCCATGAAAATGGAGCACATACTGAAGGCACCAAAGGACGCAACCATCAAGTCAATTGGTGGTGCCGTGGGCGATAACATGCCCAAGGGTGCAGCAGTGATTACTTTCGTTGACGAGGAGGTGACCAATTAAACCGCTAACCGCTTGTGATTCAATTATGTCCTAGTACCAGGCAATTGTTGCATTTATTTCTGTGTTCCGTTTTCTTCTAAGTCGTTAAAGCTTTACCAAGTGTGCATTTATTAGATTTAAGCTTAGAGATTTCCATTTAATGGAACCTTCTTGTATCTTGACAAACATTAAAAATGGGTTTATTCTTTTTTAGTTGGTTGAATTATTGTTTTTATTTGTCCATATTAAAATAATTATGGATAATCTTCTCTCGCAAAAGTTGTTCCAGCGCAGAATTGCGTGCTATAATATAATATATATAAATAAATAATAACTAACAATTTATAATTTAACAATAGCAAAAGCTACTAAAAAAAAAATATAGTTTTAATTTCTTTGTTGGTTGTTTTTCTCTCAGTTTGTTAATATTTTTGTTTAATTTAATTCAACAATTCACAGATATATAAAAATTGTGATAAGGTTAATAGTTCTCATATATCATATCAAAGTCGAGTTATCAATTGTATTATTGTTGCGGTGATTTGATTGAATGATTGATTGATAAAAACGAATTATTGAAGAATGCAATTTGTTTGCTTACAATTCGCGTTTATTTTGTTGCAACTTAAAACATAATAATTTAATAAATGTTTAACAAATTTCACTTAATACAAAAACACTAAATAATTAAAAATATATGTATGTATATATATAGACTTAGTATAAACAAAATCAAGTTAACTCTCTGCTTGCTTTCTTTCTTTATTTATCTTCTTTTCTTAGTCCACACACTTGTCTAACATCTCTGGCGTTTAA
Source organism: Hirtodrosophila trivittata (assembly GCA_035045065.1). Lineage (NCBI taxonomy): Eukaryota > Metazoa > Arthropoda > Insecta > Diptera > Drosophilidae > Hirtodrosophila > Hirtodrosophila trivittata. The sequence goes on along the minus strand of JAWNNK010000658.1, from coordinate 1,525,109 downwards.
TACCATTTTTTTTAACCCTTATTGTTTTTTTTTCTTATTTCTTTTCTTTTATTTAATTTAGCACTCAAAAATTCACCTGGTTTTAAGGCTTGTTTTGAATTTGAAAGGTTTCGTTTTTACCTTTAGGGTCGTCGACACTTGTGGTTTAATGAGTACTGAATGAAGATGCAATTTGGTTTGCTTGGCTTAATCAAAGTGTTCTTCCAATCAGCCGAAAATTTATATATTTTTTTTATGTTTATAGTATGTATTTTGTTTTCTAAATATGTTTATTTTATGTAATGTAATTGTATTGTTTTGTATGTTCTTTCTATGTTTCTATGTAGTTTATGTTTTGTTTTTGTTAGTTGATTTCAATTGATTCAGTTATCGTTATTAGATTGCTCGCTTTCAATGCGTAATACATCATTTGTGTATATATATACTATATAAATACAATTATAGTTGGTTCTAATAACGTGCAACTTAAACCATCTTTAGTGTATTAGTGTGTGTGTGTGTGTGTTCGTATGCGCGTGTATGTGTGTGTGTGTGTATAACATGTTCGGGTTGTATATAAAGTACAATTACTATTTAAACACCTTTTGCTGGTACATACCCTTTAATTTTATACTCTTTTCTATCTCTTGCGCTGTTTTGCCTCCTTCCCGACTTTGTCTAAGCATCGAGAGTTTTCTTCTTTTTTAATTTAATTTTATTTTTTGTATATTGTTGTTGTTTTTATTTAATTTGTTTTATTTAATTGCTTGTTTCATTTGTTAATAACTACTAGCATTTAAGTCTCTTTATTTTGTTTTTACAATGGTTCGTTTCATTCGTTCTTTACTCCCACTAAAAACCACCCGAACATTTCTAATTGCCACTTGATGAATACTCACAAAGTGTTGTTGTTGTTTTCTTTATAGTTTTTGTTATCGTTTCGATTAGTATTTTTTATTGCAAAAAACTTTTCGTTTGTTTCTATGTAAGTTTTAAATAAAGTTCTTTTCAATTATTGTTGAATTGAGTTCAGCCGCTCCCGTTGTTGCAGTTGCTGTTATTGTTGCCGGTGTTGTTGATGTTGTTGTTGTTGTAGCTACTGTTTCTTCTGTTGTTGTTTCTGTTATTGTTGGTGTAGTTGTTGGTGTTGCTGTTGTTATAATGCTTGTTGTTTCGATTGCTGTTATAGTATCGGTTGTTGCCTCTGTTGTTGCTGCTGCTGCTGGAGCTACTACTGTTGAGACTGAACCTGCAACAGTTGCTTCTGTTGTTACTGCGCTAAACGATGTTGTTGCTATTGCGGGCATTGTTTTAGTGATGACCTCCGTCGTGGTTTCTTCACCGCTTTCATTGGATTTTCCAAATAGATTCTTATTTTTGAATGTCCTTCTTCGCACTTTCCTGTGCGCGGACTGCTGTCAACACATTAAAATACAGAGTATGCACAATTCGGTTAATAAACAGAAAAATATTCACAAGCACAAGATTAGGTTAAGGGCAAAAATGTTATCGACGCGCTTTGAGCACTTAAAGCAGTAATCACTACGTGGTGTGCAGGCAGATGTGTGTTTACTATGTATGTACAGGTCTTCAACTATGTGTGTGAGTGTATGGATGTGTGTGTGAGTGTCGAGTGTGCCTAAGCATTCATTAAAGCTAAACACAAAAAATTGAAGACTAAATTGTCCCTGTTAGCAGGCACAAAAATGTGAATGAGAAATGTGCCTAAGGCTGAAGCTCACAAATTTATGTTCTTTAGCTTTTTTTTCGGTAGCAACAAAACATTCAAAACAGAAAAAAAATGAAAAAACATAAACAAAAACAAAGAAACAAACATGTGGGCGGATCAAAGAGTTAAAAGAACAACTCTAACTAACTTGGCGGCAAATCAAATTAAGCGGCTGGTGGAACTGTTGCTATTATCACCACGTTGCTGCTGTTGTTGTTGTTGTTGTTGCTGTTGTTGTTGTTGTTGCTGCTGTAGTTGTTGTTGCTGTTTTGGTTGTAGTTGTAGCTGTAGTTGATGTTTTTGTTGTAGTTGTAGTTGTTGCAGTTTCTGTTGTGATTGTAGCTGTAGCAGATCCGCTGCCGTCGTCAATTTACCTCCTCGATTGACACGATTTCGGCCGGCCTGCGCACAGGATATCAGAAAGGAACGAGAGGACAACAAAACGAAACAGGCGAAACGTCGAAAAGAAGTTCATTGGATAGTTAAAATAGAGAAAGAATTAGAACAAAGTTACCATGTTGTGTTGGTGTGTAGAGTGTGTATCGTTTTTCTTGTTTGTAGTATGTATGTATTTTGTGTGGACAGGCAGGACTCTAACCAAGAGGACTCTAACCAACAGTCAAATCTATTTCTAATATTAACTAATCTAATCTAAATTGTAGGTTATTTACCTTATCCATTGAAATTTTGATGTGATCCAAGCTATTGGTGAGGCCATTTATGTTTGAATCCGTGTTTCCAGATTCCTGAGCACTGCTTTCCGTTTCGCTATTGGCTCCACTGTCATTGCCACCGAGCTTGACAATGCTACCCCCGACGCTTAAGGGCGGAGCTGAAAGGCCACCACCGCCCGTCGATGTGTATGCACCAAGCAATTGGCGTGACAGTCGTGGTATTCCGTTACCGTCCAACGAACTCAGAACTGGAGCCGTGCTCGAGGTTGGAGTCGAAGTGGGTGCTGGGCTTGGCCAACCGCAAATTGTTGGGATTGTAGTTAATGATGTTAGCTGTGAATAATTGGCCGTTTTGTTGTCCGGCTGCTGTTGCGGCTGCTTATCATTGGCACCACCATCAGCCACTACTGGCTGAATTTGCGTTTGCTCCAGTTTGTTGTCATCGTTAGACTCTAAATCGGATTCGTTGTTCTCCTCCTGATCCTACAAATTTAAAAACCAAACATTAGCATCAAGTGTATATTTATGGATGAATTTGTGTAATAAGCACCGTCGTTACTTTCTCGCTCACCTCCTCCGGGCACAGCTCGTATGCCATGGACCAGGTATTCTTTGCTGATTGGGAGCGCTCAAGCATATAGCCATTGGTGTTATCGTTGCTCTGTGCCGGTGGTGACCATGAGTAGGAGTTATACTGACAGCCCATGCCACGTTGCCGTTCCAATTCATCCTGCAGCCACTCCACGGCAATGCTCCAATGACGACTTATAGTTGAATTAGTATTTAGCATCTGCAGTGCAATAGGCGACTTGTGGAACAGCTGCGTAAGGCATTTAATTATCTGATAGGCGCGCTTCTGATAATGCGTCTTGGCCCGCTGTATCGTGTCCAACAAGCCTTCACGCTCCTCGGCAATGCCATTCAGTGCGTTATGTATGCGATGGTGCTGCCAGGAGTCCTCAATCAGCAATATATTTAGCAGCAGGTCTGTGTGGTGGCGCATGTCGTGGCAGTATGCGAAGCCGCACTGCCACAGCAGCTCAGTGAGTACCGCACGCGAAAAGTGCGGATTCTCCCAGCTGCAAAACTGAAGCAGTTTCAAGCCCTCGTCACCCACATTCGTGTCTTCAATGACTTTCTTGATGTAACTGCAAGAAACATGAGAGGATGAGTTGATGTATAGAAATCTGATATACAATTAATTCCTTACCCGGTGCGATTAAAGAAAATGTCCATACATTCGCTAGAGAGAGGTGTAAGATCCTCCTGGGAAATGCTCGCATCCTTATAAGGATTCGGCAACGGTCGCCCATTCTGAGTGGAGCTCTGGCACTTGTCGCTTACATCAGTACAACGCACCAAATGCGATACTACCTGATGCAACTTGCTAAACTCCGGATACTGATACTTAATCGATGGTCCTGGCCCATCATCCATTGCCACCTGCATAAACTGCATTGGCACATTCAACTGCAAATAATTCCATAATATTACAACAGGAAATATGAAAAAAGAAGCTATTGAAGCTTTACCTTGAGTAACTGTTGCTTTTCGCGTGTGCCCAGACCCACGTACATGCTGAATAAGCTGAAGTAGTGCGGCAAATGTTTGCCATAATCGGCAGCCTCAGATTTGAGTAGACGGAGCACACTTATGAGGACCTGCTCGCAAAGATTGCTACCCTCATAGCCGACAAGCGGCTCATCGTTAATGGCAAAATGGCAAAAGAACACAACCAATTTGACGAACACGGTGCGCACTTCCGGCGAAGGTGCCATCAGTATATACTCGCCCAGACGCGATGGTGGCGAGAGCAGCGCTTGATTAGCAAACCATTTGCGCACCAGCGAAGAGGAACGTATATGATGTGAAAGCGTGTCATACCTGCAGTATTCATCATGAGATTTATGAAATTCATCTTGAGTATATATACTGAATACTTACCATTCAATGACGGGCCCACGCAGCGATTTCTTTGTGCGAAATCCTGTGTGGAACAGGAACTGCGATGCCAACTGAACGCCCAGCAGGGATAGTTCCTCAGCGGCGGGTGTCTACATCAAATATTGGACAATTAACTAAAATATCTTTTAGAAACACAACTGATACTCACCATCTTATCGCTGCGCGTCGAGGGAATACTGCAGCTAACCAGCTTCTTGATGAAGTTAAAGAACTCGACAGAGAAAATGCTACGCGAATGCAGAAAACGAATATTTTGATGTCTGAAATTGATAGAAAAAATAGATTAGAATGGGATTAGCACATTGAGTGGTGAAGTTTGTGTACCCACCTAACACTTCGCTCAATTGGCTTTGGTAAAGGCAACACCACATTGCGGCTTTCTGTTAGCGACAGCTGCTCTACGCTAGCATCAAAGTGTGTGGGATTTTGGTCACAACGCGTATAGAATAACATATAGGCATTCCACCAACGCTTCTGACGACGATATTGCATACGCTTCAGATTGTTATCATAGATTTCACCCATATAGTCGCCGCCAAAGCATTGAGCCTTCATTTCCTCATCCTCGTGCATTTTGCATTCCGTTACTTCGCCGTCATCAAACTTATACCACTGGCACTTGCCATTCGATGGATTTCTAAAAGAAGAAACATGGAATTTAGTAAAAATTAGGATCCATGATGTATTTTGATGCTTACTTGGATACTATGTAACTGAAGTAGTGACCACCGGATGCCTGACCACTGTGCACCACAATGCCGGTCAGTTCATATTTTGTTGTTTCAACAGTTGTTTGACAATTATCACCCACTTCCACAATTTCGCCCTCTAGCTTAGCTAGGCCAGAAACTGAAAAAACGATACACAAAATTCAAATTATATGTTTATATAAACAAGTGAAAAGTGAATGGATCTCACCTGTATAGGGCTCCATATCCAGGACACGCGGAAATTCAAAATAATCATTAAACTTAATCGCACAAACGCGCTCGTAGTCGTATTCAAAGCGCTTCAATTGTATGGCTAACACGGGCGGCAGCTTCTTCACACATAGCCGCTTAATGGTAACTACCTGAAGGAACAAAGATGTGAGGATTGAGAATTGATGATTGGAAGTTTGGTATTTGTAGTTTGCACTTACTTTTTTATCACATTTATCACAATGGTATGCATCAGCTCCCTCGAGCAGTTCCCCTTTAACATACTGCTCCAGAGATTCGGTTAATGAGCTATGATTCCTAATATCGACACTAAATACGCTAAAGGGTTCCTCTTTGGAGTAGCGATGTGGGCACTCTTGGCAAATCTTCTGATCGCTAAACGAACCGCCCAATGTAGCATTCATCAGCTGCGTGTATCCAAGTGCTTTCAGTCCCTCATCGAGGCTCTCAAACAGTGACATAAAGAACTCAACTGCATCCTGTTGCTCGCGCAGATTCACTGGCTCGCCTTGTAATCTGTAAAGAAATAATGATACTCATTATAATCTCATTAGAGATACAATATACTTAATATACTTACTTGAAGTGCGTCCAGAGGCCGCGTGGCACATAAAACTGCAATGCACTATGGCCGAGATGAGCAAATATGGCCTGCACATGTTTCAGTATTACAACGTGGTAGTTCTTGCGCACATCTGAACCATCATCGATGCCAATTGTGGTGGCTCCTGCAGTAGTCGACGTTATCGCCGTCATTGTGGAGGGGCCGATATAGAATGAGGGACCAATGTTGCCACCGCTGCTACCTGGCAGATCTGAGTCGCCGCTGAAGTCCTCGTTATCATTAGTGGCGGCGCCATGCGCCTTTAGAATGCCTACGCGCACAGCTGGCACCATGTATAGCTGCTGCAGCACTGAGTTCATGTAACAGGTGGCACCAGCGTTTTTCAATCCACAGAAACCTTTTGTTGGGCGGGCACCTACCGGTGGTAGATAGTCCCATTCGCGCAAAGGATCGGTATCTAAAGAAATGGTTAATGAATATCATCACGTTAATATCTGAAAGAGGATTAGAGACTTACCCGTGCACACGAAATCGATGAGTGTATTGGTAAGTAGCTTCATATTAGGAACACAGAGCTGGCACAATGCTATGAGGAGATCACAAGCAGCGGCAATCGTGTGCGGACTACGGCACACTGGTGGGGCCACCGTATCCTGGCGCAGGCTGCCGTGCTTGCGTAAATGCAGATACTCGCGCGATGCCGTGAATAGAAAATCATCGATGAGCTCGTGTATAAGTTCATTGAGCTGCGCCTTTGAGTCGGGCATAAGGAAGAACATTAGCTCCTTCGCCAGACATAGATGCCCTTCAAGCAACTCCTCGTGCACTTGCGTATCGCCGGTGGCTTTGACGTTCTCGCGTATCTTTCGCAGCCAATTAATCTCGTCACCAAGAAGACCTTCACCTATCTGTAGTGGCCAATTGTAGATGCAGCCATAGGAAAGCGTACGACAGAGCACAGAGAAAAACTCCGCACAGGTCGCCTCATACTGGGGCACTAGAGTTTTCAGGGCGCTCACAAGCAGGTTGACCATATAAACGAATGGACGTCGATCTCCTGCGCAATAGGTGGAGGCCAGGAACAACTGCTCAGATGCCACTTGGCGTACGTGACGAAGAGGATTTTTCAGCACAATTGAGGTAATGAATTTCGGCCAATTGGCATCGTTGCTGAGTGCCTCATTGGCGCTAGGATTGAGTATAAAAGAGATCGTTAGCACCTCTAGTGCCTCCTTGCACATGCTGAAGTCCTGACCATCAGGTACGATGGCATCATCCTCAAAATCGTTGCTAGTTCCCAAGGCTTGCAAATTTCCGCACGATGAGGCCCAGGCCAACTGCACCACCGCCTTGATAGTGCTTATATCTGGACAGGACCATTTCAACGTCGAGCTGAACAGTGCTCGGCAGCGTATGCCCTCCTGGCTGGCAGAAAGCATCTCGGTGGCTAATATTTCGGCCAACTTGGCGGAAATAGCACGCAGTGTGCCCTGGGCATTATTGGGCATCGTCGAGAAGTTTTGCTTCAGTATGTCCACTTGAGAGCGTACCCCATTATCGTAGTCACGGATCATGGGCTCGTCACCGACACGGGACACCACGCTGCCTACAATATAAAGGAAGAGTTTGGCCAAACGCAGCACACACTGGAACGAGGCACGCTTTGTATGCATATCAGCGCTGGGCAAGAAGTTGTTCTTGGTGAGTAGCTCGAGCACAAAATGTGCACAGCCCGAATGCATCCAGGCAGATTGCACCTGGAGCGCTGATTCGCCAAGCGGATCCAGTGCGGGTATAAGAAGTCCATGCAGCACGCTAAGATTGTATAGCACCTGGGCAGGTGCCGGATGCAGGAACATCTGCTCCGGTGTGCAGTCCTCCGCATTCAGCTAAAAAAAAATTAAATTAACTATTTTTAAACCATATTCAATAAGATTGTACTTTAAACTTACGGCATCGCTAGTGGTTTGACCACTGCCGCCCAATGCATCGGATTCCTTAGGTCCATCGCCAGCGTTTGACTTGGGGACACGACACATCAGCTGCAGCATGCGCGTTGTATGGCGATCGCAGGGTAGCAAATGGAGTAGAACTTTGGCGCTATCACGCAGGCGTCCATGCTCCAAATCACTTCCCAACTGATACAGCTTCAGAAAGAACTCAATGTATTGGTAGTTCTGTGAGATGATCACACCTGGCAGAGTGCTCTCCGATTCGACGCGTTGCATGTCTGGGCAGGGCCTTGGTGGGGAACCAGTGCTAGAGTCGCTGGAAGAATCGGGGCTGCTGGCAAGACCAATTCCCACCGGCGTTAGCTTGGCCGTCAATATCATTTTGTCGCGTATGGTGTATTGGTAAAGGGGATTAATTTCATCAGTGACTTCGATGAGTTCGCCATTGGTGTAGTAGAGATCCACCTTAATATTTGTGGTCGAAGTTGAGAGCCCTTTGATTCGCTTCAGCAGATTGCGCTTAAACGCTGCCATTGTTTCGTTACTGTGCGTCACGATTTCAATGTCATCAATGGGTCTTCCGGGCGTTTGGAAACGTATGTAGAGGCTAGTGTTCTTCCCGCGCGTCACACGACTGAGGGGCAGATGAACACGGTCGCCACTAAACGAGCGATCACACTCCTTAATGTACTCCTGCAATACTTTGATGATGCGGCACATCTTTTCCGCCTCAATGGAGCGCATTTTAGTATCCTTTGAGTCATCATTGCTGGTATCCTGGTTATCTGCATCCTCTAGCGCTGTCTTGCCTAATATCAAAATGTGACTGTAGTGCGTGCGCAGACGCGAACAACACTCCCCGATAAACATTTCATGAAACTCGGTAATGTGTTCCTGCAGTCGGGGACCGAGGGCTGTAGATACCTCCTTAAGTAGATCAATCGCCTTATTGGCGATCTCTTCACCGCCAGTGGTTATGACTCGCCACAGATACTCCTTGCCAATGAGGTCCTCATTGTCCAGTATATATCCCCTATGGATGGCCTTCAGTTTTCCTTGCTTGGAATTGACAGCCTTGAAGAAACGCTCAAAGCATTTGATACCACTCTCAGTTAACAGATGTGGATCCAGTTGCAGTATGTTATTCTCAAAGAAGTCCGTGTTAATACCCGGATCCAAGTCCGGTTCCTCACCCATCAGTTTACCGAACCAGCGGAAACATTCTTCGCGATCTGCTGGAAAAACAGCATTCACAGCCAGACAATGCCAGATTTGCTTGGCCTGTGAGCAGAATAAAATAGATTTCTACATTAGCCAGGTAAAATTTCGATATGAAGCAGAGTCACAATCTATATGACTGAAACGTACCTGGTCGGCACAAAGCCAAAGCTGACCGTCTTTAAGTAAGAACTTCAGAAACTCCAAACGCTCAGCGATTTGCGCTTGATGTGGGAATCGACCATCTATCAGAATCGTCGCCGCATCAAGGCTGGGTGTCTCGTTTACCAGGGCGCGTACCTTCTCCATGTACGCAGTCAGACTATTGGTGACCAGGATAACCAGTGAATAATCATTCTGTAGACGCTCAATCACCTGCTGGCGGCTGGTGCCCGTTTGTGTCCGTGGCGCATGACTCGGCGTCGTGTCGTATAAACAGCAAATATCCCGAATGAGTCGCAATGCGGGTAACACCCACGAGTCACCGGCCTTTAACTCGCCCACACACTTATCCAGCCAAATAGTCTTTTGGGCGTCACGCTCTTGGGAACAGCTATAATCAAGTATCTTGACGTGCGCGCCCAGCGCCTGATCAAGCACCTCAGGTGGCACTTCCTGACTATGTGCCAGTGTCCAGAACAGCTTCAACACCTTTTGGGCCATTACGCCATTCTTATCATCCTCGGCTAGACGACGAATCAGCTCCAACAATCGCTCTCGTTGACGCTTATTAGCAGTCGTCATGCTTGCCTAGAATAATTACGTAAACATTGCCAAGAATTTATAAATAAAACTGTGTTAGATGGTCGACTGATGATGGGGACTTACCTGAAATGCTTCGAAAAGATGATCCAGCTGTTCAGGTGTAAAGTCCCAAGCCAGCTTGGCCAACAGATCGTGCATATTCTTAACAATCGCTTCGTGTTTGCCTGCCTGAGCGCGCCATACAGCATCCAGATCGTCTAACGTTAATGCCTGCTCTTTGATTAAAAAGCGTATGATCTTTTCCAGTTTTTCCACGTACTGTGGCTGATGTAATGAGTCTTTGAGCACAATGCCAAGCACATCGGATGACTTGATCCATTCGGCCATTCGTTCGGCCGTTAGCCAGTCCATTTCATCCTCGGGCATGCAGTGAGGCAATGGCTGAGTGCGATGCGAGTAGTATGCGACCGAGGACAGCACCTTGTTGATTTCATTTAAGGCATTCATTTTACCATTAAAGCTAGAAACCTGCAGCAGGCGTAATATCATTTTAAGGCGAAACATTTCAAGATCGCGTATCAGTTCCTCCTGGCCAGTCAAGCGGCTGGCCAGAAAACGCGCAGATTTAACAATGCCATTAATATAATCATTTCGACCCTCGGGTTTTACTTCGCGCTTCAACTCCTCATCAGTAAAGCTATCAAGCAGATCCAATACCACACTCCAAGTGGGCTTAAAGTACTTGGCAATGGTAGCAGGTGTAAGCAGCTCATAGCACTGGCCAAAAGGCCGCAGTAGACTATGTATAAGCGCCAATGTCAGTCGATTGTCCTGCACTGCACCTTCCACTCCTCCACTCTCATTGGATGCGATGCCCTTTACGGCGGATGAAAGGGAACTACCGCCCCCCATGGCTGTCTTGCTTGTGTTTTGATTGCGCTTCAACAATTCCAGACCATTATTGAAACGCTCGAGCAGGTTGTCAAATCCGCCCAATTGTCCAAAGCGATTTATGAGATCGACAAGCCAGCCGCGCGGATTCTTTGGCTCCGTCGGTGGTTTCGCAAACATCTTATTACTGTCCAGTACGCCCCAAATGCTTTCGGGACCCGCAAAGCACTCTGGCTGCCGTGCCGCATTGAACGTGTTGAATTTATTCTCCGGATCGAACACAATAGCCAGCAGATCAAGCAGGTAGGGATTATCGCGCTGCATGTGTATCGCAATTAAATGCAACAGCTTGCCACATGAAAGCAGAATGCAATGATGTATATTGAACTTCCACGAGTTGACCGCCTCATCGGTAAGAATTTTACCAAAGGACGTTGTAAGCCCATTGCGATAAAACTCAACACATGGTTCGCAGTCATGATCGATACCTGCGGGTCGGGCATTAGGACAGATAAAATCAGTTTAAATCACAAATAGCTATTGTTTATAACACTTACCAGCCTGGGCCAGTTCGATAGCGGCATTCAGCAGCACCTCCAGCTCCTGCTCCGGCAGCACAGGGACCACCCAGCGTGGATTGGATATCTTTTGTGTTAAGGAGCGCAACTTTATTGTTGGAAAAGACGCTATCAGCTTTTCCGGCGACCTAGATAAATTCAAAAACAAAATTATTTCTCATGCATATTCCTCCAATTATATAGATGGTTGCTTTGGTGGTAGGAGAAGCGTGTGAGTCACTTAGGCACGCTAAAGTAGATAAGCGATAATTGTTCTTTGTTTTGTTATTATCGTCGCCTTTCGTGTTTATTATTTTGATTGCCCATCTCGACTTGCTCCAGACTAGAAGTAACTAACACAAATAAATAACTATACAGCTGTATGTGTGTGCATACATACATATATAATATATAAACTCGTGATTTGAATTTCTTAACTCTGATGACACAAGCAAAACTCTAATAATGTTATTTAATAACGAATTTTAATTGAATTTACATTACTCGACCAATATTTTAATGTAGATTTGCACAATCGTCTAACACTTTTCTAAGCAATCGCACGAATTGTTAATGTAAATAAATAGAAAATAGAAACTGCGCAAAAGAAAGCAATATACATACATACAAATTCTAGTAAATATATATATATATAATTATATATATCCATATATGTATGTTAGTATTATTTACAGCGATTTGAATTATAATTAAAATACTTTATATATTTTATCGCTCGGGATTAGGGTGATCTCGTGGAATAGAAAATTGTTTGGAACTTACACGACTGTAACGTTGCTCTCAACATTGGCTGCTGTTGGGGCATCCGAGGTTGGGTTCGCTTCCTGACTGTTGGTGTTGCTATTATTGGAGTCGCCTCCACTACTGGACATGTTTGTTGTTGATGTTGTGACTGCTGTTGTGAGCGTGCCCGTTCCTGTGCCTGTGCCACTGCTTGCACTTTGAGCTGTGCTCGCAATGCCCGTGGTGGCAGTGTTGTTGCTGGTGCTGTTGTTGGTCGTGGCTTGGCCAGTTCCTGTGCCTTGCCGGCGCGTATCGAATGTCATTGTGTCGCCAAGTGGCTGCACAAGTGGCGTCAAAAATGCTTAACGCCGTTGTCGTTTGTTGTGTTCTGTTTGGGGGCTAATCAGGTGTGTGTGTGTGTGTTTATGTATCCCTATATATGTATAGGTGTTGTTATATCAATTGTACAAAAGTCTACGCTGGGCGGCTTTGGCTTTGATTATTGACTATGGCTATGGCAGTCGCTGGTTCCGGAGTAACAGAGTAAGGCGCTTCTCTAGTTCCACTGTTGTTTTTGTTACTGTTGTCGGATTGGGATAATTAATCATCAAATAAATGAATGAATAATGTTTGTAACCAATGTACATAGGCACTTTTGGTTTGGCGTCGTCAGTGTGGTCGTCGTCGACGTTCGAAAAAGCTTTCCGAGTTTCCTTTTTTAGGGCTTTTTCCTTATTTTCTTATTGAAGTCCCAATAAGAATTTGTTGTTCTTTTTGCTGTTGTTGTTGTTTTTTGCATGCACTGCTGCTGTTTGCGGCGCGCTGCGTTTAGTTTACATATTTCTCCTCAACGGACAGAATTGCAAAAATCTATAAACTGCAACGAAGTAAGAAAACAGAAGAAAGAGCAAATGAATACGAGCGCACAAAGGAAACCGAAAAAACACATTCACACTCACACAAACATACATACACAAACACACCGAAATACACTTGCAGAGGCGCACGCACGAACGAAAAGAGCGAGCGCAAATTGTGGCATGGAGAGTGAGTGTTGAGAGTGGGTTGGGAATATGAAAAATCAATATTATTTAATAGACGGGGGTCAGGCGGCAGGAGGAGCCGCAGGCAAGCCCAGCAGTGGCCAAATATACGTAAGATTGTGCTCTCATACACTCACTAACACACACACACGCGTACACGATAAACTCTCTCACATACACACACACACACCTACACAGAGACATTGTGAATTTAATTTTATGTTGTTATTGTTGTTCTTGTTTTACGTTGTTCTTTTTCATGCTTATATTTATTTATTATTTTTTTAGACAAACAAAGATGTTTGCTATTTCCCAAAATTACATCATTCGGCAATTGCCGCTGCGTTCTGAATCTTTTTGGATTAGCTACCCCAAACCAAATCCATCCCTAACCCGGCACAGCTGCTGAATCCAAATGAAAATTTTTATATTTTTTCGCGAAACTGTCTTCGCCTACCAAAAACGTTGGTCAGCTTCAATCTAGTGCACATTCGTCTGCTACATCTTCTCCTGCAGTCATCGAATAGTTTGAACAGTTTTATTTCAACAATCTGACAACTGACGTGCAAACTTATCATTTAAGCAACGAAATTTTCGTTGTCAACACTGCATACATACAAATACATATGTACGTATGTATGTACACATATAAATATGCATACATGCAAGTATATAAACTTCAGGGGGTATGGGGAGGGCATGGACCCGCACAAGTGCAGCGACAACGGACAGACCTAGAATCGAGTTGAAACATGTGTAATCAGAATGACAAAGGAAATACGGGGTTGGAATTTGCAATTTTATACTGAACTGTATTAATTTCTACATTTAATTTACTACATTTTGGATTTTGAATTACAGAACAACGACGACGTTTTAAAATTTGTACATTTTTTCATACATTTTTCTCTTTCAATCAAATACACTTACATACATATGCGCAGCTACAAACATACACACACACAGATGTAGTCACCAAATCGTTTGCTTTTGCACAACTCACCATTTTGTGCATCCGCCCTAAAAACACTGTGCGTTTTTCGTTAATATACGCATTAATTTACAATGCCGCACTACTATGCCACGGTATCTGCACTCACACTCGGTTAGGGCTTATACGTTACAATTTCATAGTTGTAGCACAAATTGTTAAAAACAAATTTTGTATCTTTTTTTTGCAATTTTTGCTGGCTGGCTCTCCTAAGCTTTACAAATCAGCCGGCCGATAGCCAAAATGGCGTCTTCGTTGGAGATGGTCAATATTTGCAATTGTTGGTGTTTATTGCTGATTCGCTGGCGTATTGCCTATTTAATTTATATGTTGCTGTAGTTTATTTTATGCTGTATTCTAATTTATGCTATATTCTAAATTTATTGTTTTATGCTAAATTCCGGTATTGGATTTAATTAAATATTTTATATTTTGGAGACGACCGATAGATTGTGGTAGCCGGCCGATTGCCGACTTATCTATCGATTTACACTTCAGCGTGCACCTCTGGTCATTATCGTTAACGAGCATCGTAATTGATTAATAATAATAATATTAAAATTAAAAAAAAAATGAATAATAACAACCATGATAATGATAAAAACACTATAATATGCGATAATAGCTTGCTTTTTTAACAAAGGAAATTTAATAATATTCAGTAGTAAGTACATAAGCCAATTTAAACTTAAATCTCAAATACCGGCTACAAATCGATAGTATGCTAACTGCCGGCTGTGTTTTGTTGTGGGAAAATAACGCAATTGTGGCATATAAATCAATTTAGATTTGAGAAGGCCTACTCTGTTAGATTTTTAAATTTGGCGCTTCCGCTTTGGTATACTCAAGGTACTATTTTTCTAGAAGACAAGTCAAGTGACGTCACAAACAGACCGGTCAACAGACGGCTATTAGTTTGACAGATGTCATTCTGAAAACATCATATTAAAACATCCAAAAAGTCAAATATTTTAAAAAATCCTATATTTTCAAACGATAAATAATTTATTAACAGAGCAAACGATGTGTACTTCTGTTTTAATTCTGCGTAATGCCTTAACGTCTGCAGGTTGCTTTAACAGTATGTAGACGACAACAGTTTTTCTGTGCAACCCCGATTATAGTACTATGTGAGGAACCAGAGTCGTGCTGGTTAGCTTCTGTTAAAAATTCGCGGCTATTGGCAGCACTAATAAAAATATTAATTTTTATGTAAAGATTTGTTGTTCTGTCCTCTTTCCTATTAAACCGTTCTATTTTAACGATAATGAACACCGCCGTGGCATGAAGATGTACAATTACATGGAACGCTGTCCCGGTATTTATTGTGGTCGGTCTATGCTAGACAATGGAACTTGGAGCAGCTGTGGAGTTTGTCCCCGAGGATCACGGGTATATTTATTGGGTCCTATGTTTTGATAAAATGATGCATTGATTGCTCTTAGGTGAACGCAAGCTATGCGTGTTCCCCCTGCCGGGATGAGTTGACGACCTATTCTTGGCTATATCTGGCCTTTATGACGATGCTGCCATTTATGATGCACTGTTTCTTTATCGACATGGATGCCAAAGATCGAAAGTTTTCGCGCAAGCAATTAATTCTTACAGCCAGTTCGTTCATTGAGGTATTGCTTGCAGCTATTATGGCCACTCTCTTCATGGAACCGTTGGGAGAGCTACGTTTGTATGCGTGCGAAGTGCGCAAGCTAACCGACTGGTACACTTTGTTTTACAATCCTAATCCCAATTATGAAACAGTATATCATTGCACACAGGAGGCAGTCTATCCTTTGTATGTATATGCCAGACTAGTTTATATAATAATAATATTAAGAAATCCCCTTTTTATACGTGCAGGCAAACAATTGTTTTGGTTTATTACTTTCTATGCTTGATCAATATGTTTCTCATAAGGCCAGTGGTCAGTTCCATGTTGGATTTGCGCGGCAAGGCACCTATATATTCGGCTCTCTACTTTTTACCGCTGCTAACATTAATTCATGGCACCTGCTGCGGTCTCATTTGTAAGCCTCCAGAGTTACGTTTAAAAAATCATTTATAAATAACTTTAATTTTAGATTATTCATTCCCTTATCTAAGTATTGCTATGTCTATGGTTGCCAATGCTATACACTACTCAATGAAACTTGACCAATCTCAAAAGGCGCTCCTGCTTTCGTCAGTGTGTGAATTGAAGAATATTGTCATCATTAGTAAGTCATCTGTCGCACCTCAACCAAAATCAACAAATAAACAACCTTTTTATTTAGCTATTCACTGGCTGCTGCTAGCGTTTGGACTCTGCTCATTGAATTACCATTATGCATTGCTGTGCCTGGTTCCGTTTCCTTCGTTGTTCTATATTGTGACTGTACGCTTCACTAATCCTGGCGAGTTTCGTGAACTTGAATCGCGAATTTGATCCGGAAACATAGAAATGCAGGTCTTCCACGCAAGAGGCACCAGACGTTCCACAGTTGTTATTTATGTATAGTCTTTGTGTTCGTAAATTATTTCTGTTTAGTTTATCTGTACGTATGCTTAAATATAATTAGTTTATGTGGTCTTTTCGTTTTAATTATATTTCACATTAATTATACACATATAATAATATTAAATACAAATCATCAGTTTCCCCATCTCTAAATTAGTTTTTACACAATATATATTTATATATATTGAAGTTGCACGCCACGCTATATCAGACCCTTCTATACACACCGATTATGCATTGTACCTACAAAATTAAGTCATTTCAAATGGATTTAAGCAGTTCCATTAATGCAAAGTCAAAGACATTTGATATTTAAAAAGATAAACGTCAAAATAGTAGAATAATTAAAATCCATTCATAGAACACGCATCAAGGTAATGATTGCACATGTGTGGGCGAGGTGGGCGTGAAGGCTGCTGTTTCTCTTGAATTCAGTTCATCATCAAAATCTAATCTGTTCTGTCGCTGTTAGTTGATAACTTGTTACTTTCTTCTAGGAATTTCAAACGACGCTTTCGTAGCTCACTTAACTCTGAGCTCTCCTCAATATCTACATCGGAATTGGCTATGTACACTGTGTGCTTGGACGGTACTTCATCATCCTCAGCGCCCAGATCTTCAATAGTAACTGTCTCTGTAGTATTTCCCACAGACACACTCTTAACACTAATCTGATGCGTTTCTGCCGGCTTAGTTTCAACAGCAATTGAAGCAGTAGAAGCAGAAGGCGCAGTAGAAGCAGATGCCGCAGTAGCCGCAGCAGCTGCTTTTGATGTGCTTGGCATGTCATACACTGGTGGAGCTATTGGGACTGTAGTGGTGCTCACTGGATCTATTAAAACTTTGTTTTCTACGGGTACAGCAGCTGGTGCAGCACGTGATTCAGTTGGTTGTGTGGGCTGTGGAAGGCGCGCCATCATCACCTGGTACTGCTGCATCAGAAGACTAGCGGAGTCCATCATTAACGTAAGATTGCGAAGCATCTATAAATAAGGATACGTTTAGGTTGAAACAGTTAATATTTATTTCATTTAGACTTACTTTTAACCGTTCCTCAATGTGTTTGCGTTGATTTCCCTCCATGGCCAGCAGCTCCTCTTCGCTGAACCTGTTCAGATCCAGCGGCATGGGCGGTGGTGGTAAAAGCGGCGGCGTGAAGTAGGGTAAGGGTGCTTGCATCATAAATGGTGATAGCATGGGCGACGGTAGCATGCCGGGGAGGTTAGGCAACGCATTTGGCAAGCCATCTATAGGAAACGGTGGGAAGACAACGTATGGGAATGTGCAAAGCCTAAAACCAAAAGGTATTAACTCACTGGCATCACCAAAGATATCTTCAAAATTGGGAACTGCTCCGTTTCGTCCGACTGCGCCATTCGGACGCGCTTGGCCGACTTCTGGTATTGCAGTTGGTGTTGCATTCGCTGGTCCATTTTGGGCAGCTGCTGGTTGGACAACAACTGGGGCTGCTGCATTGGCCGGTTCGTCCGCCGGTCTCGGCATAGCCGTAGAGTTAACTGCCGGTGTACGTAGTATATTCAGGCGACATGTGGGACAAGTTTGCTGGCGCTGAAACCAAGATCGCAGGCAAGTCGTATGGAAGATGTGTCCGCAGGGTAGTTTCTTTGAGTGGTTGACCATATCTTCGCGGCAAATGATGCATATGTTATCGGACTGGCGTAGTTCCTCGGGTGTCGCATCCGGATACAGGGTGTTCATGTTGCGTATGGCGCGGCGTGACATAATGACGTCATTAAACGCCTTACGGAAATTGCGTATTGTAAAGAACATTGGTCGAAAGACGAACATGGGTAGCGCATAAATCTTTGCCATTATAACAACAAACAGCAGATATAACACCACCTTAATTAGACCAATAACCAGTTCAGTGTACAACAAAAAGACTGCCTTGTTCTCCCAAGGCGTATCGGTGCGCATTTCCGCAGCGTGCAACACATATTTAATTGCTGTACTAGCGACAACCGTGAGGAGAATAGCATACTCGAATCCAAAGACCAGCTGGACAGTCGGACCACGCACAAGCGTTGAGTTGTATGCGTGCATGAGCAGCACGTAGTCGAATATGCCCAGGGTGGTCAACAGACTGCCAACGCGTATGTGAAACAGCCAGCCGAGCACTGGGGATCGTTCCATCTGGAAAGTGTTAAAAATAATTAAAATTAATTAGGAACAGTCTCGTACATAATTAGCAGCTGGCCGCTGTCCACTTACAAAATCAACACGTTCCTCGGCTAACCAATGGAATGATTTGAGAAATAGGAGCACAGTGAAAAGTGCAACAAATCGAGGATTAAAGTCGTCCCGAAACACAGTAAAGGCCAAACAGGTCTCCGTTAGCGCATACCAAAAACGCTCAAGCAGGTGCTCAAATTCGGCAGCACGCAAGGTGCCTAGGAATATCTGAAAAAACGTAAAAATATTACAAACATATTGAACGGAAACACAGTGGGGAAAATAGTTAAGTTACCTTGCGCAACAGCTTGCCGAACATAAATACAATCATAAAAAATTGTATGTATATTACCTGAAAATAGTTGAGAGAATGACGGGGGGGTAATCATTTGAGACGCAGAGTGGAATTTGAACCAGTCGGTTTTCAACTCACCGCCATAGATGCATTAGATTTGGTTATATATACGACTGCGGGATAGAACTGCTGTTTCTGGTAGTAGGCGTTGCCAACTACGGCGCTGGTCAACGCCATGCAAACACTTGAAATTAGCAACTGCATGTCGCAGTTTGTTGCAAAGCCAGCCAATTGGCTGATCGACTCAAAAAAGATGTTAATTTTGACTGTGTCTCTCTAGTCCTTGTGTACACAAAACGTCAATAACATTTACTTTAGGTATTTTCCCCCCGTATTATTTATTAATTTACTGACATCGACACAGTTAATTTTGACTGTCCTTTCACCCAATTTTCGCCTCTGCTCCTGTTTTTATTGTACACGTACACGTATACGACTCGTCAGCACGTAACGTAATGGCGTCTTACCATTCACAGGTCCGTGCACAATCAGCTGTTCGAAAAAACAGTGTGACCGAATCAGTTTAAGCTGAGGGCCTATCTAATTTTGTTTTTTTTGGCTTGAATTTAGCTAAAATATATCAATAAAATAAGTAAACTTTTCCAATAAGATTTTGTTTACGTTCTTTTATATTGTTTTCGCAGCGCTCTGTGTTTTCGTAGAGTGAGCGGCATTTCAATATTCGTGAGCTCACAAAACATATGACAGATAGAAATACCGTTAGCTAAAAGAAAGTATTTATACAATTTCAACTTAACGTCTACGGCTTATATTTATTATGAAAACCAAATCAGAATATTTCAAAACAAATTTAAAAACAACTTTTATAGAAATTAGGCTGCATATGCGGAAAAGGAGAAAAATTGAATTATTATAAACATTCAGCCCGAAAGTATGCAGCGAAAATCACACTTCATACTTGTACATCAAATTGATAAAATATATATATTTGTTTCTACATCTGTCTAAAGTATCCGTATCTTTATTTATTTATTTTAATGGCATACAATAAAAAGCGATTTCGTTTCGCCTCAGCTCAGAGAAAATCAAAGCTTATAATTTATTATCTTCAACCGAAAAGCGTAAACACAACATTAAATAACGTGAGGCACATCCCTATGTGAAGGTCTGCAACGCTGGCTATAATTAGCAAATGAGCTGGCCAATTTGTTGGCCATAATTAAAGCAATGAAAGATCGCGGCATAATTTCAGAAAACACTCAACTTACGGCTTAAAGATGCCCGCTGTGTCCAGCAGGGTGCCCATATCGGTGTGCGATTAGTGATTTGCGATTCACTTGGCTGCAAGATAAACATACATAGTTACACTTTTACTTTTTAGCTTGAGAATCTCCACTAGCCACATGGATGCGGCGACTCGTTAAACTAGCCGTATGGCTATTGCGCAAGTGCAGATCCACTCAGGCACTCAGCCAGCTGCCAAGCGGCAACATTAGCTAAGCAAACGTTAGCACCCAAAGGCTAAAGTTTGTGTGGAGAACTAGCAACCGATAGCTGCCGAGAGTGGACATGTTTTGTGGTAGCAAACAAACTCCATTCGTTGCCTAAGCTAGACACCAGCCCAACAGCCCAAGTCCCAGTCCAAGCCCCAGCCGGCCGACCAGTCAGCCTCCCAGACATGGCAAAACGTGTCGCAGCAATTTTCCAAACAATTTCAGCATTTCTATGCACGTTTGGTTTTCACAGCATCTTTTTTTTTGTTTATTTTGTTTTATTTTCTTTTTCTTTTTATTTTGTTGCCTAGTTTCGGCTCCTATTGCATATGCAATTTCACTTGGATAGTCCAACCACCCGCGATCTTCTCTGGAGCCATCAATTTCTGGTTGCACCGTCTACAACATGGACAACTCATCTGCCTGCAGATGCGGGTTGCCACTGCCGTTGCTGTTTTCTTTGTTGTTGTTGTTGTCTCGGGCTGTGTCAGTCTCCACGTTTGACTTACATAAAGCTAGGAGCACACGACGATCCATTCGTTGTTGGACAAAACAAAACTTGTTTTGTCTTTTTGAGGAAACGACAGAAGACGTCGAGGTTGTTGCTACTGCCACCAAAGCTCGAGGGGCTCTTCTGCGTTGGCGCCTTATGTAACTCCATGCCAGTTGAATCTGCCCGCAGTTTGCAGCTTTACTTGGTAACATACCTGTAGCCAAGGGTGTACCCAGAGGGGGCAGGAAGATCCACGCTTAAGTTAGAACATGTACGAGTACTTTTAGATGCTCAACCTCAAAGATATATGTGTTTGATCTTGGTATATATTACCTCTTCCCCTTGAAATCATACCTTATTTTCCTACTTGCCTCCTCTCCCCCTTTGCGTATAGCTGGCTACGCCCTTGGGCTTAGCCCATACATTTTCATGAGCAGCTATTACACATCTTGCGATATTCTCGACATTTTTCACTGGTTTTTGTTTTTCCGACCTCCTCATCCATTTACACACTTAAATAATCACTTTTAGCACTTGTACATATATTATACAGTTAGTTAAGACCGTTAAATATTCGCTTCTTCTTATGATGAATCATTGTTGACTGAGCAGATGCCACAGCTGCACAAGGTTTGCCAATAGCAGCTTGGGTTGCATCTTCAATCTTAATATAATATTGAGATACCTGAGAGATAATTGAACTAAGTTGAACCTTACCTAATTTAAATTTCGATTCAAATATCGGATAATCACGTAGATCAGATAATCTTAGATTATTTATAGGATATATATTTTGATAAGGGTCTTTAAGATATCAGGCGATAATTAACGGTTTAAGTTTAAGGATATATCAGAAAATGTAACTTAATTGTTGATTGATTGGGAACCCCGTTTTACACGAATTCCATTTACACTAGTTCTCTCTATTTACCCGCGTAAATAGAGGGTTTGCTTTACTTGTACACATATATATATTTCTGTCAACTGGTATCGAGTATGTATTGACTTAGTTATCATTGTGTAAGTTACAGACTCATTCTCATTTATTATACTATCAGTTTTAAGTAATATCGCCAAGTATTAGACACAAAGGTTAACATGGAATTAACCCTTGAGCAGCTGGCACGTATTGCCCTAGGCGGGCCCAATGTGAATAGTTTAAATTTGTCCGTGTTGCATATTTTGATAAATGCCATGTTGAGGAAGTTGGATTGTGGCGACGATTTGGTTGGGGTCGCCGGCACGGAGGGCAGATGCTTGAAACGTATACTGGAACGCTCGAAGATATCGTTACTGGACATTGACGTGCAGAACATTGAGCCCATCTCCGGTGAGTTGAATAGAGTGGCGGTAATGGAGCAGAAGATTGCAACGCTGGAGTCTCGACTGGATGGCCATTTCCAGCAGATTGTCAGTTGTGGCAAGGTAAACAGCAAGAAATACCAGAGGAATTTGTGGAAACAGTTTGCTTCACCCTGCGAGGATGTGCCTTCTGACGTAAGCATCGAGGAGTGTACTATTGCCTGCAATCTGCTGCGGAACATGGACTTCATGAAAAAGCTAATGAGATGCATGTCATCGCCCATAATTGATGAGATGGAGAAGTTGCAGAGGGAGATCAATAAATTCTATAAGGCATTGAATGTCTTCTTGCGAAAGACAGAGGCGCTATTTGAGCGCTTAGAGCTGTTCCAGCAGTGCTTCCTCGAGATTGAAAAGCTGACCAAACTGGTCAATGACTACGAGCTCACGTTCATTGGCGCCATGGAGGAGCTGCAGGACATGCTGGATGGCAAGCTGGATAAGGTGCATATGCCAGCTCTGAAAAAATACATACGCGATCGTTTCGAGGACATCGAAGTCCGCATGGTAGGTATTGAGCAGAAGAGCACCTGTCCACGTGACAGTGGCTTCATCAACAAAGACCTCAAATGCATCGCCTGTGACAATACCCGCATCGGCGTCGATGTTGGACCATTGAATATTGGTCCATTACCCGATGCTCCGCTCAAGAATCCACCTGTGCTTATACCACCCTGTCACAAGCTACCCGTCTATCGCGCCATCGACAAGGAACCTCCACTTCTGCTGCATATACAAAATCTCAATATCAACCTAATCTCTAAACGCTTCAAGGAATCAACCTGTGAAAGGGGTTGCCTTGAGGCGGATACCAGAGATGTACAATTTCCAAAATCGTTAAAGAAAACGAAACGTTAAATTTGCAATTTCCCCTTGTGAAACAATAAATCCTCAATTTTAACTATCGTGTTGAATCGGTTACTGTTATTTTTTACCAGTTATAAATGGGATTAGGTATAAAAGAGTTGAGGAATCTCTGCGAATATCTCTCAAAATATCTTCACCTGAGATGAATCTGAGTTCGCTTGGAATGGTCATAACTATTACGTATATAACATTATTATAGTTTAAACCAAAAATAGTTAAATAATAACAGATAATTATGGGGTTTAAGTTTTACAAATTTGTTGGGTGAGTCAGAGGGATTACGAGTATAATCAAAGTCTTTAAAGCCGAAATGAAACCTAAAAGAGATTAAAACTTGTTGGCGTGGGCGTTGCTCCTCATGTATATAAAACACTATATACATACAAACATATATAAACATGTATATATATATATATATACTTGATACATCAAAATCGTTTGGTAACAAAAGTCTTATCAATTTATAGATCAATTGGCAACGAGAGGCGACGATTTGATAATTTTACGCGCGTCTGCGCTAAAGTTGGCAACTTTGTTGTTAGCCAGTATTGATGTATTTGTTGGCCTGGCCCAATTAGAGTGTCATAACAATTACGAACGTCCACACACACTCGCACACACATGCACAAAAAGTGTGTGTAGATAATGAACATCTGCCTAGGCCGTCATCAAAGCTGAGAAAACAAAAACGGTCAAAAGCAAATGTAAGCCATGGTACGACGGCGGCGGCGGCGGTGGCACCGCTGACCTAGTGGACGTGTTAATGATGGATTTGGTCAGTTATACATATGTATATATGTAATGTGTGTACATATGTATATAAATATAGTATGGCGTGCAATAAAGCGTTTCATTAAAATAAGAAAAAAAAGTGCTTAAACTCAAAGCGAATGGCCAAAAACAGCACTACGAAAGCGGTAACAAAACAAAACATGCAAAATCATAAGCCAGAGCACAACGATCCTCCAATGCCATGCCCTGACCAGGCCGGTCTCCATTTTGGCCAAAGCTAGCAATTTAGAATTACACCCCAAGCAGAGAAACATCGACATGAATCCGATCCCATCCGCTCTACTCCAATTACAACTCGCTTTTGGCTAAAAGTGCGAGCCAAAAGACAATTACGAAATTAATTCAGAGTGAGAAGAAGAGGGATAGATGCAGGGGGATAGGGAGAGGGAGAGAAAGAGAGAGAGACCTTCACAAGATGCCACAATAAACCAAATTAAACGCCAAAGTGACAGTGGCAACAGCAACAATCCAAGCTGATAAAAATAATTTAAGACACGACCAACAAAAAACAAGCTACAATGGTCTCTAGCCAAAGCTGCCCGACTATCAGATACCCTTAACTCAACACAGCATCTAACAGAACTTAGCACAGTTCACCAGATCCTAAGGATCACATCCTGTGATCATTTTTCTAGGTTTAATCCTTATTGTTATTGCTTTCGATAATGAATATTTATACTCCATGGCTTAAACCGACTTTTCTGCTGCCTGTTACATACCTTTTCATAATCTTCATATACCCTAGTTACCCATTTTAATGGACATTAAAAAATGATTTAACGCATTGTCATTGAAGTCGAGCTGAAGCTCGAGTTGAGGAACTGAGCCAAGCTGAGCTGAGCTGAGCTGAGGTGCCTCCATTTGGCCGGTTGTATTTAAGTGTTAAGTGTTGACTTTCATCTTGTTGCCCCCAAAACTGCAGAGGTTGGTCTTTAGGAGTCGTGCCGGTGTTGTCATTGCCGCGCCACTGCCACGCAATGCCGCATGCCGCAAAGTCCTTCACTTTGAAGCGTGAAGGTTTCCAATAAGCCCTTCAAGAAACGCAGCAGCCTCAACCTCAACCTCAGCTCCAATCTCCATGCCAAAGCCAGTGCAGTTTGCGAAAGTCCACTGGAACATCTACTATACATATGTATATATAGTATATATATATGGAGACAAGTAAATAAACCTTATTTACGACAATTTACTGGCAGTTGCCTCTTGAATTGAAATTGGGAGTCGGTTTCATTTTTCTTGTGGTTTCTCTTACCTTTATGCGGTTAAGAGCACTCTCAACCTGTCTCCACCAATTGAGGTCCATCGACTTGGTTGCTGTTGACATAATATACACACAACTCCAGTGGGAAGTCAGTGGGAAGACAATCAAATTATATATATAAAGATATAAGTATGTACAGTTGTATGCTTTGGTTGTCTTCCATTGCGATTTCTCAAGCAGATCTATCAAATATTATTGTTTAAACAAAATTAAACTTTTATACTTGTAGTACTGATTCATTGAGGGATTCTTCGAATTTGTTACACCTGGAAGCTCTCGAAGAGACTACCTAATATATGAAACGAGTGTGAAGACCATAAAATCCATCGTAAAATGAAACAAATGTTTGAATTACGTGTTGATTTATATACCGTCTTATTATGCCCTTAACTCATTAAACTTGGTTGGAAGTGGGCAATCAAAGTTGTGTTAAGGTATGTAACAGGCAGCAGCTCATAAAGTATACATATATATTTCAAATTTAGGAAGCTTTCCTATAGAGTATACCCATCTGAGCCTAGTCTTCAGCCATGCTTCAACTCTACCTGAAGATGAGACAATAATTATAGAAAATGTATTAGACATTTGTTGGAGACATGGGTTAAGGGTAGCTCAAAGTCAGGTAGCCTTGATTAAAGCATAGACTGTTTGTTCAACTGGTTCAACTTTTACCGGGTGAACAGCTTCAGTTGGGTTCTCCACTGGTTGTTAAACCTTAACTCCTTGGGAAATCGGCCAACGTTAATTATATGTCTTATTGCAGACGAGAGACCTACTGCTCCATATGGAGATTATATAGCTTTTTCCCAGCTCGAATCATTTCGTAAGGTGCAAATTGTGCACTAGGCTGTCTATTTGATTTACTGAAAATTGTGGAAATGGTGGAAACTGTGGCAACTATAATTTAATAAACAAAATAAGAGTTATTTAACAAAGCGTTATGAACCGCATTTATACTTTAAATATCAAATTTAGATTTAGATTTAAATTGAGTTTTGTTTAAATGTCAAAAGTTTGTGGAATATGCCAAATGCATTAGGAATATGATAATTGCAACGAGGTGCGACTACCGAGTTGGTCAATGATCATTTTCCGCTGAAAACCAATGGGTGGTGGAAATGACTTCCTGGTCGAACTGTGTGGCGCAAGTCGAAGCTGTCAAAGCGAAACGTGAATCGAGGAAAGTACCAAAGAAAGATTTCAAACAGAAATTGTTAGTGACATTTTATATTTTAGTTTTTCCAATTTTTTTGAACTTTTTTTCTTTATAGTGTGGGAAATGCATTCGAATTCGGAGTTGTAGTTGTAGTTGTAGTTGAAGTTGTCTGCTGGCCTCAGGTCGTCTACCAAAAACAAGTCGCAGATGAAGATGAAGGCATAAAATAAAACTACTACCAACATCTGTGTGTGTGTGTGTTGTGATGATCGTTAGCGTCCAACGACTTGGGGATCGTTAACGATGATGAAGAAGACGACGAAGTTGCCGATACTCGTAATGATGTTGGTCCGACGAAGTCGCCGAAAATGTTGAGAGCGTGTCTGAGGTTGAGGAGAGGGCAACACGCAGGGCGGAGGTCGGCGGCAGAGGCGGAGGAGGAGGCGGAGGCCAGTCAGTCGCCGGCGCAGCAACGCAGCAACCCGTTGAGCAGTATAAAGAGGGCCTGCGTCGCATTTGGAATGCATTCAGTCGCTGGTTTCCCACTCGAAAGCAACTAAATTTACCTTATAATTTAATTTTACTTCTTTCCCCCACACACACATACACTACAAGACTCATAACTATGAACTCCTTCTCAGTGGTAAGTAGCAGTGGAGGAGTTGAGGATTTGAGTGGATTACCATATGGATAACTGTTGGATTACTTTTATACAGTTCTTAGTGTTCGCTCTGGCTGTTTTGGCTGCTGCTGAGCCCCCGTCCGGCTATAATTATCCCCGTGGAGGTGGTGGCGGCGGCGGCGGTGGCTTTGGTGGTGGCTTCGGCGGTGGCTTCGGCGGTGGCTCCTCCTTCGGCGGCGGCGGCGGTGGTGGCGGCGGTGGCTACCAGGCCGTCAGCGGTGGCTTCCAGACATCGGAGGGTCAGAATGTTGATCCCCAGCTGCTGGAGCAGGTGCGTCAGATACTGCTGAGCGAGGAGAGCAAACAAGGCGGCGGCGGCGGTGGAGGCGGTGGTGGTGGCGGCTATCCAAGCGGACCATCTTCCAGCTACGGCCCACCCTCAACCAGCTATGGTGCGCCCAGCAATGGAGGCGGTCGCGTTGTCGGCATCGATCTTGAGGGCGTGCGTCAGGCCATACAGGTGGCTCAATTCGCGCAGCAGAGCACACAGGCTGGTGGCGGCGGCGGCTATCCCAGTGCCCCATCCGGCTCCTACGGTGCTCCCTCAAGGCCAAGCGGCAGCTACGGTGCGCCCTTCTAAGTTGGACGTAACTTGGAACCAAAACAAAAATTTCGCTGCCAAAAATGAATACCGACGGAAAGGACGACATTAACTGACACAGCACCGACCTTACGACAACAACAACATCAACAACAACAACAACAAAAGTTGAACAACAATTTGCGGTATATTTTATATACCAACAACAACAACAAGAAGAAGAACTTGAGCTCAATTTGGTTCAAGGTTCAAGCGCGCGCCACGCCTCCTACGTGAGGACCTCCTGAGTGAAAACGATGTTCGACTAGTGATGTGGAGTGAACGGTAAAGATCATCTACCGTTCCCAACACCTCCACCAATCCTCTCTATATCACCTCTCTCCATACTCAGACTCAGCCCCAGTGACTGTAGTTTCTCTCGCTCTAGAGAAAAAAACAAACTTCTTTCTTTCTATTTGAACTCGAAATGAGATTTCGTCCAGAATTTGAGATTGAATTTAAGGGCGAGGTTTGTTTTTGTTTTTTGTAAATAGTTTCTTAAACAAAACAAAAAACCTCCTCCCCCCTTCTACTTCTACACCCCCCACAAAAAACAAACAGTGTTATAACGCATTATTAGTATGTAAGTGTTTTTATTTCTATGAAACAAACAAAAAGAAACAACAAAAAAAAATATGAAAATAATAAAAAAAATAGTAAATTTTGTCACCGTTAAATCTGACCGATCTTTTTATTATGCAACTATATATATATCTTATATGTATAAGTTATATATCTCCATTCTTACTTTTAACCTTCGATTCGATTCAATTCGATTTGATTCGATTGGATTGAATTGACCCAGAATCTTCTTGGTGGAGGCTGACAATTAAAAGTGATGCAACATTTGAGGCAACCTTCTGAATTTGGTTCATCTTGGCGATTTCTGAGTAGTATTACGTGATCTTGCGTACATCGGAGTGTGTCTCACGTACAGCTTGACACAATCCTTTCACTTTTTATTTACCAACTTGTACGAGAAGCAACCATGACTTGTAGAGGCTCTCATCAATGGAGACGAGTCAAGTGTTCGACAAAGTTGGCAACAACATTCGGATGATCATTACGATTGTGATTGCGACAGATGCAGCTGGAGCTGGAGATTGGGTCACGATGGACACAGTAGCCTGTGGTGCCAGCATCATTAACATTTTTTCAATTAAATGTGACGACATCGATTAAACGACTCTCCATCAGATTCAAGACGTTGCTGCTAATGGCCACAAATTGTGGCACAGTTGCAGCTGCCAGAGTAAAGTTTTCTGACATTAAATTCCTCTGCATACCTAGGCATGTGGCGCCTCAGTATTATCTTTATATATATATTTGACCAGATCTACTTTGGACTCCAATATACATTACAATAAACATTGAAAACGATCTAAAGGTAGTCAACCTTAATGATAACTTAGTTCCGTTGTCATCATTATAAAAGCTTATCTGGCAAAACGCTAGACCTGGTAATAAGTAATATCTAAAGATCATCAACTTGTACTAATAAGAGCAGTCTATTATTAAGATAATAAGTTATTACCCTCAACTGGACACTACCCGACTAAGAGATGCCCTTTACGCAAGGCTTAAATAAACTCCCCACTACTTTTTTCTATAAATATGAATTGCTTCTCCTGAAGTTTTCAGTTTGGATGAAGATTATGATAATATATATGGGTATGAAGTATCACAGGTTTAGCTATATATAAAGTAATTCTAATAGGTTGTAATCGATTGAGAATATTATATAATATAAACTTCACCATATCTGTTAGATGAAATACTGAAAACCAGCTACAATATTTCCTTTCTCTAATATTCAGAGTCTCGGAATTTAATCTAATTCCGATTAAGAATATATATACTCTATGGGTTGATTTTATCTGCTGCCCGTGTCAAACCTCTGCACAACTCCTTTATAGCCCTTATACCCATTTTTATGGGTTCTGGGTATGTACAATTTTACAGCGAATAGACCCAAATGTCGATAGCACAGTTAAGAGCTTTATAAGTACTTGAGGAAGATAAGATCTAATTGGGGATATTATTAGGGTATATAAGTGGGTGTATATGATGTGAGGAGTCCAGTTGAGTTTTGGATTGTCACCTGGTCGCGATGTCGGTTCTACTAAATGCCACGGCTCGTGCCCTGGCGGACTCCCAGTTTACGTTTAACCTGACGGATTATATAGTCTTTGGATTCATGCTGAGCATCTCGGCGGCAATTGGTGTGTACTTTGGGTTCTTTGCCAAGGGCGAGGACACCACCGAGGAGTATCTGATGGGCGGCAAACGGATGAAAACGCTGCCCATAGCCATATCCCTGGTGGCCAGTCAACTATCGGCCATATCCATAATGTCCATTCCGGCGGAGATATCTGCCTTCGGGATTAATTGGATCTTCAACGTGGTGGCCATATTCCTAGTGATACCTCTGCTCAATTATGTAATCATACCTGTGTTCTACAACAACAACCTGACCAACTGCTATGAGGTGGGTTAAGGTCAAGACTTATATATATTTTCGATCCATTGTCCAATTGTCTTCCTTTTAGTATCTGGAATTGCGCTTCAATCGGGAAACACGAAAACTTCAGACGATTTCATTTGTTCTAACACTTTTTTTTATGTTGCCCATCTTCATATTCCTCCCATCGCTGGCTTTTGCCCAAGGTAAGTTCCGGGTAACTCACATAGCTCCCATCTATTGATTGAGAATCCTTCCTCCAAAGTGACCGGCTTCAATGTGCATATTATAAACACGATCGTTTGCAGCATTTGCGTTTTCTACACGATGATTGTAAGCAGAATCCTTGACGACTATTCTATAAAATGGCTTCTTATAGAGATTTACTCCTAACAGGGTGGAATCAAGGCAGTCGTCTGGACGGATGTGGTGCAAGCTGCGATTATGGTCCTCTCAGTGGTGCTGGTGGGCATCATGGGCGCCTATCGAGTGGGCGGACTTGGCGAAGTGTTGCGCATCGCCGGCGAAGGTGGACGACTGGACGTGAAGTAGATTTGGCCTTATTCCAAGTTGGTAGCAAGTGATTAACCCATTTCATCTGCAGTTATGCCTTTGATATAACATCCCGATCGACATTGTGGAATATGTTTAGCACAGGCATCGTTATGTGGAGTGGCTATGTGGGTCTCAATCAGAGCTGTGTCCAACGCATCGTCTCCCTGCCATCGTTGGCACATGCCCGCAGGTAAGATGGAACTTATTAACTAGACTTTAATCCAATCTCAAATCATCCCAGATCACTGGTGCTCTTCGGCTTTGGATTTCTGCTCATCATGTCCTTCAACTGCTTCACGGGCATCGTTATGTATGTGCGTTACCACGACTGTGATCCGCTCACCCTGGGTCTGGTCAGCAAGCTGGACAAGATGGTGCCCTACCTTGTCCAGGACATTGTGGGACATCTGACTGGGATGCCCGGCGTGTTCATCTCCTGCGCTTTCAGCGCTGCTCTGAGTACGCTCTCGGCGAGCATCAACTCTCTGGGTGGAATCGTTTACTTTGACTACATCAAGCCCCACATCCATCACACCGAGCACAAGGCCAATGTCATCATGAAGCTGTTCGTCCTCTTCTGCGGCGTCTACTGTATACTTGGTGGCATTGTTGTGGCTCAGTTTAGCTCCCTTCTGCCGATCATTTACTCCATTGTTGGCATTACCTTTGGCTCAGTGGGCGGGGTATTCCTGCTTGGCATGCTGGTGCCCAGAGCACATGGTCGGGTAAGCATCTTTATAAGCAGTTCCTAAGCTTGAAACTTAAGTTCCATTTCCACAGGCGGCTCTCTCGGCAGTCATCCTAAGCATTGTCTGCATGACAGTCATTGTCGTGGGCAGTTGGGGCAGGAATCATTACATGACCCTGCCCACAAGTGTAGACAACTGTCCTGGTTCGAATGCCACTTTAACCACGACGTCTTCACCAATCCTGTTGTCCGCCAAAGCAAGGACGGAATCTCCACCAGCTGCAGGTTTCAGCATTTTCGATATGTCCTTCAATTGGTACTCGGTTATTGGATTTCTCATCACATGGATATCGGGTGTCGCCCTAAGCTACATCTTGGCACCCGCGCCCGATGCTTGCTTTGATCCAAAACTCTTGTCACCGGTCGTAAAACCTTTTGTAGACTACGAGCTGACGCCAGGCGAGGAACTACCCGAGCTGAAGGTCGAGCAGAAAAAAGAGAATCTAAAGACATAAAGTAACCACTATTAGAGCTATTATCGTAGCTATAAAGTTATATATAATCTTTACGATAGTTTGATATCAAGATAATATAGAGCTATACTAAGTATTATATAATCTAATTCTAGCCAAGAATCTTTCATAGAAATAAAGTAATCAGTTTAACTATTTGAGACCCTAAAGGATTTATTGAACTCAAGACATTGTTTGCAAGCCAGTTAAAATTCTGCAGTCCAGTTTAAACGCGCATCTCGAATCATGAGATATCCAGGATCTCTTGTCGCCCCTAAGGTCCAGGGTGCTTATGCGAACAGACAGACGGATTCGGTTTAATCAACTAAATTGATGTTCATCTGGAATAAAAGTATATCGTTTATGGACTTGGAGAAGCTTGTTACTAAAATTGCATTCCCTTTTTTTAATCTTTCTCATAAGTTAAGGGTATAATAGACTGTTATCAGTATAAACAAGTCATAAACATATTTAATCAAAATGTTTTGTTTATGTCAAAAAGCCGGGTCGACCTTGTGGCAATACGTTAAACTAATTGCTGCAACTGCCACATCGAAGTTGAAAGCGTTGCAGATCAGCTGCAAGTTGCAACACGTCTGACGCGTTGAAGCCAGAATTCAGAGAAAATCGATTTTTTATTTTATTATATTTGAATTGTTATCATATGTTTCCTTTATTATTATTTCTTACTACCAAGAAAAAATATCGTTATCTTGATCTGAGTTTGGATATCTAGAGAGAAAACCATTGGAACTTGAAAGGAATGATTGAGTAAATGATTAAATTTGATAAGAAAAGTCCATTGTCATCGTTGTCATAGCTTATCGCATATAGTTTGAGATCGGTGTATCATCAAAGTCTATATGTAGATAAGGATAAGCCAGATCCAAAACAAAATGTCGATAGGCAGGTTAAAAACCTTAGACGTATTACGTATTAAGAACTCTTTAGAGATAAGATCCAAAAATAGAATATATTTTATTAACATACACCTATACCTTAAGATTAAGTATATGATAAGATTTAGTATCATATTCAGATAGATGTAGATAGTATATATATGTGGTATATATACTTCTTAGAAGTAAAACAATAACTGATATCGTGATGAGAGTTGTGTATAGAATCATTTGACCTAAACATGGGATCTGGATTGGGATACAATGGGGAATTTTGAGAAGGATTTAGAATAGTTTAGATTAGATTAGATTAATATTCCAAGCCTTGGATGGCATCTTCTTCCCCTTACTGAGCCCATCTCTACTTTAGACTATATCCCAAGAGATCCTAAGAACGAACCATGTACCCATTTCCTTTGTAAGTGTACCGTGTATATGGTACAAGGTCCAGCCAGAAGTTGGTACATATACAAATAAATTTATTATCAAAATAAACAAGTCTTACCCACATTTAATCACTTAACCTCAAAGTCAGCCGTAATTTATAGTGGTCCGTAAACTGAATAGATAACTAGATAAGAAAGTCTCAAATCATCATTTAAGTGCGATACGGAACAGAGTAGCCACAAGTCTATTCCCAGCATCCAAGCAGTGCACTACGGATGACCATTAGGACTTAAGCAGAGCGATGTCAAGTACAACATTAGCTCCAGCCGGAGTACACCTGGCAGGTGCTGTTGGGACCCTTCAGTTTGGCATTACGGATTATGTGGTTTTCATCGTAATGTTGGGAATCTCGTCTGCTATTGGGATTTACTTTGGTTTCTATTCCAAGGCCCAGAACACCACCGAGGAGTATCTGCAAGGCGGCAAAAAGATGAAGACCTTGCCCATAGCCATATCCCTAATCGCCAGGTGAGTCATTCCTATAGGATACCACAATATACTGTAATGATATGATACATCTTTCAGTCAACTATCCGGAATTGCTATTATGTCTGTGCCGGCCGAGACCTATACTTTTGGCTTCGTCTACATTTTCTTGGTACTCGCCATGATTGCAGCTGTTCCCGTTCTGATGTATATTATAGTTCCGGTCTTCTATGAGAACAACGTCTCCAATTGCTACGAGGTAGGTACCAAGCCCCAGGAACTCAATTTCGATCTATATTGACCCAATGCATGCCAACAGTACCTGGAGCTGCGTTTCGGGAAACGGACACGACAATTGGTAACTGCAACCTTCCTGATGAATGCCTTCTTCATGCTGCCAGTGTTCATGTTTGTTCCCTCCTTGGCCTTTTCTCAAGGTATATAATAGATATATCCATATCTCATATACTATAATATAGAGATAAATAACTGTCAACAGTAACCGGGCTGAACATTCACCTGATCAACTCCATGGTCTCGGCGATCTGCGTCTTCTACACAATGTTGGGTGGCATTAAGGCTGTGGTCTGGACGGATGTGGTGCAGGGTGGCATAATGTTGTCCTCGGTGGTGCTAGTCGGCGTCCTGGGCACGATTCAAACTGGTGGCTTGGGCTCTGTGCTCGAGAAGGCCGAAGCTGGTGGCCGTTTGCATTTCGAGTAAGCTTTCAGTGGATTATGCCTAGATCTACTCATAATCAGAGTTCTGTTTGTAGTCTTAGTCTGGATCCTCGGATTCGGGCTACAGTGTGGAGTGCATTCGCTGGAGGGGTCTTTATGTGGACAGGTCACATTGGTCTCAACCAAAGCTGTGTGCAGCGCATTGTCTCCCTACCTTCTTTGGGTCATGCTCAGAGGTAAATCTCCGACTAACTCCATCTCTAACTTCATCTTTGACAGTTCCTTTGTGTTGGAACAGATCTCTGGTGATAGCAGGAATTGGAATCGTTACCATTATGGGCTTTAATAGTTTCACTGGCATCATAATGTTTGCGAGATATTACGGATGCGATCCCATGCTGGCCGGAGTAAGTGAGTGCACCTCTAACGTGTCCCTGTAATCTCTTTCTATGCGTCTGTAGTTGGTCAGCAAACGGGACAAAATGATGCCCTTCTTCATACAGGACATAATGGGTCACCTAACTGGAATGCCTGGAGTGTTTATCTCCTGCGTCTTTAGTGCTGCCCTGAGCACTCTCTCAGCCACACTGAACTCGCTTGCCGGCGTCATCTACTTCGACTATATTAAGCCCCGTATTCGGCACACGGAAGCACGGGGGAACTCAACTATGCAGATGATCATCATCGTAATGGGTGGTCACTGCATCCTGGGGGGTCTGTTAGTAGAGAACTTCGGTTCCATCATACAGACTGTCATTACCATATCAGGCATCAGCACAGGCGCCGTCGTGGGAGTGTTCCTAATCGGCATGCTTTATCCACGTGCGAATAGTAAGGTGGCGTTCTCAGGGATTGTATTCAGCATGTCCATCATGCTCTGGATAATTGTTAAGGCACAGATGAACATCAAGAGTGGTCTCTTACACTATGAGCCCTTGCCCAATTCCCTGGACCAATGCGAAGCATCCCATCCAATGTAACTAATATGATATAGAAAATAGCCCAACTTAACTGATCTCCCTTCTATAGGCAAAACAACTTCACAACAGAAGCTCCGCATCTGAATGTGCCACCCCAGGTTACTGCTGATTCCTGGAGTAATCGGGAGTTCTCTATCTTCGATATTACTTTCTTTTGTACAAAGCGTTGGGCATTCTGCTAGTGTTTGTCTGGGCTGTGCCCATGAGCTACATTTGGAAGCTGGACAAGAATGAGAGACAAGATCCCAAGCTATTCACGCCTTTCGTCCGAAGATTCTTGGCACAGGAACCTGAGCTAGAGCTGGAGGAACTCCCACTGAAGGGATCAGAGCTTAAGGATGAGTTTATGATAAGTATGACTGAAGCTTCACCAAAGATTGTCGATAGGTAAAAGAATATAAATATATTATAAGAAATAAACCCAAGACTCCGACATGATGTAAATAATAATAAAAGGGATCCTTCGGTTTCTATGTACTAATGGAATCCAACAGAAAATGATAGAGTATTCAAATGTCTGCTCTAAGATTTAGCTATGATATTTATCTGAAAAAAAAACAAACACCTGTTTCCTACAAATTCGCATTAATCCAGTTCCGACAGATAACATAATTCGCAGATCATTCTCAGATATGGGATAAGATTATTTTTCATATAATCTTATATAATACATAATCTTATATAGAATATAATATATATATTGTGTATTATATACATATTACTTGATCTGTTTGTATTTGTAAATATGATGAGAACTGTGTACAAGGCACTTCCTATAGAGTTCAGCGCTCTGTGCATTTGATTTTCTCTTCCTTATCAGAAGCTTTTGAAATGGGTCTGGGTCTGGGTCTTATCAGGCTTGGCATAGGCAATCATTAGCTACTCGAGTGAAAGCTACTGATGGTTGGTACGTTTCCTTACGGATGCTACAGACTGTCGCACGTATCATATAAAAGTTTTAAAGAACGTAGGAAAAGTACGTAAATGGCGTCCATAGTTTATGGTATCATATCAAGTTTTACAACATCGTCTGCCAGATACGGCAGTTACTGATAAGCTACTTATGATCCGATCCCTACTTAAATGATAAATCCGGCAGCAATGTCCGTAAGTGTGCTGGCAGCATCCAAACCTCTTCGACCTACCGCTGGTTGGTTAACTGGAATTTCAGTGGAACTATAAGGACAAAGGATCATAGTTTAGTTCAAGGATGACGGAGACTACAACAATACTGGCCAGCACAGCGGCTGCAATGGCCGCTTCAAGCTCAGCAAAGGTTGAGGATCTGCGTTTTGGCATCACCGACTATTCCGTCTTCATACTTATGCTGAGCGTCTCTGCCGGCATTGGAGTGTACTTTGGCTTCTTTTCGAAGGCCAAGAATACCACGGAGGAGTATCTGCGTGGCGGCAAGAAGATGCAAGCACTACCTATAGCTATTTCCTTGGTTTCGAGGTAAGTAACTGTGACTCAGCTTAATGTGATACGAGTATACGCCGGATTTTTTATGGCCCTTAACGACGTCATACTTGCTATCGACGTTTTAAAGTGATATCTTAAGTTATTTTATTTGAGAACGGGAGCGTCCATAAACATTTTAATTCTTTTACGACAATCGGCTAAAATGGGTTAATACGGGTAATATGCTCCGGCCCCTTTTTTCTAGGATTATATATGTACCTACAAAACGATTATTTATTGTATGTATATGTTATATAATTTCAGTCAACTGTCTGGCATCGCAATCATGTCTGTTCCCTCGGAGAATTACACATACGGCTTTAACTTTATATTTGCGGTGTTGGCCATGATTCCGACGGTACCAATCCTGATATACATCATAGTGCCTGTCTTCTATGACAACAATGTGGTCAACTGCTATGAGGTTTGTTACGGATATAACCAATTCCGTAGAAGTGCTTACTTATTCCCCTGTTTTACAGTATTTGGAGATGCGCTTCAATAAGCGCACCCGGCAACTGGTGACTGCGACATTTGTTATGAACCAGTTCCTGGCACTTCCAGTCTACATGTTCGTCCCCTCTCTGGCCTTTTCTCAAGGTAAGTCCCTCTATATATTAATGATATCCTTATTTATATATATAATATATATTGATTCACAGTAACCGGCGTGAATATACATCTTATCAATACGATCATTTCATCGATTTGTGTCTTCTATACAATGTTGGGTGGCATAAAGGCCGTCGTCTGGACGGATGTGGTTCAGGCAGGGATTATGTTGCTCTCGGTAGTGATGGTGGGAGTGCTGGGCACTCTGCGCACGGGTGGATTGAGCAGTGTTCTTGAATATGCCTCTGAAGGTGGCCGTTTAGATTTCAAGTAAGAGATCGAATGATATCCTTCCCAGTGGTGACAGATATATTTTCTTTATGTTTACATAGTTTCGGGCTTGATCCTCGAATACGCGCAACTTTCTGGACCGGCATAAGTAGTGGATTATTAATTTGGACTGGAAAAATTGGACTCGATCAGAGCTGTGTTCAGCGCATTGTCTCCTTACCCACGTACACTGAAGCTAAGAAGTAAGTGTTTGGTTAACACTTGGTTACAGTTAATATAAACATATTCCTCATAAACAGATCTCTCATTGTTGCGGGATTTGGATTCCTGATCATCATGTTCTTCAACTCCTTTGCTGGAATTATAATGTTTGCCCGCTACTACGGATGTGATCCAATGCTGGCAGGCGTAAGTTATCCATATTTTCAATTGTTAATCCTGACTAAATGTGTTCTTGTCTACAGCTGGTCAGCAAGCCGGACAAGATGATGCCCTTCTTTATACAGGATATTATGGGTAATCTGCCTGGTATGCCGGGATTATTCATCTCCTGTGTATTTAGCGCTTCCCTGAGTTCACTTTCGGCTCACCTCAACTCGCTCGCTGGCGTTGTTTACTTCGACTATATCAAGCCACATATACGGCACACGGAGGCACGGGCAAATGGAGTCATGAAACTAGTCATCGTCGGTATGGGTGCCTACTGCGTTGCGGCTGGTCTCATTGTGGAACGGTTCAACTCAATTTTGCAAACGATGTGGACGATTACGGGCATCAACGTGGGCGCCGTTGTGGGTGTTTTCCTGTTGGGTATGTTTGTACCTCGCGTCAATGGGAAGGTGGCGGTGACCAGCATTTTGTTCAGTGTACTGGTTATGGTTTGGATCATCTTTAATGCGCAGATTAACTTAAAGTCTGGATATATCAGATACGACGTATTGCCCAATTCCTTGGATCAATGCGAAGCACGCGGTCTATACAGCATTCTGGATGCCATGTAAGTTTCCAAAGTCTCTGCCAAGTCTTCCACAACTTATGTGTCTTCTATTAGCAATACAACAAGTGTAACACCTAGAACAACAGCTGCACCACTGCCGACTAATGTGACGACCGCTCTTGGCAGCAATCGGGACTTTTCTATCTACGACATATCCTTCTACTGGTACAAGGTGTTGGGTGCTCTGCTGATCTTCGTCTGGGCAGTGCCCATGAGCTACGTCTGGCGGCGGGATAAGAACGAAAAGCAGAATCCGAAACTGTTTTCACCATTTGTGCGCAACTTGCTCGATGGTCCCGAATCAGTTGTGGAGCTAGAGGAGGTGCCATTGAAGGAGCCGATGCCACAAACTGAAAAGGAAAATGGAGTTAAATAAGTATTCTATATATTATTAAATCTATTATTATGAATGTATTATTTAGTTAAATAAACACAATTGATTTTCTTTTGTATATTTAAAAGATTTATTTACAAAAGAATATTTAAATGAAGAATTTCTTACACAGAAAGTATCCAGCTACGTACAAAAAACTATCAGTTTCAGTTTTGAAAAAAGGGCTCCAAAGTGGGGTTTCTTACGATCTTGTTTCTAAAAATTTTTCATTGAAAAATGTTTTACAGTTCTATTCGTATGTATATGTATGTATATATATAAATGTACATATATATATATATATATATATATATTAGTTAAGATAGACTGCAAAAAGGATTCTTCGCTTTTCTACGCGGAATACAATTGATGCGCCATTTGATATTTCAGTTATTTTCGTTTTTCGGTTTCAATTACATACAACAAGAGTTTTACAATTAAATGCTTCATGTGAGCAGCTATCCAGATACAATGAAAAATTAAAGAGAAAATGATGAATTGAAATGGAAAATAATAGGTTTACACGTTATAAATGTATTGATAATAAACAGTTAAGGTATATAAGTGTGTTAATGGCGTTGGTAAGGTTTTCTTTTATGCTTAGTATCTAACTTTCTTGACCTACGCATCAATTGTTAAAAAATCTTTATATATATACATGTATATGTATTTTTTATATATATATATTTTTGATTTTGAGTGTTGTCCAAATCGGTTGGGGGTCGTTTAAAATTATATATATACTTGCATTTAACATTATGTCTTATAATTTAAAACATCTATTTTACATACATTTTCCAATAATGTATTTTGATTTATAATTTGATTTTGAATTGTTTTCATTCCAATTTTTAGTAAAATGTACACATACATATTATTTATAGTCTGTTGCTTTTAACAATCTGTGTGTGCGTGTGTGTGTGAGGGCGGGGCGGGGAAGAGTTTTGGATATAAAGGTAAGTTTTAAGGTAAGTTTGTTTTTGTATCTGCTTAAAGTGTTGATTACTATATTGCGCACTGCAGACCAGCATTGAAAATACAGCAACGTTTGCAGCCAAAGACTGGAAGACGCTGGATGAGTTGCAATCCGTACCATACTAATATTAAGCTTTTAAGGATTAAGGAGAAACTTGACAACTTAAGACTGCGTTACATCATGCGGCACCACCATTCTTAGGATATTCAAATTGATTGCTTGTAGTTGTTGTTGCTATTGGTGGCATCTTGTCGGATCGAGTCGAAATTACATTTGTACACTTTCGGCACGCGCTATAACTATTGTTTTTATCATCATTATTAGAATCATATTGCTGCGTTAATTGCAGGCCTGCGGCGTTACATGGTTTCCACCATCTTCAGCAGCATTAGAGACGATCTTCGGCTCACCTAGAAAGCAAAGCATATTAATATCGGCCACATGTATATATCATATAAACGCGTAATTTAAACATACCGTTGTCTTTGTGCTCGGACTTATTTTCGCCGTTATTCTGAGGCTCCTTAACGGGTATTGCTGGCATCTCCGGTCCAACGGAATCGGGTATGGCATCCGGGGCCTGGTCGGAAACATCATTGCTGGAAGAGGTATCATCAACAATAGTCGTTACCTCTTCTGGTTTTCTGTTCTCTACCTCTCCTTCCTTTTCATCCTTCTCTGGTAATGGTGGTGTATCTCCATGGGGGTCACAGGCAACCACAACGACATCACTATTGCTTGATGCTGTTTGGCTTGAGTCACCCTCTTCATCAACGGATTCTACGGATTCAACGGAGCCGCTAGGATCGGAGACACTAGGATCGGGGCTGCTTTTCGAACTCGCATCTACCTCTATGACATCTGGCGTTTCTGACTTTTCCGATTGCTTCTCAGGACTCTGCCTCTCTGGCGAGTCTTTTAATTGATTATCTTTAACAGTTTCTGTGGTACCAGCAGAAGTGGCGCTGGACCTCGATGTGTCATTATCGAGTTGGTCCGAGTTTGACGGCTGTTTCTCGTCACTGTCTACATCCATGGGTTCAACAGAAGCAGGAGTAGGAGCAGAAGGAGAATCAGTAGATTCACTCTGAGGTGACTCTTCTATTTTGGCAGGTTCTTCGCTTTTAGCCAACTGTTCGGACGTTTCTTTCTCAACTTCTGATTCATTTGAGCTATCCAGATTTTCATGATCCACATTGTTTCCTGGCTCACCCTGCACTGCAGTTAAATCTTCAACAGAGTCAGGTTTATCCTCAGATTCTGTGGCCTTGGATACTGTTTTCTTCGATTCTGCAGCCTTAGACGTAGATGCTTCTGTGACCTTCGACGGGGAAGATTTTGTGCTTTTGACATGTTTCTCGTTAACAACTTCCTTAGACTTCTCCGCCTTTTCTTCTTTCGTTTTCTTCTTTACGATCTGGAATGTGTAATAAAATTTAATATATTGTTCACCAATAAAATATTTCATCAACTTACG
The DNA here is from genome assembly GCA_035045065.1 of Hirtodrosophila trivittata. Taxonomy (NCBI): domain Eukaryota; kingdom Metazoa; phylum Arthropoda; class Insecta; order Diptera; family Drosophilidae; genus Hirtodrosophila; species Hirtodrosophila trivittata. Next base: position 1,483,691 of record JAWNNK010000658.1, on the reverse strand, counting down.
TTTTCCTTAACGGGTTCCGCTGCCTTCGATTCCTCCTTAGTAGGCTTAGATGTGGGTAGTTCCTGGTCAATTTCCTCGTCACCGCCAACATTTAATTTACGTGCACCGCGTCCTCGTCCGCCGCTTTTGGTTGTCGCTGGTGATGTGCGTGCCTTTTTGTTTGGTGGTGGCGTCTCGGCCTCAGCCGCGCGTGTCGGTGTTGCACGTGTACTAGATCGTGTACGTCGTCCACCTTCCAGCTCTAGGCTGCCGCCCATTGTCCGTACAAGCTCCTCACTCTCCATCTGAGCACGCTCAATGAAGGAGCGACGCTTGGGCGTGCGTTTCTACAAAATTTGTTTACAAACATATTAGTATATTAATGATAATGTTTAATAAGTTTCTCCAAAAATTAATCTTTCTAGTGGTTATTTATACACTTGACTGACTTCAGGTGTAACGAAGCATTACAATCATAATAGCCATACCGTTCCATTCAGATTCATTCATATTAAACGCTAAATGGCTCAACCCAATTCGAAGCGCACCGTATGAATGCACACGCACTCAAATATATACAACCATCTATGACAAAGTACAGCAAACAACAAAAAGTCGAAAAGAGAACAAGAAAAATAAAAACAAACGAGAGCGAGACAGACGCGCGCGCAGCGTCAAAACGTGCACATAAAGAAGGGACTACCGATAACTTGCAGCGAGTGTACCACCACAGCACGCACACATACACGATATTAATGTACACATGCAAACAATCTACGTATACACACACTTATATGGGGGATGTTGGGAAAAGCGCGCGCACACGAGGGCAACAAAATTAACATCCAAAACGAAACAACGTACGCAGCAAAACACCAAATCAAATGCATCACCACAAATTTCATTATGCACATGTGTGTGTTTTGTTTCGTTTATTTTCGAAATATACTGGTTGTGTGTTTATTACAATAATACACATTGTACTAGTATTTCCAGATAATTCTGTTTTGGCAAGGTGTGAATGTGTACGTAGTATGCACGCTCTTATCGCACGACCCCCGGTGTTACTAGTGACTTGTCTATATACAAACATACTTAATATGTATATACATCAAATATATATATATATATATATGTGTGTATAAACACTTACGGGTGTCTTTTTTTCCGTCCGCGGGCGATTGGATCGGTTCATCTTCTTCGTGGCTGACATCCGCAACCTCCTCTGGTCTTTGTGCTGTGTTTGTCTCGTCGGACATATTTAGATATTGGCGTTGGTTTTGATATTGCTTACAAAATACAATAATTGTATTTTGCAATATTTTCAGTTGGTAAACTCTTCACTTTAAAGTAACGAGTACTCTTTTTCTCTCCCTTTACACTGGGACAACGATTCAAAGCAACTAGCAGGTATATTACGCACACATATGTACATACACACGCCACGCCGAACGTACCGTGAACGCGCAAATTTTTTAATTGCACTTTTTGCCTTATTTAGACAAAAAACTGACGGTTTAAGTTATCGAGCTTAGCACCGGTATATATTAAATTGAACTTTCCACTTGTTTTTCTTATGAGATGTGCACTTTGTAGCACTTTTTTCAACGTTTTGTTCCCGAGCAAATGTTAAACGTAACTCAACAACTGGACTATTTCTTCTTCTTTCAGACAAGTGTTGCAGAGCCACTTTTTATGGCGGCCTTTTTATAGTGCTGGAAAGTGTTTTTTTCTAACCAATTATTTCGATAGAACTTATCGGTATTATTCATTTATAAATTCCCACGAGGCAGAATTGTTTCGCTTGCTTGTTCGTAAATTACACTTACATTTGTAAAGAAAAGTTAAAATGGTATCACAGGAACAGATCGAAGCAATTGGAGGTGTTTTAAATAACAAAGAGCGTCCATTAAAGGAGCGGTTCCGTGCACTGTTCACATTAAAAAACATCGGCGGTAGCACAGCCATCGAAGCAATTAGCAAAGGTTTTGATGATGATTCAGCCTTGCTAAAACACGAGTTGGCCTATTGCCTGGGACAGATGCAGGATACAAAGGCCGTGGATATTCTCAGCAAAGTGCTACGGGACACCACCCAGGAGCCAATGGTCCGTCATGAGGCTGCAGAAGCATTGGGTGCCATTGGGCATTCAGATGTGCTACCAATCCTCGAGCAATATAAGAAGGATCCAGTCATTGAAGTTGCTGAAACGTGCGCCATTGCTCTGGACCGTGTGCGCTGGCTGCAGAGCGGTCAAGAAATTGACGACAACAATCCCTACGCATCAGTTGATCCATCTCCACCGACAGCGGGCCAAAAGAGTGTTGAGGAGCTTAAGGCCATTTATTTGGATGGAAAGCAGAGCCTATTCGATCGTTATCGCGCAATGTTTAGTCTACGCAATTTACGCACTGAGCCGAGCGTGCTAGCTATTGCAGAAGGATTAAAGGATAAATCCGCGCTGTTCCGTCATGAGGTTGCTTTTGTTCTTGGCCAGTTACAGGAGCCATGTAGCATACCATATTTGCAAGAAAATCTAGAAGATCGTCTCGAGAACGAAATGGTACGCCACGAGTGCGCCGAAGCGTTAGGAGCCATTGCCTCCGAGGAATGCATACAGATCTTAAACCGCTATGCAGATGATGATAAGCGCGTTGTCAAGGAAAGCTGCGTCATTGCCCTGGACATGTGCGAGTACGAGAACAGCCCAGAGTTTCAATATGCTGATGGTTTAAGCAAACTCGATAGCACCAAGTAATGCTGCATTACCTGATTCATTTTTATTGTATATATAATATTTGTATTTGTAAATTATCGTTATCTAATCAGAGCCGGTAGTAAGTTAAACTAACAGAACGTGACTTTCACAATGTTAATAATAAAACTGAAGGTTATCTTAAGTGTAATCTCTTCTAAATTATCAAATGTTTATTAAACGAATGTGATTTTATGAAACTTCAGAAGTTCTTATAAATTTTTGAATCTTGGCGGGCTTAATACAGTATGTTAGCTCGCCGGCTTTTCCTACGTTGGCCTGCGAGTAAAAGAGACAAACATATGTGCTTTATAGGAGCATTTAGTATATTATTTTAGAGTGTGCCCATAATAATTAATATAGCGTATGTGTACGAATGGAATTCTTAACACTGCCCGATTACGGTCACAATGCTGCCAATCTAAGATTTAAAACAGTGCTGATCAATTTCAATCAGATTGGGAATTAAAGAGACCGTGATTGCCAGAACAAACTGGGGCCGCAAATGAATAAAAAAGGCTTCAAAATAATTGATAATAATACATAAACGGCATAAGAAACGCATTTAAAGTGCCGGAAAGGAATATGTGATAATTGAAATAAAGCTTACACAAATTTAAATCGTGAATAATGTACATGGAAAAAACGTGTGGTCAGCGACATTGCTGCGATTGCAGCAGCGGAAAATAAGTTACATACATACGTATGTGTGTATGTAAACACATACACACAGTTGCATATGTATACATAATATTAATTATACATAATATTCACTATTAAGTTTCAAATTAAAAAGTGCAACAAATGCACTAATATATAATACCAGCAAGCATTTAATATTTTCCAATTTGTGTTTCGCCAATCAACACAAATAGCCAAATAAAAAGTAAATACGTAATTTCCTCGAAGGAAAATTTATGTGCCAAAATAAAACCAGAAAATCTCTCTAATAACCACCGCGCGTGTTTAGGTTACGTATATTTTCTGTATTGTAAACAAGTAGGAGAGATAACGCAGTAATAATGTTCAAATACGATTTTGTGCTTTATCTTCTGGCGCAGCTTATAATAGGTATGTATGTATATGTACGCTGTGCGAGTATGTCAGTCTCTAATTGTTTGTGTGTGTGTTTAAGTGTGCTTGTATGCTCGATGGCTGGCGCCTTTGATATTATTTACAGTTACTTAAACTCCCATCCTCCTCCCGGCCCCATACCATGCCCGATCTAAAGCTTGCTGCGTACTTTGTAGTTCTTACTGCGCTTTTTTACTTTCTACTACTTTGTCCCATAAAGGATTGTGTGTGTGTGTGGGTGTTTGCTGGATGGATGATTTCTTTGAATGAATCTAGTTGCATTCGGAACTTGTTGTAAAATGTTCGTTTCTGTGGGTGTAAATCTTCTTAAGTTTAAGTTTTGGGCGCAACTCATTTGCTCTCACGCAATCTCTTTCCCGAAGTTGTTGTTTCTTCTTCTTCTTTTCTCTCAACAAGCGCCACTTTAAACTCATCCCCTTTCAATCTGCATAATGTGCATGCTTATGTATCTACTTTACTATAAAGAATGCTTACACACACATATGCACATAAGTGCATGCATATGCATATATACAGATCCGATTACCATTGCACAGTGGGGCGGAACTTGGTTAATTGCCGCTTATTTTGGACTGATTAATTAAAATTGTGCATATTCCCTATACAAAATTTAAATTTGTCTATTATAGTATATATATAATCTATATTAACTATATTATATCTTCTGATAAACCGCTTTGTATAGAATGTTTTATCTAGTCTTATCTTAAACTTAATATAGATTCCAACGAATTTAAAATATTGAAATACTGATTTACTTCTATCAATATTTCCACTCCGATAAAGTTTTATTTCCAGCAATTTGTGATTTCATTTCACAAATTGTCCCATTTGATCACTGTGCCCTACGGTAAATACACACTCACACGTGGATTTGCGCGCGAATTGTGCCTATAAACACACAGAAACACATACATGCACAGACAAACTTACACACAGATGCCGTTGCAGTTGCATTGGGGTTATAGGAGCCACTCAAAGGCTCGGGTGGCCAGTGGAGCTAATTTTGTATAGCGTTTCTGCATCAAATGGGGTTGCGTACAGTTCTGCAGTTGGCTTTCAATGGCAACACTCAATGAGGACTCCCTCGGTGGCTCTCTGACAGTGGGCAGCATTAGCCCATTGGGATTTGTATTGAGGTCGTTGGTCCGCGGGTCGTGGTTCCTGTGGTGGATACATGATATGTTTATAAAGGCAACCGCAGGAGCTGTTTGCACTCCCCACGTTTCGCATTTTCCCCATTTTCCCCATTTATTTACTATTCTAGAAAAGCATTCAACCATTTTAATATATCACTGAATTGTTTCATCTCGTTTTATTTTGAACAGCCTACACTTTCCTGGAGCTCTCCCACGGCGCTATCCTGCCCGACGGACACAACATTAGCTGCGAACACTACGACGAGAAGGAATGTAATAATCACAAGAATTGTGGCACCACAATTGAGCACTGCCAGGTGGAAGGAGACAAATATCCAAGCTGCTATGCCCTGTGGAGCGTTGACGATGAGACGGGTATGTACATAGTGTGCATACTTTCAACACTTTCAACAAGTACTTGCAACAAATTTTATGATTTGTTTTTCTTTCTTTCTCCACTCTGCCGCCTGCAGGCACAACGAAAATCAAAATGAAGGGCTGCTTCACTCAGATGCACGAATGTAATCAGACCGCGTGCATAGCCAGCGCTGAGCCACGCCAGGGTAACATACATTTCTGTTGCTGCAAGGGCTCCCTGTGCAACACGGAGCATAAATGGATACCGACCACAACAGAGGCAACAACACAAGGTATGCTATCAGAGATGTCTCTTCATCCATGTGTTTACCCCAATTTTTGGCATAACATTTTTGTTCTACTCGTTGCCGCAATTTTTATTGCATCCTCAAGCTGCGAGGGTGGCCCATCCACCCCATCTTTCCTTTCCCCCGATCCAGGAACGCGACCCTTGCAAACTTGTTTCGTGTTAACGAACTCTCCAATGCGAAGTGGAGTTACCTCCACAGCAGCTGCCTCGTGTGTTGCAATTTCCCTGTACCCTGTACCCTCACCCCTTCCCATTTCTCACAGCAAAAAACAAATTTGCCCCATGTTGAACGCTGCTGCTGCAGTTTTATTTTTTGTTTTATTTTTTTCATATTGTTTTTGTTTCATAGGGGTTGAATTTTCTTTTGCCTTGCCTGCTTTTCTTCTTTTGAGCCCCTCAGTTTGCTGTTGTTTTTATTTTTATTTCCTTTTTATGCTTAGTTCTTTCTTTTATCTAAGCAAATACAAAGAAAGAAAAAAATATATTGCAATATGTAAAAGAGATGCGAAATTGGGGACGAACTTTCGTTTTTTCATTTTTTGTTTTTGCATTGAAACTCAGTGCCAACCCTGTGCTAACTACAGGTGCCACTTCAGGTGTTGTTCACCTGTGGAAGGCATTTAAAGAGCCTTCACTTAACATACATACATACGTATTCAAACAGAATGTTTACACGTACGAGTATCGCGATATGTCATGTTTAAGCTAAAATTTCAAAATAAGACAAATAAATAAAAACTGGCAACTGCAATTTAGGTATCCTTATCGTACTAGGGATATTCACCTCTATATACATATATACTCATAACTTTCCTAACGTCTATTTGCAGTGCCCAAAGAGAAGACACAAGATAATAACAATGTGATCTTCTATATAATTGGCGCATCGTTGTTTGCCGTCTTGGTGATTATACTCATCTTCAGTTTGGCCTTTTATAGACGTCGCAAGCAGGCGCACTTCAATGAGATACCCACAGTAAGAGTCGACTGATTAGCTCAGTTTTGGTCATATTCAAATCATAATCTCAATCTCATATATTTTGTTTATAGCATGAGGCGGAGATTACAAATTCTTCGCCGCTGCTTAGCAACCGTCCTATACAATTGTTGGAGCAAAAGGCAAGCGGGCGGTTTGGTGATGTTTGGCAGGCTAAGCTGCATGGTCAGGATGTGGCTGTGAAAATCTTTCGGATGCAGGAGAAGGAATCATGGACAACCGAGAATGATATTTATAAGCTGCCACGCATGCGTCATGCAAACATTTTGGAGTTTTTGGGCGTCGAGAAGCATTTGGATAAGCCCGAGTACTGGCTGATATCGACATACCAGCATAATGGCTCTCTCTGTGACTATCTAAAGTCGCACACGATTACCTGGATGGAACTGTGCCGCATTGCTGAGTCCATGGCGAATGGATTGGCGCATTTGCATGAAGAGATACCGAGCACAAAGACAGAGGGATTAAAACCCTCTATAGCTCATCGTGACTTTAAATCGAAGAATGTTTTACTCAAGGGCGATCTGACAGCCTGCATTGCTGACTTTGGACTGGCTATGATCTTTCAACCGGGCAAACCGTGTGGTGATACTCACGGTCAGGTGGGCACACGTCGATATATGGCGCCCGAGGTGCTTGAGGGTGCTATTAATTTCAATCGCGATGCATTTTTGCGCATCGATGTCTACGCTTGTGGATTGGTACTATGGGAAATGGTCTCGCGCTGTGATGTCGTGGGACCCGTTGGTGAATTTCAATTACCCTTTGAGGCAGAGCTCGGTCAACGTCCCACACTGGATGAGGTGCAGGAAAGCGTCGTAATGAAAAAGTTACGTCCACATTTGCTCAGCACCTGGCGTGCCCATTCGGTAAGAAGATTAAATTTAATTCATGGAATATTTGTAATGAATTCTCATTGGTCTTGCAGGGGCTCAGCATATTCTGCGACACAATGGAGGAGTGCTGGGACCACGATGCCGAGGCACGTCTTAGCTCCTCCTGCGTTATGGAGCGCTTTGCGCAACTCAACAAGTATCCCAATGCGCAGCTGCTCATCAGAAATCACACTAATATTGATGATGCAAAAGAAACAACAAATTGTTTATAGAAACGGTATTAAATCACAGCCAACGCCCTAAGGCTGTGATTTAAGATTTGATTTCCCCCCTTCCCCTCCCACTCAGAACGTCGCAACGTCAAGTTCATTTCAATATCAAAAATTTAATAATTCATAAGTATTGTGCAGCTTTTCGAAGAGCAATCATATAGACACACGATCCCTGTTATCCGGTGCCCTAAAACAACTTAGACATTAGCTTAGTATAAGCTAAGAAAAAGAACAAACCGTTACATCTGGGCTAGACTAGAGATATTTGATATGTTTTTTTATATATATAATTAACTAAGATAAATATCTTAGATAAGTATCTTGCCTGGGCAATTGAGAAATGCAACAGCATATAGACGTACACATTGAATACTTATGTTTTTTTTTGAGCCTATCTCACATTAACTTCATTGACTGATACCTATATATATATCTACACATACTACATTTAATTGTTTACATATTTAGTTTGTCTATTTGATGTATTGCCCAGAACATTTTTATAGTTTTCTGTAAGCTGTTGAACTATTTGCCATGACCCGCCTCCCCTCACATCCAGCCAGTCGCGTTAATGTCCCCCTTTCATGTAAGAGTAGACAGACGTCTCGATGGTGTACCTAACGATTAAGCTAATAAGTATGAAACCATAATTTAATTTATATATTGTACACGTATCGTTTTATTTACTTTATTATTATTATTATTTGCTTTTTGATGTTGTATTTTGAATAAATACTGTAAACATTTTTATAAGAATCTAAACGAGATTCGGTTTTGCTTTGGATATGATTTTCTCTTAAGTTTCTTTATTTTGATTTTTCATTTTCGTAGTGCCAATATATATACAGTATACAAGCACTCATGCATATTATATACCACACACACACACACACACACACACACACACCCACACACACAAGTATATATACACACATATGTATATATAAATAATTCTACTGAACAGTACAAGAAACACCTGAAGTTTTCAAATGAAAGTTTCTTTTTAAATAGATATAAAATCTAAATGCATATAGGACATACCGTATGACACACAACAAACACACACACACACACACACACAGAAAATCTACATTTACTAAAAGACAAACACACAGACTTATAAAGCACACGCTGCGACAACATTTCCAGCACTAAAAGATTAAGAAAATTAATCAAAAGAAAATACGAACTTAGGATAAGGTATGTTAAATGTTGTTACTTCCCTATATAACAGTGTATATATTGCATGTCCTGGACAACGTTAGATGTAGTGGAAAAAGCATGAGAGTATGCAGATCATTAATTATAGTATAATATTCGATATTTGATTGAGAAGTTGAATGAATATTTAAAACCTAATCATATACGTATTAAATATCGTAAATTGTTTAAATGTGTATAAATAATTACAAGTCGAATTAATCGCGATTACAATGAAAAATCACAATTTTCGTTTATTATTGGTTGCGTAAGCACGAAGTCAGCGCTGTGTCTAACGATTATCAATCACTGCAAGCTGAACGCGTTCATTTCAGGCTGCGTTCAGCTGAGGTAAAACAGTCAGTGCTCACTTCTGGTGAACGCAGGCAATAATTCTAATTGGTTTATAAACTACATTTGCAAACAATCAAATTATTATATGCATAAGCGTAAATACACACACACACACACACTATATACGTTTAGCTATTTGAATAATTATTATATTTAAAGTGGAAAAACGAAACAAATACGTGCAATTTGCAATACAAACAATGCTTCATTACCTGATTTTAATTCTGAGCAATTTACATGAATAATTTTTAATATGCCACCAGAAAATAGAATTAATTTTGTTACAAAGTAATTTTTGTTTCTGTTTTTGTTTTTATTTTTGTTTCGATGGTGCTGGAAATAAATAGAAAATAGAAACAATAAATAAAATATCAAGTGGTTGGATCATAAATAAGTATTATTGAATTATAATTACGACAAAAAAAGCAAATGCAAATGCAATTACAGTATTCAAAAACAATGAAAAACAATAATAAATACATCGAGAGAGTAGTTTGTTACATATCAGATGGCTATGGTTAGAGAGGATGAAGGATGTATGAAGGATATTTCGGCACTCAGAATACATAGTTAAAACTGATGATTAATATTGAATAATCGAATTTCACACAACTTTTTATACAGTTATACAAGCAGTCCAACTGGCATTCACATAAAACATAAGATCACTTCAACTGATATATTGATATATTGATAGTATTGTATGTATACTTGTATTTCACGATTTATAATGAAATAATTACAAATGTTTTCAAAACATACAATTTATAATTAAAGTTTTATAAAACGAAAGATCGTTTGATTAAAAGTTAAATGTAAATGAATGTAAATCTACCGATACGAACAGTTCTTTGATAATAATGGATTTAAATAAATGCTCATCAAGCGTGTGAAATGAATATTACTTTTAATTTTTAACTAACTCTACTGTGGGTAAGGGGACAATACCTTGGCGCAACTTAACTATTCTTTTGAACAACCTTCTTTTAAGTATCGTATAAACCTGAAACGAAAACGAGTAAATCCACGGATCACACTCTGTCAAGGAGGGTCCGGCCTAGCTCAGGGCAAGAGGTGTGCTCTTTGGGACTTTTTTATTACAAAAATAAGGAGTGGACACAGAAAAGGAATATATGGATCGTTAATCCTTGTTTTGACTCCTTCTCCTATTCCTGTTCATCAATGCGATCCTTCTTCTTTGAGCAGCTGACCTGCTGGCAGCTCTCCTAGCGGCTCTCCTCCTTTGGGCATTGCGTCTTCTCTGTTTATTTCTCATCCGATTGATGCGATTAAGCTATTGAGCAGCTTCAGCTTCCTTTAGAAGGTCTCTTGAATGGAGTCCTGCTCGATTACTAGATTCCCAACATCCTTTCATATAAAAGCATATTTTTTTGCTTCCTCCTCTTTCAGATTACAAACATTCTTTTTATACCCTTAACCTATGGTAAAATGGGTCAGAGCTGATCTATTAAGCGATACTCTATATTCAGGCAGAAGGAAACATCTCCGTTCACATAAATTGTATACATATATACTCGGTCCATATCAGGACACGAATCGATAAAGCTCTATTCCTCTATCCATAGGCAAGAACTTATCAATCTAAAAGACTTTCAGAAGTAGGATTCAAAATTTGTTAAGGCTTATGTAGAACAATCTTCAATTAATAAAAAAAACATTTTTTTACCCTCCTTCTTTATTACAACTTTTAATGATACATTCCGTTATACGTAGAATACAATTCGAATACAATATAATATAATATGATTACATAAATTTGAATAATAATCGAACTAAGAACTCTATTAAATTCTATAAATGTTTCTTTGGGGATCAATCTTTTCGCATCTCTTTCTATATACATATATGGTTCAATATATGTATATATCTGTCTCTCCTATTGAAATAAGTTATAATCTGTATCTAAGTATATATAATATATAATTTACTACATATTGTGAATCAATTTAAAGAAATTATATATAATATATTAAGTGAGTATTGTGAATAGGCTAATCAAAGACTAAACAATCGTGTTATATATGCTTTCATTCTATATAGTTTTATGTTCTTGGACCGTTTCAGTTGTAGTAATCGTGCATTCCATTCCGCATTCAATCAGACTTATCCATACTTATGCCGTTCACTATCGTAAATAATCGTAACTCCTACCGTCTTTATAAACTGTCTGTGGAAAAAAACTCTCGACCTCTATAAAATGCTAATGTGTAAAGTTATCCAACAATAATCCACGTGCTGAGCGTTCTGCATGGGTCATTTACTTTTTGCTTTACTAAAATAGATTCTGTTATATATATTTCGTAATGTATATAAGGTATATATGTATATATATATGGTATTTATGGGGCTCTGTTACAAATGGAGCATATTTCATATTTCTAGGATATATATTTTCTTTTTTACATGCGAGAAGTACACGGTATAAATATGACTACGACTCGTACAAGAATATATATGTATATATATATATATGTTATATGAGTAAGTACTTAATAAGTTTGTACGATATGTTTGTCTAGGGATCCGTTTGGGGAAAGGATATATATATACTATATATGCAGCTATAGGAAATACTTGTTTGCTTGTTTGTTAGGGACGGTTTCTAGGTTCGTAAAGCGAAGATGCGCTAGACTGGAGGCTAGTCGGGCAAAAGGAGGAGTGTACGAGTATATAAGAATATAGTTATATATATATATAGACATATATAGGTTTATATAAAGTAGCGCCTCAGTAGGGCTCATCGTCGTTGTTGGAGGATACGCCACATTTGGAGCGCAGGATGGCGGCCAGTCGCTGGGTCAGCGGCTCTGTTGGTGACTCCGAATCGCTGCAAGAAGCGGAGGGCACCATGTTGCCTGAAATGGAGCAAACCAAATGGACATCAGATGTATATTCAGAGTGTTTGGCAGCACTTACCATTGCTGACGTCCAAATCTGTTGCAGTTGTCTGCTTGTTGCCAAATGGCAAATTGACGGGCACAATATCGTCCTCCTCCTCGAGGAGCAGGGATGAGTATGAGTGTGTGGTGTTATCGCTGCGATTGCCACCGCCGCTGGAGGAGTTGCGTGAGGAGCCGGAATGGGAATGTGATGTATGAGCTGCCAGACTGTCTACGGCAGCGGCGTCCTGTTGCTCGTCAATGGGCAAGTCGTAATCATCGCCACTGCTGCTCTCCTCCTCAACGTCCACGTTGTCAATGTCATCATCATCCACATCCACATCCACATCATCATCATCATCATCATCCACTTCATCATTGCAGCTGCTGCTGTTGCTATGGCTGCTCACGCTATCCTCGCAGGGTGCCTCCAGATCCAAAGCCAATTCAGGAGATGAGGATTTATTGTCGTTCTCGTCGCTGTCACTCGATGCGGCCACTAAGGATGCACATTTAATTAACAGGACTATTGATTATTGAACTGCATAAATCAGACTCACCACGCAGCTTGTCCAGAATAAGTGGATAGAACTCCTTGGCCGTTGCATTGTTGGGCTCGTATTGAAGAACTGCATCAGCAAATAGATAGGATAAAGGCTAGTGGTAGATAGGATTGGATTGTACTCACTCAATTTGCAGTATTTCAAAGCCTTCTTGTAGTCCTTGAGCATGACGGCAGACAGAAACTGGAAGGAGAGTGGAAAGAATTGCGTGAAACCCCTCGAAAAATCTTCAACCCAAAGCAAAAGTTCTATCAAGCAACAATGGAGAGGCCCATTGGCCCAGTTTGTGGGAAAAGCGGAAAAGTTAAATGCGCTGAAAAACAATTTATAAGCAATCAATAAGCCGGCACACAAAGAGCCACAACGCTGATTCCCTCAGTAATCCTCTTGAAAGGATTCTAAAATTAAATTTGCCTCTCGACTGTTGGCAGCGCACAGAAATTTGCATTTGAATACATTTCACATTTATGTATAAAGTTGCTTCGTCCTGCGTCCTTACCTCGGCTAAAAATTCAGTGGGTGCTGATATGCTCTCATCGGCATCTGTGTACTCGGATAGGCTCTGGCTGAGGTCCTCGCTGGAGGCGGATGTGGGCAGCGTTGCGGCTGCTGCAGCGGCTGCCACAGCTGCGGCGCCATTCATTATGCTTATATTGTTTGCTGTGGCTGCCACATTGTCCGTGTGGCAGCTGCTGGTAGCAAAGACCCCGTTGCCGTTGGACTTGTCCATATGGAGCAACTGCAAGTAACAATGGATCAACAATGGATACAGTGAGTATGTCTAGAATTTACTTACATTCGACATGGTCTTCAGGAATCTCTCGAAAATCGTGTAGTTCTTCAGATCAGCTTCAATATCGTATAAACAAATAGATCTTGCATTATCCGGGGATTGCCTGTGAAAAGTCATTCCAATTTTATTCAGAGCACACTAATGACTGATATCCGATGACTATCACTAATTGGATTACGCTTCCTCTGACCTTCTGGAACAAGCCAAAGCTCTCTAGATAAAAGCTGCAGCAATTTCTCAGAAGTGTGAGAGATTCGAAATGCCAAATGCTAATTTCGATGCCACAAGATAAATGCGACTTGCCCCCTTTCAGCCACACACTAGCAGATACATTTATATATACATATATATGTGTGTGTGTATATGTATGCATGCGATTATATGTGCTTTGCTGACATTCACTTTCGGCTCAAAAGGTTTCACGAAGACCACAGACGAGGCCACACAGATATGTACATAGTCTGCGGCAGAAAAGCGAAAATCAAAGTGTGAGGGCAGCTGGGAGAGGCAGACTTTGGGTGGGATTGCCAACAAGTTGAATGGAATTAACAGAGCGCAGCACGCGAGCATATCCTATACCCTGTAAAAGCGTTGAACGGGGTGTTTTCTGTGGTCAAATTAACTCAACAGAAGCTAAGAAGGAAAGAAACTTTATTTCCAGTTGAGGAGAACTGCGAGCAAAGTTTGTGGGGTAACCTTTAATTTATAGGGTATCTCGTAGTCGTTTATGTTTATATAGAGACACCGATGCAGTTTTGTTTTCTGTATTTTCAGTAAGTAGTGTGAAATGGAAATGCACGAAATTGTTTACGTTTTTGGGGTTTAATTGGCGCTCGACATGCGGCGTTTACATAAAGCGCCCAAAGGTATGCTGCAATTATTTGTTATTTATGTGCAAGTGGCTATGTGTGTGTGTGTGTGTGTGTGTTTGTTGTGTGGCACTCTATAATTGAAAGTTGTATATGAAATGTACTCGTACGCGGTGCCGGTCTGGCACTGCCGGTCTCTGCCGCACACTGTCAAGGACTTTCATTCGCTTTTATAGCTCGACAAGCCTTTGATTTACTTTATTGCCTCGGGCCGCAGTGCAGGGTATACGACTATCTATATATAATTTATAAATATATATATTTATATGTATGCCTGTCTACCTGGCTCATAACTCACTTTGGCTGTCAACTGGTCTACATTCATTTGAGTTGTCTCCCTTCTGCTGTCTGGCCAAATTACACTTAATTACATGTCGTCCTGGCGAACGTATTGAATTCTAATTGCATTTGCTGTTAGTTTGCTTGGCAGCCACTGTAGCTCTGTGTGTGTGTCAGTTACAGTCTCTGCAAACAGCACGTCACTCACTCAATTGTCTGCGATTTGTTTGTTTTTGTTATTGGCTGATCCTTTTTACTATTATTGTTGTTGCTGTTCGTCTTCCTTTGGCATTTCCAAATGTCAGACTTGTCTGGCCCCACAGTTTTGGCCGTGACTGTCACGTTTATATGTATATATATATGTGTGTGTGTTTGTGTGTGTGTCGCCAAAAGTTTATGGAGCCGCCGTTGGGCATTTTATGGTCCTTTTCGCCAACCACTCAACACTTTTGCCAGACTTTTGAGAACATGTTGCACAGCGAACATATTTAAATAGTCGAGTTAAAGTTGTGAAATTTTATGATTTTTGAGGTTATGTTTTTGTTTTTAGGGTTATGTCAGCTAATCATGCACAATCGATAAGTAAACTCTAGAAATTGCCAAAAGTTTTGATTGCATTTGCAACTATATAAAATCTGTTCCTCTTTTTGTGAGGCAGACAGAATTGTGAGCTGTCTGGCAAATGTCCTGGCAGCCATCTTTAATATATATATATATAGTTTTACAGTTGTATAAAGAGCTTTTAATGGTTTTTTTATTCGCTTAACAAGTTATTGCACTCCAGCGACGGCTGTTACCTTTCCCACAATATCAAATGCAAGCAATAGCAATATGAAGGATAGACCCTAAGGCATGGCTACGCCCCTATGGCAAGCAGCAGGATAATTACGTATAAAGGAACAAAATGGATTGAATAATTTATATACCCAACAGCAAATAGTGGTTCGAACGGTTCGCCGTGGCCTGTGGCCACTCAATTTGATGAATAATTGCACAACCCTTTTGAATGCAACCAAATTTAAACTCAGCCAGCCATGAAATTTAATCCTTTTGTGCATGTGTGTGTGTGTGAGTGTGTGTGTGTGTGTGAGTCGGGGTCACATGTCGGTCATAGCGCAGTAACAACCATAGGAGGCCCCTAGGAAAACGAATAATTTATTCGTAAAACTACAACAGAGTGAAAAAAAAAAATAGAATAGAGTAAACTGGAAAATGTTTTGGCGACAACGTTTGCCAAATTGTCGCACTGTGGCCAAAACACAAACACAGCTAGGACCGCCCAGGGCGTGGTCGGGGCACAGCTGTGGCCAAGTGCCAGCCGAGAGTATGCTCGATTCGTGCTTTCGGTCAGTTCAATACACGTAATAGTTACCATATTTTGTCAGCTTCTATTAATTTGGCACGTTCCACAGTTACCTGCGCCTACGGCTACAACCAATCCTTGTTGGACTCCCACCTCCTGGTAGGACACTCCTGCGGCAGGACACTGCGTGGCGATAAATGTCACATGGTATTTTTCAATAAAAACAAATTTACGATCTTCATCAAAACGACTTTGAAAACTATTATGGCAGTTCTTTGCGCTCTTCTCTCGCTTTGTCCCTTTACTCGTAACAGTATCCAAATTGTATGATTATAATGATACCCATTATTGTTGTTGTTGTTGCCACATTTTGAGCTTGCGCCAAAGCTGCGGCCATTTCAACGTGCCACTTAGCCAGGCACATGAAACGATTTCAAAATGTGCCTTGAATAGCGTGCAACAAATCTTAAAGAGTTTCGCCCTGTGGCAGTCACTTCCGCTGGGCTTTAAAATGGTCTCTGGTTATTACAATCGTTGTAGATTATCCTTATATAACCCAAAGGATATATAAAGACTTTAATCCCAAGCTTAAAGTCAAGCAAATACTACTAAATCAACTCTGATTTAAGCATAAGCGCAGCTCCTTTGGATACCAAAAATAGGTATAAAAATTTAGATGGAACTGCTCTCACAGCAAACAAAATAGATAAGGGCCATATCCTTGATATATATATGTATATATCTGATATCTTTGGAAATCAGATTTAAGAAGAAGTAGACTAGCAATCATTATAAGCTCTATTATAATCGCTTTCAATCGAATCAACACAAAAGTAACGTAACGTAACGTAATTAAAGTGCCAGAGGAAAGTGGAATATAATGAGACTAAGCCCTTTTCTAATCATTTGCTGAGGATGAGTTCCAATCGATGAGAGTATCTGAACAATATCTGAACAAAAGTTGGGGTTGTGGTTTAACAGTTCAATGGAGCGGCAAATGCGCAATTATTGGCAGTACTCGAAATTGGTATGAAATACCTTTGACGTGCTTATGTGGCGTATGCGCAATATTGCTAGTTCCAAGCACACACACTATCTCTTTGTGTATGTGTGTGTGTGTGTGTAGATGCTGGGTTTTCTATTATTTCTTTCGATTCAGGCAAATGATATATGCAGCTGAGTTTCAGAAAAGCAGCAAACAATGCAAGTGGGAAAAGAATTGTACGCATTGTTTGCTGCTCGCATTATACATGCTCCTATATACTACTATCGTATATATATATATATATCCTTAAGTGAGTACATATATACTAGCTAGTGCTAGTCATAAGTATGATGCATTCTTGGATCCACTTGGTCGCTGACTCACGGCAGCCGAGCCACTCAAGTGGTAATTAAAATTATACCAACTGTGTGGCAGCCGCTCGTCTAAGAGACTTGCCCCCTGACACAGTAAGGATAAAGGGAACATTGTGGCACAAGAGCCTCTTAGCCGTGTGCACTGTAAATGAATGCATTTGTATATGTATATGTGTGTGTGTATACAGTACGCACTGTGTGTATGTATGAGGAGTGTTGTTGTGGCTTCTGTGGCACTAAAGAATATGAAAAAGTTGAAAGTTTTGCAAAGGAAAAAAGAACACAAAGTAAACAAAACTATAGAAAACTACATAAAATGAGGTATTTCTATGCAGAAGAGAGTGCGATTCAGTTTACCTGACTATTTGAAGCCCTTAACTCGCATTTGATGAAGTCTAAATGAGACTCTATATAACAAACTTGGTTTTATACCTTTTTCACGCTCTGAGAGCAAACAGTTTATATGAACTGGAACGTTTATTAACGCGTCTTTATTATACAAAAGGAGACAGGGTATCTGATAGTCGAGCAAGACTCTTTCTGCTCATCCATCGAAGCAAATAGGCAAGTCAAGGTCAAAACTTCAGCTGCCTCATCCCATTGCCTCGTGCTAATGATCTTACGAGGGTAACCAAATTCCAAACGATTATTGTCTATTGCCAAATTTTATTAAAAACAATTGTTTAAATATTAAAAAGTATAAATCAAATAACATGAATTGAATGTTTATTAATAAAAAGCATTATTGTTTCTTTGTTAGAAATTTGCAGTTAATTGCAGCTGGGTAAATTTTCAAAATTTAAAACAATCAAAAATAACAGAAATTTGCCAGCTCAAAATTGGTATAAAACGCGCTTGGTGCACTCTCAATTCATCATTCAAGTGACTTCAACTGCACCTCGAATAAAGAAATGAGAATCCAAACGGTGATCCTTTGCTCTGCCATTTTAGCAATCTGTCTTATAGGACGCACTGAAACGGTAAAATGCCCCGACGGTGGACCAGTAGATGCAAATTGCACTGATTGTTCTAAAACTGAGAATAAAGATAAAGATGACTGTACAACGACCCCAGCACCACCCACCCCCACCACAACAGCTGCAACTGTAGAAACGACACAATCAGGATCAGATGTTGACTCCGGAACCAGTGCCACAACTAGCGCAGCGGAGCTTGAAGCTGCTCGATTGAGACGTCAGGTTAATCGAATGAGGAGGCGGAACCGAAGGAGAAGAGCTGCTGAGAGAGCTGCCAGAAGGCGAGCTGCTGCTCAGAGAAGAAGGGCCGCAATGATGAACAGGAGGAGGAGGAGGAGGCAAAACAGGGGTTAAAGATCAACACAGCAAAGATCCTTGATAATAATTTGTATAAATCGAAAGCATTGTCAGATTCTATATAAATTGAAGATTGTCCTACATTTCTCCTACACTTTTCCTTGTTTTACTCGTTTTTTGGAAGAGAATATGTTTAGGTGTATTCACAGAGCACTTGTTGGTCCTTAGAGCAAGGACCTTTTCATATGTGAGGTAGAAATAAGACAAGGATAGAAATATCTGCTCTTGGGACTTGATAGACACAGGGGAGATCTTTATGGATTTCAGTCAAGCTAAGACAAAAGTTCTTTCTTTAATGGGAGATTCGAGTTTCTATAAAAAAAAGCTATCAAATATTTGATGAGCGTTTGTATTTGTCTTTATACTATAGACATTATATTTTATATATAAATATAAATTAATGTTTACTTTATCTTTATTATTATTAGGGACGTCTCACTGAGCCAAAAACGTTACTGAAAACATCTGTTTATATATATTTACTTAGAGTTTTCGCATTAGGCCAAATTCTGATCGACATAAAGAAAAAACCGGAAAGAAGATATAGTATTCAGTTACCTATATAAGCATCTTTGAGGTTTAATTTATAATTAAACAGCTGCCTAAAGTTTGCTATGCAAACGGAAAATCTATTTATAATGAATTGCCAAGCCCAGTTCTTTGTCTCTAGCTAGCATCAGCAATGATTTTAGACAAATCAACATTAAGATGACTGTAAGAGAGCAGAATAACTTCTAGAGAATCTTTTAAGGAGATCACACCTTCTAGAGAAGCTTATATAAAAATATCAGAATGCCTTCTGTATGATAATTTTTACTAAGCTACTTTCTGGGCTGTGCCTGAAGCTACAGTACAAAAAAAGAAAAGAACAAGAGATGTCAAGCAAGCAGCTTGAGTTTTGTTTGGAATAAGTGAAAAATATCTAGTTAGTCTTAGTTTGGAGAGGCTCTTTTTAAAAACAATAAATGTTGATCTCGAAAAACGAATTGTTCTGAATACATTTTTCTGTTACCCTTTGAAATTTTGCCTCTCGAGGATTGAATAATTAAAATTCCTTTAAGTCCACTCTATTTGATAAATCTTTAAAAAAGCTACCCGATTCACAACAATATTTAAAATTATTTAGACATTTAAATAATATGATAATCTTTTATATACCATAATGTAGCTATTGATCTAATTGTGCTAAAATACTTCTAGATTTCTAGTCAACATATAAAAAATAGTAGCATACTTTTGGGCTGTCCGCTGAAATTAGTGAAAAAGGTATAAACATTCATAACTGGACAAAACAGAATGTATACAAATAAAGCAAATAAAGAAATTATAAATAAACATTCATCAGCTTAAAAGTGATGTAAAGCTGATGTAAATGTGATGTAACAGCCTTTAGAATGGGAATGTAAAGCAGTTCTCACTTCCCATGTTTGCAGTGCATCATGAAAATTAGATGAATTATTGACGAGTTTATATAATATTATATATTAGAAAATATTAAAAATTAAACATAAATAATACATAAACTAAAAGATAAAACAATACTAAAAACCTTGTTTTCATTGTTTAAAACCATTCGCGTGTCCCATTGGAAATATTTGAGTAGATCTGAAATTCTTTGGAAAAAACATCTGTTTGAATTGCAAATATAGATCTTAGTCTTAATTAGCGCATTATTTTAACAAAAGAAAGATAGAATAGTTGTATTTGCACATAATTTTGGTTGCTAAAATTGTTTACCCAACTGCAATCGCAAAAGCGAATGTAAACAGAAAATTGATATAAAAGGAAGATCAAATTCGGATCGACGCAACATTCAAGTAACTTCAAGATAATCCGAAAACGGAATGAGAACCCAAACTTTGATCCTTTGCTCTGCATTTTTGGTAATCTGCCTTGTGGGACGCAGTGAAGCGGTAAGATGCACCACAGATGGAACAGCAAAAGTTCCCGCAGGTTGCACTGATTGTGGAGCACTAGAAAATTCCGATAGACCTGAATGTGCCCGAAGCACAGATATAACAGGATATGGAACCCGCTCATGGAGAAAACTGCACAAACATTCTAAAGGACCGATTCTTATCAACTTTGGATCAATACAATAAGTATTGAAATGAAACATAATAAAATAAATGATTGATGATTAACTAAAAATGGTTCTAAATATATATCGGAAGCGTCCTCGACTTCAGCCAAACTAAGTCCAACTTTCCTCAGATCTAACCTTTGCTGTTAGACCTTTTAGACCTTTGGCTAGCTGAGACTGTACCAAAGTTGCGCACAGTTTTATTGCTTGAGTTAAGCTCTAAATTTGTGCAACACTCTGAGCGGTGCTCAGCTGTGCGAGTTGCAAGCGAAAAGAGGTTGCCCCATCAGCATTTAGTGCATCATTAAAACTGCTTAACTGACGGCACAAAACTTTGAAGTAGTCGCCCTCTCATATGGCAACATTTTAATTTCAACTTTGGCCGCATGGCAAAACAAAAATTAATTGAAAGGCAAATAGAGGCCAGCAAAAGGGGAAGAGGATAGGGGGAGATGGGGAATTTAATGCGACCGGGTGGACCAGGCGTCTGCACATAAATTTTACGAAGCTGCTGACAACGTTTCCTACCTTAAATTATTAACGAGCGGTGGCTGCGGTTTCTTCGCACGGTTCTCAGGTTCAGCTAAGTGCGATGCAGGTGCTCCTTGAGCATATGCCGTTGGAAATTACGGAAATCCCTTGTTTAATTAACGTTGACACAAAATAAATGTAAATATTTAACGTTTACACGAAACTGTTGAGTAAGTTTTCTCCTTTGGACACAAATACTACGCAGTTGAGCTGGAAAATTGTTGGTAAAAGAAGCTGCGTATGTTTTTGTTTTCGCACGAAAATGCAGCCCCAGCAGCAGCAGCGGCACTCAAGGATGCGTTGAGTCCTTCGTATATGAAATATTTGTTCTTTGCACGAATTGTTATTTTAATTGAAAGGTTTTTTTTTATTTGTATTTTTTTTTTATAATTTTAAACACAATATTTAAGGTTTGTTGAGGCGTAAATAATAATTTTGTGCGTGAATGAAATTTGTGGCGCTCTTTTGCGTCGCAGTTGGGCTTAATTAACAGAGTCGACTGAAGCAAATGTCCTTTTTATACACACTTGTTCGCTTTTGGCTCGCGAAATGGCAAAAAGCTTTCCCGCTCGCCTTTGGCTTTGCTACTGTTGCTCTCCCATTCTGCTGTTCTCTCTCTCTCTCTCTCTTTCATTCTTGAGTCTTTATTTGTGTTTTGACTGGCAGCATTGAAAGAAGCTTAAGCACAGGGTGTTTACAACTATCAAAACTAAACAAGAAATGTTCTTAACTAAAACCAATACTAAAACATTTTCATTCTTTTATTTATAATATTTATTTTCTATTGCCTCCATTTTATTTACCTGAAACACGCTGTGTTCAGGTAAAGCTCAGTTTGCAACATGAATAAAGTGCTGTCTGCTTCTGCGAGCTTGACGACTCGCTCTGACTCTCACTCATTCTCTCTCTCCTTCTATGTTACCTATGCGCGCTCTTTGTGGTTATTTCGTTAGGAATTTTCCATTCTGAGTGTAAAACAAACAACTATTAAACTTAACGAAGCCTCCCCATCATCAGCTGTGTGGTTAAAGCCGTAAAAAAACACCGGAATCTGTGGGTGGAAACCATTTTCCTATTTTTGATGTTACCCAAATGGCAAATGGCGGCTCAGCTCCCAGCTGGGAAAACTACTCTGCGTGGGCCAGCAAAGCTGACCTCCAATGCAGGTGTAGCTACGGGATGCGTGAGTGTTGCTGCATTAAGATTTTCCGGCTTATTCTACATATATACATATCATATACATATGTCTGTATTGTGTTGCATTCCCCCTGTAAACTGTTAACAAAAACTATAGCATACTTTTCCGGGCATTGTATTGAGAGCTACAATATGAATGCCATTCGCATTTTATGCTAAACTTTCCCCTTCTCATTCGCATTTTACACATTCTGTTGAAGCACCTAAAAGCTTACAGCCCTTAACCCATTAGGCAAGGGGTAAAAAGGGGGTCAATAAAGTTGTGGAAGAACGAAACCTCCAACCATATAAAGTATATGTATTCTTGCTTGTCGACAGGACCAGCCATGTCTGTCTCTCTGTCTGTCTGCCTGTCTGTTTGCCTCTGTGTCTGTTTGTCTGTCTCTCTGTCCGCCTGTCTGTTAATACAGACGTGAGTTGATGTCAGCCTCTATAAAAGCTAAAGACACCAACTTTAGTCTTTAGTTTCTTTTATACTAAACAGAGACCAAGTCTCTAATCCATTTTTAAAACTTCCTTGTCCCCAGTTGATCGATAAAACCTGATTATTAAGCACATTTATCAATCAAATGCTTTGATTCTATATACTATATTATCATACTTTAAACTTATGCTGCAAATTTCATAGCGATCGCATAAGAAGCGCAGAAGTTATTCAAGAATCAAATTAAGATGATGCTGGCTGCGCTGCTAGCTGCGCTGTTGACGTTGACAGAGGCAGAAAAGCGCAAGCAGAGACTTGTTTGTAGAGTGTGTGCATGTGTATATGTGTTAAGCACATAAGTATACATATAAAAGTGTGTGAGTGTGTGAACATCCTACTCCCAGTTCAGTTAGAGTCTCTTTTAGGCCATACAAAACCTGGTTTAAGGGTAAGTACTAGTCGTGCACACCCCACTGTGCATTCTTACATGTTTGTTGGTGTTCTTTTTCCTATTTTTGGAGTTTTCATTTTCAGTTTCATTTAAATTTACGTTGGCAGTTGCAATCCCATTTTGCGTGTAGTGGAGCTTCCGCATGATTTCCTGTTTGGAAGTCGAGGAAACGTGTGTGGGAAAATGTGTAAGGAAAATCGTTTGCATTACTTAAAGAAATAAATTTATTGCATTTAACGTTTGTGCCGAAAATGTGTTTTTCATGCTCAGCTGCATGCTTAGGACTTAAGACAAATGGATAAGGATATATGTATAGATATATATATAGAACTTAGATCTAGAATTACTCGCAGAAAACGCGCAATTCGTTCGGTTCCGAGACCTTGGGGCTTATATACTACGATATGTTGATTTGGTTGCTTGCAATCGTTTCAAAGGTAATGTACAATTTCTTCAAAGATCGATAACGATAACGATAACTTAATTATATGTATGTATATGTGAAGTAAATGTAGTCGATTAGAATATGTTGAGGCTGGTTCAAACCACTCGTTTAACTAGTTTATACTCATTCCAGCAATATCGAAATAGATATCTATATATAGATATATATGCCTAATCCTAGGTATGATTTAATGATATATGTATGATATTTTGTTTAGCAGTTGATGTAGTTGGGCGCCTCGGCCGACTGCTCCTTGGCAGGGATCTCCGGTGATTTGGGCTCTTCCGCTGGGCTGCCCACATTCTGGTAGACCTCGGCCTGGACCTCGATGCTGCCCACTTGGGGACAGGCGACCTGCTTGGGCTTGAAGGAGCTGCAGCCGCCGGTGGAGTTGCTCTTGGTCAGTTTGCCATAGATGAAGTTGGAGCGCTCGTTCAGTTTGATGGGCTGCAGGGTGACTCCGTTCTGATAGTGCTGCTGCTGGGTGTCCTGCTCCTTGGCCTCCATGATGGTGTTCAGATAGCTGCTGCTCTGGGAGCTGGACAGAGGCTGGCTGCCATTGCCGTAGACGGGTATGTTCGAGGGAAACATCTGGTAGTGCTCGGAGCCAGTGGGACTGGTGGGCGTATGCAGGCGCTGGCAGCTGGACATGGGCGAGGGGAAGACTATCTGATGGCGCTCGTCGCCTGGCGTCGAGACGGGTGTGAATACTGGACGCGGTGGCGGCGGCACCAGATAGTTATCCATTAGCGAACCGGGCATGGCCAGGCGGCAGCCAAACTGACGACGATCCTCGTGATCCGAATGCGTGCCGGAATCGCCGAGTGAGGCGCCACTGCAGTTGCTGCCCGTACTCAAGCGACCCGACGAGGAGCTCGAGCTGGAGACGCTCTGCAGGCTCAGCGAGCTAATGGGACGCGCCGATGACTTCATGCTGCAGCTGGTCGCAATGGAGCTCTTGGTCTCGTCCAGCAGACTGTCCGCACAGCTGCTCTGCTTCTCGGCAGCGGCATGAGGCTTCTGCCGGGAGAAGAGCTTCTTGATCCGCTCGAAGGGAGTCTCACGCTTCAGCTGCGTCTTCACATGGTCCTGTATGCGCTCGTACTCCCGACGCAACTGGTCGATCTGGTCCTGCTTCTCGCGAAAGCTTTGCTGCACATCGTTGCGATGCTTCCACTTCTCCACCAGCAGCTCCACTTCGCGTATGGACAAAACATTGTTCTTGAAGTCGTGCATAATCTCGGCCAGCTCGTCGTCCGCATTGGCGCGTGTGCTGCTGGAGGCATCGCTGGCGCTGCGCTTCAATGTGCCGTAGCCACTGGACTGTGGCAGCCGCGTGGTGGAGCGACTCAAGCGGAGCGGCTCCTCCACTGGACGATTCGATGGCTGGAATAGATAGTTGCCATCGTCGGGCACAACGGGCTGCACGGGTATGTTGGAGGGTTGCATAACGTAGTCGTTGCCAGCCATTGCCTGGTTCTCCAGCAGCTGGGAGCACTCCTGGCTGAACTTGTCGGTCAGCTGGGAGTTGGCCGCCCCATCGACCACATCCTGCGAGTTGTTCTGCTCCTTGGACTGATAATATGGCGGTTCATTGATGCGCAGCTCGTTGGTGGTTTGCTCGGGTCCGGGTCCGGGTCCCGTTGTGGGCTCCAGCACTTTGCTGGACTCCAGATGCTTCTCTGTGGCGCAGCTCTGCAGGTTCTCGTCCTCCGTTTCCACGCTGATATAGTTGAGATTCGAGATGGCCATGGTCTCAGTCTTGGCACGAGCCTCCGGCGTGTTCTCGCGCTCGGAGCCGCTGGACATTTCCATGTACTCAGTCGCTGGCAGCTGCTTCGGTGGCTTCGGCCTGGGGGAAGCTCCGATGACCACCTGGGCACTCTTGGCGTTGCTCGGCTTGGTCTGAGCACCCGGGCTGCTGGCGCCGCTGCTGGCATTGTCCACGCCCTTGAAGTAGTGATAGACCATGGTGAGATTGTGAAATTCCGAGAAGCTGACGATGTTCTGGGCCAGCTTGTGGTGTCCCTCCTGCTCGGCCAGCTCGGCTGGGGTGCGTCCGGCGCAGTTGCGCACGCCGCAGGCTGTGTCGCCGCCAGGACACTCCATGAGCTGCAGGCAGAGCCTGTTGAGGCCCCAGCGTGCGGCAAAGTGCAGCAGCGTTGGATACTCCTCGGGACTGGACTCGAGCCGTGAGAAGAAGTGCGGCTGACGCTCGCAGGGTCCGTTTAGTAGATGGAAGTTGGGCGGCATATTGCGCTGGAAGCACTGCAGCAGATGCTGATCCAAGGCATCGCGCTCTAAAGGTCCCACACCCAGAGCATGGCACATGAACTCAATGGGAGAGTCCTCGACGCGCAGCAGCTGCTCCAATTCGCGCAGGCGACTCTCGCATTTGATGGGACGCGCTCCGAGGATCTTGTTGTTCTTCTCGATGCGTATTTCGATCATTGTGGAGATCTCCATGCAGGAGTCGGGTATGACGAACTGTATGGTATAGGGATTGCGGCACTTGAACTGACGAATCTCGAGCAGCTCACCCGACTTCTCGACCATGAGCTTGAGCGTATCATTCGGCTTTAGTGGCTCCGCTAGCATCGCTAGCACCTTGCTCTGGCCCTGCTTCACCTTCTTCGGCAGCACAGTGAAGCCCTCCGAGCAGCTGGAGAGACTCCGGGAGATACTGTTATTATTGTTATTGCTGGTGTCCTGGCACGGCGGCCGCTGGCACAGAGCACGTCCCAGTATATCGGTGGCAATGCCCAGAATATTGCTGATCTGCGCCTGATCGTTGTCCCGCACCACGCAGCGACGCCACTTGAAGTAACTGGGCAGCGCCGTCTTGTGCATCTCCTTGACCTTCTCCTCGCAGACATCCACCAGTATCGCCAGCACCTTCTCCACGCGTATAATCGATGTCAGCTGCGCCATGAGGAAGCTGTGTGGCAGGGCCAACAGACCCGGGCAGAGGATGACAATCTGCAGCGCAGTGTTCTGGTATTTCTGTGCGATCTCCTCGCTGAAGGGGCCATCATCAATTTTAATGTGCAGAAAACTACAGAAGAGAGAGGGAGAAGGGGATAGGGATTAGGCATAAGAAACAAAGATAAAGGAGTTATCGATAAATGTTATCGAAAAGTTGAAGTTAACGTGCAGACTTCTCAATGGAAACTGAAAAAGTTTCCCTCTGCTCTGAAGTTAGTCGAAAGTCGTAATGGTTCGTGCACTCACTTGAATGGTTTGCGTCCGCGCTGCTTGGTGATCTTGTCGAAATGGTTCTTCAGGAAAGTGGCGCGCAGATAGGCGCGTTCGCTGTGCTTGGCTGTGATGATGAGTATGTCGTCCATGTTGTAGCCCGGCTGACCGTATCCGTAGCCCGTTGCTCCGCTCGTTGCGCCGTTAGCTCCGTTGTTCACGTTGCCGCAGTTGTCTGCAAAATGAATCCAAAGAAGAGGACGCCATCAGCAAAAAGTGCAACAAGAAACCGAATGCAACTGATAAACAACTGGCCCTGACGACCCCAAAGCCTACAATCACACACACATACATACATATACATGTGTGCATGTGTGTGTGTGTGTGTGTCTTTTGATAAATTATGTGTTTACTTAGGATTTGACTGCGGCGATTTACGAGACACCTCAAACACTCCATGTTAGCTCTGGCTCTCCCAAGCGCCGCTGAGAGGCCAATTTTTCATGTGTGATAATTTTGTTTGGGACAAACAAAAGGTCAATTATGTGTATGTAGACATAGCTAAGGCACTGTGTCACCTGAATCTTATCTAGCTGCAGATTGCAGCACATTGTTTGCTCAACAGCCTGGGAAACTCTCTCTGCAGACTGACCACAAGTCGAGACAACTTGAGTGGAAAACTGAAGAAACTTCGAGGTATTTCCATATGATTAAGTTGGTCTCTCCCTGAGTTCCAACTGAGAGGGATTGAGGCACATAACCTTAACTCTTTATCTGCAGATAGATTCCTAGTACAGACAGAATCGCAAGTTACAGATTTGAGTGGAAAACTAAACGATTTCAGTTGAGGTAAACTGAGGATCTACTTGGTCCCTGAGTAAGTTTCAACTAAGAGGAAAATTCACCCATAGCCCCAACTCTTTATCTTAAGAAAGACCTTAAGTGGACAATCGCCAATTTGAGTGGAAAACTTAACAATCTTTGGGGTATATCCAAACGTTTCCAGCTGAGGATCTACTTGGTCTCGGGGTGAGTTCCAACTGAGAAGTTACTTTAGGCATAATCTCACCTCTGCTATAATTTCTCTTGCTTTGAACTTTTCACACTTTTCACTTATGTTTTAAGCAGCATTTTCATTCTTCAAACTCTTTTTTTATATACTTTGAATACTTGGAATTTTCTTACATTTGTTTTCCTTTCGATTTCCACACAAGAATCTTAAACATTTCACTGCGACAACTTAAAGGAAACTGTTCGCTGCAGCAACTGCCTCTGGCTCTTTTCCCGAGACTTTAAGCTAAATAAAACAACATAAATTTTCACGAGAAACAAAAAGAAAAACAGAAATCAGCATTTAGACATATATTGTGCGTAAAGCTGATCAATTTGTGATGTGGCTGTTCCCATCATAAATCCAGTCACGTTTGCAGCATTTAGAAAGAAAATCTCTGAGAAAAGAAAATCAACTCCGAATGGAAGACGAGACTCACTGTTCCGATCCGTATTTGATGTTATCTCCTGGCCAAACCGAAATTTACTGTTGCATTTGCTGCTCTGAACTTCTTGACACCCACAAATGGCAGGCAGCGGCGCGACAGTGTCCCCTCAGTCACTCAGTCTGCCTGCTGCCTGCTTGCCTCTTCCTGTTGCATGTCGCAGCTGCTGCTCATTATGTGCTTCGGGTGGGGGTGGAGGAGCGAAGGGCAGGGAAGAGGGAAAGCGGCGTCGCCTCTGCTTATTATTATAAATAAAAGCCTGTGCAAAAATAAGTGACAACTGGAGCGTTTCTTGCTTCCTTTTTGATACAGCTTGCAACCCTCCTTCGTGTTGCAAATTGTATTTTTGTTGTTTATTCTAAACGCCTGACAACATAATTAAGTCGAAAATTGCCGCTGCCTCTTTGGCCACTGCCACATTTTATTTCTATGTGGCGACAAAAAAAGTTTGTTTGAATCTTTTGTGATTTGTTTTGATTAATGGCCGTGGCCAGAAAGTTGCTCTTGCCACAGTCTTGATGCCACTTGCCTGTAATGGCTTTTGTTTAGCTTTTGATTTTGTGGCAAGGCTGCTGCTGCAACTGAAATTTATCACTCAATTACAACACAGACGACAGTTTGTCCAAATACATATATATCTCTGTATGTTTGTATGTGCAACAGTCGAAGTTGCACGAACTGACATTGAAGCGAAGTCTGGGCAATATTTCAACAACATCTGGTAATTGTTAAAGATTCGCCAAGAAAAATGCGACCCTTTGTTTTGCGTTTAACTGCACACAACTCTTTGTTCTTTTATCAATCCAATACACTTATATATATGCATATATATACTTCTATATACTTTCAACCGATCTCTGTTCTGTCTCGTTTTTGGGAATTGATCGATGCCTTTTTAATGGTGCCCCGATGCACTTACCCATCTCCACATATTCATAATTATTGGAGTCTGGTCTGCGGCCCAGGCCGCAGCTGGTAAATATCCTGCAGCTCCTCTTGCCAGTCATTTTACATAACCATATATATATATGGCGTATGCTCATACATGTATGGCATGTAGATGCGATAACAATTTTCGAATACTTTTAATTGTTATCTTTCAGCACGAGCAACACACGCGACGCGACGCTAATTGTCATCGTTTCAACATTGCAAATGGAACTGGAACTGGAAGCCTCTGCTCTGGGGCATCTGACCATAGCCCACTGGGGGTCTAGTCTCTGATTGCCTAGGATGACTAGTCTGTGTTTGCTTTTTTTTAATTAATTGATTAAAATAACGCGCCAGCTCTGTGGGCAGCGCTGCAACGGGTTTGCTTCGGTTTAATCGAGACATCAATTGAGTTCAACATGAATCCTAATACTCAACTTTAAGCTAATGACACGAGCTTAAAATGGTGATGGCAACTAAAGAGAATAATCTAAATATATTCTATTACTTAGGGAGTATTCAATACGAACTATACCCAAGTTAGATAAGCTTAAAGTGAAGAGTGAAACAAGGGAAAGTAATCCTAGATGAAAAAGTCGAGAGAGAGAACCATCAGAAGGGAATCCCAATACGAATTATACCCAATGGATTCATATAAGGTAAATAATCCATATACTTTTTATATAGGGAATCTAATCAGAGACAACATTAATACGAACGATACACAACTATATCCAATGGAATTTGATCCAAATAAATAATCTTAAATGAATGAACTAAGAGAAAGAAAACAATCAAGGAAAATCCTAAAACAAACTATAAACAAATGACACGAGCTGAAAATGTAACTCTATGTAGGAAAACTATTCAGCATAGATCAAACAAAGCTGCTTTCTGATAGTCTGCTCAAATTATATATATCTTTTTCAATCCCCAACAATTAGGTTCCCTTTCAGCTTCAACCTTCAACTGGTGTCATTGGGGTCTAATCTAACCCAACTTTTGGGCCTTAAAATGGCCACTGATGTCATTTCCAAGGAACATCTAGAATCCGTATAATTCATCAAGCTTATTCAATGGAAAGATACGTTTTGTTTCGCATGGACTTTTATGAGGGGTACCCAAAACTGTCATCCAAAACAAATTTAGTTTTTATATTCTTCTTCTCTTTGTGCACAATTTGAATAAAGGGCAGACTGATGTGTGTACGAGTGTGTGTGTGTACAAGTGTGTTCGTTTTTGTGACATTTTAGCAAGACATAAATCAACGAAAATTAACAAATAATGCGGGATTAAATGGACTGCGGCCACGCTGCTCGCATCGGACCGGACGATACACAAATTAAGCCTCCCCCTATGATCCCCTCTCTTTCTTTAGTTTTGCCTCTCTTTCTTTATGCATATTTGTATCTTTCTCTCTGTCTCGTTTTGGCTGTGTGCGAACAGAACAATTATCATTTAATTATGTCAACTGTAACTTAATTATGATCGCATCTCTTCATTTGAGGCCACTTGATTAAAACTGTTTCAGTTTTCATTCTCTTTTCTTTGCTTTTCTTTTTTCCTCATTTTTTTGTGCTTTGATTTGGTTAATTGTTGATTTCCGCATGAGATTTGTAAATTCTTTTATAATTTGTGGCAATTAAGCAAATGTTTTTTGGGCACACAAATGGAATTTTATATGCTAACTAACTTTAGTCCGAGACTAACAATGCTTTGGCTGTAACTTCTGAATGCAACCTCAACCTCAAATTCTGAATAGCTCTCAATCAGTTCCCCTTCCCCTCTCTCTATAGACGATTCTCTGTGCTGGACACTG
Organism: Hirtodrosophila trivittata; assembly: GCA_035045065.1. Lineage (NCBI taxonomy): Eukaryota > Metazoa > Arthropoda > Insecta > Diptera > Drosophilidae > Hirtodrosophila > Hirtodrosophila trivittata. The sequence continues at coordinate 1,452,426 of JAWNNK010000658.1, read as the reverse complement.
GTTAACCGCAGGGTAGGGGCACTCAGTTTGGACTAAAATCGGGCACAACGATTATAAATGACATTGCATTGGTTTCAGCTTGGCGCTGAATGGGCCTGCATCGAGCCATAAATTGCTGTGGTTTCAATCAGTGCGTCGTCTGACGGGGTCAAGTGATGGGACAGATATATATGGTCAGAGTGTTGCCATATGAATCTCAATGCTTAGGATTGTTCGTGCTTCGGTCTGAGGCATAAACAAAACAGTACAGAAGCAATTTGACCCAGTAAATTGTAAATTTATTTGCTTAGTGAAACGGCTCATAATGAAAACATTTAAAAACACATCATAAAAACTGGAAAATTTCGCTTGAAAAAAAAACAGTTTTCCCAGCTAAAAGCAAACATAAACAACTCCCGACACGAACATTTCAGCTTTTCTTTCTTTTCTCTTGTGAAAATGATGCATGAAATATTTTTCTAAGCAAGAAAATTCCAAACTTGCTCTGGAGCTGGGGGCAAAAGGGCTGGAGCAGGAGCTCATTTTCATGCTGCGTGCCACATCTTGGGGCACAGATCGTTGCAGATGTGTGAGAGTTATAAACTTTATTATACTACATGTAAACAGAAGCGTTGCGAACTATGGACTGTTTAGCCGGAACAATAAGAAACTGGCTGATCGCAGCAGAGTTCATAAAACAATGTCGAGAGTCCATTATAGGCATGTGTTGACTGTAGCTGAAGTTGTTCCAAGTTGTGGATTAGCCTAGACTAGGGTAGAGGGTCTAAGGTCTAGGGTCTGTCATAGACTGTGTGAGTTGCATTTTAATGCAGTTTTTTGCTGTAAACAACTTTGGAGGTCTGCCCAGCTCCCATCCGACTTCCAACTTCCAACTCCCGCTTCCCGTTTCCTTCTCCCGATTCCCGATTCGAAAAGTTGTCTGAATGTTTTCTTTTTCTGATGTTTTTGACATTAATGTTTTGTTATTTTTTGTTGTTATTGCTGTCGCTGTCATAAAAGGGCTGGCAATCGGACATATACATGGAATTGGGGATGGGTTCGGGATTGGGATTCGGATTGGGCAGGGGAAGGGGACGGGGACGGCTCCCACATGTTTGTCTTGTGCTGTGCGTCTGCATTTCTTATAATAACAAAGCAACAGGCAACTCTTTTTAGTGACTATTTATAAACCCGGAGCTATTTCGAAATATTCGAATAGATTCCTGGTATTATTTAGGGGCGCTGAATAATTGTGCAGCAGGTGTCAAATGTCTTACCCCATCTGTCAGGCTGAACTCGAAAGGAAATTGTCATTTCTCAACAGAAATATTAAAAAAGAGAAAAACATTAAAAATGATCGTGTAGAATGCAACGTTTGTGGTCTTAGTTCTACTTCATTTTCCACCCTACCGCTGATTAATGGGCGGGGTGGGGGTGGCAGGGCGACAACTTTGTCAAACACTTCATCAAACATATCAAATGTGTTTCAATTTGAAGGTGTGCGCTTGGGTTTTCCTTCTTTTTTTAGTTATTTATTTGATGCGCCGGGAAATGCAGCCCGAAATGGGAGTGTGGGCTGCATTTGTGTCACTTTGGCATCCATTTCACAGATCTATGCGCTTCTTATGCTAATAAATGTCTTCATAAATTTCAAAGCGACAACTCCTCAAGCCAAAACAACACAGCAGAAAATGCAACTCAGAGGAAAATTGTGTCATAAATTTTCCGTTGGTTGATTTAAAACAAAGTTTCACACATTATTTGATTTTATTTGCCTTACAAAGCTGAAAATACAAACTATTTTTAGGCTTGAAACTGTTCAATTGGGTTAAAGTGAGGTTATGTGCAAGCTTTCAAGTGCCAAAGGGGGAAGAGTAAATGTATTCTTGCATCTCACTCTAACCAGCTGTAATTTTACTGTAAATTGAATTATCTATGTGCTTTACGCTCGATTTAACTGTAATCTCTCAAGGTTAATTGACGTGAGTAAAACGATTCGTTGAAACAAGCACTTAAAATATTGAAACATTGAAACATTGAATCAACCCGCATTTCTGCATTTCTTTTAACTAAGTATTCAAATTTTTTTATTATTATAATTTTCCCGTTTTTTCTCATTTTTTTCCGTTTTTTTTGATGCTAATTCAAAAACAACAACAGCGACAACAACTTGACAATAATCAACTCAAATTTTTCATTTCCGTTTATTAAAGCAGAGCACAAGAGTACGGAACAGAGATAGTGTGAGAGAGCGGGAGAGAGCGATGGACGCTGCGTGCATAAATATTTGACAGTGAACGTGAGCGCCAGACAGAGAAAGCGCGAGCTTTGTTTGCATCTCTGTTTTGCATCGCTTCCTGCGTGCAATTTATGCTGCAGGCTAGGGATGAGCGCGTGAGCAATGAAAAGCACGAAACAGACACGAGGTGACAAAGAAGTTAACTTAAAATTAAATATTATTTTGAAAAAATATATTCAAAGAGTTTGTTGTTTATGCGATATTTATCGATTGTTCATATTAATTGTATTGTTTGTGTTTATATATATAATTTATATTATTATATTTATCCCAGTTAAATTATATATTGTTATCTATAGAAATACTATCGGTATATTACAGTGTTAAATCGTTCTTAGTTAACTGCTGACAAAACTAGACGTTAACATAGCTAAAAATTGTTATCTATGCAGATACTATCGGTATGATGAAGCACGATCTGCGCTCATCACTAGTGGAAGCTTGGACAAGAGCAAAGACAGAAGCAGAAATACAGTTTTATTTATGCTTTCACTGCTTTTGCTGCTGCTGCTGCTGCCTTCTATGAGCAGTTTCCGGTGCGTGCGTCGCAGCCAGCGTTGCTGCAGCTGCAGCAGTTGTACGTTACTTTCAGTTGTTGTTGCTGTTGTTTCAGTTGCAATTGTTGTTGTTGTTGTGTGTATCTATGTATAAACATGTTGTTCATGCTCATATTCTGCTGCATTAAACGGCACCTGCCACATTCGCGAGCCACCAGACGTTGCGCCTGCGCTCAAGAGTCCCTGCCTAACCCCTTGTCAAGCCGTTCCCCCCACCCGCCACGCCCCCTTGCTGCTGGTATAGCTTTGCATTTCCATCACGCACAGCCCTTTCAATTATAATTGCTGCCTGCCTTTTGCTATTTTTATACATCTATTTTGCTTTGACGTCGTCGGCACGCGGCCATCACAAAACACACAACAGAAAACAGAAAACAAGAGGAAAAAGCAGGCAGGGGGAAAATATGGAAAATTTTGAAGCCTAGCCGCAGAGCACGCGCTGCTGCTGCCTCTTGTATTTGCTTAGAGTGTTGCACATCTGCTCTGGGGGCAGCAGCAGCTGAGCTCCCCCTGAGTGCAAAGGATGCCCCTGTTTGAATGTCTGGCTTTTCTTTTTGTTTTCCTTTTTCAATAGTTTTTTTTTTTTATATTTTTCTTATTAATTAAAAAACAAAAACCTAGTCTAGACAATTTAAATGGTGCAGCTTCAGCGGAAATTCAATGCTCTATTTTTGAGTGCTCGGCTCCCCTACTCGTATCATATTTTTGAAGCGTCTGTCTGCTGGTGTGTGGATTAGACACACACTCGTACACACACACATGGGCACACGTGCTGTGTGTTAATTGTATGAGCATTGTTTGGCAGGATTACGAGCATAAAGAAATGGGCATAGAATTTTTCCGGCCCTGCGCACGTACACGGAAATTGAGCGCCTGCTTTGGCTGTCAATTGAACGGAAATTGAAATCCTTTAATTAAGTACGCAACAGGCCCCAAAAAAAGAGTATAAAGAAAATGCCCCCAAAGGCTTTTCCAGTCGCACACTTCAAAAAACCCTTTGCCAGACGACGGCAACTGCTTTGATGAAAAAAGTAGAAGAAAAAACGTCGCCTGCATTTCCAAGTGCTTTCATTTCGAGATTGATGGGTTTCAAATGGTTTTCGAATGGTTTTCGAATGGTATTCAAATACTTTGGCGTAGGTGTATTGAAATTTTGGAGTGCACTTCAGGTCTAAGAGGTTGCATGCAACTCGACTCACCGCAGCAGAACGTTTCCATTTCGATGTCTTCCAGTTTGAGCAACATGTTGATGAGACGCGTATCTGGACTAGACTAGACACACACACACGCACACACACTTAGAATACACACATCACTTTATGTAAACACAGAGGCACAGACACAGAGTGGCGCTACTGTAGGTTGTAGGCTATGTTGCACATGCGCAACGCTTTGGCTTTGACGTCAAGTTGCCACAATCCTTCAACTTCAACTGGCGGACGGGAGCTGGCGAAAAGCTGTCGGCTTGGGCCTCCGATTCCAATTGAATGCCAAGAATAATAATGAGCGATCGATGAGAGAGACTCCCACTCTCTCTCTCTCTCTCTCTCACTCACACACTCTCTTCGTAGAGTCTTCGCCTCTCAATAAATAATGCATTAAAAAGATTATAAAATAATAAAAGTCAGCGCTGGGTTGACGTTGTTTTTGTACGTGCCCGTGACGTTTAACCAAACGCGCCGTACATTTTAAGTGCCGGGCTCTACGGGTCTTCAGAGAGTCCCCTTTCCAGGCCTGGCTATAAACGGAATTATGGCATTTTAAGTGGCCAACAGCGCCAATTGTTGATTGCCTGTTATTTTTGCTAGCCAGCTCAGATTTGCCTCTCGCCTGTTTCTTCTCAAGCCAAATGCGGCTCAAGACGCTCAAAACAGTTAGGAATCGCGCAAAACAGGCAACAGACATGTGTCTATACAGGTATATATATATATATATTTATATATATATAAATATCTTTTGATTTAAATGGCAGCGACAGAAACTGCAGACAAGGGCAAACGGCCAAGAGTCGCCTATAAATATAATAAATATAAATGTGCCAAGAAATATATAATTCTTAGCATATAAATTGATGTTAAATATATAGCGCGCTGACAGCTTGAAGATCTGATCACGTCTGAGATGGGCACAGAATATATATATATATATATCTTTCTATATAATTCGAGGAATATAAGCTGCACGGCATCTAATGAAGTGTTCAGATGAGTTTTAGGCAAGAAACTATTCTAAGTACGATCTCAACTTGAAAGATTTCTGCAAAAGGAAACTGCAGAAGATATAGACATTTATATAGAATATATAGATATTAGATATATTAGATGAATTCCTAGAAACATCATGTCAGCCTTAGCTTATGTTATATAGTAAACTTAGGGCTGATAATCCTAACTAAAAGATCAGCTGTAAAATGTTGAAGCCCAAATACTTCTGTGCCATACGATCTCAACTATATCCTATATACATTCTTTAATTTTATTTATATATCAGTTCCGTTCAACATCTAAACTATTGTCTTATTATACAGATGAAGTTTTTATACCATCACTAGAACGAAATATTTAATTTAAAAACACATTTTAACTGAAAGATCAGCTTTAAGTTGCAATCTAAACTCTTCTGTTGAATAAGACCTAACCAATTTCCTATAGAAAGTTATAGATTATAGTTCTGTATAATATCTAAACTATAGTCTGTTTATACAGAAGAAGTTTTTATAAATCCTAACTGAAAGTTCAAACTATTCTAGTACTGAACTATTTGCTATAAAAATTTATAGCAAATATTCCCGTATAACATTAAATTTCCTTTTTATATAGAAGAAGTTTCTAAATTGATTAAATTGAAATAAATCTTGTACCAGTGTGCGCCTGCTTTAACTTTTAACTCATGTGAGAAAAGGTTTAAAAATAGTTAGCTGAACACAAAGAAAAAAAGGAAAAAGGAAACCTCAGTCGAAACGTGAGCAAAATATTAGCATATTTCTTATGCTCGGAGTGTGTTTTGTCCTACGTAGACTCGCAGGCAGCCAAAAAATATGTAAATTAGGATCGAATTTTGTAATATTTATGAATGCAACAGGTGTTGGCTGGGACATGGATACGGATAAGGAAATTTTAGTAAAAACAGCACCAGCATTTTCCGCCCAACAGAGGATTTCTGAGCTGTTTGTTATGCGCTGCACAGGGTTAAAGTTTTTCGCTGGAGTATTGAACCCCAGCAGAGATATATAGAGGGGAGGGGGCAGATCTCGCCAGCTGCTGAAGATGGCGGCTGCTCTTTGTTTGGATTCCCCTCCCACTCTCTGACTGCTTGTAATCTGAGGCACAGATGTGCAGCAGGCAGGCTGCAACTGCCACTTACTCAGAGGCAAGTGCAGTGTGTGTGGAGTGCAATGCATTTTTGACGTTTGACCCCGAATCACCTGCCACAGATCGAAGCATTTAAAGATATATGTGTATATGTCTGGTATCGATCAAAGAGCTGCCTTTGATGTACTCTTTCTCGAATTCAATATTTGTATGCAGAATTGGCTTGAGGCGAGTTGCCAAATTTGGCCAAATGGTTGAGTGGCACGCGCCATATGCTAAGTAGTTGGCAACTCGACTCGAGTGGGAGTTCACGCTTCCGTGCCATTAACACGTTTCAAACAACAACAACACACACATCCACACACACACACACTCGCACACACAAGTCAATGGCCAGTGCTATCAATTATGCAAAGTTCCTGCTCCAATCCTCCCACTCCCACACCGAGCTCCCAGTTCCAGTGCCCAACTCCATGCACAATTGTGCAAATTTTCAATTTATGTTTTCTGCTTGTCATTGTTGCCACACCCACTGGGGCAGGCGTAGCAGCATATCGATTCGATTCGTTTATTGACTTTTTCGCTCAGTTCTGTTGTTGTTTGCCTTTTTCCGCAGGTTGCGCATCCGCCATGTACGCCCCGTGAACATACGACAATTACAGCAAACTGCACTTTGCCGGAAATGTGTGCCCCACACACACACCCGCACACACAGAGTTGTGGCAATGTTTATGTCATTTGCATATTGCCGTTTGATTGCTGCACATATGAAAAATTATGAACTCGTTTCTGTGCTTTTCAAATATGGCCGCATATAATAACATTTTCCTCCCTCATTTTTCTAGCTTTTTCCATAAATTTAGGTGTTAATTCTGAAGTGGGTCAATTGCTTTTGCACTTTGCAATTGCCCAGTTACTTTATAGTTTCTTCCATTCCTTCTGTGTGGCACCATTAGCTGTGCCTATATAAGGATCCAAGCTGAATATATAAACTGAAGGGGCTTAACTTTCGACTGGATCTTTGTGATAGTTTCTTGAATCTAATTCGAAATCTCTTAGATACTATTTCAGTGAACATAGCTCTAGTCAGTATCTCTTTTCACTGTCAATGCGACGACTGAAGCAACCTTGAAGCCTGATCGTTGACAGATAATGATTAGCATAGAGATGTCCTGCTTGGATCGTAAAGCATAAAGGTTTTGACTTTAACTGCCTCAGAGGCAATCAGCAATGCAGTTAGCTCTTTCGGTGGCATCCATCACAGTTGCTGTCAATGTCAAGTCAGTTGGGTTGGAGTCGACTCATTACGCGACTCAAAACAAAACAAAGCCCACTCTCTGGCGACACACTGGCGACACTTGCTACTCACAAAATGTACAATTATCACTTGGGTAAACATTTAAATGTTGTTAAAGCCAGAACTATGGCGCCTCGCAAAGCAAATGCCAGCAGCTGGAGTGGCAACCAGGAGGAGGCAGGGGGCGACTCAATGCTTAATATGCAAACGTGATGCACAGAGTCAGACACGGAGCCGGAGCGCGATTCTCGGGATCGGCCTGTCAACTTGACAGCCGCCAAAGCACAAAAATGCGAGCGCAAAACGAGGCCAATGGAATTTGTAATATGGTTTTATATAGAAAACGAATACAAGCATAAGTAACTACCCTATCGTAATAACAGTCATGAATATTGCATATAAAAACTATGTTAAACATTCAGTTGGAATCCGAGGGGTGTTTTAGCTAGTAGAAGGGAAGAGTTTAACTCTTAAAGTTAAAACTAACCCAAAGACAGTTTGAATGAAAGTCAAAAACTTTCTTTATATAAGTTAAAGGGCTGTTCACAGCTAATAGATAAGCCAGTTAACAGCTTAAAGCTGGTAAAGATAACAATTTCTAACTAACAACAAGAAAGTTGAGCGAGTTTTTCATTAGGTTTCTAGTATAAACCTTGTTAGGAAAAGTTTTCTTAACATAAACTTCAACTTCTACCTAGTTTAGGGACGCTTTCTCTTAAGGATACTTAACAATTTGATATATAACAATAATATATAGAAGATATAGATTATAAAGAAGATAAAGAATATATAGAGACTCACCTCGTCTGCGATATGCGGAGCCGCGGAACTTGTTGGGCGACAGAACTGGGGGACGCGGTGCCAACATGCTGGGCACCTCATCCGGTGAACTGGGTCCAAGTGATGGCGATGTGGATGCGGATGTGTTCAGCTGTCGCTGTTGTTGTTGCTGTGCCCAGTTGCCGAATGAGTGACGACGTGTGCCGCCGCTTGGCAGTGTGTGATGGCGCTGGGATTTGCTGGAGATGAGAAGAGAGAGAGAGAGTAACAGCCACGCGCGATTAGCACAGTCGATGGTAATGGGAAAATGCGAATGGAAATGGTAATGGAAATGCTTATAGGGTGCAGGTTGGAGCAGTTTGGCAAACTGTCAACAGCTGCATCCTGTCAACGGCAGTGGCACGCCCCAGATCACTCACCTTGGATTGAAGACGTCGTCTTGCTCTGCCCCGCCGCCAGGGCACTGCGAGCTGTGCGTCTCATTGCAGGAGCCCAAACGTTCGCGGAACGATTCCGACTGCGAATTGGATGAACGCTGGCGATACATCAGCGGCTGCAGTTCAAACGATTGCTGCAAATGGTGATAAGTGGAGAAGGCAGGAGAAGTGGGATGTAAGTATCAAACAGGAAGTTCTTGCAGATCGGACATGATAAATTGCTATTTTATGGATGGCACTTACTTGGGAGAAACCGCCCAGGGAGTTGAAGCTGCCGCGCGGACTGCCAAAGGCCATCGTTGCCGTCGTATCGAGATTGGCCGATGTGATGAGACGCATCTGTTCCGGATTGTTCGCCAATGGACGTGGACTGCTGCCCTTCGAGTTGCGCCTCTTGAATATCGAGAAGCCCTTGCCGGATGTCTGTGAGTCCGGCGTGCGGGGCGATTTGGTGTCATTGCAGAAATAACACGGATTATCTAAAGGGAAATGAAATCAATGATAGGTTTCCTTATTATTATGTATCGAATACCAGAGAGGAATTTAAATGGAAGACTAATAATAGGGAATATCTAGGAGAAATCTCTCCCAGCAGAAGTCAAAACTATGCTAAAGCTTCATAGATTAGATATTGATAAGACAGAGATATGTATAGAGGATATATAGATTATAGTAGAGTAATAATCATAATCAAATACTATGTAATCAAATACTTTGATAGAAGTAGCTTCTATCAAAGAGCAATCCCTAGCGGTTCTTTTATCTCTTTGTACAGCTTCTGGTTCGCCTCCTTTGAGCTTATCCTAAAGGATATAGGATTAGACTCTCCTATCTAGACAAGTATATACCAAGTATCCCTATATGATTGTACCTTCTATCAGGAAGTCATCACAAACTGTACCTGAAAGTTAAGGAAAAGTGAAAAGTAACTAGTCCGAGGAACGTTTCATTCAGGATTATCCTAGGGGATAGGGAATAAAACGTTCCTATCTAAATAACCATTTATCCCTAATACTCTACATACCCTATGTATCCCTATATGAATGTATCTTCTGTCAAGAACTGACCAGCAACTGTACCTCAAACTTAATTCAACTTGAATCCCAACTATCCTAAGGAAACTTTCTCTTAGAAAGGCATCTAAGCTAAGGAAAATCCTTAAAAGTTACTTCTTAGCCCCTTGAAAGTATCTTTAAGTATGTTTACCTGAGAAGAAGGTGTTTGTATTATCCATAGTGAGAAACATCTTGAGATCGTGTCAAGTTACAGTTGGAGTTCAGATCGAAAAGTTTCACAATCTCTGGAGGATTGTTTATAGTCTGTTTTAAATCAGAAATGCAATTTTTTATGCATTTCTCTGGCACTTTCACTGGGCGCACGCGCCAAATTACTTAAACACACAGACAACACACGCACACACACACATACGAAGAGTGTATAAAGTCTGTTGCCAAATGTGGCAAACGATAAATTGAAAAAAATCTCTTTTGAGTTTCACTTTGGGAACTGTCCGTTTGATTGATTTCAAAAATTGAAAACGCGCCAAATAAATTCAAATTGTAACGGCCACAAAATTATTTACTTCTTTTTTTTCTTTTTTTGGGTAATCAACGCGTTGCGCGTGCGTCTGCATTGAAATCCCGAAACGGAATAAATTCTAAAACTTCAACGAGAACAAAACACTTGAGTTGCCAGCGTCGGCGTTGGCTGCAACGTCAGCGTCGACTGCGACGTCAGCGTCAGCAGATGCGGCGAGCATAGAGAATCCCTCGCTTTGGTTATTATTATTATTGTTGTGCTTCTTCTTTTACTGCTGGCAGCAGCATTGAAGCATTCACTCTCCCTCGCACACGCACCACACACACACACACACACACACACACACACACACAGACACACACACATGCATACGCTATGCGGGATCAGTGTTTAAATATGGTTAACATATTGCACCCACACACTGCTGCTGCTTCTACCTCTGCCTCTGTCGCTGTCGCTGCCGCCGTCGCTGCCTCTGCTTGGCCAGTCGACTGCGCGTCGCCTTGAGGAAAAACTCCGCAGTAAACTCACTTTTCCAACAACTTTGTTGTTGAACCTGCGCATGTTTTTCTTTTGCGTGCGCTTTTCGCATGATCAAAATACTGTCCCCTCTCTCCCTCCCCTCCCTCTCTGCGCATGATTCTGATTCCATCCAAGTCTGCCTGGATACAAGTATCCCAATCCATGGTCTTGTGCTCGTCGTGCATATCTGATGAGTTCCGATAGGTAGCAGCTACCTACAGAGGGTAGCTCTACGCTTCGTGTAAGTCGTGTCCTATCAGTGTCAAAGTCTCAGATAGTCTTTTGTCTTTTGTCTGCGGCTGGGTTTGATTTTTATTTTTATCTCTGTTTTATTCTTATTCCTCTATAACGTAAACGTTTTCCTGATTTTCCATACTCAATTTTTCCATTCTGTAATATTCCCAGACAGCTTAAAACTAAGTTGAGAAACCAGTTAATATCATATTCCCAGGGAACTCAGTCTTAAGCTGAGAAAACTGCGACTGATATACACTAGACTAGGTTCATATTGATTGAGAATGTATATGAGAAAGATTTTGTATATATATACCTTATACTTAAATATATAAATTGCTATCATTATACAATGCCAAAGGACACCGGCAACTAGGGGTTAAGGTTAGATATAGGCATGTAGCGAAAATACTGCAGAAGTTCAACTGGAAGTTTGTGATCTTTGTGGCTTACTCCGAATGATACAGGGTAAGAAATATAGGATATAAGGACACAGGATAATATATATATGGTAAATATATAACTCATATCCCTTATTAATATGTATATATATACCTTGCATCCCTTCAATATACCTGATTAGATCGAAGATGGAGCTCTCTGTCTGATAGAAATGTTTCCACAACTTCATTTGATATTTTTTTTGTCTTTATTCTTTTGATATTGTAAGTTTAGGGTATGAATTGACTCTTGATATATAAGTTTATGTAATATAGTATAGAGGTATATATATTACCGTTATTTCTAAGAAGTTGAACCGTAAGCTGTAGGTCCTTGTTGCTTTCAAGGGACCAAGACTACAAACAGGTATAAATGTTCAAGGTGAATCTAGTCGAGAATGAAAAGAGAAATATATACACAAAGCACACACAGTATACACACAGCGCTGCTACTTCTATCAGGTCTGATCTATGATCTACTATATAGATATATACGTACATTTACTATACATTGCAATCACTATATATCAAACCTATCAAGCTATCAGTAGATCTTTTATACTCTCTAGAAGCATAGACTCCAGGGACAGAAATCCTTATGACTCGATCGCCTTGTATATTTATGTTGATCAAGAACATATATGTACACTATAGTTGCTTCTGCCTTTTGTATACTCCTTCTACACATTTCTAATAGGAACAGCCTAAGCAACGCGCCTCCAAACATGCCTTACCATATCTCCTACACAATCCCTCGCTTAGCCACAATAATTTCTTGGCTAAACATTTGGCTAAGGCGTGTTGTTTGGCCAGAAGAGGCAGCCCGCAGCAGCTAATGGTGAATGGGAATCAATGAAATGTGCGGGGCCAAAATAGACAGAAATAATAAAATAACGACAAAATCAGGGAAAGTACTGGAACTATAGGAAGACTGCAGCGAAGCAGCATCAAAGGCCAACATCTGAGGTATGCGCATAAAAAGTGCACGAATAGGACATAGAAATAGGTATAGAAATAGGAATAGGAATGGGAATGGGAATGGGAATAGGAGTATATATACTCGTATGGTACTTCAGCAGAGGAGAAGTTGCAACTCCATGTGGTAGTCTGTGGAATTTCTGAAGTGGACTGCGACTGGGACTGGGCCAACGAGTGTGGCAGATGCAACGCACATTGGGACCTATGGAAAACTCGTAAAAAGTCGGTCGCAGCGTGGAAATTGCACATTTCGTAGTTCATAAAGTCGATGGAAGAGACTTGGGTTGTGCCTTGAGAGCACACACTTACGCACACCCCTCTCCAGGGGCAAGTGTGTGTGTGTGTGTGAGTGTGTGCTGCATGTGGATGCAAATGATCTTGAAACGAGTATGAGTATATATTGTATATAGATATATGAGTACTCATAGTACTTGTGTTTGCCTGGCACATAAATGTCAAGTTGTTTTCCTCGACTCTGGTTCGGCATTGGAATTGGAACTGGTCTATGAGCTCGCCTCGTAAATCTGTAGACGCTCAACTGCTACCTAAACGGGCTGCTCCTAAGTGGAGGCCACGACAACCCTTCGGGTCTTTCCCTCTGCCAAGTTGAGCTCCTCCTCTGGGCGTCAGTTGCAGCACTCGCTGATTGTTCTATGGCGTTGACAGGTTAATCACTTTGATGGTCTCTTTGTCTTCTGCTCCGAGTGCCCCGAGTGCTCCTAGTCGATCTCTTGGGGTCAGTTTTGTGTACCGATAAAGTGATTCACCTTTTGTGGCAATACATTCAATAGAATTGATCCAGAAATAGCTTATGATATTGCACGAATTGATGTTTATAGCGGAAAAGCTAGACATATTTACAATATAACATTCCCGGGCTGCTATATAAATGCTATATAACTGATTGATCTGCTTCTGAATATAGCTTAATATAGAAAGAAGATCGCAAAGATATGCATAAAGTATATAATCGTTTTCTAAGTAGACATATTAGAGCTCCTTTAACAAGCTATTACGCGTGTTTAACCATAAGTCCAAGTAAGGCACGTACTTCAGCACTGCACCATGCGAGGGTCTATCGAAAAGTTCTAGAAAGGAACACTTAAACTAACATTGAATCTATTTCGTAAACTTTCCTTGTTGCTCTTCCATTTCTAATTCGAACAAAAAGAGAAAACTTAAGACGTTTCTCAAGTCTCTTTGATCTTTGTTGAATTCACAAGACTTGCGATAGATATCGATAACTTATAATAGGTTTCTATTATCTTTGCCATTTGTTGAGCTACCCTCGCAGTTGAAACCTGGCCAAGTATAAATGCAAAACAGGAATAGCCCCAGAAGAGACGCAACTCAAGCTTGGAATTTGTAATTTTTATTATGAGAATTTCTATCGATAGTTCCTCGGGATTTGTTTGCTATTTGAGGGAAGAAACACTCGCTGCCATTTGGCATAAAAGGGGAACACAATCCAATATTTATTTGTGTATATTATTTCGCGTCTCCTCAGATATTTTTACTAGAAATGCTTCAACTTTTCCTTCTTTGAGTCATTTTATGCGCAATACGCGTTTTCCTTCACGTTCAATTGAAAATTTTTGTTTATTATTTCCAACGTTTTTTTATGATTTAACCCCAAGCAGCCGCAGGGGGAAAACCCAAATGAATCGAGAAGAAACTCAATGGGAAAGGTGGAGGCGGGGCAGGCCCGGAAGTTTGGCGACGCACAGCTACGATTATGATTATTATTTTGATTATTCTATATATATATTTATGTATATATATTTTCCTAAACAAAAGAAAATTTGTTGCAGGTGCTACTTTTCCAGGGAAATACTGAAACAGAAACATAAACAGAAACCGAATGCATTTGCTTGCGTTTTTATTGAGCATTTATCATAATTTTCCTGAATGCTTTTCTCCAGGGGGAAAAAGGGGGAGGCCGGGGGACCACACAATGCAGTCTTTTGGTATATTTGTAGTATAAATTTCAAGCTATTTCGGACAGTGTAAGAATGCTTTGAGAACTCATTAAAAGTGCGGCAAACTACGCGTAGAAAAGTGTTATTTTAGTTGTCCAAAGGAAAACAGAAAAACTCATTAAAAACGAGAAAATTTTTAGAGTTCCGCCCACGCGGCACCAGCTCCGGAGAGCACTTCAGAGCGGATGTTGAAGAAATAGCTCAAATATTTCAATGGTTTATGAAGTGTCAGGAGCATTGAGCCGGAACAGTCAAAGGACCCTCAAGGATCGTTGGCAACGAAAACAAGTTGCAAAACGGCGGCGGCAGGCCAGGATGTGGCCAAGGATAACTAATTAAATATACAAATTCAAGGAGGAAACCCCTTGGAACGTGTGGGCCATATTAATGTACTCGAGAAAATCCACAGCGGAAATGCCAAAAGCAAAATAAAATTACCAAAAACACAAGCATACTCAGACATGAGATTAGGGACTCGATCAGGAAGTGAAAGGCGGCACAGCGGCTGGACAAAAGGTCAAAGGTGAGAGAAAATGAGTTTCGCTACCTGAAAATCTGAAGATTTTCATTGCGTAGGCGGCGCCTGCGGTTTGTGTCGTGTCAAGCAACGCAATCAAAGAAAACATATAAACATTTTTATGATCTCTCGAAAGACACGGAAAACTGGCAAATCCGAACCCATTGATGATCATCTTCTATATGGTATATAGCTATTTTTATGTGGATCGAGAAAAGGTGTTTGGAAATACATTACGAACTATGCATAAATCTCCAAATGCGGAAAAACAGGACTTGGGTACGTACTATACGAGTATAAGAGTGTAAGAGGCAGCCGCAAGACATCTGCTCAACAGATTTCATTCCACGGGGCCAGTCACTCATTTGCTCCTACTCCGGGTCTCTGGCCTGGGCCAGAACAAATGTTAATTATTTTCTTAATGGAAACAGCGCAGCACATGACACAAAGAAAAACAACGAAAAAATAGACAAGAGAAAACGTTGTCTTCCGTGTAAAACTAAAAAAAGCAGCGCGAAACTCCATTACGAGAGAGCGAGAGTTGCCCTGATCCTCCCCTGATCCCTCTGATCCCATGCCAGAGACTGTGTCCCCTGTGGAGCGCGTGTCTTTTTTTGGGCATATTTTTAACGCAGGGGTATTCAGCTGCTTTTCTGCGCAGTTGCTGCAATGCATCCCAACTTCTGGGTCTCCGTTCGGTCTGCCCAGCTCCGGGTCTGGCCTGTGGTTGCGTTGCAGCAAACCACAGGTTGATGTTAAATGTCAATTGGCATACCCCAGAGGATCAGTGGCGCATTCATTACCTAAAAAAAACACTCCCCAAGTCCATTTTAGGAGATCTTGTGCCAGGTCTCTCCTCTGGCTGGAGATGATGCCTCCTAATGATGTTGTTGATCTTGTTTCGCTTTGCACTTAGCGTCGAGTTCTGTATCACACTTCAAATTCTGATTTATCTAGCTTTGACTCCACTTGTAATGCGATACAGCCAGGGGGCGGGGCAACACACACGCACACACACAGACACACTTGCTGTGGTCCTGTATATCGCATAGAGCATAGTGTTTCCCACTGAAATTGATGTCCCAAGAGCTAGATTAGGACTTAGGCCTACAAATGCGAGAAGGAAATGAAAGATTGCTTTAATTTGAGTTGTTTTGCTGCTCTTGGTGTAAAATTTGTGATTTGAAGTCACAAAATTATAGAATAATTCGATTATCCAGTCAACGAATCGAAGTTATGGAACTTTCATTAATACAGATTAGGTCTCTTTTTTAATAGGGAGGACGCATTAAAAGCCTAAAAGTGTGGGACCTTCACCCACTAAACCTGACCCTACTCCCCGTTCCTTCCCGAGGTACTGAACCGCTAGGTATGACTACACGAGGGGGAGAATGGCATGAAAGCCTCATCTAGAAACTCTTCTAGAGTCTGAATTCGGATTGCGCTGTCTTTCAGCCCGACGCAGGGATTGTATGATTACTGCACATGTGTGTCTAATTGCTAATCAATTGTTTTGCGAGCTTAGTAGGAGGTCTAACAACAGATTAGGCCTCTGTATGCATCTATTTGCTATAATTATAAGATATTTCCGATTATCTTTTTCAATTTTGTGATCTGAATTCACAATTTACTAGGTAATACAGTATATTCCTATGTTCCATGGTCTAAATACTAGTAAGCAGTAAGTAGCCTAAAAGCAGATATAGATCTAGACACACATTGAAAGATTCCTCTTGGTCTACAAATTCTGTGATATCCTTTTAACTAATCAAATTTATGAAACTTACTTGATAGATTAAATAGATTAGGCCTCTCTTTATATAGATTTGCTATATTGAAACAGCTTCTCAATTCTCTATTCAAATTTTGTGATATCAATTCACAGAAAACGAAGATAATACAGGAGATTCTGAGGTTGTTTTTTCTTAATATAAACAGGTCTTTAAGGACAGTTATAGAAGACATAATGAAAGGCAACTTTCTTTTGCCTTACTTTGCTGCATTCGATACACTTTTTGTGATTTGAAATCACTAAATTATATATATATATATATCGATTATGTAGTCCAATTATCGAACTTAAGGTATTTGCTTTGAGAAACTACAAAAATTTAATACTTTTACAGCTAAACACTCTCAGAATTGAATTCATCTTTGAATTTCTATACTTGAATTTTGTAATTTCAATTCACAAAAGTGTAAAGATTATAGTAAATGCTTAAGTTTTGTGATTCGTCTGAGCATTTGATTCCTCCGAGTTGCATTAATTTGATGAACTTTGGCTAAATTATTTAGATCTATGCAAAATGTGCGACATTTCCTTGTAAATGTCAAAATGAATTTTCTCTGGCTGCCCCCATAGAGCTGGGAATGTGATGTACTCGTTGATCTGGGTCCAACCCACACAACCACACACACAGACACACACACACACACAACACAGCAGATCCACCCACAGAGTCGACATGCGTCGTTGGATTTCATTTAGGAAATTTGATCAAGTTTACAGCTCGCTGCCAGGATCTGGCCCAGAGGCCGCCTCTATTCTACTCCTACTCCAACGTCTAGTAGAGATCATATATTATATATGATATATAGTGGAAGCCGTACTCCTCCTGCTCGAGCAAATGATTATG
This sequence comes from Hirtodrosophila trivittata, assembly GCA_035045065.1. Classification (NCBI taxonomy): domain Eukaryota; kingdom Metazoa; phylum Arthropoda; class Insecta; order Diptera; family Drosophilidae; genus Hirtodrosophila; species Hirtodrosophila trivittata. The sequence continues at coordinate 1,434,921 of JAWNNK010000658.1, read as the reverse complement.
AGGTGTGTAATTAAAATTTTTACGCTCTTGTCTCCGGCCATGTAATTTAATTATGAAGAATCATTTGTAACAGATGAGAACGTCTAATGTCTGTGGTATTTTTAGACAAAACAGAAGCCTAGCTGGGACTCTTCAGATGTATGCAGTCCCAAAATATATACACATATATGTAGTGTACTTAGGCTAACAGAATAATTGGCAATTTTTCGGAGGAAAATTGAGACATCAAAATTTACGAATATATTTCTCGTTTAACGACTTTAATTTCATTTTACAATTGATGCACTTCAGCTCCGCCTCCTCCTCCTCGAGCTGAGTGGATGATGACATGGCAATGGATGTACACACTGTGGAATGGTCTGAATGGTTGTCCGTTGGCATTGGGACAACGACGCGTCCAATTGGGGTTACTGTTCCATATACATCTGATCGATTTCTTTATCGTTAAGCGGCTCGTCTGCTTAAGGAGAAGGCTCTTCGATCTGCTCAGATACGTATCTTTATCTCGAAATTGGTTTCTCTCTTTGTCGGCAAAAGAAAAGGAAAGAGAAAAACATTTAAAACAAAGGCCAGCCCCTTCCAGCTGCACATCACGCACAGAAAACGAAGCTAATTTGCGTAAATATTTACAAAACATTAAATTAATATTTAAGGTGTGCGTGTGTGTGTGTGTGTTGTGGGTGTGTGTGTGTGGGTGGGTGTGCTGTCTCTGACGCAGAACAAAGTATGAGGAGTATCGATCGGAATGACGATCTCAAAAAAAGCTGACTCATACGAATATACTAATGCCCCGTGAGAGAACTTTTCGTAGCGACTGTGAATGGTTTTTTAATTGCGTACGTCAGAGATTAGCCACATATTATTACTATTTATAGGTATAATAACAGGTTACGACTCATCGATGAGATGCATATTTGTTTACAAACATTGAAGCGGTTTACCAGAGGCCATAAAATAGTAGTTATGCGAGGTGGCAACCCTACAGCTCGAATTGCAAAGTAGATGCGAGTTGGTTTAACATGAGAAATGGGAATTAAAGTGAAGGTAAACCGTAGTACATGATAATAATATAGTATAAGTTATAGTGGATGGTAATCCTACTAGAAAATAAGATATAATAGATAAGAGATGGCAACCCTATAGCTCGATTTATAATGTACGTAAAGGTAGATTTGGAAAAGCTCAACAAATGAAATACAAAACGAATCCTAAGAGAAGTTGATAGCTAGCAGAAAGTTGATTGTAAGATATAGTAGATATAGATCCAGAATGAAGAGTGACCTTGCCTTCTACAAGGTGGCAACTCTGCAATACAATTTAAAAGGTTGCGCTACAGTTAACATGAGAAAGACAATGTGGAACTCAGGAGTAGTTAAAGTGAATGTAAATCCTACCAGGTAATCAGTAAAATAGATGCGAGGTGGCAACTCTGCAGCTTCATTTAGCAGGTAGAAGTACCAGGTTAACATGATAAATATATAAAGAACTTTAAAAGCAGTTAACTGTGTAGTAAAGTGACAGCAGTTACTCAGTTAGAATAGGTGCAAAGCTCTTAAAAATGTCAAAAAGTAATTGTGAAAAGTGCGCGGTCTACTTTTTGGGAAAATCTTTGGAAAACTCTGAAATAGTTATTTGTTGTAGATATTTTTATAAGCTGGCAATACCTGTGCTCACACTGAATATTATGTTATAGCTGATATATTATAAATTAGGTAGAAAAATCCGCTCAAAATTAGGTTTAACCCAAACTAAATTAAATATTTGCTCTAATTTGAGTTGCAAGCTCGAAGAGTTGTCAGCTTTGTGAATGGTTGAGCTATTGTGAATGAGTTTTCGAGTTGTACGAATGTGTTATATATATAGACTGTCTATCTGCAATGAGTGCAATTAACTGAATGAAATTCAATGCAGATTTAATGAATGATTTTTTATAGAGGCAAAGACAAAGCTATTTATAAAAACAAATATAAAACGGGAATGAGAATGTCCGCAGGCAGCCAGGCTGTCTGTCAGACAGACAGACCGCGTTTGGACGATTTCTATGTCTATGCCAGAGGCTAAGCATATGTATATATATATATATACTTGTATATATATATGTATCTGTAGCTGTCTCGCTGGCTGACTGCGTGCGACGCGCGAGTTTTATGTTTTAATTGCAGCATTTCCCATATCAGCGCTCTGATTATTTGTTCTACTCGAACATAAATAAAAAGAAATACAAAAAAATATAAGTAAAAATAACTATGACAACTGTGCATACAATCGATGCAGATGATAGGTAGAGGCAGGGGGAGGGAGACAGAGACAGAGATAGGGATAGGGATAGAGAGGGAGCCGCAGATACATCAAATCTGACTAATTAGTTGCTCGACATTTCATTTCATTTGTTGTTTATTGAGATTTCTCCTTCAAGTATCGCATATAGTAGCATATAGTAGCATATAGTAGTATTATGACATATATTGTACTATTATTATGATGATTATGGCCCCAATGAATTGTGCAACAAATTGATGCATGACCTCAAGAGTCGCGTCTGCCGCGACTTTCCATATCTATTGGATAAGTGCCACAGTGGCACAGCGCCTCGTTCCCAGCGAGTGGCGTCGCCTCGTTTAAGTCTCTGGGAAAATGCAGTTTTCTTTTTAGGTGCCTCATCTCGATCCCAGGGCGTGCCTAGTACAAAATCAGCTCATGTTCACATTCTTTTCTTTTGTTTTGTTTCTCATTGCTTGTTTGTTTTTGTTTGTTTCTTCTGGACTTCGATTCGGTTAAAATTTCAGTGGGCTGCCCGGACTAATCGATGCCGGAGCCGCAGCCGGAGCCGGAGTACGGCTCCAAGATGAATGCGTTGGCGTTCTGGGAAATTGCTAATGTGCATGTTCCAAGTTGTCGTGCACTTTTACAGTAGCCTCTCTCTCTCTGCATTCGAGCATAGAGAAAGGTCTAAACTATCCACTTAACTCGATTTGGTGTCAAATTATGCCGAGGCGTGAACCCCATTGTCATGTTTATGTCTGCAACTGGCCACGCATCGCTGCAGTCGAAAGGTTTCTAGTACTATTCTATCGAACACTCTATATAGTACAGTACAGATATATATTTATGTATTTTTAATAGTTTTGTATTGTGGAGCAACAACTAGACGCGCATTTGCTGTCAAAGCAAAGACTCAAGAAACAGGTGCATGAAAATTATTTCGTATTCTTATGATAATCATAATAATCGACATTTAAATTAAAGATTTTGATTCGATTTAAATTGAAAACCCTTAGAAAATCAGATTTTCAGATATATTACTTAAATTTTGAATGCATTGAACAGCAACAAAAAAGGAAAAGGAAAGGGGAAATGTATTGTGGAAAGTGTAAATATTTTAATTGAACGTGCTAAAAAAAGGAACCTGTTTTTATGAAGCATTTTTACTTGACCAATTCTGTAGCCTTTTATTTAAATGAAATGGTATCAAATTTATTTAAACAAAAGAATAAGTTTTGATTTATTTATGATAAATCAACAAGATTTGTTTAATAATAAGATTAAGGTGGAAAAAGTTTATACCTATAAGGTATAATCTCTCGTTTTTCTACTATTCATAGGAACGAAAAAAGTATCCAGCAGAATTGGAATTACCCGAGGAACAAATTGATTGAAACGCGATTTTTGAGCATCTACTGTATAAGATATTCCGTCTCTATTAGTAGATATTAATAAGAAACCTTTATTAATTTATAAATTATTTTAAATTTTACTTTGTTAGAAATGTTGAACTAAAAAAGTATATTTGGATCTAGGTTTTTCTGACACCTGTATTCTTCTTTCCTATTCATATATCGCATTCAAATACTTCTCGACAAACTTATCTACTTCTCTCCATTACATTATACTACAATCCTATATCTAAACAATATAGAATATAGAATTATGATGTACATAACATAACACTTATTGTTGGCATATTGAAAAGATTTCAGGGAAAAGAATGAACGAAGAAATTAATACGAATAGTCTACGAATAGTTCTTAAACGTTTGGAGCAATATTTTCTTTACGATGGCTCCAGTTTATCCTAGATCTACCCTTCCTCGAAGAATTTGTATAAGATTTGGTAGAATCTTCAAGTATAGCGCTGTTTTGACTGGATTTGACAATATTCTTAATTTATTGCTTCAAATGAAATATTACATAGGGTATTCGATACTTCGAAGAGCCCTTTTTAAGATAAATAAGAGAAATAATCTCCAGAAATTGGAGCATACTTGACCTGTATAATCCCTAGGATTATAGACAGTTTAAAGCCTAAACATATAGATGCTAAAATCAGCAGCAGATCGTCTATGAAAAGGCAACAAAGATCGAAGATATCTCTTAGGTTTTTAAAAGGGATTCTATCTTTTAGCTTTAACTGAGATATAGACACTCAATTGGGGTTTTGTGACGACTCTTGTTAACAAGTATAATTTAAAGGCTCGCATAATTTGGGGAATCATTAAAATAGTAGTTACATGTTTATGTGTTGTAAGAGACTTTATGGCTACAGGGTATTAAAAAATTGATTGGCTGCCACTTACCCAATGACATATTGATAATTGCTGTCAAAAAAAGGTTTGCCCAATCTATGGATTGTTCAGTTTGGAGTTGCCACTGCCAGAGCCATACCCTATATGGCTGGTAGATATGGTGGGTATGGTAGGTATGGGGCTTTGCACTTGTTCTGGCCCGTTAAGGTGCTTCCGGTGGAAATGGGCAGTCAAAGTTTTTGGACGAGCTGCAAAACATAGAAAATAGTCAAGAAGAAGCATAACAACAATTATTAAATGTTAATTAATTATGCGCATGGTAAAGCAGCAGCAAAAGGAAAGGGAAAAATCAAAACTAAAGTAACAAATATATATATATATGTGAAAAGTGAGCACCTGGCGGGCTGAACTTGTGGCTAACGGTACGCTGCATACAAAATAGAAAACTCAACAGTTTCTAACGGAAGCACAAAGTTTTCCCAAGCAAAAGTTTCGGATATGCAAACACGGATATTGTGGCCGGAAATGTTGCAGCTACTCCAACAATATTTCCCTCTCTCATCAAAAAAGGGGAAAAACTGAAGCCCCAAAAATATTCTTGAATAATTTTCATATGTTGTTCATCAAAATAGTACAAGCAAGAGTCTGTTGTTTGTTTGTTTAAGTACCTACACAATTTTAACAACTTCCTTCAGCTCTCCAGCTCCCCAGCTCCAAAGCTGCCCCATTGCCTCGTGGCAGGCAGCGGCCCAGTTTAAATGATGGCCACAATTGCCGACACTTGCCACAGAGGCCGCAATTAGTACATTAAATTAATAAGTGCAAAGCAATAAAATTATTTTTATAGCCCTAAGCATTGTATTTGTCTAAAGTTGGCCCATGGCTGCCCAGTTTGGCGCCTGCTGCCCCCTTCAGGAATGCCACGAATATTTTTATTGGCATATTTCTCATGTATATATATAGTATCATATATGTGTATGTCTTCTTCTTTTTATAAGTCAATTAATATGCGTGGAACATCGCAGAAGCACCGCAAAGTGATTCTGATTCTTTTTTGGCGTCGCTTTTGCAATCCACTTGCCAGCCACATATCAACACCTATCAGTTCTCTCTCTATATATATATAGATATATCGAAAGATTAGAAGACTTAGCCTGCAGATTTTATACACTTTTTTATACATTTGCATATATAAATTCTTTTTGTATATTTGATTTTGTGTTGAAACTTTAATGAAACTGAATTTTATTTTATGTTCGCGTATCAAAGAAATTTTCAATCTGCTGCTTTAGATACCCTGTACTTTAGGTGGCATAAACTGGGTATATCAAAGTTAAGCATAAATATATATAAATATCTTAGATTATATAAACTCTTCCTACTTTTCTTCAGTATCAAAAGTTGAGTCCAATCTGTGTCTGTTGCTCTGACTTTTCTCTTGTATATCGAATCGATCTTGAGATAATAACTATATATAGTATACATATTTTGGATATATATATATATATATATATATTGCTACCTTTATATCATCATAAGGAAAAGATCCCTGCGAATTTAGCCTATTTCTGGTCTTTTCATAAAGAAGTTGAAGAACTAAAAAGGCTTTTTCTTATAGAAGAAGATCTTCTCAATATTTCCCTGATTTATGTTGAAGATATGAACTACAGTCTGTAATATATCTTACATATTCTGATGTGACCTATATCTTAGTACATTTCATACCTTTCTACAGGGTATTTCTCAGTCTCTCAGACTTAAACTTGCAAAAAGTTGGAACAAAATTTCATTTCAAACTCTTGATTTATTGCCTTATAGTAAATAAATTGAGTTCACCTTCAGCTGCGGCGATTTATTGATTAGAAAACATAAGCTGCAGATCGTCTAGAATACATATATATAGTCTATGAATATATAAAGAATTCCTAGAAATTTGAAGAATGTAATATTGTTTACAGCGTTGTAACCCAATTGTAGAGGATCTGTTTATAGAAGTGAAAGAAAAGTTGCTTAAGTTGCGGCTTTTGTTTTCAGTTCTTATGTTTACATTGAAATATCTAAATCTGTCTAAAATTAGAGAGTGCTACGAGTATCTAGGAATTATATTATTTTCTCTACACTGCACACACACACACACACACACACACACACACATACTTAATGGATGACATTGAAAATGCTTGGGGAACATTTTGTGATATGCAATAAAAAAATTATTAAGTAAATAAGTCATTAAAGAGGCTCATAAAACAAAGCACTTAAATATCTCAATCCTCTCTACATATACATAGATATATATGTCTTATACATAATATATGTATGTCTTATATATGTTTCTCTCTGAGATCTGAGAAAAGCAATTAACTCGAGCGATTTGACGTACGTTTAAGACGATTATTTCGTTTAACTCGGTGACATTCATTTGCGTATCAAATGTGCCCAGAAAGGTTATTCACATATACACAGGTGTATGTGTGTGTGTGGGTGTGTCAGAGGGTGTGTGTGTGGGTGTATCCCTGCTCTATTTATACAACTAGCTGAGGGTCTTAAAGCCAACAGAAAAGTTTTGTCTCAGCGTTTAAAATGCAATCTAATTTGCTCTTCTCTAAAAAGAAGCTTTCAAAGCACATTAAAGCTTCCAGTTTCAGCTGAAAGCTGCACATTGTAAGCTTCTGTACTTGCACTAACTATTTACTTTGGTTTACACTGAATGTAATCGAATCTCGTACTGGGTACGGCTACATTTAATCTGTCCCAAGTTTTTTACTTATTTGCATATATGTTTTTTCGCGCAGTGTGTGTGTGCGTGTGTGTGTGTGTGTGTTTTTTCGGCTTGATTGCTACGATTTTCATTACGTTTTACCGGAAATTCCAATTTAGGTAAATGCGCCGTTGACTGCAACAACAGCAACAAAGGCAAGAGGCAAAGTCAGAGCCACAGCAGCCGGCACGAAGCGGGATTAATGTGTTCCCCTGGCGACAGCCACGACAAGATCAAGTGGAGCATGCAGTCCCTGCAGACAATTGACGAAACGGGGGCATGGGAATGGGGCATACGGAACGGAGTGTTATTACTGGACGCCTGGCCAAAAAATTCAATCTGAACGTTGCGCGTTTTTTACAACTTAAGCGCCAAACAATCGTTCTTTATACACTGCAATATATATCGTATATATATAGTATATATATCTATCTGTTATATAGAAATATCTGCAGCACCTGACGCTTTAGTGGGAACTATGCTAATGGGTATGGGAGGGAACTCTCTATACATCTGGTTTAACGTATTTGATTGCCAATAAATTTCATTTTGATGTATGTAAACAATTCGCTTGGCAACACTGCAAGAAAATTCGTATTAAAAGCAAATGTCGTCTATTTATAGCCACTTGAGGCATACTTTTTCACATAAAACAAGAAAATCGCAAACTGCTGAATCACTACTCAGAAATCCAATCCAAATCGGAGCAGTATATCAAATCAGAAACGCTCGATTGATGATTGACTTCAAAATTGAGCTCCTCGCATAGTTTATGCACTTCGAAGAATGTTTTGAATGGGAAGCATTATATATACCTAAATTTGATTTATCAGCATAGAATATGCGAACTCTATAGTATATATACCTTTGTAGATATATACATTATTCCAAGCTTATGTGAGGAATGCTTCTAACTCAGATTCTATCAGAGATCAGCTAGAAATACTTTACGTGGTTTGTGATTTCTTTTACAGCATAATCAGATAAAGATCGTATGTATATATAGTATATATTATAGATGATTCTTCCTAACATATAATGATAGACTGTGACAGACACAGCTGAATATGTCCTCGATCTATGGGAAAGATATGACAATAAGCGAAGAACAAAACTTATTCAAGAAGCAATTTATCAAAGGCTCAGAGCCAGCGAGTGCTGCTCAAAGAGTTTCTCTAATATTGTTGAGAGAAGCTAAGTAATAGGAACAAGGTTGAAAAGAGAAGAAGATATATATCCTATAGCTATATCATGTAAGATTTGTTTTACATTCCTTACCGATAATAACTGTTATTGCTAAGTTATTTCCGTTTCCAAAATTGTTTGAGTTTACGATTATAGCAGACATTTGGCGCCGCGATTTGGCCTGTGTGGTCGCAAGTTGGTTTCGCAGTTTTTATTTGTTTATAGGAAGAAAACCCTATAAATATTTTCTTGGATCGGCCATAAGGCACGTAAGAATCACATTCGATTTGTACTTACAAGCGAGGCGAATGCAATCGAGGCGATACACAAAAATTTACGATAATATTTCGATTTGACAAGATCGTTGCGTGTGTAATACACACTCACACACACACATATACACACACTCCATACAATGTTTCGCAATTGAACGACAAATAAAATCAAACAAATCAATTGAAGCGTTTTCGAATTTGTCAAGCGAACCAATAAATATTATTGAAATTGAAAAATTGACAAAATGAAAAAATGAAATCGCGCCACGTTCGACTTGCCGCTCGCTCGGCAGTTGCCTTGCCAATAAAACTTATAATAAAAATAAATAAAAAAAAATTAAAATGCGCTCAATAAAAACCTTTGACGAGAGCTGCGAGTGGCGACTCAATTTGTATGTGCGCCGTAACATAAAAAGAATATAAAAAAGCAAAAAAAAAACAAATTCGTTTGTAAACAATTAAAATAATTTGCTGGCAAGCAACAAAAAAAAGCTTAAGCAACAATTTAGTTGATTGCCAAAAGAGAGCAAGAGAGCCAAAGAGAGCGTTAGAATGTGGCGAAGAGAGTGCGCGCTGCGCTCTTTCTAATTTATTTATAAAGAAAGCACAAATTGTTTCCAATGCATGCGAATAATTGGAGCAACAGACAAAGAAGAAAGAGAGAGGGAGATGGTGATAGAGAGAGGAGAGTAGTGAAAAATGTAGCACAGCAAACAGCTGATAATCGCAGCGGCAGCGTAAGAGGTAGCAGACACGTCCGAACAGCTGCCAAGCAAACAACACTCATACGCAATGTTGGACAGACAAACGCCCACACACAACAACACAATAATAGGATACCCTGTAATCAGGGTAAATGGGTTTAACTGAGGTATATTTAGTCTCTTCCAATATGTCTATCCAACAGCGGGCGACATGTTGTTATAAAGCTTTATACGCAGATCAACTTGAAGCTTTCAAGCGAGAGAGCTGCAGACACTTTTTCCAATAAACTAATTAGAATCTTATAAGAATACATAACATAGTCCAAACTATTAAGAAATGTGAGAGCTACAGACCATTTATTGCAAGTAACGAATGAGAATCCTGTTAGAACATTTACCAGATTCCTAATGTCCAAAAAGATTCATATACGATTTGCCGCTCTAGACTGTATAAAGTGCAACTGAGATCTACATGGAACTATATCCATGAAACTGATTAGAATGTAATAATAAGTTTTATTCACGAATTGCTGCACTTAAGGTGTAACTGAGACCTAATGGAAACCTATAAAAATGTCTACAATACGCTTAAAATCCAATTAGATTCGTATACGATTTAGCGCGCTAAGTTACTTGTTATGCAGCTCACCCCTGATTTTAATTGTTATCATCTTGTTTAGTACGTATTATTGCCTATTTACAGGGTATCTTTAATCCCAGCACACTTATTAACAACCTTCTCAGTCGTCTCGTTTGGCTTTTACATTTAAAATGTAATTAATCATGCCGCAAGCTACTCGTTTGGTCATTTTTTTTCGTGAGAATTTTGTTTGCTGTCTGCAATCCTGATGGCTTTCAGAAATGACATTGTTTTCATATTTTCTTCTGCTATTTTGCCGTACGATATTCAGTTTTCTGTTTTCGATTTTCGGGTATTTAGTTTGCTGCAGAACGTTGCCGTCGTGTTGGACTGCCATTTGTGTCAGTCTTTTGACTTTCACATGTTTTTCCGCTTATCGCGATCGCTTCGGGCGACCGAGTTAAGCGTTTTGCGCTTTACGTTTTCGGTTTTTGTGCCAAATGCCAATATGTTTTATGTGGGTGCACCACAGTGGGTCACAGTAGCCATAGTTTGGCAGCCACGCACGTCTCACGTAGCCATCCACCGCGATCCACCACCAGCGCATATGGCATACTCGCACATAAATAATTGTTGACAAGCGCATAAAAACATCAATGAGATCGTCAAGTTTGTTGAATTTGTAGGTCTGACACAACGGCAACAACAACAAAATGGCCTAGACTCTAGAGTAGCCTCGACTATGAGATACCCTGTAACCAGATGCAAGGGATACTAAGAGAGGGAGTTCAACTGCGTTGCCTACAAACCGTTTTTATCTAAAACAAACAAGTACTTCAAGATAGAAATGGAATTTCAACTGCAGCTTATGCTTATTGGAATTCCAATTGGAAATGTATATTACTTATCTGCAATTGGCTTTCCCTTCTAATTTTGAGGTTCTATAGACCTTAGTTGCCTATTACATACTTCCCCAACTACAGTATACCCTTTCTCATAACTAAGCTTAGCTACAGGGCATGCGATGAGTCGGCTATGTGTTGAGAATGAGTATGCAAATGGCCAACAATTAAAATTTAGTTCAATTGTTGTCATTGCCACAATTCTTGTCGTCGACTCGTCACTCACAACCTGTTAAGTTGGGCATATGCCTGGCTCTAAGTGGGTGTGATTATTTATCTACAAGTTGAAAGACATCTTCGACTAATTCTACTATATATAAACTATCTAAAGATCTTGTGCTTATATCTTTTATATAAAAGAACATATTTATTAGCCTGAGCTTTTGCGTATTTGCAGCCATCGAACACCTGTTTAAACTTTGTTCAGCTTTCCTAAAGTAACCAGAAACAAAATCTGTTTCTTTGTCTCTACGCTTAACTTGGCTAATAAAGCTTTAAATTTTTGCTAACATACGCCAGTTGTGCAATAGAAACCACCAAAATGAGTTGTGCAAAATATCTTATTTTACTAGCAGTCATCATCTACTGCCTTCCGCATAATGTTGGGGCGGTAACCTGTGCTATGGCACCACGTGATCCTAACTGTATCAACTGTGTCCTGCTGCCAACAAATGTCGAGTGTGTTGCAACAAGCTCAACTCCGTTGCCAGTTTCAACCACAAAGAGATCCAGACGCCCCAGGATACGCACACTCCTTGGCGACTGGCTGAAGCAGATCAGAGGAGGTCTCGAGCAAATTAAAAAGAAACTGAATCCATTCTAAATAATTTCTGAACAATAATAAAATACGGAAAACTAAGAGTATTTTTTATGATTCGTTAAAATTTACTGCGTTAATTTCACTTTTATTTCCAATTAACTTAGAATCAAACTGGTCTAATAAGAGTATTCAAATTAGGCACTAACCGAACCTAACCTCATTTCAGTAATAGAAATATGAAAGTTATATTAGAAAAAGAAAGACGATAGATACCTTACTATCTAAGGTATGTGAAAGATTATGATATCTCTGATAAGACCATTTAAATACAATGGAAATTCTAGCACTTAATCTAAAGACGCATAAAACTGCAAGTTTATAAATAGAGACGAAGTATTGGATCGTAAATTCCAGTCCATGGCTCACTTTTACCTTGTGGAGTGTGGAGCGTGTGCCGAGATCGTTAACCATAAAATGTGCTGGGCATGCGCAAAATCCAATCAATACCAAATACCAGCAGCCAAAATAAAAATTCATGCGAGAAAATACAAAGAACAACAACAACAACAACGAGCACATTAAACAACAATAACAACATTGTTCCCGCATTTCATATGCTTGTGTGTCCAACGGAGATAGAGAGTGCGTGAGCGAGATAGGGAGTGTGGTGGTGATGTGGGCTGTGCATGGAATATTAATTAAAGTTTGCGCTTAGTTTGATTTCTTTCCCTTTGCAACAAGTGTTTTGCGCTGTAAAAACAAGCGATCGTAGCCCAAAACACAAACAACAACAAAAACCAAACAAAACAGAATCAAATAAAAACAGCTAAAGAAAAACGATGAAATTCAAATACGAATTAAACGCATTCCAGAGAAGGGCAAAATCCAACCAACCGAAGCAGCAGGCATGCAAAACGCGTAGCCGAGAGATGAGCACTGAGATTAACACAGCCGAAGAGGGAAGGAGGGAGGTGGATAGAGTCAGAAGGCAAAAGGAAGACGAGGATAGTCAATCTGTGTGTATGTGCGTGGGAGAGGGGAAACATTACATAAATGGCTGCCTGCAAATATGTATGTGCATAGCACGTATGTATGTATTTACATATGTATGTATGAATATTTATATGTATGCTGCGCCCTCTTTTGCATTTAAAACACGCATCTTGCATATTTCGCCTTGATGTTGATCGACAGTTTGACACTTTATGTCGTCGTCTTCTGTCAAAGGATCGCGGCTAGCTTTTGCTTTCTTGATGTTAAGCTAAACTTACTATGTACTTACTAGGAAAAACAATAATACATACTAGCAACAAGTTGGTCGCTTTGAAAAAAATTTCACCGCTAGACGACGCTGCAGTTGCACTATTCGATTTTATAATTCTTTAGTTATTGCTGGCGCGTAATTCAAATGCACACATACTTGTATACTGTAACCGTAACTGTAGCTGTAACTGTAACTGTAGCAGGAGAGGCGTCGTAATTTTAAATTGTATCACGAACCGCTTTTACTCGACATTTTCCAAATTTCCAATACGCGTACGTCGCTTGCGAGCCCCCAAACCGTTCTACGGCTAAACGAAAATTAAATAGCCGCTTTGCTGCTGCCCCAAAGCCCCAAGCACAACAAACTGCACAGAGCAATAAAAATAAAAGCAGAGCAAAAGGCGGGCGGAGGAAAACAGTTTGGCGCGCTTTGGGCGACGCGCGTCGCTCATCATTTGCATTTCTCTCTTTGGATTAAAGAGCAAAGCTCCCGCCTAAAGAGAATACCACGTATGTAGGTGCGTTTGGAAAATATAGTTACTTATAGGTATGCGTGACTGTGCGTCTTTATAATGGAAATCAGTTCTGCTTAATTCGATTTGCAAACAAAAACTCTAAGTTGAGCTAAAAAATCAACTGAACATTTCATAAGCTTCAGCGATAAATAAAAAATGTAACTTATTTGTAATGTAACTTGTGATGTTGGACCACATAAAAATTATTAGCATTATTGCTTAAACACAGGACGAACAACTCCTGTTGTCTTTAGAAAACAATGGGTTCATATGAATCTACGAGGACTGTTGATAACAATTAATATCAAAGCATTATATTAAAATATAAACAGTTTATCTACTTAAGGTAAAATTTCTTTAATAAAAGCATTGATGTATTACGCCATCAAACAATAAAAGAAACGCTCGCTATATTGTCTGCTCCTTTTCTGTGCTACATTTTCATCTCTATACAAATATTTAAAAACAAAATTAACGTATAAATGTGCTCGTTTAGCAGCACTGAAATAAAGTGCTAGCATTAGAAATAACAGAACTTAGGGTGACCATCCTAGTATACAATAACAGCAATGAACACATCTTCGCATGATTTGAAATTGTGATTTTTGAATAAAATTGTTAGATATATAAGTGAATATCCCATATTTGTGAAAATGTATATATATACGAAATTATTTTTAACAGTGACTGGAATGCTAATAAGTCAGATATTAACATACATGCAGATATATTGTATTAATATTATCCACTAGCTAGAAAAATCTTCTGATGTAGGCCACTTTTTTATTCTACATCGCATAAAATTCCATCAAATCTTATATAATGTTTTAAAACGGTATAAACTACGCACAAATTTCCAAAAACGTAATAGCAAACACTGTTAACAACAGTTCAAAAAAATGCTAAGTTAATAGATGTAGTTCTTTGTTGAATGTGTGTGTGTGTTAACGCACACTTACAAGCCGCAACAGCTGTGAGGTTTGTTGGAGCGAACACCAATTGTATATGATTTTGCTACGGAATTCTTTCACTTCGTACGTATTTTCCAGTTTAAGCTGAAAAGCAATTTGCATTTAAAAACTGGTGTGGCAAAACTATAGAATGACAACAGTTTAAAGTTCAAGTTCCAGGTAAACTAAGTGGTAGTACATATGCTTTGATTGTGCTTAAAGTGAAATCAAACAAAATTAATTTAAATGAGAATTTTTGGGCGTGATGTAATCGCAGCAGTGTGAGTGCCACGACTGCGCCACCTATTGTCTTAATGTCTTATCAATTCATACATTCTAATGTGTTATGTCTTTCAATTGAATATAAGGGCTTAGGTTGCCGGTTCGGTTTGTTTATTATTGTGTTTGAAGATGAGGTTATGTGCAACAGTCTGGAATATAAATAAAACACAGACTTATAAGTTGGAAAATATCTTATGAGAACCATTTACTCATTTAACAGCATTCAATGCAAAGGGCTCTTGTGATATGTGCGTGTGAGCAGGATGGCTAGTCTGTTGCCTGGAAGCGGTCACCAGGTTGCCATCATAATTAATAGTGCATTAATAGGATAAAACAATACTGAATTATGATCTAATTTTAGTTAAACCATTTAGCTAAGCTTGAATCGAATATAGTTTACAAAGTAAATTTCATTATTAAATGTTAAGCGGCTTGTTTTTGAATTTAAAAAAATCGTTTTTGCTATCCTGACGACAGTCCGGCAACCCTGTGCCGCTCTCTCTCTCCCACGGTCTTTTTCGCAGAGCACATGTGCCTGAGCCAATTGTTGCTCAAGCTCACAATTTGTAAATTATTTCCATTCTTGTTAAACAAACGCAATAACAACAATTTGTTTGCAGAGCACAGGCACAGGGTAGTTGAGTTATGAACAATCCAGACTATGGCGGCATCCAATGGATACAGCAGCACGCATCTGCGGTCGAGGCGGACATGCTGGAAAATGGCACCGCCGACGGTGAGGTGACTGGCGCTTACCTAGTAAGTGGCAATGCAACCGACGAGGACCTCGACCAAATGGCTGCTGAAAATCTCATCTTCATGGCACGTGACGGTCACTTGAGCGAGATAATAGCAGCTAACGAAGCCGGTGGTGGTACGGTCCTAATCACAGACAGTGGTGCTGTTGCATATGCCGAGTCATTCGATGATGATGCCCAGGTGGTCACAGAAGAGATTATTACCGATGACTGGGTTCAGGATCAGGGCGCTGAGCGGTGAGTAGTTGTAAATTATAGCTCAATAAGTCAACCTTTCATCATATTGTTTGCTTGCAGCGTGGAAATTGCAGCTGAACAAATAGCAGGCAATAGCAGCTCGCAGGAGCTGTTAGATATGGAGCAGGACGAGTACACAGTGTTGCGTCCCTATCCCTGTGACTTCTGTAGCCGGCGCTTTCGAAAGAAAGCAAGCCTAAATAATCATATGCTGGCGCATCAAAACGATCGTCCGCATCTTTGCAAACTTTGTGGTGCACGTTTCTCTCGTCGAACTGAGCTCCTTAGTCACTTTAAGGCACACGCCGAGGCTCAGGATGCCGCGGATGCTGAGGCAGCGGCGGCGGCTGCAGCTGCAATCAAATTCGAGCCGCAGCAGCAGCAAAGACAAATGGATGATCACTTTTACGACCAGGAATGGCCTTTATATCAGGAACAGGAGGAAGTACACCAGGACCAGCAGCAGTTAGAACACCAGCAATTAGCCCTTGCCAGCCAAGTTGTGCAAGAAGCAAGTTTCGCTGCCATAAGCGCTATCCCAGCACCAACTGCTTCGCGCGGACGCATAAGTCGTCTCAAGCCCAAGGAGGAAAGTACTCAGTATATTGTGGTAACGGAGAAGCAAACTACTGATGATATGAACCAGTACATGGATTGCGATGAGTTACCGCCGCCTTTGGATGTAAACGCAACATCGATGGCACCGACGCATCCACCAGACACTGGCCAAGTCGATGCAGCTGATGCGGCGCAAGCTCCTCCTCGTTTTCCAGTGCTGGACGATAGCAAGCCGTTTGTCTGTCAGGAGTGTGGTTTGGCATTTGCGCGCGAGAAGGCGCTTGTCTCCCACATCAAGGTGAGCCATTGTCCATGCTGGACTGGATTCCCAACTGACTCCAAACGAGTGAGTTTGAAACGTACAAATTTTCTCTTCTTTCCATAGAATCATCGCGTGGACTCGGTGTTTGAGTGTAATCAATGTCAGGAGATGTTTTGGGACAATTATAGCCTGCAGGAACACATGAAGGAGCATCAGTTTGAGGAGAGTAACTCGGATTACGATCCGGCGTCGGCGGGAGATGACAGTGTCAGTGAAACAGAACCAGAGCAGCTTTATGGTAACTTCTACTGCAGCGAATGCGGTAATTCATTTCACAGGCAGGATCTGCTCTACCGTCATGCGAAGCAGCATCACAAGCTGACCACTGGCAGCGCCACGGACGCGCTCAGCCAAGCGGATGGGGATTGCAGTGTCGATGCGGATGCAGAAAGTGTCAAAGATGCGGCGCAATGTTGTCATACTTGCGGCAAGTCCTTTGCAAGCCCACTAGAGCTGCTCGCACATGCGGAGATCCATGCTCGATTTCCACCATTCAAGTGAGTTACACCAAAGCTGAAACTAAACATTGGATTAGTCCTGCCAAAAGAGAAACCAATGCATACCGCCAAGATATGTCTTTGATTAACACCTTCTTCTTTTCCACTTTCCTTTATTTAGATGCGTCTTGTGCGGTCTCAGCTTTAATGAGGAGCAGGCCATCAAACGGCATCTGCATACCCGCCATCAGCACGAGCTGAAGCCCAACTCCTGCGTTCTTTGCGGCAAGGAATGTCGGGACCGCAAGGCTCTGATTAAGCATGCCTGGGATCACTCGCGTGAGAAGTGCCATTCTTGCTCCAAGTGCGGCAAGAACTTTCACAACAAGGCGCGTCTAAAGCGTCACATGGCCTCGCATCGTGACAAGTCGGTGGTGTGCGAGGTGTGCCACGAGGAGTTCCCCGATGGTCGGACGCTGTCCAATCATCGTCATTCGCATAGCACAACGTCACCGGGTAAACTGTTTCCCTGTCTCGAATGCGGAAAGACCTTTGGCTCGCGAAGCTCACAGCAGATCCATGTGCGGATACATACGGGTGAGCGCCCGTATGGATGTCGCTACTGCTGGAAGGCGTTTGCCGATGGCGGAACGCTACGGAAGCACGAGCGCATCCATACGGGAGAGAAGCCCTATGGCTGCTCTGTGTGCACACGTGCCTTTAATCAGCGTGTGGTGCTGCGTGAACATATACGCTCCCATCACTCGGGATTGGATGAAATCCGTGGTACCTATCACTGCACCGTCTGCGCCGATGATCTGTCTTCCTCAAATGACCTCGTACAGCATCTCATTCAGCACAGTGACACCAACACCGCCAAACAGCGTCAGCCAGTTGTAAGTCATCTCTGTAAAGTCTTAATCCTTAATCCTTATGTGAATCTGTTCTGTAGACCGGTCCCCGGAAGTATAAGCGCCGCAGGAAACTGCAACCGCATGAGATCGCTCACATGCGTGCCGAGCACAAGGATAATGATGAATTTGCCAGCGATTTGGACCTCTGCGACTTGGACGTGGAGAATGTGGACGAGATTTTCGATAGAGCAGAGGCACCTCTAGCAACCAAAAAGGAGAAACGTAAACGTAACGCCGCAGGTCATGTTAAGGTCGAGGCCAACGGCGAGGAGGCAACCGGCAACATCAATTCGAATCTTGTCAAATCCTCCAATAGCAGCTCGGATCGCCTATGGGAGGAGAAGTTCCTGCAGGCCAATAGCAATATCAATGGTAATGTTGGCAATCAGCTTAATGATGATGCCTACAAAAGCTTCTTTCAAATAGACTCTCTGGTGGTGGTCAATGATACCACGCTTCAGCCTGTGAGCTCAGCCAGTGGTGGCAGCTTAACCAAGACACGACGCAGTGGCAAACAGTCACAGACTCAGGTGCAGATGCAGATGCAGTTGCAGGCGGACAACAACAACAAGTCAACAGCTGGTGATGGGTGTGGCAAATCCAGTGTCTCTTCTACCTCAGGGACTCGCAGTAGCAGAAAGAAGTCTGGTAAGGCATCCAAGAGTGCAGCCCAAGCTGCGTCCACTTCCAGTAGCTCGCGCCCGCGTATGATACATACGGAGAAGTCGTCTCGTGCTCCGCAGGAGAGCTCCTCTAAGAAGTCGCGGAGCCGGAGCTATACCACGCGCGGTGGTGGCAACAACAGTGAGAGCAGCCAGCTGGGTCTGGTGAAGTCAAGTAGCGTTGCTAGCTCCCGCATAGTCGATGACTACGAAATTATATCACCTGCCACACAGCCACCCAATCAGATAAGCTCAAGTCCGCTTCATATCAAGCAGGAGCATGAGCAGCATCAGCACCAGCAGCGTGTGCCGCTCATGTATGATGACACACATCTGCTGATGGATACGTCTCTATTGCGGGAGAAGACCTACGACAAGTTCAATCCCAGCATTGTCAATGATCTGGAGGAGATACTACGTAGCCCACCCAAACATGATCGTAACTCACGGCTGCGTTTCACCAGCGAATCATCGACAACGCCACAGTTTTTGCCCGAGGAGGAGCAGAATCTTATAAAAATAGAGCCCACGTCGCCGGATCTGCGTGAAATGGTGGAGAGCCAACAGCGTGTAACAGGCCACACAGGCACACCCACATCCTCATCGTCATCGTCGGCGGCACGCACCTTACGCCATCAGCGACAAGTCACTGCCAACTCCAGTCCTCGATCCAGGCGTGGTAACAGCAAAACAGTCTCCATGTCGAGCTCCAAGAAATCTGGTGCTTCCCAGTCCGATGCCGTCAGCAAGGCTACCAACTCGTACCTGAGCTATGGCGTCGATTCCTACAATGTGAGCGTATCTGCCAGTACCAACTCCTCAGATGTCAGTTCTGGTTTCTTTTCCATCTCAGAAGTGGTATCCGCCGCAGATGCCGCCGATGCGGCCGCCAAGGCAGCTGCCGCCAACAAAACTGAGCGCCGGACACGCTGCTTTGAGTGCGAAATGTGCTCAACCAAGTTTTCCGATCGTGCCCAATTGCTGGAACATATGCATATACACATCTAACTAAAGGCGGATATATATATATATTTATAATCTGGCGAAGGATCTGTTTACCTCCAAAAGAGGATAACAAGAAAACTAAGAAATATTTTAAGTATTTTTGAAATATTTACCTACATAAACATTAATAACAATTACAAATTGGATGAATGTTATGCAGGGCGATTTATATATATATATATACATATATATATATACATTTACATATATATATGTATCATACTTATATACTGTAACATAGAACATCGAAAGATCGTTGACTAATGCGTTATTTAATTTGAATATATAGAGAGCTTAGTTCTAAGGCTTTTTAAATTTGTACCTCGCTTTTGTTTTGAAGTGAATAATTGGTATTCTGAAGTACGAGTATAATAAATCTATTATGGTTTTTCACTTAACTGTAAACTATGTACTTTACTATGTACGGTCTGTCGTATATATATAGCTTGTATACATATATAAATTTGTATAATTGTCTCAAGTTGCAACTAAGAAATTAGATGCATTACTATGAAATCTTGAGAATGCTTGGAAAAAGTAATAGACAATACTTCATTTGCATAAAATAGAAGGGCGTAGCAGCTCCCATACGAAAGAAAATTTAGAAACGATATATATATATTTTGTGCCACGCCTACATATAAAAAAAACATAGCTTTTATACGAGATATACACATATATAATTGACATCGGGCGCGTTGGGCGTTGCCCTGCCCCTCAATAACAGAAAACCGAATTTGTTAAAACTCAAGCTAATTTTGTTACAGCTAAATGGAATTGGATATATATATATATATATATATTGGATATATATTGTATACCATCAAAAGTAAAAGATTAAAAAATTCAATAAATTGTTTAAAAAATAATATTAATCTATTACGTGAAAACCTCTTTTGGTCTCATGTCATTTTTATGGTTTCAATCGATTGTTCAACCTTTATAAGTTCTGTCAACAGTGTCTCTTCTAGAGAGGTTTCACTGTTGGTTGTCTGTCAACAATTGAATGAAAGGTTATTGTTTGATATTTAAGAGTAGCACAAAGATAAAGGAAATCAATGCTATGGAATCTGTATAATTATCGTAAACTTCAATAGACAATCGATCGATTACGTATGTAAACATCTTGGCGCTGATTATGCGCGCTTGTTAAGATAACAGCAATCGTTATCGCTATCGTTATCGTTATCTTTAGAAATTCATGCGAAGAGAGATACATTTCCATTATTTGCGAGACAGATGCTATTGTGTTTACCACATATTATTATGAGTCAACCCTGACTACACACACACTCACCCACACACACACTCACATAAATATATGCATGCGTATCTCTCAGAGAGCGAAATGAGAACTGAGCGTTAATCTATTTTATTATTTTCGACACACAACAAAGAAAACAAACACACACACAAAAAGATGTGGGAACAACAGTTGTTCGGCACAGAGAGAAAGAGAGAGAGGCTGCCAGTCATCGCTGAGTATCCAAACAAAGCGATATTATAATATAATCAGCACGGATTCTTGCTTTATTTCAAATTGTTTTTAAGTCTCAATTCGGCAGCCATTAAAGACTGTATTTATTCTGTTCGATCGTATTGTTCCTATTTCAGAACCATGTCTGTAGGTATTTGTGGTGGCATTTCGAAGGAGCTCACTGGTGATTCCTTGGATGAAGCCGTTAAACTGTTGAACACATCGTTATCCACATTGGCCAACGGCGATGGACCGAATATTCAGTGAGTAAACAAAATAAATTGAAATATCGAATACAATTTTCTTTAATTTCTCTTTGTAGACTTGTTAAAGTGAAGTCGGTGACATCTCAAGTGGTCGCTGGCATGCTCTATCGCTACAAGGTGCAGCTGTCCCATAAGGATACCATTAAGGAGAGCTCTGTGGAGATCTGGTCACAGCCCTGGCTGGAACAGAATGGCACTAAAATCACCATCAATTTCGAGGGCGATGAGGCCGCTATTGAAAAAACATTTTAAAGCAAACTAAAATTATAAATCGAAACAATTTCTATATTTATATCATAAATGGATCAACTTTCCTTCAGCTGATTCAGTTGTTATGCAATATGTAAAGTTATTTTATCTGTTTGTTAAGAAGTTTTCGATATATTATACTATATAATGACATTGAATAATCGTTTCGAAATCAGGTTTTGGTTTTATGGCTGTAAATCTGATCAAAATAAACAATGCCCATAAATAAACTGTAACTAAATAAAAATGATGTTATTAAAACGATAAATGATGATCGACTGGAACTTATTCCTGATAATAACGTATGGATCTGAGTGCAGAATGAACTAGAGGAAGAAAGCATATTAGCATTTATTATTATGATATCCTTTTAGTATCTAAACTCAGCTGATTTATAAAAATTATAAATTTCCGAGCAAGTTTGATATATATTTTGGAAGCTTCTTAAATAGGTTGATAGAAATCAATTTGTTTCGGGTAACTTATTCATCTAAAATGCTAAACTGATCAAGGGATCACGCCAGGTAGTATATAGAATCGTAGCTATTTAGAATCTGGAAGAGCGACTTCATTAACATTGAGATCAAAGGCGAAGGCGAAGCATCTAAAATATAAATTTAATAAAGATTTGCTGTACTATTCTATATAAATAAAACGATATTGAATATTATATGTATATTTTGATTAAGTCAACCAGTTTCGTGGCTCAGTGTGGGTGAAGAGAGTCTAACGCTGTACCTAGTGTGCCTCTCATAGTTAGACATATACATGAAAAGAGAGAGAAAGAGAGACAAAGAGAGAGCGCACCAGCTGAGTATAAAAGAGCTGTCTTTGGGCTAAACTGTTTAGTTGTCGTTGAGCTTGAGATCTGCAATAACTATGATTGGAAACAAATTCTTTTATCTGACAGTGCTCGCACTTGTCTGTGTGGCAGCCACTGAAGAAGAGAAGATCGTTGGTGGCCATACGGAACTGAGTGGCACGGAACTAGAAGAGGCCATTAAGAACTTTGATGCTGCTCTGCTGCAGCTGTCCACTGATGCTGGACCCAGTTACAAGTGAGTTTCACCTGAATCAATCAAGTCTGAATTCTTGACATTAACTTTTTGTATATGTGTTATATAGAACTGTGAAAGTGACAAAGGTGACGAAACAAATTGTAGCTGGAACACTCCATACATACACGGTGGAACTGGCCGATGGAGACATCATCAAGGCTTGCACTGGCAAGATCTGGGCCCAGCCATGGCTCAAGGTGAAGCCCAACAACATTAAGATCGAGTGCGAAAATGATAAGCTTGAGGTGGATCATTCTTGGTAATTTCCACAATTTCTTTCTGTATCTTATCGAACTCTGAGCCAATGTCAATTATCATTGAAATTTAAATAAACTCAATGTTTCTACGAGTTGCAATACCGGTTTCATTTTATATACTTAAATTAGTTATCATGACTTGGTCTTATCACCTGCAAGAGCCTCTCTTAATTCTCACAATATTATAATATTGAATTATTCATGAGCTGGAATTGGCGTCGTATATAGCTTAATTAGCAATGCAAACAATCTGTTTAGAACAGACTTTAAGCTGTTATATACCCTGTATCTATTTAAAACGGGTTTTAATTGTTCAGTGTGTTTTGTTTTGGTTTTCTGCTTTGTTTATGAACAAAAGCCACACAAGAAAAGTATATACAAATATATTTACATACTAATGCACCCTATATAAAGTCAATATACTATATATATAATAATATATATACATATTAGCTAATCTTTCTGCAAATAGGGAAATTTATTTATAGAACGAACGTCTCAACCACGCACAGTCAGCGCAATTTAGTCAATTGATGGAGGCTTTAGCAATTTAAAGCTAGTCATAGCCTATGTTGTATTCAGAATACACATGTACAAACTTATTACAGCATGTAATAGTATTAAGTAAAACGCAGTATATAAAATTGACTAAAAAATGGATAATTGGTTAGCTTTTACATTAAGGAGAGGATTGAGAAATAAGATGGAATAATGAAATGGGCGGTGCCATGCCCTCAACGATTTAGATAGAGCTGGGTGTATATTTTGTTTATCAGCAACTATAAGAAACAGGATCTACTAAAGATGATAGCCATTTTAAATAATACAGGGTGCTTCATTTAAATTTTAACACTAAAACTGCAGTGCACAGCAGCTCAAGGCTCTGAACCATTATCAGCCTTGCCAACTTGCTTAATGCAACATTTGAATATATTTATATTATTTTAATATCAAAAAATAATTCGAATTAAACTACATACATATATTAATATTGTCGTAAGAAAGAGTAGTGACATTGGAAAGCTGGACTACACAAGAAGTTATTCCCAAGCAGTTGTATTAAAGAGCCGGCATCCAAAACGCATACCCGAGGATTTTGACGTCATCGAAGCCAAAAGCAGAGTTAAAGAGAAAAAAGAGAAAAAAGAGAAAAGAGAGGAAAAGTTGCTGCATGAGAAGCTTCGACATTTAGTCGCATATTGTGCTTCGTGACGTGCAGAAGGAGGAATCTCGCAAAATGCTATCAACGAAAATTGTTTTAATTTTGGCTTTTGCCATGACAATTTCTGTGGAACAAGTATGTCGTAATATTATAATACTTAATATTAGAAGTAAATAAAACTATTATACAACTGGTAGATAGCCTGTGGAGTGACTCAGCTCAGTGGCGAAGCTCTGCAAGAGGCTGAGAAACTTTTGAACAGTTCTCTCTGTAACTATAACAGCACCAAAAACCAAGGGTACAAGTGAGTGCAAAACAATATTGTAGCGAATTTTGGTACGCACAATATGGTGCTTCGCCACGGTTAGCCGATATTTGGGTAAGTGAGGGGCAGACACCACCAACGCGAGGAAACCTACAAAAAGAGTTGCGTCCCCAAGTAGAAGTAAAAAATCCCGGATAGTTTACGTTTATAACTTTTATTTAGGCACTAGCAGTTAAAGTTACCGGTTCATGTGACTTGCCGAAAATTTGAAGAGAGTAAGAAGAAGCAGGAATGAGATTATTTTGCCATTCTCTTCGAGGGGGCAGGGGTGTCTGCCGATAACACGATCGCTTGCTAACCTGGGCGGGAGAATTAAAATTCGATACAATCTATAAATTTTCAGATGAAGTATAAAATTATTCATTAAAAACTCTTTAACGAATTAATCTCGTTCGTTTAGATTGGACAAAGTGATCTGGACTACCCACGAAGAGTTCCCAATTAGCCTATACAAGTACGGTGTGGAACTCACTCAGGATGGCAGCCCATCGGCATGCAACCTTGAGATCAGGTCATCAGATCATCCCTTGCTTATGCCGGCCCATGTCACTGGGAGGTGCCGCCCTCGCAATTGTGAATTCTTTAATAGAACTCTTTGGACTAGTACAACTACAGAGGAACAGGTAATTCGTGATATGATATTTACCTACATAATATAGAATATAAAAAAGCTGAATAAAACTGTTTTTTAACTGGAAGAAAGCCGATGGAGTGACTCTGCTCAGTGGCAAAAAGCTGAAGAAGGCGGAGAAAATTTTAAGCCGTAATCTAAAGGGCGGAGATACATTCTACAAGTAAGTGTGCAAACCAATGTTTACATATATAATATATACTCTATAACGAATTAATCTCGTTCCTTTTAGTTTGGAAAAAGTGATCTCGGCTACCCACCAGGATTTCCCAATTAACAATTACATGTACGGGGCGGAACTCAGTCACGATGACCAGCCTTTTTCATGTAAAGTTAAGATCACGCATCTTTCCTTCTTCAATAGGGTTGATGTCAGTGTTCAGTGCCGACCTCGCAATTGTGTTCTCTTTACTGGAACGCCTTGCGACACAATAACTTCTGAGGATAAGGTAAGTCCTAATACAATAATTACTATATATAAATATAATATAGAATATATAGTAACTGAATAAAATTGTGCTTCAACTGGTAGTTAGCCGGTGGGGTGCCTAATTTCAAGGGCCAAGATCTGCAAAAGGCTGAGGAACTCTTGAGCTTTGTTCTCTCGAAAATTAACAGCGCCAAAAACAATAGCTGCAAGTGAGTGCAAAAGAATATATATATATATTTACAGATAAAGTATTATATATACATATATAATAAAAACTCTATAACGAATTAACCTCGTTCTTTTAGACTGGACAAAGTGATCTGGGCTACCCACGAAGAGTTCCCAATTGACCTATACAGGTACGGTGCGGAACTCACTCAGGATGGCCAGCCTAAAGCATGCAACATTGAGATCAGGTCTTCAGAACATCCCTTGATTAAGAAGACCCGTGTCACTGGTCAGTGCCAACCTCGCAAATTTGTATTCTTTAATAGAAATGTTTGGGCCACATCAACTGCTGCGGAACAAGTAAGTCGTGATATAATATTTACTATGTGTATAATATAGTAACTGAATAAAACTGTTTTTCAACTGGTAGATATCCGGTGGAGCATCTCAGCTCATTGGCGAAGATCTGAACAAGGCTGAGAAAATCTTAAGCCTTAATCTTGAGGACGGAACCTCATTTATCAAGTGTGTGCAAATCAATACAAATATTAAATGCACTCTATAACGAATTTATCTCTTTCCTTAAGATTGGACAAAGTGATCTCGGCTACCCACCAAGTGGTTGCAGGAAATCTATACAAATACGTGGCGAAAGTCATTGTGGACGGGAAGGCATTAGGCTGTAGAATTGAGATGGCGACTGATACCTGGGGTATGGGTGTTAATTGCCAACCCTTTGATAAAACTCCTGAGTAACTGCGTGTATACGCATCTCATCTCTGCTAAGGCGGCACATCTCATCGTCTGGACTCAAAGAATATGAGTATAGAATAGGCGTCGATATCATATTTTTCTTAAGCTATATATCTATATATCTATTTTTGTTATCAAAACCTAGTCAAGGTACATATATATGTTTAACATACAAGATGAATTTACCAATCCTTTAAAACTGACTTGAAATTCCATTGACCTAAACTTTTACCTAAACTATTTTAATATAATTAAGAATTATTATAATAAAAATGTAATAAATTAAATATTAAATTTTTTTACAAAACTTAGAATAACATTAAATTTTCTATATCCAAAGCAATACTTCGAACAAGTAAGTTACTAGTTGCCTTATTATTAAATTGTACATCCACAGATTTTTGTTTGGATTATTTATATATAATGGAGAATTGTAAGCAGGGTATTTTATAATCAACTATACCCCTTGTTAACCTTGTTTTGTTTCGGTTTTCTGTCAGCTTGTGTGTGATGAATTTCATTGTGGGCGGGAGCCCATTGGCATGCAACATTAGTGCGTCGTCAAAAGGCTCGGGTATGCGTGTTCAATGCCAACCCTTTGATACAAGTGCTTAGGAATAACTGTTTGTGTTTGACCGTTTATTGAATAGTGTTCAGTCTGTCACTGGTTTTTCTTAAGACAATATCGATATAGTTTAATTGGATCTCATTCTATCGGTTCTATCGGTTCATGTCAAATAAAACAAGCTGGCAAGGCTGAGCATTTAGAGCTACAGAGTTGCTTTGCACTTAAGACTGTTCAAATTCAAATAAAACACCCTGTAATCACTTAAAACAGGTATCATGTACGTATGTATGTTCCACTTATAAGAAAAAGGATAGCTATAGTCTCTGTTTGCCTATAAAATTTTCTATGTTCAAAGGAAAAAATCAAAGAAATAACTTAAAAGTTATCTGGTTACTATATTGAACCAGCACAGACTTTACTACATAATGAGTTATAATATGCAGGGTATCTTACAGTCTCTACAGACCTCATTACATTGTTTACTTTGTTTTGCTTCCGTTTTCTGGCTTCTCTGTATATCAACAAAAGGCCTACGAAATGATTATGTATGTATGTATATATATTATACACCCTATAAAATAATATCTATACATTTATAGATTAACTAGGCTTATATATAGTAAGCATAATTAGCTAATCGCTCTTCTGGGGAAATTTAATTGTAGAATAGGCGTCTCATTTGGGGAAGTTAATCGCAATTTAGAACCGATGAAGACTGGAAATTTAAGACTATATAATATTTATTATGAGGAATCAAGCTGTTAAGCAATGATAAGAAATTTCGTAACTGCAAAATTTTGACTCAAATTAATTATAAAACTTAAATATTTTTTTCAAATAAATTTTAAGACTTTATTAGATCACTGTTTCCTATAGTTGTTAATATAGAATATAGACCCAAGTCTATATTAATCATTGGAGCATAGGACCGCCTATTTATTATGATTTCTCAATCCTCTTCCTCATGTAAAACGTTTCTACTAGAAACTGAACAATGATCCATTTTTCCAGTCAATTTTATATACTGCGTTTCACTTTATAGTCTATATATATTGTAATTCATTTTTATATGGGTATTCTAAATATAATAGAGCCTTTGACTCTTTTCTGTCCGATAATTATCGTTATCGCTTTATTGTAATAATGCACTGTAAATTCCATAGCGATCTGTCGTATCGCTTGGGCGAGTTAAATAAACAATCATTAATTGGTATTTTTATACTATATATATTATTAATATAAATATATATATATAAAAACACCTAAAACATTATTTATTTTCACTTAATCTAGCCTCAACCTCAACCTTTAAAATCGATAGGGCAGAGGCAAACATAGACATACACACAGACAGTCACACAATAGCAGCGATAAAGAGGATGGAGACTCCTATAAAATGGAGCTCCATGGGATGCTTCCACATTCAGTCTGATATTGTGCTCTGTGCCGTGCAGAAGGAGGAACATTTCAAAATGCTGTCAGTAAAAATTGTTTTAATTTTGGCTTTGGCCACTATAATTTCTGCGGAAAAAGTAAGTATTCATACAAAATTAACTTATATAATATAGATTTTATTTAGTAACTGAATAAAACTGTTCTTTAACTGATAGATAGCCGGTGGAGTGAATGAACTCAGTGGCGAAGATCTGCAGAGTGCTGAGGAAACCTTAAGCTTGTCTCTCAACAAGTTGGCCAGCGGCGAAGGACCAAACTACCAGTGAGTGCATATATAGTATATATACATATAATCAGATAATGTACATATTTATTTCATTGCTTTAGATTGGGCAAGGTAATCTCGGCTACCCGCCAAACGGTCTCAGGAAGCCTATACAAGTACGTGGTTGAACTCATTGTGGACGGGGAGACAAAGACTTGCAACGTCGAGATATGGTCCCAGCCCTGGTTGGAGAACGGCATCGAAGTCACCTTCAACTGGCCAGAGGGTAAAATTGTGAAGAAGCACAGTGCCTAAGAAATATAGATGTATATATACAGATATATACGTAGGATTCGTCTGACTAAATTCAAGCAAATAAACTATGATTTCATGTCTAAAAGCATCAATGAAGTTCTAGTCGAGTACGGCATACATACAGTCTCACACATTCTCACACATTCAGACATATATACGTATAATGTGAGCAATGTTGTTTCTAAGGTTCATTCACCCCGTTTCTTCTGAGTTTGTTGTCCCTTTATCTTGAGTCCACAGCAGAGTTATAGAATTCTGGGATTCATCGAGACAAACGGATGATTGATATGTGACTGGAACAACTTTCGTTGATCAAGAATGTATGTATATGTATATACTATATGGGATCCGAAATGCTTAGTTCCATCATTCACATATTCTTTATGATTTCATGGAATATATATATTTGGAGGAACTTTGTATAAACGTAACTTAATTGCAGCTTAAATACGATTTCGAGCAGAAGTTTTAAAGTACTTTTGAGATAGCTTTAATAGGAGGGTATCCCAGGACCTTTCACCTATCAATATGTATGGGATGTACACTAAGTCCTGTTTAGTCTGAGACTCAGCTCGTTTATATAGATTATATAATCGGTTAATTTGTACGGTTTCAAGAGAAACGATGTTAATTTGGATGTTCAGCACAAGTTTTTATTGATATACTCAAAAGAAATTACAAAATTTAACATAGATGTTAACATGGATGTTAAATTTAGTTAGATTTTGGGTTCATTTTTAACCGTTGAGTGCGTTAACAACCCTCCTCCTTCTGCGCTGGGGCAGACCCCTCCTCCTTGGGAATCTCCTGCGGCGGTTGTTCCTGTTCCTGTTCCTCTGGCGGTTCAAACGGCGGCGGATGCGTCTAAGACGGCGCTGGATATCGGTGCTCGATTCCTCGGTTGATGACGATGCAGAGCTCGGTGTGGGTGTGGCACCATCAGCGGGAGCACCAGGAGCACCAGGAGCAGCAGGAGCTCCACCAGCTGGAGTTGTTGCACCTGCGCTCGGTGTCGTGGGTGCGGGAGTTGTTACACAATCAGGAGAAGCCGCGTTTGCCGCATCCGAACAATCGGTACATCCTGCGGGTGTACCCGGAGCCGTACAGGCAACTCCCTCACTGCGTTTCACAAGGCACATGGCCACAAGAGCACAGCCCAGGATCAACGTTTGATTCTCATCTTCTCTTCTTGTCGTTTGTTGAATTGAATTGATTTGATTGCAAAACTTCAACCCTTTTATATCTAGCTCGAAGGAACGTAAATTGCGTTTCGGACATATTCAGCTGTCAAAATAATGGATCCACTAGGAACATAGATTACTCAAATATAAATATAAATATTCAAAGATCAAAACATATATTACAATTGACGTATAGTGTAACCAGCTGTGTAATTACACATCAAATAAACTAAAACTTATATTTGTCTTAGCCACGCACTTTTTCTGTTGGCTTCCGAAACCTTGGTAATGAAATATTCTGACTCTTTTCATATAAATGGTACCAATGTTTTTTACTTTTAGCATAAATGATTTATTTTCGTAAAGTAAATCAATCTATCGATTACAGGCAGCGATTTACTTTAAGCAATGTAATCGATATCGATAAGATCTGTAATAAAGCTGTTTTCTATACTTAACGTAATTTTTTTTATAGGTTCCACTTAATTAACTAAAATGCCATTCTAAGATTACATCGAACAGTTCTGGCTACAATTTGTAAAATATTTAATACATTTATTTTGTACACCCCAGACTTTACCTTTAATTTTTAAATCAAAATATTTGATTCTCAACTAATTTTTAGTTTAATAATTTCAATTTCATTTAATGTAAAATATGTCGAATTTACTTTAATCTTTTTAGTCCCAAACTTTCGGTCGACTGTTAATAGTTGACATACAATATAATATTGTGTATATAAAGAGGGAATTAATTGGGAATTATATTATAGACTATGCCAGAATGTATCCAGGGGAAATGAAATGATCTGATGAAATGAACAAATATTAAAATAGGTTTATTATTTGAATATATATTTATTTACGAGTGTATATTTATATCTTCAATCTTATATTTTTGTATTATTTAAATAAGTATAATGTATGGTATGTAAATAAATGTTTATATTTTTAATAGGATGTATTTGTATAACAAAATGTATAAATGAGAGCTGGTCGCCTCCCATAATGCGACGCCCTTGGTATGTAAGTTGGGACTGTCATATTTCTTAGGGTTTTAAATAATAAGCCCAAAAGTATGCAATAAGTTTTAAACGAGATCGTTGGATGGTAACAGCTTTTCTACAGTGAACTACAAATAACATTTACATTGATCTTTTGGGTAAATATTGAAGGCAAACACACATCATAAAGCAGGCATTTCATTTATTGATTTAATCTACATTTCACTTGGGAAATCGATTAAGAAATAATAATACTGAAAATGAGAAGAGTTACACCTATAAAAGAGGAGCTATATCGGAGGTTTTCAATATTCAGTCTGGTATTCTTCTCAGCTTGAAATGCTAACAATTAAAGTCGTATTCGTTTTGGCCATGGCCATGTCAGTTTCTGCAGCAGACGTAAGTGATGATACCCATTGGGATATAGAATACTTGTATACATAACTATGTATAATGTGCAGGTTCCTGGTGCAGAGTCTCCTCCTCTCAGAGGCGCCGACCTGCAGATTGCTGTACAAACTTTATCCAATTCTCTCTCCGTTTTGGCCAACGGTGATGGACCAAGGTTCAGGTTAGTGACATTCCAAATGTCCGCATTCCAATCTTAATCTATATAATCTATATCATATTGATCTCATTCAGGTTGGGCAGAGTATTCTCCGCTACGCGTCAACTTGTTGCGGGCGTTGTTTACAGGTACGAGGTGGAACTGAATGATGGGAAGAGAAATAAGAATTGCCACGTGCAGATCTGGTCGAGAGTTTGGCTGCCAAACGGTATCCAAGTCACATTTGATTGTCCCGATGGCCGTATTGTAAGGACGCACCATCCTTAAGAAAGGATATAAAGGATATATAATACCTACAAAATGTTGCAATCTTTTATATGTATTTTATATTTGAATTAAAAATTATGAAAAGAATTTATGAATTGTATTTATAATTGGAAACCATTCAGAAGAGGTTAACAAATAGGTATGGTACTTAGTTAATGATTGAATAAAGGATATACCTATACCCTGCTAAGATTGCCGAGTCGTTCCACTTTTCTACATAAGCGATTTCCGGCTTACGTTCAACTTAATTTAAATGCTTCAGCTAGAATCTGCTTGCAATGTTCGTTGTAGTTCAATGTTGATCAATTATATAACAATGTATATAATAATATTGTTAGTCTAATTTATGATTATTTATAATCTTTATACATAAGTTTAAGTAGTTCAATGTTGATCAATTATATAATAATGTATATAATAATATTGTTAGTCTAATTTATGATTATTTATAATCCTTATACATAAGTTATTTGGAACGATGATGGAAGCAGTCCAATAAAGTTGGGCCATCTTGAGGACTATAATCCAAAGTAACCACAAAAGTATACAAGAATCTTCGGAGAATATTATACGAACCCGTAAGAGCTAATATCGAATATATAATGCATATATATAGGTATATATAAAGCTGATTCCTATACCCTACATTGGTTCCACTTAAAAGCACAAAGAACGCTACAAAGCCCTTCACATATCCAGTAAAAATCCAACATGTTTATGCACAATAAAAGTTTATTCAATTTTCAGATTCGTTTTTAGCCGAAGAACTTGTTCTTGATGGGATTCGAGCTGGCGGCAGTCAGAGCCGCGAGCTTCTTCTTCAGGGCTGCGATCTGTCTTGACGTAGTATATTTGCATTGTTTGAGTGAGCGACGCAGCTTCTTCACGCGACGCAGCAGACGCCTCCTGCCCTTATTTCCTGAGCCGACAGTAGTTGCACCACCGCCTCCTGTAGCTGGAGTCGTGGCGGCTCCACCACCGCCACCACCACCACCACCATCACCACCTCCAGCTGGAGTCGTAGGGGCGCCTCCGGCAACAGTTGTTGGTGCCACAGTTGTGGTTGCACAGATAGGATTCGCAGCATTCGCTGGTAGAGCACAATCGATGCAGTTCGGCGGCACGTTGGGTGCTGTACAGGGTACATCCTGTGCCCGGATATGTTCTACCAAGCAAATGGCCAAAATGGCAAAGCCGAAGACAACGGTTTGGGTTCTCATCTTAGTGTTAGATGTTGAGTGTTCCCTGATGAGCAGTGAACATCTCATTTATACAGATTTGAAGCGGATGAGATGGCTTCACCTTGGGATTTCCCATAAACATAGATGCAACTGTTAAAATGAGTGCACAAGTGTTTCGTGTAACACTAAATTATTTCGTAAGTTTTATGTGTAATCAGATGTTGTCACTTCTGGAGCATAATACCATATCTTCTGGTTCTGGGTCAGAAGTGTCGAAATCTTTAGAATACTGGAGAACATCAAGTGAGCAGGTGCTCAGCTCTTGATGTTGCTTTGATTTCATTCGTTTTTCTACCTTTTCAACACACTCGTGTCCAATATGAAAGAGGTGTAAGCGGAAGTTGGGTTACAGACAGAAGGAATCATTTCAGACAATATATATGTCTATTCCTAATCAATATCAGCTTGATCTTTGTCTATTTCTCTATATAAAATGCATACGCTAAGAAGTTCTCCTTAGTTTCCTTTTGATTTTAATAAACTTTTTATTAATCATATTTTTATTATTTATATTTATATTATAACTATTATTTATAATTTATCTACTATATTATTATTCATAAATAACATATAAATATGTAAAAAACATAAAAGAACTAATTTTTTATATATATTTTTATTAGTTAATTTCAGTTTTTTGCTGCAAGTTTTATAACGATCAAAGGCCGAAACAGACCAGGGATTACAAGGATTCGGTAAGACTGACTCTTAGGGTATACCAGTCCTTGGCTCAGGATATTTCATAAGCGAGGGCTCTCGAGTGTTGCTTGAAGCACCAATTCAGTAGGAGTAAATGGGACAGGTCTGATCCTATTTAAGAACTTAACCCCTAATAGCAGATACAAGCTGATCGCATGTCCTTGCGGTGTTTAAATCTCAAGTAATCGAGATGATCCTTAGGAAACTCCAATTCCTTTCAGCTCATCAGAAAGGAACTCCACAAGCTAAAACTAAATATTTGTTGCCTGGTTGAAGTACTGTGAACATCTTTTAGAAGTGATTTTCAAAGAACAATGTAAAGATATATTGGTTGCAATTGAAATTAAATTTATTCAAACTTTATTGGCTAGACACGTCTTCAAAATTTAACCAAAAAACTTATTCTTGATTGGATTGGCGGCACTCAAGGCGTTTATCTTCTTGATCAAAGCTGCGATCTCCCGAGCCGAGTTCCTTCTGCACTTGGTCACAGCGCGACGCAGCTGCTTAATACGCCGCCGGAGACGAGCATTCCCA
The DNA here is from genome assembly GCA_035045065.1 of Hirtodrosophila trivittata. Lineage (NCBI taxonomy): Eukaryota > Metazoa > Arthropoda > Insecta > Diptera > Drosophilidae > Hirtodrosophila > Hirtodrosophila trivittata. Next base: position 1,400,514 of record JAWNNK010000658.1, on the reverse strand, counting down.
TTGTTACCGGAGCCGACAGTGGTCGCACCACCGCCTCCTGTAGCTGGAGTCGTGGCGGCTCCACCACCGCCACCACCACCATCACCACCTCCAGCTGGAGGAGTCGTGGGGGCGCCTCCGGCAACAGTTGTTGGTGCCACAGTTGTGGTTGCACAGATAGGATTCGCAGCATTCGCTGGTAGAGCACAATCGATGCAGTTCGCCGGAACGTTGGGTGCTGTACAGGGTACACCCTGTGCCCGGATATGTTCTACCAAGCACATGGCCAAAATGGCAAATCCGAAGACAACGGTTTGGGTTCTCATCTTAATTCTTCCGCTGGGTGGGTTTGAATGCTAAACTGGGCTGCTGCAGATCTTTTTATACAGATTGCAACGACCTTTATTTGAAGCAAGACTTCATGTATAAAAGTTTACCCAGCTGTTAAAATAACTATTGATATTTTTTGTAACTTCGAACTTCGATTGGTAACTGGTAAATTTACATAGAATTTGTTTGATTATTGCCTAAATTGTTGTTGTTACATTTACTTTGCTCTAAAGTTCCGTAAATTATCCAATTGGAGCGCAGACTTCAACGTTTTATGACGACGCACAAAAGCTGATTGATATGGAACTTCAAATATATGAATTGACTTCTGGAAAAGAAAATTTATTGTAGCCTGAAGTTTAATATATTCGATATAAATATGTATATCTATTTTTCGATATTCATTCACAATTTACTGAAGAACTTCATTTCACTTGTATTTTTATTCTCTAACTGTATTATTTATATATAAAATATAATCTAATTTATTTATTTTGTTTACATAATCTTGCTGAGCTGATAGCCTAGCCCAAACTTTAAAGTATACCATATCATATATTTTATTTGACTTATTAACAAAATAAGCAGCTCTATATATATTGATCACATGTTTCCCTACACTTTTCCAGATAGCTCTTATTACATTTTCATTAACAGAATTATAAAAATCACCAATCGATAATAAAAGCTGCGTCAAGGGAAGATGCCTCTGTGCATTATATATAAGTTATATACAAAGATTTGATATAAATTGGTAGTGCCTACTCTCGGGATGTTGTTTGAAATACTTTCGAACCCTTTCGAGCTAGTTTTCAATTCATTCATTCAGCCTAATAAAATAAAATATCTAAAAATATCCCTTCTGTGACTCAAGATGACTCTGAAAGATAGCTTAAATGTGTTTCGACACTGTTTCCAAGGATAGTAGGGTGTTAAAAAAAGAGTTATATACGAATAAAAGCAAATATCTACTCAATTGAGTGTGCTTCTTTATTAGTTAAAAGATTTGGAAATATCAGATTTAAACAGTGATGACATGCACACGACGATTGCCGTTTCTTTGATTGGTGTTCCTCTGATTGTTAATCCTCTGATTGTTAATCCTCTGATTGTTGAGCCTCTGATTGTTGAGCCTCTGATTGTTAATCCTTTGATTGTTATTTCTCAGCTGAGCGTTTCCAGCTCCATTCCGATTCACATGCATGCGACGCACAATTGTGAACTCCATGTTTCTGACGTAGAATTTCTTTTGGTTTTGTCCGTTCCGCCTCCTCGTCGGAGTCACCGGCGCCGTCGTTGTAGTCGTTGTAGTCGTCGTGGTGCAGAGTGGATTTAGTGCGTTCGTGTCGTCAGTGCAATCAGTGCATTCTGGTGGATCTCCTGGCGTTACGCAGACCTCTGCATGGGTGCTCGATACCAGGATAGTGGCCAGCATGGCACAGCTCAGGACAATTGAAATGTTTCTCATTTTCGTTGATTGCCGATTGAAATCGATATTTGTTGTGATATAATTTGCACATGTCTCATCGTCTTTTATAGCCAAAAGAATAACAATAGATTATTTGTGAATATACACAGCTGTTGCGAATTTGCAGATGGAAATTTTGCGCATTTTTTGCACATTGGAAAACAAATATGAATATTTGTATTTGCCTTGGAGAATTCAGATGCTCAAACAGAGCGAATTTGGGAGAAGAATTACCTGGCGACCTTCGAGAAGAGCTAAAACAACTTAGAATATGCCAATCTTGTGTGCGAGATACCCTTAAAAAGTTATACTCAAAAAGGAATATTTATGAAGTTAAAGTACAAATCAATATAAAAAGGTAACTTCTAAAACAAAAATGAATTTGAAATAATCCAACACATTTTTTTATGGCTGGGTAAATCCAGTAAACACTCATTGATATTAATAAGTGTTAGTAAATAAATACAATAATTAAAGTTAAAAGTTAAAAGTATGAAGTTAGTAAAAAATAGAGTATGTGGGGATTGACATAGAACAGAAGAAAAGAGACAAATGAAAATAGGTAAATAGCAGAGTCTATAGAAGAAACAGGAAGTTCTTCTTAGAAAACGTTAGAGAAGTGTGTGAGAGGAAGTAGAATATAATTGCCAGTTGGTGGACGGGACACGGGTACATTAAGACGATCCAATAAGATCCTCTATAAATTAAGACTTATCCAAGAGTTTATCTACGATTTATTAAGAACGCAAGATTAAGCAGAAGAAAGCTATTCGAGTCCGATGGTAAACGAAGATTGAGTTGCCAGTTTATTCAACATAAGGCAAAGAATACTAATCGCTTCTCAATTTGATCCTGGCTATTTCTGTACTATGGACACATGCCCTAGCAGACACTCTTTCTTACTAAGGTCCCACAGTGCTTAACTTTTTTGTCTCCAGCTTCCAAAGTGCCTGTGATAAAAGGGCTAAAACGATATTGATGCTGACCAAGAACATTAAAGTATTCATATTCAATAAGTAAATACGCTCTTTTGACCATTCTTAATGAGTTAAGGGTACATGCATACAAAGTATAATACGATACAAAAGGTAGAATTAGTTTCTGAGAAGAAAATCTATGGAAAGGTTCCTCTTGATAGACAACGGATAAAAGGAGCAGAAGGGGAGAGTGGCTCCTCTGTCGGAAAGAGACTATTATGATCGTTTCGGCTAATATTTAGATTCAAATTGTTAATTGTTAAAATAAATCCGTCTTCAAGGATCAGGAAAGAAAGCCATTAGCCATGGTAAATCACTTGAAGGATGACAGGGGATGACTCCTATTACCGAAATTAACTGCAAATGTTATTCTATCTTCATAATTTTTGGAAATGTTGTTCAACACTCAAAACGTGTTCTTAACTCGTATTGTGCTCTTGTTATCAGCTTAAAGCTGGCAGTTATCAAACTGTTATTTTTGGCGGCAAATTTTAATCTGTTTAACTATGAGATAACTCTTTTATATTTTCTTCAATGTTTTATTCTTGTGTTTATCAATTTCACAGGGTAAATTTAAACTTGTATCACACGCACGTAGTTGTTTCCGCGTCTCACATTTCTGCGTACTCCTCCGGCGTATGTGCCATCTGGATTCACCCGGAAACGACGGACAGCTCCGGCGTTTGTGCCATCTGGGTTCACCCGCAAGCGACGGACAGCTGTGTACCTCAGCCTTCTGACGCGCACAACCCTGCGCCTGGGTCTAACCGAAGTCCTTCTTGTGGATGTTGAAGCTGTGGTTGTTGAAGCCATCGTGGTAGTCGCTGCAACCGTTGTGGCGCAGAGTGGATTTGCAGCGTTCGCCGGGACAGTGCAATCAGTGCAGCCGGCTGGTACTCCTGGAGCTGTGCAGACCTGGGCATCGGTGCTCCTTACCAGGATGGTGGCCAGAACGGCACAGCTCAGGACGATTGAAATGCCTCTCATATTTACTGTTTAGTTGATAGATTGTGATATAGTTTAAATGTGCGTGCGAAGCCGCTTTTATAGTAAAAATAGTTTGAAGTAAGAATAGAATCTTTTTTTGCGAACGTGCACAGCTGTTTTGCAAATTTAATAATTAGATAGGCTTAGAAGCTAGTGTACATAACGCACTTTTGTTGGCCAAATGCGTAGGCGGATTACCTTCTGAAAAGCCAAAAAACAAATAGAAACCTTGCGCAATTGTTAATGGGTCATAGAACTATTCTAATGATAATGAAGCTTGGCTCCCCAACGGGCAGTTTTTCCCTCTCTAGAAGTCATAAATTACAGCAAAAATTATCGTGTTAATATGTAAAATAATTTTCCATTTCATTAAAAGTATTTTCAAGCTTTAATCAGATATACAGTTTTCCTATGCAATTAATTTTAGTTTCAGTCTGTGAGAGTTTCCACCCAATGAGCTTTTGTTTTCTATATATTATACATATTTTTAATTATTGTCTGACGTCATATTTTGTAACAATGCCTGTGGCTACTATAGCTGTGGCTTCGTTTCATTCAATTCAGTTGGAGTTAAAGCCGATCGCTGGAAGGTTCAGATTTCAGAGTCATGAAGTATACTCGGAATATTTATTTTTATATTTTTTTAACATTTCTCACGCAGCGCGCGGTAAGTGCACAATTTGTTGAGAAAGTTTTAAATTAACGAGTTTTTCCATAGTTGGCGATTTGCATACCGCCAAACCACTGCATTGAGGATGTAAGTAGACAACTGATGTACTCGATTGGGTTTTCTGTTTCCAACTTGTCCACTTGCAGATGGAGTATAGCGTTGCGAAGGAACGGTACGCTTACGTGTTGTCCAAATATGCGGAACTGGAAATGAAAATTACCGGTGAGCCCTTGGGGTAAGTGGGGGGCACTCGAACTTTGCATTTGCTCATTGAAATTTTGTTGGTTTTCGAGGGCAGTTTGCATGGAAAAGTCGTCACGCATGGTAACATTGAGGAGCAGCACATAGTGTTCCAGCTGATGGATAATACACCGCACGACGTCATCCAGTCTTGCGTGTTTGTCGTTACCCAAGCGCCCGGAGAGTGCGAGTCCATTGTCACTGTCTGCAACACATTCCTGGGGCGAACTCCGCGACCACTGCTGGAGCGCAAGCCACTGACTGTCTGTGAGGATGGCGTACGCGAAGCGGAAGTGGCAGTCGGACCGGAAGCCGTGGACACAGAGGATGCCATTGAGGGCAAGGAGAGAACGACAGCCACAGCAGCTAACTTTGATGTGACCAGCGACAGTGAACTCATCTAACTGACCAGTCAGCATTAAACGATTATAATGATGGTCTAAACGGTGGAAAGAATTAGAAACACTTCAATGATAAAAGCTTTTAAGTCATTTATAAATATGAAATTTCAATACTCGTAATATAATATATAATAAAGTTGACAATGAGAATTAACTTTTATCGAAATTTCTAATAGATATTTAACCTGAATACTGTGTATATAAATAGTTAAAGCAAAATATCTATAAAGTTGACTTAGCCTAAAAGTATGCTATGAAATTTTTAGTAATTCAACAAATTTGAATATTTTGTGTAGGGTTTTGGTTAACGGGGATTATTAACTGTAAAAGGAATTTCTTTTTTTTTTATATAAAAATCATTGATTTGATTCCTTTATGTTGATATTACATTTGTTTTGACATAAGTTAAGATCAGATAATAATATCGTACTGTTGCTCTTAAGGAAGAGCAACTTAAACGACACGCAAACCAAAGCAAGGCGCCTGCGCTGCCTTTCTGTTAAAGAGAGTACTTTTAATGCGAGCCACAGTGGTGCAAGGTGTATTTTAATGTAAGTCTGAATTCTGGCCGAGATCAGTTCAAGTTAAAATTGAATAAACAATATATAATATTGAATATAATATGCTGAAGAAGCTTAACTTTGGGAGCCTAAGTTGATATAGTGTCTATAAAGTAGGAGAAGTGGGAAATCCTTCTCAAGTGGATAGGACTTCAATGGAAATATAAATATATAATAATGTTCATACTATACTAGACATGACTTTTATTTATTTTAAAATAAAGAGAAACCCGAGAATTTGTTTTGTTGAACTTAATTAGTTAAATTAAATACGTTTTGCGTTTTGTTGTCGTTCGCAGAAAGTGTTAATCAGTGTGGCAACACTGTTGCGGCCATTTCCATCACCCACAGGCACCTTGAAAGAGCGTGGAGAGCGCTGCCCAACGAGAGAGAACTGGAGCAGCAGCGTGTGCCAAATAACAGTAAACAAAGCGTAGCACATGCTGAAGCGAAGCTAAAGCTGCTGCTGCTGCTTCTGCTGGTTCTGCTGCTGCCGCTACGCATCGCCCTATCAGTTGATGTCTGGCGCCAAAGCGAACTGGAGCAACGAATACGCAACAGAAGCAGCGCTGAGAGCTCAAACGCTGCAGAATAAAACCGCTTCAAAGATAGACAGAGCGAGAGAGAGAGAGAAAGAGCGAAAGTGTGTTAGAAAGAGTGAGAGATATCTGTGTGAGCGAGTGAGAGATTAGGTTAAGCCAAAGACAGTAGAGGAAGGGAGAGAGAGCACGTATTTTGGTACGTTGTAATTTGGCTAGACCCGCACAGAATTTTTGGTGGCGACAATTCTCAGTGCTCAACTTGTCGTCGTGCTGTGAAAAAGTCGTTCCGGAAATCGGTCTGGTCTATGCCAGTGCTCATTCACCCACCGCACGCCATCTGCTCGGAGTCCAAGCTGCGTCTGCTACAATACTACTTGTACGTATGCGGAATTGCCGCCGGTTGTAAAATCGCTGCCGACCAAACACTTTTGCATAATATTTAAAGCAAATAAAATACAAAATAAAAATCAAAATCAAAAATCAAAATAAAACAAAATACAAGCATGATAATAGCAACAACAAAAACTACAAAAACCAAACAACAAATTATATGAATATAATCAACAGTTTAGCGTAAAATAAACAACAACAAAAACAACAACAAACAGTCGAACAGCAGAGAAACCGTAGAAAGAAACGCTCGTCAAGTGCAGTGCAAAGCGATTTGTCGCCTTTTCCTAATTCACATTCACCCGTTATACTAGTCGCAGGCGGCTGTGTTATCAGGCGGACAGTGGAAGCAACAAAAACAACAATAACAGAAGAGAACAGTAGAAAGCAAAAACAAGAACAAGAACTAGAAGAACAATAACAAATAATAATAACAGAGAAACACGTCAAAAGCGACGGCAAAGCGTAGCCACATGCGAATGCATTTGAATATGAAGCCAACGTCAACGTCAACGTTAACGCAGACGTCAACGTCCACGCCGGCAGCGACGCACTTGAATGTGCTTTAGGTGAGTAGCTCTTATTATTGTTTTTTGTGACTCTTACTATATCGCTATGTGTGTGTGTGTGTGTGTGTGTTGGCATTTATCTCCAGCTCAGCTGTAGCTGTGTGCTGCGTAAACAAAGTCACCAAACAAAAACACACACACACACACACACGCACACGCACAACAAAACAGAAAAACAAAAAGAAAACAACACACAGAAACACACACAAATTAGTCGAGCAAAGCAAACGGTGCCCCAATGTGAAAATTACAATATTTTACCCTTGAATGCAAATGTTTTGTTTCACTGAGTCGAGGGGGGAGGAACAGAGGCGTAGGCGTCGGCGGTGATCGGGGGTCGGGTGTAGGGGGGAAGCTGCTGGCAACAAGCACTTCGGTTTTCAACAACTTTTTTTTCGCCTTAAATTTGACGAAGTTGAAAATAAATAAAAAGTGGCAACGGTTTTTCTCCTGAAGTGTAACACAAATTACTTAAAAATTTGTTTTTCACGCATTTTCTTTGCCTTTTTTCCGCTCGCGCAGCTTTTCATGTTGCCCTTTTGGAAACACGCCAAAACGTTCCAACCATTTCCATTTCGCCTAGACATTGACTCAAGTTAGTCAAATCCATTAAATTTTTGTTGTCTTTGCTTTTATTTTATTTTATTTTATTTCATTTTATGAACAAAACGTCGCCTCTGTCAACGTCTCATCCTCATTGTCCTCCCCAGCCTCATCCCCATCCCCAAGACCACATCTGTCTAGGAAAACAACAGATCTCTCACTCTATTAAGCATTTCACTTTACTCTCGAGGGATTTTCCTAAGAATTCCACAATTAATTGACTTATATTTGATTGCCACTCGCTTCATTTCCTTCTTTTGCGCGTTTACTTTTCTTTTCCGAGTAAAGTTAAAGTCAACAAGAATCAGACAAGTTAAGGAAGATTCCTGGTATATATCGTTAAGCTGATACAAAGGGTCTTTCGAGATCAAACTATGTTTGTTCTTGATTCTTCTCCAAGTAAAGTTAAAGCAGGATCCGACAGGCTGAGAGTTCAGATATCGGAAGATTCTGATTAAGCTGATGCTAAAGGTGTTACGATAGTTAGAGTATTCAGATAGTAAACTGAAGACCAAAGGATTTTTGTTTCTGAATTTTCTCCAAGTAAAGTTAAAGTCAATAAGGATCAGGTAAGATCGGCTAGGAGGAGAATCAAACCTGCTTCAAAAGTATCGGTTAAAGACCTAAAACAGATGCGATATCTATAACGATAGTACTCCTAAGGCATAGTTAAAGTATGGTTAATTTAAGACCAACCCAGGAAAACTATCGTAATGTTACTCTCCTTCAGTCAAATCTATTATAAATACGATTCAAATTTAAAGCAGAATCCTTGAAAGGAAGGTAAAAAAGTTCGCCCTTAAGTCTTGTTTGGATTCATCGCAGAAATCTTCGATATTAGAAGGCCACATACCATCCCAGGATGTGTTTAATGTGCGCATAAACTTGTCTCCCACAGGTCTAGCCTAGACAATCTGTCAAGGGTATTGGCTAATAAAAGCAGTTAAGTCATAGACGGTTCAAGGTGCTGCCCTAACTGCGTTTTGGCAGTTTGTGAAAATCTGTGAGGACTGGCGATTTTCTTTAAACGCAGTTTTCTTCCGATTTTTGCTCCTTCTATTGACCGTCTGTTGTGTACCTATTCTTTTGAAGGACCTGACACGTGTCTCTGTCCCTCTCTTTATTGATGTCCCTGTTCCTGTTCCTGCTCCTGCTCCTGCTTCTATTCCAAACTGACGTTCATTGGCTTTGTGCGGTCCGTAGGCGGATATTTCTTTCTGTTATTGTTCCTTCATTCTCTGCGCTATTTGCCTTGACTTGAGCTTCCTCTGCCCTCGGCATTTCATTTGCGTCCCTTCCTCCCTCCATCCCCCTCTGATTCACTGCCATTTAATGGTGTCTCTGCGCACATTTCGCTGGTCGCGTCCTCAGCTTTGTGTGGGCTCCTAGCCTAGTTTAACCTTGCCTTGGATGTTTTTATGGGACACAGCGTGGCCCAGTTGAAGTCCCAATTCCTTAGAAGGGACTCGCTCTGGCTTTGGCAGACATAAGCACATTTTCGCAACTTTATTTTGTTCGACAATTTCTTACGCATTTCTTGCGTTTGGCCCACATTTTCTTTCATTTTCCTTTTCAGCTTGGGCCAACTTCATTTAATCAGCAATTCATTTATTAAAACGCCTCGTCGTCTTAGCCATTTTTATTGCCGTTGCTATCTCACTTGCTATTTTTTTTGATTGACCTTGAAGCGCTTTCCTTTTGGCCCATTGATTCACTTAGCTCCACCCACGATATATCCACTATATATCTGTCTGATAAAATTGTCGCTAATTCTGCGTCGTGAGAGCGAATTATGAGCAATGATAAATCCAACTCAGTTTAATTGCATTTAACGCTGTCCCTTTGGGCGATGACATCAGCTCAAATGGGAAAAGCTATTGAAAGGACATTACAAATCAAAGAATTTTCCATAATTGCTCCGAGCTATTAGATACTAGATACGAGTTACGAGTTACATATTACATATTGCGTATACGCAGTGTGTATTAGTTTAAGCAAGCTATCAATGTGATTCGAGGCCATCATCAAACACGGCTCATAGAATTATTTAAGAGATTGCCTTTCAACTGAAGGCGAAACAAACTATTAATATTGACCCCAAGATTTGTGCAAACTTTCCTTTCTTTCCTCCAATGGCAAATAGTTGAAAGATGTTACGAAAGGCAGTTGCCATTCCTTTCGAGGAAACAACCTGAGCTCAGTGTTAGTGTTAGTGTTAGTGTTCGGTCGAGACAACGGCGGACTTTTCTTTTTTTGTCTACAATTTGTTTTTCTCTTTTATTATTTTCTGCTTTTAGCTTTGTGTTATTCCATTTGGCCGTGACGCCATTGAAGGCAGCGCGAAAAACTTCATCTTTACCCATTTTGTGAGGTGCTTATCCATCTTACCCGTTTCTATCCGTGTTTTTCTCGCCTTTTCCGTCGATATTTCTCCCTACCAACTACTTGACTTTCCACTGGACGTGGACAGCGCTTGAATAAGCAACCGGGAAGTTACTTTAACTACTTGAAGCTAAGTGCATAGTACATATATCTGCAGGGATTATATTCTATATATATTGATTTATGATTACATTTTACGAGTTACCGAAGAGAAATTTCGATTAGTGTCTTAATACCAGTCTCCGGCGGGAAACTACTTCGAAATGTTGATTGAAGTTATGAAAGACAGGTTCCAACTAAGAGTCCTTACTCGCTAGCGAAATCTGTGCTCTTATATAATAGTTTCAGTGTACTACATGTCCCTGTGCAGTTTCTCACTTTTATTAGTTTTGTAGGAAACGAAAAAGGAAGCTCCTTTAAACCGATGTTGATAACAAAAAAGTTATTGTCTGGGTTATTTCGCTTTTGGGTTCGAAGCATAAATTCTCAGCAAAAGGACCTCCGCCTTTCTTTTTTTCTCTGTTGTTTTGGTCGTTGGTTTTTCTCTGATTACGAGTGTGCTATTTTTAGTAGTCGACATTTATTTTGGTCGTTGGTTAGTTGGCCACAAAGTTTGACCCGACTGCTGGCTTGGCTAAGCGAAAACAAAGTAAACTGTTTACAAATAACCGAGTATCAACAGAAATGCCTTTTGCCTTGTTGTTTTACATGCAGAGCCAATTGAAAGACAACTATCGATTATATAATCACCGGTGGCTTACCACGTGGACTTGCCACGTAATTATATACATTAAGTATGGTGTATATCTTTAGCTAATAACTACAGCTGGAACTGCTGTAGCTGTGACCATTATAATTATGACAGACAACACGCATACGCAGTGTGTGACACCTAAACAAGACCTCAAGCCACATGCAAACCGGTTTCCAGGCGAAGATTGGGTTCATTTTGTGATAATTTGTGACCTTGTTCAGTTCACTTCAACTGCTGGCGGTGTCTTCATTATCGTCCTGCTGGCCACAGCCAAATGAAACGAAAGGGTTCTGCTTCTAGGCCCCACTGCCTCCCCCCTCCCCTCTCCCAGCAGCCAGCTTGGGCTCACGTTAAATCGAGTGGCAATAAAGCGTCAACCCACTTGGCCAAGCAATTTTAAGCCCAGTTATTGTTGTTGCTGTGGTTGTTGTTCTGCCTGTTGTTGGCTCGTTTAATTAGCATAATTTGATTTCTGCACTGCCGGTCGAACTCGCTTTTTATTCAAATTTTAATTTCAAAAGTACACACAAAAAATGCAATTTATTTCATAACATTTTCCCTCTCTCTCTCGCTCTCTGTCTGTTTATTTATTTTATTTAAGTCATATTTAATTTGCGTTCAACGTTTTTAATTTGTGTTTCTAGCTACAAAACATTCGCTTCTGACAATTTACAACTTCTGACCCCAGTTTCTTAATTAAATTAGTTGGTTTTTGAAGTAACTCAACTCAAAACTTTCGACTGCTGCAACAAAACGAACTAAAACTAATTGCTTTAATTTGATTAAAACACTGAAAGCTTCACAGCTTTCCACCTCTGTAAGCATGAGACTTGATCAAGATATATATAAATGTTATGCTGAAACAACTGTAAATGGATTTTATTTAAATATAATTTTGGATAAATAAATGAAATAATGAATTAAAGTTCTGTTTTAATGAATCCTCTTTTATAGTTCGCTGCCAGTTGCAAATCAAATTCAATTATTTTGGCTACAAAAGGAGTTCAGTGTTGCCCGATAAAGGGGCATATATACTATATATATATTATAAGGCAACGCTGGCATCGATAAATAAAAAAATATGTAGGAGAAAAGTTCTCATTTCGTTTGGTTTTCATTGACCTTTTGCTACCAAAAATTCCCCTTTATTTTCTGTTTAATTGAAAACGTTTTTCCAAGAATTTATTTTTAACAAGCTTTCACAAAAACAGGGATAATATCGATACCTTTCGATGCGTATCTAATAACTTTTATCAATTATAATTGATACCGAACATAATTTAATGAATTTACTCGATTTCTATATTAAATTTGAATAGTCTTTAAATAGTTCTGTTAACTGCTTCCCTTTGCTTAAATACTTATAACTTGTATTTTAATTTAAAAATATATTTATAATTCATTAAAGAAAGATCCGCTGCTATTGCTAAAAGTGAGCTTAATCTTATATTAATTTAATATATAAATAAATAATTAAGTTTTGATATCATGAAACAATTAACGTAATGAAATTCAAAAGGAAACTCAGGAAGGAGACAAATTCATTCAAGCGAAAAGTTGGCCCTCTGAACATTCAACGTGGAAGCAGAGCCTGCCAGCATAGAGGCACTTAGACGTCTTCTGGCCAACTCACAAGCTGGTAACTGGCATGCAGATAGTAGTTATTAGATAAAAAAGGATGTTAAGTTGGACTCCGTCCGTGTAGTCGTGCTTTGTGAGGGCTTCAGCAAGCGCATAATGGCATTCGCATAAAGGGCCATAGTATCAGCTCGCATACCTGTGGGCTATTAGCCAGGTTAGGACAGCTATTTGGCTCAAGTAGCCAGGCCAGGCAGTTAAGCTCTCTGGCCTCTTCTTTGAATAGCAGTTGACTCTGAATGAAAGAGTTTTAAAAGGTTATTTTTTAAATTTTAAACAACCTTTTGTTCTGCGGATTGTGGAAGGACTCGTGCCTGGCTTGTATTTATTTTGGATTTGTATTCGTAACTATTTTTTATACATTTGGCTGGCTTATTTGGTTAGCTGCAGATCGCAGTTACTGGCCAGCAAACAGGACAAACTTTTGGCCAACAAAATCCGAGTTTGCAGTTTGTTCACATTTTTGTGAAATGTAAGCAAATTTTACACTCGCAGAAGTTGGTCTCGGTCTTGGCCAAAAGGAGGCATTGAAATGAAGGAGACCAACACACAAAAGTCGCAGCATGCAAATTTCCGGCTTTTACTAGCGGTCTCTGTGTGTATATGTGTGTGTGTGTGTGTGTGTGAGTGGCAAGAATATGCGACAGAAATACTCACTTACTAAGTAAATGCTTACGAATGTATGAATATTTTATTAAGCAAATGTAACTAAAAGCGAAGCATAGCTTGCGGTGCAGAAATATACCCTTTGACAGCCCTATAGACAAGGTAGCCCCAGTTGGAGAGTAGTCCTTAGCAGCCAAAGGACATGTCTCGAAAACTGTGTAGAAGGCTTAAGTATGAGACTTAGGAAAAGGATTCTATCGCCTGGCTGAGCTTTTATTGCCAGAGGGAAACGCATAAAAGTTAAGAGAACGCTTCGTTGGGCTTTTAAAGTGTTGCCCTAAGGATAATGTCTATATCATTTCCAGATGTTAAAGCATAGATAATATATTTTCCATACTATCAAACGGCACAAAGAAAAGCGTTTTAATTTAATGTTGAAAATTTCTACGAAAATCATTCTAATGGAAACCACGATTTTAAGAGGGGGGCTTCAACTGGGCCCAATGCAAACACATACGCAGAGGCAAATCTGCAAAAAAGGACATACGTAAAGTGTCCGTTTCTATGTATGTGTGTGTGAGTGTGTGTGTGTGTGAGTTTTGTGTGTTTATAAGTATTTTTGTGTGAATATATACGTCTGTCTCTATGTCTGCGTGTGACGCTTGTGTGTGTTCTGCGGTTTTGCAATTCAAGATGCGGCTTCCTAAAGCCCCAAACCCCTGCCTCCCCATCTCCCTCTCTCTCCCTCTCTCTGTCTGTCTCTCTCTCACACCTCTCCAACACTGCAGGCGCCCTTTACCGCGACTGTTCCTGTTGCTCTACTGGCTGCTTAAGTGCCCACGCCCAACTCAGCCACTGCCTCTGCCTTTCCTCTCGCCCTTGTCCATGTGTGCGTGTGTGTGTGTGTGTGTGTGTGTGTGTACTTTTTTCCATTTTTGTTGCTGTTTGATATCTGTGCAAGTCATAAACGATTTTTGCTCTTTATGCTATATAAAAATCTATGTTACATTAGTTCGTTAGCTTTAACAGTCATCCTCGTTGTTCCTCTCGTTGTTGTTGTCGTTGCTGTTGCTCTGTGCTTCTTCTTGTTGTTGTCCCTTCACATGTGTATTTTTGTTTGTTTTAAGTACTGTTGTTGTCGCTGCTGCTGCGCTTTTGTTTATGTGCCCTCTGCCGTGTGCCGTGTGCTACTCGGCGTTGTGTGCACACATTTTGAAGTGAGCGCTTGAGGTTGCCAGGCGGACTGACAGGCTGAAAGAGGGAGAGATACGAGTGCTCGTAGCATGACTGACTACCAGATGAGCAGACAGACAGACAGCTAGAGTTGTTCATGTCCTGGCATTTAGTTACGGCCTAGTCATGACAACACCAACAACCCAACAACCCAACAACCCAACAGCCGAACAACTACAACAACAACAACAACAACTGAAAAACTGAACAAGAAAAAGAGCCATAAACATTTTGCCGGCAACAACTTTGAACAATGTTCGTGTAATTATACCAGAGCTGCTGTCACGTCAGAAGCCAGCGACAGGACGGCAGGACCCTTGACTCCGGGCCATGTTAAGCTGCTAATCCTTGTAAATCAACAGGCTCTGCAGCTGCCAGTCTGCCAGTCTGCCAGGCAAAACTTTCGGTCTGCAACAATCGCTCCCAAATGCACTAACAAGCGTCTAAACTAATTAATTACTGCCAACAGCCACAATTAAATATAGTTTATTCCCTTAGAGCTAAAACCTGTTATTATCCTGGACGAAAACAACTAGCCAGAAAACTAGAAAAACCTTTTTATTTGCATCTCCGTTCGCTGAAAGTAAGTCCCGCAGGCTTGTTCGTATCTCTAAGCAATGGTTGAACTGGTAAATATATGTATATATATCAGCATTGCAGTATTTTTTTATTTTTTAAAACAATTGAATACTCTGCAAGGATAATACCAAAAAATATACCATATGAAACGATATTTGGGTCTTTCCTTTTGACCAACGCTCGTTCTGTAACGATCTGCTGCGATTCTTCTTTAAGAACAGCTAACAGAGATAGTTAACATGAGCTTAACAGAGACTTAACAGCTTAGCGTATGTCAAAGCATATGCGAGACAGAGAGGAATATAGTATACTAATATCCCAGGCAGAAGAGGATAACCATACAATGAGCACACTTATGTTAAGGAGAAGCGCTTTTAGGGTGACCATAGCTGATCATTTATTGATGCAACTTTTAGTACTTTAATGCATGCAAATATTTTAATTTTATATAAACTATTTATTTTTCCCTTTCTTAATTTATTTATTTATGTTTTTGTCTTTGAATTTTTTCCTTTTTATTTACCTATTTTCTTATTTATTTAATAATTAATTTATTATGTTTGTTATTATTTTTTATCGCATTTATTTTTTGTATTTTTTATTTATTTATTTATACAGTTTAATAATTAATAAATAATTTATTTATTTATTTAAATTTATTTTTATTTTTATTTATTGAACAATTAATTAATTAATTAATTTATATATATTTATGTATTATTTATTTATTTGCTTATTCATTTATTATTGCAATTCTTTTTATTATTTATGTATTTTTTTATTGCCATGTTTTATCTCATTATTAATATTAATATTTAACATTATAAACTTATTATTTATTTCTCATTTTCATTTTTACCTATAAATTATTTCCTTTATTTAATATTTTCCTATATATTTATGTTTTGTTTAGCCATTTTTAATATTTATCATTAAATTTGTTTGTTTGTACGTTTTTCTGTATTTTTTTATAAATGTTTTCCAAGTGTAATTTCTGAGTTTATAAATTGTCTCTATATTTCTCCCATATTATGTTTATTTTCAATATAATTTCTACTGCGATTATAGCGTAATATGTTCCATATCTTGATTGACTGCTCCCAATTGTCCTTGAGTATGAGTACTCTTACACTCAGTTATGGAAGTTATATTGTAATGCGCAGCTATTAAGCGAAGTGTATGTTAATTTATCATGTGGAATCCCTAATGGCCAATAAATAATTGTTTATCTTAGATGAAATATATTCGAATCGTTGTGCAAGAGGCTATCAGTGGTATTCATGAATTTGACTAGATTTTAATTACACACACAGCAAGGGAGAAATCGATGGAAGGCAGGAGAACTTGAATGGGAAATGCTTGATTTGGTATCCTGTTCGTGGTAGATAGTTAAGCACGGGCGCCAGGTTGAAACTGCGAGCTGCGACATACGCTGCGTATGAGCAATGCGAAGCGACAATTAAACGAAACAGTGTCCCACATCACGTATACGCCATGGGACACTAGTTTTCGTGTTTAATTACAGTTTTTATGGCCTTCACTGGGCACGAAAAACGATTCGCGGCCCTCTTAAATGGACCTGGGAAAAGGGAAGAAACAGATGAATTATGGGCGGGGCATTCGGAACGGAAATATTGAAAGAGAGACTGGGACATGTAATAAAAATGAAATTAATTACCTTTGCGTTGCACAGTTCGCTCAAGAAATGTTCTCATATATATTTACATAGTATGTATATATTTGTGTGTGTGGAGGGGATGTTGATAGAGGCACAATGTATGCTTAAAGTAGTTTTTGGAGAACTTAAAGAGCTTGGCAATAAAATGGAAAAGTTTTGCGATAGGAGTCAATGTGAGTGAAGACTTTGCGGTGGAATAAACCAGACGCATAAAAGAAAGGACGCTGCTGCTTGACGTACACGTATGAGTACACGCACTCACAACGTGGCCAGAAATAACCATGTCTGTGTGTGTGTGTGTGTTTGAAATGCTGAAATGGCGTCAGCAAACATTTGAATAACACGCATGTGCGTGTGGTATGTAAGTGAAATAGTTGGATATTCATGTTGCTGCTGTTAACGTCGTTGTGGCACAGAGCCACACGTTCCGTGTCGTTGCCTGCACTTTGCCCTTTCTCCTAGCTCTACCGTACTCGAACTCGTACCCACTTCAGCTGTTTACTTTTCCATTTACCATTTCACTTTTCGCTTGTTATCGTCACTTCTGGATTCAATCAATCTTCCTTGCAACCTGAACAACTTTTGCACGCCACGGCCACAACACGAGTGCCATTATTATTCCTTTTCTCCTTTTTTTATACTTCTGCTTCCAGCGCTAACCTGCGCTTTGATGTTGCCTCCATTGTAGCCGCACACGTGGCGTATGCGTAATGTGAGATTATTTGATTTCTGGCTAAAAACGGCTTCGGTTCGACAGAGTGCTCGTTAACCGTTATACATATATATGTTGTACATATATATATGAGTGATCTCTACCTATACAGGATATGCTAATTTTCAACCTGACATTTCCTAAGCAAATATTAATCTATTAGCTGCCAATATAAAACGCTTCATATGCAAATTTGTGCGCCTTCGACCACTAAGTGTGCCCACAAGGCGTTCGATATCAGCAAATATTTAAGCTGAATGTGTGAGGTTGGTCAGCCTGGAGTTTGGGGCATACAACAGTTGCGTGTGGCAAGTTTCCTTTTCACATTCCATACACGTAATTCCCATCCTAGTTGGATCCTTGTCAAACTATATATAAATATTTATATACGACGGATAAATCTGATATCTGTTCCAATTTATGTAAACATTTTAATTATTATGCAAACGTTCCTTTCTGACTCTTTGAGCGGAAAAATTGAATTTCACCCGACGGCAACTGCAAAAGCAATTCCAATGGCAGTCGATAACGTCATCAATACGCATCCGTTGTTAAATTGGCCTGTTGGCTGTTAGCCTGGCCCAGAGCTGTGGCTCTGGCTCAGCCTGCAAAAAGTAATGGAAAGCCCAGTGGAGCCTGGCATATATTTAACTTCGATTGAGTTATAAATTGAAGCAGGATTCGCCTAGCTGGAAATGTAACTTCGATTTATCAAATATGAATATGATATAGGAACTTCCAATAAGGAAAGTCACTAAAGTTTAGTTTGAAACAAATCAAATTTGTCCGGTGAAAACCATTGAAAAGTTGTTCCTTTTGTGCTGTGTGCGCTGGGTGCGAGGTCCTGTGCGGGATGTCCTGTGCCTAAGGCTCAATTTATTTGTTAAGTTCGAAACTGACTGTGGGCAGACGGAGAAGAGAAGTTGCCTCAATAAAATTGTCATTTATATGCTGAAACTGTAAAAGCACTTAAAAGGACAATCGAACAATGGCAGAAGCACAGTGTGTCCTTTGCGAAACAAAATCAAAATATAAAAAAACAATTTATGCTGCAATCAATTTAAAATATGTTGAATTGATTTGCAACACGTAACGCATTTTAATTGAATTTCTCTTATCAAAACTCACACTGAATCTCAATATATATCTCTATATATATAGCTGTATATATTTATCTGTATATCATGATTGAGTGGCTGCTGGAAATGAAATGAGGATGTGGACACGGACGAGCACAGCTGCTGGAAATGGCAACTGAAGTCAACTGTGGCGAACATAGAAACGCACAATAAATATGCAAAACGCGAACATTTGATATTTTTTCCTACCCTCCAGCTGATGCTTATATATATATAAATATATATATATATATGTGTGTGTGTGTGTGTTATCTGACAGATAGGGTGGCATCTTAGATGCAGAGCAGGCAGCGATGTGTGTGCGTTTTCATAGAATTCTCACACGCCATAAAGTGTGTGACAGTAGAGTGACAACGCTCTGACACATGATTGATATGCAGACTGGAGATATTCCTGCAACAGGATGTACAAGACAAGGTGCAACAACAAAAAGGACAAACTAAATAAGGACACTAGCAGCGGAAGGGACTTCTAGACGTTTTGTATGCTTAAAGAGCAGGAGAAGTTGAAAGAGTTAGGGCTAACTTTTTGAGATCGTACTCAATGCTCCTCCCTATCTGAGCTCCGTCTCTCTCTTTTCATTCTTCCCCTCCCTCTCTCCCTGGTTCATTGATCTATTGATTTGTCTACAATTATGTAATACTCGTTTGCGGCTTTGCTTTGGCTGCACACAACGCCAATTAGATAGTCGTTCATCTTCCGATTGTTGATACAATTTAAGGCACCAGATGTTATGACGTGCTAATCGACTGTCTAGATTTATGTATGTATATATGTAACACACAATGTGTATATATGTACGTTTGTGAGGTGTAAAAGTGTTGGCCAGATTCGGCTTCAATTGATTTCCAACACGCGCTTCAGACGCTGAATTAAAAGCTCAAAAGCTTGTTATAGTCACATGAAAGTGTAAACCAGATCGACAATTAAGAATGTCAATATATCTTATATATATATATGAGATATACGTATGTATTATTGATCGCGCAAATATATACGCGGCGTATGCGTAACTTTTGAGCCTACGGACACGCGTCGTATGCGTGATGTCAGCTGTCGGCGATTGATTAAAACTTTATGTAAGCTTTAAGTAAACAGCTGAACTCTTTGTCTGAAGTTTCATATTTCTTTTATTATATTTACGACTTGCTGCAATTTGTGTTATTGCGACGCTTTTTCAGGCTGCTGTTTGCCATTTCCCATTTTCCATTTTCCAAGCAAAGCAAACGTTCGAAATTTATTTTATTTCAGTGACATTCTGGCAATTTATTTAGCAGAAGAAAAGAAGTCCATTTGCCAGGCACAAATTGCTTTGATGTTTGGCAATGGCTCAAACAAATTTTGACTGCCTGTTTGTGTGTTGTGGCTAACTGTGTGTGTGTGTGTGTGTGTGTGTGTGCGCTGCACTGGGCCCAGCAAGTACTTTCTCTTTGGGACTATTAACACATCAGTGTTCAAATTTAACGAGCTGCTTTACCAGGGCAATAAAATGCCAAGGGTAGACGGCCGGAACTTATGAAATATCCGGCATGTGCTCTGGCACGGAAAGCTCAGCTGATGTTGTTGTTGTTTTTCGTTTACTCCTTGCTGATGTCCTTTTGAAATTTTATATGTCTGCGTATGACGCACATTTTTTTATTCTCCAGCTTCGATGTCGACGAAAGCATTGCACTGTGCGCCTCGACGCCTTCGCATCCTGTTGCCATTTCATTTTCGGCTTAATTTACCTCTTAAGTGCAGCACTTGGGGCCCAATATTATTACACTGTCTCTTCTTTATATACAAGTATATATATATATTTATATAGAGTATAATCTGCACGTAGAGCAGCTTTCTTAACTGCTTTTTAAGGCATTCGACAGATGTTCAGCTTCAGCTTCAGCTTCAACTGTTTGCTGCAACGTTACGTGTCTGCCACACGAATTCCCAGTATACAAGTATTTATATTCGAAATGTATTCACAAATAAACTGCAATATGTTTGTATGTGTGCGTGCAACATGGTGTATGCAACATGTTGACTTTTATTGTGACATTGCTTAACAAATATCTGAAATGCCAGCTGCAGGTGATTCTCTGGAAATAAACATTTCTTTGTAAACTCAACTGCAATTTGTGACTGAAATTTGAATTCACAGATTCCAGGAACTCTTCCTTTTTGTGCGTATCCTTTAATTCTTAGTAACTGTATCCTTTCAGGCTTTGCTTGCTTTATGTAGAGTTTCAGGTTGTCAGTTTGGTTTTAGGCGAAAAACAAACGTTTATTTCGCATTTTTCCAGCTAATTTCCTGTGGAAATGAAACGAGAAACTTTGCTTTAGCTTCCTATTCATTTGACTCAGCCTTTGACAGGAGCAGGCGTAGCCACAGGATATCCAACAACATGCCGTGAAATGTGTGTTTTCCGTTTATTAAATTTGTTGCAAGCGGAGCAGCTCGAGACACGAACACAGACATCAAGCATACGCCCCGTTGGCCGCGCGTCTCTAAATGTCAATGAAAATGTTCGTGACTTCGAGAGTCCCAGGACTGCTGCTTGTTGCATTACTTTCCACCTCTCGTTATCCTGCGAGAACTTTTGTATTCGCTTTCTTTGTAAGCAACACTTAAACTTTGCAGCCCCCAAGAGAACAGCTAAGATACGACACAAAGTCTATGAAATGGATATAGATTCTCTACGTAAAGTAGAGTCCAAATTGAGTTTTCCCTTCCACTTTCTACTTTCTTGATAAGTTTCTATTCTAGGGCTGCTCGTTTAGGCCAGTGTCCTTTAGCTTTTTCCAAGTATTAATTACTCCTGACATCTTTAAATCGAACGAGTTACTTTATATTCTTCTGTCTGCAGCTTTAAGTATCAACTATATCGTTTATCTGTATAATCTTGTGCGCTGTCAGTGAGGTTCACATGTGAAAAATTATATGAAGCGTAGCAAATAAATCGTTGTTATTAAGCTGTCAATGCCGTTTAGTCAGTCGTTAGTGTCCTGACACGTTCCATCTACCATCGACCATCGTCCATTGTCCTTTAATCTGAAATCGAATCGAAGCACAAAAAAGTGCAAAATGTGTGCAAATGAAGTGCAATTAAGTGTCCAACTGACACGGACTCGACTCTGACTCCATTAACTCGCATTGACTGCAAATAAATATTTACTATCTGCAGACATACACTCTATATATATATTTTTGGCTTTTAAAAGCGAATTCAATTTGGGGTCCCACAGCACAAAAAGCAACAGCAAACACATCACATAAACTCCCATGGAATAACATGATTGCCTGCATAAAACATATGTTCAGAGCTTACTCAGACTTCAGGGGATTCGGGTTAGTTTTCCTGCTGTCCAACTGGAATCTGAATATATTTGCATTTTGGAACTTTGGGCAAAAGTATTCCCAGTTCGTTTTAGGTGTAGGAAAACCCAGTTGCAAATATCGTTTGTTTTATGCGAAATTTAGTATTCAACTGAAGTTGAGGTATAGGAGATGGTCCCAAAGAGCTGCTTCCTGTCTAATCCAGAGCGGTTCTAGAGTTATGTTATATGCGTAGCTTCTATATATCCTTTATCCCTTATCCTAGCCAGAGTTGGAGACAATTCGACTATGGAAAGTATTGAGTTGACCGAAAGGAAACCGCTGATAAAATACATTTTTTTAAATTTTAGAATGAACTTTAATCAATTAAATATTTTCCATTTTGTTGGATGACCTTTCGCCATCTTTTCTGCAAATTCATTATTCCACGCTCATAGAACTATATATCCTTTATCCTAACTAGAGTTGGAGAGAATCAGACTATAGAAACTATATGCAAACTCTTTCAGTTTGCATCCATTTTCCATTTTCTTACCTCACATTGCTTTCCACTCAATTTTCCTGTCCATTTTCATATCGATTAGATTCACATCAACTAAAATAAGTTTTCTTTTTGTCTCTTTCCAGATAAATTTGCACTTCCAAAGGTAAGTTTGTTATCTAAGCCTGAAAACCTGACATAATTAATATAAATTTTAACTACTTTTGGCGCAAAAGTTTAATTAGAAAGGAATAATTGGTATTATAATTAAGCGACTGTCACGTTCGCTTCATTGTTATTCCAATTAATGGTAAGACCCCCAACCAGTTGCCAGCTAACGTGGCCAAAAATGTAGACCTTGGCAACTCTCAGGTTAGAGAGAGGGAGACGTAGGATTGTTGATAAAGTGCGAGCACTTATTGTTGCCGCTGACCCACATAGATGGGTGTCCTTTGATAAGGACTTCAACTTTGAGTGTGTCACAGCATAGATACAGAGATACAGGCAGAGCCTCCCCCATTCAAGGGCGACGAATCGTGGTGTTCCGAGTCCTTCCAAACGTGAACAATGATGCAAATCCACTTGACTTGATTGAAATCGTTGAAAAAATCAACAATATTTTCATTGTGCGACATAGAAATAAACGCCAAAAGGCGGATTTCAGCGCTGCCACACATCAATCATGTGCGGCACACACACACTCACCCTCACACACACACATAATACACACTGAACATGCATATGCATGCATAAATAGTTGGCCAAACAGCTCGTAATGCTTAGTACGTATACGCAGCGTTGTCCCGCACAACCGAATAATTTTCATAAACGAAATTTATGTATGCAAAAATTGTTTGGCTGGAAAAGCAAAAGCGAAAGGAACAGCGGAAGGAGACACATTAAGCTGCCACATCGAATGGGCGCTGTGGGAGCCACAATGCCACGCCCATCGTTGCGATGATAAACGCACATTTGTCGCATGATAAATAGCGGCCAGAAGCAAACAAGCTGAGAAGCAAATAGACAAGCTGACAAATAAATATATATGGCTCTGTTTTACGTCTCCGCTCTTATAGGGTATTAGGTCAAAGGTCCTTTGGGACCCACATTTGGGCCTCCATTAAGTGTGTGTGTGTGTGTGTGTGTGTGGTTGTGCTTCTGGCTCGACCCAAGACATCAATTTGAAATGCCAATTGGTCAAATATGCAATTACGCAATTCTTTATGTGCACGTGAGTCAATTTTGCCCCACTGTGCGCGCGTCTCTCTTGTTTGCTTGGTTGTATTTGCTTTTGACAGATTTATGTTAATCAAGCATTGTGGCGTGACAATTAATTGGGCCCGCATCGTAGGTGTTTGATCAAGGATATAGAAAGGAAATCAACAACAACAGTCCTGCAATTCACTTGGTAACAAGAAAATAAAATTAACAACCTAACACGGCGTCATTTAAGGCCAACGATTCATTCATTTCCCCAGCTGCTGATGGCCAACTGGGTACTGGGTACTGCCAACATCCAACTGCCATTTGGCATAATAATCTTTGGCATTTACTAAGCTATTAATCTCAATGAAAATTAATGTTAAATGTTTAATAAAACTGCTGCCGCATGCGCAGGACCTTATCCCAGTTGGTTTGCGTGGGATTTGCCTGCATTTCGTTGGCTCCGTTTGGATTTTCCTTATTGGATTTTCCTACTTGTATTTTGTTTCAGCTGCTGCTGCTGCTGCTGCTGTGTGTGTGTGTGTTTTTCGTGGTCTTTTCCTTAATCTGTTGCGCTTTCTTTTTATTGGTAACGCTTTAATTTAACTTTGTCAAGTTGCCTCACAGCAGCAAGAACATTTAAGTTAATTTCTCCGGTTATTCAATTTGCTGCTTTCTTTTTGTTGCCTCACAAAACTGAAACCTAATGAAAAAGAATATTCGTAATATCTTCAATTGAAGAGGTGTAACATCTAACTTTGAGAACTTTTTCCCCTTTTCTGAAATATATTTTAAAGAAAAGTTTATCTGAAGCTTAAACAAACCTTTTTCTTGTAGCTTTTCAAATACAATATGCAACTTGTAGTCTCCTAGGGCTAACCCTCAGCTGGAGCCTCTTTAATCTTATGTGAAACCTTTTTCAGGCAGCAAATTTAGCACTAGTCTGGAGGGAATAAGTTCACGTAGTGTCCTTTTATCCTTAAAGTGCTCTGCTCTACGACTTGCGTAAGTTCCAGTCAGAGTTTAAGTTCTTCTTGTGCTGAGTCCTTTGTCAAGGCGTGCTCTAATTTGAGAGGACTCGCTTCCTTATAATAAGGGCTCCTGCGTTATATTACAAATGCAAGGCACTATCCTTAGGTTTACTGATTATTACGTCAGACTTTTACAGCTACTTTCTATATATAGTATCCTTTATCAACCAAATCCTGCATTGCAGCTGAGAAAAAATTTTAGAGCATACTTTTTGGCGCATGTTAGAAATAAAAGTGACTTAAAGCTGGCAAAAAATATGCTAATAGCGTTGTATTTTAAAGTCTGAATATATTATAATTTAATGCATTTTTCGGGTGGTCTGTTTTTTATGACAACTTCTATTTTGTTTACTCGCGAGCAGAAACAAATTTGCAGACAAAAAGTCAACAAGAGTTGCAGTTGCCAAGCAAATGAATAATGTTTTGGCAGCTATGCAAATTGCACACACACACACACACACACAGTGTATACATATATATATGTGTAGGTATGGACACAAATCAAGTGAAGCAGAACAGCATTTGGATCTGTTTAGGGCTTCGTTGTTTCCTCTTCGAGGAAATCGAGAAGCCTTCATTAGCGTCTGGTCATTAGGCAAATCTTGATTGTATTACAGCATCTGATTGGGCCTTAATTAAATAGCCTGCAGGTAGGTTAGACAAGTTATATGCATATCATTGTCTGCCATAAATCACAGCTGTCGATTGGGTTTATTTCTTTATAGAGAAGACTCGACCACATCTCGTGTTTAATACAATTTGCACACTCATGTGACATTAATGAGTTTTCGATGCGGCAGCTGTGGCACTCGAATAGCAAATTTAAGTGGCGTTTAATTAATTAATTTGCCTCTTATCTAATGTACGTGTTCAAGTAACTGTCTGTGTGTGTGTGTGGGTGTGTATCTGTGTGTGTAAATGTGTTTTCATATAACACATATCACCTGTCTTGGGGTAGCTGCTGTCCTGATAGGGCATCACGTACAGCTGCGCACATATGTAGCTCCCACCATATATATATATACACATAATGGTGGGTGGATCTGGGTGGATTTTGGTATCGCAGCTGCGCCCATAACTCTGACTATGCTACAGGCCATACAACAGCCGTTGGCCTGGTCGTAAAAAATGTTGTTTTCAAATATTTTGTCAACATGTTTTCGGCTACAGTTTGGGCCATAAGTGCAGCTGGCGGCTTGTTGCGAAAAATGCTAAAAATAAATTTAAGTTAAGAGCGATTAAATCGGCTCGATAGATACTTCCTATAAGAAAGACTATATATGTACACTAACTGTAGTATGAATAGATATGTATATAATTATAATCCTCTTTGGGCTGTCCTTAACAGAGTTTCAATATAATGCGGCCCATTTACACAGCAGGAAATAATAAAAACTTTTATCGGCTTAACTGTCAACACACACTTATGCATATCCATCGAACTCTTCCCTCTCTGTCTCTCTCTCTCTCGTTTTGTGCTGTTTATTTGGGCCAAGTTTACTGTATAAACAGTTTAATAGCCTTATGTATATGGCTGCTGGTGTTGCCCTGGCAAGTAATTTCCATTTACTGCGAGCACTTTATAAAAATTTCATCGCAAATTTACAGTCATTAAGGGTGCAAGTACTCATGCCCATCCTCATCCTCAACCTCATCCTCACATGGCAGCAGACAAATCGATAGCTGGAGCACCAGTAGCACCTGGCATGGCAACTAGTGTTGCGATAAACTCCCCGGGTAAGCACCCAATCAACAATTCATTTTGCACTTGACATTCGCCAGGCACTCAATGTCGACAAGTACGAGGACGAGTGCTGCACTTGAGTGGCTCGAGAGTCGCCTTCTCCATCTGTCTGCGCAAATAGTGCAGCAAACTAATCGGATAAAGCAAATGGCAACCAGCAGGCAAAGTGATAGTATCAAAGTCTACCACGTTAACCAATCCCCCAGTCCCCCCGACATGGACCTAAAAGACCCCAAAACAGCCGACAAATGTGGACGCCCAAGTGTTTAATTAATGAAAAAACTACACTCACTTCGTCCATTGGGGGCGACTCAGCGACCCCGAAGCAAAAGTTTCCAAGTTGACGCTCGGCATTTAGTGGCAGTTTTCCGAGTGGGTTGTTAACGTAAGTAGCTCAGGTACAAAAAAGCTTTTAAAACTTTCCAATTTCAACAATTTGACCTTTACGCAGCATGAGCTACTTTTAAAGAGTCCTCTTCTTTGTTCTTGCCAACATTCTATAATATAATTTGTGCGCCCTTAGCCCATTAGAGCTGACTAGAAAGGGTATGTCTTAGTTGTAGGGGAGTACGTAACGTTGAAATATGTGAAATATGACAGTTGATCATTATCAAATATATTTAGATCCTTGCTGCAAGTTTCATTTGGAACAGAGAAAAAACTGAAGAAAGAATTAACTATTTTCGTATAGCTCAGATTTGCTTACAGAGTGTGTGAATCTGTGTTTTTATCTGTACTTTGTGTGTGTGGTAAGTTATATAGGGCAACTTTTAGTCAGGCACACCCGACCAGACCTTGTTTAACATTCTTTTGGGGTAGCGCTGTGCGCTTTAAGGGCATAAATTAACAAGTTGAAAGTTCCAGAACTTTAAGCCAAAGAGTGTAGCAACATGTCCGAGTCTGCCCGATAATATGTATTATATACACCCTTGCTTGCAACCAACAGACATAAGCTGAAATGTATATAACTCATAGTGCATGCAATAAACTTGTTTATTCAAATGTTTTGAAGTCACTTTTCTTCTGCTAAAAGATGGGAACCCTTGTCCTGGCATTCCTCAATGCGTAGTTGTTCCGCAATAAACTGCCAAAGGGCAAGTAGCTTACTCTGACGATGAATCATTATCCTTAATCGGGCCAATTCCGTTACTGACTGCTGTTGTTGTCGACACCTGAGTTGTGGTGCAGTCCGGATGATTTGCATTCGTATTGTTTGCACAATCCGTGCAGCCACTCATACTATATTTGGTGGTATGCAAGCTGCTGCCCCGCTGCGCCTTACATGGAAAACGAGCAAAAGGACACAACAAAGGATAACCGTTGCGACTCTCATTGTATGCAACTTACTTGTATGATGAATTGTCTTTCCTTTTAAGCCAATTTACAGCTGGCCAATATCTGTTTGCTCAAATTGGAAATTTCCTGCAGCTGTGGCAGCTTTGTTGTTATATAAAAAACTGTCTTCTTTGTAAATACATTTTCAGCGAATGTCAATTCGCCAGAATTCGCAATATTTATATATAAAACATATTATTTGACAATTAAAGAAATATTTTCAAAGAATATACAAAAGAAATACAGTTTTGTGCCTGACGGCACTTTAAATACACAGACGCACATAAACTTGTTATGCGTATTGTATATGTTTCTTTATATAAACACGATCAATAAGCACTTAGACATCAGGACATGGAGGACATCTCCGATTTCAAAAGAATTGGAAGATA
This sequence comes from Hirtodrosophila trivittata, assembly GCA_035045065.1. Taxonomy (NCBI): domain Eukaryota; kingdom Metazoa; phylum Arthropoda; class Insecta; order Diptera; family Drosophilidae; genus Hirtodrosophila; species Hirtodrosophila trivittata. The sequence continues at coordinate 1,372,578 of JAWNNK010000658.1, read as the reverse complement.
TTTGGGAAACAGAAAATATTTGGAACAGTATAAATATCAGAGTGTTAAACTATGGCATATTAAGTTTCAAATTCATTAAATATACCTAAATTTATTTTTAATAAAATATAGCAAAGAAATAAAAACACTAGCAAAACAGAGAGCTGGCATCTACAGCACTCTTCAGCTAAAGTCAATCAAATTTTTGTTGCATACTTTCAGGCATTGCGTATTAGTAGTCCGAAGATAAATTGGGAATCTAGCTCTTAGTTTTAGATTTTATTATGTGGTTAAATCAAATATAATTTTCTTGCGAATTCTTCAGATATTTTACTAAAAATTAAGTCGAGTCCTATTAAGCTTAAGGATTCCGTGTTTGAGGTTTTGTTTTTGCGCCTTTTGGCCAACTGCCAATTGGCTATTTTCTGTTTGCGCTAACTGAAAATATATATCTGTATACATCACAAAGACTTTGTGCTACTTTCAGCGATGTTGAAACAGCTGTTTCCGTTTGTAAACTCCGAAAGAATAAAATAGGCAATTGTTAAGAAAATACAAATACTCTCAAGGTAATTGAATAAATATTGCTTAAAATTGGTTTAAAAATATTTTTTAAAATATATTTTTAATTAATTGGAAGCAATCAGTAGAGAAAAATCAGTCAGCAAGTCACCTGCAAGGATGCTGCTAGAGTAAATGGAATCCTTAAGTTGGAATTTTTTTCCATAATAATAGTACTCATGGCAATGTTTCTAGTATATTTGCTGTGGAAGCTGATTGAGCAGACATCAACCTTAAGCTCTCCCTATAGTATATAAGATTAATAGACAATTTCGATGTTCAAGGATTTATTCGAATATTTTGAATAGATTTGCACTGTGGTTATCCCTAACCCAATCTGTTAAGGTTCCTGCGGTTCCTGTTCCTGTTCCTGTTTCTAATCTGTGCGTTCCTCCTTCTTTGCCTCCTAGCAGCCTGCCTCCTTTGGTTATTTTGTCTCCTCTGTTGATTCCTCAAACGGCGGATTCTACGTCTTAGTCGTTTTACCTGACCTTCTGCGGCACTAGTTGAGGTGTCCTCGTCGCTTGCCGCTGTTGATGTAGGGCTTGCTGCTGTTGATGCTTCTGGTGCAGCTGCTGGTGTTGTCGCGGCTCCTCCTGGTGCAGCTGTTGTTGCACCATCAGGGGCCGGCGTTGTTACTTGAGCATCGCCATGTCGTACAAGGCAGATTGCCAGGATGACAGAACAAAGGATTACCGTTTGGATTCTCATTGTGTTGTTGGAGTTCAAGTTACTTGAATGATGAATTGTGAGTTCACCGAGCTCTTTTTATACCAATTTTCATTAGCCCGAAATCTGTTTATTCAAAATATTCGCAAATTTAATCAGCTGAACAAAGAGATCTGTGTTTTTCTAACTATGTTTTGCTAATTTGCTATTATTTGCTACTTAAAAATAGTTTATTTGCCGAAAGTCTATAGAATTTCGCACAATACCCTTAGCCATTTCAGTGTCAAGTGCTTCAAAATGGAGCAGATCTAGTGCTTTGAATGACACAGAGCTGGCTGCTTTGAAACTCGTAAGTCAAGCAGTAGACTCTTGAAGCAGTATTTTAGGGGCTGTGAGTTGCTTGGCAGCACTTCCACTTGCCACATATTAATGCATGTTTAAGTAAGTACAGTAGTGATCGGATATAGAGAACACCCGATATAGTAAACGACTCGATATAGTGAGCAATTATTGGCCTCTAAAGAAAGTTTCAAAATGGAGCAGAAGCAACATAGAAAATAATAGCAATGTGACTATAAATGTTCATACATTATATTGTAATATATGAAAATTGTAATATAAAGTGTATATAACATTTACTGTACTTTATGCAAAGGTATTATTAGTTGAGGTTACTTTTCGCTGTTATTTGTCACACCTTTAGTAGACGAGAGGCAGCATCATTTCTTCAAGGAAAAATCTACACTATTGGACCAAATGGAGAAAGCCTTTGTGTCTCATCTTTGTGCAACCTACGCACAATACCATATATATATATATGAAGCAGCTCAGTCAGCAGTTGATGATGGCCAAAGACAGACACAATCAAGCCAAGTTATAAATACTGTAACGAGTCTGAGTTGAAGATTACGTTACTTTACGCTGCGAGCTCTTCAGGAGAAATATGTGCACAAAGCATTTTCCGACGACATAAAATAACAATGTTAAACATTGAAAAAGATGTTTAGTATTTCTATACGATTTTCTTCTAATAAACTCTTTATATACACATAGTACACAAATGTGTACTTGGAGCATATGAAATTATACAGAAACCTGATCTGTAAATAAAATCTGGAGAGAATTTCTTGAAGGAAGAATACAAAATTTAAGTTGAATCTGGGCAACAGACACTTTTAGAACTCTTACTCAATGGGTACTATAATTTCTTTTATTTAAATAACTTGGTTACAATTCTTCTCCGAATTAACCAAACCACCTCCTGTTCCTGTTGCTCCTGTTAGTCCTGTTCCGGTTGGCAGCAATCTGTTGGGCTCTTAGTCGCGCAGCATTTCGCCTTCTAGCAGCGATTCTTCTTTGGGCTTTGAGTCTTCTGTTTTGATTTCTCAGACGAAGGAGCCTTCTTCTCAATAATACCACAGTTGCATTCGTTGTTGTGGCCTCTGTTGTTGTTGTCGTTGTGGTTGTTGTTGTGGTTGTTGTTTCCACACATCCCGTTGGGTTATTGGGTCCTGTGCATGGCACCTGTGCCTCGCTGTCTCTGACAAGGCAGACAGCCACAAGGACAAGAGAAAGGATCACCGTTTGGATTCTCATGGCAAAATCAGTTGAGATTACTTGAATGATGGAATAAAGTTCAGCCAAGATCTTTTATACCCAAAGTTAGAATTTGTCTAAAAATTTGCAACATTTGCTCAGCTGTGGCGATTCCTTTTATAATAAGTATATTTTATTTAATTTATAATTTGCTACTATTTGCGTCAACTCTGCGCGGTTATAAATAAATATCTTATTTGATATTCAACAATCATTTTATTTTATTGGATATTTAAACAATTCTTTCCAATGAAATTAAGCCACAATAGACGCAGACGTCAATGTCAAGAACTTATGCTTAGGATTAGGAGCAGTTAGAGATTTTTTGGCAAGATAATCAACTGACGTCATGGATGCTGCTCGGGAATGTATATAGAGTGTCTGCTTATACCATTCTCTTAGATATTAATCGATCTTTCCTAAGAATCAAAGATTTTAATCTTACAGCTTTTAGAAGTTCTATGAACCTTTCAACTAAAAATAAGTCGATCATTGAGCAAGTCGACTTATTTTTAGTTGAAAGGTTCATAGAACTTCTAAAAGCTGTAAGATTAATCGATATACCCTAAGATTCAAAGCTTTTTAATCATATAATTTTATACTTTCTGATCAACTTAAGTTAATTGAAAGATTCATCGCGCTTCCAAGAGCTTCAAAAGCTGTTTAAATATATATTTGTATGTTCTCTAATCGATTTAAGTTAATTGAAAGCTTGATCGACCTTCTAAGAGGTTCTTAAATTCAAAATATTTTCATAAGTTAATTGCAAGATTAATCCAGCAGTAGTTTCAACTAATGTCACTACTATTTCTATTGTTAGAAAAGAATTGGGCTTAATCCAATATTGACTTAAAGCCAGTGTCTGTGGACTTTGACTGATTATTTGAACGAAACGTGCGCAAATATGGCGTGTGAGCTGAGCAAAGGTGACAGCCAATGGCTGTGGACTAAAGCTAGTCAGAGTTTTCGGAATAACAATTTATCAAGAGTTTAATTGGTATCATAATTTTGAGTGTGGAAGGGTTCGAGGGGTATTTTAATTAGTTTTCAGCGCTGCGGTCAGATGCGGTGTCAGTCCTGACAAACGAATGTTTGTCATTGTCTGCGGTTATCCTCGCTCTGCTTGTGTTTTCCCCTTGCTTCACTTGTTGCGGTTTCCTCCCTCTCTCTCTCTCTCTCCCCCTCTTCTGCTCTGCAATTGAGGGATTACACAAATAATTGACTAGACTGCTGGACCGATGCTAAATAAGACCGCAACTATGGATGATGGTTGGAGTAATTATGCACCTGGAATTCCACCTGAAATTACAATGAAATTCGCTTAAGCTTCTCGCTTTACTTAAGCCGCAAATTGCTGGCAACAGCTCAAAGCCCATTGACCGGGGACTATGCACCAGAAATTGGGCTCAACTCAACCATGAAATATGCAGCTGCAGTGCATCAACTAATCAGGATCCAAACCCCAAGCTGAGTCCACGCTCCATTGAGTTTTCATATTCCGCTCGGTTGCATTTCCATAGGCAGAAATTGCTTTCAAATTGCTTTATTGTCTTTACTTCGAAGTTTATGGACATTCGAAACAGTTTTCGTCCTTCTAATGGAGTTCGATGTGGATTCTTTAATCTGAATGGAAACTGCTTGATGTCATTTGATTTCAAGGATTATCTAAGGACCTGATGCCATTTTGTGGCTTAAATGCATGACAGCAACATTTTGTTTCTGCTGACTCAGAGCGTCGCTTAAAAGCCTCGAGTAATAAAAAAATACTATATACAGGTACATATATGTGATGAGTATGATAAACTAGCAGATACTCTATAAAGTGTGGGCTATAAACGAGTGCCTAAAATATGCAGATTTACCTGTCAAAGAAGCCTCCGACAGCTTACTTATTCGTTTATTGCCAGCAGTTCATGGCAACTGTTTTATTCATAGCTCCCCCTATACATATACAAAAATATATATATGTTTATATATATCGATTACAGGGTAGTCACAAAGGACTCTTATTGAGGCATTAAGCCAATGCGTTATTTGCCTTATGTGAAAAATGACAAACGTCACTGTGATTTCAGGTCCTTTGAACCTGCCTGGATACAAATGGATTTATATGTGGGCTGCATAGCAATGAGCTTCAGTTCGAGTTCCTTTTACAGTTACATTTTCGGAGCCAGGACATGTCGTGTCATAAATCCTTGCACACAACACGCATTGATACGACACATATAAAGTTTTTGTCCTTTTGCCATTTGCTTTTTTTGCTTTTTGCTCAAAGCCAAACAATTAATGTGCTTTATGTTTTTCATACTCGCACTCAAGGCGGGGGTTCTCAACTTAAACAGAGTCTTTGACCTTTTGATGTCGCCCCCTGGTGGTCCTTAGATCCATTTCAGTTTTAGTAGAGCTCATGATGATGATGTATACTCGTTACCAGCTTCGCATTGATGGGTACATTGACTGAGCCTTTTGTGAATTGATTTTGCCTGCTTTAACAGGTTTCTACTTTGCTGCCAATGGCCTAAAGTGGGAGCCAAAGGTCTGTGCTCAAGCGTAAAACGATTTATTATTCAATATTAGTTGCTTTGGTTAAAGTTTTTAATTAAAAACTTTTCGTGGCGAACGATTTTCACACTGATCTAATTTAAATGCTGTTGGTTTCCCTTGCTTCATTTTAAATTCCGCTCGCAGCTGCCACAATGAGTGGCAATCTATACATATACATACTTGTATATATATGTATGTATATGTTGTAGACACAATGTTCTTGGAGTACTCGATAGAATGGGGAGAGGAGCAGCACGCAGACAATGGGCGTGCCAGGACGAAGAACAAGTGCGGCTAATCAATCAATGCAATCAAGCATAAATTGTCTTAAAACAAAGCTATAGCTAAATGTTGTGATGCCATTAAGAACAACTGTCAATAGGGCGATACGAGCTGATAGGAGGACAAAAGCCGCACAATTGGAGTGGCGCCCACTCCATTCGATAGACAATGGCGGGCGGAAACGGAAACAGCTGCAGTGCTCCGGCTACGCTCTATTTGCTTCTGTTGCCGTGGGCGTAAAACAGAACAGGACACAATACAACTGGCACCAGTGTAAGCAGTGCCAGCAGCAGTGGCAGTGGCAGTGGCAGTGGCAGTGTCTCTAGCTGTGGCAAAGACTTTCCCCAATGCCACTTAAGCGTCTGCAAACAGACAGGCGACAATCTCGACGCGAGCAACAGGGAATGGGAATGGAGGCAGCTTCGCCCCGACTTCAACTTTGACATCTCCCGCACGAATGTTATTATTATTTGTGGCGTCTCTCCGAAAATATTTCATATGTTTTCGATGCTAAATTGAATAACAAGCGCTGCGCATCCTTGGCACAGAAATTCGAATTAAATTGGTCCTTGAGACACCGCCTCCAGGCAGAGACAAGGATAAGCCATAGACTCCCACGCAGATTAGCTGAACGGAAAGTCTAAGGAATGCATATGAGGCTATTGCTTCCTGGCAACCAAAATGAGAAAAGCGCCAAAGATTGCCTCAAAGATTCTTCTCTTTAAAGTTTTTCCTTTAATTTTCCTTTTCATTTTTCTATCGTCGCAGAAGCTGCACCTTAAATTGCCTGTCAGGGGAAAATTGTGTCAGCGTGTCGGTGTCAGAAAGCCACAGAATCGCCTGCTTGACATTCTGTGAGGATATTATCCTGCATTCTGGACAGGATGTGCGGCATCCCGAGTGCCGCCTGTCGCATTCACTTTGCGCCCCAGCGCCCCCACCCATTATTATGTCAGTGTGCAAGTATTTGCAGTCAACTTTGTTGACATTTATGCGCCTTGCCGTTGTCGTCCTTGTTGTCCTTGTGCTCAGTGTTGCTAATGTCGCAGAGGGTCAGCAGTCACGGCAGCTTCTGCTTCTCCCCTGGGCGTCTGCATTTTAATCCTTAAAAAATGCGCTCGCTTAACAGGACACTTAAAGTTGAGCACAAAATTGGTTATTCTTTCTGGCATTAATGGATCTACAAGCAGCCGCAGCATATCTTCTACTCTTTATACTTAGCGAGGCAATGTTTTAATTAATGTACCAGCTCCAGGCAGGACAGTTGTGTCCTGCGTCGAAAGTTTTTCAATTATTTCGCTTTGACAAGTTTTTCAACAGGCGCCGCATCGTTTTTCATTTCACAATGTAGAAAATTTGCACAGAGACAAATATTAATCGTGTTTTACTAGAGCTCACTCTCTGATTCCCATTCTTAGCCTCATCCTTGGACGTAATTTGATCTAGCAACAGGGCCAGCAGCTGAATTGGCCTAATTGAATTTCAGCTCTCAGCTCTCAGCCCTAAGCTCTAAGCCCCGAGTTGAGCTGCAGCTGACATTCAGTTTATTGAATTACTTCTGAATTATTTTTACTTCAAAAAGATTTGCGAAAAATTCCCCTCCCCTCCCTCTTCAAGCAGTCGCGCTTCGAGTCTCCACTGTGCTTTATCTACTGACATTTTAATTAAATTGTACTTTGAGTGCCAAACATAATTATAGAGCACTAGAAATTATGGAAACAAGACCCAAACTTCTGAGAAACATTTCAATTGAGGTTGGAAAATTGTCTCAAAAAGAAAATTTTAAAATTTAGTCATAAACTTATCGAAGAAATCGATAAGTCCAAGTATCAGTTACAAGTGCTATAAATGTATATAAAATTCTTTATTTTACAATAATATGAATAAAATGTGCTTGGTAGACAAGAGTATACTCGACTAGGAGTAGCTCTTAACCCTTGTGTTAAAATAGTCTAAGGGAGCTCGGCAGAGATAGACGAGAGATAAACCTTTATACCTAATTTGATATCTTTAGCTACAATAGTCCCTGAGTTGGATATAGTCGCACCTAAGACTCGATCTTATCAGGTGAAACTTCAGATTCGATCAGCTGAACGCAAGGACGACGGGGAATACAAAGAGTCAGATGAACGAGATGCTTTCTACAATCTGTTATACAGCACCACTTAAATATGCCTTTCTTAACCATTTTCAACGGGTTAAGGGTATATATGTATACATAAAAAGAGCAGCGCTATAAACTAAGTAAGCGACGCAGTAACATTGCTCCTGAACTCGTTTATAATTTACGAGTAATAGCTTGAAACAAAGAGTCTAAGGCTGGCAGCTGAGTTTCGTAGCTGTCAGCTCTTTGTCAATTGAGAATGATCATGAATCATCTACATATAAAGTTCATTTGCATTTCTTTGACTGTTGAACGAATTTCGTCAATTGGCAAATTTGATTGCCAGCAATTGTGCAAATACTGATTAGTATTTATATAGCTGAATGATTAAAAGAATCATCTCATAAAATGTATTTGTTCCCATTTCGAGATACTCACAGCTGGGTGAATGTGCATAGCGTAAAACAATCAATAAGAGAACACAAATTTGCCAATTAAAAATTGGTATAAGAAGAGCTTGAATAATTCACATTTCACCATTCAAGTGACTTCAACTGCAACTGGAATAAAGAAATGGGAATCCAGTCGGTGATCCTTTGCTCTACCATTTTGGCAATCTGTCTAACAGGACACTGTGAGGCGGTAAGATGCGACGTAGATGGAGTAGCAGAGACTCCCCCAGGCTGCACTGATTGTGGAGCATCAAGCAATACCGGTAATGCGGACTGTGCAGGACTAACTGATCCAGACTCTGATACAGCAGCAGTCAGTGCCACAGGGGATAAAACTGCTGAATTGAAACCAATACGTAAGCAGATGAGACTTGCTCAACAGAAGATACGCGAAAGTTATATAAAAAAACTGTCAGGGAACTTGCTGCTCAAGGAAAGAAGATACTGAATAGGAACGGGATAAAATGTTTGTATGAACCCAATAGTTGATCTAAGAGCATCTTGAACTATTTGTATGCTCCTTGCTTAACGCTTTTATATAGAAAATAGAATGTAGTGAAGCGTCTTGGATAATGGATAGAGGCATATATATATACATCTATACCTTATTGAATAGAATATCTTTATACTTTTCACATGCAGAAATTATCAGACCTCATCTGAATATATTGGACTAAATACATGGGCCTCATCAAATCAAACTCCATCTTGAGACTACTCACTATATCTATGCTTATATACCTAATACATATATATATATATATATCTACCCGTGTATATAGACTTATTGTTAGAGCTACAGGAGATAGCAATTGCAGGATTAAATGTCAATTTCTCAATTTCAACAAAGAAGCTGAACAAAAAGACAGAAAATGAACAGCTCTTGGCATTTAAGCTGAAACTTTGAGAAAGCATTTGTTTTGTGCTGTCGAAATAGAAACCTTTAATAAAGTATCATCATCATCATCATCATCATCATCATCGTCATTGTCATTGTCATTGTCATTGTCATTATTATCTTTCACTTTCTTTTGTGTGGCCATTTCACAAGGACAAGGTGTGTTTTGCATTGAAAGTTTGGCCCCAAAAAGTATGCTACGTTTTTGGTTAAACAAGCAGAAAGCCTGGTTAAAACTAGTTTTAATGAGGTTAGATTAGTTTTGGACTTGTTTTAATCTGGCTTATAGTTTTCAAGGCTTTCCGCCTGCATTTATGTTCAACATATGCGGCGGCCACTTTAAGCAAGTGTCATTGGGACTTGAGAAATTTTTGCATTATTATGCAACAAGTCTTGTCTCAAGCAAAGCCAAACGGCTTACACGACGATACATGTGTGTGAGTGTGTGTGTGTGTTCCGTTGTGTGTTTGTATATGTAGTGTAGTGTAGGGAAATCGTTGTGGGCGAATGCAAAATTAGAATTACCACAGCAGCAAAGAACCACAAACAAACATGCTTACAACTGGAAGATGGCTCGTAATGCTGGGCCAATGGACTTTAGGGGGGTGTGGTGGGGTGTGGCAGGGGGGTCTGTGGTGGCAGTGAGTGATGAGTGGTGCATGTCAACACCATTGCTGTGGCACATGCCGCACAGCGTTCACTCTCCTTGAACGCATTTTCCACATTCCAGCCAAAAAGGCAGCCACAGCCTCCGGCAATTCTTGCTGTTGAAAGCTTATAAAGTGCATTTGTGTGTGCGCGCGTGTGTGTGTGTGTGTGTATGATGGTTACGTGACTGTGCTGCCAATGCAAGTCTCGCTGGCTGCACTCAACACAGTCAGCGACAGGCGCCGTTCTGGCCACGCTAAGCACCGCTGATAGCCAAGTCGAAAACGCAGCGTCGCAATTTGCCAAATTGAAAACACGAAAATTAAGGCCAACTGACAAGCCAGAGCCAGAGCCAGAGCCAGAGAAGTCAAGCGCAGGTCACAGATGGGCTACAAAGTAGCCGCAGAGTTAATTTACGCTAACGTGTGTGTGCCACGCCTATCATAATATAATGGCCACTTCCAGTTACAAAATGGCGCCTGCACTTGCGTGCACTTTGCAACAAGCTCCTCTTATTTCAAACGTGTTGGCCAGGTTAACATGCACAACAACAAAGCGTCATCAGACCCAGCCCCTCGGTGGCCCATTTATTTATGTTATGTTTCGCCATTAGGGGCACGCAGTGTGCGGCAGGTGAGCTGTTGCAAAGTTGCAACTAATGACGGGCCTCTTCGGTGCTCGACACTTTAATTAAAAATAGCTGCGAAAAAAATGGGGGAAAACACGAATTATTTTTAATTAATGGAAATATGTGCAACACTCGCGCGCGTCTCGTCTGGCACTGAAAATTGCGGCTAAACATATTTAAGCGCTTAATTTTAACACAAGCAAACTGTGTCTGTGTGTGTGTGTGTGTGTGTCTGTGTGTTTGTGTGTCTGAGTTTGTTTGGCTTTGCGCGCTTTGTCTGCTCCGATGCGTGCGATATCCGTTGCTTGTTTCCGGTCAACCGAGCAAACTTGATGAAACACGTTGTTGTTGCGCTTCCCTTTTGTTTGTGCCCCTCGCATAATTCGCCCCCATTTGTGGCACACTAATTGCGGCACATCAATGCACAGCGCAACTTACACGCATTACGCGTCCTTTCTAAGTTATGCAAATTTGCTGCCATCTCCCGCCGAGACAAACAGACAAAGCGACACTTGGCGGCAACAAGGATACTGAAGCCAGCCACATTTGCATTGGACATAATTATGCAAATGTGCAAGGATTCTAGACAGCTCTAGCTAAATATATAAACAATCTGATTGATTTGCTTGTGGATTCAATTACAGTCAATCTTTAGGGCAAACTCGAGAGGAGATTGTTGATTTAAAGACAGAAAGTTCTCGTTTAACTTTTGCATTTCAGTATGAGATATATCTGCACAAGAATGTAAAATTAAGTTATAGTATAGCGAATTTGAATATATGTGTATATAAAATCTGATTGATCTGCTTGTGGATTCAATTATATTCAGTCATTAAGGAAAAACAACACCAAAAACAAAGCCAGATCCTTCCATTAAAGAGAGAAAGTTATCATTTAACTTCTTCATTTCTATGTTAGATATACCTATAGAAGGTGATCTATTTATATAATTTAGCTACACTTCTTTATATAGAAGATGATTATCCGAATATATACAGAGAACCCGCTTGATAAGCTTTTGCATTCAATTACATTCAATCGTTGAAGCAAACTTAAAACAACATTTTTGACTTAAAGACAGAAATGTATCATTTAAGTTATTCATAGGATATATTTATTCATTCGGCATAAAAAGATATCATTAAGTAATACTATAAAGATTAAGTATATATATTCTTGATCCGAATACAAGAACTGAATCAAGTTCGTCTGTCTCAACATATTTAATTATGAACAGGCTGCAGAGTATCGAAAGTTATTCAACTCAAAAGTATATAAATATTTATCTGATCTATAGCCCAGACCTATCATATCTATATCTATATAAATATATATTTGAATATCTTTATATGCCAGACGAATCATAGCTTTCTATATAGAAAAATTCGATACCCAATCGAATCTATAAAAAACTCGTTTATATCTAGAGAAAATTTAGAAGATTTGCAATTTGAGGCAGTTTATGGTGGAAAGCTATTGCAATTTTCTTTTATCTGTGTGCGACGTTTATTAAAATTTGTTACCCCAAAAAAAAGGAAACAGGAAATCTTAATCTTTAGTGTTGACATAAAAACGTACAATGAAAATGATCTAAAATAAGGAAATGCTAACGATATGGCCATGTCTAGAGCTGAGCTAACAGTGCTGGCCCATAAAAAGTCGGCGAGAACAAAGCAATTTCACACGCTCATGAATAGCACACACACACACATACACACACACACAGAGACACACTTGGGGCAGTCGGAGTTCAAGAATTTATTACCCAATTTGAAATTGCAAACGAGTGCGTGATAAACCTCGAGGTAGTTGTAGTTGTTGCTATTGTTGCTGCCTCTTGTCATTGTTGTTTGTTTTATACCCTGTAATTGACTCGGGATGAGGCATGACAGACTGTAAAGGTGTACTTATATGCAACTGCGTGGCAAGTTGCAGTCGCGCAACAGAAGCAAAGCCTTGCAGCATGTTGTTAGCTATTGTGTTCAGTACAAACTGCGTTATTTATGACAAAGCGGAAAGGATAACGGAAAGGACAACGGCGGCTGAACGGGATGCAAATGCAAGTCAATTCGCTGGTCAAGGTGGACGACAGGTTCGTGTGCAAACAGAATGTGATAATAGAAAACAACACACACAAATCAAGTTGGCTGATGACCCATAAAGCAAGTGCCAGCATGTTGATGGCAATGCGGATACTCTTTATCCTCGCAGCTCGGAACTTGACTCAAGGGAAAGTCAAGGTAGCGTCGCGCGTGGCAAATGCCAAAAGCGTCTCTATGCAAATGCCAAAAGCCATTTTAATGCAAATGCGCATAAATGGCAACACTTGCACCACCTCCTGCTCCTCCGTCTTCCCAGCATCATCCTGGGCTCACGCCCTGCTTCGTGTCGCCCCCATTTTCATTTAAATATATTTTGGTCTGCTTCAAGTGGGTTGTCCCCAACATTCCCCACGGCTTGTGGCCATTGCATTTGACGTGAGTGGAGTACCACTTTCAGTCCTTCTCTTTTCCCCCTTGCATGCTCTTTCTCTCTCGCTCCAGCTGCTATGCAACTTCTGGTCATAAATATTGTCCTTTGCTCTCTATTGAAGATTTAAATATAGGATTTTCATTTTAAACCTTGTGAGATTTTCGAGTTGCGCACCAAACAAACAACAATTTATTACCCACAAATAAATTCTATTCCCATTTTATAAATCTCCCTTCTGCATATCCTTTGTGCAGGCAAACAATTGACATTCTCAGCATATCCTTAGCTCCACAAATGGCCAACGACAAGCATGCAAAATGGCAAAAGAATTCAATTCATTTATTGAATGCGATTCTAGACATTCTAGATTCTGGTTGGAAAAATGTTTGAGAATAACAGGTGGAACTCAAAGCTAACCCACACCCGGGTGAAAGGTATAAATAAAGACCTTGTTTATGTGAAAGAATATGAAGGATTCTCAGCCGATTGACACCTAATACTGACCATATTAGCCCACTCTTAATCCTTGCTAAAATTGTGCTCAGTGGGGTTCAGCTGTGGTGCTAGTTTCAGCATCTGTAAAGAGCTTCAATAGTATCTTACAAAGGAAGTGGCCAAAATGGTAAATGGGGCGCACCATTTTAGCTATAGATTGATACAGATAGAACTAATATCCGATACATATATAACATTTACAAGTATTTTAAATATTCTTCGAACCTGCGCAGGACTTTCTTTCTTTAAACTTGCCAATTTATGTGTATTTTTCTGATTTACTGATTTCTCAGTAGTTTCACTTAAGTATTGCACACAAAAGATACGGAACATGTGGTGAAAAAGGGACTTTGAATATTTTTCTTAGCATGAATAAAAATATCTTTAAGGAATTTCCATTCATTAACTCTTACCTTACAAATAAATAAATGTATATATATTTGTTACAAATTTAATTGGCAGCCTGAAAGTATGCTGCAACTTTTACTATTTGGCTTCAACACTGCGATAAAATCATTTGTTGTGTTATCTCTGCTTCCTTGAGCGCTAATTATGTCCTTTTTCTGATCTTTAAATCCTGCTGCAAACATCCAATTTTTCTACTTTGGAGTTCATCAAATCCAGCCTTAATTGAGCCTGAATCGAAACTGGTGAAACTGTGACTCGCTTTCAATCTGTTCAGTTATCCAGAGAAGACCCTGTGTCCAATTTAGAGTTATCCTATATTCGATTGGGAACAGCTGAAGATCTGATCTTGACAATGTATAACATTATAAATTTTAGCTTTACGATGACTATTTGATTTTTTATCTATCATTATAATCACAATTAGATTCAATAATATCTTCTGTTCAGATAGATCAGTCGGAATTAATTTACTCTTATTATATTGAACTTGACCTGTCCACATGGAACATCTTTAGGTAAACACATAACCAGCTGTACTCCAAAATATTTTGAAACATTTTCACTCGCTTCACTTAAAATAATACCTTTAATACCTAATCTATTCCAAAGAAGAGTAAAACGAGAGAAAGCTTAGGATAATCTTCAATTTTTTAGCAAAACTTATAATGGTTTTAAATTATACAATTGGATTCTTAACCTCTATTCTGCCGCCTCCTCCTGTTCCTGTTCATCAATGCATTCCTCCTCCTTTGGGCTGCGAGTCTCCTGGCAGCCAATCTTCTCTGATTATTGCGTCTCCTCTGTTGATTCCTCACCCGATTGAGTCTACTTCTCAATCGAGCAGCTTCAGCCTCTGCGGCGCTAGTCGGGTCGCTAACTACGGCTTCTTCCGTTGGTGCCTCTGCTACAGGTGCAGTTGTTGGTGGCGGCATGGTTGGGGCGGCACAGTCAGGACTAGCGGCATTGGTTGCTGAGCCACAATCAGTGCAACCTGGGGGCACGTTTGCTGTTCCATCTGTGGTGCATCTTACCGCCTCGCTGTGTCCTATTAGACAGATTGCTAAAATAGCAGAGCAAAGGATCACCGTTTGGATTCTCATTTCCTTATTTGAGTTGAAGTTGGAGTCACTTGAATGATGAAATGAGAGTTGGCCAAGCTTATTTTATACCAAGTTTTAGTTGGCGAATTTCTATTGTTCTTTAAACTTTGCAAATTAAACCAGCTGTGGTTATCTCGAGATTGAAAAGAAAGATCTCTTAAGCTTTTTTTATAATAAATATTTAAACAAATGTTTTCAATCAAATTTGGCAATAGATTATAATAAAAAGTGGAACAGATGCTTATTTTATAATGAGCATTGTCAAGAGACATTGAGTTCCATTAACTCTTTGTCCTTCTTTCGCGTTGACATCAGTAGAAGATCTGACGTACTTTGATGTGCAAATACATTCAGCGATGACTGTTAGGCAATACCCACTCGGGCTTCATCTTATTTCGAACCTGGGAGAACTCTCTTTTCAGCTTATCATAGAATGATTCTATACCCTTAACTGATTTGTCCAGATTTGTGTTAAATTTGTATGGGTAGTTGGGACGCAGGTTAAGGGTAACTCATAGGCGTTCAAGCTCAATCAACCTGACATATAAATAATTGATTTGTGACTTACTTACCTGAGCAGTCTCTCAGCAACTTTTGTGCTATAGATCCTGGCTATTGCAGGACAATATATCCTGTATCTGACCTAACTATCCTCTAAACAGGCAAATCTTATTTGTTGTCTGTAAACGGAATCTAGATAAAGCTACGATTCAAACAAGCTATATAGAAACAGTTTCCACATTTTAACTGCTTATTGACCTCAATTCTCTAAGAAGTGGCAACAGAATCGAGAGTTAAGACAAACTTGTACAAATTATAAAGTTAACACTTATCATTGAGACTTTAATACCAGACATTAAAGTCAAGTGGCAATTTTCCGCTAGACGACAGTAATTTCTCAGCTTTATTTTTACTTTATGCGCCAATCATTGTAATCCTCATTGAAATACAAACTTTTATTTAACCTTCTTTTTGCCTTTCTCTTCTTTTCAGGCTGGTCGCCACTGAGCAACTGGGCAACTGGGCAACTGGAATTGAGTCAAGACGCCCGCGCGTGGTGGCAAATCAAGGAAAAATGAACTGCTAAATGGCTGTCAAGGATTAGGTACGAGTTGCGAGTGGATACACCTACAAGGCTATCACGTGCATGAATAGATATCTGGAGCACTAACAAAGCGTTCAGAGCCACAAAAGATGACACACAGCCCTTGGCAGGGTCAGGAGCAGTCGGAGTCAGCCCTATCAATTACCCCAGCCAGCAGACACCTACGCTTCGGTGCCCATTAGGGGTTAAGACATCAAAACAAGAGGCAGGCTACAGACAGACAGGGATAGCAACAGGTTGCCAGGACATAGTCAGCACACATAAATGGACGTCTACGTGACTTAATCAGGACACGCAGCAGGAACAAAAATCAACGTTTAACTGAGTAGAAAAGACACACTAAACAGAAAATGTCGGACGCTTTGGCCGATGTGTAAGCAGATATAATGATTATATACCAGATTCGCATCCGAGTTCTAAATCGAATCCATTGAGCATCATGACGGACGTGTCAGCGTCTGGGAACGCTGCCGGTGCCGGTGCAGGGCCTGGCGAACGTTCACGTACGTCACCTGAGGCACCAGTCGAGTCAGTGTCCATTGCGGCAGCAACAACGTGCCCCAAACCGCTTACCAATGGTGCCAAAAAGGCGCAACTATCGTCTGCAGCAGTTACAACCACAAAATTGGAGCATCATTTGCAACACACAGCCGCAGAGGCGCCACCGACAACGGCATTAGTCAAACCCAAGGTATCCACTGACAATGACTCTGGCACACCTGCTGCTAGCACCAGCACCAATGCCAGCTGCAATTCGAATTCCACATCTTCAGCACCCGCCAAGAGCAGCAACCATTCTGTAACCACACAACAAGACGTGGATGACGTGGCCCGCCTCTTCGAGGAGAAGCCTGAAGCGTTCGAGAAGTGGTTGACGGAACGTGCACCGCCCGAGGCGCTGAGTCGCCTTCATGAGTTTATTGAGAGTCGCAAGCCCCCAAAGCGTCCCTCGGTCACATCGGATCTCTTTCAGCAATGGATGGCTTCGCCCATAGTGCAACAGGTGAGTGCTAATTAATGCGATACTTAATTAGTTTTAAATACTTCAATGTGAGTTAAGTCTTCAGCTGCAGGGGTCGAAAGTTCTATCGTAGTTATCGCACTTGGGTTCAATGCAAATGAGAACAATGCCACGATTTCATCTCCTCATTTGTGGTCTTGCAACAATGTGGCACAAGTCGCCTGGTTGCAAAAGCAGCTCGACACCGACTGTGGCACTTAGCAATTGTTTTCTACGATTCTCTTGTTCCGCTTCAGACTTTTCCTGTTGCATTTAAGGCATATTTATATTTTCACTAATCCTTGGTTGGCATACAGCCAATCCATTGGAATTTGATCCTACTGCCCGAAAGTATGCTACAAATTTTGAGTACTTACAGTCTTAGGCTCTGACTTCGAATATTGACGTAGTTTAATAGAAATAGATAACTTTGTGTATAATTTACTATATTATATAAAGGGCGATCATATTGAACACCTGCATCTCAGTTCTGAGAACTTAACAGGATAAAGGCTTATCCTGTTTATTCCCAGTTAAACCGCAACTAACAATGAAAACTGAATCATCTGGACATGTTGCCTTTTCCCTAGAAGGTCCTTTGACCTGTCATATAAACAAATACATACATATATAGGTTGCTTTATCGGGGATCAAGAGCAGGCTAATATATGGATATATTATATATAATAAAAGGGAAACAGTAGAAAACATGAGCGTGAGACTTGAGAGCCATTATATAAACATATAGATTAAATTATATCATAGTGTATCGTAAATCCTAATATATAATGGTATGGTATGGCTTACAATGATGCATACATAGACTGAATCTTATTGATGAGCTGATATTGGAATAGTTTGTAGAAAACATTTGCTCAACTCGAATAGGAATAATTCCAAGAACATCTTAATGATATATTTTCCATCTCGTGATTCCTTTCGATTGAACGTAAAAGTTTTATGTTGTCCATGTTATTCTAATGAATATAAAGAGATGATTATATAACTCAAGACTATCTCTCCGATAGATCAGGCATCTGGCACACGCAAAAACAAAAGCTCTAAATAAATATATAAACAGTTGTTCTACGAAATATTTTGGCACAACTCTGCACGCGTATCAAATATATAGTATAAACACACTTCAGCAAATTAGTTTGTGTATTTTTCTACAAGTTTGCTTATTTGCAATCATTTTTACCCACAGATATTCGTTTTGAATGATTTTGATTCGTGCTGAGCTCAACAGATGTTTTGAAATATTCTGAAGTATTTTCCTTTATAATGCAATATCCCTTGAATATGATTATCTGTTAGTCCTTTCATTTACAGAAGAATATTCACTATGTAGAAGCTATTTTTCTAATGAACGTAACACTTAATACGGAAAGAGTTGAGGATAAGATGATAAGAAAGATAAAGACTGGTCGTATTGTGTGCAGGCAAATTTATTGATATTAATCGTCAATCTATATAGCTTTTTTTTACTTCCAATTGAAATATTTTCATTTTATACAAGTTATTTCAATGGTTCTTCGGCTTGTTAATCCCTAACCGCTGTTTTGCCTCCTCCTCCTGTTCCTGTTTCTTAGTGCATTCCTCCTTCTTTGAGCAGCAGCGCGTCTCTGGCAGCCAATCTTCTCTGATTATTGCGTCTCCTCTGCTGATTCCTCAAACGATTGAGCCTACGTCTCAATCGAGCAGCGTCAGCCTCTGCGGCGCTAGTTGTGGAACTGACTGGATCAGATCCAGCTCCTGTTTCAGGTGCTGCTGTAGGTGCCGGAGGTGCAGATGTTGGGCCTCCAGTGGGTGCAGGTGTTGTTGGTGTGTCGGCTGGAGCCTTACAGTCAGCACTATCAGCATTGGTTGCTTTACCACAATCAGTGCAACCTGTGGGAACATCTGGGGTTCCATCCTTATCGCATTTTACCGCCTCGCTGTGTCCTATTAGACAGATTGCCAAAATGGCAGAGCAAAGGACCACCGATTGGATTCTCATTTCTTTATTCGAGTTGCAGTTGAAGTCACTTGAATGATGAAATGTGAGTTAGCCAAGCTCTTTTTATACAAATTTTAAGTTTGCAGATTTCAATTGTTTTCCTTTGTTTTAAGTTTGCAAATTTACCCAGCTGGGCACATCTTGTGATTGAAAACACGCTTATGCTTTTTTCGTACAAACTTTGTTGCCATATTGTTTATTCTGCAGCGATATAAATATTATTATATATTTACTCAATTGTTTTAGTGAAATTTTGGCAATAGTAAATAATTATTTGAAAGTCAAAAACATATAACTGGAACTAGTAGAGATGCTTATCTACTAATGATCATTCCAAGAGACATTGAGTTCAGCTCAAGTTTAATAAGAAAATTAATAGCTGAATTTGTAACCTTGTTTCGCATTGACACCTGTGCTCGATGCGCAGCAGAAGGTAGAAGGTAGTTTATTAAGTAGACAAATAGCTGCGAAATTCTGGTAAATACGAGTTTAAGACAAATTGAAGGCATGTGCTGCTGCTAGTTAAGATAATTGATTTTAGTTCCTTAGCCCATTACAAATGGGTAAAACAGGGACTATTAAGTTTGCGCAACTGTGCAATTGACCCCACAATATCTATAAATTCTTGGTCAGAATCCAGAGACGACTCTGTTATCTGTTATAATCAAGGATATGTTATGTATTTTTGAATACTGTACATAGATCAAGTTGGATTCGGTGAGAAAGGTCAATAGGGAAGATCCTCTTTAGGAGTCTCCTTCAACGATGATTGCATAGTTTGAAGATCGCTTTAATTCTGAAGTGAAATGCGTGGGTCAAATCAAAGAGGCTTCATATTAGTTGTGTACATATTACATATACTTATTATTATAAACATAATATAGTTTTCAATTGTTAATTACAAAATTCATTGCATAAGTCCAATCTTGATGAGATCCTTTACTGCTTTGCTGTACCGATAAGAGCAGAGGATCACCGAGTTATCATGTACTATACTTCTTAAGAAAATATTTTAATGAGATACTGGTCTACGTACACCTCCCTGTCGGAAATCTGAATATCTCAAGAAGAGTATCATATTTATGTGTGAGATGACTGTAGGTCTATCGAAATATGGAAATATTGCTCTGCGATGTTC
Source organism: Hirtodrosophila trivittata (assembly GCA_035045065.1). Taxonomy (NCBI): domain Eukaryota; kingdom Metazoa; phylum Arthropoda; class Insecta; order Diptera; family Drosophilidae; genus Hirtodrosophila; species Hirtodrosophila trivittata. The sequence continues at coordinate 1,352,500 of JAWNNK010000658.1, read as the reverse complement.
GTATACTGCCTAAAAGTGGGCTACAATTTTTGAATGGTTAAATGTTTAGGCTCTGATTACGAATAAACATGTACATTAAAATATCTGCACTTTTATAATATACAGGACAAGCTACACCTCTCTACCCTTACGAACATATGACGTTTGCATCTGTGACGTCACTAATCTCACCTTGAAAAATTAATGAATGCAAATCTTATTTTTTTCACTATGCGCAATGCTAATCAACTGTGTTGGAGATACATCATTTAGTGAACGGAACTGGATCCAGCTTCTAATTTTAATTTTTTCACCTTTTGTTTCTTCCAAGGTGATAGCTTAACTTACCTTAGTTGCTTTCAATAAATTGTTGCTGTTCTTTTCAAAAATCCTCCTCTAGCAAATAGTTTATCCTATTTCGAATTATAGCTCCATGGTGAGAGCTCAGATAGAACCGATGTTTACTTTTTTTTCAAAGCAACAAAGTAAAAAGTACCTAGGATTTGCTATTTTTCGGTATTTTTTAGCTGTTTTACGTACAAATTGCCATAAAATTATAGTTTTAAATATTAAAATACTTGAAAAAATCCCAATTTGAGTTGCTTACTTATCGATAACTTCTAGTTAAGCTCGTAAATGCAAAACTGGATAAAGAGAAGCTTTGAGAAAACAATAACTTTTTATTGAAGTTAATCCACAATTCTAGTAACATTTTTATATCTGGACTTATGAACGTCTTAATTAATGCAAATTATTTCAATGGATTTTGTTGTGCTTATCCTGAACCGCTGTTTTGCCTCCTCCTCCTGTTCCTGTTTCTTATTGCGTTCCTCCTTTTCTGAGCAGCAGCTCGCCTTCTGGAATTTCTCCTGGCAGTCGACCTTCTCTGGTTATTGCGCCAACGCTGTTGATCTCTCAACAATTGGAGCCTATATCTCAATCGAGCAGCTTCAGCCTCGGCGGCGTCCGTTGTGGCACTGATTGGAACAGCATCCGATCCCGATTCTGTTTCTCCCGTAGGTCCTGGTGGTGGGGGTCCAGCGGGTGGAGGTGCTGAAGGTCCAGTTGGAGTATTGGCTGGAGCCTTACAGTCAGGACTATCAGCTTTGTTTGGATCACCACAATCAGTGCAACCTGTGGGAACATCTGGGGTTCCATCCTTATCGCATTTTACCGCCTCGCTGTGTCCTATTAGACAGATTGCCAAAATGGCAGAGCAAAGGATTACTGATTGGAATCTCATTGCGGAGTTCGAGCTGAAGTCACTTCAATGATGAAATGAAAGTTGGATAAGCTTCTTTTATACCAATTTTTGTTTGACGCATTTCTTGCTCTTTCGTTGGTTTTAAACTTTGCAAATTTACCCAGCTGCGACTTGAAAGCAAATAGTTTGAATGCATAAACTATTATTTTAAATTGGTTATCCTCCAGCAATATAAATATTATTTAATATTGAAACAATTGTTTTCAATGAAATTGGGCAATCGAAAGTCAAAAACATTTAAATGGAACGTATAGAAATAAATAATGATCATTATCAAGAGAGATTAAGCTGTGACATCTGTGAAGCACAAGTTAAAAAAAATATTTATGAGTGAATTTTTGGCCCTGTATTTCCTCTTCTCATCTGTAGCTCGTTAACCAGTAGGAGGTGAGAAGCTGTTTCATTGAGAAGATTGAGAGTAAGTATAATAAGTATGTAAGGAGCCTAAGTCCTTTCATAAACAAGTAATCACAAAGTATTCACAAATTCAAGTGCATTGGGATGATATTCGCCATATAACACATACGGCGTAAGTTTCTACATGTTTCTCCAATATATGTTTATACAACAGAATGTTTATATATGTATGTATAAATATAGATCAGATGTTTACGTGCTGACTTCATGGAGTAGTTTTTCCCTAGTTTCCGAGCTGAGTCTTTATTATCCAGTGGTCATGCCACCGAGATTCTACTGTCTTGTTTGTCTTCCTTCTTCCAACACAGCAAAAAATATCAAGTTTAGATGATTCATATTCAATGTCATACTCAAAATAATCAGTTTTCTCCTCCGACAACTTTAAGGCTAACATTATATTAGATACAATACAATATGCAAATTATATTTTTAGTTTTATTTCAATCTTCAATTTTATTGTTTGTTATTTAGAAATTTATTGAATGGATCCAAAATTGATAACAATCGGCTGTTGGGCCTTCTTGAACCACTTTCTCCATTGCAAGAAACCAAATCCCGGCTTCTCAGTTGCTCTTATCTCTGGAGCCTTACAGTCAGGATCATCAGCTTTGGTTGAATCACCACAATCAGTGCAGCCTGGGGGAACATCTGGAACTCCATCCTTCTCGCATTTTACCGCCTCGCTGTGTCCTATTAGACAGATTACCAAAACGGCAGAGCAAAGGATGAAAGTTTGGATTCTCATTGCGTTGTCGAAGAGTCTAGAAGTTGCTTGAATGATGCTTTGTCCCGCATCTGATCGTCCTTTTATATCAATTTTCTATTTACATTTGCTTTTTCTATTGCAGTTGGGTAAACAAGTCGCATACCAAATTGTTTGGTATAAGATCAAATTCATCTTATTATTCGTTAAATAAAATAATATAATACAAAATAAATCGACTAATTAAGACAAGAATAAATATTTGCTACTGAAGCAGATGTTTTTCTAAAGAATATGCAAACAGTATTATAAAACAAACAAACTCAAATACGCAGTTATTTCTATTGCTAACCAAACAATGCGACACGCGAATGCTTTGGAACAATTATCATATACAATACAATACAATTATCATATAAATGTCAACATCGGTACTCTAAGAGAGCTTGTACTTAACAGATCTAATACCAAGGACGTATGATAGACCAAAACAATCTGATTAAATTCAAAGAAGGACTAACACCATTTCTAGATTTCCACGTATATCTTTTTCCTACACTCTTTATGAGTTTACCAATTAATATTTGTTTCTATGATGCACTGAGAAAAATAAGGTTCACTCAAGAAATTTTACCTTAAACTTGAAATAAAGTTTATTATTGTGTTTTTGGCTGCTAAAGAACGAATCTTGTGGCTTCCATTCATTTAGGAATTATTTTTCTTACATTAAAATCAAATTAATATTTTTACCTTTTTTGCATTTTTATAACTTTTTATATGTTTACATAAGGTGTGACATCTCAGAAGGATTGCAGCTTGTATGATCTTGTTTAATTATAAGCCTTAGTCTTTTTTTCAGGGCTTGAATTTTACTCAAATTGTTTATAAATTTATTTATTTATCATGTATTCATTCTAAGTTTCACTCCATTTCCTTTGCCTATCTGAAATTTACTGCTTTGTTACCCTTTGCAGTTCTTTAACAATTTTATTCACCTGTACATAAGATCTTAATACTTATAAGGATTATAATCTTTCAATCGATTATTTATAGCAATAATTTAAGAATGCGAAAAGTGCATCAGTTTTTCCTATAATCTATCGCATCCGCAGATTAAACGCTGCAGCTGGAAGGATTTTTATCCATTGCGTTCTTTGTGCTTTATTCAACATGAAACATTCATCTTTTATTAATCTTTAATCGTTTATTCAATTGGTATCCTTTTCAAAATTTATTGTATACTACCGAAATTGATAAGAATTGGTTCCCTTCTAGCGCTCTCTGTAGTTGTGTATGGTAATGGGGTGGAGTAAGGACAGCCAGGAAGACCAATATTCACTGGGTCAGCACAGTCAGTGCAACCTTCAGGATATCCTGGTACTCCATCTACGTAGCAGCGTTCCGCTGCAGTGCGTCCTACAAGGCAGATGGCCAAAATGGCAGAGCAAAGGATCAGCGTGTGGATTCGCATCTTGTTGAGCCCAGAAAGTGAACTTGATAGACGTCTAGTCTTCCTTTTATATCAGTTTTTTATTTACATTTGCCAAATTTTAATGCAGTTGCGTAAACAAGCTGCAAAAGGTATTTCTATAAAGAATTAACTACAGTAGATACTCGATTTAAATGTTTTCCTTGCTGCTATTCTATACCCTAAATCTGAACTAAAATTTTAAAATAAGTACAAATACATTTTCCATTTGCCTGCAAACTGTTCGGAATATCGAGCGGATGCTGTATTTTCTGTATCGTTTGTTAGAATAATTCGCTTTTTTTGACAAATGAATATGGAATACTTGTTATTAAACAGCTGTCTTAAAGATGTTATACAAATAGTATTATAAAACAAATTAACCAAAATACTCAGATATTTCAATGTTGTCTGCTCATATATTCAAATAAAGAGAATGCTTTGAGATTTTAATCATAAAGTATACCCTAAGAGTTCGTATAATAAAAGTATCTAAAGGATAAAATTTCATTCAAATTTCAGCATAATTTTCATTACTTTTTATACTCCTCACACAGAAAACCTGCCAGTGGTACTTATCCTTATTCAGAGATAACTATTTATGAACTTTTCATTGATTTAAGTTTTCAATTTTGCTGAAGGTGTCATAAATTATGCTCAGTTTTGTGAGGCACTGAAAGAAAAAAAGTTACCTCGAGTACTTTTTCTGCACATGCGAAAGACGCATAAAGTGGAAAAATTGGATTTTTCTTGATTTTGTAGTACAGTTTGTTGGTTTTGACTGATCTGACACACACACACACACACACAGAGAGACGCTCCCCTTTAGTTGAAAATCAAACTAAATGTGAGCGCCCCTCAAGGATTCGGCATACTTAGCATATATAGGGCTCTTTCTCTCTGTGTGTGTGTGTGTGCGTGTGTGTGTGTACTCATAGAAAACTTTGTATGTCTGGGGCTTAACTGTCAAGTGTCTTAGTGCCACTGACGCATCCCTTTTTAAATGATTAGGCGACTCGCTTGTTGCCACAAAACAGTTGCAACTGTTACTTTCGCAGCGTGTGGAGCGTCTCACCTGGACAGGTGGAGGTGCTTGTCGATATTGTCAATTTGTTTAAGTGCATGTTACATAATGCAGGAGACAGTCGACAGTCGACAGGCGACAGCTGTTGCTTTATTGGGTGGCTTAACTGGAGCTAAGGCCCCTCCCACTCCCACTCCCACTCCCCCTTCCTCCATTTAATCAGCTAGAGAGCAATAGGGACAAAGTTTCTTATTAATTTGCAGTCGAGCAAAAACGAAAGCGAAAACGAAATCCGATTAAAAGTCATTTGGCTTTATGTTCCTATTATTGTTCCATTTTCTCTATTTTTTTTTGTTGTGATTTTTTTTTGTTATCATTTAGTTTTTCCAACGGAAAAGCTTTAAAAACTTTGTTGTGCATGTAGTTTTTATTGTGCTTTCCATGCTTTGGGTTTGCATTTTTTGTATTCCGTTTCGCTGCGATTACTTAAAAGCTCTTTCAAATGGATTAGCCGGAAATCTCTCGCCCAACTCTGAATTTTAATTACCCATTTATACTTTTCTCTTTGTTTCTAATTAGGGTCCGAAATGCAGTAAAAACTCAACATATCAGTTTTCATATTGCAGCAGCTTATCTCAACGTGTTCAGTCGAGATTCAGTTGAAAATTCACCTCTGAAATTCTGCTTTTACACAGAACTGTGAACAAAAACTGTACTTAATGTATTTTATGTTTTGTAAATTGTACATTCTGTATTCTGAATTTGACTCTATACAATTTTACTTCAAATCAACAAAAATATTCTTACTTCATTCAAATAAAGAACTCCAACCTTTTATACATTGAAAAGGAAACCACATACCCAAAGCACCTTAAGATATACTCACTGCGTTTTCTACTTTAACCCTCAAGGATAGTCTGTTTTCACATAGAGTTGAATAGAAAATATTGGCTATAATTTGCAATGAATACTTTTACGTCCTGTTGTGTGTAGACAACGACTTATTACCTGATCCAAACTTCAATTTATAACGAGTCAAATAGAGGATATATACAGCCAAATCAAATATCGAAGTGTATCAGAAATTTGAGTTAGTTAAACTCTTCGTTTTAGCGATTTCAATTCACAAAGTTTAATCAACTGTGGCTCTGGTGAGAAAGAGAACGACTGCGTGAGAAGCAGACGTGACAGAAAGCTGAGTGCTGTGAAACTCGTGTGAAATGCTCAAATAAAAAGCCGATGAAGTTGTATGATAGCTATAAAATAGGAAATAGACCGTGTAAAGACAGTTCCTCTCGCTGATATCAAGTTAAATAAAATGGTTGTGGATCTTAGTCGATTTCTATAGCATATAATTTATATAGAAAATGAACCGAAGATAGGATTTCTGCAGGTCTTCGAAATTATAATACAAAAGAGGCTGGTTGATATTTTTAGAACAAAATCGAAATAAAATAGATATCAAATAAAATTAAGCTGCGTATATCTATTTACCTATATCTAATTGTATTCTTATCAAGCAATCTAAAATAATACTCAATTAGAAAGTACAATAAAAGACTTAAACGCTGTGTTTAAGTCTTAGAAAAGATTTCAGTATGGGTGTCCTTTGACCTTGTGCGCTTTAAATATGAATTAAATTTTGTTAGGAAAACGTCAAGAGAAGTTTGCTGGTAATTTTATGTTTATTTTTAAACACATAATTATCGATGTTTGTCGTTTGTTGCACGAACATGTTTTATGTACATTTATTGCCTTAATTTGGCGAAATTGTGCGGCAGCTGCTGATGGGAGAGTGTCCACCCACAGCGGAAGCAAAGACAAATGCTATAAGGACACTGGAGGCCTGACTCTGGATAGGCGCAGAGCACGCAACATTCCCAACTCAGGGCCACAGGCAGCGAGCCAGAGGCACCTCCTAATTGGCCCCTTGCACGCAGCCAAAGGATATTTGGTATTCAATTACCCGTTCGTACGAATTGGCCACTTTAGGGCAAACCGTTAATGGTCACCTTTAACCTGGCCTGGACCTGAACGTGGTCCTGTGCCTGCGCCTGGGTTCAGTCTCGTTTCGAGCTAAACGTCGGCCAGATGGCAAGTCGCAAAGGTTAAGTGAAAAGGAATTAAAGTATTCTCCAGGCTTAAACCTAGGTACCTAGATATATTCAAGGATACGAAATATAATACCATCTTTTGAATCTATTCTTATCGATCCTGATATGACATTTCATTACAAAATTCAATTATTTTCAGACACTTAAGAGCTTTCTTTCTACTTGTATATACTATAAATTGAAATCCTTTCGTTAACATTTATTGTCCTCTGTCGTTGCAGAAGTCACCGCGTCGACTTTCGAGCTCATCGGTGCAGGCGCTGCCTGAGAATCGACGTCATCTGATGGACCTGGACGAGGGTGAGCTCTTCATGGAGCTTATACGTGATGTGGCCAATGAGCTGGACATTGATGTCCTCTGCCACAAGATACTGGTCAACGTTGGCCTGCTAACCCATGCGGATCGAGGCTCTTTATTCCTGGCCAAAGGTGCACCCAATAACAAATATCTGGTGGCCAAACTGTTTGACGTCACACAAAAGACAGGTGAGCCAATAAATACCAAAGCAAATTTTCAATTTTCAATTTTCAATTATCAATTTTCCATTTTCCTCGACACAATTGTTGCCAGGGCAACTACACACAAAGCAAACTGGTAAACTGAACACGTTTAGATGAGAGTCCTTTTTAATTAAGTAGCAGCACCTGCACAATAGAATCCCTAGAAACAATTGAACGATGAATACTGAATTCTATTGAATGCAGCAGACTTTTCAATTTGCATTCACCTCTTAATTTGTGCACCTGCTGAGAGTGGCCAAAAGGATTTCATTATTCAATTGCTCTACATATATACGAGGACGAAACATTGTCTGAAATTTAGGCAAACAAACTCTGATTATATGTTGTCTTTTATAAGAGTCCAATTTAGCCATTGAGCTATAGCTGCTGATTGAGCTGATTTATACATGAAAAGGATATACAGGAGAGTCAGAGTTGACTCAGAAACTCCTGGAGCTCAAAGCCAGACAAATAACAAGGAAGAAAAACGATATAAATGAGACTCAGAGTAGATTTTAAAAGCCAAGCAAGAACTTGACAGCTAAGACTTATGTAAGGATTCGTTTATTTATATTAATATATAGTACAATTCCAATTCAAAGTTGGCTTAATGAGATCTTCGATGTGAAAGCCAGACAGAGGGAAAAAGGATATGAGTGAGACTCAATGAGTTTCTAGACTGTAAAGCCAGACAACAACTGCCCAGCTAAGACTTATTTACATAAGGATTCATTTATTAATATTAATATACATTACAATTCCAACTGAGACACTTTAAGTTCGTCCTTCTGAAATGTCCTTTTCATATGCGTTAAGTGATTTTATGCCTGATTAACAAACTTCACGCATTACGTTTCAGAATCAAATCTGAGCTTTAAATATGAGATTCGTAATGAGGCGAATTGAATTTATGCATTCTGGTGAGTGTTAGCCAAATTGTGGACTCCCTTTAGCCCTTACAAATTGACGCTCATTAGTGGCTCGGGCAAACACTTGGCCAAGTTGGCCCACGGTGCGGCAAACGCATTAGTAAATTAAGCCCTGGCAGAGGCGGAAACGGAAGCGGGCATTAAAAAGTTTCTGGCAAGCTCAAAAGGTTGCTGCTTGCTATCAAATGAAAAATAGATGCTGGCTGAAACGTGTTTAGACAAATAAATACACACACACACACACACACACACACTCACAGAGACACACACATACACACACGTAGATAGATACATTAAGCCCGAATCTCGGTGTGTGCTTCGTGCGTTAAAGCCGCCTCTTCCGCTACATAATTCAGATGGAAAATGTTCAAATAAAGAGAGATTAGAGCTAGGGCATAGTCAAGGTTTGCTTTCTGACAATCACACACACACACACACACACACACACATGTATACACACTCATACATATATGAATTTAGTATGCAAATGCTGTGGGGAGTGTCGAAAGTGCTCCCACATTTGACTTATAGCATTTTTGGCTTCGGCTTAGATTTCGTCTAGGAATTTGGTTTTTATATTTGTTGGTTTCTTGTTGGTTTTTTGCTTTTAGCCATGGCTGATGTATCTCATACTTGGTCCATAAATTTAATATTTGTTAAGTTGTGTGCGTTGGCGTTGTCTTTTAATGATTTATGCAGCCAACTCTTCTCATCTCATTTAATCTCATCTCCTTCTCCCTCTCCCACAGCTCTCAAGGATGCGGTGACACGGGCTCGCGCCGAGGAGATAATCATACCGTTTGGCATTGGCATCGCTGGAATGGTGGCCCAGACAAAGGAGATGATTAACATCAAGCAGGCGTACCAGGATGCGCGTTTCAATTGTGAAATCGATCTGAAGACTGGCTACAAGACCAACGCCATCCTCTGCATGCCCATCTGCAACTACGAGGGAGACATCATAGGCGTGGCACAAATCATAAACAAAACGAATGGTGAGTCCTTTCTTAAAGTAAAGTAAAGTTTGGTATCCTTATCCTTGTCCTTCAGGCTGCATGGAGTTCGATGAACACGACGTGGAAATCTTTCGCAGATATTTGACTTTCTGCGGCATCGGCATACAGAATGCCCAGCTCTTTGAAATGTCCGTCCAGGAGTACAGGCGCAACCAAATCCTCTTGAATCTGGCACGCAGCATCTTCGAGGAGCAGAACAATCTCGAGTGCCTTGTCACAAAAATCATGACAGAAGCCCGCGAGCTGCTCAAATGCGAACGCTGCTCCGTCTTCCTCGTGGATCTGGACTGTTGCGAGGAGGTAAGGATAAAGTCCTGCTCCTGTTGCTGTCTCCCCTCTCAATTACAAATGAATTTATAAACATTTTCCAACGAATCTCGCTGGCAGCCAAATGACTTCATTTCTTTTCCTCTTGTACTCGTCCATGGTACATGAATAATATGAATAACTTTCGGTATTCCATATTCCCGGTGCCGCCCCTCTTGGGCGTATCTGCGGCGGCTCTGTGTCCTTTGCGGTGTCTGTGGCCGTGTCCCTGTCAGATTCATTAAAATTAAAATGGCTTAAACGCCATCCTGGCTATTTTGTTTCTTTTCTGTCTCTCTGTTTGTCAACTTTATACTGAGCGCACCCCAAGGAAATTAAAATGTGCAATTTACATTACGTTTTCTTTCTTCTTATGTTTTCATTCACTTTCCTCTCTGTCTTACAGACTAGGAAACCCATCAACTGCTTTAGCTAATGCATGTCAAGACAATACTTACTCCCTCTCCCTCTCTCCCTCTCTCTATCTTAAGCTGCTAAGCAACCATCAAAACAGGACAAACTTCCTTTATGCTCCTGCTTTATCCACCATTATATCTGCAAAAAAAAGGAATATAATCTTAAAGCACCTTTCCTTTTTTGGCTTTACTCAATTCTCTGGCCTCAAATTAAATACTTGTCCCAGTCCTGGATTAAATAAAAACAAAGACAATTGTCAAAATGAAGAGCTCGAGTCAGTTTTTCCTGCTTCTGTTGATGATTCTCCAGGGACCCTTTCAGACGTCTTTTTATACAAGCATCTCAAGGGTTCTGTAAGGATATACATTAAAGGACTCGGTTCCAATTTGGATTCTATTTTTGGAAGTCATTTGCAATTGAGACATTTCCAAGTTCAATTGAACGAGTCATTTGTGAACTGAACCGTTTGCTGAGTTAAGTTAATTGTTCATGAATAAAGTTTTTCCATTTCTTTTGAAGAAAACTGCGAGAAAAGGCAACGAAGTGAAAGCTTGAAGCACAAAAGATTCCACGTTGAAGAGGAACTTCAACACGAACTGCAGAAGAAGTTGAAGATTGCTTAAGCTCTTGAGTTCATAATGAACCTGTGAACTAGCTAGGAATCTTAGCTCTAGATAGAATCTGATGAATTCGCTCCTAACTCATTCAAGGATATATTGAAGTTGTTTCTAAGTTTGTTCAGTTTTAGATTCCGCTTTTCATAGGCTGCTGCTCTGTTAATTACCTAGTATATATACTTATATTATTCTAATATATCTATTGGATTAGCCTGATTTATCGTTTTGCAACTGAAATTTAAGCTGGCAATGAATATAAATACAATTTAACTTTCAGTGCAGGTCGCAATTAAAAATAAATTGCTTGCAATTAAATATTCCTTTGAATATGCTTCGGCCTTTGGTCAACTGCAGCAATGTATATGCTTCTCTTTCCCTTTCTGCTCTATCTCTCTCCCACTCTCCCACTATCCCACTTTGACATTTAATATGCAAAAATAAATACGAATATGCCAGTTTCGCTTGAAGGACACACTTCGATGGGGGGAAATGTCCTGTTCGAGTCGTAATTTATGAATTGCATTCCATCAGCAATCGGCGATTGATGTTCATGAAAGCCGGACACATCCTTTTTGCATAATAATAATAAGAGTTCGAGAGTATTTTATTAATTACATTAAACTGGGTCAAAGTATTTATTTTCCATTTAAAATTATTATTAATTGCATTTTGTCTCTTGTTTTTTGTTTTCTTTTACCAAGAATTAAATGCCAATTGATTATTTATTATTCATTGAGTTCTGATTATCCTCAAATTGGCAATTATAATAAAACAAGATGTATGCTACATATATGTATGGCCAAGCTGCCATACAACATTTGAGCCTAATTACCTGTAACCTGGCTACCAGTTGCCATCTGTAAGCGCTGCTCTGGGAGCAGTTGATGCGCCATTTGTGGCACTCGCTTAATATCCTTGTACTTTACATATCCCATTTATTTATCCACACACACACACACACACACGCAGAGCCATTTGGAGAACATAATCGAGAAGCCTCATCAGCGCACCAGCCGCGCCATTAAGGCGAGTGACAGCTTTGATGAGCAGGTAAGTTCACGGGTTATTCATATGAATAAACGAATGCGGGAGCTGAGACGGGGGTAATTCACTTATAATCCGATTACCCATTGCAGCAGAAGATGCGAAATCGTTTCACTGTGCTCTTTGAGCTGGGCGGGGAGTATCAGGCAGCTAATGTATCCAGACCCTCCATCAATGAGCTCAGCCACTCGACGCTGGCACAGATTGCGCAATTTGTGGCCACCACCGGGCAGACGGTTAACATCTGCAATGTCCAGGACTGGGTGAGGGAGCACAATCAGATCCGGGCCGAGGATGAGATCGATAGCACCCATGCCATACTCTGTATGCCCATTGTGAATGCCCAGAAGACGGTGATAGGCGTGGCTCAATTGATTAACAAGGTGGGTAGCGTAGTGTGTGAATCCGCTGCAGAGTTCCTGCTGAATCCCTGATGATGTTTCTGTGCAGGCGAATGGGCTGCCCTTCAGCGAATCGGATGCATCCATATTCGAGGCGTTCGCCATATTCTGCGGCCTGGGCATACACAACACCCAGATGTATGAGAACGCCTGCAAGCTGATGGCCAAGCAGAAGGTGGCGCTGGAGTGCCTCAGCTACCATGCGACGGCCAGTCAGGATCAGACCGAGAAGCTCACCCAAGACGCCATAGCCGAGGCGGAGTCATACAACTTGTACAGCTTCACGTTTACGGGTGAGTTTCTATCGATTCCTATCCATCAATATACTCAATATACTCAATCCTCCACAGACTTCGAGCTGATCGACGATGACACTTGTCGTGCGGTTCTGCGCATGTTTATGCAATGCAATCTGGTCTCACAGTTCCATATACCTTATGATGTAAGTAAGTCCAAGCCATTGCCAGACAAACCTCACACCTAATCCTCACCAGGTGCTCTGCCGCTGGGTGCTGAGTGTGCGCAAGAACTATCGTCCTGTCAAGTATCACAACTGGAGACATGCTCTTAACGTGGCACAGACGATGTTTGCGATGCTCAAAACGGGCAAAATGGAACGTTTTATGACGGATCTGGAAATTCTGGGCCTGCTGGTGGCCTGTTTGTGTCACGACTTGGATCATCGTGGCACCAACAATGCCTTCCAGACCAAGACAGAGTCACCCTTGGCTATACTCTACACGACCAGCACCATGGAGCATCATCACTTCGATCAGTGCGTCATGATACTCAACTCCGAGGGCAACAACATATTCCAGGTAAGGTCACAGCTGAACACATCTCGAACAGTTGGTTAATCGCTTGATTCCAGGCTTTATCTACCGAGGATTATCGTTCGGTCATGAAGACCGTTGAGAGCGCAATCCTTTCCACCGATCTGGCAATGTATTTTAAGAAGCGAAACGCTTTCCTGGAGCTCGTGGAAAATGGCGAATTCGACTGGCAAGGCGAGGAGAAGAAAGATTGTGAGTACTTGTGTTATACACTGCGTATACTTAATATAATTTTGACTCTCTTTCAAGTGCTTTGTGGCATGATGATGACCGCCTGCGATGTCAGCGCCATAGCCAAGCCCTGGGATGTGCAGCATCGCGTGGCCAAGATGGTGGCGGATGAGTTCTTCGACCAGGGCGATCTGGAGAAGCTGCAGCTGAACACCCAGCCCGTAGCTATGATGGATCGGTGAGCTAATCATAAGATATATAGCGAACCATTATCTTATACGTTTAACTAATCCAGGGAGCGCAAGGATGAGCTGCCCAAGATGCAGGTCGGATTCATTGACGTCATTTGTCTGCCGCTGTATCGCGTGCTCTGCGATACTTTCCCTTGGATAACGCCCTTGTATGAGGGCACGCTGGAGAATCGTCGCAACTGGCAGGATCTGGCGGAGAAGGTGGAAATGGGCCTCACCTGGATCGATCACGATACCATTGACAAGCCCGTCGAGGAGTTCGCAGGCTGCGCCGATGAGGAGATCAAGGACATTGAGTTCACAGTGACAACGCTTAACTGCAATCAGCAGTCGCAGCAGCAAGCCGGCGACGATAGCCAGACGCCAGAGCATCAGCGCAGTGGCTCCAGGCTGAGCATCAAGAAGACCGGTGCACTGGGCAAGGTGGTGCGCTCCAAGCTATCGAAGACGCTGTATAACAGCATGGATGGCTCCAAGCCGAAGACGTCGCTCAAGCTACTCGAATCTCATGTCAGCGAGGACATCGACGATCGCAGTCCGACAAGTCCATCCCAGCCGCACGCAGGCAGCGTGGGACGCATGTCCGCCTCCTCGTCGACCTCATCCGCCGGCACCATGGACAAAACCAAGAAGCGCTCAAAGCTCTGCGCCCTCTTATGACGAAAGCCTTCTAATTAGAGTTTGGTGACCCCTTCCAGTGCTGCTGTCAGTGAGACTGACAAGAGCGGAGGGGGGCTGACCGAGTTCTAATTGGATTCACACGGCTGTATACTACACACTTGCAAAGCAACAGATATCGGCCGACAATTCTATATATAAACCTATATATATAACTATATTGTCCTATATGTATCTACTTAAACTTTTGTTGTTGTTTTTGGCAGTCACAGATCGTTGCTGGCCTGTTCTATGTGTATAGTAAATAACCCCACACACACACACACGCACACACACACACACCCACAAACACACACGCACACAATTGCAATATTAAAGCTAAGTAAATGTCAAATCATGTGATCTATTTAAGGTCCTAGAGGTCGAAGCCCTTGCGCCCAAAACCTTTCGGTATACTTTATCTCTCTCTCCCTCACTCTCACTCTTACTATCTCACTCTCTCACCCTTAACTCTGATGTTACCTCTAAGCTTTTAGATGTTTGTAACTCCACTTGCAACAAAAAACCAAACCAATTGTAGAATATAAATAAGTCAAAAGGAAATTGTTAAGTAGGTTTATTCGTAAACAAAATCGTGCTAGTCAACCCTATTAAATACATATATACCAACTATATATATATATAGCATAATCCTGTAAATGTTTAAGCAACGATTATTGAGGCTATACGCACATCTCTATATATAAATTGTAATATTACACTCAGAATCGATGTAATCCGAACAACTATCACAACTAGTCCACATGTGATAACCATATGCTTACTCGCTAACTTGTGGTTAAAGCTCTTTAAATCTAGATGTCAAATAAAGATATATATACCTAAATATATATATATATATATATATATATATATATATATATATGTGTGTAAGAGTACGAGATCTTTACATAGTTTGTAGCTGTTTAGTTGAAAATGAAAATGAATTTGTGAAAAAGAAAAAACTATAGCAATATTATATGATATTTCTAGACTAGATATATCCTCAGATACTACAAATATATATATAGACAGCACAAGATTGAGAAACTATTTATTAAACGCACACAAAAAGGCAATTGATTACAAATATAAATTATTATATATACTAAATAAACAAAATATACAAATATAAATCAAATTACATTTAAACTATTTCAAAAGAAACGACAGTTTATAGTCCATATATAGAAATATATATAAATATATATGTTTGGTGTCAATTTTGTCAATTTTTGAATTCAACTCAAGTATAAGCAAATACTATATATAATATACAATATCTAGTTATAACTATTAGCACCTACTGCGACTAGGATTAACCTTAGCTACAGTATCTCAAAATCAAACTCTGAATGTTGAGCACATTTCGGTAGAAACTTACTTTATGTGTGTATAAATCGATCAAGTATATATATCTAACAATATATAAATGTGTATGTAACGATTATGCTTTTGCTTAAGTGTACATTTTTAGGCACCTCTTCAGTTCCACTATACTATAAGCTACTCCTATACTCATATAGAAACCACTATTTTTCTAGTTAATCTGAGAATCGCAGCTAAAAATGAAAATCCAGACAACTTTAAGAGCGATTTAAATCGTTTGTTTGTTTCGTTAAAACTTGATTATACACAATATATCTAGAGCAGATTCTCAAATGGGAATATACCTATTCAAAACAAACTATAAAGACTATCAACTATATGATAGTATCTGATTATTTCTGAGTCTAAGGACTAAACGTTTCCTTTACTTTGATTCTTTTCCTTCGACAATTTGCATGTCCTTTGTCCAATTGGTAACACTCTCACAAGCTGTACACATCTGTTATCCTTTGAGTTATCTGCAGCATAATATATATATAAACATATATGTACCTTAACCAAATAGTAATAACTATTTCAAAACAATATTGCAAAGTTTTTTCTTCATTTGTGAATATTTTATTAATTTTGTGCAAATATCTAACAGAATGCAATTAAATCAAAAATAAATCACACCACTGAAAATTCCAAAAGAATTGTGTTTCATTTTTGAATATAACTGGGAATTTGACGAATTGCTAAGATAAATGTAGTTTATACACAAGGTAAAGCTGTTTTTAAGGCTCTACTTGAAAGTGGGAGCACACGTTCCTGGCTAAGCAGGACCTTTTACAGATATCCTTTTCTGGTTGCAATCTAGATTAACTCACAATTTCTACCCAGATTCGCCTAATTCGACAACGTCTGACTGTTATTGGCAATATATTTTTCCTCTGAGAGAACGTTGAAGCTATTTATTAGAATATTCTAGAAATTAAACTTATTATGATTAAACTCATATTGATATTTAGTGGTGATATTTTTAAGGATTTCTACTGAACTCTGTTCTCTACTCCTTATCACTGGGAATATCTTATCAATATTAACTCTTATGTTTGTGAAATTTTGGAGACACACAGCACAAAAGTGGACCAAAATTATATGACAATGATTCCCTAGTATATCTTGAGGAGCAGCCCCATAACATTCTCTCTGTTTTTACATATTCTTACCATATACAAGGCTAAACTAGCTCCAAGGGTACTTAACGATTCACAAGTGTATGGAATTGCAGCCAGGCCACAGCTGAACAAACTCCGCGTATTGCAAGCCACAACATTAAGACAAGAGCATCAGGAGCCCCTTGGTACATTAGAACCGGGTATATCGAACGAGACATCAGCGGTCCACTGATTGGAGACAGAATCCAATGTACTGCTCAGAAATATACAGAGAGATTAGTATCCCAGTCAAGAGAAGAAGATTCTATATTTTTCCTTTCCTTCTAGACGGTATCTCCTATGCAACAGATCTCATAGGTAGTTCCAGTCGATAGTAGCTCCTGAGTCTTCCCTTTCTTGGGCTATCATTTATCTCGCAAGTACATTGGGGTGACAACCCTAGCTTTGTATATAATTGGTATTTGCTTAACATTACGAATAGGAATTAGGAATCCTAAGATCCTGTTCGATGTTCCAAGTACGCATATAGCTGGAAGTTGCTAAGCTTTTTCCCTTGAGTAACTGTTATTTTATACTATTTAAATGGATTTATATACTATTAGCTTATTGTGTAGCAAGGCTTTGTTCAAGTAGCCTCGCCTATTTCCCAGCTTTTACTAGGAACGAACTCTGAAACATGGTTGTATCTGTCTTTCAGGTCAGGCTCCTATCTAGTAGAAGACCAAGGTATGCCCATAACATTATGTTAAACTAAGAGGATTATGTTAATTAACAGTTCAGTTCATTAACAGCTGTTCGTAGTACGCACAATTTTAGTTAAAAGTGCCTGACCGCAAGATACCCTATAGAAAATGTTGAAGTAATCGAGAAGCTGTTGATCCCTTGCAATGTTTGAAGAGCATCAAGAAATAATAACAGGAATTTGTGAAATGTTCATAATTTTTATTTCCTTTAAAGGATAACAAGATTTTAAACTATAGACCACGCTTTGACCCGCTTTTAGGGTATATAAGACGATGGAAGCTTTAGTTGGCACTGGGTTTTTTTACCCTTGAGTGCCTCCTCCTTATATATGTGGTCGTAATTGTTCTCTTCACCATCTTTACAGGAGCTGCAGTAGTAGTGCTAGTAGTAACTGGAGCTGCAGTAGTAGTAGTAACTGGAGCTGCAGTAGTAGTAACTGGAGCTGCAGTAGTAGTAACTGGAGCTGCAGTTGTCGTTGTTGTTGCTGCACAGTCAGGATGAGTAGGATTAGCACCATTGCTGCAGTCCGTACAGCCAACCGTCTCTGGGGGCACACAAGCCACCGCGTTGGTGTTTTTAACCAAGCAGAAGGCCAACAGGGTAAAACCCAATAAAATTTGGACAAATCTCATTCTCGTTGATTCTTAGACTCCTCGAAAGCTTTCGATGAACAGTCTTAATTCTGGCCAGGAGTTCGACTTTTATAGGGATTCGCATTTATTTGCTGAAAGACTTCACAAATTTGCACAAATGTTTCAAAAGTTTTTAATTACTGTTTGGCACATTCCAAAATATATAAATATAAATATTTAATATATATATATATATAGAACATATATATACGAGTGCATTCTAATATACAAATAAAAGGGTTAACATCCTATTATATGCACAGCTTATTCAGTAGTCAAATTGAGTAAGTCATAAGATACACCAGACCGATTTCGTTTGAATCAATAATGTATAACAATATATTCCATACTAAGTATGCAAGGTTCGTTCAGGATAGATATCATGTATCGAGAGTATTATAATCCTCCGATTAGTGCTACGAATAGTACAGAGAAATACGATCAGGATAGAGGCATATGAATAGCTTATAGGAAAATGAATTGGATATAGGAAGGAATATGAGTAGGGTATAGGCACAGGAACAGGATGAAGCAATATAAATATGATATAGGAATAAAAATAGGATGAAGCAATACGAATATAAGTCGAATGACTCCGATATTGGTCAAGTCTAGGATATGAATTATAGACAGGACATATTCATATAACTCACAGCAAGGTTTTGAACTCTTAAGGATAAAATCCGTATGGAATGAATGTCCTGCCTTATTGAAGCCGAACCCTTTAAAGCCTCGCTTTAATTGCATGCAAATATTTAAGTTATTTCTGTGTGTCCTTGTTGGCAGAGTCTGGCGGTTGTCGTCTGTTGTCTGTGTGTCCTGTTGACAGATTAGTAAGAGTCATAAAATCGCCTTTGGATGGTTAATGTATCATTTTATTATATGACGTTTAGTCTAAATTTAATCAGTCCACAAATACATTCACCCAAACCATCGATTAGGGAATGTGGCAGAAATAGACACAGCCTCGCGATGCAGATGCCATTGGCAGTTGCCGCGTGTTGTTGCCTGTTGCCATTGTCTCTGAGTGGCAGGGACATAAAACACTGCATAATCAAATATTGGCAATGAGGCGACTTTCAGGAACCTGCGTATTTGTCTGCGCCTGACATATTTGCCATGAAACTGAGACTGATGCGTTGATTGCGCATGCGACGTCCCGCTGTGATTTACCCAATCCTGCAGCCAGCCAACGTGCTCCAGCCGGTATATAAGCTACCTCCGGTTGCGGCAATCGTTCATTCAAAAGGTAGAAGTGCCTTGTAGTAGCTGTTGCTTTCAGTCTGGAGATGGCGAGCTTTGCAATGACATTGCTCATCCTAATGGTGGCCAATTGCCTCGGTCCTTCAGAAGTGCTGGCTGCTCCTGACGAGGAGCGCTACATGGAGAAGGAATACAATCGGGATCTCTACGACTGGTTCACCAACGCTGCACGACTCGCGCCCTCCCCAGCGCCTGGCAATCCCTGCAAGTATCCGTACTTCATCGGCAACTCCCTCGCCGCAAATATGCGGATGCCGAAGCGGAACTCGGAGCTGATCAACTCGCTGCTCTCCCTACCAAAAAACATGAACGACGCGGGAAAATAATAAGTTAATCACTACAAATGGCTTTAAGATGCCAAATATATGCTCCTGGGAGCGGCAAAGTTTTCATCCTAATATTATACGATACGACACGGTAAACTACTAATACTATACAACTATACAACTATCTAACTATCTAACTATATAACTATACAACTATATAACTATACAATTATACGACATACGACTATACGAATATACGAATATACAATCCCATATTATTATTATTATAATTACTAAATATTATTTATATATTTACCGTAAGTGATAGATAGATAAGTAATGTAATGCAGATTCCGGTTCCTGGATCAAGGTTCAATTGTTTAACATCAAGGACAATTATAGCGATGCTCGGTCAAATGTGTGTATACAAATTTAAGTGCGTTCCGTCTCAATTAACAACGACTCAATTATTATAGCTTACATCATAAGATACTATATTACATATTATATTATATTATATTACACCACATTATATTATACGATATTATATTACACCATATTCTATATTATACTACAATATATTATCTTAAATTCCAATATGCATAAATATTCCATACAATAAAATCCCAAAAAAATAAACCTAGGTCTAAGCAGCAAAAAAAAACAGAGTATTTTTATTTAACACTCCCACTTTCAATTCTTTAACTTTAATCTCTTCTTTAATTATAGACTCTAGCTCAGTCTAAATTTATCCCAGTAACCCAGTTAATAGAAATTTCACAAATAGATTTCTGATTTTATAAAACACTTGGAGCAGCTTTACTCGGAACAACTAAAGACAAATATTGTCATATATAATTATATATCTGATATAAAGTACTATTTGTTCCGACTGTTTGCTTAAAGTCAATATATGCTTAGCTGTACGAGTTCCATGTAGTTTTATAAGATCTGTTGTATGTATTTTGGAGTGTTGTAGATTTTTTATTAAAACAGAACAATTCATCACTTGGTTATATGTTTCTCTATTTCTATATATATCTATATATATATATGTATATAGATATATTGTATTTGTATATGTAAGATTATTTGGCGCTATTTGAAGTTGTTCAAGACTTGTGTATATAGTTTATATGGATATAGTTTTATCTATTCAATTGTTTTGTAATTGCACAATGCAGAATGTTTTAGAACAGATTTCAAATTGTAGCATAATTTCTAGCGAATTGCGTTAAATGTTTTTAAAAACTATATTCAAATTAATTGAATCATTAACAAACATTGCGAACCTAGTTAAATTGTTAAAACAAAATTAATTAATGTTTGTACACATATTATTAAGATGTACATATGCACCTATGTTTTAGCTCAAATGCAGTTTCTGTTAATTTAAAACTTAATTAACCTAATTAACGCGCTGCTTAATCCTCGTACTAGCTAACACGTTAACATTAACGTAAAGTTACAGTTTAAGCCTTAAATTAAGGTTAAGATTAAGGTTGAACTCTGCCTTGGCTAACAACTATTAGATACTGTTTCATTTAACGCCTATCGACACTTATGACTAATCCATGCCATGATATATATATATATATATAGGTATCATATTCGTAGATGAATCCAATGCACAATATCGATCTTTAAACGCACGGACACTTGTACATTTAAATGTTTATAAAGCTTTGAACGTCTGCAAGGGTGTTGTGGGTTTTAGATTTGGATATGGAAAGCACATAGATACGCACGCACACACACACACAAAATGGCCTTGACTTGCTGATGTTGATAATCGTTGATAACAGATAATATTAATTGTGGCTATCGCAATTGTCCCTCACATGAAAAATTCATTGGCTGAATGGGATAGCGGAAGTCACGTTCGCCCTGGACGATCGAATATAGTTATTTCTATGACGCGAAGCCCTCGAAATGTAGGATCGATCAGCTGCAGACCCTTCGGGTTATAAATGCGATCATTTTGGGAAGCAACAAATTTGGAA
Organism: Hirtodrosophila trivittata; assembly: GCA_035045065.1. NCBI lineage: Eukaryota > Metazoa > Arthropoda > Insecta > Diptera > Drosophilidae > Hirtodrosophila > Hirtodrosophila trivittata. The sequence continues at coordinate 1,330,991 of JAWNNK010000658.1, read as the reverse complement.
ATCTTGCGCAACGTCTACACAGAACAGAAAGAAAACGAATGAATTCAGTTTGAAAGTAATGTAAAGCACTTCTCACCTTTTCATAATGTGTCTCGGAGCACATATAGATCAAATACGCCGTAATACAACCTATGCAGCCCTCACAGTAAGTACCGCAGGAACCCTCCTCGGCCTCGGCATAGAATTCATTAAGCCTGTTAATGGTGGCCTCGAACACATGACGTTCGATCTGCAAATGAAAAAAAGGTCAACTGGGGTTCAGCTAGAACTGTGAGTCATTACATACCATACCCTCCAGTTCTGGGGGAAGCCTCGTATGGAATTTAACCGAGGTGCCGTCACTGTAGTCGCGCTGTATGAACACCTTGCCTCCATGGAGGATAGCTGGATTGCCGGTTGTTGGAGTGCCACCACCCTGTGACATGGTTCTTCTAAAAAAGTCCCACATTTCGTTAATAAATATTATTTGCAGGGGGCGAAATATTTGACTGGTGGCAATCATTTCGCACACACTAATAAAAAAACACTAGCAAAAACAGAAACAACAAATTTTCCAGCTCACTTTGGTAGCTCAAAAGGTTCCAAATAAATCTCAACAACTCATTAGACGTAGTAACGCCTCAGCTGCCCTAGTACAAGAGCTGAATAATAACAATTATTGGCCAATATGTTGTTCCCATTGTTTGTCATCTTACAACAAAGCACAGAATAAGAACAACAATAATACCAATTAAATGCTCTTATTCGCGTTCCCAAATGCAGGGCACCAAGTTACACGGATAAAGTTACCAAATTCCATGTGAATTCGCAGTTCGGAACTGCCTTTGGAATGTTATTGATAAATAAAACGCACGATTTGCACTTACAATTTGCAAAGCACGTAACGTGAACACAATGGCGTCTGAGCATTCACAGGTTTCACGCACAACTAAACAGCTGATACTGCAAAAGGTGTGACCAACACACGTTAGGGCTATGATGACGTTAGCCGGGGGAGTATTTTGCTCACTGGAGGAGCCTACGTATTAAAGTTGCCAGATCACTAATAATAGATGTCATGACGCTAGTGGGAGGAGTAACGTTAGCTGAAGGAGCCTTACGTTGTTAGAGCTGCCAGATCGCTGATTAAAATTCGATGCGTAAACACAAAATTTGAAATATGATCGCCTATTTTGTAATCTTTGCTTCATCTTTGGGTTTTTTGCTAATGTGGGAGCATAAACCGTTAGCTGTAGTATTTGTAACAACAACTCGTTTATTTTGCTTAGTTTTATATTAATAAACGCTCACAGAACCGTTGCTAACTCTCCGACGTAGAGATTTGAAAACACTTCAACAATTTATTCACAATGAAATATTTGCACAGCTTGTCCCGGAATGAGCGTTTACGTTTATTTGTGTATTATTTTAATGAAAGCTGTTGATCTGTCGGGCATGTTGACGGCCGTATTTTAGTATCTTTTCAAAGTGCCAGCATGAGGGCTGGATTTAGTTGCTATCAAATATGTATCCTCTTTGTATTAACTATAAAGATACTCGATTTCCAGCACTGCCGTGCCGTACCCATTGTTGGCGGTCGCATCGTCTCTAGCGTGGGCAGTACTTACACATAATAACTTAATTAAACTTGCTGACTGTTCTATCCATTTTCAGGTAGTACCAGCAAATATCCGTTTATGGTATCGTTGCAGGATGATATCAGTGGACATAGAAGCACAAGGAATTTGAGTCGACGCCAGGTTTATCAGCACTTTTGCGGTGGAAGTCTGATAAGTGATCGTTGGATACTGACTGCCGCGCACTGTGTCTGGAGAAAGTAAGTACTCCATGAGAAACGATTATAGAGATATAACCATTTCTTTCTAGGCAAATTGACCAGATTGTCGCCTTCATTGGATACGAGAGCATCGAAAATGTCAAACACCTTGAACCATATGGTATAAAAAGTGCCGAGTATATTTACTTTCAACCGTAAGTTAGAAGTATCTTCTGATTGCCGATCTAATACTCTATAAATGTTCAAAGAACTCTAAAGGATCTTTCTGGTTTATTCAATGTTCCCACAGGTCCAACTATCGGAATGATATCGCACTCCTCTTTTTAAATCGACGCTTTAAGAGCCAGCTGGGAAATGAGCTTCAATTCGCCCAGCTTCCTCCACATGGCATGAAACCCAATAGCAATGGTTAGTCCCCTCTTACTCTTTAATACAATCCGTTCAATTCGCTCTTTCCATTTTCTAGAATCCTGTCGCATTATTGGCTACGGAGCCACCCGGCATGGTGGACCATCCCAGAAGCATCTCTATGAGGCGGAGGTGCGCGTCATAGGCAATCAGCAGTGCAGAGACATAATTGGACACATCTGGGCACCGAAAACCGGAGCGAATGCAGTCTGTGCCCTGGGCAACAACCAGGACTCGTGTCAGGGTGACTCAGGTGGTCCATTAATATGTCCATATGGAGCCGATGGCCGCGAATACATAGACGGGCTGGTATCGCATGGTTTGACCTGCGGCATCAAAGGAATGCCCAGCATCTACACGGTGACGCGACCCTACTACGACTGGGTCGAGCTGCTGCTGGAGAAAACCAAGGGCTTGTATATATAATTTATGTATAGTATATATGCATTATTTATACGACATATGAAACAAAAAAACAATTACGAATACATATTACGACAATGCAAGGAATAATATATAAAAAATACGAGTAACAACAATTGCGACTACGCATAGAAATCTTAGACATAGAGTACTGGTAGTATTATAGGTAGCATTGATTGAACTAATTGTAATTAAACTAGCGGAACTTAAAAGCATACAGCATATATGTAGGTAGCTCGGATTCAGTCCCATCTTACTGCTTTTCAGGCTTCTCGGTTTGTTCGTTGGGGGCAGGCGCATTTTCAATCTTTTCGGGAGCCTTGCCCGTTTCGGGCAGCGTTAGCGTTAGCAGACCAGCTACTAGAACGCAGCAGCCGCAGATGGTCGTTGGAATGTACCAGCCGAGTGCGCCCAGGACATCGACTACATAGGGTGCCGATATGGAGCCTACATGTGCCCATGTCGAGCAGGTGCCCAGGGCAGAGTTGCGAATTTCGGTGGGATAAAGCTCCGCTGTGTACAGCGTCACGACGGAGTAGGTGGCGCTGATGCCGAATCGACCCAACATGGCAAACGCAACGATCCACGTGGTGCTGCCAGCGGGCACTGCAAGCACCAACAGCAGCGAGATGCCAGTCCACATGAACAGGAACATGGTGGTAATCCGTCTACCCGTGTACCGCAGCATAATCACTGGCACCAGATACGAGGGTATATCCACCACGCCAGTCGCTATAATATACAGATAGCGACTGACCGACAGATTGGCAGCATTCAGAGCTGCAGCAGGAGAATATAGATTATGATTAGGATAATGTGGATATGTGGAGCTCGAGGATCTTACCTGTCACATAGTAACTGAGCGAGGTGACACAGAACATAAAGTACGAGGTGAAGATTAGCTTTCGCACCTTGGGATTGGTGAAGAGTTCAACGATTGACTTCAGTGGCCCATTCTTTAGCTTATGCATAAACGAATCATCTGAAGCTGCCTCCAGCTGATTATAAGAAGATGATGAGAATGTCAGATTAAATTGGAATTTTGTGAACTTTGAACCTACCGTTTTCTTATCGCTAACAATTTCTGTGGTCGGAGCAACTGTGGACTGCACCTCGTAGTGGCTGGGCTGCTTGAAGAGAATCCGATAGACACGATCGTAACGCTGCTGGGTTATAAGCCAGCGAGGTGATTCATTCATGAGGCTGTAATAGGTAGACAAGTTTACAATAAGGAGGATCCAACCAGTGCTTAGAGTTAACCTACTAGCAGTTGAGGATTAATAGCAGTGAGGGTATGGTGAGTGCTAGTTGCAGATAGCGCCATGGTTGGATGAGGTAGCCCGTAATGGCTAGCAGGATCATGCCAACTGGGTATGAGGCAGAGAAGGCAATGGACATCCAGGAGCGATGTTTCAGGCAAATGTTCTCAACAACTAAGGTAAAATAGAGCGTATTCCATAAGCGTAACATTCCAGTACAAACTAAGGATAAGACTTACTCATTGTAAATGCAGGATAGAAGAGACCAGAGGAGGCAGCGCCCAGGGCAAAGCGACCAATCAGGAAGAGACTGTACCAGGGCGAGAAGCTGCACATGACGCTGCCCACAATGAAGAAGGCAGCACCCAATGTGAACGAGGTCTTGCGGCCAAATCTATATGTAAGAGTTGAGGATTAGGATTAGGATTATTATCTATGGATGCACAGTATCCACTTACTTGTCGGCTAGGATGCCGAAGGAGAAGGAGCCACAGAACTTGCCCAGCGATATGGAAACCTGGGCCGAGGTGCGTTGAATGCTACGCTCACAGGTCAGCTCCCAGTCGGCCACAAAGGTGGTCTCCGGATGAGCAAACTCGTAGTTACCCTTGGCCTTGCAGGACACCACCGTTGGCTGATTGATTTGGGCCATCCGACTGGTGAAGTTGAGTGCCGCATCGTAGGACATGCGGCTCAGCTGCTTGTAGTCCCAATCCCAGACAGTGCATCCGCCCGAGTTCAGGCCATTCTCTGTAATGCTGCGCTTCTGGGCCAGAGTCCAGTTGGTGGAGCTCAGATCATTGATGCCGCACCATTGATCGTCCGGCAGGTGGCCAAGCAGCGTGTAGGACGAGACGTGAAAGCCGTTCAATATGTTTGGCGTGACACAGAGGAAAAAGATGGCCCTAAGAAGAGGAAGACAAATACGTTAGCGCAAATTGTTACGACAAACAAACACAAGGGGGAGTCCAGCATAAGTTTCACCTGGCGCTAATAAAAACATAAAGTATACAGATATTGTGGATATAGCTTTATCTCTCGACACGCAACTTTAATTTTTCGCACGTTAGCAGGAATACGGCGTAATTGAAAGCGTCGCTCGTTATTTTCTAATGCACACACAGAACACAATTGAAACTAACAACAAACAACGATCGCAAATCGCAGATCAAAACTTAAAACGCAAACTTCTAATTGCGAAAAAAACAAAACACGGAGAAAAACAGTAACAATTCTCTGAAGGTTACTGACATGTGTCAGTCATGCCAAAAAAAAAACAAAAAAAAAACAAAAAAAAACAACAAACTGGGCTTACAGTTTTGGCGGTTTTTAAAAATTCCGCTCGTGTATTGAATATCTGTTTTCAATGTAAACGGCAAACGTCTCTTTCTAATCGTTTAATCAAACCGGGCAACCGGAACGCAATGCGCACTATTTACATATTCGATCCATTCATTATTAACGATCCATAAAGATCGGCAAAAGCTAAAAAACAGATTTTAAAATTTCGTATTTTCGTTTTCTTTCTGAGCTTAAAGTTCTCGGCACGTACAAAGACCGTTTTGCGGTAGTTGAATGACTGTCACCCTACGCGTCCTTCACTCAATGCCACCCCACCCCCCATATATATATATATACTATATATATAGTAGGTATAGTATATATATACGATGTCTTCTGGCATGGATTTCAATTTGTTGATCACATTGATAATAATTAGTAGCAGTCCTCAAATAATGAGATTACTAGCACGATTCACTCTAAATGGTGTTATCAGGTCTATAAGTTATCGCCCGATTTTGAGCACAAACTAATTCTTAGCTATAAATAAGCCAGACCATCTTCAGATTAATCTATTTATATAGAAGCGCCAATCCACTCACATCACGTGTTCAGCTTTATCAACAGCTTCCGGATCATAAGTACATATGCGTAATACCCTTCTCCGATTTAGCTATATATATATCTTATATATATATTCCCTTCACATTACGTGTCCAAGTGTACTTCAACAATTATGGCCCCCATAATTATAGGCAGTCCATGTGAATCTTTACACAATAAAATCAAATCATAAATTATATTCTAAATTAGTTGTTCGTGCTTGGGAATAGACAAGTTAATATGTTCTACTCGAAGAGAGAGAGAGAGAGAGAAGCTTTAACTTATCTAAATTATCCAGTATAAACTGATCTATTAACACAGTTCTAGAACTGCCAAGTCGAGGCTATGATTCAATCTGAAATCAAGTTGACCTTTGTATTTGCTTGCATTAATATAGAACTAATCGAGTAATCAGAACTGATATGAGACCAGCATAGCCTTTCCATTATTTATATTCCTATGATCAACTTATAGGTCAAGTTATCAGAACCGAGTACTACTTTCACTTTCCATCCCGTTGGAAAGCTCCTTTTGAACATACCAAACAAAGGCGCCGCCACTTCCGACAATTTCCAGCTGCTTTGTGAGCAAATCCTTCATACTCTGCTCACTGATGAGCTCCTTGGTTTTCTCCACATTATCCTTGGACTTGGTCATTTTAGGTTTACTATATCACAGCTTATATACTCGTATATAGTATTTGTATAATCACGATTTCAGAACACACACACAGATTCAAAGACAGAGAGAGAGAGAGACGCGCTAACCGGAACCGGAGACGGCTTTAAAATTATTCTTAATTAATGTTCACTATCAAAATCTGGCGCAATTATCATGAAGATTCCGAAACGTTTTCTTAGGATCTTCTGACAATGAACTTGGCTTTGAACAAGCAGAGTCTGTTGAGTTGCCGCAGCTATTTATAATCTATGTCGATTAATCATTCAATCGAAATTGCAGGCACAAAGTCGCGATTTGGATTTGCCATATAAATATAGGTGCATGTGCATATATACCTATATATACATGTATATATTATAATATATATACATATATATTGCACTCAGTTGTCGAGCGACACACAAACACATAGAACAAACGAGAGTACGTTCACACGGCGACCAGCCTCTGACACTGGGCTAGCGCAGTGGTTCTCCTTATCCAGCACAACTGATAATACGGTACTCGTATGTACATACATACATACATATATATATATGCACGGACCCCAAACGACGACCGATCGACCAAATGCAACGGATACTCAAAATGCAAAAGGCGATAAACGATAGACGACAATGTACGAAGCAAAAGGTGCTTGGGTTCTGTTCTGTTTTGTTTTTGTTTTTTCTTTCTCTTATTTCACTTTCACTTTTAATATATGTTCCTTGGGCTGTGCGGTTTATCTATTTGTTCTATTTTCTGTTTTCTAATTTTGCTTTATGCTTATATTTTTCAGTTTACATGCAGCGACACTTTTTTATATATATATTTATTTTCTCCTTCTGCTTGTCAACTTTGCTTCAAGTATGTTAAAATAAACAATGTGTAAAAATTTGAATTGTTTTCCGTTTTTATAGTTTTCTAATTTTCTTCGGGCAGCTGCGCGGCAATGTTTCTAATTTTGAATGAACTGAAGCGTCTGCCATTCACGTTGCAATCGGCAAACGGCAAACGATAATGGGCAATGGGCAATATAATGCTACCAACTACTCGCCGCTTCGGAGGCGTCTCACAAACTAAGCCCACGGGAGGTCGATCGCAACGTTAAGTACTAGCAGACAGACAAGCAGACGGACAAACTGACATACACACACACATCCACACACTCTCCTATATATGTGTTCACGCATTGCGAGTGCGAGCAGAGCATATGCATCATTTGCTCGGGTTCTGCTTCCACTTCGTATACCATTCGGCTTCGGCTCTTCGACTTCGGCTCTTCCCGTTCCATTTACTCATATTTCTTATGCTTCGGATTTGAGTTGCATTTTTGTTTTTTTGAAATTGCGCGTTTTAAGAGAGATTCATTTCTCCCAAATGATATGAAATTGTAGCTTAAGCAATTATAATAATCAAAAGGAAATGCATTGAAAACATATCTAATAACCCATGATAGGGTTAGGTAACTGTATTTATCCTTTGCATCCAGGTATTATCATATTATGTTATTCACCATACCGACAAGCATCCTGGCAAGCATCCTGGCATTTTCATTTCCTTTGAAAACCTATTTTCATCCCTACTATTGTCAATGGATGGTTGCATAGGTTACCTACTATCAGCTAGCAGCCGTGGCAAGACACAAAAGGACCTTCATTAACAACGAGACGCCGTTACAGACTTATTCATCAATGTCCAATACTATTTACCACGCTGTGCCCTTATATTATAATTTACATTTTCCTTCTATTTCCCATTTCCCATTTCTCATTACAGTTTACATTTATACGAGCGATAATCGGGCGCCAGCTTTGTTTACATTAATGTTTTCTTCGGGTTTGTTGTTGAAAGAGCAACGCTCTTACTTCGCGACTCTTTTCTATGCGAAGAGCATTTTAATTTCTTATTTTGTTTTCAATTCTGAATGAATATTGTTTATTTTTAATGTTAGAAGCAGCAGAGCGGAAGGCACTTCAAATTTACATTGCCTCTTCAAATATTTATGCAGTCCCATTGTTGTTGAGTGTAAATACAATGTTGGATTGTAGAAATTTATAATCTGTGTGGGATATAATTGTTTATTGAGTGAATCTTGATCTTGAAATTGTTATCGATAACTGTTATCTGGTACAGATTTAGAATTGCCATTTAAGATAGCAAACTGGAACCAGATTTCTATGCATTGACCCCATTCAAGGAGCCCAATTGAGGTTAACTGTATTAACGGTTAGATCACAAAAGTCTCTGTCATTTCAAGAGCTCTCAACTCTGGCCAAGCTTAATTGATCCACCCATAAGCAGTTTGTACGTCAATCAATCGATCGATACCCATATCGGTTGGTTGGCAATACGTAAGCAATAGCCATGGGATCCCCCCCTCCCTGTCTGGGGATGCAGCTGCGGCTGTAGGGTATCTCATAGGCGACATTGTTGTTGTATGAAAAATTCGCTTTAATTATTGTTCAGTTTTTCTCATGCATGTAATTATCCTGCATTGGTTTTTCGTATTTCTATTCGCGTATTCGCGTTCATTTTCCTATTCGTTTTGTTATTCATCTGTGAAAATTGCATAGGGCGGCGGGCTTCTAACGGTGGGCTTCAAAACGTTCTGACGGACGGATAAACAATCCATTCCGGTTACGTCTCGGAGCTCACAATTAAAGCTTCTATTACCCGGTAATGCACATGGGCGTGTACCGTTGACAATTTCGATTGTCTTTGGGTGGGTTTGGTCTCTGGTCTTTTTGCCTTTGTTTTCCAGCCATTGTTGTTGTTGTTTGTTGTCGATACACGTGCAGCTTAACGATAGTTGAAATTTAGATACAATGGGAAGTGCATACCTCTGTGCCTCTCGCACACTCACACTTACACCCGCACACACACTCACACCCACACACTCTCAATTACAGTAAAAATGATCGTTTACCCAGAACACGTAACAAGCCCCAAAGCCCCTCGCCTCAGCCCACGCCCACACTTTCACTTTCAGGCACCCATTCATCACTCACACGTGTGTGTGTGTGTGCGTGTGTGTGTGAGTTGTGGCACTAATCTAATAAAACTTAGTTGATTCAATCAAAATCATATTGCCAAAAATATTTATCATCCAATATGCAAATGCTATAAAAATATCACTTAGATTAGTGCTAAGTATTATTAAATTACCCTTAGAGATGGGCGACTTAAATAGAACATATGCTAAGATTCTTGGATATAAGATATATCTTATTAACTGATTGATCAATACATCTTTCGATACTTAAAGTCTTAAGTCTTTCTCTAAGTTTCCACGCCATATCTATAGTTTAGTTTATTATAACTTTATCTGCGATTACTTTCGACTACCAGGTATACTCGTCTATATAGGAGATCTGCTCATCCCTAGTGCTTCGTACCTCACCCAGATTGATTGAAATTTATGAAACCCAATTTGTTGGTCCAACTTGGCCGGGGCTGGCGTAGGTGGGCATCGTTGACAATCGTCGAAACGTCGCGAGGCGAGGCTTAAGTGAATGATTACCGAGAAAACAAGATTAGAATTATGCAAAAATATTCGTACAGATCTGGCTAGATGTGGACTAAACTAAACCCAGCAACTAAAATAAATTAAATGGTTAAGTTCTCTCAAGTAAACACTTACGACGAGACTAGGTGAAGTGTCCCCTGGTATTCGCAATGTCAAAAGAATTAGAGCACCGACTCAAAAGCCACTTAAAGAAATATCAGATGTGTATATATATATATGTATATGATATATATGTATATCTTAAGATTAAATTTAGACAGTGCTACTGTATCCAAAGTTAAGCAAATAGATCAGACCAACCACAAAGAGGCTATAGAAGGTAATATTATAGAGATTGAGCCGGCTAAGCACACCCGACATGTGGCTTATATTCACATCGCAGTACTGCTTCCTCTCCTGCACATCGTATAGATCCCTCCAGTTGACCACTTGAGGACGCACCATGAACAGGGCACTGATAGCCGCTCTTATGCCGCTCTCCACGGCTCCGCCCATGAGATTGCGATTGTAGGTGGCCACGGCAGCCGAGCTGGACCATATGATGCGGTGCCAGGGCTTAGTCTGTGGCTTCTCCAGGGTCGAGCTAAGCGTATAGGTCTCCTGCCTGTACTCCAGAGGATCCAGCATTTCATTGCCAAAATGTGTGGCCAGCAAATCCAGAACAGTCTCTTTAACGCTGTCTGATTGATCCGACGCATGCAGCATGTAGCCACAATAGTCTGTGGAATGGCACTCGTGGCCGACCACCAATGGCCGCATATTCAGGAAGTTACCGGAATATCCTTCGCAGGTCCAATATGATTTGTTGTAGTGCATATTGAAGGTGGTTAGCGAACTCCTTGGCTTTTTTTTGGCTTTGGACGGACTGGTAAACTTCTCTGGAATCGAAGGTACAAACTGCAGCTCTTCCACCTTGTTCCAGGGTATGGCCAAAATGACAGTTTGTGCTCTGTGTTCCACACCATCCGAGTCCGTCACGTGCACATAGTCCTTGAAGTGCCTGACCTTAACAGCCTTGACATCAGTCCTGATCTCCGTGGAACTTAGCTTGTCGAGCAGGGCTTCCATCATGTCCTGGCAAGACACCTCATACATGGAATCGGGCATATTAAAGAAACTGTTATTGAAGACAGTAAGGAATATCAGTAGACATTTAATTATAGGACACCTACACATCGATCAACACAGTCAGCCCACCACACGAGCTGCACAGGCACATGAACACGTCGTACTTGATATCCGTGGCGGACATCCCCGAGGCCAGCTCCACAATGTTGAACATGAACCGCCGGGATAGGCCAAAAAAGAGGTTCGAGCATATGTGTCGCTCCATATTGGGTACCCGCTTGCGCAGCCTGCAGATAGACGTAGATAATCAAGGGATCACCTTAATCCCAAGCCCCACTTACTGATAGCGCGGTGCGCTGAACTTCTTCATACGCATGTCCAGCATGTTTATGTAACGCTGGAGCTCATACTTGGCCGGAGAAGATGATAGGCCTTGATCCAGGTCCCAGCAGCGATTTAGCGAGCTTCCATCCGAGCCCGAACGCTGTCTCAGTGATACATTCAATTGGGTTGTAAAGCTAACGATCTCCTGCTGTTCCTTATTTACAAAACGTGTACCCCACTCACCCATCTGTCCGCCGGGCCTGCTGTTCTCATCGAGAAATCTTATTTTGAGGGAATGCTCTTTGGATAGAATCTTAACTGCAGACGTTAGACCCGATAGACCGGCTCCCACTATCAGCACATCTAACTCGGGTAGTTCGTTGCCGAAAGGTAAGTCCATGGCAAAGCATACGAGAATATTCGTATTGACATCTTAAATTTGAAAATAAATGCAAATTGTACAAATTACATATATAATTTTCTACTTGAGACTTACAAGGCTTTGCAATTGGTCCAATCGCTTAAGAATTATATATATTTTCTGTTTATTTTGAATAACTCCATTAACTTCCAACGTTCCAACACAACTGAACGCTTACGGCCTAAACGCTCTCTCTTATCACCCGAGACCTTACTATCACTTTGAGATAATGTCTGAAACGCATAGCATACTTTTAGGCAGATGCATAAAGGGATTATGTGGAACGTAACAGTAAAGCAGATATGTGAAGGTTGATAAATAAATAAAGTAGTTGATGTTTCATTGATTGATTTGATCTATTTTATCATGAAGAACTGTACCTAAGTTGTCTAAGAAAAACAAAGTAACTTCATCTATAGGTTGATTACAGCAACTGGAAATACCTTTCGCATTTGCCTGAATTCAAGATCTACATCTTAGTTAGGCGTTGAACCCACAGTTCGGATACTATACTTGGTCGCTTAGCCAAGCCATCCACCAGTGTGGCTTGTTGCGCAGTTTTGCTCCGTAACTGGTTTGTGCACAAATAGACAATATAATAAATATGATGCAAGCAGTTCACTTGGGTGTCAAGCAGTTCATAAGCAGTTGTTTCGCTTACAAACATCAACAACTAATTTTAATACTAAATTCGTTACTAGTTTTACTTCTTTTTTCTGCTGGCTGTGCATTATCTATATATAAGACTTGTTAATAAAGTCGAATATTTTAATTTGTAACACAATCTTTATATTTTAGCATAGAAACTAAACATAATTAAATAATTATTCAACTATTTTTTTGCACGCTTAAATTGTTATACGCAATCGATTGGCTGTGTTGAGGGTGAACTTGTGGCTGGAGACGGGGCTTAGCAAATCATAAAAAGCCAAGGAAATGTTTCAATTACCGTTAACACGGGCTATAAGCTGGGGGAATCGTTTAAATGCCCATTTGATTGAATTGATATGGGAGAGTACCTAAAAATTTAATTGCTTGTAAATTGCACATCATTTTTGGGTACTTCGAGATTGAATTTCCGTTATTTGCATGCTTAGTGGATGCTCAACTTGCCACTTGCCACACTCTCCACGAGACTCTAACTTGAGTCAGTTGAGCGAGTTGCTCAATTTGCGTTTTACGTGTTTCAATAAAAATACCATAAAAATTTGTTTGTGTTCCCCCTTTTCCGGTGAGTTAAGGGCCAGCTCTGGCTCTGGCTCTGGCTTTGGCCCTTTTATGGCTGCAAGTGTTTTGCGTGCTGCTCCTGACAGACATTCGCGTGTTGCTGTGACTACCCGAAATCACGTTTAATGCCACATTAATCATGCCCAGCAGAAGGATACATAATCGACTCATAACTAACAGGACATAACTAACAACTATTCGTTTGACATTCTTTTGGTCGCTTTGGTAAACGCCTGCAAGGACATCAAGGACTTCGTAACGCATTGCGACGATAATTAGCAATGGACTCGAGGGAAAAACGCGAATGAAACAAGTTGTAAATAGCCAAAAGGTTGGCAGCCAAGTGAGTGCTCCAAGGACTGCTTCTCCATGAACTAAGGGAACAACTGCTTTCTCATATTGAGCTGAATTTATGGCTGCCACTGTTGGGTGCAAGAAATTTCCATATTGTTGCACGCTGCTCGCTGCAGTGTGTTGATAAGGTTGCTGCACGTTTGCCTCTGGGACCAGATATGTGTGGTTCCGTATGGAATCAGTTCCAATGAACGAACTATATTCGGTCATGCGCTACTCTAACTCTAAGCATCTATGAAGGATCATAGAACTTATTGAGAGATTTCTAAACAAAAGTGTTCCTATGAACTTTTGAACTTGTTCATTGAACTGAACTAGAAACGCCACTCCTGCTGGGGGCACGTTTGTTTGTCAGACTAAAATATAAATTATGCTCTGCTGATACGAGTGTGGTGTGTACTTAGGGGTTTTTCTGGACCCCAAAAGCATGTGAAAAAGTGCAATTTACCAGAAAGCAGCCAGTGGGTGAAAAGAAGGATGTGGGGAAAGATGTTCGTCCTGGTCTCCATCTAATGAGCAAAGTTGTATGCCACATTTCCAGCAGCGACGACAATGAGCATCAACCGGTCTGACCCCAGCGTTTAACCCATTTTCCGCCAAAGTTCCGTGTGATTTATGCATTTGGGCTAGCGGCTACTCGGGCTTGACTTTTGGGTAAATAACTTGGAAGAACAATTTATTAACGCTGCAATAGAAATATAAATGAAGGTAACGCAGCACCTCAAGCCACAGCGGGATGCCAGTTAGGAAAAATAAAAGAAAATAACTCTGCAATTTATATTCCTACGCTGCTTTATAAGTATTTCTTTTCCTGATTCTCGCTTTCTCTTTCAACCTCTCTCTCTCTCATTTTCCTATCTTTAAAAAATTAGGCATTTAACAATGTTTTCCCCGCTGAATAAGACAACAGTTCAGCCAACTGATTTACGATTTTCCACTGTCTGTTATAAAATCTATCCTGTGGTTATCAAAATACCAGGAGAGTTACATTTCTGGGGAAAACTGGGTCTATAGACTTTGCTTTAGATATATAAACCCAATCAAAACGAAGCTAATCTAAAAATCATTTACTACTTTTTGATTCTTCGTCTGATTTCTCAATGATTTCATTTGATTTCGTTCTTCAGCTTCTTAGATAAAGTCAAGCATAAGCCACGGAAGATCTTCCGGTCTCTAGAAGGAAACAGTCGAAGGATAGACTACTCCATTTAGGTACCGATAAGTGAGTACCAACTGTTTCTTCAACTGTTCCTTCTAGAGACCCTATGTTGGGCGCCTGATTACTGAGCTTTCCATATCCAAGGCTCAACTTCAGGTGAATGATTTTATGATCTGAAATATAGATAGATCTATTTGTAATACTAAGACTAAGGTCAGAGAGCACTTTTCATTAAGGAGTACTCCAAGTGGGAACAGATGATGAGAATAGATATCAAAATCTGGGAACAGTTCTAACGAAACAGCTGTATATATATATAAAATCTATTTACTAACTACATTTAAACTGAAATTGAACTAGGTCTAAATGGAAGTTCTCACATGCGAGTCCGGTTTCATTATCTTGGTGCGTGGTGCTTTATAGTCGATCAATATGCAATTTGCAGACTTATTTTATAAAATACATTTGAATAGTTAATTGTGGTGTTTATAATTTATTTAAATTAAATTGAGACTCTAAAAATAGCAATAAATAATTCAATGCCAGTCGCAATGCAATCAATTTATTCTCAAGGATCGCAAGGAAATTGCTCAATTGGGCGTAAATCGGATTAATTAATGCGCAATTTTTACCCCCCAATAGGCTCCAAATGCAATTGAGGTCAATTTAAGCGCATCTGTGTGTGTGTGTGTGTGTGTGTGTCTGTTTGTGGTGTGCGTGTTGGTGTGTAATTGTAGAATGTGTGTAATGAATTGCAGATAGGACAGAAGTCAGTTCATTAGTGTTTTGGTGAAGGATGTCGGGTTTAAAGGATGGACGAGTAAATGTCAAAGTTTTCTACACAACAACAGGACGCAGGATATGCGACAGGAAGTGCAGTTGCCGTTGCTGTGGCTGTTGCACGTTGCAGGTTGCAGATTGTTGTTGTAGATTGTTGTTGCTGTTGCTGCGAGGAGTACACGTAATTGCGGCTAACGAGCAGTCGGCGCGTGTTGCGACCTGTGCGACAATGCCAAAGGATATTGACACATGGTTAAATGTAGTCAGCACTAATAACAAGGATAGCAACAACAATGAGCAACAAGGATAGCAACAGAAATCTGAGCATTGTCATCAATGAGAGCAAAAATGCAACTTGTAAGCTGAACAAAAGCAAACCAGTTACAAACCCTCCCATACATTGAATAAACTGGTTACAGAACAACACACAACACACACACACACACGTACACACATGTATAAATAGATAAGCCAGAAATGGCCGACAATGGGGCCAGAGTAACAACTGCTGCTGCCGTTGCTGTTGTAACGCTTCGGGCAACTGTTGCCGCTTGAATTTAATTCCAATTGAATTGCGCTCAACAACGGTTGTTCATTCCAACAGACATGTGTGTGCCTGTGTGTGTGCGGGCAATCGTGTGTAAAGCCAATGTCGGCCATTTTTATGCTGGACCACCAACAAAACCTTCTTTTCTAACCCAACTTTAAAATAAATATAAATGAAAATGAAAATGAAAATGAATAATAATGTGCGGTGATAAGCGGAAGTGATTGCTGCGGAAGGGCAGGAAAGCAAAGGGAAGGGGTAGGGGCAGGGGCAGGGGATTGGATGAGATGAGACGGAAGTGTGGGGTCGGCTTCAAAAAAAGAAAAAGATAACATAAAAGGGCAAGCAACGACAAAGAGCACACAAAGCGAATCTGATAAAAAATGAAAAGAAACAAATCATTGAGTTCGGTTTTATAGCACGACACAAAAATCTTTCATATTCCACACGGTTGCTACGAATATTTATTCAATATTTTATATACCCTCTACTGAAACTTAATAGAAAGGGTATATAGCTCTTCCTTGGATTATTTCAACAAGAAGTTATTCCAATCAATCCTGCAAAGCCAAGCACTTCCTTATTTGAGTTGCAGGTTGCCTTGGATAAAAAGAGATAGCAGTATTTATTTGTTTACTTTTGTGCAAAGCAATATGATACAATTAGTTAGAGCGGGATGGCTATGTTCACTCTTAGCTAAGGTATAAGTGTTGCCAGACTTTTGAAAACCAAAATCAAAATGATACAAACGATTTTGTGGTTGAACTGTATACTTGAATATATAAATATAAAAGAAAAACAATGGATGGGAGTCTAACCTCAGTCACTTCTCAATTCAGGTTAGGGAATGGATTGCAGTACATGAAACGAATCTCTTCTAGTTTCTCATATTTTATTAAATTATTGATTTGAACTACAAACAATATGAGTACGTATTTAGGAGCTCAATTATCGCTACAGCTTTAGATAACATTCGATAGATATTAAATGAACTGCATATAGATTATGATGAAAGTATAGGAATGGAGATTTTGAGTAAGTCTATTATTCCTCTATGTTCTTAAGTTTCAGATAATATTCTTTGTTAAAACGACGATTTATTTTTCCGTTTGGACTGCGCTTAAGGGCTTCCACAATGATCGCTCCGCCGTGTAATTGCTTGAAGTCCTCCACCACATTTTGCTTCACAAACTCAACCACATCCTCTGCTTCTAGTTGGGTGCCTGGTAACTTAACGACAGCTGCGACAGCCTCGTCACCGTTGATCGAATTAGCTACTCCAAAGACACAGACTTCTGCCACTTGGGGCATCTGGGAGATGACCTTCTCGATGTCGCTTGGAAAGTATTGCATACTTCGGTACTTCAGCAGATCCTTCTTGCGATCCACCAAGTAAAGGAAACCGTCCTCATCCATGTAGCCCAGGTCACCAGTATGGAACCATTGTTGACTGTCTCGCAATTTTCGACTTTCCTCTGGGTTGCCGTAATAGCCCGCCCAGAACTGTCCGTTGTCGAGGCAGATTTCTCCTATTTCGTTAGGTCCAATAGACTCATTTAGCTCGTTGATTATCTTCAGCTTGTAGCCCGGAGTCAGGCGACCAATTGACTTTGGTTTTTCATCGAAGTGCTCATTTACTGAAATGCTACCGCCAAGCTCAGTCATTGCATAGCTGAAGTGCAGAATCTCCTTGCCTAGACGCTGACGTAGGCGATGTTGGACATCCAAGGAGCAGTGTGCACCTCCATAGATCACAAAGCGTAAGCTTTCCAAATTTGTCTGGTCAAGTTTGCCTGATTTTACGGTCAATCCCAGCATAGCAGGGGACACCAGCAGCCACGTGACCTTGTGCTCCTCAATGAGTCGCAAGAAAGACCCCGGTTCAAATAGATCGTCCGTCACGATTCTCTTCGTGTTAAATACTGCGGATGATATCAAGGTAATGGAACATGTTATCCAATCTAGGCTGCTGGGGCAGTACTGCACATCTGAGGAGTTTAGCGATCTGTTGGAAAGGTTGAGATTAGGTCAAGTCATGGATAATAGCTCGTGGTTTTACTTACAGGCGTCCGTTGAAGATTTTGCGGCTGTTGCTGATTGTGACAGCCTTGGGATGTCCTGTTGTGCCAGAGGAGCAGAGTATGGCCAAGGTTTGATTGTTTCCCTGTTCAAGGCGAAGGGGCTTAAATCCATCCTCCACTTCCGTCTTTAGAATGTCATCAATGGTTATGCCATCCGCAGGGTGATTCCGCATGGTCACAATCTTCACTCCAAGGTCCTCCGTGGCTGCTCGCACCTTCTCGTACTCATCCCCATCACAGAAGATAATTTTTGGCCTGGTGATCTTAAACAGGTGCTCCATGGCTGGTTGTCCATGCATGAAGCTTAAGGAATGGAAGGCGATGCCATTGAAGAAGCAGGCGTAGGCCACAGCGGATATGTGGGTTGTATTTCTGGCTGCAATACCCACAATGTCCGACTGGACCAGTCCCAGGTTGCGCATGTAGGTGGCCACTCGCATGGAGTTCATCAGAAGCTCCTCCCGGGTTAGAACTGTATTCTCTGTGGCCGAGACCTGGCAGAGAATGTTATGTAATGTTATGTAATCCCTGATGAGTAACCCACCTGAGCTATTTGCTTCGGATCACGTTGCATCTGTTGGAATATGATCTCGCCTATAGACAGATCCGGTGGAAAGATGTCCCAAAAATCTTCGCCGCTCCAGATCTTCTCCACTGGATCATAGCTAACTTCCGACTTGAAAGGCATCTTGAACACTGTCCTTGAATATTCATACAGTAAAATAGGTGTAGATAAACTTAGCTGCGGCTACAACTATTTGCTTTACCTCCTTATGCTGTACTAAACAGCTATTCACAATTATCTGAGCCCTTTATATGATTTCTTACATAATCTGAATAACTTTTGCTGGTCATGAATAACTGTATCTCTCTGTCTAGCTCGCGCATGCTTCCTCGCTTTCTCTGTAGATAAACTATGTGGTGATAGGTATTCATATCTATCGTACCTTGACCTTCGTTCGGGCCGAAATCTGATCTGATTTGTCTCTTAATTGGATACTTATTGCTTCAATTGATTTATTTTTGGAATGAGCTTCCCTTTATGAAAGTTGCGATATGGAAAAAATTAGATAAATGAAACCCTCAAAGCCGTTACTAGTGGCGGTCAGTTTGTCTGTCTCCTTCTGTTACAAATAAGTGTGCGAGATAAGAAACCTCCGGACAAAGGGACAAGAAGTGAAACGATTGAAATTAATATCATGGTAACCCGTTACCAATTAAAACTGGGTAAAAAGGGACTACTGAAGTCTCCCAAATGTATGTAACAGGACGTACGGCATATATCGCTAGTATGCTAAAGCTATATTCCCATCCGATAACTGGAAATATGCACAACGTTTGCAGACAAGCAATCAGTAAAATTGGAGCCAGAATCTAAGCGATAGCAATGTTCAGGACCTGGTCTAAAGTCTGATAGAACACTAGTAGAACACTCATCCCAATTATCAAATCGAACACCTCATCCTCACTTACCCACGGACATACGAGATTCGGAATGATTTCTCCCACGTAAGTGATTCCAAGTTTAAAACTGATGTCTTTCAGATATCTGGAATTGTGTCTGACCTCAGTCACTTCTCAAATCAAGTTAGGTTAATCCATTCCAGACATTTACCGGACTCCAGACCAATTACTTGAAATTAATCTAATCTAATTTCTGATTTGAACTACAAATAATATAAGAATGTATTTATAAACTCGATAGCTAAAGTTCTAGATAACATTGGGTGGATAATAAATAGACCTAGTAGATTGTGATGAAAGTATGGGAAAGTCTATAAGTCTATTATTCCTCTATGTTCTTAAGTTCCAGATAATGTTCTTTGTTGGCACGGCGATTTATTTTTCCATTTGGACTGCGCTTAAGGGCTTCCACAATGATCGCTCCACCGTGCAGGTGCTTGAAGTTCTCCTCCACATTATGCTTCACAGACTCAACCACATCCTCTGCCTTTAACTGGGTGCCAGGTAACTTAACGACAGCTGCTACAGGCTCGTCACCGTTGTTCGAACTCCATACGCCAAAGACACAGACTTCTGCCACTTGAGTCATCTGGGAGATGACTTCCTCGATCTCATGTGGATAGTAGTGCATGGTTCGGTACTTAAGCAGATCCTTCTTGCGATCCACGAAGTAAAGGAAACCGTCCTCATCCATGTAGCCCAGGTCACCAGTATGGAACCATTGTTGACTATCTCGCATCTTAAGAGTCTCCTCTGGGTTGTTATAGTAGCCCGCCCAGAACTGTCCGTTGTCGAGGCAGATTTCTCCCAGTTCGTTAGGTCCAAGGGATTCGTTTAGCTCGTTGATTATCTTCGCTTTAAGACCTGGTGTCAAGCGACCAACTGACCTGGGCTTCTCATCAAAGTTCCAATTCATTGCCATACAAGTGCCAAGTTCTGTCATTCCATATCCATTGTGCAAAATATCCCCCGCTAGACGCTTCCGTAGGCGATCTTGCACATCCAAAGAGCAGTGTCCACCTCCATAAACCACATAGCGCAAACTCTCCAAATTTGTCTGCTCAAAGTTCACTGAGTTTACGGTCAATGCCAGCAAGGTAGGAGACATTAGCACCCACGTGACTTTGTGCTCCTCAATGAGTCGTAAGAAAGACTCCGGTTCAAACTGATCGGCAGCAACAATCTGCTTCGTGTGAAATACAGCGGATGCAATGATTGTAATGGAACATGTTATCCAATCTAGGGTGGTGGGACAGTACTGGACATCTGAGGAATCTAGCATTCTGTCGGGGTGGCTGTGGGAAGATAAAGATTAGGGCGAGTCATGGATAGTAGCTCTTGCCTCTACTTACAGGCATGTGTTCAAAATCTTGTGGCTGTTGCTGAGTGTGACAGCCTTGGGAAATCCCGTAGTGCCAGAGGAGCAGAGTATAGCCAAGTTTTGATTGTTTCCCTGCTCGAGGGGAAAGGGCTTAAATCCATCCTCCACTTCCGTCTTTAGAATGTCATCAATAGTTATGGCATCCGTAGGGTGATTCCGCATGGTCACAATCCTTACACCAAGGTTATCCGTGGCCGCTCGCACCTTCTCATACTCATCTCCATCACAGAAGATGAGTCGTGGCCTGGTGATCTTAAATAAGTGCTCCATGGTCGGCTGACTATGCATGAAGCTTAAGGAATGGAAGGCGATGCCATTGAAGAAGCAGGCGTAGGCCACAGCGGATATGTGGGTTGTATTTCTGCCTGCAATACCCACAATGTCCGACTGGACCAGTCCCAGGTTGCGCATGTAGGTGGCCACTCGCATGGAGTTCATCAGAAGCTCCTCCCGGGTTAGAACTGTATTCTCTGTGGCCGAGACCTGGCAGAGAATGAAACAGTTTAGAAGTCAATTGTTACGTAATCCCTGATGAGTAACTCACCTGAGCTATTTGCTTCGGATCACGTTGCATCTGTTGGAATATGATTTCGCCTATAGACAGATCCGGTGGAAACATGTCGTATTTATCTTCGTTGGTCCAGATCTTCTCCACGGGATCATAGCTAATGTCCGGCTTGAAAGGCATCTTCTTTCCGAAAATGTGTCTTCTATATTGATTTGACAATTTGGACAGTTTATCTCAAGTGAGTGTAACGTTTTTTACAATGGAAATTGCTGAAAATGTTACAGAAGAAGATGAATCGACTTTATCAAAAGCAGTCGAAACGTCTTCAACTGAAGTTAACATTGCTTAAGTGAAGGAAATGGTGACTGAAAATCGTCATTGAAGCTTAAGACAGAAACTCGTTGAACTTTCTGTATCTCCCGAATCAGTTCGTACAATAAAACACATCGTAACTGCTAATGAGGCAAGGGTCTACGAGTTATTGATATCATCTGAGCAGAAGCTGATAAAACCACGTCAAAGCAAATCGAAAGTCAAGGTTATGTTTGTTTGATTATTGTTATCTATGAATATCGCGGTGTTTGGCTCTTGAAATTCTAGACAGAAGGTCAGACGGTAAATAAAGAATTCGTGGCCAGATTTGTGTAATAAAAAAATAAAACTCATAGGATTTGCACCACGATAACGCACAATCTCACAGCTGAACTAATTTCATGTGACAATATTCAACAAAAAAGATAGAAGAACCTCCGCATTCACCATACTTCATATAGCTCCGACTTTTTCTCCTTCTACAACGCAAGTTAGGACTTCCATAGTGGAAGTTCAAGGAACTTCAGTGGATAGAAGATACACAGCGAGAGCTGAAGATGATATCAGAAATCGAGCTTAAATTTATATAATATATATATTGTATTATATTTTTGATGCGTTCAATGTATATATAAATTTGGAAGAATAGTAAATATTTTGTGTCTTATTGACCAATTCATGGTAATATTTTTGTATATATTTATTATATTATTCTTATATATTTTATTATATACACCCAACTCTCTTTTTACACGGTTTTTTTTACACGGTTGAAAAAATATTTTTTTGTAAAAATTCTTTTATCTAGTACGGTTTCAAAATCACTGTTTTGTAATTATTATATTATATTATATTATATTATATTATATTGCTGAAATGAACATACATAGTAGTAACTGGGAAATCCCCTTATTCGATAACTATTACCTACACATCTTGTTCGCATGATATTTACATAAAATATTGCTTAATTTAAGTGGTTAAAGTTTATTAGCTCGCAATATTTTATCAATTGTTCGTGCTATCAATTAGATTTGAACATTTCTGAACTTAATAAGTGAGAAAATTTGTTCTCTATTTCTATTCTAATTTTTCTGTTCTTAATTCTGGATTAACAGATTTCTTTTGTTTTTATGAATTATGTATTTTAAGTTTTAATGCTCAATAAAATGCCATATGAACATACAATTTGTATGCATATCTGAAATTTTATAGTTTTCAACATTTTTTACACGGTTTTACGAAGTTAATATAGTTTTTTATTTCATCTTTTCAAATCACATGGAACGATTCCCCATTTTACTATAGGAAACGCCTCTTTTTTTACACGGTTTATTTTTACACGGATTTCTGAGGAACGTATCTACCGTGTAAAAAGAGAGTTGGGTGTATATACTCCGTATTCCTTACGCAAACTTTCTGCTGCTGACTGAATAGCTACTCTACGACTTCTAGTCTTCTGACAAATTTCTGAGCCTTTTATTTCTTTTCTAACATATTTTTTTTATCAACGGCTGCCCTTTTGATAACGCTAAAACACGATCGGAGATACGAAGTAGTGTAGTACCAAGAACAATCCAAGGTTTGTCTTTACCTCAAACAGATACTTGTACACTGTTATAATAGCTCCATACGTCAGACAAGCTTATTATAAATAAGTAAAATAAATCTGCAGAAATCATTAAAGAAATGAAATTTATAAAAACTTGAGGGGAAAATGGGGAATAGACTCAAGTCAGGTTAATCCATTCCAGACAGATACTGAATTCCAAACGAATTACAAAAATTAATCTGAATGTATTTATGAACTCAATTATAGCTAAAGTTCTAGATAACATTGGGTGGATAATAAAAAGACCTCATACATTGTGATGAAAGTATAGAAAATGACTTTTGAGTCTAGAATCACTGATTTAGTCTATATTTCCTCTATGTCTTTAAGTTCCAGATAATGTTCTTTGTTGGCACGGCGATTGATCTTTCCGTTTGGACTGCGCTTAAGGGCTTCCACAATGATCGCTCCACCGTGCAAGTGCTTGAAGCTCTCCTCCACGTTTTGCTTCACATAGTCCACAACATCCTCTGCCTCTAGTTGGGTGCCAGGTAACATAACGACAGCTGCGACAGGCTCGTCACCATTGTTCGAACTCCATACGCCAAAGACACAGACTTCTGCCACTTGAGTCATCTGGGAGATGACTTCCTCGATCTCATGTGGATAGTAGTGCATGGTTCGGTACTTAAGCAGATCCTTCTTGCGATCCACCAAGTAAAGGAAACCGTCCTCATCCATGTAGCCCAGGTCACCAGTATGGAACCATTGTTCACTGTCTCGAATCTTAAGAGACTCCTCTGGGTTGTTATAGTAGCCCGCCCAGAACTGTCCGTTGTCGGCGCAGATTTCTCCTATTTCGTTGGGTCCAATGGATTCGTTTAGCTCGTTGATTATTTTCAGTTTAAAACCCGTTGTCAGGCGACCCACTGACTTGGGTTTCTCATCGAAGTTCCAATTAAGTGTGTAAGTACAACCTAATTCAGTCATTCCATATCCATTGTGCAAAATATCCTTCCCTAGACGCTTCCGCAGGCGAAATTGCATATCCAAAGAGGAGTGTCCACCTCCATAGGCCACAAAGTCCAAACTCTCCAAATTTGCCTGCTCAAATTTTACTGAGTTTACGGCCAATGCCAGCATAGGAGATGCCACTAGTACCCACGTGACTTTGTGCTCCTCAATGAGTCGTAAGAAATACTCTGGTTCAAATGGATCGCTAGTCACAATTCGCTTCGTGTTAAATACAGCGGATGCAATGATGACATAAAAACATGAGATCCAATCTAGGGTCGTAGGACAGTACTGGACAACTGAAGAATTTAGTATTCTGTTGGGTGGGATTTGGGAAGCTTGAGATTACGTGAGGCCCTGGTTCATAGCTCTTTGCTTTACTTACACGTTTTCGTTCAAAATCTTGTGGCTGTTGGTGATTGTGACAGCCTTGGGAAGTCCCGTAGTACCAGAGGAGCAGAGTATAGCTGAGGTTTGATTGATACCATGTTCGAGACGAAAGGGCTTAAATCCATCCTCCACTTCCGTCTTTAGAATGTCATCAATGGTTATGGCATCTGCCGGGTGATTCCGCATGGTCACAATCTTCACTCCAAGCTTGTCCGTGGCTGCTCGCACCTTCTCGTACTCATCCCCATCACAGAAGATAATTTTTGGCCTTGTGATGTTAAACAGGTGCTCGATGGTGTGGTGCCCTTGCATGAAGCTTAAGGAATGGAAGGCGATGCCATTGAAGAAGCAGGCGTAGGCCACAGCAGTTATGTGGGTTGTATTTCTGCCTGCAATACCCACAATGTCCGACTGGACCAGTCCCAGGTTGCGCATGTAGGTGGCCACTCGCATGCAGTTCATCAGAAGCTCCTCCCGGGTTAGAACTGTATTCTCTGTGGCCGACACCTGGCAGAGAATGAAACATTTTAGAAGTCAATTGTTACGTAATCCCTGATGAGTAACTCACCTGAGCTATTTGCTTCGGATCACGTTGCATCTGTTGGAATATGATCTCGCCTATAGACATATCCGGTGGAAAGATGTCCGCAAAATCTTTGCCGCTCCAGATCTTCTCCACTGGATCATAGGTAACGTCTGGCTTGAAAGGCATCTTGAACACTCTCCTTGAATATTCATACAATAAAATAAGTGTAGATAAACTTAGCTGCGGCTACAACTATTTGCTTTACCTCCTTATGCTGTACTAAACAGGTTTTCACAATTGTCTGAACCCTTTATATGAGCCATTTATATGATATATGATAATCTGAATAACTTTTGCTGGTCATAAATAACTGTATCTCTCTTTCTAGCTGGCCCATGCTTCCTGGCTTTCTCTGTAGATATGTGGTGATAGGTATTCATATCTATTGTACCTGACCCTCGTTCGGGCCGAAATCTGATCTGATTTGTCAGTTAATTGGATACTTATTGCTTCAATTGATTTATTTTTGGAATGAGCTTCCTTTTATGAAAGTTGCGATATGGAAAAAATTAGATAAATGAAACTGCCAGGGCGGAAATTCCCGCGCCGGGATTTACGCCCTAAACAAACAAACCAGCGGAAGCGAATGCCACATAGATAATAAGAAGTAGGCTAGCACCAGGTTAAGAAAAATGAAGTATTAGGTTAACACTAGGTTAGGGAAAATGAAGTATTATCGAATAGGCGGAGTTACAGGGTATGAGGTAGCACAGCAGAAGTGGTTAATAGCGAGGCAACGATGGCACAGCGGACGAGCTTTCGGAAAGCGGGGAAAGAGAAAGCTGAGTGCATCATAATACAATGCAAAAGCTCACCTACAAAGCTTTCGCGACGAAGCGATCAAGCGCACCAAAGCTTTTACCGGAGAGAGGGGCATTTGTGCGTTGAACAAACTCAATACGGCGTTATGAGTATGCGGTTCGGCACCAGCAGAGTCAAAGCACCGCTCAGAAGTCACACGCATACACAAATACTACCAAAGCGTCGCTCAGAGGGAACTAAATGGTTCTCCTGGACTTCGTTAACAGGAAAAACACGCATGCGCCCAGCTGGAAAAGGAACAACAAAGCACACACAGGCGCAGCGGGATTAAACTAATACCAATGCAGCCTAACAGAGGGATAACAGGGTAAACTTAGAAATTAACAGAAGTAGGTCAGTAGGCTAATGAGGAGTGGGAGAGAGATTCAGTCTGGGCAGAGGCCAGTAAAGTGATAGAACGAATCCACGCAAGTGCGCAAAGAGTCCGCGACAAGTGCGATAGTGCGAGATCTAAACATATACGCGGGAAACAGAAAACGGAAGAAAACGAACACGGAAAATCAAAAAAAATTAACAATCACGGAAAGGAAAACCAGTGACACTACGCCGGATAACAAGCACGACAACAAAGGCCACAGATAAAACACGAAACTTGAAAATGCAGGAACAAAACTACGACGACGGACACAACAACAACAACGAAGGAAACATGAGCCAACGTAACGGGACCGAGAGCGAGCCGGAGGCAGTGGCGTCGGCCGGAGAAACGGTGGATGGAATACGGGGTAAGCTGGCAGCATTCTTGGCTCACAGGAGCAGCAGTGGAAGAGATTCCTATAAGTGGTGCGGTTAGTAGCTGTATATGTATGAACGCAGGGTAGTGAGTAAGGAGATAAGTTTTAGGAAAATAAAGACAGTAAACATTTATATGCGGGAATGATCCCGGTGTAGATTATTGACCTCGGTCGAGTTCCGCTAGTCGCTGGGCGTATCATAGTGGGTGCAGAGATGTTACCCCTCGCCCTTACTATGACAATCCCAGCGACCCCCGGAGTTAATGACCCCCTTTCGCCCTAGTATTACCTTTTAGCCCCTGTCCCCCTTAGGCCCGTGCATAGCTAGACGGAGACGACAGGGGGAAGTACAGAGATGTACCCCTCGTACCCCGCCTGTCGCCTCCAACAGCTTTGCGGCGGGAAGCTTTCTCCCCCCTTTCCCCACAGGACCTCCGTCCTTCCTCAGTCTACAACGCCGTTACCGAGCGCCGTGACGAGTGCAGAGATGTACCTCCTCGCACTCCCAAGGCACCCGGTGGCGGCGCAAGGATTGCAAGGAAGGAAGGCTACCCTCTTGCCCCTCCCCGACACCCTGGCCGCCAGCCCGATCCCGTCGGTCGTAACCCGGACCCGGTTGTCAGCAGACCCGGGTAATCGGGGACCGACTAGGATCGCACGGGATCCGGGGTCGATTACCACCCGGCCGTGCCGATTAAATGGCCCAGTATAGGTCGGGAACCAAACCCAAATCTCGTCTCCTTTATCAAAACTTTGCTGTAAGGAACCCTGGGCACGACGGAGTCTACCCCGGCCAGAGAACTTACAAAACCCTCAAAGCCGTTATTAGTGGCGGTCAGTTTGTCTGTCTCCTTCTGTTACAAATAAGTGTGCGAGATAAGAAACCTCCGAACAAAGGGACAAGAAGTGAAACGATTGAAATTAATATCATGGTAACCCGTTACCAATTAAAACTGGGTAAAAAGGGACTACTGAAGTCTCCCAAATGTATGTAACAGGACGTACGGCATATATCGCTAGTATGCTAAAGCTATATTCCCATCCGATAACTGGAAATATGCACAACGTTTGCAGACAAGCAATCAGTAAAATTGGAGCCAGAATCTAAGCGATAGCAATGTTCAGGACCTGGTCTAAAGTCTGATAGAATACTAGTAGAACACTCATCCCAATTATCAAACCAAGCACTTCATCCTCACTTACCCACGGACATACGAGATTCGGAATGATTTCTCCCACGTAAGTGATTCCAAGTTTAAAACTGATGTCTTTCAGATATCTGGAATTGTGTCGGACCTCAGTCACTTCTCAATTCAAGTTAGGTTAATCCATTCCAGACATTTACCGGACTCCAGACCAATTACTTGAAATTAATCTAATCTAATTTCTGATTTGAACTACAAAATAATATAAGAATGTATTTATAAACTCGATAGCTAAAGTTCTAGATAACATTGGGTGGATAATAAATAGACCTAGTAGATTGTGATGAAAGTATGGGAAAGTCTATAAGTCTAGTATTCCTCTATGTTCTTAAGTTCCAGATAATGTTCTTTGTTGGCACGGCGATTTATTTTTCCGTTTGGACTGCGCTTAAGGGCTTCCACGATGATCGCTCCGCCGTGCAAGTGCTTGAAGTTCTCCTCCACATTATGCTTCACAAACTCAACCACATCCTCTGCCTCTAGTTGGGTGCCAGGTAACATAACGACAGCTGCGACAGGCTCGTCACCATTGTTCGAACTCCATACGCCAAAGACACAGACTTCTGCCACTTGAGTCATCTGGGAGATGACTTCCTCGATCTCATGTGGATAGTAGTGCATGGTTCGGTACTTAAGCAGATCCTTCTTGCGATCCACCAAGTAAAGGAAACCGTCCTCATCCATGTAGCCCAGGTCACCAGTATGGAACCATTGTTCACTGTCTCGAATCTTAAGAGACTCCTCTGGGTTGTTATAGTAGCCCGCCCAGAACTGTCCGTTGTCGGCGCAGATTTCTCCTATTTCGTTGGGTCCAATAGATTCGTTTAGCTCGTTGATTATTTTCAGTTTAAAACCCGTTGTCAGGCGACCCACTGACTTGGGTTTCTCATCGAAGTTCCAATTAATTGTGTAAGTAGAACCTAATTCAGTCATTCCATATCCATTGTGCAAAATATCCTTCCCTAGACGCTTCCGCAGGCGAAATTGCATATCCAAAGAGGAGTGTCCACCTCCATAGGCCACAAAGTCCAAACTCTCCAAATTTGCCTGCTCAAATTTTACTGAGTTTACGGCCAATGCCAGCATAGGAGATGCCACTAGTACCCACGTGACTTTGTGCTCCTCAATGAGTCGTAAGAAATACTCTGGTTCAAATTGATCGCTAGTCACAATTCGCTTCGTGTTAAATACAGCGGATGCAATGATGACATAAAAACATGAGATCCAATCTAGGGTCGTAGGACAGTACTGGACAACTGAAGAATTTAGTATTCTGTTGGGTGGGATTTGGGAAGCTTGAGATTACGTGAGGCCATGGGTCATAGCTCTTTGCTTTACTTACACGTTTTCGTTCAAAATCTTGTGGCTGTTGGTGATTGTGACAGCCTTGGGAAGTCCCGTAGTACCAGAGGAGCAGAGTATAGCTGAGGTTTGATTGATACCATGTTCGAGACGAAAGGGCTTAAATCCATCCTCCACTTCCGTCTTTAGAATGTCATCAATGGTTATGGCATCTGCCGGGTGATTCCGCATGGTCACAATCTTCACTCCAAGCTTGTCCGTGGCTGCTCGCACCTTCTCATACTCATCCCCATCACAGAAGATAATTTTTGGCCTTGTGATGTTAAACAGGTGCTCGATGGTGTGGTGCCCTTGCATGAAGCTTAAGGAATGGAAGGCGATGCCATTGAAGAAGCAGGCGTAGGCCACAGCAGTTATGTGGGTTGTATTTCTGCCTGCAATACCCACAATGTCCGACTGGACCAGTCCCAGGTTGCGCATGTAGGTGGCCACTCGCATGCAGTTCATCAGAAGCTCCTCCCGGGTTAGAACTGTATTCTCTGTGGCCGACACCTGGCAGAGAATGAAACATTTTAGAAGTCAATTGTTACGTAATCCCTGATGAGTAACTCACCTGAGCTATTTGCTTCGGATCACGTTGCATCTGTTGGAATATGATCTCGCCTATAGACAGATCCGGTGGAAAGATGTGGCAATGATCTTCGCCGCTCCAGATTTTCTCCACTGGATCATAGGTAACGTCCGGCTTGAAAGGCATCTTGACTACACACACGTAGACAGAATAGAACCAAGTTATACATAAATATATATTTTGTGTTTAGGCATAGGTGTGTACTATATTTACATATAAATATATATTTTATAGACACAAATGATGCACACGTTTAGTTGCACTTTTCGTTGTACAAACTTATGTTTTAATAAACTGAATGTATATTTTACCAATCGATTACTTTTGCTGCTGCTATTATTATGAACTGCAGTCACGTTATTTGTGCGTTTTGCTGCTCTACTGTGTAACTGCTCTACGACTTGTAGTCTACTGACAAATGTCTGAACCTTTTATTTATTTTCTAACATAATTTTTATGGCGTCTGCTCTTTTATCAACGATTGCCCTTTTGATAACAAGGTGCTACAAGGTCCACTTATAAATAGATTATGTAATACACGTTGTATGTGCATAGATCTCCTCTGATATCATTAAGGAAATTTAAATATATAAAAACTTGATGAAAAAATGCCAAGTTTGAATTCTTAAGCTGCGTTTTCTCAGGTTGCCTGAATACTGCAGATACCCAAGCGAAGCAATTAGTGATTGATATTAACCACGATCTAGTGGAGCACTGGCTGGACTTGCCTCATACCACGGACTAAACATCTCATACCCAACCCTATCACAGGAGATGAGACGTGGCCTGGTGATCTTAAATAGGGGCTCGAAGGTCGGCTGCTCCTGCATGAAGCTTGAGGAATGGTAGGCAATGCCATTGAAGAAGCAGGCGTTAAGGAAATCGATGAACTTTCTGTATCTGCCGAATCAATTCGTACAATAAAACACATCGTAACTGCTAATGAGGCAAGGGTCTACGAGTTTTTGATATCATCTGAGCAGAAGCTGATAAAACCACGTCAAAGCAAATCGAAAGTCAAGGTTATGTTTGTTTGATTATTGTTATCTATGAATATCGCGGTGTTTGGCTCTTGAAATTCTAGACAGAAGGTCAGACGGTAAATAAAGAATTTGTGGCCAGATTTGTGTAATAAAAAAATAAAACTCATAGGATTTGCACCACGATAACGCACAATCTCACAGCTGAACTAATTTCAGGTGACAATATTCAACAAATCAGATAGAAGAACCTCCGCATTCACCATACTTCATATAGCTCCGACTTTTTCTCCTTCTAAGACGCAAATTGGTACTTCCATAGTGGAAGTTCCAGGAGCTCCAGTGGATAGAAGATACACAGCGAGAGCTGAAGATGGTTTCAGAAAAAATTTTTAAAGAAGAGTTGATGATTATTTCGGAAGGGGTATGCAAGAAAATTTGATGATACATTAGGTTTGGATGAATTATAAATATTTATTGTTTTATTGAGCAATTCCTAGTAGTAATATTATTTTTATATATTCTATTATATTTGTATAACTTATACAATTTAACTTTTTCATACGCAAACTTTCTGCTGTCGTACTGTATGGCTCTGCGACTTCTATTCAGCTGACAAGCCCTGACGGCCCATTATTTATATATTTTCTAACATATTTTTTTCTTTTGTGGTCAGTTATTAACGATTGCCTTTTTGATAACGCTTAAATAGAAGTGTAATTTATTTTAGTTTTATAATTTAGTTTATGATTAAACCACCATTGAATGATTTCTATTAACCGCTTACTCCCCGTATGTTTTCCTAGAAATACATTTGACATTATGTTAACGCAGTCGAATCGTCTGATAAATATTCCCAATGAGCCATTATCATATTAACAGAAACTAACAGTTTAGCGTCCTGCTCGTTGGAGCTGTGTAAATAGCATGAACATTTGATTGCTTTTGATTTTGGCCCACTGCCGTTGCCACAGGCCTAAAGACAATATATCTTTCTCTCTGAAATGTAACTTGTTACGCATCAATGTTTATAAGGCAGGCCACACACACACACACAGATACGCACACTCGCTATTCAAACATATTATGTGCGTGTGTGTACGAGTGTAGGGGAAGTTTAAAAGTTGCTTCATGCCTAGCATTTGGGATTTGATGCAATATTCTATAGAGAGAGGGCCAGAGAGAGAGAGAGAGAGAGAGAGGGGGAAACATGGCAACTCCTCTGTTTGCCTTGTTTCGTATGCGCCACATTGCGTATACGCGATGTACGCCGCCCCCTTGAGGACACAGCACACACAGTAGAGAGCATAGACACACAGCAGCAATAACCGCTAGACACACACATCACTTTCTGTGTGTGTGTGTGTGTGTATAAAGTTGTATATCTATTGGATCAAACTGGGTGAGATGAGCCCGGGTCTCTGTAAATCCGGCAGCATCTTCCGCAACTTATTCTCGTAAATAAGTTTCCAAATAGAAAGCGGCGTGCTATATAAAGGACGATAGATAGGGCGCCGTTTGCTTACAAAAAGGATTCCTCTCACTGAAAGGGTTCGCGGGTTGCGCAGGATAAACGCTAGAACTTCCCTTCAAGTGTGAAAAATCTATAAAAACTTATAAAAGTGTCATTAGCGCCACAATGACATGTCCTTAAGGAAGTATCTATGCGTGTGTGTTCTCTGCTCTCTCATTCGAGCCTTGTCATAAACGTTGTTGCAATGCTTGTTGCCAACTTTTTGCATGCTGCGACATTTCACTTACCACTTTTCACTTTTCACTTAACGCTTCTTCCTTCTTCCTTCAACCCCCCAACGCCCAATTAAGTTTGTCTGAAAGCTTCGAGGCTAATTTCAGTTTTCCCTTCCCTTTTTTTTACTCAACTACAGTTTAAGTCTTGTAATAGGTTTTCCATGTTCTAAAAACAAGTTAATGAGGCTAATGGTGTCAATATATCGAATATTTGTATATATATATATCACGATTCTGTCTATTTGAAAGGTAACTTGAACAAAGCAAATCAGTTAAAGATTAAGAAAAAGGTCAAGAAAATATAAATCAATCAAGAGGATTGATAATTTTAATAATAGTAATAAATATTAATCAAACAATATGTAATAAAAAGTAAATAATTATAATAAAATTAATAATGATAATATTTTAATTATGCTCTATACATCAGGATATCATCAGCTAAGCCAAGAGTTATGTGCTCAAAAGATTTCTCAACAGATTTGACATAACGAACAGAGTTAACTTGGCGCTTTTTGTTGCCTTTGGTCAGTCCGTGTTGTGGCTAATTGTGTTGGCCAAATGTCGCATCGTATGAATGGCTTTGTTTGGATCGGTCTTTGTCGACTTTGGGAGCTGTCAGTGAAGTGGATTATGTAATCTATTTTATCCCAAGTTATCAGCTGATGAGTCATTCGGCAGAGCGACTGAATCAAAGTTAGTCCAACTGCCTTTGAGCCGCAGGCGACAGCTGGTGGATGAGATGGGAGGTGGGAGGTGGGCGTGTCAAAGTTTTTGCCAAAGAGACGAAAAGTTGTCTCTGGTCCTAATTAAAGCCAACGGCAATGGACATTGCGATAGGTGCAACAGGTGGGTTTTTGGCCAAAAGAAGTTGGCTAACTCGGACAGGTAAGCGGCAAGAGGGAAGCCAACAGAGTTATTTTTAATAATTTCATATACATTGAAATTATTTTTAAAATATTTTTTTTTAATTTATTTATTTCATTTCAAAATGTAATTTAAATAAATCAAGATTAATATTTCGTCATATGCAAGTGACAGTTCATTTTGTTGCCTTTGTACACTGTTGCTGTGTTCCATGCCACTCGTTCCGAATCCCAACACGTTCCTGGAAGCCCACTTCCACTGATGGCCAACGCCGCCTTCAAGACAGCCATCGCAAGTAGTTGGCAAGCAGCAGCTCAAAGCCAAACAGCGCTTGCAACTGCGCATGAACCGCGTTCGGATTGCGCTCGACAATGCCTCACTCGGCGTTTTTACGCAATTTTCAAGAATATTTATTTATTTTTATTAACTATTATTTATTTTTGTTTAGAATATGTTTGAACTAGAAGATAGAAATATAATTAAATTGCACTAAATTATATTTTACTGGAAATCTTAAGCTTTTTATGACTGGCTTTAAAGATCCCTATGACAGCATTGAGAATGTAACGGAATAATATTATTTAAATGATAACAGTTTTTAACAGTTATTTTCTATCTCTAGCGATAAGTATGTGGTAGAAGCAGAATAAGCAAATAGTCAAATTCCATAGAAACTGGCAGCTGGCAGCAACAGAGTGTAGAAATGAATCGGAGTCTGCCTGCTCCTTTGCCTAAGGCTTTCGCACACATGTCGATTCGGTTGTGTGTGTGTGTGTGTGTGTGTGTTAACCATTAGCGGGGCAGGACATTGATTGTGCTGGAGGCAGCAGCTGCTGTGTGGGTGTTAACCAGCAACAACAAAAATAACAGTTAAGAACAATCGAATCAGCCCAAAAACAGACAGACAGACGGACGGAGAGACAGACGGACGGAGAGACAGACGGACGGACAGCTGTCTATTTGTCTGCCTGTTTTATTTCACATTTCATTCGATTTTAATTTATCGCTTTTTTCACTCTCCAACTCTCTATCTCCCACTCTCTTCCCTTTGCTCTGTCTCCTTCTAACCGAGCTCATTTCTACCTTTTCTTTTAACATTTCAGCAAACTTTTTTTGTTGTTGATTTTTTTGTGATTTTTGTTTTTGTTTTTATTTCATTAAATGCTTCGACTTTGTGCTTTGTGCGTTGTTTTTTTGACAGTTCCCTTTGTTTAGGGGGGGGGAGGGGCCCCTAACGGTACTTGTTGTTGTTGTTTATCTTCTACTTCAACTTCATTTTTGCTGTGTCCCTGAAAATCTCTTGACACAACAATTGGCACAGCGGATAAACGAAAGAAATCACAAAATCAAATAAAGAGATTTGGCTTTAAACTCACAATTGAAATGTCAACTTGTAGGTCACCGCCACAATTCGTCCTTAACATTGAGGCGGGACTGCGAATGGGATGACTTAAATAGAAATTAGCTCAGTTTATTTAAAGGAGCTTTAAGTTATCGAAGCAAACGAAACAAGAATTAAACGAAAAGCTATCACTTCCTCTAGATATGGCTTTAAGTTTATCCCAATCAGTTCATATGGAGAAACGTAAATTGAAGGCATAAAGGATAAGACTATCAAACAGAGATATATAATTTAAACAGGGATAACTTTATTTGACCCCAAAAAGTATTCTGTGTCCTTCAGCTTTGCCAGGATAAGCTCGTGGGTAATTTTAACTTTGTCAAGTTCTGGAGAACTAGTCTCTAGATTGTTGTGCGACTCGGTGCATTCAGTTCTGCAGCTGCACAAAAATAATGAAAAACAATTTTCCTCTGCTCGTCTGGCCCACTCCTCGCCTCCTTCCTTGGACAGAGATTGCCATGGCAACTGTGGAGATCATTATAATAGGGCGGAGCCTGCAACTGGGCTATGGTTAGGTCTGTGTGGTTTGCCTTAATGCGCGTAATTATACTGTTAATGGCCAACAAATTAAATAATGTGCCAGGCAACGACACTTGCAACCAGCCATTTGACAAGCCACAAACTAACTGAAAGCGCAATTGGGCCATAAATATTTAAGGCCAAAATGCGCTTTAAATATTTAAGAAGCTGCCAACAGGCGACTGCGGCGGTTTGAATTGGCCACTTGTCTGAATATGTGTTCAAAGGACATTACTTATAGATGGAAATCTCAATTAAAACACTATAAACACATTCGTTAACCATGTGACGATTATATATCTATTCAATAAAACGGAAGCCAGGTAGATGATTAATTATTTATCTGTTACAAGTGTTTTTAGTTTATTTGAGTAGAAGTCAATTTGCGAAAGGAACTTATACGTATTCATTATTGTGATTTGAACGTGTAGCTTCGACATCGATTAGCGAATCGATAGGTGAACTAGGCTCAGTCAGTATCTTTTCACAGAACCAGTTCGGTTCTTTGTCTGGTTCTGTTTGAACTCGATAAGTAAATTTAACAGACTTCGAGCTATCGATAAATCAATTAAGTCTATTATCACAGCTCAGCTCCGCTCAACAAGTGCTGTCGTTCAGCTTGTTTTGGCTTTGCTCTTTGGTCTATGAAAAAGGCTTTAATATTTTAATGCCTGTTACTTAAACTTATTTTAGTCTTCTGCTTGCTGTTTGTTAACTTGGCTTTTACTGCTTTGTTTGTGTGTGTATTTTGTAATTGAGTCAACCAGTTGGCTGGGCCTTGCCCTGATTGAAACTCAGAACTGAGCTGCAACTTGGATGCTTTTCATGTATTCTAATTTCTCAGTATTCACCAGCAAGGACCTGCCCCTCCTCCTTATAGCTCCAGACCCTCCCTGCTATCCACTTGCTCGCTTAAAAGTTGTGAAATGAAAAATGCAACTTGTGTTTACTTAGTTGCATGAAATTGCATTTGGTCTGGTGTAATTCAATTCGCCTCGTCCTTTGACTGTATTTCATTAGGACGAATATTCAGTTAAACGCAGCAACAAATTTATGGAAGACAAGACCTCAGAGCAAAACACACACACCGCCGTACCGCATCGTACACACACAGAGGGCCACCGAGCGTCTGTAGAATAATAGCTTTGAGCCAAGTTTGGGTGTTGGCTATCTTTCTGGCCAACCGCAAGCAATTTGCAAGCAAAACCAAGGCAAAGTTTCATTTTCTATTTAGACCCCATACAAACAGCATTGAATCCAGCTACATATGTGATTGTGTGTGTGGGTAGGGAAGGTGTATGAGAGGGTGTGAATGTGTGTATGATAATCGAGCGCAAACGTCGTAGCTCACTGCGTTCTCCCCCCGTCTGAATGCAACCCCCTCTAGTTACGCTTTTGCCGCCAAGAATTATCTTATTATAGGGCAAGGTGCTCGGGCATATCCTTGGTTAAGTTGCTTTGATTATAGCTGGCCTTATTGTGCATCCCCTCTGGAAGCCCCCCTCTGTCTACGCCACTGCAGATGAATTTGTAAATAATATGTCCACGCTTTGTCAGGCGAAAGCCAAACAGTAGATAATAGTACGCCAAGTTGAGAGATGCTCCGTGCTTGTCTGGTTGACGTCAGTGGCGATTGATTTTATTTCGTCCTGCTCCCTGTGCCACACAGTCCTTAGAACGAGGACATACATTGGGGCTGGCATGAGAAGACTTTGACGCAAGTTGCGGCACTTTTTAATGTACATTTTATTTAGACGCCTCCGTAGCTCAGTTGGCTCCTAATTCGTTGGATTTGTACAGAAATTTTGATTGTTTGCGTATTTATTAAGCTGCACGGATGTGAATGTCCATGTTGGTTGGCCTCGTCTGGGTATCGAGCTGCGAGTGTCCTGGGAAACACTTAAGGCTGCAGAGCTTCAACTGAAGCTCATTAAATCACTAAGACTGTCTGATAAATGCGTGCAGTCGGCGTCGAAGTGAACAATTGGAGAAAGTGGAGAAGCCAAGAGGCAACTAATTTCTAATTTCTCAAAGGATTTGCGCATCGCGAAAGTTGTCTCTATTCCCGTCCCCCTATTCTGGTCCTCGTTCGGGCGTTAACATGTTAAGAATTGCGGTTTCGATTACAGCTGCCAAGATAGGGTCAGCTTCTGTCTGGATTCGGGATATTGCCTACTTTCTGGTACTGGCCATTGGGCTCTGGACTCAGGGCTTTGGTTTTTGGGTCATTGAATGCCTCACCACATTAACAGGGATTTGTTGTCGTCTCTTGGCTGACCATTGGACCATGTGGTGCTTACATCTGTAAGCCCTCAACTGATTGCCTAAAATCGATTTCAATGCTTCGCTGGCGTATACGCAATTTGAGCGCTGCCTCAATTTTCTATACTAAAACCAAATAAATCATCAAAACTGTTCTCAATTCTATATAGTTCGCTAGTTCAATTTCGAACAGATAAAATCGCTCCAACGAACAAGAATTGAACGAGAACTAAATCTTGCGATTCAAATCGCTTATCGATAGTTGAGTTCAGTTCACTTTAGTGGTTCACTAATTCTTTATTTTAGGGAATTACTCGAGACTGCACGAATCAAATGAACGACTTGAACGAACATTAATCGATCGTGCGCTTATCGATAAGTCTACACAGCACAAAGAAGAGTACAATTGAACTGACTCAGAACGATGCGATTCATCTCTAAGCACCAGGCTTTAAGTGCCGTGAGATGGCATAAATATCGTATATAAAACTGATAAATGACGAAGGATATCATTAATAAACATTTGCGGCAGACAGCAGCAACAGCAACTTGTAGTGCCCCTTCCAATGTCAGTGGCACTGACCACTTGAATGTGCAACCAGAACCATTGAAAGTGTTGAATTTCGGTTGGCCAAAGGAAGTTGCTTCAATTCCTGACATCAAGTGGCTTTGGTTTTGGGTTTTGGTATTTGGTTTTGGCTTTTGGTTTTGACTTTTGGTTTTTGCTTTTGGTTTCTGCCAGCCACAAGAAGATAATAAATGATTGCGTGCCACAAATCTGATTTGTGGCATCCACAGAATGTGCGAATGTACGAGTGCTGCTCCCAAATCCACTTAAATTCACAGCGACAGCTACGGAATGTCCTTTTGATTTGGTCAGTGGCTGCTTCAATCAGAGTCAATTCGTTAAGTCTGGCTTATTAAATGTACACACCCCTACCTGTTGCCACATGAACCGATGTTGCAATTGGAGCTGTCATTATAAATTCCACTTCCAAAGATATAATTGAATCTAAAGTACTTCATTTGGGGCATAAACACGTTCAGCATTCAGTTTTCCACTCTCATTTCGTGCCCCAACTAAGTTGCGGCAATGCGAATTGTGATGCCTCCACGAACAAGGGTGCCCCACGTGAAAACAGGGGCAAGCGCAATGTATAAGTATACTATATACTTGTATATAAAAAAAATATAACAATTCAATTTCTTTTTAGTACAAAAATACACACACAGCCACCCACACACACACACATAAATAATACATTATTCTTTTCGAGCTGCAGGTATGAAATTATTGACAGACGTCAAATGTCGAAACATGGAAGAGTGTGTGTGTCTGTATGTGGCTGAATGTGTGTGTGTGTGTGTGGCACACAACAATCAAACAAAATGAAAAGGCATTTGACTTTTTGGTTAGGCTTATTTCGTTTTATGGCATTTTTGCTTACCGACTTTTGTGTGCTCAGCTATGTGATACAGCTCCTTCTCTCCCAAAGAGGAAGAAGTAGATGTTAAGCTTCCTATAAGAAAAGAGAGACAGAAATAGAGAGAGTGGAGAGAGAGTGAGAGAAAATGTAACCGAGATTCTATATACTATACACGTTCCTTCAGTTTAGTTAGGCGACTTCCATTCCTCTGTCACATATTCAATTTATTTAATAGAATTTTCGTTATTTGTGTGCGTGTGGCAAATGTGAAATAAATTATTGGCCATGTTTTAGACTTATTTTCTCTATGACTGTGTGTGTGTGTGTGTGTGTGTGTGTGTGTGTGTGTGTGTGAGTGTGTGTTGTGTCAAAGCAGCTTTGTTACATTTCCTATTTGGGGATAGACTTGCAAATTGGGTGCATTGTCAGCAATACATTTGCCATAATTTTTATACGAGTTCTTTAGGTCTTTAGGCAAAGACTCCATAGGTGAACGCTTAGAATACGCTGAAGATTTAAAAATTTGTGTTCCTTTTATTAATTGTAGATTATCCTTTGAGCTTTTTAAGCTATACCTAAAATCTCTTTGAATCATATAAAACGTTTCATCCGGCTTCTCTCTTAAAGTTCTAGTACTCAAAGTATATGATAAATGCGCTTAAAGCTTTCAAGTGCTTTTCAAGATTTGTAAGCACATTTCGCTTGACTTCGATTGAAGACTTTATGTTCCTTCTATGGCAAAGTTAGCTGTGTTTGGAGCTCAAATCATGACTTGTGACTGGCAATGTAAGAGCTAGCAATACTCTGAGTAAGCTCTGTATGGATTAAGTTTAAAAGTTTCTATATTCTATCCAGTTTGTCTATCAGGAAAGCCGCTTTATTAATTGTTGCTTTGTAGCAATTTCAGTTTATATATGGAGTAACACCATGAGATAGATGTACGCCCTAGGGCCATAGTATATAATTTGGAAGCTTGTAGGCCCGCTGGAGCCAGTGTTGAACGCGTTGAACCTCTATTAAGATTGTGATCTAAAAGTTTTAATATAAATAAATAGCTTAATGCGTTCAACTTTGGTGGCTCCAAGCAACAAGTTGCCTTCATTACCATAAACCATACGCACACACACAGAGAGCTTGAATAGAGACATTTGGTGGTCTCCACATGCGATTGGGTAAATAACATGATATTTATAATTATAAATGGATTAGAGTATTTAAGTGTAGGCCAGAGAACACGATTTTCGCATTAGAGGAGAAGCCGGTGCCAGCGCTGCCGGATAAAAGGCGTGTGACAAGCGCAGAAAAGTTAATTTTACTATTTTAAATAATTTGATTATTAGTCAGCAAACTGGCAGCTGACGGGACAGCAGCAGCAGACAACAGACAACAGGGCGGATGTGTGATGTGTGGAGTGCGGTGTGTGGGTGATATTTGGCATATGTCGCAGGGATGGGGGAATCCCCATTCACATCTTGTCACGCTGCCAAAGTTCAGGCAGTGTATAAAAGGGTTGCAAGAGAACAAAACGAAACGAAACTTAATTTTGGTTGTTGGATATTTGCATATTTTATTAACCTAACAGCCGGCACACGCGACCCTGAAAAACAGGCTCCTCTTCCTCCTTTTATTCCCTCCCTCCTTTCAACCCAATCATAAAAGTTAGCCCTCCCTTCAGCCCTCTTTCCCGGTCTGTATCTGCCTTAATTTAATGCATAAACACAAATTCACAACTTTAGACGAAAAGTTGGCAAAGGCAAAGGGTTCACTCTCTGGCACGGACTATGCTTGGCCAGAAATATATTTAAATTAAATCTTAAATGTTGTGCGGATCGTTTGGCATACAGAAATCTTAACCTAAATCTCAGTTTAAATATTGAATCACTGGCAGCGCCAAGAGATATAATCTTTGAGGCCAAAGATTGCGCCGTGAGCTGTAACTTCAGGCAACTCCTCGACTTGTCTATCGACTTTACGTGTGAATCTTAAATCCTCAATGATTTATATGGAATTTTAAAAGCCCAATCGCATATGTAAGGAGGAATAAACGATGCAATTTGTTCAAGGTGCAAAGCTACGTCCCTTCATTTGCCTATGAAAGGAGCAGTCTGAGTTCTCCTGCAACTGATTATCAGAGATGAGGGAAGATGGGGTCTAAGAACCAATGGAAGAGTCTTTCCACTGCGAGTATAGAAAGCTTGAAGTTGAGAGTTCCTCACGGAAATCTAAGAAAGCCTTCCCTACGGCTCTGTAACATGCTTGAACTTTAGGAAGCTGTGTCCTTCAACATTTAAGTCAACTGTCAGGACTGAGATTCTGTTAGTGAGACGCATATTTAAACCAAAAAGTCCTTCGACCTGCTTATTGAGCTCATACATAGAACAAACTTTAATCCATCACGATTTAATCTCAAATAACTACAGAAATTCCAGGGCAAAATAAACTTTAAATTGTGTGCTAAGCCTTACTTAAATAGGAAATCCTTTCATATTGCGTATGTTTTATGACTTTTCTATCACGCTTTGTGTAGCTCAAATCCTTAGAGATTGTCATGGATTTGACATGGTTGATGCCCTCAAGGAGTACTTTAATATTTAAGTTAAAGTTGTGCAGGACGAACGAACGCTTTCGTTTAAATTGTGTCCATTTTGCATATCGGCCCAATTACGCATACGCAATGTATGCCAGAGAATGAATGAAAGATGCACTCAGACAAGAGAGCTGATAAGCTGATAAGCCGGATATTCGGGCAGGACACGTCTCAGTTTCGGTTTCTGTTTCAGTTACAGTTACAGTTTCTGTTTCAGCTGCTGTCCTGCAGCGATTCCTTTCCAGCTGTGCCAAAACGAAAACAAGAAGAAAAAAGAGAAAAATATGTGCGGAAACTGCATTCTGTAAGCCCTTTTACATATTCTGGCCTAAAGGTGTGGGCCAAGAAACTTCTACTTTATCTTAACGCTTGACTGAAGCTTGTGGCAATGGCTAAAGCTGTGGCTGGATGATGGCTGTCAGCCAAGAGTTTGCCACAAAGGACCTTCAGCAGCAGCAGCCGCAGCAGCAGCATCAGTTGAAACTACCTTTTGGCCATGTTAATTTAGCCAGGATTGAGCATGAAACATTAAGTCCAAGCCCAAAGAACCCAAAGGAAAAACCCTTGTCCTTAATGAACGCCATAGAACGACAGCTCCGATCGGAGTATCGTTTCGTGTCAATTGCCAGGCTGGACTTGTGGTTGGTGACCCTTCTGGAGCAAAGTTCAATAATGAGACTAATTGAGACCTCATCAGTGGGCTGCTCGGTTGCCGACCAACGGTAGTTATCCTTATAGTTGGGCTTTGCTATTCGATTCTGCTTAGGTTTTCACAAAGTTCACAATGACAGCACAAAATGGACACGCGCCATCCGGGGGGGCAGGCACGAGCCCATGAGGGGGAGGAGGATGTTTGGCATCCTTTTGGTTGTCACACGTTTAGCTCGGTTCATCGCTTGTCACTTGCCATTCGCCAGTCAACACTCTCTCTCTCTCCCTCTCTCTCTCTCTCTGTGTCTCCACAGCACTGAGGCTATATCCTATATCCTTTCCCTTTTCCATTTCGCACTCGATGGCACTTTTTTCAATTTGCGCGCTCAGTGAGTAACGTTTGCCACAATGGGTTATCAAATGACAACGTGCCAGGAGGCGGCTGTTGGGCTGGCCTGGAGGATGCCTGCCTCTATTCAATTTCAATTGGAGCCTGTTTTAAATCGATTTTTATTATTATATGTGAACACTTTGCCTCCCTCCATTTCATCCTACCTCGTCTCCTGCCCCTCTTGTTGCTGCTGTTGTCCTTTACTGCTGCGGCCAGTTTTTGTGGCTCAATGTAGGTGACATAGTGAAAGTCGTTAAAGCCACAATAAAATCTATGCCATTCGAGTCTGCCACGTTGACACATGACTATAGCGTAGTTTATAACACCAGGAGCAGGAGGAGGAGCTGTAGTAGGTTCCTTGATAAATCTCTTAGTTCTAGAAGCGAGGATTCAGTCCGTGCAGCCAGTCAACATTCCAGCAATTGTTCTATAAATGGGACACATTTATTACGCGGGCAGACAGACTCCTGGCCAGGCAGACACACTCATCATCATCGTGGCAATTGGACAATCCCTATGTGTCTCTGTATGCGTGTGTGTGTGTGGGTGTGTGGGTTTATGGAACCAGCTAATGACCCGTCTGTGGTTTAGTTTTAAAGTTGAGTTCAGCCTGCAAAATTGACATGGAGCATTAAATTTCAAGTGACTTTCTGTGTGGGCTGTTTCCTCCTCCGAGTTCTCCGAGCTGTCTGTACCCTCATTTGCCTAACTGACATGTCAACACGTATCTTTGGCGTCGACAGGCGGCGCGTTTGTCATCAGTCATCCCACACTCTCTACACACCCTACCCCGCTACTCTTCCTTCTGCCTTGTCGTGCACCATTTGCGCCGCAGGACTCACAGATCCTGTTTGCCAACTCCATGGGCTGATCCTGCGAACTGTGCCTAACATCGCTCAGGTTAACGCACTTTTTGTTTGCCTTCTTTCTTATTTATAGCCGTGTCGTTAGGACCACAGTGCGTATTGTAAGTCTACGCACGCTGTGCGGATTGCACTCAAATGCGCACCACTTAAAGAGTTGGGCGTTACTTTCGGGGCGTCATCTACTGCGCTGAGGGCGTGGCAGCAATTTGGTTGATAAATGCGACTGTCTTGACTACATCAACAGCCTCGTTAGTTGAGCTCACAACTCCAATTTGATGGCTCTATGCAATGATGAAATGATGTACTTGAAGTACTTGATGAACTGCTCCAAGTGCAGCCTCAGTTGCCAGTCTGCTCGACACAAGGATGCCCTGTACGTAGAGCTAAGTCCTTAAGCTATAAGAAACTCCACTTGAAGTTATCTGCAATGAACCGCACCATTGCTCCCTACTCCTATATAAGTTTTACTATAAATATTGGTACAGAATTTGCAAGACTTTCAGTTGAAGAATGTGAAAATTAAAGTTGAAGCTGATCTGCTTTAGAAGATTATATAGAAAATATATATTGATTATACCTAAATCTCAGTCCTAATGCATCCAATACCTTTAATCTATAAGCTTTCTTATATATATATATATACTCCTATATACTCTCATTTCCTATTGTTATAGATGTTGGGTATAAAACGAATGGATTTTCCTATGGTAGCTGAAAGGTATGTCCTTAAATGCTCCTTGAGAA
This sequence comes from Hirtodrosophila trivittata, assembly GCA_035045065.1. Classification (NCBI taxonomy): domain Eukaryota; kingdom Metazoa; phylum Arthropoda; class Insecta; order Diptera; family Drosophilidae; genus Hirtodrosophila; species Hirtodrosophila trivittata. The sequence continues at coordinate 1,286,744 of JAWNNK010000658.1, read as the reverse complement.
AGACACACAGCTTTCTCGTCTTTCATTACTTCTTAGCACAGACGACTTCTCTATAAACTTGTTCCATATAGTACATCCAAAGCTCAGCTGATTAATAAAGATGCATCGAATAATACCAATTCGATAAGCACTAACATTTCCAATTAGACTTTACTTAACAGTTAGCTATTCTTTAAATTTTGGCCTCTTTTCCAGCTTTAAATTTTAGGCATACATAAAATGAATATTATTTTGCTGGAGGAAACGGCCTGACATGGCAGAGCCAATCGCCCGGAGGAGTTGGTTGCCATCTGGCGAGGCGTTAATCGAGTTATGATTGATTTTTGGTGGCAAATTGAAACGTCGCTAGACACGCCCCCTCTCATCTCCTCTTTTATGTGATGGCTCGAGAAATTGATGTCAATTGCATTAAGCTATTAATGCTGTAATTACAAAGATTTTAAAAGGACATTTTCCGGCAGCAATTGAATTTGCCCCCTCTCTTTCTCTCTCAGTCTTTATCTGTGTTGAAATGACAGCAGAACTGAAGAGGCGCAAAAATGCAGCAGAAGGATGGATTGAAGCTGGACTTTTGTAGTTCACTGTACAGGTTTAATTGGAGGAAGTCTGCGAATTAGGAAAATAAATAAATAGATTGAATAAATATATCTTGAGCTTTCAATACTACCACAAGTCGTTGCCTTTGTTAAGCTAAACAAAGTGCAGGAACAAATTTCAGCCAATGGAATTTGTATTAGCCATCTCTCTGTCTATTTATCTCTCTCTCTCTCCCTCTCTCGCTCTCTGTCTCTGTGTTTTTGTTTGCCTGTCTGTCAGACTGTCTGCCAGTCTGTCTACTGAATACGTAATTTGATGAGCTCACGATACGCACCAAGTCACCAACTTGACACACAATGGGGCAGCAACAGCCCCAGGAGCTCCACCTGCAACCCATCAGCTACCCCAGCTCTAACTCCTGCTGCCGTTTTAGCTTCTGCTCCAGCTACAGCTTCAGTCGGGAGTCGAGGCGTGTAAATATGTATGAATGTTTTCACAGCTTCCGGCGTCGGCCCGTTGATAAGCTGAAGAATTTTCAGATGCCTTCACTTCCCATTATTGTCTGGGCCTTGTTGTTTTGCTGGTTTCTGGTTGTTTTTGTTGCTGGTTCTCTTAGCCAAACTTAACTCCAGATTGCCTGAATGCCTTGCTTGCTTGTTAGTTTACTTTAAGTGTCCATGTTGTTGCCTTCAGGCCTAGCCCACACTTTGCTATTGTGTTGTGCCATGTGGCTAACACACACACACACACTTGTACAAACTTTTTATATGTATCCTTCAATTGACAAATTTAAATTATTACGTTGAATCGGGATTTCTTGCGTTTAATCTTTGCTTCTTAGCGTCAGCTGTCACAGCGCTTCCTCCTCGTTACCCCCAATCCGCAATGACATCACGTCCTGCGCCAGGCAACCCAGGTCTTTAACTGGATAAGTCTAATCCCAGCGCTTTTGGCCAAAAGGATGTTTGGCCACTTTGCTGGCTGCGTTAACATTGTCAATATTATACGTCCTTTGAGCTGTGTTTTAATAAATTACGTTCCTTGCAGCGTTTTATTAACAAAAAAGGCTGCCACTCAGCATGAAAGCGGCAACAGGTGGGCGTCACCAAGCGAATCCATGGCTAAAATATATTATCGCAAAAGGTAATTTCAGATGAAATTTAATTATAAATAACTGTATGGACGAGCACCCGGGACAGGCGAAAAAGTATTAAATGTCGCCAGGTATTAATTTAATTATTGATCAAACCTATTTTTATAATATTAAAACCAAACATAATTAATATAATTGATTTTACAATTTTTAAGTACAAAAATAAACAACGCTCAAAAATGACGCCAATCGCCAAACGGAACGAATTTAAGAGCTTCCTCCAGCTGATTGGAGTTCGATAAGTGCAATCGCTGCTGCGTTCAGGATCGATAGAAGCACCCAAATGAACGACTTGAACGAACTACTTGAGCGAGCAACTGAACGAAAGTGTTTTGCGCTGCTTTCCATATCAATTTTTATTATGATTCACATATTTCCTCCAGCTGATTGGACTTCGATAAGTGCAATCGCTGTTGCGTTCAAGATCGATGGAAGCACCCAAATGAACGACTTGAACGAACTACTTGAACGAGCAACTGAACGAAAATGTGGTGCACTGCCTTTCATATCAATCACACCTTCCTTACTTTCTTAAATTATACGAATCTTCAGACTGAACGAAGAACTGAGCCACCTGCTCGTTTATCGTTCAGTATTATCGTTCATTCAACGAACGAACTGAACGAGAAACTGAACAGAAACGTTTTAAGCTGTCGAATGAACGAAACGTCAAACTGGAGGAACTTGTGAACTACAGCTCCGATTACTCGAGTGGATCATATTTCGATCTACGATCGAAAAATCGACTCTTTAAGCGAATCGCAACGTTTCTGGTGCAACTTTAACTTAATATAAAGTTTTTTGCTTGGATTTCACTTTGTGGAATATTCGCTGCCCCTCATTATTTCGCTTTACAGTTGAGCTTAAAAAATCGCTAATAACTGCTATTTACGTTGCCTGGTTTTAAGTAAAGGGTTAGCAACGGGTTGCGGTTATTTGATCCGGGGCAGGGGCGTCCGTCAGTTGCAGATACTGAACGTGTGCCTGATGGCTGGCTCTCAATAAATCCCAACAGGTGTGCACAATGCGGCTGCCGTTTGGCGCTGACAGGCAAACTGATTGTCGAGATGCCTCCTGCCACCTGCCAACTGCCACGTGACACCTCCCTGCCTTCTGCTGCCTGATGCTCCATGCCGAGCTGTGGCATCCATTGTGTGGCTGCCGATGACAATCACAATGCCACTCAGTGGCGCCACCACTGCAAATTATGAACAGCATTTTGCTGTTATGCGAAAATCTGTTTACAGAATTACGCAGCACAATTGCCAGACCACAAAGTGAGAATAAGAGTTCTGATCGGGGGAAAATTATATAGTTTATATAGGAGAACTCGGTATAATGGTATGTGCGAATAAATGTAAATTATTATGCTCGCAAATGATGACAAATGTCACGAGGACCTGCGATTACCCGCAAGGACCTACCTAAACGAAGACAAAGCATAACTTCGGCTGAGCGCAAATTGTGCAACGCCACGATGACGACTACAGTTCCTGTGGTCCTGTGGACAAGGACCTCTCCTGACTACCCGAGCTCTATGCTGCTGAGGTAAGTGCTTTTAATATTCACCTAATGCACTTGAAGCTCCGGACGCCTGTTTTTCTATTGGCTTCATTTTTCTTGACGCTGCTTGCAGCAGCCAGCAACAGCAGCAGTTGCTGCAGTTCAGAGCTCTGTAACTGATGCCCCAGTCGATGTCTATGTGTAAGTTAAGTGAGTGTGGCTACCTGTGGGTGTGCGTGTGTGTTTAGTAGTGTAGTTTGTGCCATAAGCATAAGCCAGAGGGGAACACCTTTTGTCCGGACTGACCAGTGGCCAGCAGGCGGCAGTTACCAGGCACCAGGCACCAGGCTCTAGCTGCACAGGGCGTACGTGACGTATGCGCAATATTGGCAACTGCCATTGGGGCAACTTATGGCTGCCTCTGGTTATTTTTGCTTTCCGTTTGCTATTGTTGCCCCCGTGCTACTGCTAATGCTATTGCTGTTCCTCTTGTTTATGCCCCATGCGGCTGGCCATGATTAATAAGTGTGGGTTCTATGCAAATGCCCCCAACAGACGTCAGCAAGTGGATTACGTGTTGAACATAAATATTTTTCATACCCCCATTCATAGTTTGCCTGCCCCTATAAACATGCAACATGCGTCAGTATTAAACCATCAATTCCATAAATATACTGGAGGAGTATATCTAAATAGATCTAAATATATCTCATATTCTAATTTCCAATATTTTTCACTCATCCTTTTACCTGTTTGCGGTGCGGCAGCTGCAACTTTGTTGTGGGCTTCCGATCGACATTTGTTGGTTTCTGCATTTGACTTGAGGTTAACAGAGCACTCAGCTTTGGCTACACACGCTGTGTAATACCCTGTAAAATGTGTTTTCAGCTGGGTATCAACGTTTGTCCTTTAATATGTAGCGACGTCCATCTTAAAACTAAATATATATGTATGTATATACTGTAAGACAGGTGCCTTCTTGTTTTCCTATTGACAAGTTATTAGATGTATGAAATGTATTAAATTACCTGTATAATATATTAATAATGTCAATTTCTATCTCAATCTTCCTACACATAGTGCTTCGCTTCATAAGCATCCTGTTTATCATAATCCTTTGCATCAATATTGATCGTTGATTTCTGTTCGTTTATTCTGCAATAAGCGGCATTAGAGTCGCAGTCTACAAAGACCAAGCGGCGCCTATTAATAGGCAGGAAACGAGAAGAGGCAAAGGACTAAGGTTTAAACTAATATAGAATATATGTATATAGATATGGATATTGATATATATTTTCTCAACATTAAGAGAGCGACTCGAGAGACATTAGGATAGAGTTAGACTAAAAGATGGAGATAGAGGTAGAGATACTGATAGAGATTTATAAAGAGATAGCTACAGATACAGTTGCATCTATTGTATCTATAGATAGTTATAGGGATAGAGATAGAAATAGATAGATTAGAAGAGAGAGAGAGAGAGAGAGAGAGAGACTCGAGAGACTTTAGAATATAGTTAAAGATAGAAATAGAGATAGAGATACGGATAGAGATACAGATAAAGATTAATATAGAGATAGCTATAGAGATACAGATACAGATACAGTTGCATCTATTGTATCTATAGATAGTTATGGGGATAGAGAAAGAAATAGATTTAGATACAGATACATAGATTAGAGATAAAGATAGAGATAGATATATTTAGCTGGCTATTCGGTTGCCAGGATGTTTCCATCTAGTTTACAGCTTGATCTCGTGACCGAAATCAATTCACAATAAACCTAAAGCATCTATAACTTATAAGTTATGCAATATTAAGGACATGGCTTAGGGTATCTGCTAGCTGTTTTAACTGAAGCGCACAATAATTACATTTTATATTTAGAATATTTATTTTCATTGAGAAATTGGAAATTGCTTTAGTCGCATTTGATATCTGATTGGATTGGCGGAGGAGCTGAAAGTGAAATTTGATTTGCTGGCGCGGAGTCTGGTTGCATTAAAGTCGAGGCGGAGTTGCTTTAAGTAGCAAAGGACACGTGTCCTTGTTTGGCTACGGCTGTGGCGGTGTCTGTAATTGTGCTAATAAGACGCTGGTAATTATAATTTAATTAAAGCCTCCACCAGCTCCAGCAGCAGCTCAAGAGCACATCCTCTCTAGCTCTGGGCAGGATGTGCGCTCGTGTTTGCCATTAGAATTTTCCTTGTGCAGCAATTACTCCTCGTAGGGAAAATGAAGGCAGCATCCAGGCATCCTTTGACTCTGGCAACATATAAAAATTGATTTATGCCACACAACTCTGTGTGTGCGTGTGTATGTGTGTGAAGGAAAGTCTGTGTGTGTGTAGGGAAAATAAATAAAGTGAAGCAAAACATTTCAATTGCAAGTCAAACACTTGGCGGCAAAGTTTGTGCAGCAGCAACTTTTGTGTCTCTTCTGTCTGTGTGTGTGTGTTTGTTGCACAGTTGAAATGTGATTAAATTTGTGGCGTTGTCGTTGTGGCAGGTGAGTTTTGTAATTGCATTGAGCAAGCACCAGCAGCGGCGCCAATAGCTGTAAGTAGTGGCAAATGAAGATGAGGTAGAGAGCTGCTGCTGGTGCTGCTGGTGGTGCAGAGCCTTGTCCTACTTACAGATGCTTGTGGTAAGTGCACATTATGAAAGTGGCAGCCACTGGTGGCAAGTGGCAACTGGCAACTGGCAAGTAGCAAATGGCTTGCACCTGCAGGTGTCTGCTCAGTTGTGTATTAATAAACAGATTACGCAATTAATAACACACACTGAGTGCTCAGATGTGCGCAAATTGTGACAGGCTACTGCGAGGAGCATCCTGCATCAGGAAGGAAGGACCACCAGCAGCAGCAGCAGATCCAGCTGCCACATGAAGCGTTGCTAAATTAAGAAGCAACTGCAGCCAATGTTCTTGCAACCAGCTGCTGCCGCAACTCGTGTAAAATGTTGCGCATATAAATTTCAACGTATCCAGCGCTCAGAGTGTAACGTGCAACATGCTGCAAGCAAAACGGCCACCAAAAGTGGCCAATGAACCCCGCTGTGCCACACAGCTGATGGCTGTGTGTCGTCTGTCGCCTGCCGCCTGCCACCTGCCACCTGCCGCCTCCCGCCTGCTGCTCAAGTGCTTGGCTGGCACTTCTTTCAGCGCTGTTGCCCCAGTGAGGGGCACCAGCCATTTTGGCCATTATGGCCCTGTGGAAATTGAGTTAAGTTTCCCATGAGTTGCCGCCGCCATATGAAAATGTGCCAGCGCAGCACCTTTTCTTTCCTTTTACGTCGAAATTTTTTCACTTTATTTTTGTTGGCTTTTCCTCCAACAGTTGCGGTTGCCATTGCCATTGCCATTGCCATTGCTATTGCTATTGCTATTGGTGTGCGCTCAGGTGGAAAATCAAGGAAAATGTATCTGGCAGGAGCTGGCAGCCAGGAAAGCCGCCTGCCAGCCTCGCTGGCAGGCAGGATAACCAGGATAACCGAGCGAAACCAGAAACCAGAAACGACAAACGAATATTTATTACAGGTGTTTGCATTTGACTGACAGATGCGACAGCAAACAGTCGCATTTAGTTAGGGCTTGTGTAGGCTTTCCCACCGAACATAAAGCAAGGAGCCATCCCGGCCAGAAAAAAGAAACCTCTACAAATCCCAGCCAGACGCCGCATCAACATAACAATCAAAGGAGTAATAATAGAAAGAATGGCAAAGCCACAGGCATTCCCCCGCTGACAACATAATCCAGAATGCTCTTAAACTCCCACTTCAGCTCTTTAATGAAATGCTACTTTAATGTTGTTTAACTCGAGTCGAGCATGCCCCACTACAAGGTGTCCTTAACTGGAATTGCAGTCTAACTGATCGTTTGTCTATATATATATATATATATATATAGGTATATGCTAAGTAAATAGAAGTAAAGTTAATTAAATTAAGTATTTAGTTTTGCAGAACTCGAACTCCAATTGGATTTTGCTGCCTGCACTTTGAGATAATGGAATCTCAATTAAAAACTGACCTGCAGCTGCTTTCTGGCAAGGCTGTAAATCATGATAAGAAACTATAATTAAAGTTAATACCAACATACGAGTATAAGCCTAATTGGAAAGCAAGCTGCCACCTCTTGGCTAGAGGCAGTAAGAGGCAGCTACTCGATACCTTTTCAGGCTGCCAATTGGAGTTTTCAATGGGATTTGCGTGCCTGCACGTTGAGACAAAAGAAACTGATAAGAAGTTGCCTGCAAGGATGCATATTAGGAACTATAAAGCAGTACTTCACACACATCACGCACACACACACACATAACACACACACACACACACACACACACACACACACACATATACACAAAGTCAATAGAAGCTATACGCTGCTTGGGTTTAGGGCGACATCTGCTAGCAACAATCTTCACTCGGACAGCTGCAGACAGGCAGATAGAAAGAGCTACAGACAGATGGACAGATTGACATATAGACGGTCAGATGGACAGACAGATGGACAGCTTAAGAATATAGTATATACTTTACGGGGTCGCAGATGCCTCCTTCTGACTGTTGTAAACATTTACTCAAACTTTTTAGTTTCCCTCTTTCACCATTCTCGAATGGGCTTAAAAATTATAAATTATTTTCTATATAAGCAACAAACTTTGATGCTCTGCGAATACGTCATAGGGAGTAACTACTGTACAAGCAGCACAGAAAGATAATTCATTGAAAAAAACACTTAATTTATGCCTGTCTCTGATTGGACTTCGGAGTAAGCCTGAGATTATATTGGACTTAGGACGAAGTTCGTAATGTTTTGATATTTTGTTTTTAGTTTCAATATCTTTGACCTTTGCCCCTTTGACTTCATACTCTGCCATATAATCTATGGCACACGTTGAGTTAAATTCAAGAAATGGAAAAAAATATGCAAAATAAATTGAGAATCAATCAGGCACTCGAGACGAAAAGAAAGGACCTGCGCCTGGACACAAGTCTAGAAAAAAGTAAAAAAAAAGAAAAGTGTTTTCAGGTCTAAGATTATTTGGGACTGAGCCCCAAATTGCTAAGTAGCAAATCGATGGGTGGAAAAGAAAGGAAAATGAGAGGGAAAATTTAAATACTTATTGTGCCTACGAGAAAAATAATCCGCTTTGTGCAAATTGAACACCAGAAATCGTCAGATAAATTGATTATGGCATTTCACGTGCAGTCCTGGGAAATTGGGTGCTTCTTAGTATAAAAATAACACACTCCAGGGGGAAAGTTGGGAGAAACTCTGAGCAGTCGCAGCCAACTCTCTCTCTGTCTTTTTCTTGCTGGGAAAATGTGTGCAACAAAGTTCTGTGCAAATATTTTAGCAGCGCTTTAAATTCCTTTGCCAGGACGAGTGCAACGAGCAGGCTGTGTGTGAGTGTGTGTGTGTGTGTGAGAGTGTGTATGTGTGTAAGTGTGTCTCATGATATGCACTTGGATCAAGGCGTTGACTTGGCCCAGCCCCTTAGCCATACTCAACGTCAAAAGGAGGAGCATAAAATATTCCGTATGGCAATGTTTAGCACCTGCCCTCAACCACTCAAGGGTCGCCCCACCCCCAGCACCACCCCACCACCTCATCCGAGGTGACTTTGTAAGTCAGCAGTTTTCGTTGCTGGTGACTTACAGACTTGGCAGCTGCAAGTGTCCAAGTGGATTTTCCGGTGCTGTTTATGCAAATTTACGACTAAAGAGAACGCTGCTTGCAGTTTTCTATTTTCCCTTTCTGCTTTTCTTCTTTTGGCCAAAAGCTGATTGTGAGATTTATTGCTGTCTCGAGGATTGCCATTTTCAAATAAAATGTGTATAGAGTTAAAGAGCGAAGAACTGTTACGTCTACCATTTTGATTACACTCCAAAGGACGACCAAGGAGCCAAGGATTGCGCCTGTCTGTCTGGGAGCAAAGCCCAAAGTCGTAGCTGAGCGATGGGCGGCTCGTGTTTACGTTCTTGTGCCCATCATATGTAATTAATTTGCCACAGCTGTTTATCCTAATTAGAGATGAATCCTTATTATGTCTCATAGAGACTATCTAAGTGTGTGTGTGTGTGTGTTTATGGGTGTAACTCGGGCGTACAATGTCTGTTTATTGCTTTACAGGCTTCCAGTTGTCACCATGCGACAGCAGAAACGCAGGGTTTTCCCTTAGATTTGCTCAGACCTAAACTACAAATTGTACTTATTGTTACATACATATATATACTCGATTCTGTTCAGCATCAGACTTTATGTGTCCTTAAGAAATACTTTGTCAAAAGGATTCGAAGTAAACGCTGACTGTGAACTACTTTCAAGTGCGAGTGGAGCAGAAACAGGGCTGAGATTCAGTCAACGAAGCTATAGACTGACTCAACGATTCGTTCAGTTTTAGATTCAGATAAAGCAACTACAATAGTCGTAGGACTAAAAGAAAGGCCATCAGTTGAATAACCAATCGAATAACGAAGAGTTTCAAATCATTGCCGCAAAATGCGAAATGAAAAGTTCGTTCAGTAAAAGTTAAAGTCAAAGGTGAAATATTTAGATATATACTACATACATATAGATGTAGTATAGCTAACATACAGACAGCTTTTTGTAATCTCAACATGTTGGAATAATATAGAATACTTTGAAAGGTCATTCAGAGTGCACTGAGGACTCGGCTTTATTTATCGCATGGCAAATATAGAGAGCAAATATTGCATAATGCCCCAGAGGACAGGGGAAAAGCTATTCAGATATAGAAACATTAATCCCTTTATGAATCGAAATGCTTTATTTTTGTCTGTATTGAAATGCTTTTAGGCTGCTGCTTCTGGCTCTCAGTTCTCAGTTCTCTGTTCTCAGTTCTCAGTTCTCCATTTCGTGTTTTACGGTTTACCAACAAATTTTGGCTGTAATCCCAAGTTACATAACGCAATCAAAGGGCAACAGAAGCAATCAAAGCATTCACCACCTAATGGAAAACTGGTTAACAAAAAAGCAGAAAAATATATAGAGAAATGGATAGAGATTTGCTAAATTGACAATGTCAACTTTATCATCGAGTTAAATTGCGAATAAAGCAAAAGGAGCGTCAAAACGGAAAACCCAACACAATTTCTTATAAAATTCGCACTTTGTAAGCACTGCGTGTCCTTTGGACACCCTTTGCCCCTACCCCCTTCCCCTTTCCCCACAAGGCATAACTGGCCAGAAGCAAATTTTGGTGGTGCTCACGAATTTATTATGCGCCCTTTCGGCGGACGCAGCGACAAATGGCTAACAAGCGCCGGACGGACAGCTGGCCAGCTGGCCGCGTATCAAAGTGAATTTCTGAATCGAAATTCCGCCCATATATCCGATCTGAAAGGGATAAAAAAAGTGTATATATGTGGGAAGAAGAAGAAAACTGCGCCTAATTAGCCCCGTTATTGATATACAAGTTGGCCAAGTAATTTCTTTAGGCCATTCTTCTTTCTACTTTCTCATTATTTTATTTTGTTTTATTTTATTTCGTTGCGCGTTCTTTCTGCTCGCATGCGATTTTTAACACAGGCAGCAGCGCAGTCGCCGGCAGCAGCGACAGCGGCAGCGGCAGCGACTGTTGCTGTCTGATTGGAAAACGTTGCTGCTGGCGCCGTCGGCATGTGCTGCGCTGTGTTCCAATTCCCAGAACGTTCCGCGTGCGGCTTAAGCGCCAACTAGAATCGTATTCGCAAACAGTTTCTGTTCAAAATGCCGACGCGTTGGTTGTGCAACGCATGAGAACCTCAACATTGACGCCATTTTTCAAACACCAGCTACATAACGGTAAAATAACGAGTGGGTGTTTATCTGTGTGTGTGTGTGTGTGTGGGTGTATCGAGCCGAAATGCGTTCGTTTTCGACGAAGTCGTCGATCGCAATTGTATTTCCGTTGCACGTCTTCAGTTGTCGTCGAGTCCTCGTGTTGAACAAAAGTGCCAATGCACATTCGCATATTCAAGTGATACTCGCAGTGAATAACTGTGAGTCCATTCAGTGAATACACTCATAAACTGGGCGCATACTCAAACAGCAGCAGCTACGTGCTTCGAGCAGCAAACAATAATTAAATAAGAATAAACAGACAAAAAAATCATTACAAAAAAGAAACGAATAAAACAAATGAATGAATAAAATGATTGAAAATCGAGTATCTGTGTGAGTGCATTCGTATATATATTTGTATTTGTATTTGTATTTGTGCTTGTGCGGCAGATTCATTTCTTTTATTGTTTTGTAATTGCCATCGTTATGGAAATAAAATTTATTGTCTTTTTGAATGTTTTCGCAATTTGCATAAATTTCAAAGCAAATTCAACTAATTAAAAATCGCAGCTGCTACAGATATATATATGAATATATATCCATATATATATGTAACAGTAACTAGATTAGTCTGTTATCTATATATAGTAAGAACAAGCTATAGCTTTATCTTCCATCTCAGCAGCCTCAAATTTTTAGGAAACAGGCAAAAACTCGTCTGATTTTCAATTTATGAATTGAAGTTTTTATTTTCTGCTTTAGATAAACCGATAAATAAATAATACAGATATATTGAGAAAATATATTGACAAAGTGAACAAAGTTGAACAACAAATACATTTAGCAATTATTCAATGTGTGACAAGAAACTCAGAGCCAAAAGATTTATAATAATCGAACTCGAGCGAATAAAGCGCAAATTTTAAAACGCAAACTGTCAAAAGCCGGTTAAACGCCTCTATAAAGTGCATCGACAACAACAACAACAACAATTGAATAACAACAACAACAACAACAACACTTAAAAACTTGACCGAATTTCCAATCAATTTGGCGTCTCTAATCCCGCCCAGAGTCGCCTTCGCCTTCGCCTTCGACTCAAACTCAATCTCAATCTCAATCTGAGTCTCAATTGTAATTGCAATCGCAAATGATTTATTCAGGTAAGTCTCTCCCTCTCCCTACCGCTCTCTCTCCCTCTCTCTTTCTATCTGTCGAAACGCACTTTTTTGTTGCCAACTTGCCAAATTACCTGCTGTCAATTGCCAGTTGCCAGCGGCATTTGGCTATGCAAATTGCAAACTATTTTCCGAATTGTTTTTCTTTTTTTCTATATATATTTTTTTTGGACCCGGTTAACGCTCCAGCTCCCAAGTGCAACTATTTTCAATAGGTTTTATTACACCTGACCACAGGCCGTAAATCCGCAACTCCGGCTAATTACAATTTGTCACTGCTGTCGAAAGTAAACGACACATTCTTATACTCCTCATCTATAATCCCATCGGGTATAACAATCTCATAGATTAAAGTATCTTTTCCATTGAGAAGCAGAAATCTTATAGAAGAGGCGCCATATAAGTCAGACTTTCCAGCAGATATATGGATTAAAGTTAGCTATAACTGTATATAACTAATACACAGTGAAAATCTGGATATATCATATAGATTGAATAAGAATAATGAGATGAGAAATCTGTTCCCACTTATGAACTGTTCACAGAGTATCTTTTGGTATAGTAAAAACTTCTATAGAGTATAGATAACTCTCTATATATTGCGATATATTACTCTATGACGATATATTGCCTACTAAAGTACAGAGAATACAGTATAATACCTATGGAATAGATATTTTAGATAGCTTTACAGGTAATACTCTAAGGCAGAGCTTACACTTTTGGCTTGAAGACCTTGAGTACTTCTAGACTTTTCGTGGAGTCTGCTCGACTTTCAAGTTTCTACTTGTCATTTTTTGTAATTGTATTCCGTTTTTTTGGGGCTTTCACTGTTTTTTGAAGAGGGAGTCTACGACTTGGGCGTAATTAGCCGAGCGGGGGGGAAGGGAATATCACAAAAGGCCATTAAAGAACTGCGCTTTGTGTGTTGTTTGTGCAGTTTTGCGGCTTTGGCGGCAGCACGTGTCCATTTGGCAACAGATTTTGTTACAGTACTCGCACATGCAGTAGCCTAATTAAGTTAAGTGCTTTTGGCCTGGCTTAAAGACCCTTAACTCCTGCTCATACCTCTACAATGGAGTCAGCCGAACTTCGCTTGCCAAAACTTTTCAAACTGAATCTCAATATGCACTCAGAGGGAGAGAAAGTTTAATTCTCAACACTCAACCACAAAGACAAGTTTGCTTCCAAGCGATTAAGTCTGGATAACACCAGCTGACAGAGAATATAGGAGTGTATCCTGGGAAGAAGGAAATCCATTGAGCTGTAGAAAAGTGTATTGAAAAACTTTGCTTTGGATTATTGTTGCTCACATTTAACATTGATAAAACAGTAATAAAACTGGTCAGAGCAACTTTAAAAAATGGAAAAAGCTTTAAGTCTGCTTGCCTAATTTAGTAAAGCACATTAAAGCTGAAAGCTCATTGGAGTTTTGTGTCGTTGATAGGTGAAGTTTAATACACAGACAGAAAAGTAGATGATCTGTTTTTATATCGAAGTAAAGCCCATTAAAGCTCAAAGTTCGTTGCTTACTTTATAACATGCTGAGCTTAAAAGCTGTGTTGTTACATCAGTAGAGATAATCTAAGGAAACAGAGCTTTCAAAGTAACTGAAAGCTTTCTATATATTTGTGTAAAGAAACAAAGTACATTAAAGCTCAAAGCTCGCTTGGAATTTGTATGCATTCTCAGCTTAAAAAAATATGTTTTTAAATAAGGAGAATAAAGCTGCAAAGAGAAGAACCATAAAAGCACCTGCAAGCTTATAATCTGTTTACAAATAAAGCACATTAAGAGCTAAAACCTCAACCAACAGCATTAAGATGTGTACCGCTTAGTTATGAATACCTTTTCTTCCCAATTAAACAGCTTTTTAAGCACATCATGTAAATGTGATGACTCGAATCTAAGCTCAAAGCTTGACAGCCAGGATATACAAAGTTAATTTTCTAAGCTGGCTTTAATCAAGTTCTCTTTTACTTATGAGTTATCTTTATTCTCTTCTGTAAATATATTTGCCGCGACACTTTCGCCTAATTTAATTTTCTTGGATAAATAGAAGCACCAGCCACAAACGCTTTATCCAAGTAGACGGAAATAAGTAGAAGGCAAAATAGAATTAAAAATGTGAATCTAATTAGAGGATAAAAGCTTACACTCCTGCTTAAGCATATCATAAGCTATTTACGGAGTAGGACACATGAGGTTCCAAATTGTTGAAATAGTCCACATTTGAGTCAAGAGACTGATGAAATTTTGTCATGTGCTGCATACTGGGAATTTTAACAAGTTTTCTTTGTCCGAAAGAGCAACAGCAACACAATAATAATAATTAAAATGATAGTAATTGTTATAATAGTTAACAGCAACAGCGAATACGACGACGATAGCCTCTGCCTACGTGCAAAAGGCAATGAAACCTGAGATTCTTTTGCTTTTGCTCAGTTGAACACCAAAACACAAAAGCGAACAAAATACAAAAAAAAGGGGAAAAAATGAAATAAATTAAAATAAAACAACATTCAAATAAATGCAACAAACAAAGTGAGAAATATATGGCAAATATTTAAGGTGTGTGTGTGTGTGTGTGTGTGTGTGTAGAGAGTGTGCTGTGCGTATGTGTGTGGGTATGGGATATGGGAACTAAAACTGACAGTCGACTAACGACTGGTAGTTAATGCTGTTATGTCTGGCTCGACTGTTGTTAGGTGGGTAAGTGGTAACTGGGTAACTGGGTGGCAGAAGCCAGACAGAGACCAGAGGCAGTCTTTATCAAAAAATAATAAAAAGGGGGCGGGGGGAGCGCCCACACGACGTGCTTTGAGCAGGGGTAAGCAGCAGTGGCAGATACTCGTACTTGGTTATTTATTTATGGGGTCGCTTATAAAATTGTTTTAGGTGTCTGCAGTTAGTGTGTGTGTGTGTGGTGTGTGGTGTGTTGTGTGGAGTGTGTGGTGTGTGTGGTGTGTAGTGTATAGTGGCTGCTGGCGCATTAAACTTGGCATTAAATAACAATAACATAACAATAAAACAGCTTGAAAGCGGGCAACACAGTGAACACGGGTTAAAACGGCAACAAAGCAAAGCAATAGGTGTTAAAAGGGGGAGGGGTGCGGCGAGGGGCGGGTGAAAGAGACAAACTTTTCACGAACGGTGTACGCTTGTTTCAAGCGATTCGCCTCTTTTCGTGCCACTTTGACGCTTTATTGCAATGTTGTCATCTCACGCCTGGCACACGTGTCGTATGCGCAATGTAACCAGCAACCAAGCCCAAGCCCCTCCCAACCCCTCAGCCTCTCCCGCTCCAATCTACCAAAAAAGGCAAAGAGGGAAAACAAACAAACAATGGGAAAATGCTTGTTAGCTTCTTTGCGCCTTACATTCAACGCTTTAGTCAAGTTCATCAAAAAAGCAATGTTACATTTCAAAACAATGAAAGTCTTACTAGGAAACTGCAGGAAAATATGTGTTTTCTTGAGCATGAAAATGTATTCTCTACACATAAGGAGTGTAATAAGATTATGTTTTCAATTTGTAAGGAAAACTACTGCTATTGTAACAGATCCCATGTATTATATATATATACATGGTAAGTAATAATATGAACAGAAAGTGTAAATGTTCAGTCTATCTCACTCTTACTAATGCAATTGCATGGCTCTCTCCAAAGAGCGACAACTGTTTTGGTGAACAGCAACAAGAGAAAGAGCGAAGATAGGAACAGATCTCGAATCCAGCTGCAGCTCAACTGAGCAGTCACAGTTCAAGTGAGCAGCAAGAGAGAAAGGAGTGCTCCCATTAACAGTCGGAAATGTGACGTTTTAAGAGAGTGAGAGAAAATATTATATGTAAAGTCTTATAAAAGGCTCAGTTAATAGTTCAAATGAGCAGCAACAGCTCAGCTGAGCGGAAAGCTAAGGAGATCTAACAGCTGCTCTCAATGAGAGTTCTTCTTTAAGTAGCTGAACTGAACAGAGAATGGTGTGAGGACAACAGCTCAGATCGAGAGCTAACAGCTCAAGCCAGCAACTGTTCAGTAACAGTTCAGCAGCAGCTCAAGGTTAAGAGAAATGTTGCGTATGAAAAGGAAAGAGTTCAACGAAGCAAAACGCAAAACGGCGCAACTTAAACAAACTCTTTAATAATAAACACAAATTAATACAAGTTATTTTCTTTTAATTATATAATATATATTTGTATAAATTGTAAAGAAACTAAATAAATATAAGATAGCAGCATTTCACCTTTTAAATATACCAGTTACCCTCTCCAAAGGTTCTTCAAGCACAATTTAATACTTGTTCATCCTAATGAATCGTCAGATAATAAATAATAGTATTACTTATCATGGTGCTAAAACTGCGATAACAGCACCTATAAAATAGGTTGGCAGGGCTCTTAAAGAGAGCAAATGAAGTGCGACCACAACCTAGAGTGGATGTTAAATTTTTATATGAAACAGGAAAAAGAGCGTCGATATAAAAAAGTGAAAATATAACTATAAATAAAATACATTTCAAGTTGTTTTATCTTAATGCAGATTTTTCTTTTAACATTTATCACTTTGTTAGAAACGCGGTCTTCCTGTTTAAATAGACTGTCATAAAATACGGAGGGTCGAATGTCGAGTTGCCGTTAAAGTTTTGATTGCCTGTGCGTACACAAGTTGGCTGCAGTGTTGCCACAAAAATGGAAGCCAAGTGAAGCTTAAAGCGGCAAGTTCTTGAAGAGGCAAGAATGCCAAGCAGAGGCGGAAATGAGTTTGCAGCTCGTGGCAGGCTTAGCACTTGAAAAATCACTTAATTCATTTAAATAAGCACCAAAATGTCACAGCCAATGGCGTGGAAGTCCATTTGCCCCCAAAAAGGACGACGTCAAGCAGTTCGTCCTGCGTAGAGCATAGACCATAGACCATAGACCATAGAATATAGAGCGTAGAGTGTAGAACGTAAACCAAAGAGTCGGCAAACTAATTTAAAAATCCACTTGCTAAGCATTGCCAGCAAGTTCTATACCTAAACCTAGCCATAGGCGAGAACTTTTCCTCCTCTATCCCCGCTCTGGCTATTTATTTTTTCATTTCTTGCCTTTTTATGATGATTCTGCACTGACTCACTGAGAGGCGAGGCAGAGGCAGTGGCAGAGGCGTTCGGAAAGGCAAACATTTTAGCCTCAAGTGGTTAAATATAAAGAAGGAAATGAGCTTTCCCAGACAGTAGGAGTAGCACCCAGAGAGTGGCTACTGGGATTACACCCGAAACGTGACAAATCAACTGCAAACACCTACAAATTATGTTTTTTTTTGCTTTCGAAAAGAAAAGTTGATTAATGGCAGCTATTTTTGTTTTTTTGTGGGTGTCATACAGCAAATTAAGTGCAAACACAGCAAGGAAGTCATTCCGAATGATTTTTACTCTACTCGCTCTGAGAATTTGCCATTTAGTTTTGTCATTATATCTGAGACGAGTATTGTCAAAGTCAGCTGCCATTAAATGATATGTAAAAGCTGTCAAACGACACACAAGCAAATCAAATTCCTTTTTTGGGGGCTAACAGCCACGCCCCGAGGCGCATATGTACATTTGCTTTGCTTTCGGTTTGGCACTTAAATTGTTTTTCTTGATACGATAACAAATTGCATTTGCATTTTGCATTATTATGCAAAAAAAAAACAATGCACTCAAAACGAAGAGACAGCAAGTCGCAGTCTCTAATACTCTAACAAAATAAGAGAGTAAACAAAGAGACAGTTTTTTATCTCTTCAAGTTGATTGAAGAATTTAGTAGTATAAAACTACCACTCGATTTCGTTCAGTTGAGTCAAAGCTTTAATATCCACTAAGTTATCGAACGGATCTAGTTCCGTTGAATCGATTGGCATACTGAACGAATGAATCACACTGCTGTTACTAGTTCATTGAACTCAGTTGAGTCCCATTCAAATGATTTCTTCAATCATTCAATTCAATTAATTTGATTCTAATCTACAAATTGATTCAGATTATTAAAAGTAGCCTAAATGATTCAAATGAACTCAAACTAAAACCAATGATTCGATATATTATCTATACAAACAGAGTGGAATAGTCGCTTGCTTCCACTTATGGATAGAGTATATAGAATTAGAAAATAGAGCTGAAAAAGAAGAACAATGTTTTGTAATTTATGGATTTTCTTTGTGTTGTTTTTATTGCCAATTTGATTGGCAGCTCAAATTGGCAACAGCTCATCAATTTGGCAATGTTCAATGCTCTCCACGAATATATTTATCTGCTGCGAGTCAGTTCTCAGCTCTCAGCTCTTAGTTCGCAGTTCTCGGTTCTCTGTTCAATTTCAATTTCAATTTCAGTTTTCAATGTCTGAAGCTTCCCCCGAAAACTATTTGTTGTTCAACTTTGACTACTTTGAGTGTATTTTGTTCTTTTGAATTATCGATGCAATAATCCAATGACAATGACGAATCTGTATTCAATTTGTTATGTACGAATGAATGAATGAATGAATGGATTCGTATTTCTTGTGTATGAGTGCGTGAATAGATAAATTAATCAAATTTACATTCTTCTTTTGTGAACTGCAATTTCTTTTGGCCTTAATTCATGCGTGTTATTTGCTTTTCTCTCTAATTGAAAATGGAAATTCCAATTTTCTTTTGTACTCTTCCGGTTGTTCAGACTAATTTATGCCACGCCCCTTTCCCCCATACCGCAGAACCCTTAAATTCCATTACAATAAATTTCATAGCCAAATTTTTGCGAACACTTTGCAGATTTTTAATGAGTTTTTGATTAAGTTTTGTGTTCATAGTTTTTGTATGAAACCTTTTGCAATTTAGTTTTGTGCGCAAATAAAACATATGAAAACTCGGGGAAAACGGAAAATGGAAAATAGAATATAAACTCATATAAAAGTACACGGCAATAACAAAGCAGTAAACATAGACAACAAGGACCTGATGAGAGAGATCGGGAAATGTGCGGAAAAACTGAACAACAAATTTGCCCAAAGCGTTTTCACAGCCAATTTTTTATGCAAACCCAAAGGACAACATGTAGTGGCATGCGAGCGCGTCTGTGTGTGTGCGTGTGTGTGTGTGTGTAGTGTGTGGTGTTTAGTTTTGTTTTTTGATTTTGTTGTGCAAGGCATATAAATCCTTTTGTTGGTCCTGAGCCAAAGGAGCCGCTCGCTTCCTGCAGCATATAACAGCGCACTCTGAATGCGAGTGTGTGTGGGTGTGTGGGTGTGTAGAGTGCGCATTTGGGGCAGCAATAAGCATGAAAGCTATAAAGTACACACACAGCAGCATTCGCTTAGGAAAAGCAGCAAAAAACCGAGTTGGACTCTCACACACAGAAGTGGAATCAGACGAGCTGCAACTTATATTGTTGTTCTTGTTGCATGTTGCACACGCTGGTGTTAAGCTTGTTGTTGTTGTTGTTGTCTGTGTGTATTTGCACACATATTTACGCAAGCGTGAATACAATGAATGAAGCACAAATGAATGTAAACAGCTGCAACAACAACAAGGAGAGGGAGACACTTAAGTGGCATTCAGTCAAAATCTCAATCTGTTTTGCAGGCGACTGAATTCGCCTTGTAAGTATCCCCACACACACACATGCACACATGCACACCCACAATTGTTGCTGTGGGTGTTGAGTCGCTGGCCCAGCTCTTAAGTTGAACTTACGACTATGTGAGCATAATAGCTATATATTTATGCCATTTAATCTTATAAAGGTCGCTCGAACACATTTTAAATTTGCCATCTAATGCTTGCACTTGACAGCTGAACACTTAAGCCAAGATATATACGACAGCTGCTTATATATATACATATATAATCCCATTCTAAATCATTCGAAAACACTTTTAACTGAATGGATATAAATAACTTTCACTTCTGCTGACCATTTCCAAACTTTAATCAACTGCCTAAAAGTATGCTAAGGTTTTCTGCATAACAAAATGCGGAACTAGTTCGTGGTTCTTTTTCACTTAATCTCATTAGAAAGCTGAAAATATATGAATAGATTAAATATTTATTATCAAATACATTGTATGGCAGTGCTCAAAGTTTACGTTCTTTATGAATTCTTAATGAGCTTCGGTCACACTGAATAATAAATCAAAACGCAGACCTGTCCCTTGTCTGTCGACCTGTCAAATCTCGTATCAAAGCAAGGGACATAGATACTATTCTGATGTCTGATGTCTGAGCTGAAGGTCATATAGGATAGGTTAATGACTTGTACCTAATATAATAAAAGAAATAAGCAGAAATGTTTCTGCCTCCACGTTTTGTATTCATGTTAAGCAGCCATAAGCCAGGAGCTGTTTTAATAAATAAGAAAATGCTAGGACATTTATAGATATTCAGTTTGGCGGCCAGTCATTAACTGTCCGGCATAAATTTGATAGCCGAAGGCGAGTCGCAGGACCCTTTGAGACCTCTTCAGCTACAGACACATAGATTGGCTTATGGCGTCATTTTCGCTCTCTCGATTCTATCGTAGAAAATGTCGTAATAAATGTAATATTGTAGTTTTTCTTGCTTTTCAATTTCTACAATGGAATCTTAAATTTAACATTGATTTTTCTGGTCAAACTTGAATTGAAAAAGTTTTTTGGGCACATTCCTTTTGAGGCCTAGAAAGAAAAGTTGAAGGAAAAGCACGTTAAATGTAATTTGCATGGACTGAGAGTGAGCTTTGCATACAAATTAACAATGGAAATGCAATTTGTCATACTTTGCACTTTGACGTTTCATTTGTCGGATTGGATGAGCACAGGAAAATGGGAAAAGTCGCTCGACAAGCTGTTGGCTTGTGAAAAATGCTGCCAACTTGCAAAATGACAGCGCATGAAATAACAGAATTAAGAGGACGAAGGAGAAGAAAGCGAAGGATACCGATAGGAGATAGGAAGCGGTGTTGAAAAGTGCAACCGCATTGCAAATCGAATGACAAATTAATCCCGGGATGAGCTGTGTGTGTGTTACTCAGCACTTTAAGTTCACGCCACTGGTTCAATTGAAGCAGTTCAATAGCTCAATTTGAACTAAACGCAGCTAATTATCGTGTTCTGTTTACACTTGCCAAGGCAAGTTGAGGAATTGTCCTTTAAGGATAATACAACTAAGTGAAGCTTACTCAGCAGCTTATGCAGATTACACACAATTTACTCTCACACACACACACACATACACTTCTCTTGACAATACAAACATATCAAAATGGTAGAGTGTATTTATTTTAGGAAAGTTTGCAATCAACACAAAATATGCAGCTCGTAAGAGGATTTTCAATTTATGGGGAAATTCTCGAGAAAATCTGCACAGTTGCCAGGAAAAGTTTACTAACTACTCGTAATGGCAATTTATAAATATTGATTGCTTCTGTTGCTTACAAATGAACAGGTGCCTTGTTAGCAGAAAAGTTATTGAAAACTTTTCCATTTTTCTCATTTTTCTCTCTGGCAATTACATTTCGATAATAGTTTTTCTTTTCTTCACTAAAATAATAATTGGGCAACATTTTTCAATCAGTTTTAAATTCTTCCATAAGCTGCAGCTCCTTTCACATGTCACATCATTAAGGCTCATTCTCTCTCTCTCTCTCTTTGTTTACAGACTATTTGTAGAAGTTGCCACATTCTGGAGGAACCGCTGGCAGCGACACGTCCCGTGTCAGAGGACTTCTTCTAGTTATCAGGCAGTCGTGTAAACAGACGTGTAAACATTCTGATGAATGAGCCTCCGACAACCTCATAGTGTGTGTGCGTGTGTGTGCTAAGTATGCCATAGTGCAAGTGCAGTTCAAAGTGAAGCGTGCCTCATATTGTTGCATCTAGTCAAACAAGCAACAAACAGAGTCTCCACCCATACACAGACAACTTTACTTGCATATATAACAAAATATATATATAGACACATATACAGACCGTTCTGTGTTCTGAATGGAGACGACTCAAAGACGCCGGGGGCCACGCGAAGGAGCAGTCGCAGCTATCGAAGCATTGGCACTGGCTCTTTGCCAGCATCTACTCGTACTCGTTCCACCACAACAACATGGCCATAAGGCAACAGCAACGAACTAACTGTAATTCATGGTTACAAATACCCAACAAACTGCTGCTTCTGGTAAGTATTTATCTACCTCCTTTAGATAGTAATGTATCTGACTTGATCTTGGCTTCGTTTCATTTGCCAAATATTGTATAAAATTCAATTGAGCATATTGAAGCCGAGTTCATTTCATTAGTTTGATGTTATTTTGGATGAAGGGAATAATTAAATAATTCCGCTATGAAAGCTGATGAAAAAGTGAGATGGATCTGAGCTTCGTCTTAGATTTTACAATATACATCAAGATATGGTTAAGGCTTTAAGTACTTCATGCAAACAAAATTTAAGGAAACAATTTGTAACAATTTCTAGGTCTTAATGTTGAAACGATTCTTACCCTTTGATTTGTTTAGTTTGAAGAATATTTGATGTGGATTTTGTCAGAGATAAAACGCAGTTAACTTAATTTGAGCTTAGAATTCAATTTATATCATGTATCATCATCATGATATGGCTAAGGCTTGAAGTATATCTTGAAATAATTAGAAAGCCATCAAATTATGGCACACTTTTAAGTCATTTTCTAGTTCTGACTCGTTTAACAATACTTTCCTTTTGATTCGCTAAATGTTAAAAAGATTTTATGTGCTTTTTGATGCATATTTCATATATCATAATATGGTTAAAGCTTGAAGTCTTAAAGGAATAGTTTTCTAGTATTTTCTAGGACTTATTAATACAAAGATATTTTCCCTTTACTTCGCTGAGTTTAGTCTTCTATCTGATGACTTAATGATGCAACTCTGAAGATGCAACTTTGTTATTATTATAATAGATTTATTTAAGTAATATTTAGAAGTATTTTTATGATCTTCTATGAAATAAAGAGACGCTTAATGCGGAGTTTTAGCTGCTATTTGATGATATATCATGAAATGGTTGAGCTGTAAAGTATATCATGAAATAAGTTTGAGCTTAGGCTTCTGTTTAACTTTATGATAAGTTCGCAAGGATTTGGCTTTACTTTCAACTTAAGTGTTTATCTTAAAGAAATTCAAGAAATCTTTTCTAGTTCTTATGACAACAATTATTATTTCCTTTTGCTACGTTCATTTATTTCCTTTTGCCAAAACTTAAGAACGCATTAAACTGATTTAACTAGCAGTTTCATTAAGTGAACAGAACTAAGAACCAGCACCAGTTCCAGTTCATTTAGTAACCAATACTTCTAATAGTTCTTAGCCTGTTCTTTTTTGTTAGAAAAATGGATATTAATTGTGAGCGTGTGTGTAATTAGTCAAACGTGTGACATGTTGCAAATATTGTTGGCAACATTTCCTGTTAATATTTCCGTTGCACGTTTCCGCTGTGGATGAAGACACGCACATCCTGTGGCAGCAACCGAGCGGCAGTAGGAGCAATGGCAACAGGAGTCGAAGCAGCCAGGACTAGGCAATTCACACATGTCAACAGCAAAATGGGGACAGAAAGATAGAGAGAGAGAGAGAGAGAGAGAGCTAATCCCATTGGTAGGTTGCAGCAGCCGCTCCCAGTGGCTCGTTGCACATTTCAACAGAGCTCTGCATGTTGCAATCAACTTTGACATGTTGATACGTGCGGCTGGCATTGATTGTATTGTAACTGTCAAAGTTTACAGCTGTTTTTGTGGCATAGCCATATCATACTCAAGTCTGTGTGTGTGTGTGTGTGTGTGTGTGTGTGTGTGTGTGTGTGTGTGTGTGTGTGTGGCAATAAATTTTGTGTGACAATATGCCACTTGTGGCAAGTAGAGTGTAGCTGCTGCGCTAATGCCGCTATGCTACATATGACACGCGTGCGAAAGTGAGTCGTAAAAATTACGTATACGCCACATCGCACGTCAGCTCGTAAAAAGCGCATTAAAGCTCTGCGCTGAGACGCTAATAGCTTAGCGCACTGAGTGCCTGAATCCTTGCTTTAAAGCAACTTCTGACATCAGCTTTCATTTCCCACTCAACTTTGTCGCATTAACTGGCATTTGGCGTTTAATTGATATCCTGGCCAGCTGTAATCCCCTCGAGCTTCAGCGACTCTCGGCCTGGAGACGCCGCCACTGGCTTAAATGTTTGCATATTCCTGGCAAGAGTACTTGCCACAAGGCAGCTGTTGGATTCTGTGCGGCTCAAGAGCTTTTCAGACACACTTTTCAGCCAGCTCTCCCCCTTGACCATTGTCTAAGGCTTCGAGCATTCAAATGTCAAAGTTCAACTTGCAGTCGGCAAATTTCTGTATTTTACGACTCGTTAGCTTTTTTTGTTGTTTCCAGTTTTATTTTCCATTTATTTTTTTGGTTTTCCTTTTGTTGCTTTGTGGGTTTTCGCGCACAATTATCAGAATTGCATTAAAAGTTTCTGCGGGCTGCAGAAATTGTAAAATGCATTTCCCACAAATTACTCAGCCAGACGAATTTGTTTTATCTCTATGTGTGTGTATGCGTGTGTGTGTGTGTGTGTGTGTGTGGGTTTTGTGGTGCTGTTGCATTTCCGTTGCCAAATTGTACACTTAATTTAGCTAATTTTGGTTCGGCGGGCGCTCTGCAAGTTCTGCTAATTGGCGGTGAATTCATTTAGTGGCTTTAATATTAGAGAGATTTTTGGCCAAATCGACGCATTTAACACACACTTAACTCGGACAGTTTATAAATAATAGACTTCACTTAAAGCCAACTCAAATTAACTGCTACCCAGAAACTGAGTGCATTTCATTTAAAGCTTTTAGCAGCTAAAGAGGTTAAGTTGAGTCTTAAGTAATCGGATTCTGGCTTAAATATGGACTTCATTTTGTTTTTCATAATAATCCCAAGAATTCCAAGAACTCTTTGCTGGCTGAGCAGCATCGTACTACTATGAAACTATAAATTTCCTAGAAAAACACTCAGCATTCACTTCAGTTTATTCTGCTTGAGGCGTTTACCCTTTAGAAGAGCTTCGAATGGGGTATATACTTCAATAGGAGAAGGACTTCAACTCTTCTTTCCTTCTCTGTGTGTCTCTTAACCCAACTTGGATCATGAATATATATTCCCAGTTCATATATTTCTTAGTACAGGGTATCTCTAAGTCCAATTTAGCACATTCTTTAGAGCTTTTCCTTGAATTTTGTTTACTGAAACTCAATTCAAATAAGACTCTTATGCTGCAAAGTGTCGACAAGAAATGCAATTAATTTAAATTCAAAGTCCAACAACGTTTTTGCTCTTCTTTTACAAATTTTCCATTTCATTTGAGTGCTTGGAAAATGCATTGTGCTCGCCTCCCTTCTCTGTTGGCTTTTCCTCTCCAGCTGTATATGCATTTAATTATTCGCACATCTAATGCAAATTATTATAAATGCCTGAGCCACTGTGAGCCCTGCCTCAGCACGAGTCGTTTGTCCATTAGCTCTGTCAATATAGATACAGCACTTGTCTGGCATTAAGTCTGACTGATGGGTCCAGAGAGAGGCAGCCACTGGAAAGGAAATCAAGGCAAGCTTGTCTGGAGAATAACTTTGATCGCATCTTGAGAATCAAAACTCCTTAGCGATCTGTGCGCTACGACAGATGCAGCTAAGTTCCAGCAAGGACTCATAAGCGATGTGATTAGGTTAAGCAAAGCTTTACATTATGTAAAATATATTTTCCTTCCACTTTTTATGCCAGGAAGTGCAACTTAGCAAATGAATCGCTTTCCCTTTATGTTTCGGGCTTCAGCTCAAGGGCAGCTTCTCTCACTCTTGACCAGCGCCTGCCTCCTCTGAGCCTTTACATATAACTGAACTATTAAACGATTACTTTAATCCCATATCAATTCATTCATTGAATGCATTCACTTAACTCAAATAATTGTGGATTAAACGCAGCTTTAGAATGGCTTTTCAACATAATTTTAATTAAAAATATGTTAGCTCTCAATTGAATCTAATTTGTTTTCCCATAAAAATGGTTTACTATTAATAACAAATAAATTCGAATTTAGTTTTCCTATTCAAATGAATTTCGAGTTCTTTTTCAACGAACGATTAGAAATTTCTTGGAATTTTCTGCATAGCAACTAACAAAACTTGTTGCCAAGCAGGAAAAATATTGTTTAAATATTATTGAACGAAATGCGTAACGTACATAAAATAACGCACCAATTGAATCCTTGTTCACTCGTAAAATGGCCAGAGTAAAGTCCGAACAACCATTTTTGTTGTCTTTAAATGAACACAAAAAAAAGAACATGTGGAAAAATGATTTTTTCATGAGTTTTTCCATAAAGGGAAAACACCTCTTCGAGTTGTTTGTGGGAAAGTTGGCCTCTACAGAGATTTTTTTAATACATTAATTGTGAGCCCAATTCAACTGGTAAAAGTTTTTCTGCATTTCCTTTCATGATTTCAGGTTATATTAAAATTTTATACGCCTCTTCAGGCCGACTCTCAATTGAAAAGTCCTTTTGAAAAAGTGCAGGCAACTTTTTTCATGGCGTTGTAATTAAATTAACCATATTCTCTGCACTGTGCGAAACGTTTAATGTCAGCCTCGATGGCAACCGGGCGTATGCGCAATGCAAAAGGCAAGCCGAAATTACGTATACGCTGCATGTGACGCTCGAGTAAAAGCTTTTGTGCGATTTATACGCACCGCTCGGGACTATTAAATGTCAATTATTTCTCGCATGCGCAACAATTTAATGTTGGCCAAATTTTCAGCTGGTAACTCAATTTGGCCATTTTTCATTATTAGCTGCCATAAAGGAAACTTTCTGCCAACATGTTGAGCATTTTCATCTATGGCAGAGCAAAGAAAAAAGAAAATGAAGAAAGACTTGGCTGCTGCCCTTGGCTTCTATCCAAAGTATTTGCATGTGTTGGCCACAAAGGCAGCCGCTGCTCCTGGCTCATATTGTATATGCCATGTGAGTAATTTATGCTGGCTTCCACACACACACCCACACACACCCACACACACACACACACTCTACGAACACTCAAAGTGCCACTGATTGCCTTTATTGTGGGGCTCCTACTTCTACTCCTTCCCAGAACCCATTCGTCTTCCCTTTTGGACTCTTGCTGCCTCGTGCTGCTGAAATTCTCAGGGCGGAAAATTTGTTAACAGTTTGGCGGAAAAGTCTTTTTATTTCTTCTTCGGATACAAATTAATTTAATATCTTCTTTGTGACTTTTCATTTAACATTCCTGAACTGTTTTTTATTGTGTGCGCTTCAAACTTTGCCAACAGCTGCGAATGTTTGTAGACAGCGGAAGAGAGATCAGAATCAGTCTATATACATGTATATATATCAGAGATTGTTGGAGACTAGGAATAGCTCAGAGGATGTGTTTTTAAGGTCCAAGTTTCTACTTCAACTCAAAGAAAACGATGAAGGGAAAAGAGTTAAGGAACAGATGATCATCTGTGGGTAAAGGCCGCTGCTAGTCGTGTATGCTCGCTTTAATTGTTCTGCATAATTGATCAGAATATTCTAGCGTTGTCTAAGGGTGAGTTGGGAAATACTTTTGCAGGTGACTGTACACCAAAGCAGAGCATAACTATACAAAATTCTGTTATCAAATAAAGTTAACCGGAATTTCGGAGTAAAGGTGTACACCTGTGTGTGTGTGTGTGTGTGTGTGTGTGTGTGTGTGTGTGAGTGTGTGTGTGTGTAGGTTTGCTTGATGAACGTCAGAGTTATCCTTGACAGTGAACTCCAATCGATTCGTGTGGGAAATCACTTTTAGCCGCTCTCATATGAAGACAATGTGAAAGTACTTGCAATCTCACCTGTCGAGGTGACCTTTGAAACCCTTGTGGAAGCCACGTAATACCCCACGTAATACCCCTGGTACTAGTGCAGCTATGTAGGAAGCCGTAGAGTCGAGTTTTGACAAGAGACTGAACTTATTTAAGCCAAATATATATATAAAATTTAATCGATTTGTTGCGTGTTGCCAATATTTCAAGCCTCCCAATTACCTGCCTGCCTATAAAGGTGTGTGTGTGTGTGTGTGTGTGTGTGTGTGTACTGTGTGTGTGCGTGGATGGGCCATTAAAGTCAAAAACAATTCCAAGTGCTGCCTGCTGCAAATATTGATTAGTGTTGACCAAATTGTGTGCTCAAATATGCAATAAGTGTTGACTGAATGCGAGATTGGTAATAGAGCTGCCTGATAACATGGCCAATGGGCAGTAAATTCATTTGTGGCTATAATTGAATTGTTTAATGAGTCAATTGTCTGCTAGATTCATTCACAAAAGCCACTCTCAATGAGCGGCAGGTATGGGTTTAATAAACATGGCCAAAACGACAGCAATTAATGGCCATAATGTGCAACGCAATCTGCATGCAAATTTCTGTCTCTCTCTCTCTCTCCCTCTCTCTGTCTTTGTCTTTGTCTACGCTTCCGTTTCCGCAAAATATTTGCCAACTTTTTGGCTTCGACTTAAAAGAGAATTTCTGTTTCAAGCAGTTCGTTTGCCTGTTGGCCACATTCATTTAAGTTTACAGCAAGATTGCTTCTTTGTTGGCCCTCTGGCTATTTTTGGTAACAATTAATTAGCCATGCCGAGCACGCAATGCCCTGCTAACTGGGCTAATTACACTTGTACAGCTGGTATACTGTCCGTTCTCTTGGTACTTTCCTTGCAGGTGGTGAACACAGGTCTACACACAGCTCAAAAGTCGCGCCATGAATGAGACGGAGTGTGAGGATCTGATTAAATCTGTGAAATGGACGGAACCGGCGAATCTGATCTCTTTGGCCATATTGGAGTTCATCAATGTGTTGGTCATTGGCGGCAATTGCCTTGTTATTGCCGCCGTCTTCTGTTCAACTAAGTTACGTAGTGTTACCAACTTTTTTATTGTTAACTTGGCCGTGGCCGATCTGCTGGTCGGCCTGGCGGTGCTGCCCTTCTCGGCCACCTGGGAAGTCTTCAAGGTAAGTGGCAGCCCTCAAAGCTTTCTTTCCCTCTCTCTCTCTCACATCAGTTCTCTCTATGCTTTGGCCAGGTTTGGATATTCGGCGATGTCTGGTGCCGCATTTGGCTGGCAGTCGACGTCTGGATGTGCACGGCTTCGATACTGAATCTCTGCGCCATATCCTTGGATCGCTATGTGGCAGTCACGCGACCCGTCACCTATCCAAGCATTATGTCCACGAAGAAGGCCAAGTCTTTAATCGCCGGCATTTGGGTACTCTCATTTGTTATATGCTTTCCGCCTCTCGTGGGCTGGAAGGATCAAAAGGTAAGCTTGTGGCATGCAACACCCAAAAACCAAACCAAGCCAAAGAGCGGCAACTACAAAGGGAATGACGACTGTCATTGACATCGTTTCAGGTTAAAGTTTTTGGCCAAAGCCGCAGCTCGAAATTGTGGAAAAGCCTACCAGAAAACCTAGAGCTCATTTGTGGCAATAACATGAGACTACCCCCTGCTCCTGCTCTGCCCCTTTTAATGTCTCCCCCTGCCCCTTTTCCGGCTCGTCAGTCGCCAGTCGCCAGTCTGTCTCTCTTTTCATTTGTCTGTCTCTTCATTTTTGTGTTGTCATTTTTGGCGCACATGCATAAAAATTGTTACGTTATGGCAATGATAATGATGTGCCACACACACCCACCAACACACACACAGACACACACGCACACACACAGACAGCTGACAACATGTCAGCGCAGACAGTGTGGCATAATTCGTGTATGTTTGCGCCATGTTTTTTGGGTAATCAGATCGACTATATGGCAACTAACTGGGTCAATGTATTACGACTTCCCCCTCAACACTTTATATGGTATCTGGGTGTGTGTGTGTGTGTGTGTGTGTGTTGGACTAGGCCTTAGGCCAAGTTGTTACCAAATTTAGTGACCATATTGTTTCAACTTGTGGCTAATGGAGACATTCAGCTGGAAAGCAATACTCAGGCAAGAAAGCAACAAAAGGCACATAAATCTCACTGCCTCGGGGCAATGCCAAGCTTGTCCTTTCATGTTTCGTCCTTTATCTTAATGGCAGCTGCTGCCTTTTGACTGGCGACTGGCGTTGGCCCTCAGGACTACACCAAATAACTGCACTCTATCAATGGAATACAACGAGCCATAATCCCATATCAATTCATCCATTGAATGCCCTCCACATTGCATTCATCTTCCAACTGACTTTATGAGCTCCATTGAAACTCGATTTACGAGCCCAACGAGCTATCAAATATTATTATGATACTCTTTTCCCTCTTCACTATGGCCTCCATTCAATTCCGACTCAGGTGTGTGTGTGTGTGGGTGTGTGTATTCCCCCACCTCGTGTGCTCATACGTATATGCCAGAGCATCGTCTCATATGTCACCCTGCGGCATTCGTGAGAAGCTTTAAACTGCCTTTGGGGCTGCTTTTAATAATACACATTCCATTTCACTAATACCCTGCACACAGGGTGTCTCTAGAGCAGGCTATGACCGACTAAGGACAGCACTTAACACTCTATATAAAAGCAGAAGATATGAGAGGACACAAGCTTTGGAGTTGTATGAAGTATCAATGGGAAACAGTTGCAGATATCTGACAACGAAAAGTATCTTTTACTAAATACAGAGTATCTTCTTCTTGTATCTTTATATATAGTATTATATATCGTATCTATATACGATATACACTTGACAGAGGAACGAATTATTGTTTCCCAATTCAAAAAGACAGCTACCAAGCTCAGAGTCCCACTGCAGATAATGTATCTTCTAACAAATCTTCTACTTCTACTGCAGCTAATAGTAGATATAGATACAGATACAGATACAGATACATTACAGAGTCAACATTAGAGGATATTTTAGTCCTAGCCGAATCTTTATAAATAAAAGTAAAGAAAAGTGGAGATAAACTGGTCTGAAAGTTATCAAACAGAAAAAGTTTTCTACTTAGCAGAAAGTATCTGCAACTGTTTCAGAGTATCTATTGGTACTTCTATACATCTTAAATGTAGTTTATGTAAAGATAATGTTTCTTCCAGTTCTCTTAAACATGTTAAGTACATATAAGGCTCTATTCACACGCAGTTCCCCTTTGAAAAGAGCATCTCCCAGTCGAGACACAGCCTGACTTCCTGTACAGAGCAGGAGTATCATATATTAGGTATACCCGCATATATAGTATATATCCCGTTGAGTCGCCTAAGTGTATGCTACACACCTTTGAATAATATTTATGCAGGACACGTCGTTGAATATCTTTTTCAAAATAAACCGCTTTAAGTTGCATTTTTATTGCCTTATTGTGAGCAATGTGCGAGTCTCAAATTTTTTTGTGTGTGTGCGCGCGCGTCTAGAATTTCAAATGATGACAAACCGTTTTCAGTCTTAACCCATCAACTATATAGTACAATATATATATAGTGTATGTGTGTTTGTGTGTGTGTTTTATGTGTTTCACAGGCCGTGGTACAGCCGACTTATACACGGGGAAACTATACGCTTTACTATGCCACCACAATGTCGAGCAC
The DNA here is from genome assembly GCA_035045065.1 of Hirtodrosophila trivittata. Taxonomy (NCBI): domain Eukaryota; kingdom Metazoa; phylum Arthropoda; class Insecta; order Diptera; family Drosophilidae; genus Hirtodrosophila; species Hirtodrosophila trivittata. The sequence continues at coordinate 1,255,025 of JAWNNK010000658.1, read as the reverse complement.
ACAGGATGAGCAACTAGATGTAGATAGTATTAAGGATAAGCATGAGGCTAGAGCCTCACTGATAACAGAATATGCGAATGGAAATCAAAATGGAATCAAATATGGCAATGGACATGGCAATGCCTACAATCCCTACGATCCCAACTTTGCGCCCATCGACGGCTCCGCCGAGATACGCATTGCAGCCATGACGACATCCTCGACGACGACGTCGACGAGCACGTCCTTGCCCTTGACAGATATGGACTACGATCTGCTAAATGAGCCACCACAGAACATACCACAGCCAGCCACAAGCTGTCCCTGGAAATGTGAACTAACCAACGATCGGGGCTACGTACTCTACTCCGCCCTCGGATCCTTCTATATACCCATGTTCGTGATGCTCTTCTTCTACTGGCGCATCTATCGCGCCGCTGTGCGCACCACTCGAGCCATAAACCAGGGCTTTAAGACCACCAAGGGTAAGTGCTCAAATATATATATATATCGTATATAGTTTTGTATATGCCATATCAAGATAGTTAGATAGAAAACTCCACCATTTGGACACATTCTCTTTTATTCAAAATTCTAAAATTCATTCACAAACAATTTGTCGCAACTTGTGAGTAGCTAAAGTTAAAGCTTTGTCCCGTTTTTTAACTAATTCTCATTCAATTCAACTTTGATAACAAACTATATTAACAATAACAATAATAATAATAGTAAGTAATAACTTTATAACCACGTAGCGTATGTAGTTCGTTATCCAACAACATTTTTAATATCGAATTTTACTCTCTAAACGTGTAGAATTTGTGTGACGTCCTTGCCCCCATCCAGTTTTTTGGTTTAACAATTTGAGAGTGTACACAAAACACACACACACACACATACACACACACACACACATACATGTACATCAGTGCCATTGTCTCTTAACCCCTGATCAAATATTGCAGCATAAAAACAAATTCACACTCTCAATCTCTGTGTGTAAATGTCCTGTGTCTAACTCTGTTTCAGACAGAAACGAAAACAAAACATAAAAGATGTACAAATTTGCGACTGCATATTGGAACAATCAGATATACGGATCAGATATATATATATCAAACACACACACACCGATTCGTTGGCTTTTTGTTCTCGTGTCCTGCACTCGGCACTCGGCAACAAAAACAAAACAAAACAAAATATTCGACATAATAAATACCAAATATAAAAGAGAATCTAAATAATCGAATCGAATATACTATATAAACCATATCTATATATATCAAAAAACAAAATAGATCCCTAAGTTTATCATTGTTAATAATAAAAATCTATTCCTTTATCTTTAAGTCTATTGATAACAAAAGAAAATAAATAATAAATTAATCCTTGTAACTAAAATCCTAACAAAAACTACAAAATGATAAATTATATATTATATATTATATATACGCATCTCTGTAGCCTAAATAGTCTAACTTATAGATTTATAGATTCTATATTCGAATAATAAAATTGTACAGCGATTAAAGTTTTCCCCCTAAAGCGAAAATTGTGATTAATATAAGTAAAACTAGACCCTTAAACTGACGAGATAAATCCTTATACTATATAGACCTTAAGTATATCCAAGTTGAAGTCCTTTATAATATATATTCATATATAGAACAGACATCTGACTCGATTCATGCCAGCAACAAACACGTTTTTCTATGATTTTAATTTCATTTTCTGTTTTTCCTGAGAATGTTCTAATCCTGTTTTTGCTCCTTAAATCACAAACAGACTTTGTGGCTTTATTCTTTTTCATCCTTGCAGTGAATAATTTATGATTGAAGAAGGTCTTCAATACGTGCACATATCCTGTAAAAAACCTTTATATATGCAAATAATGTCCTTTTTTATGTTTTCCTTGAGCTATTCTAACTTTTAGATAGATTTTGTAGGAAGCTAAAGAGCTATAAGTCCTCGCAGTGGATAACTGAGACTAGGAAATCTGGTCTCAAATATAAAAAAATTTGATGTCCTATACCAAAAGTATGGTTAGGGTTAAAGTATATATGAATGTCCTTAGATGAAGTCTCCCAAAGGAAAGGAAATTTAGATATTTTGATATACTAAAAGTAGGGTTAGGTTTTGTATACTATAAACCTTAAACTTAGATGAAGCCTCTCAAAGGACGATCCACTTCGGCAGTTGTAGGACAATGTTTTAGTTTAAATCGATAGGTTAGGTTATATAGCATCAGATCCTAGAGCAGATTCTGAATAGATACAGATAAAGCTCTAGGCGTATGCTGAATCCTTTTTAACCAAAACTGTCTCAAGGGACGACGCATAGAAGGAATTGTAAAATAAATTTCTTGTTCAAATCCAATACAGAAAATTGATGGGCCGTTAGGAAAATGCTTGTTTTTCTTTGGAAATATATCTGCAGGGTATTTAATCCTTGTCGGCCCGCAGCTTCTTGTTAAACACGTAATGCTCTTACCCGTATGTCGAGGACTAACGATCCCTGCGATAATTGGCATTATTTTTCGAGCAGTTCGGAGAAAAAACCATAAGGAAAAATCCATCCAGCGCACATCAAAGAAAATTGCAGTGTGCAAAAATGTGTTTTCCAGCAAACGAAGAGAAAAATAAAGAAAAGCCACAATGAGAGGACAAACGATGAGTCGCAGGATGTAAATGAGCGAATCCTTAAAATGTTCTACTTCCTTTAGTTGCTACGCTTTGAAGTTGGCGACAAATTAAATTGGATTCATGTAATGATATCCCTACAGCACATGCTGTCATATTTCCATATGACAGCTCCTTATATGGTTAGTTGCCATATCCTGTCGCACTTTCTTCCAGCTGATCGGCTCATTAAGCAGACTCCTAGTTGGATTTCCTACCTGCAAAGTGCTGACAAGCGAAGCGCACGCATTTTGCCTCAAATCCAAACCAGCCAAAACAAGGCCAAATGGCCAAATGGCCAACTGACTAACTGACTAACTGACTAACTGACTAACTGACTCTGCTACTAACTTGGCTTATTGCTTACATAATGAAAATCAATAGCCGCCATTTCGTGCGCAACGCTTTGAAAGTCAATGCTCCTGCTAATTGCCGGCTCCGAGCTGAGCCCATTTGCCAGTGAATCCCGGAAAGAGTCCTAAAATAAGCACACACAATCACACACACCCCCACACACACAGCCACACACACACACACACAGTCAAAAGTGGCCACAATTTTGGCAAAGGCCTAATGACAATTTAATAGACAGAAACATGTAATTTTCTTTTCCGCATAACAAAGGAAATTGTATACGATTGGGATCTATTTAGAAGAGTGGATTTGGGGTGGATTTCACTCGGATCTATATATTATATATGTATATATATTTTGCAAAATTGTGGGTTTAGCTATTTGTATTCATTAATTCATTCCACTTCTCTGCCTAATTTGAACTTCTTTTTGAATTTCTCTACTGCCATTTCAATAGCCTCAAGGAAAGGCAAACTTTCAGTTCTGTCTTGGATTATATAGATTATATTCTCTAAACTGTTGCCATAAACTTTTCTAGTTTACCTGCGGAGCCTTAAACTACAGTGGAAGTTCCCTATAAGAAATACGTTATATAAAAATATGAAATATTTACTTTATCTTAGTCTTATTCTTTGAACTTTGTCAAAGTAATCGGAAAATGTTATTTGGCTTACAATTTTGCGTTAAATGAATCAGTTTATATATATGTTATATATACTTAAAGATTAACTACGATTTCTGACCTCAACTTATATTCAGATTGCATTTCATTCGCAGCTTTTGTTAAAATCTTTCTATCTGCTTAAATTGTCCAACAGTTTTTCGACGAAATGTCCAATTACCCGGAAATAAGTTTTTTTTAGCCTTTTGAAAGTTTTTCAATATGAAAAGCTCTTTTTTGTGAAAGAAAATTCCATTCGCTTTGACATTTCTGGCATTTCCAGGGAACTGTTGACTATTTATTGAAACTGGAAAATTCTGCTGAAATTTGGCTTAATATTTTCTTTTTTTTTATGCACATATTCTGTCCTGCATCCTTTGATTACATAACATTTATTTATATATATTTCATTTGTAAAATATTCTCGCAGTTTTCATGGAAGTTGAAATAAAAATTCTGCTGAAAAACTTTGCGCCTCAAACAAAAAATGTTCATTCTATGGAAATCTGCTTAAAAATACTAAGAAAAAGCATTCAAGCTGAAGTCAATACTTAATATAAGATAATTTTATATCTGATACAGAGGTGCGTCATAGCGAAGCTCCACTGTGTTTGCAAATGAAGATAGTGTTGGGATTGACTCGTAAGTCTCGCATATTTATGGCTCGTGTGATATGACGATAATCTAATTTCATCACTTTCATCAGAAGAGTGTGCGAGTGTGTGTGTGTTTGTGTGTGTGTGTGTGTGTGTGTTGGATTTGAAATGTCATTAGCATTCGAGGCGTGGCTGTTAAATGTTGCCTATTATAAGCCTAATATGGCTTCGTTAGAGGAAGATGATGACATCGTGTTGTTCTATTTGCGTTCTTTCAGCTAGTTTCAGTTGTTGTTGTTGTTGTTTTAGTTGTTTTAGTTGTTGCTTAAATTGTTGTTGTTGTTGTTGTTGTTTTCGTTGTTGTTGTTGAGTTGTTTTGCAGCTGGCGTGTCCTTAGTTGGCGCTATTTTGAAGACAAAGCCCAGATTTTGAGCAAGAGTCTCTCAGTCTCTCAGCAAACACAGTGCGCCAGCCTTGAAACAAGCTACAACTAAACACACACACACACACACCCCTCTATACACACACACACACACACACATAGTTTGTATAGTGTGATTTCCTTGCTGTGCGGAGCACTTGGCGTGCGTGTCTTCTCTTCTTTCACTTAGTTTTTGTTGTGCACAACAGAACACAAAAATCTCAAATAAAAAACATTTCGTGACACAATGCGTGGGCCTCTGTATGTGTGTGTGTGTGTTCGTATGTGTGTTGTTGTTGTTTAGTTTAGTTTGCTGGTTGCCTGTTCGCCTGTTTT